>CM064328.1:75085395-76479395 GCA_032595735.1 Pelochelys cantorii
TCTCCTGGGAATGCAAGGTTTAAAAAGGAGCAGTATGGTGCCTTTAGCCTTTCTTTTTACAGGACTTAACATTACTTGGTCAGACACGCTTCAGCACAGGGTCTGGCAGAGAGCCATGAGCCCCACAAGTGCACAAAGCAAGAAGGTATGTGAACAGGGAGGTGGCCATATTCCTTGGGACCACAGGAGGGGCAGTAATTTCATATCCTGATGTAGTATACGGGGCAGCAGAGTTGTTTTGGGAGGATGGGGTTCACTTGCCCAACTTAGGTGCTGTCATGTTTTTAACAGACGTAAAAGATGGCATTAGTAGATACCTGGGAACCTGACTGGGTGTGGGAAGGAAGCAGCCAAGCTACTTGCTGGCACCTTCTTGTGGCAGTTGTCCAGTGCAGGTACTTCACAGGAAAGCTATATAGTGACGAGATAAATGGCTTGGAAAAGCACTTAAAAAGAGGTATTCATTAAAGCAGTGTTTCTCAAAGTGATCCACGAAATCCCATTGGCTCTGTTTGGCCGTTTGCAGCCAAAGGGAGCCATAGCAAGTGGCGGCCCGGCCCATGCTGCTTTCTGCGGCTCCCCTTGGCTGCAAATGGTGAATCGGAGCCAATGGGAGCCACAAGGCTACGTGGCCATGTCACCGGTAAGTAAACAGTTAGCATGTTTCTCAAAGTGGTTTTGTGGATCCCTTTGAGAAACATTGTTTAAAGGAACCATTAAAGGAACAAACGGGGCAGTTGGAGACTCCTATGATTGGTATAGTAGGGAACAACCCCCAATTCTTTTAGCCCACCTTAACCCTCCTGTGGGGAGAGGGGAGGAGGATGGTGAAATCCTGGCAATGGATTTGATGGAGATGCCTGGAGGGGAAAAAGATGGGGAACTAGTGGAAGCCTCCTCCTCCCTCCTACCATCTCAGGTATGGTAAGGTCCTGGCAATGGATTTGCTGGAGACACCTGGATGTAAACAAAGGGGAACTGGAAAAAGTTCCTCTCCATCCCTGGGTAATTATGAAATAAATATGGGGTTATCTGCAGTACACACTGTTTCTTCCAGGCAGTCTCAGTATCTAAAAATAAAGTTGCGGCCCAATTAAATTCATGTCAAATGTCTCCTGTCCTTCTCTTCAACATAACTAGATAATCACTTTATGCTTCATTTCCTCAGCTAAAATACTTGCAATCTCCAACCATTTATCTGGATTGTAAGCTCTCTGAGACCAGGACTGTCTTATATTTTGTGTTTCTTCATGTAATAGGTACCCTTTTTTAATGGAGGTCTCTAGGAGCTACCATAATACAATTAAAAATAATTCTTCAAGACAAACAAGCTTTAGGTATAAGAGGCCTAGTGAAAGCACTGTCTCGCTTGACTCATACCTTTTATGATGTATGGAAGAAGTGAAGAATGTGTGAGCTCACTTGTAAATCCAACTTCTTTAGCGTGTCAGAATTTCCTGATTTGTTCTTTTGAAAAAGGATTTTAAAAAATGTTCATTAAAAAGCACCATTGGTGCCTCTGAGGTTTGGTGAATGGATTTTTGGATCTCCTGTTTTCCAATTTTTCCATTAAAAAAGTGCTCCTAAAGAATTTACCATTCAAAGAGTCTTCTGTATTTTTGAGCAACTTCAAAGAGTTGAATTCTGATCTTTGGGTAGATGCTTGCTATCAGGGCTTCACCATTTACGAAATGATAGAAATTATCTGAGGAATAAACTGCGCATCTCAAACTTCAGTTTGAAAGCTTTTCTGGCATATGCCTAAACCAAAAATACAGTATAGAGAGTTTTGGTTTTTGTCCCCATTTCTCATTCTATTTGTGACTGTCGTAAATCACGGTTTACACACAGCCTTGAAATACTTACATACCTCAGCAGAATGTTCTTTATCTTTCTTCCTGTTTTAGGGTTGTAACACTTTGTGACATGTAGCATGATTCTGACCAAAGTGAGAGTGAGGCATGTCAAAAATGGATTTTTTTCATGACATGCCACCTTGGCTGTCCTCTGCTTTAGTTAAAAAAAGATTGTGTTTTTCACTTTACTGACAAGAATACCACATCATACAATGCTGCAATTCCCACTTATGCTCTGGATGAGCAATTTTCATTATGTTGCATTCTCTCTCACAGTTCCCAACCTTTACAATAAAATAATTTCTTATTTACATGGAATCATATATGGATTGCTCATTAGAGAAAAATGTTCACCCATGCCATATATATCAAAGATATAAAATCTACAAATGTTTGAAAGTAATGAATATACTAGTTTTATAGACTCCAAATTTCCAACTCAACTCCAGACAAGACACAAATCCATATGCTACATTTTGCATTTGGGAGTTTCAATTTTCTAAAAAATATGTGAAATCGCATGTAAGGAGACAGCTCCATATTGACTGTTCAGCTAAGAAGATTTATGTGCATCTTTGACTCCAGCAAGTTCAAGGCATATACTGTAGTCTAGAAATATGATTCCTGATGTGCTGTTGTTTCAGGCAGGGATATGCAAACAGCTGGTGAATGGGAATAAAACCATCCACTTTTAATTAAAGCATGTCCCTTTCTTGAGATCTCTGTAGGCTGATACATTAAACATGCATATCTGTCCTAATAACATGCCTTTGTTTAGGAGAGCAGCAGCTCCCAGCAGTCTGGAGAGGAGGCTGCTGCTAGCTGCTGTTCCATTTTTTTTCCCCTTTGCCTTTGTGACTTTGAGATCACTGTTAAGCTGAGTGTGTATCTACAGTGAATGGTAAAGCAGCCTTTTAATGTTCCCTTTTCTTCACAGTCTTTTCATTGTTCTGTTTTCATTCCACATACTATGTTGTCTACCTTATTCTGAAAGGAAAGGACTTTAGTTATGCTACTCCCAGTGGTAAGGATTACCCCTTAAATACTAGCTTTCAAGCTCACGTCCTCAGTCCTTCCTTAATAAAGCAACACTTACATCTACAACAAAATATGGTATGTTGGGAATGTAAAGAATATTTTACTCACTATCAAATCATCTCTCATTTCCTATTTTGTTTTCCTAGAAGTTCCCTGCTTCCTTGTTTGAGCCATGAAGTGTCCCACCTTTGGATTCCCTGCCATGGGGAATCATATTTAATCATCCCCTTTCATTTAATCAACAAAAATAGCAGTTCTAAAACTGTGGGTCAGGGCCCCAAAGTCGGTCGCAACCCCATTTTAATGGGGTCATCAGGTCTGACTTAGACATGCTGGAATCCCGGGGCTGAAGTCAAAGCCTGATCCCCACTACCTGAAACTGAAGTCCTGGACAGCAGGTCTCAAGTTACAGGTTCCTGCTGGAGGCTAAAGCCACTGTGTTTCAACGTTGGTTCCCTCACCCAGGATGGTGGGGCTTGGGCTTTGACCTCACCCTCTAGGGTTGTCTGAGCTTGGGCAGCCTCAGTCTTCAGTCCCTTCGACTAGGGTCATATAGTAATTTTTATTGTCAGAAGAGGATTGTGGTGCAATGAAGTTTGAGAACCCCTGAACTAGATGAAGTCGTATCCAAATCACTCTTTTCCCACAGCGGCTGATCTTTCTGCAGTCAAATCGCTTTCACTGGTTGTTGACCTGGACAGCAATATAGCAAGACAGTTAATATGCTACTTGTTGGTACTGAGATGTGTCAGCAGACCCATGGGGCAGGTCCTGCCATTGTTTAGAACTAGTTTGCTAAGTGTTACAGACTCTTTATAAGGTTATGGATTTTTTTTAAAGTGTTGCCCAAAGGTGAGATCTGTAGTTAGCTAGCTAAGGGCAAAAAGCAAATTGGTGAAACAGTGAGATGCTTTCTAGGGCACTATTTCCATAAATACTTAATTCTGGCAGCACCCAATGGACATTTTTGGAAAGCCATAGTGGATATCCTACTTGTATTTAAATTACCTGTCCTCTGGATGTCACTGTTATATATAAATACATCTATCTATGAACATTTGGAGTTTCTCTACTAATTCAAGAATGGAAAGAGAACTCTATTTCTGGTCCCATCATTGGAATGATTACTGGCATTACACTGGTTGTTTATTGCAGAACATTGCAGAACATTGACACATGGTCACAGGCAGTTAAAAACATTAGTAGCTGATATATGTACCATGTTGTAAATGTTAGAGGTTTTATTGCCAATGTCATGTTAGTTTTGTAAATCTCCATTTCAGACTGCAGGAAGGGGGCAATTATTTCTCAACAAGGACCAAAAATATTATATTTAGTTTTTGGTAATCTGTCTACTGTACCAAAATTTAGGCAGGCACATAATTTGTAAAAGGAAGGCAGAAAGTTTTAATTTAGGATTTGTAGTGTGTCTGAAATAGAAATAGTATGGTCTTATAACTGGCCTTGAGTGAAAATTTTTCTCCCATCTCCTTGCCCTGAATTTATTTACTTTTTAAAAACTAGATACAAAAGATAAAAGGTTATAAACAATTTCCACAAATGTAGAATATATAGGACATGCTATATACTGAAGATGATTGTATTTGCCTTCTTTTACCTTACCCAACCCATATTAAGGTAATTTGAAGTGTAAGGCTTAAAACTAGAATCTACTAGGAAATTCATATAAAGGTTTAAAAACTACGGAGTAAGGGAGAAAATAGTTGACCCACAAACTGCCAATCAGTACAGATCAATAGAAGTGTTCTACTAGCCAATTAGCCCGTCATAAGATGGGATTTTCAGGTCTCTCCTCCATGTCGGTCTTCTCTCCTGAGCCTCCGGTCTCTCACTCTGTGTCTCTTTCTCTCTGTCTCCTCCTCCTGCTGCCTCCCCCCCTCTCTCTCTCAGCTCTCCTCCACCTTCTGCCTCTCTCTCCATCTCTCTCTTTCTCTTCTCCCACCCCTGCCTCTCTCTCTCTCTCTGCTCTCCTCTGTCTCCATTGGGGATGCACGCTCATCCAGGCCCTGCCCCCTGGGCGTGTACGTCACCGCCCTGCCCCCCTTCGCCTCCCGCCGTGGCGCTCGACTGACTTCTGCGCCCCTCAGCCGGGCCGCCGCACAGGAGCAAGCGGTGCAAACGGCCTCTCTCTATCTTCTCCTCCTATTGCCTCGCCCTCTCTCTCTCTCTCAGCTCTCGTCTGCCTCCTGCCTCTCTTTCCGTCTCTCTCTCTTTCTCTTCTCCCCCTCCCACCTCTCACTCTGTGTTTCTGTTCTCCTCCTCCTGCTGCGTCTCTCTCACTCTCTCTCTCGCTGTCCTCCGCCTCCTCTGTTCTCCTCTCTGTCTCCTCCATGTCCTCTGTGTCTGCTCCACTTTCCTCCTTTTGAATCCGGTGCTCTTTCCTGATGTCAGACACGCATGATCATCCAGGCCCTGCCCCCTGGCTGTTCCCTCTGGGCGGTGCTGTTGCCTCCTGCTGTGGCACTCGGCTGACTTCTGCACCGCTCAGCCGGGTCGCTGCGCGGGAACAAGCAGCGCAAGGGGCCATTTGGGCCCTCGCTCCCCATGCAGCACTCCCATGCTGCATGGGGAGCACGGACCCCAAACGGCCGCTTGTGCTGCTTGCTCCCGCGCGGTGGCCTGGCTGAGCGGTGCAGAAGTCAGCCAAGGGCTGCGGAGGGAGGCAACAGCGCTGCCCAGAGGGAACAGCCAGCGTTTCAGCGTTACAGAGTCACAGACATTAGGCTACTATATATATGATACTTTTTTGGCTTCTAGGTGTGCTTTGTTGTTTTAGTACAGATTCTTTTTCATTTCATAAAGTATACACATATGGAATATACATGTATAAACTTAATCCTACTTGACAAATGGGTCAAAAAGCAGTTACTTCAGCACATGGTCCTTAAAATGCTTCTCTTCTAAAAGAACATTAATGAAAGTCCTCCTTACAATTAGTCTTAAACAATCTTTGCCATGCATGATTATCAATTTCCATATTCATAACATAAATGTATTTTGACTGCCTCTCCATTCTTAACTCCCATTGCTGCCCATGGCTATCAACTCCAGATTTTTATAAGCACAAAATTGAAGATAAAATGAAAATCCTTTGTGAATAAAATTTTTTTGTGGAGGTTGAAGAAGTACTTTCCCAACTGGAAAACTTCAGCTTCTACACTTTGATAACTTAAAAACAACCCAACTGTTTTTATAGATATTAGCATTACCTGTCTTGTTGCGTTGTGATGGTAGATATACATGGGGCCTCCTCCTTCCCTGCTGCTCCCGGGGGTGGGGAGGCTCAGGCTATGTGGCCTCTTCCCTCCTTGCTGCTCTGGAGATTCTGGGGCACACATGCACACTCTTCCCCTCCCTGCTGGGGGGGGGGGGGAAGGGCGTGTGCACGCTCAGCTTGCTGCTCCTTCTGCTCCCTTCCCTGTGGTAGGGGCAGGGCCTCAGCAGAGGGGGCATGGCCATAGTGCAGCTGGGGGCCTTCCTCCCCCTAGAGACTTTTCACATCTTCTTAAATGCTCTCTGTGACAGACAGCATGACGTACACCTCTCCTTGTATAATAGTATAGATTAGAAACCCCTGGAAATACATTGTACTGAGAGCTCATAAGTGAGAATTAAATACTAACCCAAAACCACACTATTCTTAAAAATGATGTTATATTTTTCTAGATATTGAAAATAATCTGACAAATTCAGGTATTCTGTGACAAATGCAGATATGCAGATTTGGTAAAGTTCTTTGCTTTCTGACACTGTAGAAATTGCTCTGTGTGTTCAATGTCAGTACTTTGCAAATAGAACCTGGCAAGTGTACCCTGCTTCTGCCAAGTATACCCAGACCATTTGGAAAGCATTTCATCAGATAAATATGGAAGGCATTACCCAGCAATATGGTTGGGAGATAAAATATAATTTATTTAGAGAGAGAGAGAGAGAGAGAGAGAGAGAGAGAATGCACTTCTAATGAACTTTGCCAAATGTTCAACACCTTTGTCTGTTAAATAGATTTTAAACTTTCCAAATTTAATTTTCTCTTTTGTCATTTCAAAGCAATGGTGTGAAACAATAAGTCACTGACGTTTTGTTCCAAAATTATCACAACGATGAACAGCCACAAAGAAAACAGCACCTTTTAATTTTTCTGTTATGTAAGACGTTCTGATCACCTTGTTAAGGCCTACATTCAGGAAACCACTTAACCACATGCTTCATCCACCCATATTCAGGATGGCACTTTAAATCCCAAGCACATGATGAAAATTTAAATATATTCTTAAGTGATGTCTTAAATTAAACGTTTTCTTGAATTGGGCTATTACTGAACTGAATTCCTAGCCATTATGTGACTTTTTTTAGTAGAGGAGTCATGTACTATTTATACATAGATCTTGCTTGTTGCCTTGGCACTTTCATGTTTACACAGTGGGTAGCTCGACACTATTAATACTGTGCAACTGGCATTTTGGTTTGGTGCACTGAAAGCATAAGTATTTTATGTTTCTTATTAACTACTTTCATAATTAAGATAGTTTCAATGGTATCTGTTGTCCCAGATCTAATTATGTGGATTTTATTGTCTGATAAAAAGGTAGCCATTATTTTTAAAAATGGCCATTGTAGAGGACAGAACCTCTGCCTCTCTTCTTCCCCAGACTACCCTGGGGTTCAGCGGTCACCTGACCGTCTCTCCTATGTGTAATTCTCCCTAACCGCAGTCGTCTCTAATGTATTGTTCCTGCCGGTGGCGGATGGGTGTAGGGGGCCCCGGACCCTCCCTCTCTCACGGGTCCCAGCCCAGGGTCCTAAGGACAGAAGCAGGCAGTGACCTGTCCGACTGGTGGGGCTCCTGCCTAAATGCACCAGCCCGCGGGACGACTGTATGAAAGCCCACCCTGAGCTACTTCCTACCCCTGAGGGCCTCTGGAGATGGCCCCTCCTTTCTCATGCTTCTCTCTCGCACCTCCGTGTGTCTGCCCCCGTTGCCGGGACTCCCCTGGTGTCCCCCATTCTTCCGTTTCCTCCTTTTGCTCTACTCCCGACCCTCCTCTGCTTCGCTCGGCTCTGCTTCTCTCTCTTTCTCCCTGCTTTCCTTTCCGCTCTCCTCCTTCTGCCTCTCGCAGCACTCTCCCTTTTGAATCTCCCGCTTGGCCCTCCCCTGCTAACTCCTTCCCCTTATGCATGTTCCCCGTGATGCCACCAGACTCCGCCCCCCTTTCTGGAGGTACCGTCCAGTGCGATGCGGCTGCCGCTGCGTTCGACATTCCCTGGGCTGTGGCGTCGCTCAGCTGAGCTGCCACGTGGGAGCAGGCGGCACAAGCAGCTGACTGCCCAGCACGCACCCCATACAATGTAGGGCTCAGTGTGGGTCAAGTGCGGGGCAAATCCGTCCCACTCCAATGGAGTGGGTCTGCCCCGTCACACCGTCCCCCTTTATGTACCCTTTCACTCCTGTCAGTTTGTCCTCAGGGTTGGCTGGTGCTCTTGAAAAAAAGTCTGCATTCCTGTGGGCCCGTCCGGCACGGTGGCTGATATCAAAACAGTACGGCTGCAGGGACAGATACCACCGCATGATACGGGCATTTGAGTCATTCATTGTCTGCAGCCAGCGGAGGGGTGCATGGTCGGTGACCACTCAAAAACGGTTCCCTAAAAGGTAATAATAGAGCATGTCAATAGCCCACTTTACGGCCAATGCCTCCTTTTCAATTGTGGAATACCTCAATTCTCGTGGGAATAACTTGCAACTAATGTAGAGGACCGGGTGTTCCTCCGCCTCTTTCTCTTGCGACAGAACAGCCCCTAATCCCATCTCTGAGGCGTCCGTGTGTAAAATGAAGGGTTCGGCAAAATCAGGCTGTGTCAGTACTGGGGCATGTGTCAGTTGATGTTTTAATGCCTGGAAGGCCTGCTCGCACCCTGAGCTCCATTGTATCTTTTTGGGTGCAGTGTTCTTGGTGAGGTCTGTTAGTGGTGCGGCCAGCGTTGCGAAGTTAGGGACGAAGCGGCGGTAGTAACCGGCAAGACCCAGGAACTGATGTACCTGCTTTTTAGTCGTCAGGTCCGGGTATTCGCGCAGGGCTCCAATTTTGTCCACCAAAGGCCTCAGTTTACCTCTTCCCACGGTGTATCCTAGATATGATACTTCCCGTTCTCCGAAGTGACATTTACCGGGGTTTGCCGTGAGTCCTGCCTCCCTCAGGGTCCTCAGGACTGCCTTCAGGCGTTGGAGGTTCTCGGGCCATGATGTGCTATAAACCACTATGTCGTCTATATAGGCCGCCGCATAGTGTCTGTGTTCTCGCAATATTTTATCCATCAACTGCTGGAAGGTCCCTGCGGCCCTGTGGAGGCCGAATGGCATCCTCATGAACTGGGACAGCCCGAATGGTGTCGAGAAGGCTGTCTTCTCCCACGAGGCTGGGGTTAAAGGGATCTGCCAATACCCCTTAGTTAAATTGAGGGTCGAGATATACTGCGCTGCCCCTAGCTTTTCTAATCACTCATCAATTTGGGGCATGGGGTAGGCATTGAACTGGGATATCACGTTGATTTTTCTAAAGCCGATACAGAACCTAGTAGACCCATTGGGTTTTGGGACCAAAACGGTGGGGCTCTTCCATTCACTATGGGATTCCTCCACTACTCCCCACCGCAGCATGTGCTGGATCTCTTCCAACACTGTGTCCCACATCTTCTGAGGGAAGGGTCGCACTGGGTCTCGGACCTTCTTACTGGGTTCCGTCGCTACATGGTAGAAAATCAGGGTTATCTGCCTGGGTTGATCTGTCAACACTTGTGGAAATTCCTGCAGCAGGCCCTGCAGTTCGTTGTGTTGAGCCGGCGTCAGCTCTTGTCCCAGCTGTAGGGGTAATAAATTAGCATCCCTCCCTCCCCAAGGTCCGAGTTCTGGTTCGGGGCTACCGGGTTAATCATTAGTCCCTCCCGCTCTTTCCATGCTTTCAGTAGGTTGACATGGTAGGTCTTAATAATTTTTCATCCCCCTGGTGTCCTTATCTCATAATCTATCTCTCCCAGCCAGCGGACTTCCTCAAGACGGCCCTGCCATTTGGCCAGTAATTTCGAGTTCTGTTCTGGGAGTAACAGTAGGACTCTGTCCCCTGGCTTGAAGACTCTTAGATGTGCCCCTTGGTTGTCGTGCCCAGCCTGTTTCGCCTGGGCTGTCAACAAATTTTTCTTCGTGAATTCCCCCAAGTTGTGCAACCTCTCCAATAACTTGCTGATATACTGTACTGAGCCTTGTACCCAGGTTGCCTGGTCCTCCCAGGATTCCTTAATAATGTCTAGGATGCCTCGGGGCTGACGACCGTACAGGAGTTCGAAGGGCAAGAACCTGATAGATGCCTGCGGCACCCTGCGGATTGCAAAGAGTAAACCGGGTAACGCCCTGTCCCATCCCTTAGGGTCCTCTTCTATGAATTTCTTTGACATACTTTTTAACGTTCTGTTAAACCTCTCAACCAACCTGTTGGTTTGGGGGTGGTAAACGGAGGTCCTTAGTGCTTTACTCTATAATAGCCAGCAAAGCTCTTTCATTAAGTTTGACATCACATTAGTTCCCTGGTCTGTGAGGATCTCCTGAGGGATCCCCACTCTCGAAAAGACCTTCACTAGTTCCGCTGCCATCGTAGGGGCAGTAGTGTTTCGCAAGGGTATGGCCTCGGGATATCGCGTTGCATAGTCTATCAAAGTAAGACATACTGATACCCCGCTCGCATTTTCTTGAGGGGGCCTAGCAGATCTAGAGCGACTCACTCAAAGGGCACTTTGGTCACTCGTAGAGGAACCAACTGTGCTCTGGGCATGCCCCTGCAGCTAGACTTCTGACACTCCAGGCATGAACTACAAAAGTCCTTCACTGCCCAGTATATCCCTGGTCAATAAAACCTTTGCAACAACTGGTGAACCATCTTTTCATAGCCCAAGTGCCTGGCCCTGGGGTTGGCGTGAGCTAGTTCCATGAGTTGTCTATGGTATCGCCCCGGCACCAACAACTGCCAGAGCAAGCCCCTACCCTCCTCCCCTTCTGTGACTCTATACAACCAGTTGCCGTGTACCTCAAAGTGGGGCCCCCTCACCATCCATTTGGCTGCATTTGCCTGTTCGTTATTGCCCTCAGCATTTTCCCACACCTGTTGCAGCAGGGGATCTTCTTTCTGCTCCCGCAGAAAGTCTCTGTCCCACAAGTCGGGTCTAGACAGCAACTCTTGATCATTCTGTTGGGCTGGCTCCTCATCCAATTCCTGAGTCATGGGGTCAGGTCTCGGAGCACCTTGCTCTGCCTTTCCCTCTCTCTCCTAACAAGGCCTCTGGACCCTGTTGTCTGACCTGACTTCCCCACTCCTCGATCACCCGACTAAACCCCTCCCAGTCTTGCCCTAATAGGGCAGGATAGGCCAGTCCGGGAGCGATGACCATGTAACACCATCCTTCTTCTAGCCCATCCTTTATTTGCACCCAGGTTGTAGCGTACGACCTAACGTCCCATGTACACATTGCACGAAGACTGGCGGCTCCTGAAGTCCCCTGTGTTCCACCAAATCAGCCTTCACTAGAGTCTGCCCATACCCCAAGTCTATCAGTGCTTTTACAGGCCTCCTCTCTATTTCTATCGTTTGTAGGATCTTCCCGCCCTCTTGTTTCTTGATTATCCTGTTCCCTACCAGCACCTGTCTATAGGTACAGTCCATATAAGGGCATTCTTTCTGGAAGTGTCCCTCCTATCCACGCTGGAAACAGGATCCCCTGTGGGGTCAGGTCTTCACCAGGGTTCGGTCACCTTCCCCCCCTTGGGTGGTCTTACCAGGGGGTGTCTCTCGCGTTAGCGTTGACCACACTGGGGCTAATTGTCATCCCTCATTCCGTCCAGACCCCCTGGTTAGTCTGGCTCTGCTGTTCTCTATTAGTCGGGGTTGTCTGTCAACCGTAGGTTTAAGTGGGGTTGGGTCCTGAGGCAGCCTCCTGCCTGTCTTGGCTGATTCGGCCATCATATAGTCTTCCATTAATGTGACTGCTTCGCTCAGAGTGGAGGGGTGGTGGCACTGGACCCACCGTTGGCCTTCCCCACGTAGGATGTGTAGAAATTGCTCCAAGATTACCGTCTTGGCTACTTGGGCCCCTGACTGCTGGTCCAGGTCTAACCACTGCCACCCTATCTCTCTCAATTTTTGTGCAACTACTCGAGGCCTAGCGCCCGGGGGGTATCGTTCTTGCCTGAACCTCTGACAATACGTCTTTGGGGTTACCCCCATTTGGTCGAGGATGGCCTCTTTAACCTTGTAGTAGTGCAGGGCTTCGTGTGGGCTGAGACTCTGATAAGCTAGCTGATCCGGGCCGGTCAAATATGGGGCTAACAGGGTATCCCAGTGTTGTTCTGGTCATTGGGCCGTGGTGGCCACCCTTTCGAATGTTGTCAAAAATGCCTTGGGGTCATCTGTGGAGCCCATCTCAGCTAGGCGTACGGGTAACTGTGCTAGCGAGTCTTGATATGCTTCCTTGCCGCTCAGAGGCACCGCCCATCCCTGTCCCAGGGCCCCATATTGTTGTACCCACCGCTCATGCTGGACTTGGTACTGCTCTGCCAATTCTCTTACAAGTTGTCTCTGTTGTTCCTGGTGTTGTGTCGTCAATTGCTGGATTAACACTGTTTGCTGCTGTTGTTGCTGCCTTTGGTTCTTGGCGAGCCACTCAAACACCTTTGCTGGCTCCATTCCCTTCCCCGCTTAAGGTAACATCTCGTCTTAGGGTGGGAAGGAAATGTGCTGACAGGCTAACCAAACAAAGAAAAACCAATCCAAAGAAAAAGGGAAACGTCCTATTGTGACAGGCATTAGCCTAGCCCCTTCCCAAATTGTCCCCTTCATTTGGGGATATTGGGGTCAAGGTACTCAAATTCTCCACCAGTTGTAGAGGAGCGAACCTCCGCCCCTCCTCTTCCCCAGATTACCCTGGGGTTCAGCGGTCACCCGACCATCTCTCCTATGTGCAATTGTCCCTAACCGCAGTCATCTCTAATGTATTGTTCCTGCCAGTGGTGGATGGGGGTAGTGGGACCTGGACCCGCCCTCTCTCACGGGTCCCAGCCCAGGGACCTAAGGACAGAAGCAGGCAGCGACTTGTCCGACTGGTGGGGCTCCTGCCTAAATGCACCAGTCCCGTGGGCTGACTGTACGAAAGCCCCACCCTGAGCTACTTCCTAACCCTGAGGGCCTCTGGAGCTGGCCCATCCTTTCTCACACTTCTCCCTTGCACCTCTGCATGTCTGACCCCATTGCCAGGACTCCCCTGGCATCCCCCCACTCTTCCATTTCCTCCCTTTGCTCTACTCCCGACCCTCCTCTGCTTCGCTCTGCCCTGCTTCTCTCTCTCTCTCTCTCTCCCTGCTCTCCTCCTCCTGCCTCTCACGGCACTCTCTCTTTTGAATCTCCCACGTGCCCCTCCCTTGCTAGCCCCTCCCCCTTACACATGTTCCCCGTGATGCCACCAGACTCCTCCCCCCTTTCTGGACATACTGTCTGGCGTGACACGGCTGCCGCTGCATTCGGCATTCCCCGGGCCGTGGCGCCACTCAGCTGAGCTGCCACATGGGAGCAGGCAGCACAGGCGGCTGACTGCCCAGCACAGACCCTGTACAGTGCGGGGCTCGGCCGAGTCAAGTGCGGGGCGAATCTATCCCACTCCAATGGAGTGGGTCTGCCCAGTCACAGCCATGTTGAAAAGAGTATCATCAATACTGTTGCATCCACTATTATGCTAAGCAAGTTCTGAAACATAACAGTTTTGCAAGCTTAGTATTGAAAGATAAAGTGTGTATCAGAGTGTGTCTTGCTGTAAAGACAAATATATTGGCAGTAAAGTTAAAAAGTGCCACTGCAAGTGTTTATTTAATTGTATTTGGAGAGAAAACTGTCACTGTTAATGTAGTGTAACATTTAATGACACTTCTGTGAGTTATAAAGGAAGAATGTGCTTTCATTAGTTAAAAAGCTCATGCTCTCGTGAACATTATATCTGTACACCCCCTCCATGTTGTTTTGAATTTTTATTAAATTCCATTTTCTTGCTTGCATGTTCCTTTACAAAAAGTTGCACAATAAATCAATGAGAGATGGGGAAAAGAGCAATCTCACATAGTTGATTACCTAACTGAATTTTGATGGCAAAATTCTAATTGGTTTAAAACAGTAATTTCTAAAGTGACCGGAAAAGGTGCCCCCCCCATGGGTACAGAAGACTTAGTTAAGTAAAAATTATAAGAAACACAAGTTTTGATTATTCCATATTTCACTGGGGAGCTTTTGAAGGGGAGTCTTGCTACCCTTGTTATGCCAAATTCAAAGCCAAAAAATGTGTTATGTGGATGACAGGTGTGATTTAAATAATTACTGTTCGCAGTTCTACCCAGTCACAAATAGTAGTTACAGTCTTTGTTAACTTATCCTGTTCAAATGCTGGAAACAAATATGTGTTCATTCATCTATTTATCCATCCATTCACAAATCATACAGATCTGTCATTCTGTTCATCTAATGAAGGGGAGAAAAAATGTTGATATGCGGATGAGTAAGCATATGCCCACAAACAGTTGACTTTGGCCCTAACTTGTGTCAAACATTCAGCCTAACTCCTGATTAGAAAGTAATTAGATCAATGTCAGCAGACTACACATGCGTTCCTTCTAAAGAATGACATGCCAAGTACATTAAGAATAAACTATTTGATGATGATTCCAGTCTTTCATGCCTTGTCAGTTTAGATGCGTATCGTAGCTCTCCTATGATAGTGGAATACACTGCGTAAGAACTTTAATGGAAAATGAGTATATTCTAAAATATATATTCAAGTTTATTCAAAATTGTATTTCTTAGATGCGTTGCGTTAATCTGCAAAGTTGCAAAACTACAACTCTAGATATGACTGTCAGAAACTAAATACAATTAAATAAATAAGAAAGTGTTATTAAATTTCAGATTGGTTAGTTTTAATGTGAAATAAAATCCTAAGTAGATATTACCATTCACTGTATTGGTCCAATGAGGGAGAGTTTGTATTTGTATTTCTGCTGAAAGTTTATCTCCTCATAGAAAGCAATTCTGCAACCATGTTCCACATGGCCCCTCAGTATCTCACATAGGCTATTTTTCCAACTGAATACATTCTGCTCTGCAGAAAACATCAAATATTTGGCCAAATCTTGATAAATATCTGCTACCTTTACTGACTCCTGTTGAAAATGCTTTTCAGGATCTTTATGGTTACTTGCCCTTTTGTACATTGGAGGGTGTACTTTCATACATAATTATTGACAACAGTTGCAGCTGTGATCCAGAGTCCTTGCAGTGATTTAGTGTACACTGAGAACTTGAAGAAAGAGTTGAACCTAAGCTCTTAGCCCTAAAATAAAAAGTGCATCATTAAGCACTGATAAACATTGTACAGTACTACTAACATTGTTCCAATCACATCGGTAGGAATGACACATTTGTCTTTCAGTCATGCCAAGATTAGTCCTGTTCCATGCAGGTATTTTCTTGAATAAGGGCAGCCATGAAGTTCTTTTGCTCTGGCTGCCAGGCCATTAAATGAATGCCAGGCTGTTGTTCCACTCTTTGATAGTTCTTTGGAGCTCCCTACTTGAGTGTGCATAGGCATGAAAAGGTCTGATGGAACCAGAACAATTATTCACATATGGACACCTCATTGAATATTTCTTCTGTTTCATAATGCAGTATAATGTATATAAGAGAATTAGTGGTTGAAGCACAGAAGGGTGAATTAGGTTTTGTTTTTGCATCTGCCAAAGAGTTCCTGTATGATGTTTACTACTTTGTCTTGCTTTCTGTAAAATGGGGAGAAAAATGCTTCCCTATCTGTCAAGGGTCAGCAAGCACTTGGAGCCCTTCAGCTTGATTCTCTCGGTTGAGTGACCTGACAACCCCCATGGCTTTGATCAAAAAGTCCACCCCTATGTTCAGGGTATTAATGCCTAGTGGCTTCAGTTCACATATACAAGTCCCCCCTTCAGGGTAATATGGCCCAGCGGCCTCAGTCCATGCATAAGCCCCTATAGTCAGGGTATTATGGCCCTACAGCCTTAGTCAGTGCAGCATTGGTAAAACTTCCACACAGGGATATGTAAGGAGAGGGTTGAGGGAACCTGGGCCCTCCCTCGTGATTGAGTCCCAGCCCAGGGCCTTATTGGCAGTGGCACAGTCCACTGCTCGCTTAGCAGGAAATCCTGAAACACTCTGAGCACTCGGGAAGCAATTCCCCGCCCTGGGCTACTTTCTACTGGTACCTGGATGACGTCTTCTCTGTAGGGTCACTCTCAATTGGCAGCTTCTCTGGTAGCAGCTCCCAGCCTGGCTGCCGCTTCTTGGTCCAGCTGCACTTCCTCCTTTGGAGCTCCCTCAGTGCCTCCTTCCCCTTCAGCAGTCAGCCCGGTCTGAACTGCTCCAGAGGCTTTTATAGTCAGTTTCCAGTTGGAGCATGGCCAGCAGGGGCGTGGGGGTGGGGCTCTCTCTGCCAACTGGGCCAGTGTAACTCCATCCGCTTCAGTGGGGGCATGATATATCCCGTCACACTATCTTAGCAAGGGGAGTGTGCATTAATTGTGAATTAATATATGTTGGTTGCTCAGTTATTCATATGGCTAAGCTGTCGTGATGAGAGGACTAGAATGCATTTATTTCACTTTGATTTTTACTATTTATTTTTTCCATTTATGCATGTGTGCGTTTTTCAGTAGAATAACCACTCCTGGTATTATTATTTCATTTTTTTCTTTGTCACTAGCTGTACTAGAAACAAAGAATATTGGAAACTAGAAACAGCTGTATGGCTGTACTAGAAACAAAGGTACTGACAAAGGTACCAGGTTTCCTGGATGATTTTTTCACAAAGAAACAGAACCTTTCAAGCTGAAGTGAAAAACAATCAACTACAACTAAAATTAGTAAGAAAATACCCATGACAATACACATCATGCCGAGGGTGAAATATAGTAAGACTTTATTTATTTTACATTTCTGTCTCTTCTAGCATCTGTACAAGGGGTTGTAAGAAGATTCTAAAAATAAGCTCTAGTTTTAGAAGCTAGGTGCACAGGATTGTCAACAGGGGTCCCAAAGCTTCCAGCCTTTGCCACCTCTATTGCAGAAGTAGCTAGAGTCCCTAGCCCTTAAAATTGCTCCCAGAGTGCACTGCAGCATGAGCTGGGCAATACTGTAGCGCTGGCTGAGGGGGGGAGTGGGACCAGCCCCCAGACCTGTTTTTTCCATCCAATGCTTCGCCCCTTTCAGAGTTCCAAAGCCAGTCCCATTCTCCGTCTTGCCCAGGGCCTGGCAATTCTCTTGACAGCTCTGTAGGCACATGAGCCTTACCTTAAACCTTAGTGATGCTTTGCTGCACATTTGGCTACCCACATTTGTCATCATTGCCTGAGAATTGCCATTCTCTCCAAATCTTCCCATTTCATGTTGAGATGCTTGAAGACATTCAGAATTGATAATTTCCGTAGTTTTTGTGCACTTTCTCTCTTTGTTCTTGCATTGTCTGGCTTCCATTCAAGAGCGATATTTGGTAAATTTTCTTTTTCCATTCTCAGCATATGCTTTAACCACTGATGTCGTCTTTTGTAAATTATTTATGAGAAGGTGCCTTTTCCAGTAATTTTTCTAACTTCTTCATTTGTCTTCCTATGTCTATGTGTTATTCCCAATATTCTTCTCAGACATTTGTGATGAAATGCATCCAGCTTTTGTGGATCTTTCTTGGTAGGTTGCCATGTCTCACTGCTATATATTGTGATGGCAATACTAATTGCTTTGCACACATTTAATTTTTTCTTGAGGGAGATGTTTTTGAGTTGCCAGATATTTCTGAATCTTCCAAATGCAGTATTTGCCTTCTCAATTCTTCTTATTTACAAAGAACTGATACCATCCAAGATATGTAAAATTGTCCATCTTCTCCATATTTTTCTTCTTCAGTTTTGATTTCTGTTTCTTTAATCCCCATAACATGACTTTACATTTCTTTGCAGTGAATCTGAGACGTATCTTTTCCATTATTCCTTTTACTAATTGTGTGCATTTTTGTAGTTCATTGGCATCTTCATTGAAAAGAGTGATGACAGAAAAGTCTAGCTCAAATAGTCTTGAATTGTCTCACTTTAGGCCATATGTATCACTGCCACATGGCTTTAATCCATAGTCAGTAACTAGCATGAACAGAAAAGGAGACAGACTGCACCCATAGGTGTGCGCACGGGGCATACTGGGTGTGCCAGGGCACACCTTAATGCAGGGGCAGACTGGCCCAGCGGGATGGAGCCACCAGGCACCGCACTTCTGCACTGGAACCGGTAGGGGTGCTGCCGGCACTTGCGGCCCCGCCAGAAGACCCCACCGGGCCGAGGGACTCGGGCGAGGAGGGCGGCAAGCTGACCCCAGCTGGGGAAGGTACCAGGCCAGGGGAAGGGAAGCTGCTCATGGGAGGAAACTCTTAGAGGGAACACTTCCCCCAGCCTCTCCGCCCCCGAGTTAATGTCACACACATTGGGTTAATGCAATTGCAGGATAGTTGCATGGGGGGAGGGGGGGTTCGTGGGGACTAAACTAATCCCTGTTGATAGGAAGATGGTGGGAAAAGTCCTTCGAGGGGGGTCACATGACACCTTTTACTTTTGGTCATGTGTCCATCTTGCCCTGAGAGTGTTGCCTCCAGAGGCCTGGCTAATGGGAGTCAGGGGGTGTGGCTAATGGGGGTCAAAGAGTACATTTTAAAATTCTTTGGGTGCACACCCTAATGAAATGTGCTGCGCATGCCTATGACTGCACCCCTGCCTTACACCTGTCCTTGTGCTGAATGGTTTGCTCAATCCATTTTCCATTTTAATGCAGCATTTTGAGTTGATGTGTAATGCCTTCATAATATTGATTAACTTTGTTAGGATTCCATATTGTTCCACAATTTTTCACACCGTTTCTCAGTTTACACTATCAAAAACCTTTTGAAAGTCCACAAAATTGATGGCAAAACTGCCTTGGAATTCAATTATATTCTCAATAATCTGTTTCAGGGTCAAATTAGAGTCTGTGCATGATCTCCTTTGTCTAAATTCAGATTGTTGATCACATAGGATGGTGTCCATCTTTCCTTTAATTCTGTTCAGGAGGAATGTTGCTAATACTTTTCCAGTGTTACTACTCCCCTCCAATTTCAGCAATTGCTTAGATCACCGTTCTTTGATAATTTGATTATAATACCAAGGTTTCATTGTTCCAGCACTTTCTCCTCTGTCCATATTTTATTTGCACAGCAGGTAGATGTCTGATTACATGTCTTTTCCATGTCTAAGCAACTCAGGATTCATGCTGTCCAAACCAAGTGCCTTGTTATTTGTAAACTTCTGCGATGTTCTTTTAACTTGTTTGATTTTTACCTCAGATACATGTATGTCTAGGTCTGATGGTTAATCATTGTTAAATTCCAGTCTTGTAATTGGTTCTGATTGGTTTAGCACTTAAGAGTTCCACCCATCTATTTATTTATTCCTCCTTATTTCAGAATTTCTCTGTGTTTCTCTTTCACTAGGACACTTGTGAATTTTGATACATATCCTGTTTGCTGGTTCAAGATTGTGTGTACAATTTATTTCTCCTGCTTCTTCAGCTTTACTAACCTTGCTTTCTATCCCATTTTTCTTATCACTTTTGCATTGTTTCTTTATTGCTTTGTCAAGGTTCCACTAGTTTTTGTTTCTTCATCATATGCTGTAGTACTAGAGCCTTTTGTTTTCTTCTTTTGTCTTTAATTTTCCATGTTTCTTATGAGACCCACTGTTTTTAATTGCTGCCTCTCTTTTTACCAATTATCTTTTTGGCAGTTTCTCACATAGATATTTTGAAAAGATCCTAATATTTTCCCACTTAGTTTTTCTTAAAAATTGTAAGGAAAACTCTCTCAGACCTGTCCCTAAACTCTATCTGGTATTCTTTTCATATCCTTCAATCTTGTAATTGTTGTGTATTGCTAGATCTGGGTCTATGTTTTATTTTTGAGCACTTTGTGCTTCAATTTGATGTTTGCTTTCAATGAGTTGTAGTCATTCCATATATCTGCTCCTCTGAATATTGCAGTGACTATCACTGACGTCTTTCCACATCTGACACATACAGATATAATTGATCTCATTTTTGTATGGCCATCTGGTGAAATCCATGTCTTTTTGTGTAAATGGTTTAAGTTGGAAGAAGGAATTGCAGAGGCTGAGATTGTTTTCAGCAAACATTTAAGAAATCTTGTGACATTGTCTGTTGTTGCTCTGGTTGTATGTGGGCTAATGACTGTTTCACAACCTCTCATTTCACTTCCAGTCTGGGCATTAAAATTTGTCATAACCAAGATAAGATCATGGTCTGGTATTTTTTTTCATTACATCATCCAATTCTGTGTAAAATCTCTCTTTGTCCTCTTCATCTGTGTAGTTTATTGGTGCATATGCCTGACTATGGTGCTAAGAGTGGGAACTAGCTGCCAGTAGCTTATCTGATATTAGTTGCCAGTTCATAAATGATTTTTTGCAGTGTAGTTCATGTTGATCCCTACACCTCTTTCATGTTTGGTTCCACCTGAATATACCATTTTTTTCTCCAGACGTTATCATACTTTGATCTTTCCATCTAAATTCACAGAGTCCTAGGATGTCAATTTTACATCTGTCCATTTCTTCAATTACCTGTGCTAATTTTCCTGCACTACTTAGAGTTTGTACATTCTAGATATCTATGGATGTACTTTTTTGGCCACCATTATTTGAATCATTTGTGCAGGTGACTTCCTGATGGATTTGGTCATCCATGGTCATATATGCATCTGAACACTTTCCAACTTCCTCAGACCTTGATTATGGGTTTATGTGGGTTTTGTGAATAGTTTCCGTAGCTAGTGTGTTTGTTTGTTTGGTTTTTTACAGTGACGGGAAGCAGCCCTTTCAATCAGCCATCCTCCTTTTTGTTTTTGGCTTGGGACCAGCACTGGTGGAGTTAGGCATATGAGCAGTGGGACTATATTCCTTTGGTATCTGTCTAAATACTTATACTGCCTATACCAAAGGGGACTCTCCATTACATTTGTGTTGTCTAGATCCAAAACACACAGATGTTAAGTATTGAGTTCATGAGAGTGCTAAGTTCTCTACATATAAAATTTCTTTACTGGAATAACATCACAAGTTTTATTCTTCACTTTTCCCATTCTATTGAACTGAGCCTGTTCCATTAAAATAAATAGGAAGTTTGCCTCTGAGTTCAACTGGAAATGATCAAGTTCTTAAATGACTTATCTCTTCATTTGTAATGTTTTCTCCTTTATACTCATTATTTTAATTGATTTCTGGTTTTCTTTTTCCTTACTCACACTCCTGAAATCCTCTATGTTCATACAGTTTTTCTCAATGTCAGGTCAAGTGATCTAGATAGCATGCAAAATTCAGTTGTCCTATTGTACTTGTACTGTACCTTCAGATGGTAACTTCCTATCCTCCAAGACCTTGACCATGACCCCTTACAACATCTTAAGTCCCACAAGTCTTTCTAGGAATATCCATTTAGCTTCATGCATTCAGGCTGTGATAAGAAGGAAACTTGGAAAGCAGATTGGGCTAAACAAGATGTTAAAAATACAACAACTCAGAACTGCATCTGAACTAAATTTTGCTCGATCAATTTCAAGTGAAATTGTAGTTGCTGCTCTACACCAGCCATATGAAAATGAAGTAGTAGGAGGAGAATAAGAATATAGCTAAGGTTCACCAATGACAAAGTTCACCAAAATAGGCTAATTGAAAAGAGACTGTTTCTCCCTTGTTCATAATGTAGACAAGAGAAAGTGATTTCCATGAAAACGTTAACATTTACCAACATATTCACAGTGGTATCTAAGGGTATGTCTACACTGCATTCCTCTTTCAAGAGAGGAATGCAAATGCAGCTGAGCAAAATTGCAGATGAAGCGCGGGTTTTCTTTCAAAATAACTGTGTCTAGACTGCATTTCTTTTTTCAAAATAGGGTATTTCGAAATAGCGCCCAGACGCGATTATGCAAATGAAACGTGGGAAATTCAAATTCATGCTTCATTTGCAATTTCACTCAGCTGCATTTGCATTCCTCTCTCGAAAGAGGAACACAGTGTAGACATACCCTAAGATATTACCTATTCCTCACTTTACCTAGAAAGGGTCATATCTGTAGCAACATTAATAGTTCCTAAGCAATGATTGATCTATGAGGAATTTTTAATGATTCTGCTGCATATTTTGTGTTAAATCTTGTGACTTACATGTATATCATTAATGTGAATTGTGCTAAATGTTTGCAATTAAATTGCTAGTTAGTAAAGACTCTCCTAGTTCTTTTACTAACTTGAATCTTGGGACAAGTTTACCAGAAGGATTATGAAGGTTTTGAGTGAACTTAAGCCAATTTCTGAATAAATTTGGACTGAGTTTTGGTTTTTGGTTAAACTTGAATAATAGGTGGTGGGTTCTCTTGGTTTTGACTGAAATTATGTAAGTACCTAACAGACATACCACTGGCAAAGTCTTAGCAGGAGTTAATCTTACTGGCTGGAATCTTCAAAAACCCAAGACAGGAAGTTCCACATCTCTGACCTAAGAATGGGATATGGTGGTTGTCAAAGAGAGTGATTTGGGAGCTTCTGAGTGTGAGGAAGACTGAAGATCATGTGCAGGAGGGCTAGGTCATTTGGAGGGACTGTTAGAAAACATAGTTTGAATACCTCTGTTTGGACGTAGTTGAGGAATTTGGGTACATGAGGGAATGAAAGGTGGGGTCAAAAAGAGAGAATAAGAAGCAAAGAAATAAGAGAAAAGAAGGGAAATCTCAATAGTTGGAACCACTGATTCTTTTGATGTTCACTCACTCTGTCTCTAATTATATATTTATTAGAAAGCCATATATTGATCCAAATAATACATAGTTCTTTTATTTCAATGAGATACAATGAAGCTCCATGTTAAAAAAATCATGGAGTTGCACTGCAGAAACAAAGGAGTGAAACTGTCATTTTGTAACAGTGAGGAGAATAGCAAAAGACTTCTGTGCTTATTAGATGATAGATTCATGAATGCTGTTTCTGCTAATGATACAGTGCTTTGTTCCAAAAATGCTTTATCTAAAGGTGTCAGAAACTTTAAACTCAAAACATTGCATTTACTCAAAATCAGCCTTGACTGTGTTCATAAATCAACACTTGAATTTTGTCATGCCTGCAAACTATTTGTCAACTATTTGTCAAAATTAGATAATGAACATATTTGCTCCAGCTGTTGGCAACATTCTGGCTGTGTCTAGACTGGCATGATTTTGCGCAAATACTTTTAAAGGAAAAGTTTTTCCGTTAAAAGTATTTGCGCAAGAGAGCGTCTATACTGGCATGTGCCTTTGCACAAAAGATTTGCTTTTGCGCAAAAGCATCTGTGCCCAGTATAGATGCTCTCTTGCGCAAGAAAGCTCTGATGGCCATTTTAGCCATCGGGCTTTCTTGCGCAAGAAATTAACGTTCCTGTCTACACTGGCCCTCTTGCGCAAGTATTCTTGCACAAGAGGGCTTATGCCTGAGTGGGAGTATCAAAGTATTTGCTCAAGAAGCACTGATTTTGTACATTACAAAGTCAGTGTTCTTGTGCAAATTCTCACGGCCAGTGTAGACAGGCGGCAAGTTTTTGCGCAAAAGCGACTGCTTTTGCACAAAATCTTGCCAGTCTAGAAGCACCCTCTGTGTTTGCTCTTCAGTGATACATTTTGAGTTCAAACCCTGTTCCATGGAAAAGGCCACGTGCAGTAAGTCTTGCAGTTTCTCACCTCTTAGAGAATGGATTGAGAATTTTCCAATGGAATGCATTTGTGTTGGAAAATGCAGAATTGTCAAAATAAGAAATAGTTTGTGTAAATCTGTCGATTTCAACAATAGTTCATTTAAAAATATAAAAATCAATTCTTATTTTTTTCAAGACAGAATGGAGCAATCTATTTCAACCTTTTGAGGACAGAACATTTTGATGTTCTGTGTCAAAATGACTTGGTTACAATTTTTAAAATTTTGTATTGTAGACAATTTTTAAAAAGTTGAAATAATATCAAAATCTTCCAGTTGATCTCTAATGATTTTTAGAAGGTTGGGAAGGAGTGTGTGTGTGTGTGGGGGGGGGAAATGTTGCTTACTTTGGTTCTGTTTTGAAATAGAAAAAAAACCCTTGTGATATTCACCATGAAACTCAAAACCCTGTTTCTGCCCCCCTGTATTTTCTATGTCCATATCTACCCTATAGAGAAGATTGAAGCTGCTGCAGTCAATCTTCCAGGGTTCGAATTAGCAGGTCTAGTGAAGACACGCTAATTCAAAATGAGGGGCACTCCTGTCAATGCCAAAAGTCCTGCTCTTATGAGAAGTAAGGGAAGTTGAAGAGAGACTGTGCTCCCATCAACCTTCCACACTGTGGATGGTGCCAAAATTCAATTTAAGATACTTCGACTCAAGCTACACAATTAATGTAGCAGCTGGCATTGCATATCTTAATTCAAACTTAGCCCATATTGTAAACCTAGCCTGTGACATTTATTTATTGTTAACATCTAGAATGCTTATCAGTGTAGTATACAATGCTCAGTTCCCCATACCTCTGATATGCTGAACAAACTTTATGTAGTGAAGATGTCAACAGAAGTTATTTTAGTCAGGTTGAGAGATGGATTATTATCCAGATGGAAAAATTAGAAAATCCCTTGCAAACATTTCATCGTAGCCTATTTAACTGTCTGGCTGTGGCAGGCAGTGAGTGGCCTTAGTGAACATATTCTCATTCTTAATTCTGTTAGTGGAAACCTACTGCATTATTATTGAGAATCATTAACTCTCATGAATTATAATTTTCATGGAAGATGTTCCTTTCTGTAGTTTCTGACTCGGTTGGTACTGCCACATTCTGCACCTCCAACGCAACCTCATTCACCACGCCACCGAAAACCATCCTATTGTTCCAACAACTCCATGAAATTTTTTTAAAGTTCTTACCATATAGCCATGATTCCTACATACTCCCCCAGTGACAGCTTGCTAATGACATAGCTTGGTTCAAACTGATTGCAGGCATGAAATCATATGCTACCTTTGTCTCTGAGTCTTTTTACTCCTCCTTTGCAATCCCACTGCTTGCTCCTCTGTACTTTCTCTTTTCCTTCTCTAAAGCCCCTTATCATCATTCTTTATGCTTTCTCTTCCTCCTTCACACGACTGTTCTTCTAGCTCTTCCTAACGTTGACAACGTTTGTGATGTAAGCGTGTGAATATTTAATTTTTTTTATCCTTACTATCGCATAACTAAAACTCACAATGATATTTTCTAGTGTGGCTACCTCTCTATTCTGGCATATCAGTGACCTAAATTTTGCTGGTTGGTTTGCAATGTGATTTAAGGATGAGAAAAGAACCTGATGCATTATGGATCATTTGAACAAGAACCTGATGCATTATGGATCTCTTTCTCCAATTCCAAAGACAGTGGAGTAAACAACAGCTTAAAAATAGCTCAAAATAAAGCACAAAATAATAAAAACATAAACATTGATTAGAAATTCTATCCTTTCATTGAAGGGTATTTGGTGGAATAGGATGCCTTATTTTCTTTTGAAAGTCACTTGCCAACATACATTTCCTGAGGTGTTCAGAATTCTACTATGTCTGTGCTTCACAATACCTATGCAACTGGGAGCTTTGGGTGCCACTGGGAATATAACACAGGCTTTGTCTATTAAAACTCTAGCTGGTGAGTTAATTTTAAGCCCTCACATTTTGACTGGGTGCAAAAGTTACTCATCACCCTTTCCCCAACCCACAGTAAATACCTACAATTTGTCTTCCATTCCTTTCATATACACACCTGACAGCAATAATGCACAATTTATCTATCACACAGCATTACTGTGAAAAGCTGATTTGCTGCAGATAGTAGAAATGTTGTTGAGAAAGCAGTCTTTGCTGTCTTTCAGTCCTCCTTCTTATTCTTTTAGTTTCCTGGTGCTTGAGCAAAAATCCAATCACACTATTTGTCCATGTGCCTTTTGTTTAAACAGAAACCACCTGCAACTTTACAGCAGAGCATTCAAAAATGCTCATGAATGTACATAAGAATACTACAGCAAATCAGTGTGATAATAAATAAATATAGGTAGGAATATGTTTCAGTTTGTACACCATACTCTATATAAGTACTGTTTACTCATAATCTAGAATGACAGAAATAAGGAAAATATGCCATGTACTATCATTCTCAGAGAAAGCAAGGACATTCCTGCTTTAATATTTGAGGGGAAAAAAGTTCAGCTACATTAAAGCATAGGCTTTGTTTTGAGACACGTTCTTTGGGTGAAGAAAGTATAAAAGGACACAAGATTGTTTTAGCGCCTCTGTCATACCACTACATTATACAAGTCTGCGCATTATAGATGTGAACATAAAATAAAAACCGCAGTAATTATTAGTACTGAAGAAGGGCCTAAGGCCCCAAGGAGGGCTAAGGCTCCATTGTGTTAGGTATTGTATCAGCAGATAGAAAAAGACAGACTTGTCCCTTAAATTCTGATAGCTAATGAAGTCATTTGCAATTCGCATTTGAGATCTGTTTACATCCTGCATGTATTTAAGTAATTATCTCTGATGTTGTGTTCATTGTGAAATATGATGCTTAGTATTATTGCCATCATCTAGAGTATTTTTAACCAAAAAAAGCTAATTATATCACCACAGAACTTGATGTGTACTTGTGGGACATCAGGGCTACAGCATTTTCTCCAGTTTTAATTAACATTTTCTTTTGTTAAATGATATTTTGCTGTCTTGCTCTTCTGAGGTTTTCATCATCTTTGCATGATTTTCTGTCTGTTAAGACACTCTTATAATAAGTCAGACAGGAAATACTCTTGTGCAATTAAATTTCACGTGCACGCAATGTGAAAGTAAACAGTAAACCTTTGCATTGTTTTCTTTCTCTCTTTCAGAGGTCATATGTATGAAAGATGCCTTTGGCTATATTTATTTCATGAATTTTTTTGCATTGTTTCTAGTAGCTGTGACAGTATGTACTAATTGCTACTGTTTACTTTTCTGTCAGTATACATGTTCTTCTACATGAGGGTTTTTTTTAAGTTTCCTTTATGGAATATCATAGAATTGGATAGATAGTCGATATAGTTGATTTGAAGGTAAAACTTGCATATTCTGTATAGAAGTGTCTGTAAATGCCTGTGTTTCTTTGCATAGTCTTTGCATACAAGTCAGATTCAAGGAGTTGTCCTTTAGTATTTGGTCTACTCATATTTTAAAGCTTTCCTCTTAAGGCAAACTCCATTGTGCATGGAGGCTATGTAATTTATAGCTGTATAGCTGGAGAGTGGAGGATCTGGAGTTGTGGCATTCTGCTCTCCAAATGAAGGCTGAGGAGACAGACTTCTGCTCACTTCCCCTGTTGCTGCTGCTATTCCTATCTTTAGGATGGAATAGCATCTGCAGCCCTCTTCACTAGTTATATTGGGTATAGGTTTTCTGGCTTCACCTAGACACAGATGCCATGGTTCTTTCCCTATTCCACGCCTTTGTGGCTTTATATGCTTTGCAGTGCTGGCCCAAGGTGTTTTGTCACCCAGTGCAAAAAACATTCCCCACTCCTACCACACAAAATGTGCAAGGGAAAAAAAGATGGAAAAAAGATGTAGCACTTAGAGTGGCCCATCCTGATTGTGAGTCCCTAAGATTGTCCCTGTAAGCCATGGGTCAGTACAGATACTCATTAGGGAATGTAGACTGTAGGAGGGTGTACTTGATTTTCCCCACTCAACTCTTCTATGAGGCTTAAATGCTCTGGAGGGCTTTGTGATGACCCTTTACACCAGAATGAAATTCAGTTACATTTTCACTGTACATTAGACTTCTGGTATCATTGTTCACAGTCCCAATGATGCTCATTATAAAGGAGAGACTCCTTTGCTTTCAAAACAGCGGGGGCACCTAAGCTGAATTATTCTTGAAAATAAAAGGGTTGATCAAGAAAAGGCTACAGGAGGCAGTGAAAGAAAACAGTAATTCTTCTTTCAGTAGTGTCCCCACGCATTCTTTAAATCAGGTACACATGTGACTTTTGAGCCTTTGATGGGAGATTTTCAGTAAGTATTAGGCCGTGCATATGCTCTATGCAACATTGTGTTGCTCACTGAGGGAATGTAAGGCTGTATGGGCAAGCCACGCTCAGTTCCTTCTCTATTGCCTTGGTCTGAGAGAGCGCTCTGGTGCATACCTCCATGCTTCACAGTTGTTCTGTTGTTAATTTAGTGTAATTTCTAGTTAGTGTTTGTTGTTGTTGCTATAGAATTAGTTAGATAGTAGTAAGGATTTTTCTTCTCCTTTCCCTTTTCCTCTTTTTCTTTCTGTGAGAATAATTTGATCTGGTTGGCATTCCTCACCCACCAGTTTTTAATGCTGCCTCTCTTGTCAGGAAGTTGTTTCACTCAGGGACAGCTCTTCTAAGTCTAAATATTATGTTCCCTCCCAAGATATCAGAACTGTTTTTTTCCTACTGCCCATCCAGGTAGACAGCATTACTCCAAGTTGGTTCCTTATGACAATAAAATCAAAAGAAATTAGATATTTTTGGCTGAAAGGCATATATATCTGCAGTACT
This sequence comes from Pelochelys cantorii, assembly GCA_032595735.1. Lineage (NCBI taxonomy): Eukaryota > Metazoa > Chordata > Testudines > Trionychidae > Pelochelys > Pelochelys cantorii. The sequence goes on from CM064328.1 coordinate 75,114,080, forward strand.
CCAATTTTGTATGGAAAACTAGCAGGTGAAGATGGCATTGCAGGACTTCCACAGATTACCACAAATTTGCAAACTTTATTGTGCATCTTCCATGCAAGTATAGAAATCACTTCCAGACTATCATTAAAAAGAGTCAGTTATTAGCTAGAACCTGTCTCTAAAGTGATCTGAGATGCCCTGGATGCTACCATTAGATCCATCTCCAAAGCAGCTGTCATGCATAGGGCCTAGTGGCTCCAGGTGCTGAGGTTCCCAAGAAAGGTTCTGAATACTACTGCACATGCTGAAGGACTCCACAGACAAGCTGACATCTCTAGATTTACAGGCTTCTATGAACAGGAAGTGATGTAACAGGCTTCAAATTGCCCAGAGATTACACTGACCCAATTCTCTGGATTTCTCAGAACCATTTCATGCACTAGAAAGAGTGACACACTCTAGAAGGAAAGAGCTTCTCACCCTCCTTCAGAAAGAACTCAATCATCATTGAAACAGCAATTTTGATGGTTTGGTTACAGGCTCAACTACTCCCTCACCTCTAGTTTGCAAGCTGTCCCTTGCCCCCTCTCCCCATTTTTGGAGAGCGCACTTCTGATTTCCAGCAGGCAGCTTCTTGGTTTATAGCACAGACATTTGGTCATGGAGGATATAACATTGAACTACTCCATCCATTTTATATTGTTTCCTTATATCTCCCTTCTTTGACCCTCTTCTCTCTCAAGACTATACCAAGTCAAAAGATAACAGTTTCTTTTAAGTGTGATAGAACAAGTTCCATTGCCTCACAGAGGAAAAGGATTTAACCCCAAAAAGTTTCTTATGCCAAAAGATGCAGGGTGGAGCCCTGTCTTAGATCTGAGATGACTGAAAAAAATTGTGAAGTCTCAAAAGTTCAGGATAGTGATTCTGGCAGCTAATTTCTTCTCTAGAAGCAGGAAGCTGGTTTTCAGCCCTCACCCTACAGGATGCCTATTTCCTGAAATATATTTCACCATGGACCAGGATAATTTTCAAAACCAAATACTCCCCACCCTTCCGAGAGATGCAGCTGGAAGCTGGCAGAGTGAAGCAGGCTGAGGCTGGGTTGCTCTGCTTCTACTGCCGTTGAGTGCAGGGGGGGCGGACAGCAACCTCATAAGTGCCATGCAGGTGCTCAGGGAATCCACCTGACCTAGATCTGTCACAGCCATGAGAAGAATATGTTCTAACTCAGTCCTGGGCCTGCCTTGACCAGAGGAGAGGCGCCCCTCCCCTGACCTGAACTCAGTCCTGGCCTGGGTCTGTTGCAACTGGGGGAGGGATGCCTATCCTGCAGCCTCAGCCCCTGAGCTGCCATGGGGGGGTAAGGAGGTGCTTGTCCCTCTCAGCCCAGCTGCTGCTGCTGAGGGAGGGAGTTGTTAGGAAGTCTTCTCTTCCCACCATAGTCCTGGGGTAGCTGGCACCCCAAACCCTTATTCCTAGCCTCACCCCAGAGCCTCCAACCCCTGGCCGGAGACCTTACCCCACACTCCAATCCTCTGACTCAGCCCTGAGCCCCCTCCCACACTATAAACCCTTCTGGCCCACCCCCACCACATGCATTTTGTTATGTTCATGTATCTGGAGGTGATTTTTTTTATATATCACCTCCATATTGTTGCACATAACAAAATTAATTCTGCACATGTGTGAGAGAAATTAGAGGGAACCCAGCCTTTGGTAAGTCACTTCTCCCCTCTGTGCCTCAGTTTCTTTAATCTTTCTTTGTCTAAATTCCTTCTTTGTGATGTGCTTTGGGATCTGTTGATGACAATGTGCTAGGTATTATTAATAATTAAATTCTTTCCTTCAGCTTGGAAGTCTAGTCTCCACAACATGTGAAACTATTCCAAAAACCGAGTGTCTATTGAACTCGAGTTTTGAAATGTTGAAATGATTGATTCCATGACATATGAGGGGTTCTAGTGTCATGGCTGTAGTTAGTTTTATATAATTAAAATAGGAAGAACAGAAAAAATAGTTCATTTTAAAGAAAATAACATAACTACAGCAACCTGTCCATAATATTAATTATTCTAAAGGGAATCTCACAAAGCTAGAGACAAGTTTTAATTTGTGTTCATGCTTCCACCATCTGATTCTGCAACATATTTATCACCTTCACAATGAAGCTTTTTAATTAATTGTCTGCCTAATTACAACTCTCAAGTGCCACATGCAACTTATCAGTAGAACAATATAGCGGAAGCAGCAACATGTAGTGCTTTTGTGGAATGGCTCTGATTATACCTGGATATATCAGTTATGCAAAAGATTTTCTAGGCCTGATTTCTGCAGCTCTTCCTTATATAAAAACTGCACTAAAGAACTGAACACTGAAAGTTCAGTTCCCTGTTTCATATGCAAATGCTCACAGATATATTGTAGAAAAGTATTCAAGAAAATACTTTGTTCTGTTTTAAAAAAAGTATGTGATGTCATGGATAAAAAAATATAGAACAATTTGGCTTTATCCTGTCCTAAGTTTTCAAAGGTGACTACAAATTTTAGGTGTCTTAAATATTGGGGTGTTCACTTTGAAACTTATGGAAAAGCGCTCAGTATATTCTGAAGAGTCAAGCGTGGCACACAGACTGAAGCACCCAAATTGACTTTTGAAAATGTAGGCCACCATCAACATTTGTGTCAATATTACTGTTGGTTTCAGGAGTCCCCAGAGGTTCATTTCATTCTATTTTGAGGAAAACAAAACTTGCTATGGATTGTGATTTTCAAAGGAGTGCAAGAGATTTAGACTAACAACTCAATTTAAATTCAATGGGACTTGGGTGTCTAACTTCCACTGGTTTTATTGAGAATTGCAGTCACTATCAATATTGCCTTCTTATGTATTCTGTCTTTTTATATTATTAGTAATAATGTAATACAACATTTATGCCATATTAGGAACAATGAAAAATATTACCTATATGCAATCAAAATGATTGTTAACCTGTCTTATATAATTATATCTAAAATTGCTGACAGAGATAGGAGTTAGACATCAAATTTCCAAATTGTTCTTGAAATAAAGTACTATAGTTAAATGTCTAACTGCTATCATTTATCAACATTATTTTCCCTCTCTAAATTAATATAAAGGAAGACCAGATTAAGGCCTCTTTAAAAAAATTTAGGCTTTGAATGTTCCATTTAATAATGAAATACTGTCTTAAAAAGAGGAAACAATATGACACACAAAAATGTAATAATAAGCAATAAAGAGGAGAGACCTTGAGTAATTATGACCATGCAACTGTAAGAACTCTTAGAACTCCAGTATCTCATGTTGAATACAAGAGAACACAACAGCACTTCTGTTAAGATGACTTGTTTTTCCTTAGTTAGAAAAGAGTTAAGAAAGCTCTTGAACCATTTGCATGTTATACCACATTACATTTAAAAAAATAGACGCATACAGGAACAATTTCATCTAATGAATCCATCCCCACTGCTTCAGACATTCCAAAACCTACCGCACAGATGATGGCAATCATGACATCTTTGCTTGGTTTGGGGTGACATTTTGAGAAATGATACAAATAAAAATAATCCCCTTCTCACTGCTTTACCAAACCAATTGTTTTATTCTCTTAGGCTTATATAATTTATTAATTTGCTTTTCTAATTGCTTTATGGGGATTTGTTGGTTCATATATTTCTTTCATTGTTCTCAATATATCTGACAATTACTAAACAATCTGACAGCATAATTTAACAAAATAAATGATGTCCAAACAGTGGTTCAAACACAGAAGCTGAGTAATTATTTTAAAATAAATTTTAACTCTTCTAAATATCGTCAAACAAACAAAGAGGAAGGAAGACATGAAATTAATATACTACAATCATCAGGAGTATGGATAGGAGCAAAGATTGCTAGACCAAATCTTGCTTTTACGTAGGCATCTTTTGAAGGCAGTGGGAGTTTTACTATAGATTTCAACTGGTGCCAGATTAATTCCTTTCATCTGGACAATTCTGTGGAATTCAGTAGTCTTGGTCATGTATATAAATTAGAACAAATTTGCCTACTTTACTGCAGACATCTGAGTCTTTTATCTTCTTTCACACATGAGGCTTAAAGACCCGGTATCCATCATTTGCTCTGAAGCCTTCTTTTAAATCATCATTGTTTAAAAACAAGAAAGATGGTATACATTCTACGCTGCCCAAGTTTAAACATGCTTCAGTCCTGAAAATGTTTCTAGCAAACAAATCCCTGATTCACTTTAACTTTACTTCTGATATATACAAGAAAGATATAATAGAGTTCTCCCAAATCATAAGTCCCACAAATCTGGTAAAGTCCATAGTGTGTGTGCATAGATCACACAAATACAATATTTTTCCATCATGTATTTGGCTCACATTGACCCGATGCTTTGCAGCACATACTTTGCTGTCTCTTTCCATTTAATGCTTTTGGTTTTGGTGTGCCTATGTGATTATGTATAATAACAGAGTACTGCTTATGTACAGAATGTTTCTGTTACTCAGAGAATATTGTCAAAATAGTAGCTTCCTGCCAACCTATATATATATTACACACATTGTTTGTCTTTCACTTAATTTATCCATCTTAAAAAGTGTCACTGATAGAGCTGTGTAGTGCAAGGCCCAGCTGTTTACATTCATAAAGATTTGTTCCACTCTTATTTGCAGTTGTAGATCACATGGGTTCAAACCCATTTAATTATTCCTTGAGTTTCAAGAGCTGAATGGACCTCCAAAGCCAAAAGAGGAGTTTGCAGAAGTGGCCAAATTTACCTGGTTTGGGGATGAACTTCCTAAATTACAAACAGTTCCTACTAGAAGTTACGTATTGTCCTGGATTCTTAAACACCTGTGCTTACCGGGAATGTTTCACACAGTTTTATTCATTGCATGCTGCCTTCACACTAAGATCTCTGTTCATTTAAAAATATTGCTGGGTTCCTATAATATAAATCCCTGTTGAAGCCATAAAAGTTGGTATCTTTTTTTTTCTCTAGATCCTCTTTTTACTTACCTAGCATCTATGGTTTCTATATTTGTTCATCTGTCAGCAACGCTTCCAGGCCTGACGTGTCCGGATCTTCCTGGCAGCGGGGTGGCCTAGTGGTTAGGTTCCAGATTTAGCTGGCTGAAAAGGGGTGCAGCAGACCCCTGCTGATGATGCCCCGGGCCTAGGAATTCTGGCCTACTATCTGCATACAGTCCTTAAGTTTGGGGCATGGCCCCAAGAGTCCAAATTTTCCTCTCCTCAGTAGTGTTTTGAGTCAGTTCCCCCGTTTTGCCCCAGGGTTGGAGGCTTACTTGCTTCTGTGGCTGGCCAAGTGGATGGGCTTTGGTTCAGGTCTTGAAGACTGCAGAATCACACTCCTGTCTCCCTGCTGGTCAGCATCTAACTGAGCCAGGTTTCTTCCTTTTATGCTCCTTCCTGGCCTGGCATTGGCTACAGATAAAGCAAGGTGGGGCTCGCTGGGCCAAAAGTCTTTGTTTGACTCATGTGATGCCAGACCTTCCTCTCTTCACTCCCTCACACCTGGCCAAAGAGTTTACAAGACCCAAAGTGGTATGCTGTACCGCACAGCTGGCAGCTTCCAGCCAGGACAGCGAGCAAGTGACCAGGCAGTGTGGGGCCCTGAAAGTACAGGGCCCAAGGCACCTGCCTTGCTCACCTTGCCCTAAGGCCAGCCCTAAATGCTTCCTCATCTGAACTGAACCTACTTAGTGCTGAAGAAATGTGCATTTTTTCTATTTTTCTTGGATTGGCAAACAGTGGAACATAAACATTCAAATAAGAGTCATAAGGAAATTTAAATGTGATGCCAATAGGCCATGTGTAAAACCATAGTAATTCTATCCAACATGTTTTCTTATTACTTTGAAATATATTTTTCTATCCTGTTGACCATAATTTGAATCCCAGTTGTTTAGGATTATTAATACAACAAATGAAAAACGTATAACCAAGGAGCAATAAAGTGTTAGCAAACTGATTTTTAAACAACCTTAACTCTCCTTTCTCCACATAGTTGCATTTTTATAATGAAACACAATGCCCTGCACAGATGCTAGAGGGGGAGAGGCTACAGGAAAACTGCCCAGCAAAACCTTATAGTAATTAGGCAGAATTCCAACCGTTGAGTGGTGGGTGGGGAGCCTACTTACGGACATTAAAAGCCTGTCCTTCACATGCATAATCTCCTAATAGCAGCAAGGGCTGGTATGGAAGTGTATATACTACTACTTTTTAGTTCAGTTGCAAGGATCCCAGTTTGTTTGAACTGACTTCCCCCTTCCCCTGCCCCAGCCTCCTTTAGCCATCCTATGCACCTGCAGAAGAATAGCTAGCAGACCTCAGACTTGGGTGCTGTTGCTCTACTCCTCTTTCTGCACAGCTTAGTATCATAAGGGCAGGATTTTGCCAAGCATATCTATGTTATTAAATACCTAATCTTTATGAATGATGCAGGCTTACAGCTTAACATCTGCTGCTATTTACTGAATGACTTTTAAGCTGTGGGTAATGTTCTTGGGAAATATATTTGTATAAAATAGAGCCACCTAACACTTTAAAATTAATTATTAACCATTACTGTCTCACGAGCCAACTGATGCTGTCCATTTCCTCTAAGCTTCCACTGCACTTTTAGTTCCCCAGACTTGTTTTATGATTGGATTTTTGGTGTTCTTAAAAATAATGAGTGCTGAATGCAATAGAAACCCTATTTTTCCAACCCAAATATTTTGCTAATCGTTACTTATATTTATATGTATAGGGCTGCATGTAGTGTCTGATAAATGGGGACATAATTCCAGCTCAGCTTTCCCCTCCTTTTTGCACAGATGTTCAGTGGCACTGGAGGACCCACCTCACCTCCCTACTTTCAGTGGCTGCCTTATCCTCCCTATCTTCAGCTGATACCAGTTCCAGCCTTGAGCAAGCTGGTGGTGGCTGCCCGGTTGCTGGAGCCCAGGCCCAGTGTAAGCCGCTTGCCCTACTCCTGGCATGCCAGCTCCAGCCCTGTGGAAGCTGGTGGTGGTTGCCTGGCTTCTCCTGGGGTATCAGTGGCTGCTTAGAAGAGCAAGGAGATACAAGGAGCCAGGGTTTCAACTAACCTAAATCAATTCTATTGTATTGAAATCAATTTACAGCTGCTGAGGCTCTAGCCCAAGGTGTAGAAATTCCTTGGGGAAAGTCACATTTTACACCAAGCAGTTTTAGGACTGAGTGGAACTCTAAGGTAGATAAGCTGGATTTTTCTTCTAGCATATGTTTATTTCAATCTATTTTGTTTTCTTGTTTTGAACATCAGCCTTGAGTCTTCAGCAACAATGCTGAAACAGAGTTTCCTGGCTTAAACCTGGTCTCCACTGTTAAAAAAGGCATTTCTCACCTCAGTATAGCTAACATGTATGAACTATCTCAAGGTAAAAACAGTGAAGAGAAAATACTGGTTTCTCGAGAGAGAAACAAGGCAGAGAAAACCCAGGTGGAGGTATAAGACTGACCTGGCATAGTCTGCCTTGCAGTAAAAACAGAATGTTTGTATTTATTGTATGTTTTTTTTAATCTTGGGAAGCTCACATGCATTAGTTACTCTGAGGTGAAAATACTACTTTTTTTTTAAACAATGAAGACAATGCCTAAGAATTATACTTCCTATTGAATGCAAAACCATCTTACATGCCTTTACTTGTTTTGCTTGCATAAGGAGAACACAGTTAGGCACATCATGGGTCAGTAGTTTAGGAAAGAGGGAAAATAATTCAAAGCACATGCAAATTCATTTTTAAAAGTATGTCACTGGGTAAAATTTTCAAAAGCACTCTATAGCCACTTAGAACCCTGAGCATTTAAAGCAGAGGGAGAGCTCCCATTCCTTTCCCTGGCTTCAGGAGCAGGGCTCCCCTACAACCCCACCTCTTCTTTACTCATGGCTGAAGTCCATTGTGCTTCCCCACCTTCAAATAGCCATATTTGATAGTTGGGAATGGATAATGATGACTGAAGTAGATATTGAATTTATTCTGGGCCACCTTGATGTTAGTGAGGACGGATGGATTCTTTAAACTGATTGTCGTTCCTCCACAGAAGAACTTTAAGAGTCTACATTACCCTTGCTGTTGGCTTTTCTCTTTTCGGAGAGAAGGTGGATCATTTGGCCAAAGATTCATCATCTTCTCCCTTTTCCCACCCCAAGGAATCAGGGCAGAAAGGGGAAACCTTCAGTGATCCAACTTCTCCATACGACACTATGGGTATGTCTAGACTACATGGCTCCATCGACGGAGCCATGTAGAAGAATTTACTAGACACAGGAAAATGAAACAGAGATTTAAATAATCGCCGCTTCATTTATATCAAAATGGCCACCGCGCTGTGCCGATCAGCTGTTTGGCGGCACAGCGGGGCAGTCTGGACACTCCGCGGTCGACAACGGAAGCCTTTGTCGACCACTCCGGTAAACCTCATTATTTAAATTGCCGCTTCATTTTCCTATGTCTAGTAAACTCATCTACATGGCTCCGTTGATGGAGCCATGTAGTCTAGACATACCCTATGGGACAATTCTCTCTCCCACTTCTTCCTCAGGAGCTGATTAAGGTTATTTGAGGAACTTTCTATGCTTCCTAGTAATTTCCTACTAATACTATGCTATTATTTATTGTTTAGTGCCAACAGTGTGCTTGACACACATAATTGATGACAGTCCCTGCTCCAAAGGCTTAATCTAAGAGAGGCATCCCCAGACGGAGGCACAAGAAGCCAGGGTCTACACAAAAGTGTGCAGCATGGCGAGGGATTGACTGCTCATATGCTTAAAACGTCCTCCTGCTCCAAGCTACTCTGTGACACAACCAACTGCACCATAAGTGAAGTCTCTTTTTCCCTTCCTCCATGAGTGAACTGGCCTAGATCCAACTGTAGGTAGTTTGCATGGCTAGCTGAGGCTTTTAAGGATTTGGTCCATTGATCTTAATAGAATATGCTATTTATATAGGACCTTAACAAAATATTTATGTCTTACTTCACAATACTGCCACTGAAGGGCTGCATTTGTGCAAAGCATAAACAAATGCTTTTCTTAGAGTAATTTTTTGGACATTAAAATGGTATTGATTCTTTTCTCTTTGTACCTGTTTGATCAATCAAGCATACCACTGGAAAAAATATCACCAACCTACCAAATTCTGCTACTTGTCTTTGAAGAAATGTAAAAGTTGTAGTTTTATTGATTTTTTTTGAAAGTCTTTGATTTCCCATTGTTGTGTCGCCTTGCCTGAACTAACAGATTTATATACCATCTCCTCGAACAGCAAAACCATTTGCCATTTGGTGGAATTGGCTGGCATTTCATTTTTGCTGTGCAGATTGCAGATTATGTTGACATTATTTTGCTGGGCTCTGTGCTACATCATTAACATATTGCTCATGACTGATGCTGAAACGGTTTTGCTTTGAAAGCATAATGCCCAACACTTTTTACAAGAAAAAAATTAGGTAGATTTTGCTGAAAGAAAATAGGTACCATTGCAGCACAATAAAACAGGAATTGCATTAATGCAATAAAATGTAACAAAAAACCAGCGTGTCAAAAGGGAGGGAAATCCATAAATGCATAATGTGTTCCCTGTTGGTATCTGTATATCTTGTGTTGAAATGAGCAGCATTCATGAAATACTAGGCTTAAATTGAGATTATATCATTGTGCTAGCAATGCAGAACTTGTCAGACAAAGAAATATAATGCTTGTTTGTATCACCTGCAAATGAAAATTTACTGTTCAGTTGAAGGTATAATTTCATTCTTTCCTATTTTTGGACTATTTTTCTAAGTAATAACCAACCAGAAGCATCATGAGATGGCTTTGTTTGGGTGACCAGATGAGACAAAATTCCATACAGTTTTTAATTAAACATAGAATCATAGAAGATTAAGGTTGGAAGAGACCTCAGGAGATAAACTAATCTAGCTTCTGCTTAAAGCAACCCCAACCCCAACTATATCTTTCCAGCCAGGGTTTTGTCAAGCTAAAATACCTCTGACGATGGCGATTTTGCCTCCCTATGTAACCTGTTCCAGTGCTTCACCATCCTCCTAGTCAAATAGTTTTTCCTAGTATCCAGCTTAAACCTCCCCCGCTGCAACTTGAGACCATAACTCTTTGTTCTGCCATCTGCTACCACTGGAAATGGCCTAGCTCCATCCTCTTTGAAACTCCCCCTTCAGGAAATTGAAGGCTGTATCACATCCCACCCCCATGCTTCTCTTCTGCAGACTAAATAAGCCCAGTTCCCTCAACCTCTTCTCATAAGTCATGTGCCCGAGCCCACAAATCATTTTTGTTGCCTTCCATTGGGCTCTCTCCAATTTGTTCACGTTCTTTTTTTGTTGGGACCCAAATCTTGTAGTGGGGGTCTCCAAAATCTGAGAGTTGACTACGAATGTCGTGATTTCAAGATATTTGAAGATCTTATTTACATCTGTTTATTTAAAAGTCATCATACCTTTGCTTCTCATATACCATCTTTATATGGTAAAGGGGGGGGGGGAGGGGGAATTATCCTGTTTGGCTTGCAGACTTTTGTAATGCCCTGATAAAGACACTTGTGAATTCATTTCTTCATAAGATTAGGGTTCTGTGGAAGTTTCCTTGCTGTTTTTATTGGCTCTTTCATTGTTGTGAATTGTTGTTGTGTTTTACCAGACACTAAATTCTTGAGTAATGTATTATTGGCTATATACTACTACTCATAGTCATTTTTAAATTCTATTTTAGAGCAGGAGAAGCCCTGTTGTTTTAATTGAGGCTAGTCACTCAATAAAGTAATACTTAGCCTTGCAAAGGATGGTAGGATGTGATTCTATATGAATAAGGAGATCTTCTCAACCACGTAAGGGAACTACAGGCACAAATCATCAAACCAACCAACCAGCCAGGTATGTAGCTTCAAAATTCACAATTGGAACAGCCATCAATAATCAAGCTTTTCCAAAAAGAGTAATTATTTACTTACTCAGTCAGGTGGGGTAACTTTGTTTAGATTATAGCTGTAATCAAAACTAAATGCTTTTAGGTTTGTGACAGATACCTGAATAACCAAATATTCCATTTGTTGGATCAATCAGTTGAATGATTGTTTAAATTTTATTTTGAAAAGTTTAAAAAGGCTGTTTTCCATAATTAGGTGACTGGGAAGCACCGCTTAGAGGTATTTGTGTGGGGGATGGGGAGAGAATTAGGAGAAAGGATATAATTTGTCATGCTTTAATAGCATTTTATCTATCCTTTTTTTTCAAACACAATAGCATAATTTACCCGTAGAAATGTTGGAGTGTCTATAAATTGAGAAGTACAGCAAAATGAATAGGTATCAAAATAAGCAAAGGCTATATTTTTCTCTGATTATTTTTGAATAGTAGTTGGAAGGCTTATGCTGGTAACTGAAATGTGAATTAGCTGAATCATTTCTTACAGCAATGAGTGAAAAGGAAAACAACAATCTTGGAACTGGATGGAAGCTATAGGTGATGTTTCTTATAAAAAATCCAAAGATAAATGAAAAAGTCCATTCTTTTGATGAGTTCCAGACCTATCCAAGACAACAATTAAAAATCAATGAATCTGATCCAACAGTGCTTCATTTTGGGCCAACCTAAGACAAAATACTAATACCATTAGGCCTTTTTGTAGGGATTTTTTCAAATGCTGTGAACATGCAGGAACAATGTAAAAGCCAAAAGAGATCATGCCCAAGCTAAGCAAGGGTCTGTTTGTTGCAAAATAAGATGTGGGTAACTTTTCAGAGAAAGTGTGCATGCCAGTATGTAGCATCCTGTCTAAGATAAGTCAGCCTCTTAGCTGGTATTAAAATAGTGCAGCCATAGCACTGTCTTGACATACCAGAGACTACTTGCTCTGATGATTTTGAGGGACAATTTGTGTGCCTGTCTTCTACATTTCCTTGTTTAAGCTCCTGCTTAAACTAAACAGCAAGGTGCTTTTTGCCTGTGCCTAATGGGGTAGTAGTTTATTCTTTTTTTTCCAGCCCATGACTCAGTGGGAATGGGGTGAGATGGGGCAAGAAGAGAAGGCTTGTGATAATCCTATTATCTAGCTTTAGAATTTGGAACAAGTAATTACTGGGTTAGTCTCTAGCTTATGTATACATCAATTCCTCTATAACTTCCCTAGGTCAATGAGCTGGCATATAAATAGTAATATTGTACATATATCTGGAATTCTCCCCTCTCTGACATTGAGTTACATGTTGTGTTGGTGACTACATGAATTGCTGCATTCCTTGATTGTTTAACCTTTCTGATGATAAAATCCTAGTTCTGACTAAACTGCTTTTGATGGTAAATTGACCCATCTACACCAGATTAACATCCTGTTTATGCTATTTCCTGGTCTTTATTGAAAACCTACACAGACATAACTTTGAAAAATCCACACCTCAGAGAAATGTAACTAAGGGTATGTCTACACTATAGCACTATTTCGAATTAATTTATTTCGAATTAGTTAATTCGAAATAAGCTAATTCAAAATAACGTATCTAGACACAAAAACTATTCGAAATAGCGTTTTTCTAATTCGAAATAGCATGTCCACATTGAGTGGACCCTGAATCGAAGGTAAGGCTGGCCGGAACCAGTGCCAGCAGGGCATCAGAGTCGGACTTAGTGTGTGGGGCTGCTGCCTCAGGCTGTGCTTAAAGGGACCCGACCCCCCCATCCTGGACAGACAGTTCTCAGGTTTCTCTGCTTGCTGGTCTACCTCACTGAGGGACAGCAAAGCATTTGTGTCTCGGAGTGCTCTGCTTGCCTTCACTCAGGACACTACAGCACTCTGCAACATGAAACTAGACCTGCCCCCGGGGACTCTGCTGCGTCTTGTGGACACATTGCCAGCAGTCTGGCTGCACTGTCTGCAGGCTGCCATACGGGAGTACCATCGAGGGGCTGTCATGATCCAGGGGGCCCTGCGGGAGAGCTTCCATCCTGAGGAGCGCTAACAGTCTCCCTGGTCTGCCCCACTGGGGGCTTGTGCCCCATTCCTCCCTCTCATCCTTCCCTAGCCCCCCCTTCCTGATGTCAAATAAAATACACGTATTTTCAAAAATAGAAACTGTCTTTATTTAACACAACTGGGGAGGGGGAGTGAAACTCTGGGGAGACTGGGGAAAGGAGGAGGGAGAGGGGAGGAGAGAGGGTGGGAGAGGGGAGGGGGAAACCTGGGAGGAGGGAGCTGGAAGGGGGAAGCAAGGGGAAGAAGGGAGAGGGGAAGATCAGGGCTCAGGGGTGGGGGTCTCATCGGGCCACATGTCTCCCAGCACAGTGGGTGTGGGAGCCTTGGCGTCCCCAGGAGGATGGGGAGGAGGGTGCAGAGGTTGAGGTAGGGGGGTGTGGAGATTGAGGAGGAGGGTGTGGAGGTTGAGGAGGAAGAGGTGGGGGGGGCAGCAGTGGGAGGAGGAACAGTAGCTGGGGGGGCAGCAGGCACAGGGCCGGCATGGGGCAGCATGCTCTGCAGCAGGGCCTGCAGGTTTGAGCACATGGCACGGTCCTGAGCAAGCTGCTCCCGGTGGAGCTGTAGGTCCTCCTGCATCCAGGCCTGGATGGTGCGGTGCAGGGCTCGCAGGGCCCCCAGGTGCTGGTCCCGGTACCCCTGCCACGTGGTGGTGGTCCTGCTGAGGCTGTGGGTGCGGGAGCATGTCCCGGGCGGGGTGGTGCGCCCTGGACGAGCAGCTGGTGCAGCTGTAGAGAAAGAAGAGAAGTGGTCAGTTCTCCCTGGGGACACAGTGGATGATGCCCAGCCCCCCCTGCGACGTGAGGTCGACTGTGCCCTGCACCGTCAGAGCTGATGTGCTTGCACAGAGGCCATGGTCAGGATGTCTGGCTCTCCCCAGGACTGGGAGCTGCCCCAAGACCGCACCCATGCCCCTGTGCCGAGTATAGTGTGGCCAGGGCAGGGGAGAGATGTCCCCTGCCTCTATGTAGAGGGGGCGTGTGAAGGGAGAGCATCCTGCTGGGTCCCACCCCAGGGTCGGGAGCATGTCAGGTCTCTTCACACATGCATGTCCCTATTGGGCCACAGCCCCTAGGTGTCATGCAGCTGGAGCCACCTGCCCAAGGGTGGCATGGCATGTGTTCACACGTGCACAGGTGGCTGCGTGATCTGTGGGAGGCATGGCCCATGTGCACAGTCCCTGGTCTCCCTCTCTGCCTCCCCCCCAGGTAGGGGACAGTGCTGGCACTTACCTGCTATGGCCTCCCTGGACGACCCTGCCGACTCTGGTGCCAGGACAGCTGGTGGTGGCCCCTCTGGTGCGCCTGGGTCAGGGCCCTCAGCTCCCGGCTCACTGCCTCCCGGGCTGGCAAGGACCGCCCCGCCCCCCAGGAGTCGGTCGAGGACAGGGAAGTAGCGGCAGGTGGCAGCCCCTGCTGCGACGCTGCCCCTGGTGGCCCTGGTGTATGCCTGACGCAGCTCCTTGACTTTCAGGGGCACCTGCTCCTGGGTGCACCTGTGGCCCTTTCTGGCCATGGTGGCCACTATGCGGCCATAGACAGCCGTGTTCCTCTGCCTAATGCGAAGATCATGGACATTGGGGGCCTCCCCCCAAACCTCAATGAGGTCCCTGATATCCGCACTGGTCCATGAGGGCGTGTGCCGTCTACGGCCCCTGGCTGGCCCCTGGGTGCTGGGGGACTGGGCGGGGGACAGCTGGCTGCCACTGGCTGCCATTGTGTGGCCACTGGCTGAGAGTCTGCAGCTGCTGGCAGGCCTGGCTCTCGCACGTGCCCAGTGGCCAGAGTCTACCCCTTTAAGGGCCCCGGGACTGGGGGAGAGGAGAAGAGTTTTCCTGGTTTGGCCCAGAGTGGCCACCAGGGGAAACTGGGAAGGCCTGGAGGCCCCCTAATTTGAAATAAGTGTCTACACAGCACTTACTTCAAATTAGTTATTTCGAATTTGGTGTTGTTCGTCGTAGAATAAGGGCTCCACTATTTCGAATTTATTTAGAAATAGAGGTTTGTATGTGTAGACGCTATTAAAGTTAATTTGAAATAACTGCTGTTATTTTGAATTAACTTTGTAGTGTAGACATACCCTAAGCCAGTTTAAACCCCATGTAGGCAATGCTAGGTCAATGGAAAAATTCTTTTGTCAACCTGGCTATCACCTCTTAGAGAGGTGGATTATCCACAGTGATGGGAGAACACCTCCCGTTGATGTAGTGAGTGTCTATACTGAAACAACACCTGTGCAGTTGGAGCTGTGCCACTGTAGTATTTTCAGTGTACCCATTCATAGAATCCTAGAACTGGAAGGGACCTCAGGAGGTCATCAAGTCCAGTTCCCTACCCTCACGACAGGACCAAGCACCGTCTAGATCATCCCTGATAAATGTCTATCTAACCTACTCTTAAATATCTTTAGTGATGGAGATTCCACAACCTCTTTAGATAATTTATTCCAGTGTTTAACCATCATGATAGTAAAGGAGTTTTTCCTATAATCCAACCTAAACCTCCTTTGCTTGCAATTTAAGCCCATTGCTGCTTGTCCTATCATCAGAGGCCAAGAAGAACAATTTTTCTCCCTTCTCCTTGTAAAACCCTTTTAGATACTTGAAAACTGCTATCATCTCCTCTCTGTCTTCTCTTTTCTAAACTAAACAAGCCCAATTCTTTCAGTTCTCACTCATAAGTCATGTTTTCAGACCTTTAATAATTTTTGTTGCTCTTCTCTGGACCTTCTCCAATTTCTCCACGTCTTCCTTGAAATGTGATGCCCAGAACTGGACACAATGTTCCAATTGAGGCCTAATCAGTGCAAAGTAGAGCGGAAGAATGACTTCTTGTGTCTTGCTCACAACACTCCTGTTAATGCATCCCAGAATCATGGTTGCTTTTTTTGCAACAGTGTCACACTGTTGACTCATATTTAGCTTGTGGTCCACTATGAATCCTTTTTTGCAGTACTCCTTCCCAGATAGTCACTTTCCATTCTATATGTGTGAAACTGATTGTTCTTTCCCAAGTGGAGTACTTTGCATTTGTGCTTATTAAACTTCATCCTATTTACCAGACCATTTCTTTTGCTTGTCCAGATCATTACGAATTATGACCCAATGTTCCAAAGCACTTGCAACCCTCCCATCTGATCTTGGTAATCCTTCCATCTGAAAAAGTTACTATTGTTATTTTTATTTTAGAGTGCCTTGAAGCCTCAAAACTAAGATTGAAATTCCATTGTGACATGCATAGTAAATATGTGAGAGAGATACAGTGACAGGTACTATAGTTAGTGATTGTACCTGCCCTGAAGACTTAGAATCAAAATAGACTAGTCAGAGGAAAGGAGGAAGAAAAGATACAATGTATGAACAGAACATTTGGAACTGAGGCAAAGAGAGATTCAGTCACTTGTACACATGTAACCTACACACTTCCTGGATATGGTGCTTGGTCTCCATCTAGTGGCACAGAGACTACAATCTTAGCTACATGTCACATGATTTTCAGCTTGTGCAGTAAAGACTTATGCCAGGGTTACTCAACATGCGGCCCCGCATTCGGTCTGCAGCCCATTAGTTTGCAGCCTATGGTGTGGTTTGGGTTTACACAGGGCTCAG
Source organism: Pelochelys cantorii (assembly GCA_032595735.1). Lineage (NCBI taxonomy): Eukaryota > Metazoa > Chordata > Testudines > Trionychidae > Pelochelys > Pelochelys cantorii. The sequence goes on from CM064328.1 coordinate 75,130,730, forward strand.
CACGTGGCCCGCAGGTGGGATCCTTTGAACATGGCCTCCATTGGGAGCACACTCCACAATGGCGAGGTGTCTCCCAGGCAGGGTGAGCATTGAAAGACACAAATGGTCGGGCTGGCTGGAACAGATGGGTACAGGGTTTCTAGCCTCCAGGTAGGAGGTTCTGGGAACTCCAGGGCATTATGGGAAGTGCTTTGTATTCATGCCCATCAGTGTGAAAGAAGCTATTTGCATATATTTGCATATATATTTGCATTTATATGCAACCACAGTTAAGTTGCAGACCTTGGCATGTGCTGTATCATTTTGGCCCTGGGGCTTCCAAAAGTTCCAGTTTTGATCCTGTCATCTGGGGACTGTCAGTGTTATAAAATGTTCATATTGAAAGTCTGGAACAAAGCCTGAAATTGGACTCAGGTTACTTAGGCCCTTAACCATAAGGTCTGTATTTCGAAGAGCCACATTTTGCTCTGAAGAAATGTTAGAAATCATTGTGCTGGCAATAATCCAGCTAAGGTCAAAACTTAATGCAAAATATTTAATAATTGCCTGAAATTTTGCTGCAATTGGATACCATGTAGCTGAAAAATAAAACATTCATGAAATCCCACAAATATCTATCAAGTGAGGTTTAAAGTCTTTCCCCAAATAACTGGTGCAAAGGTTGCCCTCAATAATGCTAGTGCAACCACATTATTATCATTGACTTCACTGAGCTCACATGGAAATTTTACAACACAGAACAGTCAGAAAAAATGTGACAGCACCAATGGAAGGTGAATGCTAGTTATGCTCTGCAACATTGCATCTCCATAATTTCTATGGGAATATGGTTTTGAATATGAATATGTCTAACTTTAATATGCTTTATGCAAAATGTGACATCATTGGAGAGCTTGCATTCCCCTGAATATGTATATTCTATTTGTGTGCATGTATCATTCCTATATTTGAAGTTAGAAATATGAAGTATAAACCTATTTGTATGTCTAGAGATGCTAATGAAGGCCATTAGCATTACTCAAGGAACTGAATGGCCCTGTACTCCAGACAATGGTTAATCCTAGGAAGACTTGTGGCCAGATCACCTGACGCTGGAAGTTATTTTGAATGTGATACTTTTGCATGGAGTGTGAAAGGGTTGAAGCTGAATGTAAAGAATTTCCTTGACCAAAATCTATTTATAGGCAGGGACCAAACAATAGGGGGAATTGGCAATTGCCAGACACCAAGATGCTCTCTGCTTACCATCCAGATAGCTGCTGGAAACATCTAAAACTGAAGAGGGGGAAGGATCATGCCCAAAGTAGAAGGCTCTTTAGATAGCTTCAGAGGGGTAGCCGAGTTAGTCCATAACAGGAAATACTTAAAAAACAAGAAATAGTCTAGTAGCTCCTTAAAGACTAACAAAACAGGTCGATGGTATCATGAGCTTTTGTGGGCACAACCCACTTCTTCAGATGGCTCTTTAGATAGTGAGAGATTATTAAAACTACTGTTGAGGTAAGAAATTGCACACAACAAGTTTCTTAGAGTATTAAGCTTATCAGGTGTGTTCTGGTTTATTTTGCTTAGTAACTTACTTTGATCTGTCTGCCAGCCCTTGCAACCATTGAACTTCTACTTTTTATACTTCATAAAATCACTTTTGTTTATTACTAAACCCAGTGTAAATAATTATTACCTGGGAGAAAACAGCTATCCATCTCTTTCTTTCATTGATCAAGGGGGCAAACAACTTACGAGATTGCTTTGTATAAAGCTTTTATGCAGAGCAAGATGGATTTTTTCTGAGGTTCTGGTCCCATTGGGGCTGTGCACCTGAGTTCTGTGTCAAGTCCCTGTGACCTACTATCATTCCCAGACCTGAGCTGCTCTCCGTGTCTGTGTTGCTCTGTTGTGGGCAGTGACCCCAATTTTATGCCTTTGTATGGATAGATCACAGCTTCTGGCTCAGTAGCACAGGATGGTGGAGCACTCCAGAGGGCAGGTAGGTGGGCTCCGGGGTACAATTAGCTTATCAAGTGAAAGTCACAAGGGGAGCTCTGTAATCTAACGGTTAGATTCTAACCCATCACATGCTCTACCCAAAATTCCCTTGTAATTTTTCCTGGACTGTTTTCCATTATCTACTATGTAGAGAAATCTACTGTATTGTGTTATGTCAGGATCCTATTCCACCATTTTGCCATGAACAGCTTGGCTACTCAGTGACAGATTTAGAGTTAATGGGGCCCCCTTGGGGACCCAGCCAAGAAAAAGAACATTCACTTCTCCTGCTCCTCCCATTTCATCCTTTTTTCTTCATCCTCCTCTTATACTATGAGTAATAAGAAGTAAATGAAAATAAAGTTAGGTACCTTGACTGTTTTTGTAGTCTAATTTTCTTTCACAGACCACTTGAAAATTGTTGAGGGTCTTGGAGGACCACTTAAATGATTTTTCCAAAAATTTTCTGTACTATTAGCTAACTACTGTGAAGAGCTTTGGATAAGAGTGCATTATAAAAAACATAATAAATTAAATGTTCTCCATTTGCCTGCTCCATATTACCTATGTATCCAATGAAATAGATTTTGGTCATAATTCAATGTCTTCAGGGTAGCTTTCTTTGAAGAAATTACCAATATTTTGTAGTTCCATTGCCACTTCAGAGTCCAGTTGTTCAGCTTTTGCAGTTGTCATGGTAGCCCCACAACTTAGCAAGTGATCAGATCATTTAGATGTTTCCTTGCCCATACTTTCTGATGAATGTCCTCTATTCAATACTTCAAGATTTTTAAAATAAGATGACAAACTGTCTTTTTGCTTAGCTTCGTCTTTTTGCCTTGCCTTGCCTTCCTTTTTTTTTTTTTTTTTTGAGGGTTGTTTTTTTTTTTTTTTTGAGTTTTTGACTGCCAGACTCATAGTATCTCATCATTATTGCTAAAAAAACTGACCTTGATTTCCAGGCAGATTTTAAAATGTCTGAAAGAACAGGGGTGTAACTACAGGTGGGCCATAGTCTGGATCACCCTTTTCCCCAATTAGGTTTAACACCCATGGCACTGGATCATTTTGAATAGTGGGGTACTGAAAGCCAGCCCCTGTCTCTCCTAAGCACAGGTCCGGACCTGGATGTATGCCACAGGCACAGGATCTAAGGGTTCAGGCAGGGCTGTTGATAGTCAGACCCCTGGGCAAGATGTGGGGGGAGCAGGTCCGAGCCCCCAGAAGGTTGAGGCCTTGGGTGGAAGGGCAGAGCTAGGGGCCCAGCACAGGAGCAGCACTACCATGATGGGGCTAAAGAAGAAGACTGAGAGAGGAGATATGGAGATCTCCATGGCTGTGGAGGACAGCTTCAGGTACTCCAATGGTCCTGCGCTGGCTGTCCCAGAGAAGTGGGCAGAGACCCACATGTGCTCCACCTGAAGGCGGGGAGGGCACCTGAGAATCCTCCCACCCTGGGATCTCCATTCCCCAGCTGCTTTCCCCCTCGCCCATGGGCAGCAGCCACTCGCTAGGTGCTGTGCAACATTACAGAGGCTGGAGGACTCAGGAGGAGGGGGCAGTGCAGCCACACAGCCAGCTGCCAGAGAGAAGAATCTCTTTCCCACTTCAAAGCATGGCTTTTTCCTGCTGGCTGTGCAGTTTGTGGGCTTGCCATCCCCCAGCCTCCCTCTTCCCTCATAGTGGGAAACCATAGCTGACTGTTCTCCCTTCCCTGTGCTCCTCTGAAGCCTTCCAGCCATGTTTGTACTCATTGCCACCTCTTCCTGGCTCTCCTGCCCCCACCCACAGCCCTCTCTGTAGAGGGACTGGCCAGCCTGCAGAGAAGCCACCCCCTGTGCAGGGAGGGGAGCTATCAGACTCAGTGCTGGACTGCCCAGCCCTGGAGGCCCCATGTTGAGGGGGGGGCTCTGTGCCAGGGCACCATATGTTTCATTGTAAATCTACTTCTGTGGCTACTGATTTCTAGACTTTTGCTTATGGATATATGTTTTAAACAGAAACAAATTAATATGGGGCTATTATGAATACTGACCATTTTAATATTGTAAATATTCCCAAAGGGTTAAATGCATTTTAAATAGCTGGAGATGTCAAATTTTGCAGAGAATTGAATAAAAATGTATGTTCAGTGTCTATATTGTATGTGTAGCAAATGCACTATTTTATTTATTCCTTAGTCCCTGTTCTTTTGCTTTTACCGTCTTTGTGAGTAAATCCAAAATGCTATTAATAACACTCTCCTCATTTTTAGTTACTACATGAAACAATGATATAGACTGATTGATTCACTGACATTGCATTAGCAGCCACTTATTGTACCACACATACATGATTACTCGTTGCCAAGGATACAAGGGGATTTTCACAAGATGTGTTACACAGAATAAGCAACCATATTTTTCTTAGTAAAATACCTTAACATAGCTAGTTTTACTTAAAACACAAACACATTTTTTGTTTCAGTGCTACAAAATATAAAATATTTGTACTTTATTTTTATCAGCTTTCTAGCCATGAAGCTCTTAGACCAGTCGCACTAATTAATCTCAGATGAACTACATATGAAGAACACTCTGTACCATTCTATACCCTCTGCCATTACATTAATTTTTATAGTGCTGATGGCTCTCCAATGCAATGAAACATTCAGATTTTTAAAATGTTAATTGTGCATGGCTAAATGTGTTGTTGGACCCTTCCCAAAACATTAGATCTGAATAGCCTCTAACTTTGGAATAGTATGGAACAGAACTTTGTATCATGATTTCTTAAGATAAAAGGCAGAAGGTTGTACCCTTTCCCTATTTTTTGACATCTCTCCAAAGAGTTACTGGCCTGTGCCCCCTCTGCATGTATTTTTTTAAGTTTGGAAATATGTAAGTCATCATAGTGTGTCTATGATGCATATGTGTTTTTAATTTGAAACATTACAGCTGGTGATAAAGCCATATGTTCTAATCCTGAAGTTTCTTCTCTCTCTATTTCAAACAGAAAAAAAGTCAGTTGACCTTATGTAATGGATAAATCCATTCTACACTCTTTAAAGGGAAGTGATACATACTAGTGCCATTGTAGTAAAGTAATATAAGAAACTGTTTTCAGGAAGAGTGGTTTCTGTTCTGTTTGCCTAGCAACAGAACCTTGCAGCAACAACAGTGGAAGGTATAACTGAGAAGAGATGTACTCAGAGTTCCCAATGCCAGCAGTATAATTAAAAAAAAAAAAACAGCTGTGAAAAATCATCTCTATAGATAATATCCACAGTGGTTCACAAACTACCTAGAGTGGATTAGTCACACTGCTTACTCTCCTGGATTGCTTCAGATGAGCAGAACGCTGATGAAGTCATAGTATCATTCCCTCATGTTTCTCTTTCTAACTCTATTGTCATTACTACTAGAGTAGGAAGACAGACACTTTTAAGTAGCAGAGTGATGTTGTGATCAGTTGTCTTCTCAATTTATGTCCCTTTTTTTCATGAATACTACTTTCCCATTACCAGTTTATAAAACAATGTTGTTCATTTTTGGCATTACATAAAAGAGTCACTCAGAAGAAGAAAGTTTGTCATCCTTGCTTTTACCATTTGTGCCATCTAAGGTAAAGATAAATTAAGATAAACCTCTAGATTCAAAGAGTGAAAGGCCCAAAGGGACCATTAGATCATCTAATCTGACCTCCTGTATAATACAGAACATCATTAATTCCTGTTTCAAAGGCACATACAGTGATGTCTTACAGTAACATAGCTGTTACTGTGAGAGTGTAAGACTGCAAGAGATTACATGATGATTCTCTTACTCAGTTAATAAAACCTGGCAGTTATATAGTTCTGCAAATACTACCCAGCTGAGCACCCTTACATGATAGATCAAGGAGTATTGTATTACCCCCATTTTACAGTATATTGAGCAGAAACATAAGCTATTTGGGGAACTAGATATGCATGGAATATTTAAGGGTAATGGCTGGGTGAGTGCAGAGCTTGTACGTTCACAATTTAGCAGCACATGCAGATCAGTAAGGTTGTGGACATGGCCCTAGAGATAGCTGTCAACAGCCTATTTTCAGAATTGTGTGGGGCCCAGTTTTAACCTGCTCAAGGCAGTTATGGTTCAGGCTAGTGAAAGACAAGACAGCCACACAGGTAAAAATGGTTTCCCATCAAATCTTACTTATTTGTTGACTGAGCCACTAAAAAGAAGCAACTAGGGGAGCCAACAGGGTTTCTGGGATCCTGGGCAAAGTGTGTATGTGGGTCCAACTCCACACTCCTGGAAGGATCATGGTCAGAAGGGGCGGGGTTGGGAGGCAGCCAGCCCTCAGTGTTGCCCAGACCACAGCACCCCTCCCCCCAGCACTAAGAGGCACCCAGAGAATACCGTGTGACTCTCCAATGTAAATATGAAGGGCCTGGGACCCAGGTTCTGGGGGTCATAAAGGCTCATGAAGTATAAGTCATCACTGTCACAGTATTGCAAAAAACCCAATCATCATTATAGGATGTGTTAGCAGGAGAGTTGTAAGCCACACATGAGAAGTAATTCTTCTGCTTTACTCCATGCTGATGAGACCTCAGCAGTTTTGGGTGCCACATTTTTAGAAAGATGTGGACAAATTTTAAAGTTCAGAGAAGAGCAACAAAAATGATTAAATGTCTAGAAAACATGACCTATGTGGGAAGATTGAAAATATTTGTGTTTTTAGGTTGGTGAAGAGAAGGATTGGGGGGGGGGGGGAGAAAGAGAGAGAGAACAGCTTTCAAGTACATAAAAATTGTTTCAAGGGGGATGGAGAAAAAAAAAATCTCAACCTCTGAATATAGGACCAGAAGCAGTGGGCTTAAATTGTAGCAAGGGCAATTTAGGTTGGACATTGGGAAATACTTGCTAAACATCCAGGAAATTAAGCAGTGCAATACATTACTCAGGAAGATAGTGGAATCTCCATCACTGGAGATTTTTTTAAAGAGTAGGTTAAATAAGCACTGTCAGGGATGTCCTAGATAATACTTAATTTCTCCATGGGTGCATGGGACTGAACTAGATGAGGTCACTTTGGGTGTGCCTCCACAGCAAAATTATTTCAGAATAATGGCCTTCATTCTGAAATAACTGTGTGAATGTCTACACAGCAATTCCGTTATTTCAAAATAATTTTGAAATAATGGATGGCTTATTCCGACTTCTGTAAACCTCATTCTACAAAGAATAACACCTATTCTGAAATAGCTATTTCGAAATAAGATGTGTGTAGATGTTCCACTGCTGCTATTTCTAAATAGCTCCTCACCGGGGCCATTTTAAATTATTCCTCCCCAGTGCCTTCTGAGGCTCTAAATCGAGATAGTATATCTACATTAGGGAAGCCTAATTTTGAGGCTTCTCTGCAGTGTAGACATGCTATTTCAAAATAAGCTATTTCCAAATAACTATTCTGGAGTAGCTTATTCCACAATAACTGTGCAATGTAGACGTAGCCTTCCTGGCCTACAATTCTACCATGCAATGAAATCAATAGGGGATAGATAGGCACCTAGTTGCTTTTGAAAATTCTGCTTGATACCTTTCTGCATCTGATGAGAAAATTAATGTTGAATAGTTTCAATGCAAATAAATTGGTATATTGTCATAGAGAACTCAAGCTTACTAAAAATTCTTTTTTGCATACACAATATTAACAATTGTTTTTGCTGATTTTGAAATATTAAATAGTGTATACATTCATTTCTAGTTAGTCAGTCAACAGAGTCCACAGATGCCATCTATACTTATATATAAATATATGTATATTAAAATACATATTATAATACAAGAAAACTGTACTTCTCCCTAAAAAGGATCATATACTTCTCTCCCAGTCCCCTAAGTCTTGTTAAACTAAGAATTTGTCTTGATATTTGCCTTTAAAGGAAATGAGGCCTGGCAATTCTGCAGCCATTTTTAGTGAGAGAAGTCTTGCCCCATTGAGCAGTAATATTTGATAACTGGGAATATCCCCATCCCCTCCTGTCTCCCAGGCTATGTCTAAGCTGTAGAGCTTTTCTGGTATCCCAGGAAAAGCTCTGTCGCGTCCAGTTTTTTCGGAACAGTTTCCAAAGAAGCGGATGTGTTCTTTTGGCATTGCTGTATTTCTCTTGGTAAGAGGAATAAGAGATGTTCTGAAAGAGGAGTTTTTTTCCAAAATTTGTCCCCGTGTAGACAGGCCAAATTTCGGAAAAGCCTCTTTTGGAAAAAAAATGGAAAAAGATACGCAAATTATAGTTCACAATTTGTGTATCTTTTTCCGATTTTTCTCTGCAGTATAGACCTAGCCCCATATTCTGCACCTAAACCCTAAATGTTTTGCCAAGGGGTCTGTAAGACAGTGAATCCCTGTTGAGCATAGTTGCTATAGTGGATTGCACACATAGTAGCAGTTCCTGAGATGGGTGGGTCCTAGCCTGTTTAGGATTTTTTTCAACTAGTACTGTACTAAGATTTTGAAACAGAGAATCAGGAACTACTTATTGAAATCTGAAACGCAATTTATAAGAACATAGGAACATAAGAATGGCCATATTGGGTCAGACCAAAGATCCATCCAGCCCAGTATCCTGTCTGCCAACAGTGGCCAAATAGAGGCTAGGAACACCATTCCTACCCATCATGTTGCCTAGGAAAAGACCCTGCAATAACTGACTCACTTTTCATGAATTTAGGAGTTTATGGACACAGTGCTTTGAGCAATAGATGGAAATTTAAGGAACAATTAATTGACTTTGATTATATGAAATTGTTTGGATAATCATCACCATGCTGGGGATGTTCAACTGTGAAAAAAAAAATAGAGAGAGACCTCTCTGGAGTTTAAATCTACATTCCACAATTATAGTTAAATAGTAATGGAGTTATATGATACTATTTTTAAAAAGTGTTAAGTCTATGTATATATTTAAATGTCAAGTTATTTTCTCTTACGCGTTCTTCATGCATTCTTGTGTAAATATCTAAAGAGTGAGATGACATACACAGAATTATTCATATGCTTTCTAGATATAAAAGGGCAATAGCTTGTTGAAATTCTTTTGGTGATTGATTTCCGATTACTGTTTAGCAGAATGGATTCTGTGCTTTCTTTGCTGTTAGACAAATATCTCAAGAACTTATGGGAACTATGTTCACCACTCACTCACACATACTGATGAGATAAAAAGCTAGAACATCTTCATTTGCCTGCAAACTACACCTGTGATATAGTGGCAAATAAAACCAAATGCCTGAATAGCTGCAGGATCCTGGAATTTGTCTGCAGGCCAGTTGCAGTCTCATAGATCTTGGGGAAACATGGCTTGTCAGGAGATCACTGTGGGCACAATTTACCCAAAGGTGGGGAGAGACATGTCAGGAAGTATAGACATAACCCTGCCCTCTCGCTCCAAAGAGTGGAGCAATCTGGGGTACCTTGCCCTCTCAAACTCCTCACCCCACTGCACTGAGGAGTTTTTCAGTAAGCTTCTCTAGCAGTGGATGGACGCTCTGCACTGCCTTTACTTAAATCTGGCATGATACAAATAAATAATGAGAATGAATCTGGCCATTCATTATTTTTCTCATATTTAGTGATATTAATTTTTTTGTGGCCAAATTATTTCTTAAAATATTTGTATTGGAACCTGGGTGTTAACAGTAAAGATTGCTTCCAGTTAACCTAAAATAGCAAAGCAGCTGTTTAGAAGCTCATCTGCCAAGCCTAGCCCTAGAAATTAAGCTAAAAGTCTTGTGTTTAATGCCTTTTCTTCTCAATAAACATTACCGGGAATCTGACACCACAAGATGAACTGCATAAGAAAATGACCTATTTAAATACTTCTAGATCAATAATGAACAAGATCAATAATGAACAAGTCTACATGACTGGTTGACATAACCAGTGGATTGTTTTTACAGCGAACTCATACAAGAGGCAATTTCTTTTCTTGAATGTCTTCATCTATTTGGCTATCTAGAGGCAAATATGAATTCAGAAACTCGAAAGTACTGTGTCACATAATCTGTGTTGCCCCTCACAGGGGAGGGAGATCAGGGCACAAGGGATGTGCACTAGTAACAAAAAGGCTGGCAGGTGTTGGTTCTCGGTTCAGTAAAATGGCAGGAAGTCCCAGAGGCTTTAGGCCAAATACCCAGTGAAAAATACCGAATGATGGCAAGACAACAAGTTTTATCAAAGATGGAATGATTTATTAAACTGAACGACTTAAAAAGAGTAATTACCCAATATTTGCTACAAAACAATTGAACCACAACAATTTTCAAAACTTTACCTAAGTTACAGCTAAGTTAAATATATACACCTTTCAAAAACTGTTTCTTTAGACACACTGAACACTGACAAATAGTAAATGTAAAGGGTACAATTGAGCAATATATTTTCTAACCTGTCTCTTTTAAACCACTTAACAAACAGTGAGGGTAAATTAGATACTTACAAACCCAGCAACGACAACAGCACAAAGACATACAAGGAATCAGAGCATGCTCGAGATTCATACACCCCTTTTTGGATTCGGTGGGTGGAGGTGGCCTTCAGGTGATCAGTCCTAAGCCAGACTCAGATTCTGTCTTCCAATATTCGGGAGTCCTCCCCGAGCTTAGGGCTCAGGGGTTTTTATGTTATTAATGCGTATTAGCATATTTGATATTGTCTATGCTCTGGGAGTGGCATGGGTGTGGTCTGGGTGTGGTGTGATGCCCATATATGGTGTTGAGTGCTGGGCTCTGACAAGCTCCATTTTATTGGTAAATAAGCCTTGTTGCTATCCACCTGACATGGCGAGGTTGCTGCGGTTGATCTCGGCTATGCGCGCAAGTCCTGGCCAAGAGAACCCATACTTGACAGCAGGGAGGATGGAATTAGAGCAGGGGTGGGCAAAATCAGGTCCTGGGGCCTGATCTTGCCTGCCAAGCATTTCTCTCTGGCCTGCCTAGCTGATTAGCAGACCGCGCACTCTTATAAACAGGCAGCCTGTATTCAGCTGCCCCTCCCACCACCTTGCTCTGTCTTGCAGCTGAGTTGCTTACAGGATTCTGCTGTTAGCTGTGCAGAGTGGGGGCGGGAGTGTAGCAAGGCGGGTTCCACCGGGACCCCTTGTCTGGTTCCAGCTACACCTGGCCTTGCTTTTTAGTCTCTCTCTCGCTTGCCTTATTGGAGTTTTCCGGCTTCATCAGAGTTCTAACTCAGTCCCGGGTCCCTCGCTCGAGAACTGCCACTTGTCGCTACCCGAGGACACTGAGCTGGCCCTCTGGTCCCTGAGGGCCTCTTGGGTTTCTCCCCATGGTCTCGCCACCTGGCGGGGGGGGGCGTGGAGGGAAGCACGGCCTCGTAGTCCAGCCAGGATCTTCCTTCCCCCCGTCCTTTGGGTGCACTCCCCTTTTTAAACTGGCCGCCCTCCTTTTGGGCTGGCGTCTGGGGATGACATCAGCCTGCACCCCCACCCGTCCTGTGGGCTGGTGCCCAAGAATGATACCAGCATGCGTCTGCCACCCGTCCTGTGGGCTGGCACTGGGGGATGACATCAGCCCACTGTGGCCGCCCCCCTCGCGAGGCGCCCGGGCCCCCTTCCCCAGCATGGGCGGACGCCTCTTCCCCGCGGCGCAGACCTCCGCCGGGTCCTAAAGCTCCCGACTGCAGGGACGCTAGTGCTCATGTGCGGCAAGCTCACAGTGGGTGGGGGCCAACCAGGCAAACACGTCCTCTGCCCCGCGCTCGGAGTGCAGGGGGCGCGTCCCGCCAAGCAGAGGGAAGCGGCCCTCTGTCACACACCTCCCCCCCTAGTACCTTCCTTATTTCATCCTCGTCCTCCAAGGCTACGTTCCTAGAGAGAAAATCTGCATTATTATTAGCTTTACCTGCCCTATGTAATACTTCAAACTTAAACGGCTGCAAAAATAAATACCACCTCATGATACGCGGGTTAGTCTTCTTCATCAATTGCAACCAGCACAGCGGGGCGTGGTCTGTCACCAATTGAAAGGAACTACCTAATAAAAAGTAGTGGAGTGTCTCGACTGCCCACCGTACAGCTAACGCCTCCTTTTCAATAGTCATGTAGTTCTGCTCCCGCGGCAATAGTTTACGGCTGATATACAGGATCGGATGTTCCTCACTGTCTTGATCTTGCGATAATACTGCCCCAAGTCCCACATCGGACACGTCCATCTGGACGATAAAAGATTTTGAACAGTTGGACTGTGCTAGTACTGGGGCCTCTGTAAGCCACTGTTTTAGACTCCGGAAGGTGTGTTCACACCGCTCGTTCCACCTCACCTTCTGTGGTTGCCCTCCTTTTGTGAGGTCTGTAAGAGGTGCCGCGATTGTGGAAAAATGTGGAATAAATAGTCTATAGTATCCGGCGAGTCCCAGGAATTGCCACTCTTGTTTCTTTGTTGTGAGTGTACAATATGCTCTTACTGCTTCTACTTTATCTACCTGGGGTTTCACCCTACCTCCCCCAACGATGTATCCTAGGTAAGATACTTCACTCTTCCCAAAAAAACACTTACTGGGATTTGCCGTGAGGTGTGCTTCAGCTAGAGAGGTCAGCACGGCTTTGATGTGTTGGAGATGGTCTGCCCACGATGTACTGTAGATGACAATATCATCAATATAGGCGGCTGCGTACCCCTGGTGTTTTCTGAGCAGTCTGTCCATCAATCTCTGGAACATCGCCGTGGCTCCATTTAACCCGAATGGCATCATCGCAAAGTGGTAAAGTCCGAAGGGAGTGGCAAAGGCTGTTTTTTCCTGTGATGCTGGTGTAAGGGGAATCTGCCAATAACCCTTGGTAAGGTCGTTAGTGGACAGATACCGGGAGCCACTTAATCTCTCTAAAAGTTCATCCATGCGGGGCATTGGGTAAGCATCGAAACGGGAGATTGTGTTGACCCGGTGAAAGTCAATGCAAAAGTGTCATGAGCCATCTGGCCTGGGTACCATCACAATGGGGCTCCTCCATTCATTGCGGGATTCCTGGATCACCCCTAGTTGGAGCATTTTCTGAACCTCTCCATGTACTGGTTCCCACAACTTCCTGGGGAGCGGGCAAAGGGGCTCCCATACTTTGTGCCCGGGGTTCGTGTGGATGTGGTGGCTCATCATCCCAGTCCTTCCGGGGTAAGCCAATAGCATGTGCATAAATTCCTGTAGCAGGGATTGCAACGTGGTTTCTGTTGTTCAGTTAGCTCTGTTCCCATCGAAATGGATCCTGCTGCGGGGAAATCCCCAACATATGGTCCCAGTTCTGGTTCTGTGGGTTGAAGGGTAATTAACATCCCTTCCTGGGACACCCATTTTTTTAATACGTTTACATGGTAAATCTGGGACTTCTTCTGTTTGTCCGTTAATTTTATTTCATAATCTATGGGCCCCACCTTCCTTCGTACCTCATAGGGTCCCTGCCACTTTGCCAATAACTTTGAATCGGCTGAGGGCAAGAGGAGAAGTACCTTATCCCAGGGCTGGAATGTATGACTACGGGCCTTTTGATCATAATATCGGGTCTGTCTTTCTTGGGCTCATACTAGATTGTCTCTGGCTATTTCTCCCACAGCCTGTAGACGTTTTCTTAGATCTACGATGTAGGGGACTGCCCCCTTTGCCTCGGAGCTTTGCTCTTCCCAGGTTTCCTTCACCAGATCTAATATTCCCTGGGGCTGTCTCCCATAAAGTAATTCAAATGGAGAGAAGCCCATAGAGGCCTGGAGTACTTCCCTAATTGCAAATAATAGGGCCGGGAGAAAAAGATCCCAGTCCCTGAGATCTAAATCTACGAAACGTCTTAACATCCCCTTCAAGGTCCTATTAAAGCATTCTACCAAGCCGTCTGACTGAGGATGATAGACTGAAGTTCGAATACTGTGTATGTTCATCAGCCTGCACAACTCCGCAATTATATGTTCCTGATCTGTCAACAATTCTTGGGGAATTCCAACTCAGGAAAAGATTTTTACTAACTCTGCTGCCAGTGTGGCAGCCTTCATGTTCCTCAAAGGGACGGCCTCAGGGTAGTGGGAGCATAATCGAGGAGCACCAAGATGTATTGGTTCCCCCATCTAGATTTTTCTAGGGGCCCTACAAGATCCATTGCTACTCTAGAGAAGGGAATTTCCACCATGGGGAGGGTACTAGCAGTGTCTGGTCTACCTCCCCTGGCCTAATCCTCTGGCATTCTGGGCAAGAGTCACAAAAGTCCTTAACCTCCTTGTAAATGCTGGGCCAGAAAAACCTCTGGGTGATCCGGTGTAAGGTCTTATCTCGGCCTAAATGTCCGGCCCATGGGTTAGCATGGGCTAAGTCCATTACCTGCCTCCGGAACTTCACCAGTACCAGCAGTTGCCATACCTCTTCAGGGCCTTCAGGGAGGGTCATGACCCCGTAGAGCTGGTCCACCTTTACCTCAAAGCGGGGGTTGGGGTGCCCCCTTCCACCCAGTTCCTCCCCTTCTCCTACTGTGCTGGCTTGGTCCCACGCGTGCCTTAGAGTGGGGTCGTCTTTCTGTTCCCACATGAAGTCCTCTCGGCCCTCTACTTCCTTTCCACTCTGTGCTGCTTGAGGGGTGGCTCCTTTCTGTCCATCTCTTCCCAGCTCGCTTGGATCAGTGGGCTCCTGAGGAACCTGGAGGCGCAAAACCCCCGCTTCCCCCATCTTTAGCCGTATCAAACGTCCAAAGCCAGGCCAGTCACGGCCAAGGAGGACGGGATAAGCCAGTCTAGGGGCCATGGCCACCTTACAGACAGCTTCCATAACCCCATCTGACAGGGTCATCCATTTCGTTGGGTAGACTCTGACGTCCCCGTGGATGCATTGCATATGTATGGGGTGCCCACCCAGCCTCCCTTCGGGCACCAGTCCTCCCTGGACTAAAGTCTGGCTACACCCAGTATCTACCAGGGCATCTACTAGTTAGCCTTCTATTCTTAAGCGCATGCTAATCTTGGCGGGGTCTCGAACTCAGGCTTGGAGGTTGGCGGCCAATACCCTTCCATACAAACAATCCATAAAAGGACAGTCCCTTTTAAAATGCCCCTCCTGGCAGCAGTCATAGCAGGTCCCACGGGATGTTACTTTGGATAGGTCCCAGCCTGTCCCCTCTTCTCCGCAGGGGTTACTTCCTCTTTGGCCTGCCTGGCTCATACCATTGGTCAGCGTTCTCCGGACCGCCTCTTCCACCTTCTTCGGTGCAACAGGCCCGATGGTAAAATGTCCCCATCCTCGCGCCTCACGCGCTCGTCCCATCAGGCCTCTCTGGTCTCCGGATACTGCTGACCTCCTTGCTTTCCTGGTCTCTGCCGCCATGTAATTCTCCATCAAGGCAACCACTTCTCCTAGTGTCAAAGGTTGCTGCCGCCGGACCCAGATACCACTCTCGTCAGGCAAGATCTGGAGAAACTGGTCTAATATTAACAATTCAGCTACCTGTTCACTGGACTTTTTCTCGGATTCCAACCATCGCCAGGCCACATCTCGCAGCCTCTGGATGATGGCCCGAGGTCGCTATCCGGAGCGGTACCATCCCGCCCTAAATCTCTGGCGGTAACTTTCTGGGGTCACTCCTGTCTGATCTAAGATGGCTTCTTTAACCCAATGGTAATGGAGAGCGTCCTGTGCTGAGAGACTCCTATACGCGATTTGGGCTGGCCCGGTGAGATAGGGTGCTAGGAGAGTGGCCCAATGATCTTCGGGCCAGCGTGCCGCAGCTGTCACCCTCTCAAAAGTGACCAGGAAAGCCTCTGTGTCGTCCCTGGGGCCGATCTTGGTTAACCATAAAGGTAAGGCCAAGGCCACGCCTGGTCCTCCTCCTCCTAAAGGGTTTCCCCCTGCTCCCGCCCCCAGACTGGGGTTGCTTGTTACGCCCACCTTTCCTGCTGTCTTTGCTGGAGCTCCGCCATTTCTTGCAATAGTTGTTGCTGCTCCCATTGTTGGTTGGACATCTGTTGTAATAATTGCATCTGTTGTTGCTGGCTCTGTCTATTAGTTTCGACTAGCCACTCGAGTAATTTATTCATCTCCATCCGGCTCCAAGCGTCCCTTGTCACCCTGGACAATTAAAACCCACAGGAACCCCCCCCCAAAACCGACGAGAGAAAAAAAACAAGGAACAAAGGGGGCCCCTATGGCGAGCCCCTTCCCTTTAAAAAAAAAAAAAGGGAAAAAGTAGTCTCTCTGGGTATGTCTACACTACAGCACTAATTCGAACTAACTTAATTTGAACTAAGCTAATTCGAACTAGTGCATCTAGACCTAAAAACTAATTCGAATTAGTGTTTTGCTAATTCGAACTAGCATGTCCACATTGAGTGGACCCTGAACTGAAGTTAAGGCTGGCAGGAACCAGGACTTAGAGCGTGGAGCTGCTGCCTGAGGCTAGCCGAGGGCTGTGCTTAAAGGGACCCGACCCCCACCCCGGACAGACAGTTCTCAGGGTTCCCCGCTTGCTTGTCTACCTCGATGAGGGACAACAAAGCAGTCCTGTCTTGGAGTGCCCTGAGTGCCCACGCTCGGCACATCACAGCACTCGGCCATCAGCCTGGCTGCACTTGCCACAGGCTGCCATCCGGGGGGGGTCAATCGGGGGGCTGTCAGGATCCAGGAGGCCTTGCAGGAGAGCTTCCATCCTGAGGAGCCTGCAGAGCCACCCCAGTCCTCCCCATCAGGGGCTCGTGCCCCATTCCTCCCTCACCTCCTTCCACTTACCCCTCCCTAGCCCCTTTCCTGATGTAAAAAATAAAGGACACATGTTCAAAAATAGAAACTCTCTTTATTTAACAAAACTGGGGGTGGGGGGATTGACCTCTGGGGATACTGGGAAAAGGAGGTGGGAGAGGAGAAGAGAGAGGGTGGGAGAGGGGAGGTGGAAACCTGGGAGGAGGGAGCTGGAAGGGGGAAGCCAGGGGAAGAAGGAGGAGGGGAAGTCTAAAACTATGGTACGCCATATCTTCAGTACTGTGTACAGATGTGGTCTCCTCACCTCAAAAAAGATATTTTGGCCTTGGAAAGGGTTCAGAAAAGGGCAACTAAAATGATTAGGGGTTTGGAACTGGTCCCATATGAAGAGATGCTAAAGAGACTGGGACTTTTCAGCTTAGAAAAGAGGAGACTGAGGGGGGATATGATAGAGGTATATAAAATCATGAGTGGTGTGGAGAGGGTGCATAAAGAAAAGTTCTTCATTAGTTCCCATAATAGAAGGACTGGAGGACACCAAATGAAATGAATGGGTAGCAGGCTTCAAACTAATAAAAGAAAGTTCTTGTTCACAAAGCAAATAGTCAACCTGTGGAACTCCTTGCCACAGGAGGCTGTGAAGGCTAGAACTAGAACAGAGTTTAAAGAGAAGTTAGATAAAGTCATGGAGGTTGGGTCCATGGAGTGCTATTAGCCAGGGGGTAGGACTGGTGTCCCTGGCCTCTGTTTGTGGAAGGCTGGAGATGGATGGCATAAGACAAATGGCTTGTCTTACCCCTCCGGGGTACCTGGTGTTGGCCGCTGTCGGCAGACAGGCTACTGGGCTAGATGGACCTTTGGTCTGACCCAGTACGGCCGTTCTTATGTTCTTACGTTCTAAGTTCAGGGCTCAGGGTCGGGGGTCTCACTGGACCAACTTGATTTTCATGCAGACCTGCTCCTGGGTTCGCATATGGCCTTTGGTGGCTAGACTGGCAGCTATCCTGCCCTAGATGGCCTCATTCCTGTGCCTAGTGCAGAGGTCGTGGACGTTGGAGGTCTCCCCCCAAACCTCGATGAGGTCCACGATCTCCACACTAGATCAAGCGGGCGCCCACCTCTTGTGGCCCCGGGCAGGCTCCTGGGAGCCGCCAGCCTGGTCCTGGGAAGAGGCGGAGGGCTGGGTGGCAGCAGGTGGCTGGCTCATGCCATGCCAGGTGCAGGGTCTGCTGGCTGGGTGCTGGCAGGCTTGCACCTGGCATGGGTGCTGTAGCCAGACCGTGCCCCTTTAAGGGCTCTGGGGCTGGGAGAGGGGCAGAAGAGTTTCCCTGGCTTGGCCCAGAGTGGCCACCAGGGCAAGCTGGGAAGAGCTAGCCTCCAACTAGTTCGAATTAAGTGGCTACACAGCCCTTAATTCGACCTACTTAATTCGAACTCGGCGTTAGTCCTCGTAGAATGAGGTTTACCTACTTCGAATTAAGTGCTCCGCTAGTTCGAATTAAGTTCGAACTAGCGGTTTGCATGTGTAGCGCCTATGAAAGTTAATTCGAACTAACAGCTGTTAGTTCGAATTAACTTTGTAGTGTAGACATACCCTCTTTTTTTTTAAGGCACCCACATTCTCCACCAGTGTAGCAAGGCGAGTTCCACCGGGACCTCCAGTCCGGTTCTGGTTATGCCCGGCCTTGCCTTTTAGTCTCTCTCTCTCACTTGCCTTATTGGAGTTTTCTGGCGTTGTCAGAGTTCTAACTCAGTCCTGGGTCCCTCACTTGAGAACTGCCACTCATCGCTACCCAAGGACGCTGCGCTGGCCCTCTGGCCCTTGAGTGTCTCTTGGGTTTCTCCCCGTGGTCTTGCCACCTGGGGGGGCGGGGGAGGAAAGCATGGCCTTGTAGTCCAGCCAGGATCTTCCTTCCCTCCGTCCTTCGGGCGCACTCCCCTTTTTAAACTGGCCGCCCTCCATTTGGGCTGGCCCCTGGGGATGACGTTCTCGGGTCCCCTGCCTGTCCTCTGGGCTGGCGCCTGGGGATGATGTCAGCCTGTGCCCCCCCCGTCCTGTGGGCTGGTGCCCGAGAATGACACCAGCATGAGTCTGCTGCCCGTCCTGTGGGCTGGCACCGGGGGATGATGTCAGTCCGTCGCGGCCACCCCCCCCGGAGGCACCTGGTCCCCCTTCCCCAGTGTGGGCAGACGCCTTTTCCCTGCGGCGCAGACCTCTGCCGGGCCCTAAAGCCCCCAGCCAGAGGGATGCTAGTGTGCATGCGCGGGAAGCCCACAGAGGCTGGGGGCCGCCGGGCAAACGTGTCCTCCGCCCCATGCTCGGAGTGCAGGGGGTGCGTCCCGCCGAGCGGAGGGAAGCGGCCCCCTGTCACAGGGAGGATGGAGGGGAGAGCTGAAGTCAGGGTGATCCCCTGCTCCTGCACCCCATCTCTGCAGAGCAAGGGTCGGGGAGAGGTAGACACACAATAGAGCTGCTCCAATCTGAAGCTTGGATGGTAAGTGACTCAGGAGTACAGAGTAGAGGAGGGAAGAGACAACAGAGCAAGACAGATTTCCCTTAAAGACCCAGAGTGTGGCTTCTCTCTCAAACTACCCAGCAGCAGCCAAAACACATATTCTTTGTGTCACTGTCACACACACCCAGTCTGTGCCACACTGTTTGTGTCACACACACACAGTCACTGTCACATACACACTACTGCATACACTCAGTCTGTGTTGCAAAGTCTGTGGCTCTCACACAAAGTATCTCTCACACTCACAAACTCTCTTTGTTTTTCTCAGTAGCCTTCAGCCCCACCCCTTCTGCCTGAGAGCTTCATCCCTTCCAGAGGGCCTGGAGCCAACCCATGACCTCGTACCAAAATTCATGAAGTGGTCCCCCTGAGAAAATTATTGCCCACCCCTGAGTTAGAGGTCGTCAGGAGAGGGCCGCTTAGAATATTTATAAAGAATTTTTTGAAAAGCGTGTTGAAATTCAATAAATTTAACAAATCTTGTAACAAATATTGTATTTTAATATTTTTGACTGACTGCAAATATTTTAAAACAGAACTCTTTGCAAAACATTCTATAAGCTGGAATATATGGAAAACTAGTTCTTGTGTTATAAGGAAAGGAGAATAAACCGATGAAGGGATCGTCAGACTTGGATGTTGTCAGCACTGTGAGCTGACTTCTCCTCCTCCTCTTGTGGGTGACTTCCTGCTTGAGAAGAGAGGGACGTGCCACATGATAGAGAGATCACTGCAAATCTCAGAGGGCATTCCACTGCTGGAAGATGGCATTCCCAAAGCATCCATAGATCTGTCTTTAATTACTACATTGACTGGGGAAAGATGTCTGGGCTGAGAGGTGGGACTCCATTAAATTCACAGCAGCAAAACTTTTTATCCCAGCAATAATCAAAGCATTGCATTGTGGGTCTTTTATGTTATTTTTCTTATGGCATGGAGAGATTGTATTTAATAACAAAATTGTAATTTATTTGCTCATTCCATAACACAGCAATGAAAGCCTGCTGTAAAAGGCTGTCAGCCACAATCTGTTCTCTGGTTGGCTGGCAGTCTCTGCCCAGATCTCCAAAGAGGCGATTTACTTCTGGATTCTAATGACACATCCAGCACGTTTACATTACAGTGGCTGGTCCAGACATCTGTTCCCTTCTAGAATCACCTTCACTGGCAAGACTGGATCAGGTCTGAGGTCTAAACCAGGAGTGGGGAATCTTTTTTGGGTGGAGGACTGCTGACCCATAGAAAAATTAGTTGGGGGCCACACAGAAGTGAGAAAAAAAACCCAAACAAACAAAACAAACAAACAAACTCTTACTGATGTGGACCCCGACTAAGAAACAGAAAGACACTTCCCACATTCCCCTCGCACACCATAGCTTAGAGGGGCCCAAACTAGTAGATTTTATATGCTCCAGCCCCACAAGGGGTGGGGGAGCTGGAGTGCCAACATGGGCTTCCCATTGCTGGGGGGAAAGCCCTGAGCCTTGGGGGGCCAGATCCAGACAAACCAGGGGCCGCATCCAGCACCCAGTCTATAGGTTCCTGACCCCAGGTCTAATCCCTGAAAATGAAGGAGTAGAGGTAGAACCCTGTATACTTTATAATATTCAAATATTTTCAGATTTAATATGAACATATTTGCCTCAATAAATATGAAAAAATGGTTTTAATTAATTCTGCATCCATTTTCACATTACATCATGTTACATTTAGATTTCCTTCTGGAGTAAATTGGCAGAGCCTTCTGACTGAGTAATTCATGGAGCAAAGCCATCTCTTTTGCTCTTTTAAAATTTCTATTACTTTGGGAGCATGATGCTCATTCCTTAATTAATGTAACAGGCCCTCTCCCAGCTACCATGGTAGATTGAGAAAAGATTCATTACTATTTAGTTCTCTGCTGCATATGAAACTAGATTGAGTTTATATAGGGAAATAATTTGGCACTTCAATAAGAGAGATGTTCAAATATTTTCCTCAAACAACATGTTAGTTGTTCCTCAATAAATATCTTTAACCCCTGAGGAGTGAGTACCTTGGTATTATGGGTAAAAGTATATTCCATATGTCTGCTTTGTTACTATGGGTGCATCTACACTGCACAGTAGGTTGAAATAAGATACACAATTTGAGCTACACAAATTGCTTTTCTTATTTTGATGTTATTTTGAAATAGCTTATTTTGTAATTTGGCGCTGTCTACACAGCACCAAATTTCAAAATAACCCACAATTCCAAAACATTCCTTACTCCTTGTGGAATGAGGTTCACAAGGATGTCAGAATAGCAAGCCCGTTATATTTCAAAATAACAGGCTTTCTGTAAAGACGTGGGGTAGCTATTTTGGGATACCTCTGGTATCCCGAAATAGTGCTGCAGTGTAGACATAGCCCTAATGATATCTATGTTACCCTATGCCATCTAATGACTTTACCCCTTGAGAAGTGATTTTTTTAAATACTATCTTTAGGAGCAGACTTTTTTTATTTCAGAACAACATTCCGTCTTAGCAATTTTCTTGTAAAATTCCTGGTAAGTCTCACTTATATATTATTATTAATATGACAGCCCTCCTCTCACCCCTGTCTGGCCCTGCCTCCCTGCCCCGTACCCTTCCCTGCTCTTTTTACTACAAAGCATTGTAAAGAGAAGTCTATGCCATCTTGTATTTTATGGAAGCCAATACTTTATGGTATGCATTTAAAAAAAACCCCATACATGCTGTAGACTAAGTGATGTCAAAAGTTATGGGGTGCTGAATTGCAAGTAAAAATCCAACCAAACCAAACCAGAGCAAATCTCTGCATATATTTAAAATCCACATATGCTTTGTCCTTTTACTATTGGAGAATACAGCACTTAAATCTTTGCATTCATTATTTGTATTGAAATGTATTCAAATAGGATCTCTGGCAGCTGTGTACTTTCCCCTATGACTTGAAAATTGCATTCATCCGTGACTGTTAGTCTTCAGAGGAGAAAGCCATTGTCCAGTATTAAGCTCTTGCTGCACCTACTCATTGCAGTAATTGTTTGTGCATTAGACTGTTTTGTCTTGCCCAACATAATAACAGTGATGTGTTGGACTCCCCAAGTGCAGGAAGGGGAAAAATCATGGTACAATTTAGTTTGCTTAATTTAGTTCTTTTTTTTGTATGTTTAATTAGTTGTGTTCATAGACTGGCTACTGAGGGCCTAACGATGATATTTTGAACTAAAACTCGAATGTCATTGGACAGGTTTTTTATACTACTGTGTATTTCAGTTTAGCATCCAATAACTGCAGTTCAAATATCCTCAGGGATGCTGTGCTGCTTATAATTATACCAGCTGTCTGAGTCGAGAATGTCACACTGCTATTACAATGAGGAATTAAATAATGCTACATTCTGAGCACTCTGTTGTAAGCTTATTTCTCTAAATGCATCAAGTATCACTGATTAAAAAGCCTTGCCAGACACCTACTTTAGAATTCCATTTTCAGAAGGCATTGCTGTTAATGTATAATCAATAGGAAATACTCTGGAGATGCTTTATTAATAACTTGACAATGGGCCAAGCAATGAGATATCAGATGTACCATCTTGCACAAAGAGTCTGCCTTGCATAGTCTATTTTTGCTCCCTATATCATGTACCCAGACAAAAATGTTATGTAAACAAATCTTAAGAACACAGTGTAATATGACTGATGCCCAGAAACGGAAGGAACTAATGAACAGATTGAGAGAGACAAAGTATGTGGTATAGTGAGCTATAGGATTGACATTTTTTTCCTATGCTGCATCTTTACATTCCTAAAAACAGTGGCTGTGTGCAGAGACAGCAGCCATTTTATTCTCAGAGTTGCTTCCTTTTGTACAGAGGAAATTCTCTCATGTGGACTTCACATTTGTTCTTTCTTACTGAATATTTCCTTGATACAAACTAAAATTCATTCAGACTGAAAGCATATTGTTGGTTTTTGTATATGAAAAAATATTTAAATGATATGGTTTTTATGGATTGGATATTACGGTAAATAAACATAAAGTTGCCTTATGGTACATGTAATGTGTGAGCTTGCACAATATTAGTTGAGGAAATTAGGATCCTTGGTTATTTAGTAAGGAATTATCCACTAAATGATATACACAGGGCTGAATGTTAAGCAAACTTGCCTACAGTAAGAGTACTACAAGCCAAATAAGAGTCCTGAGAATTTCTGACCCCCTACTAAATTTTTGTGTTTTTCCCACTAATGGCATTTAATCTCTGTTAAAACATTTATCTGCTTGCTAATTATTGAACGTGGCTACTTTATTAGGTTTTTCCCCAAGTGCTCTCTTTGGTAGGCTCACAAATGGCCCCATTCTTTGAGTGAGAGTGGAAAGGTACTAAGCAATTCTCAGGATGAGCACCAAATTTGCAGTGTTTTGTACACTCGTCTACTTCAGCTACCCAGCTGTATGATTTTAATTTACTTGACAGGAAATATGGCTGAAACTGAGAAAGAGACCTCTGAGTAATGGGATGCAAAGTTTCTAACTTCTATGGCACTTGTGTGAATCACCAAAATTCACTACCACCTGATGCCCATTTAGGGATCCTAAATAAGATTTATTGTACATGTACCTGCTTCACAAATATCACCTTTGTGATTGGAACCCTTGGATAACTGAGGACCTGACTGTACAAACCATTGTTCAATAGGACTGCTCATATGAGTAAGGATTGGAAAGATCCATTTGTTTACAGAATGTCCAATTAAGAATGGAAATGGAAAATCTATTTTTCCCCTCTCACCTGTAGAACTGATACAGTATTGCTGTATAAATCAAAGAGTCAGGGTGGCTTGACATGGCGTGGGACTGTAAAGGGGTGTAGAACAGGGTGTGCTGAGTTTATGGGGAAATTGTTCCCTGTGGTAGTGTGTCAGACCTGGGTCCATGGTGATCCTGGGTTATCACACTCCAAAACGCCAACTGGCAGCTCACAGACAGCATCTCGGACTGGGATCCATGAAGCCCTACTCAGGCATAAGCCCTGCCCGATACTCTGATTGCGAGACCTCTGAGACCCCTGAAAATGACCCAGTCTCCATTTAAGCCAGAGATGGAAGGAGAAAGTTGGCTGATCCACTTGGGCCTCACACTGGCATGGATTGTTATTCAAATGTTTACTTGTTCCTTCCTTCCTTCTGATCTCAACCTCCTGGTATCATATCTTGTCCTGACATGTGGTAACTGCCTCCTGGTTTCTGCCTTCTGCTTCTGTCACCCTAAACTGCTTTTTTTGGTATGCTGACTCAGCCTGACTCCTTGGTAACTGACTCTTGATCCCTGTCCTCTGGTTTGTCTCTTGATTTCTATCTCCTGCCATGTTATTTGGCTCCTGGGCCCTGTTGCTGATGATAACCCCTAGGCTAGCCCCGTACCCCTTCCATACTCTGGACCTGACACAATGTGGCTCTACACCACTTCTTGGAGATTACAGCCTTCTGAAACTTATAGATGGTTAAATTAAGAGTAGGATTTTTCAAAAACTGTCACCATTAGCCTATCTCTGCTTCCATTTAAGTCAATGACAAAACTGTCATTAGCTGAAATAGGGGCAGAGGTAAGCCAACACTGAGTGCTTTTGAAAATCCCATTTTGTGTCTGCTGTGTAGTGGTCTTGTGACATGTAGATATTTTTACCTTTATCAGTCCATCCTTATGAGCACATATTCATTTTAGATGTTTTTCCCTTGTCAACCTTCATTTTCTGCCTTTATGTGCCCATGAAGAGAGCACACAATATTCCATGTGGATTTTTCTCATTGCCACATAGAGAATGTAACTTCCAAGGATTGTGATGTGCTTTTGCTGTCATATCACACTGCAAGTTCTTATCTGATGTGCTCTCCCCTATCACCTGTAGGTCTTTCAGCATTATTGCTTTTCCTGCCACCCCTTCAGTTCCCTAAATTAAATCTTTGCTTCAGGATATTTTTCCCCAGATGCATTATTATCCTACATTTTTTTCTTGTTGACTCCTATTATTTTCCTATATTTTCTAGTGTTGGCAGCATCTCCTAATTGAGATTATCTGTGAATATAATTAGTATGCTTCTATATTTTTCCCGAAACAATACAATTGATCCTAACAGTCCTTCTGATATTCCTCTGGACTGCTTTCCATATTGGCCATTCACTTTCCATTGTTTAAGGTCCTTCATCCAGTGGAAATACTCATATCCAAGCCAATTTGAATTAATTTTTCAGACTGAGGTTTAAGATACTGTGTCAGATGTTTTCCTAACAGATGCATACATAATGAGCATTAACTTGTTCTGGTTTAAGTTATTGTCTTATTTCTACCTTGATATCAATGAGCACCATAACTTTTTTTTATTCACTAATCTTACTGTTTTTAAGAATGGCATCTTATCAATAGAAACACCACCAAATGTTTTCTTTGTCTCAATTCAAAGTATTTATTAGGACGCCATCTCTTCATGTCTTAACCAAAATACAAAACACCAGAGTTTAGATATCTGAAATCACTCAGCTGTAAGCCAGGGCGGATGCTTCTGTGCAGTACACCAACATTCCATTTTCAAATGGTTAAATATCACCATTTTTTATTATATTAACTAAAGTTTGACAAGAGTGAAACAAGCAATTTGAAGCATTGGGTTGCAAACAAGCATAAAATCTCACTGGTCTTGACAAATTTTAATGAGAAAAATCCATCCTTTCCTTTTGATATATAACCACTGATACATCACACTTCCCAAATATGCATCTGCTTTGAAAAAGACACTGAAAGTAAGGTTGGCATGTTCAGTTCTTGAAGGATAGTTGCAGTATTCTTCCTCCACCTCTGCCCCCACTTCCTCTGGGTTTGTGGTAGCACAACTTCCAACAGGATGTGAAAAACATCAGGTCTGAATCTAGCATTACATGCATGGGGCTAGCTTCTGACATTTATTCAGATTTGAGTGTGAAGATGCAGACTTCTTAAAGGATCTCCAGCAGGTCCTACATACTTGTTTCATCTTTCAATGGAGGGGCTGTGTTTGTCACTGGTCTATGTGCAAGGTGTACTAAGAGTAGTAATAGGAAAGGAGCAGAGACAGGATCCATTGATGATGATTTCTACATATAGCAAATTGAAATAATATGTTAATTATATGGTATTGTGCATGAATCTTAAAATTCTGGCCATTATAAGAGTACCGAGTGATATAATCTATTCTGCTGTTTTTCTCTTGAAAATCCCTCAGCAAATTTACTATGGATGGTGCAAATGCTGCAAATTATTATGCACTTCCTTAACTTTACTACCATGAATAGTCCCATTGACTTCTACTCCTAGCAATAAAGTTAATCATGTGCATAAGTGTTTGAAAAATTAGTTCTATGAATTATTAACTGGAATAAAATCTTCCTTGGACTGTGTTAACTTTCTGTGAAAATATGGTAGTATATGAATTTACTTGTTAGAACATTTGGGGAAACAGATAAATTGAATTTGATGTTGAAGAAAATGAATAGTGGACTTGTAAAAGAGAACATTTATACCAAAAGTCTCAGTTTATGTGATCTCATCTAATCAGGAAATAGAAACCAAACCATAATTTATAGTGCCCCAAATTGTATGTATTTGTCTGAACTAAACTATGTGATAGAGCTTGAATGTCAAACACTGAGTACAGTGAACATTTGGAAACAGTCTATAAAGCAAGAATTATTCAAAGAAATCTGACAAATTTTCAATAAAAAATATATTTGAGAAAATTAAAAGCTACAGATGGACAATTCATGAACAATAGAATAAATTATGCGGTATAAATTCTCTCTATGCTAATATTATACTGTGGTAAAATCATTTAACAGCGCATTTGTATTAAAGTTAATGTATATTATTCACACATTTAACATCCATATGCATTTCTTATTAAAGATGCTATATGAAATCCCATAATTAGCACCCTGTTCTTTTATACAAAGAACACTGTATACCCTTGGTTAGAGAATATATATATATATATATATATATACTATAAACAGATGCTAAATAAATTCCAAGAAAATAATTGGTTGCTTGTAAGTTTCTTAGGTTTTAACAAAACATAATTGAACTTTTAATTACATGGTTCATTGCCTTTCTAACAATCTATAACTAATGCCAAATTATGTTAAAAGCACAGACAAAAAAAAATAAAAAGCACTACTGGAAAAGTATTCATTGACATGATTTATATAACAAGAATTACAGGGAGGAACAGATGCAGACATGGCAACAATACAAGAGGGACAGATGCAGATTTGGCAGCAGTGGAGATACTCTTCTTTAGGGCCCTGATCATGCAAATAGATTCATGGGTACGAACACTTATGCTTCTGTGAAGACCCATTCTAATCAATGGTCGCAAAGATCTGGTCTGTACCAGTGAACCTCTTTCCAGGTTTGGGTCCTCAAGCAGAATCTATTCCAACTATGCACTTGCAAAGTGCCACCATGTGCCCAAATCACTCATTAGTAAATATGCCTGTGTTCCAAAATTACTTGCTTCCTTTTTGTCTGTTCCAACCCTAAAAAACACCACAGGCAAGAGATGCAGTGCAATGCTAACAAGGGATAGAGTTCATTGTGTTTTTGTGCAAAGAAAAAAAAAGCATAATCTTTTAAATAGATGCCAGTACTGATTGATCACTTTATAGAAAGGAATTCTAACAGGTATCTCATCACCATCATGTTCCATCAACTGTATGTTTCTCTACCTGATGCTATTACTAACTTTCATTATTGTTCTATTCAGTTAATCACAGTTTCTGTACTCTGATTTAGAAATTTCAGCTAAAAAATAAAATTTTATTTGTGTCCACTTCACCTATCAAAACTCTCATATTTTATTTAGTTTAGCAAAAATTATGAGAGAGTGGATGATTCATCCCACATATTTTATTACAGCATGTTGGTAGTGAGTAAGTAGTGGTATACAGAGCACTAATTCAGGGTACCATCATACCTGCTCAGGTGAGTTTTAAGTCTGACAGTTCCAGGTCAAAAAAACCCTCATAAGGGCTCCTACTCACCATAATGAGTTAAAGCCAACAGTGGAGCCCATGAACAATGGTTAAGTTCTCCAGCAGTGCCAGAGGTGGATAGGTCACAACTGAAGGTGAATGGACTGCCAAGGGGAGAAGAAAAACTAGATATTCATAAAGGTCATCCATCCCCTCAGGAATCTAGAGCATCTGTCAAAAGAGTTTCTGGGACAGGGGTGATGTCTCCTCCTCCCCAAAATAGAATCCTTCTGTGTGTCCCCAGTCCCAGGAAGGCAGAAAGAATGGAGGTGCAATCAGTCATAACAGATTGCAATAATAGAACCGGACTTAAAGCCCCTGCTATAACCAACTCAGCTGTAGAGGTGTGTGTTGCATGTATAGAATGAGTGTGACTTGAACCCCACTTAGAAAAAGTACAGCCCTGATGATTTCAGCTTCCTTGAAGTCCCTTGAAATCTGTCCAAACCTGTCCTATGGAACCTGCTATCATTGAACAGCACCGGGTACAAGACATCTCTTGCCAAAAAACACATCCATTACAAGATTGTCATTGGTGGCATCACAGTCTGCCACTAGGCAGTCAGTTTGGTGTGGAAGGAGCAGCCTTCCTCCACTCCAGTGGCCTACACCATGCTCAGAATGCAGCACTTATTGTTGTCAATGCTAAGTGCTGAGTATCATGAGCCCATGGAAGTGGGTGTTTTAAGAGATTGCAGAATGGGACTAGGACAAGGAGCCAAGGGAAGGGAAGTCCTAAAACTGAGACTGGAAGAGGTCGAAGAGGACAGGGCACAAGGGCAGAAGAGCCAGTGCCTACTCAAGAACATTTCCCTCCAGAATCTGGAATGGAACTAAAGATTCCCGAGTCTCTCCATTCCTCAGCTCTCAGCAATTAGCTGTGGAAATCACTGGTAAACCCATCTGCATTATAAACCAGTCTTTGATTTCATGAGCACATACTATTTTCTCCATGGTACCTTGCCTCATTCTGTGCACAAGCAGGGCATGCTAAGGGTCATATTGGGAAGCAGATGGTTGTCTGCATGATGCTTGCTTCCTTTGATGCAGAAGTTGGAAAATGAATAGTGAATGAGGCAGGGGACTATAGGATGAGAAAGAAAAATATCATGTTTAAGTCAGATTAATGCTGTCCTGGAGAAGTGGATTCTGTCTTGCCTCTGTCACCGAGGTCCTGTGTGATGTTGGGCCAGTCACTGAAACTGAATTTTTTATAGGTGGTCACTAATTGTGTGTTCCTCATTTTCTGAGTACCCAACTTGAGACCCTCTGATCTGTGGGACAGCTGAGTATACCAGCTGCAATTGAAGTCACCCCTTAACCTTCTTTTTGTGAGCTAAATAGATAAAACTCTATGAAAGTATCACATTTTCCAGTTTTTAAAGAATTATTATGGCTTTTCTCTGAACTCTTCCCAATTAATGAACATCCTTGAATTGTGGACAACAGAAATGGACACAGTATTACTTCAATAGTCACATGTATGCCAAATACAGAGGCAATATAATGTTCTTACTCCTACGTACCATTCCTTTCTTTATACATCCAAAGAGACATCCTTTTTTCATAACAGCAACACACTGGAAACTTATATTCAGCTCATTATCCAGCATGATCCCCAAGTCTTCATCAGAGTCAATATTTCCCAGAATGAGAAATCTTCTTTCTGGCAGGATGGACTTAGTCTTTGTTCCTCGCTATGTGAATCATACATTTATCCATAGTAAAACACATTGCTTGCACCCAGCTTATCAAGTGTTGCGGATCATTCTGTATCAGTTACCTATCCTCTTCATTATTTACCATTCCCCCAATCTTTGTGTCATCCCAAAACTTTATCGTTGATTATTTTATGTACTCCTCCAACTCCTTAATAAAAATGTTACATAGTGTAGGGCCAAGAACAGATACCTATGGGCACATATCTATACGCATTAAAAATATACCCACTGAGTGATGATTTCCCATTTAAAAGTACATTAGATGTCTATCATCTAGTTTTTAATCCTTTTACTGTGTAGTATGTTAATTTTTTTCATTATAGTTTTTCAATCATAAAAGGACTCTAAACTGTAATGTGAAAATGGGGACAGTGCTAAAAAACCGCTACATCAGATTTGGGAAATTTAGGTGAGAAAAGGTTAAAACCCTGCTGAGAAGGCCTTCCTTATCTTTCCCAGGGAGAAGATGTGTCAGGTAATCTCTCTATGGTCATGACTTTGACAAACTGGCATGGACAAAAGGTTTTGGCTTAAAAGATCTGCTCCCTTGATATTAACATTAAGCTTTTTCATTAGACAGGGAAAGTTCTTCAATGTTTAAATACCTGATTGTCAGCAATACGTGTGCATAATCTGTCAAATAATGTGTATAATACATTCTTTTATATAGTGAAAGCAATTCAAAAAGGAGTTTTGGTTTTTTACTATGAGGTAAGATGATGAGCAATATATCATATATTTAATGGTATTCACTCAAGTGTGTTAGGTATTTGTTTTAAGAAGAATGCTACATTTCTGTGGTTTGTATGATGTGGTTACCTGTAAATATCTGTGCAGTAAAAAGACACTATAAGAATAGTGAAGGTATCCAACAATATTAGAAAAGTAATCAGATAAATAAGAAGCATCTCCTAGAAAGCTAAGAAAAGGCAATAGCCATTAACCCCCCCCCACCCAAAAAAACCCTCTCCCATATCACCTCCCTCCAGAAAAACAAAACAAATGAGAGTCTTATGTTATTTTCCAGCAAACTTGCTGCCAGACTTAACATATGAAATGTCACACTTCATTGTTTCCATGGCATGAGCAGCATTTCAACTAACTTGTCACTGTTCATTCTGAGGCTTTTCCACATCTCTGATTCATTCCCATTTTGAATTATATTATACAGACCCTTGCAGTAATGGTTAAATAAATCGATACAAAACCTGATTTTTTCTTAAGAGTAGTCACTAATGCTTATTGGCTAGTAATTTAAGAAGACTTTGTTTAAATCTAATTTAAATTATATAGATAACTATAAATACCACAAAATAATCCTGATGCCCTTGCACTAGAGTGATTGCTTTCACTGTGTCAGTTCTGAAGCAAGCATTGCTGCTAAATAGGGCTGGGAACAGCCATAATTTGTGACAGTGTATTTTACAAAATATTTCTTCCTTTACTGCAAGGCCAATTCATGCCATTTCTTTTCATTTGTTATCATCATTAGGAGAGGAGCTTTAAGGAATGACCGGAAAATGATGAAACATATTTACTAGTAATATAAAAGCAGATTCTTATTTCTCTATAGGAGAAGAAAAAGTCATAACAAAGACCTTCTGCTAATGAAAAGAATAATAAAAATAAACCTAATGGACTGTAACTATTAAATGAGTTACAATTATTGATGTTCTCCCTGTGACAAGCACCTTTTTGTGTCTATGATAGTCTCTTTATATTCCACATAACAATTTGCTTGTGTTTTTTTTTATGGGCTATAGGTTCATGCATTCATACTGACGTGCAAACAAAAAACAAACAAAGGATCCCAAACAATGATATATATATATATATATACACAACTCTGGGTTGGTAACTTCATGCTTTAAGAGATCATTTCAAAGTAACCCCAAATGTATAGGGCCAAACTGTCAGTTGATGTAAACTGCTATACCCTGAGTTGTAGTTGATGGTACTGTGCTGATTTACACTACCTGAGGATCTGGCCCATTGATTATAATATTGTACCAGTTGTTTTAAAAGATGACTACTTTTAAACACTGATACAGTCAATCCCTTATGGGATACAGGCAAACTAATACCTTCCCACAGTCTGTAGACTGTAGCTCCCCACAGTAGGTTTTTGTTTGCATTTCATGTAGGCAGTTTAAAAATGGTGGTTGAAGAGGAGAGATCCTCACTTCTTTGCAAAGAACAAGACAGTCATTTAGGTTCCTCTTCAGAAAAGCTTGTAAGTACAGACATATTCCTCTCTCTCATTATTACTGATTGAATACTCTTGTCAAAGTCCTTATTTGATTAAGTTGCCATTTCTTGTTGAATAATTTATTTGAAGCATCCATATTTACTTGCATTCAACTAGTTCTCATTTTTGCTCTCTCTGATATATAATTCTACATGTATACACCAAAAAGAGTCACACTGAAAAAAAATCACTTCTTGCAAACTACAATTTTGCATCATTACATCTCAGGCCCTCACTAGATGTATTTGCTGTGTTAAATATGTTTGTTCCCTTCTTTTTGCTCATACACACATGTCTACATTTCAGCAACAGCCCTGATAGGAAATATTCCACTGAGGCATTGGTATTTTGAGGTTAATGAATGATTAATTCTGAGTTATCTTTGCGTCAGTCCTTTGACTGCTGGTGTCGAGGCATCTGACTAGCACAAATGGTGGGCTGTCACCTCATTTAGTTTTGCATTTGAATGTTCCCTGACTTGCTCCATAACCAGGCCCCTTCACAGTACTTCTGTTGTGCCCATGACCACCACAGTATGTCTCCGCAGAAAAGTCCTCAGTTCACAGTGTTTGTAGAAGAGGCAGTGGCGCAGTCATGGAGTTTAAGATGCATTTTAAGTCCTCTTAGGATATTTTAGATGTGGCAAACATAAAATGTTAATAGTTGGCATCTTTACCAACAACAAAAGATGATAATCAATGTTTGTGTAACTGCCACTAGGTTCATTTGAACATGGGACCTCTGAAGATTAGCATAGGAGCCTCTACAGCTTGAGCTATAAAACCAGCTGGCTCTCAGCCTATGATGTAGACGTCTTTTTTTCTTATCTGTTGCTGTGATCTAGGTGCTACTGCATGGGACAGCGAACCACACTAGGACTACATCTACACTGCAGAGTTTTTGCACAAAACCAGTTGTTTTTGTGAAAAAACTCGTGGAGCGTCCACACTACAAGCATGCTTTTGCACAAGAAAAAGTGCAGTAGATTGTCCAAAGACAGGGCTTTTTGCGCAAGAGTTATTCCTCTTTCTACCAGGAATAAGCCTTTTTGTACAAGAGATCTTGCGCAAAAAAGAATGTGTGGACAGGGAACAGGGGTTCTTGAGCAAGAAAATGCACAGCCATCAGAGCTTTCTTGCACAAGAGTGTCCATGGCCGTGTGGATGCTCTCTTGAACAAAAGCACATCTCTTGAGCAAAAGTACATGGCAGTATGGACGCACTCTTGTGCAAAA
The DNA here is from genome assembly GCA_032595735.1 of Pelochelys cantorii. Lineage (NCBI taxonomy): Eukaryota > Metazoa > Chordata > Testudines > Trionychidae > Pelochelys > Pelochelys cantorii. Next base: position 75,164,193 of record CM064328.1, read on the forward strand.
ACTTTTTGCGGAAGATCTCTTCTGCAAAAATTTCTTGCGCGAGAAGCCTTCAGTCTAGACGTAGCCTAGATGTGTGGGTTAAGTTAGAATTAAGTTTGAAGCTAGTGTTTGGATGGGAGGGCATTGACATAACAAGTGCTGATGTTAAAAGGGCCATCTTGAATGTTGAAAATCTCATGAAAGCAGCTGTTTCTGAAATGCATTTAAACCAGAAACGGGGAAAAAAAGCTGCTGCTTGTTATGAATACTGCTCAGAACCAAAACCTGGAGCCAAATTCAGATTCAAATGTTTCAATTTGACTCTCTTCCTACCCAAAATATGTGAAGGCTTCAGTTCATTTAAATACTATACTTGCCCATCACTTATTCATTGTGAAACAGGCACTTAATTCAGTGATACAACAGATATTTTGTTAACCTAAAAATGTAAATTAAAGAAGAAAATGAAGGTCAATAACACAAGTAACGATATATTCTGAGTTACACGTTGGCACTACAGTATGACAATGTGGCTGTGTTTTGATATCGCAGCAAACACAAAGTATAACTTTGCCTCTGAAATTTCCATTGCTGATACACTTTAGTAACATATTTGAGTTCTATACTTTGTCACTAAGGCAATATTTATTTGGACATCCATCTCTCAGTTAGGCTTGACATATTTTAAATACTGTAGATAAACTTTTTCTGTGAAACAAATCTATCAAACTGTTATGCACATGAAATGAAGATCTGTGTAGCAATTTTGGAAGATATGCGTGTGCAACAGATAAATTATGCATTAGATACAGTTTGCACTGCAAGATGCTGCCTACTGTGGATTTCACTTTTATTTCACTAAGGTTGTGTCTAAACTACATCCCTTTTCTCGAAAAAGGGATGTCAGTCAGACACTTCGAAATTGCAAATGAAGCCGGGATTTAAATTTCCTGCACTTCATTTGCATAATGGCATCCGTGTTTTTTTTTCAAAATGGGGCTTTTTGAAAGAAAAATGGCTGTTTAGATGGGGATCAATCAAAAATAAAACACTTTTTCGAAAGATCCTGTACTCATTTTTTCAGGAGTACAGGATCTTTTGAAAAAGGGTTTTATTTTCGATTGATGCCCATCTAAACAGCCATTTTTCTTTTGAAAAGCCCCATTTTGAAAAAAAAACGCAGATGCCATTATGCAAATGAAGCGCGGGAAATTTAAATCCCGGCTTCGTTTGCAATTTCGAAGCGTCTAATTGATATCCCTTTTTCGAGAAAAGGGATGTAGTTTAGACCCAGCCTAAGGGCAAAATCCATTGATTTATGTTGTAAAGCCTCCACTGGCTAATTGCACAGTTAAGTGCTTTCCATGCATGGGATGTGTTTCTTCCACCTGTGTACCTTGTTACATTCCTAGACTGTGAGCTGTGTGGTTGAGAAACTCTATTATTTTGTGTTTGCCTGCTATAATGAGGCCTTGGTCTTTGATTGACACTACTGCAGTATAAATAAATAATAAAATGACCATAACATAAAATTGCTTGTTATTCATATTGATGCAGTTCTCTTTGATCTCATGTACCTGAATATGCTCCTCATTATATGAATGAATAAAAACAATATAGACACCAGTCCTGATGCATACTAACCTTTGTACATTGTGAGTAATCCCACTGAAGTAAAAAATCAGAATATTACACAAAATAGACTGATTGTTTTAGCCATCTCAATGAAGACAGTGATTTTTCTAAACATGTTGGATTAAATTGGGCAGGAGATTAGAAAAAATCTCAATTTATGTTCCACTTAAAAAAAAAAAACACATTCAAATCCTTGAAAGAGGACAAAATAGTTTTAAAAAAATCACTAAATAGATTGGCCATGGGCTGAAACATGTGTAAAATATATATGTTATTAACTATATTGAAATTGTTGCCTTTATAACATAGAATCATAGAATCCTAGGGCTAGAAAAGACCTCAGGAGGTCATCAAGTCTAGTCTCCCGCCCAAAGCAGGACCAACCCTGACTAAATCATCCCAGCCAGGTCTTTGTCAAGCCGAGAGTTAAAAACCTCTAGGATGGAGATTCCACCACCTCCCTAGGTAACCCATTCCAGTACTTCGCCGCCCTCCTAGTGAAATAGTTTTTCCTAATATCCAACCTAGAGCTCCCCCACTGTAACATTACAAACCAAATATATTTTTCTTTGTAAACCTGTAATCAGGTCAATAAAATACATTTTAAGTGGCTCCATATTCTACACTTACTCATGAGCCCAGATTTTGTTTTTAAAAAGTTTTCCTTTCCCCTTTTTAAAATGTGTAGGAGTCACTCAAACACTGGGGGAACAGATTGTAATAATGCGGAATGGTGGAAATGAATATCTAATACACAATGTAAAAATACTATCAATTAAAATTTTTTTAATCTCTCTTTTATTAGTTATTATAATTTGGAGGGGGTAACTTGTAACCAAAGTAGTTAAACATTTGCAGACAGAATTGCAATATTTAAGATGACATTATCCCTTTAAATAGAAAATCAGTATTATTCTAACATATAGAAAACAATAATCATCAAACCAGTCCCTCCCCCAGAGTCAGATGCTGCCAGGTAAGAATCACAAATACGATGAGTAAAAGGAGGTTCTTTAGATGAGGGTTTAAAAAAACCAAGTTATTTATTTTGTGACAGATAAAGAAATCTCCTGTAACATCCTGGAAAATTCCTGTAACACCCTGGAAAAATCTTACAGAATTAACATTAAGTGTTTTGGAGTCCATTATATTACATGCAAATGTTGTGTATTATTGTGGTCTTGGATGATCAAAAGACTATGCTGAACAAAGTGGCGGACAAGAATGATCTTTTGGAGTAATACATGGAATTCCTGGGAAATCATCTAAGAGGAGGTGAATGCAAATTTTCCCCTCAGTTATGAAAACAAAACAAAAACCCTTTTGAAGTTACATCCTGTAGAGAGGACAATTGGCTGCTGATCACCTGTTACCAGAATCTGAAGATCAAAGGCCCAAGCTGCATGAAAGGAAAAACTGAACTATTTGTGTTGATCTGGTTCTGAGCTAAGAGTGTTATGAACTTATAGCCACAGAAATACCCCTTTGTGGGTTTTAAGGGCTAACTCTTTCCAAAGCACCTGGCTGGAGACAGGGAGAGGGATCTTTTAATAAACTTATTAGTGTGTGAATGTTCTTTTATTTTTTAATTATGTTTTCTCTGTAATATTTTCCTTTTAAGTACTTGCTTAAAAGATCTGTCAGACAACTTGTAATTGTAGGCAATTACATTGTTCATAAGATATGGTCAGGTCTACATTATGGGACAATCTCAACCTAAGATACACAACTCTAGCTATGTGATTAGTCTAGCTGGAGGCAACATAGCTTAGGTTCAATTGACAGTCTCCCCTGTGGAGGAGCTGGGGGGGTTGATGGGAAAAACTCTCCCGTCAACTCCCTTTACACTTTTCATTCTGGTGATGTACTAGAGAGGACAAGAGAGTGATCAGTGGTTGAATTAGTGGGTCTTTACTAGACCCATTAAATCAGCCCCTGATAGATTGATCACTCCAGCACTGATCTCCCGGTAAATGTAGACCTCCCCTTTGAAGAGGAAAAATAAGTGCAGACACTGGCCTTTTAGGCAGTCTGGCCTGTTGGAGACAACACGGAATAGCAGGGAACTGTGCAGCCTGAAAAACTTCAATCAGGAGGGACAGAGATACAGTTTTTCACTCTAGATAGTATGGCTGAGGTTCTGGAAACATATACTGGGTGCCCTGTGGTGGACTGCAAGAGGGAAATGTTAGCTGCAGTTTCCCTGAACTGTGACATTCTCAGCCTGCTAATATTTTGTGTGGGTCTCACAAAAGTAAGTCTCTAAGAGGGACTAGAAAGAGGTGAGGTACTTAGCTATATTCTCTTCCCGAAAAGAAATTTTAATTCTTTCCCTGGGAGACAGAGTAATTAGAACCTAATTATCATATTAGTGAACATCTTCTTAGAGCATAATTATCATATTAGCTGATAACATATTAGGCTCTAGACTCAATGAAAGAAAATCATTTTAATTAGTGATGAGTCTGAACCAAAACTCTGGATCTGACTAATCCTGAAGTCTGGGGGTGCTTAGCTCTCAACATGCCCCTTCTGTCTTTGGATGTAGGTAAGAAGAAAAATTGAACAGGTGAAGGTACAGTTTGCACATCCAGTTGAGATCCTGATGAGAAAATCATTCAGCAGGGAAAATGTTGCAAATAAGAACAAAAGTATAAAATCCTAGGGCCATGACTCTTAAATATCTTACACTTTCCAGCTTTACCTGATTAAGTACAACACTTTCCCCTAAAAATAATATTCATGTATGCTGGGAATGGAACTCAAATGGTTTTGTCACTGAAAAAGCAAAACATCCCCTCATGTGCCTTGTTAAACATTGTGGCTTATTTACTTTAATGCAAATTCCCACTAGACTCTTTTTGCCACATGAATATCTCAATGCATTTTCAGTTCAGACTCAAAACAACCCTCTTTTTACACATATTAGTGAAGTTTTATGAATATTAATGACAGAGTAATAACTGTATAGTTCTAAAAAAGAATATATTCAGAAGATATTCTGTTTGAAGTGTTGTAGACCAGGATATTGAGTCAAGCTAGGTAAAGTGATATCTTTTACAGGACCAACTTCTGTTGGTTAACGAGACAAGCCTTCAAACTGCATGGTGCTCTTCTTTTGTTTAGTCCTTTGATATTTAGAGGAAATATCTAGCAACAGTTTCCAAAAAAGCTTTGAGCTGTATGATTATCTTCCTTATTATTTGTGGTGTTTAGTACAATGCATTTGATGCATTTCTTGCTTAGGTGTCATGTTTGCATTTATCACAATCGGCTACAAAAGTCACATTATATTACATTTTGTAATGTAACTTGCTGTGTTAGTGGTGTAACTTAAGTAATGGACAAATAATAGATGTATTTTTAAATCCTTTAATTATAAACTTGCTCACTTTACTAGCAGCAGCTGTTGCTAATATTTCTACTGATGAAATAGAAAAGAATTCTCTCTTTTGTGTAAATTCTTTCTTATTGAGAATCATAACAAGCTTTTCCCCATGCTCATGTTTCTTTATTCACAAGTGCCAGAGAATAACTGGTGGTATACAATAATTCTCTACACTTTCTGTGGGTTTCTTGGGAATTAAAATGCTGCATATATGTGTAATATATAATGCATCTCTACAGTGTTTATGAGACAGACCATAATGACAGCCCTGATACTGAAATAATTTAATTCAAACAACTGGTACAGTGTAAGACCATGGAAGTACAAATCTTTCTTGTATGGTCTGACTAATATGTCTCACTTTCCACCTTGATGACCAATTTAAACTTATTCACTGTTGCTGTGAATGCCAAGTGGTTTTTATGGCATAAGCCAAATACAGGCCACTTAACAGCAATTATGGGATAACTCTTGCTCATTACTGAACTGGATGGGTTTGAAATTGAAAAAGAATGACCTAGGAAAGAGAGGTGATATATGCCATTACTAACCTTCTGTATCATCTAGGCCTCCTTGGTGGGTGAAAATTTATAGTTATGGACCTTTTCCTAGTATGTGCAGTGTCATCATTAGAAAAGACATTAAAAGCTTTCAGGGTTAAACTGAAAAGAAATTGTGGTGGCTGTTTCATTGACCTTTTTTTTTAATAAAGCTGATGTGCAGATGCAGTGTGGTCCAATTTGTAGGGAACTGAAGTGGGACTCGGGTGACTTGGGTTCTTGTCTAGGCTTTTCTGCTTACTTACTTGTGCTGGTTACAGTTGGTGTAACCTTGGACAAGTTACTTTATCTTTCTATGTCTCTGTTTCCCATCCTCAACCTTTGAGTATTCTTCATGTCAGGAGCTGCCTCTGACCATGTGCAATACAGTGTCTTGATCAACAAGAATCTGACCTCATTTGGGCATCTAAGTACTACTGTGATACAAATAATTAACACCACCCTATTTTTATGCCATATACATCAAAGGAAATCACTCTTTAATTGTCTACACGTTATTAAATATCATACTATTTCTTTGTATAGTGTTGGCAAATGAGGACTGCCTGGCTCAGCTGCAATGAAATACGAAGCATCAAATACCAGTGTGTAGATACATTTTATATATTCAGCTAGTTAACGACCATTATACCATTTGGTACTACTGTCCAACCATATAGACTTATAGAGAAATGCTCTTGTTTAGAAATTAAGCTAAATCAAATAATTGTGCTTTAATGACCCATGGAATTTAAAAGTAACATTATCAAAATATTTCTTTAATCATATGCTTTTACAAAGAGAAATTTCTCTAAGTCACATTTGTTAAATTTTCGGATGTTCATTAAATACATTGTTTGGCTTGGGCCTTTAGCATAATATGAGTGGAGGAAACCAACTTTCTACTCAGGAATGCTAATAGTAAATACTTATTGCATGAACTAAACTGGACAGAAAAACATCTTTATACAATGAAGCCTGGATAAGTGATGAACAACCTTTTTATGCAACTGCCAGTTTTAAGCAATTGTCAAAATGTGTACCCAAATATCTAGAGTGTTATTCTACCTTCATTTAGAATGCTGTCATTGTTGAAAACAAAACTATTTTTGTTGTTCCCTCGATCTGTCATTTTTTTGCTGTGTACAAATAATGTTCCATCTTCCATCTGGTATGACTATGAAAGAAAAAATCACTGCCAATGAATCCTCAAAATAAAGAAATAATTAGAACAACTTCTTGCACACCAGAATTGTAAAGAACTATTTTATTAATCCAAAGAATTGTGGCTCATGATGATACAATTTTAAATTGTTCTTTTAATTTAGAAGAAAGATTATTTTAGTACAAGAAAAAGATATTTTAAGCACAATGTAGTTGTTTTTCTCCCTAACCACAAAACAAACCTTTTAGCCTTGAGGATCTTTTTCAGTTAGGACTTCTTGTGAGATACAAACAATGTTCTTGTTCCTTTTTTTTTTCTTTAAATTATTCTTATTTTCTTTTGCTTTAATATGAACACTTGAGAAAACACAGTGGTTTTAGAATACTTCAATGTTTAGTTACCATCAAGCTAGTGCAGATCTCAGTTGCTATCCTGTTGTTGTCATTTAAACTGTGTGATTCTCTTTGTAGAGGCTTAACTTACTGAATGAGTAAGAATTTGTGATATTTTGTTAGTGCACTAGCAGGCAGTCCTTCAGAGTAATCTCAGGAAGAGCCTTCCTTGGAATGCAAGGATGCAGCAGACAAGCTTCGAACAAGTTGTGCAAATTAGTTATTGGAGAGATGTCATTGGAAGAAGATGTCATTGGTATAAGAAGTGGGGGTTTTAGAAGTTGCTGGTAGTAGTTTAACTATGCTATTTTTAGATGAGATCTTGCAACTGAGTTACTGGATATGGCACTTTGATGTGTAGGAATGGGTGCAAATGGACTACTACTCTCCTTTTACTGATGTTTTTGCACTGAAGTGAGTTTCACTCCCAAACTGAGCAAAAGTGCTGCTAATGGTGATGGCCATAGTAAAAGGTTCATCTTAAGAATGGAATGGAATACATTCCATGATAAGCATTATAGCAGTTTGGGGCTATTGTAATATAGATTCCTGTTCCTGGATGGACTTTTTATTGTTCCAAATTATTCATATCACAAAATAATTTTCATTACATCTCTGTAGTATACCATAAAAAGTTCCATGTAAGAATTTGTTGATCCTGCCCACCCCCACCCTCCTTTATAAAGTAATTGTCACTATTAACTAAACAAAACAAATAGTGCTCATTGACCTCCAGAACTTTCACTCTAATTATTGACTTGGCTTCTCATGTCTTTGGTAGCATGAACAAGGATGCAGTTTACCTCCTGTTGAAATCCATGAGAGAGCTTTCCATTGACTTAAGTGGGAGCAGGAATGGGCTTTATCAGATCATTTAATTTAAAGGTGGAGTTACTTTTAATCCAGCCATATGCTACATATCATTACCAAATTTCTTAGCTACAGATTGGTTTCTATTTCAGTGGCCTGATTCTCATTTCTACTAAATCTTCTATACCTTAAAAAACAACAAGCAGTCCTTTGCCACCTTAAAAATGAGGAGTAACGTTAGTTCGAACCAAGGGGTTTGGTTTGAACTAACGCATCCTGGCGCGCACTTTCACTTTTGAAACAGCTGTTGAGCGGAGTAATGCGCCGGTGAGATCATGCTAATGAAGCGCAGGATATTTAAATCCCCGCTTCATTAGCAATTTCGGTCACCTACATTTGCATCCCTAGTTTGAGCTAGGGTGCAAGTGTAGACATACAGATTTATTTGGTCATAAGCTTTTGTGGGTAAAAACACTTCCTCGAATGCAACCTATATCTTGTGAAAGCAGTAAAAAAGGGCCTTCATGTAAATGAGAATCTGGTCCCATTTTTTTGCTTTCCTTTCTGATTCTTTTAGCACATGATTTTACAATTATGAAATCACATGAAAAGGCTAAAGTCAAATTAAGTATAGCTATTATTATTTTGTGAGCTAATCAGTAATAGATTGGATATTTCTGAAGTCTGTTTATTTCCAAAGCAAACTGTTAGCAGTGTCCATTCCACTTCAGCTTCTCTTCCTTCACTGTCTACGTACACAGCTTCTTCATTTTCTGTGCTGTTGAATCCTGAGCCTGCACTCCAACAAGCCTTTCAAAAGTAGTCACCCATTTTCCTGAAAGAAAAACTACTTGTGTAAAGCTAACAAACTAGTTTTTAATAGCAATTATGAAGGAAAAGCTGGGGAAGTAGATTTGGTCAATGTTTTAGTATGTTTATTTTGTCATGAAGATCTTGCTAAGCCAAATAAAATAATTCACAACATATTAATTTCAAGGCACATTAACAGGGAAGAGTGTAAAAAAATTGTGCACTGTATCAGTCTTCTAGTGGATATTGGCATACTCTCTAGTCTTGTCTCATACTTTCACAAGCATATTAAATTCACTTAAAAAATTCCTCAAATAGTAAAAGTGGATTTTTTCCCCAGAGGTTGAAATTATTTTCTTCCTGAAGTTTCACTGTTTGTTCAGAATCATGTTTTCTAGGTGGAACCAGAGATGCCATGGAATATGTTTTGTTGTAATATTTTAACAGCTAAGAAAATGAAAAGCAAATTTAGCTAAATCGTGTGGAATTGGGCTTTTAAGAATCTTCATTTAGAGCTTTTGTTTGCCTTTGTATACAATGGTCATGAAAGATTCTGGCATTTAGGAAAGATGGCAATTTAATTACTATAATCAAACATGCTGCTTAATAAATTGCTTAGTGTGGCAGAGAAAATTATAAGTATCTTTAATGTGGGAAAGAAACTTGTGAATAACATATTTTACACAATATAGATGCATATGTTTAGATGTTCTTATTCCATCAGCCATCTGTGATCATGTACTGTCGGCATCTTGACTGAAATAAACAATATATGGAAGTAAAGTTAAAATCAACAGTGCTATTTTTCATATATATTCCATATATCAAACTAGTGTTACAAGTTCACATTCTTTTCTTCCTGACCTTCAAATCACAGCTCATAACACTATGAAGATTAACGGTAAAATTTAAAAAACATATAAATACATATTCTCATTTATGCCAAGATCCCTTTAGCTCACAAAATAAGGCAACCATTTTTTAGCAGTGAAAGTAGTTAACCACTCGAACAATTTCCAAGGTCAAATACTCAGTTAATCCTGGCAAGTGACTCACAACTAGATACTGCAGAGGAACACAACTCCCTCTTCCAATCTGACACAAGGGAAAAATTCTTTCCTGTTCCCTTCTATTGCTATTGGTTAGGCTCTGATTATGTGAGCAAGAACCACCCAGTCAAGCACCTGAGACAGAGAATGTCCCTCGTCATCTCAGAGGACTGATCCACTCTCATCATTGTCTTATCTCCAGCCATGAACTTCTCTGATGCATCAGAGAAAGAAGGCAAAAATTAAAAAACCAGACTACATTGAGGGGTCTGCCTTCCTGACTTCTCCAGGTATCTAAGGTGAAGTCATGAAGCATGAGCTCTTAGGAACATAAATCAGAAGTGAGCCCCAGGCTTGCTGAGCTTTGCTCCCCTTACCTCAAACAACACTATCATAAAACTGCACTCAGAAATTCGTCCATCTCTCTCTCAGAAACAATTGTCAGGCTATTCCAGAGAATTACCTGTCTGCTGATTGGAAACCTTCTAATTTCCAGTCTGTATTTGTTCATGGTAGTTTATAACCAATTTTATAGCCATTTGTTCATGTGATTTATCATAAATAGATCTTCCCCCAACCTGGGGTTTACCTCTGGATGTATTTATAGACAACAGCCTTCTTTTTGCTAGATTGAACAAATCAAACTCTTGCTGTCTCCTTTCAAAAGATAGGTCCTCCATTCCCTTGCACATCCTAGCAGCTCTTCTCTGCTCTTTTTCCAGTTTAAATTAATCTTTCCTGAATATGGGTGACCAGAACTGTACACAGTATTCCAGATGAGGTGTTGCCTCATATAATGCTTTTAATGCTCTTCTCTCTCTACTGGAAATACCTCACCTGATTCATCCTAAGATTACATTTGTGGCTTATAGTCTAGTCCTGTGATCAACCCACACACCCAACTTTCTCTCTTCTTTAGTTCTTTACAACTCTTGAGCCCCCCAGCTTGTAGCAGTGACTCTTATGATTAGACTTTAAATGCATGACCTTGCAGTTTGTACTATTGAATTTCATTGAGTTTCAGTCTTCAAGATCATCCAAATCAACAGTGAGGCCGGAACATTTTCTTTAATGCAATACCTTTTGTGGTTTACTTGAGCAGTGATTTATTTCATGTAGTTGAAAAGAGAGATGTGATTTTATGCATGGCACAGAACTTGTTACCCATAGGAAGGGTTTTAATCCATCTTTGCAGGCTCCAGATTCTGCTATTCTGTTGGGTCTGAAATGGAGTGAGTCTGGATTGCCCTAGAGTTATCGTAGTCTAGATTAAGGCATTGGAAGCCAAGCTGCTAATGGGCAGCTGCACAACGCAGAATCACTGTAGTGCAATGGCATCTGCTATGGCCTTCCCACACAGGAGCTTGCAAATAGAGCCTAGGCAGCTATCTGACTCTGTTCTTGCATTGGGGGAATTACAGTCCATTTAAGCTGCAGGAAGGTAAAGCGGTTGTAGCAGAAACAAGAATCGCTGGGAATATTAATATTGCACTGTTGTCCGCTGTGCTGTTTGTTACTTAATAATTTACTATTGAACCTTTACCCCATTGCTCTTGTAACCACCTGAATGATATTGTGCTTGATTTTATATGGTGAATTATTAAAAACAGGAGAAGAGCAGTATTTAACGGGCTTCTTTCATGGCAGTAAAGTGGTTGAAGCCCCCAAAGAGTCTCTTGCAAAACTTAGGTAATATAGTCTCTGCAGAAACAATTCAGCTTGTGTGTGGCTTATAACCTGTTCATTTTTTTTCAACTTGCCTGATTTTCCCTTCATCTGAATTATTTACTGTACATGAAACAGGATCTCTATTCAAGAGCTCTTCTATTCTGAGAGCTTTACTCTGTTTTTCAGAATCATAATTTTATGTTTGTAACTTCACAATTAGATGCTAAAATGATTATAGTGACCCAAACAGGATACTGAGTGGAGGTGAGAAATAAAAAAAAAAGTAGATGAATTCTTATACAGCAAAGATCTCATTTTTATGTAAATACCTTCAGATGCTTTTGAGAGGAAAAAAGTTGGAAGTAAAGAAAATATTATATTATTAGAATAAGTTTTTAAACAGAATATTTATCCAAGTTTGCTGGAGACTTTTAAAAAAAAAAATGCTGTGACTTCTCAAACATTGTTTTTTTTGTTTGTCTTTGTATTTGAGAAGCATTACAGACAGGTTTTGTGTCACAAGATAAATTATGTTACAATATTTAGGAAAGTATTTCTAGAGGATGACATTTATCTTCCCTGCTGAAAGTAAAAATTAGTAAACTAGCAGACAGTAAGAATACAGTGTTGAAAGTAGACCTGGTCAGAAACAGCAAATACTTTTTGTGCAATTTTTTCCTCAAAATGTTTAGTGTTTGGACAAATTCCAACCAATTGTATTCAAGAATTAGCTCAGTTCTTCAAGTCATAGTTAGTAATGAGAAATTGTTACTACATATGTTCCCTGATGCAACTCCACTGAGGTCAAGGGTATTACACCATGAATGAATTTAGCTTTTAGATTTCCCTCTTCATTTCATAATTATAATAAGATTACTAGTAGATCCCTAATATTGGGTAGTATTGGTACAACAGATGCTGTTTGTAATCAATTAGAATAGGCATATTTTAAGTTCAGTGATTCAGAGTAGGCTCAGGCTATATCTAGACTGCAGGCTTCTTTGGGAAGAAGCTTTTCCAGAAGAGATCTTCCAGAAAAACTTCTTTTGAAAGAGAGCGTCCACCAAGAAAAAGCGCATCGAAAAAGCAATCTGCTTTTTCAAAAGATAGTGTCCACGTTCATTGGACGCTATCTCACATTTAAGGTGTGATTACTATGGATGCAGTGGCCACTAGGGCACCTGTGCTTTTCCCTGGAGGCTTCTTCTTTTGAAAAAAAACCCTCTTTCCTGTCTACACATGCCTTTTTTCGAAAAAGCTCTTTCAGAAAAAGGCTTCTTCCTCATAGAAAGAGGTTTACCACTGTTGGAGAAAACCCTGCATTCTTTTAACTTTCTGTCGAAAGAATACAATTGCAGTGTGGACATAAGTGTAGTTGTTCCAGAAAAAAAAAAGCCATTTTTCCAGAAAAACTCTGCAGTGTAGACATACCCCCAAGAGACTCATGTTTAATGAGTGTCTCATATTATAATGTGAGGTGATGAATCCTCTGTCACATATTTAAAGTTCAGTTTTTCAGAGGGCACAAATTGGAAGATACTTTTTAACTACTCTAGTAATGAACCTTTTTTTACCATAGAAACAAACTTTGGATTATGCTGAAAGCACAAAGGAAATGCTTTTGTTTTAATACCACTTAAGCTGGTTCAATGGCTTTTTTCCAGTTGCACACAGCAGCATTTGGAGCTCACTTGTGGTGTCAGTCATTTCAAGTGGGCAACAGTTACTCTCAGACTTTTTGAGAATCATCTGTTTCAAACACCCCCAGCTGCAAGAAAGTTCAAAGCAATTCTATAAGCTGGTATTCTTGGCACATCATTTGTCTGGACATCTTGTACAGCTAAGAACATCTGTATAATCTAAAAGTCTCAGAGCGGTAGCCATGTTATGTAAAATTTTTTTAAAAATGAGTGGTCCTGTAGCATCTTAGGGTATGTCTACATTATGAAGTTAATTCGAAATAACAGCAGTTATTTCGAATTAACTTTAATAGCGTCTACACAGGCAAACCGCTATTTCGAAATAAATTCGAAATAGTGGAGCCCTTATTTCGAATTTGGTAAATCTCATTCTATGAGGAGTAACACCAAATTCGAAATAGCTATTTCTAATTAAGTGCTGTGTAGACACTTACTTCGAAATCGGGGGCCACCAGCCCTTCCCAGGGAGCCCTGGTGGCCACTTAGGGCACAACCAGGAAAACGTACTCTCCTCTCCCCCAGCCCTGGAGACATTAAAGGGGTAGACGCTGGCCACAGTGCCTGTGCCAGCTCCAAGCCTGCCAGCCCAAGCCAGCAGTGGCCACGGGGCCCCTGCCCCAGTGGCCCCAAAACATGAGCCAGCAAGCCACTGGCAGCCAGCCCTCCACCGCTCCCCACAAGCAGTCTGCCTGCTCCCAGGAGCCTGAGAGGGGCTGGAGAAGGCGGGTGCCTTCTGGTCCAGGGTGGAGATCATGGACCTTATTCAGGTTTGGGGGGGATACCCCCAACGTCCATGATCTCCGCACTAGATGGAGGAACGCGGCTGTCTATGGCAGGATAGCTGCCAGCCTGGCCACCAAAGGCCACATGTGAACCCAGGAGCAGGTTTGCATGAAAGTCAAGTTGGTCTGGCGAGACCCCCCAACCCTGAGCCCTGAGCTTCCCCTCCCCCTTCATCCCCTTGCTTCCCCCTTCCAGCTCCCTCCTCCCAGGTTTCCCCCTCCCCTCTCCCACCCTCTCTTTTCCCTTCTCCCACCTCCTTTTCCCAGTCTCCCCAGAGGTTCACCCCCACGCCCCCAGTTTTGTTCAATAAACCCAGTTTCTATTTTTGAACATACGTTTCTTTTATTTGACATCAGGAAGGGGGGCTAGGGAGGGGTAAGTGGAAGGACATGAGGGAGGAATGGGGCACGAACCCCTGGTGGGGAGGACCAGGGAGGCTTTGAGGGCTCCTCGGGGTGGATCCTGTCCCTCAGGGCCTCCTGGATCCTGACAGCCCCTCGATGGACCCCCCGGATGGCAGCCTGAAGCAAGTGCAGCCGGGCTGATGGCAATGACCCCACGAGATGCACCGGCATGCCCAGGAGCAGCTCTGGCTCCATGTGGCCGAGTGCTGTGGTGTCCCGAGTTCGGGCACTCAGGGCACTCCAAGACAGGACTGCTTTGCTGTCCCTCATAGAGGTAGACAAGTAAGCGGGGAACCCTGAGAACTGTCTGTCCGGGGTGGGGGTAGGGTCCCTTTAAGCACGGTGCTCAGTTAGTCTCAGGCAGCAGCCACACACACTAAGCCCTAACGTGATGCCCTGCCGGCACTGGTTCCGGCCAGCCTTAACTTCAGTTCCGGGTCCACTCAGTGTGGACGTGCTATTTCAAAATAGCAAAACGCTATTTCGAAATAGTTTTTGTGTATAGATGCGTTATTTCGAATTATCTTAATTCGAATTAACTATTTCGAATTAAGTTAATTCGAAATAGCACTGTAGTGTAGACATACCCTTAGGGTATGGCTACACAGCAGAGCTTAACTCGAAATAAGCTACGCAAATTGAGCTATGTCAATTGCGCAGCTTATTTTGAAATTGAGAGCGTCTACACAGCATTCTTCCTCTGACTTCCTTTACTCTTCATACAATGCAAGTCGGAGTAAGAAGTCCTCCACCTTGACAGTATTTTGACATTATTTTGAAATAACTGCCTGTTGAGTAGACACAGACTAAGTTATTTTGAAATAACGCTAGCTATTCTGAAATAACGTTGCTATGTAGACGTACCTTTAGAGACTAACAAAATTTTATACACTATCATGAGCTTTCATGGACACAACCCACTTCTCCAGATGAGTGGAGCAACAACTCAACAGATTATTATGTATGGCTCAGTCTGCTGAGGACTGGGGTTTTCCTGTAGTTTCCTACACAAAATAGCTGGA
The DNA here is from genome assembly GCA_032595735.1 of Pelochelys cantorii. Classification (NCBI taxonomy): domain Eukaryota; kingdom Metazoa; phylum Chordata; order Testudines; family Trionychidae; genus Pelochelys; species Pelochelys cantorii. The sequence continues at coordinate 75,179,537 of CM064328.1, forward strand.
TGTGTAGTTGAACTTGTCCTCAGGATGATTTTTCAATACTGACCTATTTGGTGAAAAATTTTAAAGGATGTGAGAGTCAGAAAAAACCTTATTCCTGAATAGTCAGCTGTGCTGTTCTGGATGACATTGCAGATAATAGTGTCTTCTAAGACTTTCTTAGCAGAGCTGTCAGTCACTTGCTGATCAGCGCAAATGAAACCACACCTAACTGAATTAAGATAACAGGTTAAATAGCAGATGTGAGACATCACAGTTAGTAAGTGTTTTTGTTATAAGGCACATGTTAACACCTTACCCTTGATATATTGTCTGATTTTTTAACAGCATATAGTGAAGAAACCAATGTGATCCCCTTGATGTGACCCAAACATTAAACAGACATTTTCTAGCTCCTCTTAAATGTTCTCAGTGATGCATGTTTGATGAAACTTCTGCTATTTCCTTTATATGCATTGTTGCTAGAGTCAGGGTGATGGTGCTGATGTTTTCTGGTTCATATGCTTTGTTAGAAATAAGACAAACCCTCACACCTACATCTCTCAAGCTGTTAGAGAAAGATAGGCCATAGTTTGGCTGCTTGTCCACATATCAATGGCAAGATTTATGCGTTTTCCTTCTGCTTATCTGAGAGTGTGTGCATGCTCTCATTTTGATTATAAATAAAGCTATCTTGACTACAAGGCACAACTATAGTAGAAATGAGGTGTCTGTTTGGGAGGGAGTAACATAGCTCAATGTGCTATAATAACCTTTGGAAACCAATATCCTTTGTTATAATTGAGAGCATCTGAAAATCGGAGCCAAACCTTATTTTATATTTTGCTTTCGCTTTTATATGTAGTATAGTATGATTGATGATATGTCCTCCAGGATCCAGTCAGTAGACTCACTCTTTTTAAATTAACTTCAGAAAATGTTATTTTGTAATTATTCATTGGAGAAAATCAACAACAAGAATAACTGAATTCCAGATCCACAAAGATACTTAAACCCCAGACATAGGTGCTTGTGTCCTAGATTTAGGTCCCACTGTGATCCATGAAACTACCTTTGCATGCTGCCTAACTCAGGCTATGTCTACACTGTGTTCTTTTTCTGAAAAAAGATACGCAAATTGCAAACTACTATTTGCGTACCTTTTTCCACTTTTTTTTTTCAGAAGAGGCTTTTCCCACATTTGGTCCCATGTAAATGGGGCAAATGTAAGAAAAGCCTCCTCTTTTGGAAGATCCCTCATTACTCATAAAATGAGGAATACAGGGCTTCCAAAAGAACGTGCCCGCTTTTTTGGAAACTGTTCCAAAAAAGCGGATGCGTTCCTTGGGTGTGGCAGAGTTTCTGATATCCCATAAAAACTCTGTAGTATAGATATAGCCTCAGTAAGTTCCTAAATTCACTCAGCACCTATTCTGTTGCTGTGACAGTCCCCTTAGCACTTATATTTCTATCTTTTGTAATGGGAATGCATATTACTATCTTCCTCTAAACATCTGAACACTTACTGCCCACGTAAGACCCAGCAGCATACATGAACAGGGAAATATAATCACTTCTCCATATATCATATATGTGGGCCCCTATCTGATTGGCATATTCATAGGGTTGCCAGGTGTCCAGTTTTGGGCCTAAAGGCCCAGTCTAAAAGGGACCCTTATGACTCTGGTCAGCACTGCAGACCAACTGCTAAAAGTCTTGCTAGAAGTGCAATGAGGCTAAGGCAGGCTTCCTACCTACCCTAGCTCTGCATGGCTCCTGGAAGTAGCAACATGTCTCTGAGGTCCCTCGGTATCGGGGAAGCCATGGAGGTTCAGCATGCTATCCGCACCCTGAGCACCAGATCTACACTCCCGTTGGCCAAAGCGAACAGGCAAGAGGAGCTGCAGGGCTAGTATATGAGGACACGCATGGGCTGCACATAGTGAACCCCTTGCCTGTCCACCTAGAAGCTGGGCATGTCCCAGTTCTGGGAGCCATGCGGAGCCAGGCCAGGCAGGGAGCTTGCTTTAGTCCCACTGTATTGCTGACTAGGAGCTGTCTGAGGTAAGTTCAGCCAAGCCAGAGACCTCCTGCACCTCAACCCCTTGTGCAGCCCTGAATCCCCCCCGCCACACACAAACTCCCTCCCAGAGCTCACACCCCTCGCCTCCTCTCTCACCCCAACACTCCTGCCCCATCCCTCAGCACTCTCCTGCATCCCAAACCCCTCATACATGGCACACCCTAATGCTCACACCTTTGTCTGGAACCCACCCTCCAGCCCCTTTGGCCCCAACCCCTAGCCCCCTTTGGTACCATCAGTCCCTTATTTCTGGCCCCACCCCAAATCCCCAGAAGAGTCTGCACACCAACTCTCTGCTCCAGCCTTATGAAAGTGAGTTAGGGTGGGGGAGAACAGGCAATGGAGGAAGGGGGCATGAAAGGAGCAGGGCAGAGCCTCATAGAAGTGTCCAACAGGACCTGGGCCTCAGAGGAGGGGCAGAGGCTGGGCAAGGGTGTTTGGTTTTGTGTGATTAGAAAGTTGACAACCCTGCACACTCAGAGGCTTCCAGCCAAAACTGTATCCCCTGTAAAATCTGTCAAGAAGTGATGGTGCCCACTTTATATAGCTGCAATATCTAAGTCTCTGGATCTTACCCCAAACATGTAAAACATACCACAAGGATTTATTTACAAATGAGGAGCCCAGTACTACAATAAGCTCTGTGTGGACAGACCATTGTGTTCACATGGAACTCATTGAAGGACTGGAACTTTAGTCTAGCACCATGTCATTTCATTCCTGAGTTCAATGCCCAGCCCAGCTCCAGCTGTTGCTAACTTTCTGAGAACAAGTTCTTATTTAGAAACAAGAAAACAAACCCTTCCATGCAGAATAATCTAGATCTCAAAGGTACAATAAATGTATAGTCATCATTGTTCTTAACACTCTGTATTGTTACCTCACTGTTGGAATTTTATCAGAGACATATCCTTGATTTCTGGGCATATGCAGGAAAGTATATTGTGTTTTCATAAACTCTGTAAAACCATTCATCAAAAGGTTTGATTAAACACACATTGTCTGAAGAAGGATGGGTTGATATTTTATTTCAATGCTGATAATAGTTTGCACGGTATTTCTGGCAAACACATTTATGTTTCCCCTTTATTTGAAACATTTTGTAGTGAACACAAACAACACAATCATCACGGCTTTCCTAAAAATGGCCTTAAATATCTGATGTTGAGTGTCTTTTGTGGGAGAAGTATCAGAGGGGTAGCCGTGTTAGTCTGGATCTGCAAAAGCAACATGCATCTGATGAAGTGGGTCTTTGTCCACAAAAGCTTACACTCCAATACATCTGTTAGTCTATAAGGTGCTACAGGATGCTTTTGTGGGAGAGTTCACTGCTGCTAAATAATACTCTGAGGTCATAGAAGATGCTTTTCTTTTCTATTAACAGAGGGGAAAAATGAAACCAGTAGTCCCAGAAAAAACCCAAGGGAGTCTTGTTTGACTGGGAACCAAAACTTCAGATTTTTAAAGTCCTTTCAGTTTATGATACTATAACCTTTTGTGTTTTCACAATTGATTTAAGTAATATTATGGCACAATCAAAATTATGTTGCTGCAAAAAGAAAAAAAGTCAGTAAGAAAGGAATATGTTTGTGCAATAAAATCAATTTCCACAGAGGTGTATTGGGAAGCTTAATTTATCTGTGTTTAAAAATGCTTCGAGATCCTCTGATGGAGAGTATTACAAAGGGTATTAGAGGGGCATGAGCAACCTGTGTTCATGACTGTCAGGTTTAACTGTGAATACATAGCATTCTTCTGCTCCCAATGGATTAGAGAAAAATCTCTAAATACATTTACTCTGCTACAACCCATTAAAATTTCTGTGGAGCCTTTAGGACCCTGGAAGTGGAAATGGCAGAGAAGAATTTCCTCTGGTGCAGGATTATGCAAGGCACCTTAGAGTGCCCTGCAAAGCCCCCTCTGTAAGTCCTGGTCAAGAGGCATATCAGGGATAAGCCAAGATATCATATGGTGGGTGGAAGAACAGAGCCACAATAATATTGAGCTTTTATATGGCACTATGTTCAGTTATGTGTAGATTCTGGGTGGTACCTTCACTTCGGCAGAACTGAATTTTAATGTAGGGGCAGTCAGGGGAACTGGTCGCAGCCCTGAACTGGGAGTACTTAGATGTGACCAAAATCCATCTTAGTTCCTCCATTCCTGGGGTGAGTTTTATGCTGTATCTCTAAAAGATTGTATATTATGGAGACAGCAGAAGGAGAACACAGCAATAAATAAGAATGTGTGAGAAAATATTATAACAAGTCTAAGATCAACATCATTTTTTTTTAAATCTTCCAATGTAAAAATCAGGAAAAAATGCCACCAGATAGTGTATTAGATTTGTCTGTTGTTGATATGAATACATTGTCATCTAGGGTATAATCTTACCTTAAATAACTGTTACAGTTTGCTTGTTATCTATGTTTTTGAGTAACAATTTTTCAGTTTCCTTAAAGTTTACAGAATCTATTTTTTATCCTGATCTTATTCAGGAAAACTCCTTTCACTTGCTTGACAGTTAGTAATGATATTTATCAATTGTATTCAGTAATCTTAGACTTTCTGTTGCAAAGATATTTTTCATAGTCTCCTGAAATCAAAATAGAATCCTCCTACACATCACAGTCTGACTTTTAATGTTTCCACACTTTAAGCCTCTAAATGCCATCAATACAGAGGGCTGTCTATCTAACCACATTCTGCTAAATACAGTGTAACTTCATTACTCCCCAGGATTTTAGATTGCCTCCAATCTTTATGTTGTAATATTTTCAAGTGATCATTTTTAATATTCTCTAATCATTTTGTATTACAGTTGCCCTTACCTGAATATTATCCAAGTTCTTCCCTTTTGTAGTTAGCATTTTTATCTCATGTGTATCTCATGTAGTATTATTTATCTCTTATACGTGCCTTCCTTGCTGTTCTAATTTTTATCATTTCTGAACATATCTAGCTATAACTGAGCACCTGCTTCTCCCACCTATGCCTCCCTTTGAATTTTAAATTGCTAACATTTAAGTAGCCATTTGCCATGTCTCTCCTCATTATGCAACTCTTATATTTTTAAGTTAAAATTGTTTGAGCATCTATTCCCAGGGTTCTGGTTAGGATTTTAAAGTATCATCTGCAGAGGAAAAAAAAAATTAACACCTGTTTTCCAACCTGTGGTAAGAAAGAGGATGAAAGTGGTAAGGTGGCTGTAAAACTAAAAGCCTTTTTTTGTGTTTAATAATATATAACAGAGGAAAGTGGTGAGGTGCTAGCTAAATACCCATTCTTTTTTTGCTTCAAAGGGGTAGCCGAGTTAGTCTGTAACAGGAAAAACATAAAAAACAACAAACAGACTAGTCTCCTTGTTGTTTTTTAAGTGTTTTCATTCTTTTCTGATAGGGTTGGCCTGTCTAATTTGCTCTTTAATCATCTTGTTTCTAAGTTTGTTGTAGTTTTAGCAAATGTTCAGTCTGACTCAGCTCCTCTACATCTGTGCTTTTTTCAGGAGCTTCCTGCTATAAAGCTGCAGACTGTTGAATTGGGAAATTCTTGGATAATAAAGAACCAGGCAGCAATGTCAGTTTGGGGGGGGGGGGGAACACAACAGCATAAGCTATTACAAAAAGGGGGATAAAAATGTCTGTTGCACTGAAATAAAACCTGGCTTGTAGTTAATGATCCCAGGCAGAGTGACCCTTGGCTGTCCTCCATGTGAGCCTTATCAGATAGCAAGTGACTGCCCTGGAAACTGCCCCTTTTGGAAAACCATGGAGTTATGAACACATTGATTCACAAGTGATTTTTTCCACTGTGTTGGATTTCAGATCCTCAAAGTCACCTCATACTAAAACTATCTGGCATGTGTGTCTGGAAGAGGGAATAGACTGCATCCTATTATAAGTGTTAGGAAATTGAGCTAAGTAGATAGGTAAACTCGCCGGGGTGCCTTTTAGGAAAAAAGGGACAGAATGCTCCTGATGGTTTGTTGCAGGTACAGGGATAAAGATGCATTTAAGTTGCTTTTACAGCCTCCATATTCTTGTCCTCACTAGCCCCCAGCATAGATAAAAGCAATTTTAGGGCTGCTGTGACTCCTTGCAGGCTGTCACCAGATGGCATTACCTGACGTACTGTGTTCTTTGATCATGCCTCCTCCATAGGCTGCATGTGAAATGGCACAGAGCCGTTTCGGCAACAGTCACTCACCTGGAGAACCTTCCTACACTGGCTTTATTCTTAACGCAGCTTCTGACTCCCTCCTCTCCCTCCATTGTCACTGGCTCTTTATTCTATCAGAGCTGTGTAAAGGACCTAGGGTAGAGTGGAGACTGGACTTCTTTTGTTGCTTTGTTTGGGGTTTTTGTTCTTGTTTGGTTTTGGTTTGGGGATTTTTTGTGAAGCAGTTGGATTTGTAGATGGCGGGGGTGCTGCGGATCCCTTCAAAACTGTCACCAGTAGGAATATTCATGAATTCTTCCCTTCCGTTTTATTTTTAGTGTTGAGTATTATTTAGGCAGAAATACTTAAGAGTGACCAGATGTCTGATTTTTAAAGGGACAGTTCTGGCTGCCCCCAATGGAGGCAAGTGCCAGGCAGTGGTCAGTACATGATGCCTCTTCTGCCCACCTACTGGCCCTTTATGTGCTTCCCCTTTCACTGTCCTCTCCCAACTTTGCTGCTTCAACATCATCCCAGCTGCACACTCATATTCCCCCCAGTGGGGTGCATCCACCCACAGTGCTATGCAGAGAATCAGGCCCCGTTGGAGCACTGAGCTCACTAACAGCCTGGCTGGCAAGCCCCTTCCTTTCCCCACTGCCTCTGGCTGAGCCGCTGCCCTGGGAAAGTCTAAGACCCTCCAGCCTGGGGTGCTAGCTAGGAACAGCTGAGTCCTGTACATTTCAAAGTCCTGTGCATAACTGGCATAGAGATGCCTCTCCACCCCTCAGCTAAGCTGTAGAGTAGGGGTTTCCAACCTGGGATACGCGTACCCCCACGGGGTACAAGAAGCTTGTCAAGGGGGTACAGGGAATATTTGGTAAATAACTAGATTATCCTAATTGAAATATTCCTAAAGTAGTAGTGTTAGTGAAAAGAGTTGTGGATTCTAGAGTCTAGAATTTATTTCCTTTCATATTGAATAGGGGGTACGGGAAGGTTTACTAAAAGCCAAGGGGGTACGGGGACCGAAAAAGGTTGGGAACCCCTGCTCTAGAGTGTGTGTGGGGAAGTGATTTCTAGCCTGTTCCCACCCTGAACCTGTAGGCTCTACAGCAGACCCCTAGGCAGGGGCTTAGCATCCTCTCCATCTGCCCACCCACCACCCTGGGTTCTGCTCTCCAGGAGTGTGAAGTGGATCCATCCTCTTGGTACCCTCTACTGCTGAGCACCTCTCAAACCCAATTTGCTCAAGCCCCTGCAGTCAGATTCCCTGGACCTTAGTGCACAATACATCCTTAGAGCTTAATCCCTGCCTACTCAAACAGTAACCAGAGGACAGAAGACTGCTGGATTATGTTGGTGGCCAGCAGCAGCCTGGATGTGCTGTCTGCCTTTCAGTACTGTGAGGGCAGGAATGGGCAAGCTGCTTTCAGCTAGTGTGGGGGAGGGAGAGATGAGCTCTGCAAAGACTCAGGACAGGTTATTCTTCCCCCATCCTCTCTTGTGGCTGGAAGCAGCTATTGTCCCTTCTCAGGCTGCTGCTGGCTACATTCTGATGTGAACTCCAGTGAAAATCTGGAGAGAGGGGTATGTGATCCTGCATGCCCCACCTACCCCCATGTGTGGTGCCTCAGGAAGACGCAGTGTCAGTTACCAGGAGAGTCAGGTCCATCCCAGAGACTTAGCTAGGCATGCAGGGTGGAAAGCATCAGACAGGGAGGGTCAGCATGGCTGGTCATCCTACTGGATGACCATACAGGAGTGTGTGTGTGTGTGTCTCCTCTCCCTATGTAGACCCTAATGTTTTAAAGATAAAAAGAATTGAGCTACGCAATATTTCTTTTTAACATGGGTTCAGTCAACTTGATATTAATTTGAATGTTTGTATTGAAAACTTCTGATTTCTCGCCAATGAACTTACTTGAATCTGAATTATTTTACCAGGTGTCCCATATTCAGCATAGGAAAATATGGTCACCCTATATATATTGCAGAAAAATTAAGAAAACTTGATCATTTAAATTATTGGTGAAATATGTGTGAATATTGTGCATTTAGGATGTGATCCAAAGCCCACTGAGGTTATGAGGACCTTTCTATTTATTTCAGTGGGCTAACTATCAGGCCCACTTGGGCAAATACTGAGAAATTCCCATTAATTTCAGCGTGTAATACTCAACTGGTGTCTTGAAACATTGACTGTGTGTTGTTTTGGCTGACTGGTTGTCCTCTCTCTCTTTCTCTCATTACCAGGGGGTATTTTTGAATGTGTGGAATCTGGCCCAATGGGAGCAGAGGAACTGGCCTTCAGATTTGCTGTGAACACAATCAACAGAAATAGAACTCTCCTGCCAAACACCACATTAACGTATGACACCCAAAAGATAAATCTCTATGACAGTTTTGAAGCATCGAAGAAAGGTGATGTTTTGCATATTTAAACTTTTATGTCAGCAGCTAAACTCACTTGGCTCACGCATCTGAATAAATGCCTGTCAGTAAACTATTCAGAAATGATACTGTACAAGGTTAAGACATGCACAGATGACATAAAAGAAAAGCTTTAAAAAATGTCCTTTATAGGTAACAGATTTATTACATTTCCTCATTGCTTCCCCTGCCCTCCCAAAGGCTATTATTTTGTTATATATTTAGCCTCAATTATGAGGAAAAAGTGATTCAAGGGTATGTCTACACTGCAATTAGATACCTGCAGCAGGCCTGTACTGGCTGGCTCAGAGTACAGGATTGTATAATTGTACTTTTGGGCTTGGAATATAGCCTGAGCTCTGGGACCTTCCCACTTAGCTGGGTCCTATAGTCAGTCTGTTGCCCAAACTCAGAAGTTTGCAATGCAATTAAAGAGCTCCACAACCTGAGCTCTATGAGCCTGAGTCAGCTGGCATGGACCAGCCATGGGTATTTAATTGCAGTGTAGCCACACCTTCTGAGACTAGCAGCCTTGGAAACTGAATGGCTACTTTGAACCCAGTCCACCAAGGCACCATATGCCCTCAACTCTTTGTGAAGTCAGTGGAAGATGAGGCTGCTCAATAACTCACAAGACCAGGCCCTCCATCCATGTCTCCCAGAGTTGGGTGCATATATTTAGCAGAACATGATGCTTCAGGCCTATGCTAAACCTTGTGTGCCCAAAGTTCATGTTTTGTAGGTAGTGTTATGAACTGATTCAATTGACACCACAAACCAAACTTCATTTGAGGCAGCTACAGGTATGTCTGCATTGCAACTGGAAGTGAGAGTGAGCCTTCCAGCCCAGGTAGACAGACTTATGCTAGGATGCTCAACATGGATGTTCCAGCACTGGTGGATACTCACACTAGCCACCTGAGCTCAGACCTAGCGACCTGAGGCATTAGCTCAAGCCTCTGCTGATGCCACAGTGTCCGCATGGTTATTTTTAGCATGCTTGCTTGAGCCCTGCTAACACAGATGCTTTGCAGTGCCTACCCTAGATGAATCACAATGGGGTAAACACACGCTGCAGTGAGAATCCAGCTGGTGCCTTCAGTATTTGTTAACATTAGAGATAAATTTGAGGCAACCCTTTTGATTTAGGAAGCTCAGAATCTGAAGTTCTCAATTTTGTGATACTACAGAATTTGTAACTAATACAGTAAACCCTCGTCATTCATGGTGGATGCATTCCTGACATCACCATGAATGGTGAAATGTGTGAAGACTGGCGGCAGGAGGAAGTGAAGCAAGTACTCTGTTTTCCTGTGGCTCTTGGCCCCTGCAGTGAATTCCCCATAGCTCCTGGCCCCTGTAGTGAGTTCCCTGCGGCTCCCAACCGCCACAGTGAGTGCAGAGGGAGGGGTCTAACCAGTGCCGCCTCCTCACAAGAGTCTTCCCCGAGGCCATGCCCCCTCCCCCAAGTCTGGGGAATGGGGTGCAGTGCAGAGGACAGGACAAGGCAGTGGCAGGAAGGGGTGGGGCTTGGGGATGGAAGAGACCTGCGAATATGTGAAATTGTGAATAGTGAGTCTATGAATCACAAGGATCTCCTATAACTTCTTCCTGAGTGCTCAGCCTCCAATTCAATTCCAAGCATTTAATCACATTTTTAAAGCTCATCCCTTTTTGGCAAAGCATTTAAACACATGCTTATGTCATATTGAAGTTAATGGGACGTAAACACAGGTTTATAAGTTAAGCCTGTGCTTAAAAGCATTGGCAAAGAGGGAGGGGTAGCTTTATCATAGCCTCCAAACTTTGCTTAAATGGATTATTTTTTAATTTAAACTGACTGCCATGATTGTGAGTCCTGGATAGCTTCCGAACTTGTTACCATACTTTCTGTACCTTTGCATTGCCATACCACATACAAACTATAACACTGTGTTATCATATATAGCAATGTAAAAGAGAGAAGTCCTGCTGTGTTCTGAGATTTGATTTTGTGGTCTTTTATTCCTAAAACACAGAGGTGTCAGATTCAAGCTTGTGTTAGCTCGCTTCCTATGCAAATGCATTTTTTTCTCCATCAGAGAGGAAATTACATACTTTTTTATGAATAAAGTAGTTTGAATGGTGGAAAGATCACAGGTGCAGTGGTCAGCTAATCAGATTTTATCAGAAGTTTCTAATTTAATGCAAATGGTGATGTGAAGAAATGTGTCGAGGCATATGTGTGAGGGATAATGAAAGCCGACCTATTAGTGTGCAACCTGCAACCATAAGCCACAGGCAGACCATCAGGGTAATCTGATTGCAGGCCTTGAAACATTTTGCTGACATTGACTGTCTGCAGGCATGGGCCCCCATAGCTCCCAGTGGCTACAGTTCTCTGTTTCTGGCCAATGGGAGGTTCAGGGGCAGTACCTGCAGGTGAATGTGCCACAAGGATGTGCTGGTTGCCGCTTCTTGCAGCTCCCATTGGCTGGGAACAGCAAACTGTGGTCACTGGGAGCTTTGGAGAGCCATGCCTGCAGATGGTCAATGTAAGTAAAATGTCTCATGACACACAAATTACCTTGATGGGCCACATGGAAATCATAGATTACCTACCACTGAATTAGTGTGAATTTTTTATAACCTCAGCTGAATAAAAAGTTTTCTGATGCTACTAGAAAATGCAGGGGGGAAATCACAATAAAAAGCCTTAAATGTTGCTCCATCAAAATAACTCAATATGCAGAAAACACTAAACAAATGGGAATTAAGGTGGAATAAGTTTGACCTAAAATATGGAGCAATGTACTTTGGGAAGGGTAATTATCTTTACATTTTGCTGGGATGTGTGTGTGAAAAAGGATACATCGTCTTTTTTTTTCATGTCTGAACTATAAATAGTTATTTTCATTATATGAAATATTTAAATAAATATATTAGGATTGTCAAGCAATTACAATTAATTGTGTGATTCATTGTGCTGGTAAATAACAATAAAATGCCATTTGTTTAAGTATTTGATTTAAGTATTTTTGGATATTTTCTCCATGTTCAGATGTATTGATTTCAGTTACAAAATAAAAAACAAAAATCATCTTACATTTATTTTTCATTGCATATATTTGCACTATAAAAAAGGAAACAAAATAAATGGTGATTTTCAGTATACATCATGCAAGTTCTGTAATGCAATCTCTTTATCATGAAGGTTGAATGTACAAATGTAGATTTATGTACAAAAAAAATAACCTGCACTAGCAAAACTTTAAACCCTGAATGTCCGCTCTACATGTTCAGCCAGTCTCTCAGACAAACAAATTTGTTCACATTTGTGGAAGATAATGCCACTCATTTCTTATTTATAATGTCACCTGAAAGTTAGACTAGTTTTCACATGGCATTGTTGTGGTCAGTGTCACAAAATATTTGCATGCCAGATTTCCTAAAGATTCAGGTGCCCCTTCAGGTTCTCACTTGTAAATAAGAAATGCACAGCATTATCTCCTGTAAAAGAAAACAAATTTGTTTGTCTGAGCAATTGGCTATACAAGAAATAGCACTGATTGGACATGTAAGCTCTAAAGTTTTTCGCTATTTTGTTTTTGAGTGCAGTTATATAATAACAATCATCTAAATTTGTAAATTGCGCTCTCAGGATAAAGAGATTGTACTACAGTACTTGTTCAAGGGGAAATGAAAATATACCATTTCTTTTCTTTATCATTGTTACAGAGAAAATATTTGTAATCAAATCTAATAATATAAAGTGAGCACTGTATACTTTGTATTCTACGTAGTAAATCAAATTAATATACAGGTTGCACTTCCCAAAACCATAATTCTCTGGTTTGGCAACATCCATGGTCAGGTAGGACCTGAGAACCCTGGTAGCCTAGTGGCAGAAGGGCAATTCAGGAAGGACTGAGCTGAAGCAACAAGATGGGGCAGGGGCTGGGGCTGGTGGCAGCCCTCAGCATTCCCCAGCAGTGGGGCTAGAGCTGGCATCAGCCCCCTGCAGCACTGGGACTGGGTTGGGACAGCCCCCAGCAGTACAGGACCAGGCTGGTGACAGCCTGAGACAATGCAGGGTCAGGGCCAGAACCCTGAGCAGCCCACAGAAGTGGGGCCAGAGCCCACAAGCTGCCACGGGGCTGGAACTGGAGCCCAAGCCTTTGGCAGCCCCACGGCAGCCTGACCAAGGCCAGAGTCAGCCCCAGGCAGTCCGCAGCAGCACAGTGCCAGAGCCCGTGGCAGCCCATAGTGGTGTGGGCTGCTGGAGCTTGGAAGACAGTCTGGCCAGGGCACCAACCCAGCAGGCAGTGTGGCTGGGGCTGGAAGCAGTCCCTACCTCCAGCTGGCAGAGTCGGCGGGTGCAGGCTATGGAGGGGAACCTTCTCTGGTTTGGCAAATCCCTGGTTCAGGACCTCTCAGGTCCTGAGGGTGCTGGATCAGAGAGATCCAACTTCTATTTGAAAACGTAAAAAACATTTAAAACATTTCAATTGGTATTCTATTATTCTTTAACAGTACAATTACAACTGTAATTAATCATGGTTAATTTTTAAAGTTAATCATGTGAGTTAACTCTGATTAACTGACAGCCCTAAAATAAACTGTACCAAATGCATTTTGATGCTACACTTCTGATGTTATGAGCCAGCCAGTTCTATTGAATTAGCTGGTGGATGGGGTGTGGGAAATAACTTGCTATATGCAAGGGTCTCTAGTGGAATACTCTGCCTCCCCTCATTCACCTCAGCAAGCAAGGAAGAAATAGGACAGAAAATATAAATTTTCTTAGTCTGAATTACTTTCCTAGAGCAGCTCAGTAATTTGTATGGGCTGTGTCCAAAGATACTCTCTATCTTCTTATTCTTATGCTGTAATTTGCATATATGTACAGGTGTATGCCTATGTCCCTTTTGAGCCACAGAATGAGAAAGCACCACTTTATTTGCATTTAACTAGACTGTGGAGGTTGCACCTCTAAAATCTGGGACTTTGTGGTCCGGCAACATCCATGGACCATGAATATTGTTGGACCAGAGAGGCCTAGCTGCCCAGGTTCAAAAGCACAGCCTGGGCTGAGCTGGCAGTGGGGAACCCAGCCCCAGCAGGGCCAGTGCGGTGGAGAGCACAGCCTGGGCCAGGGCTGGTGGCAAGGAGCGCAGCCGCAGTGAGTTGGAGGTAGTGGGGCTGCCGGCCAGGAGTACAGCCTCCGTCAGGGCTGACACGGTGCAGGAGCATAATCCCAGCCAGGACCGAAGTCAGCTGGGTGCACAGCCTGAGCCAGCCTGTAGGGGCAGTGGTGTGCAGTCCTGGTTAGGGCTGGAGGCAACAGGGCTTACCCCTGTCTGGGGCTGGCACAGTGAGGGGATGTCGCCCCAGCCAGGCATAGCACGGTGGAGGGTTGGAGGCAGCAGCAGATGGCAGGGCGTGCAGCCCTACCCAGAAGCAGAACCTATGGCTGGGAAGGGAGCCTTGACCTCCCTTCATCCATCAAACTCTATTGTTCGGGACCACTCAGGTCCCGAGGGTACCAGACAAGGGAAATCTAACCTGTATTAAACTTTATGTAAAATCTTGGAGCTCTGATAGTTCGTGAATGAATGAATCCACAGTACTTTCACACATTTCGCAACCACTTTTGTACTGAAAGTTTTCTTAGTCAAGAATCAAAGGCTAAAGTTTAGCATAAAATGCTATATTTAGTATGATGGCTGCAAAGCAAGTTTTTAACAACTGAGTTTATGCATTTGACTAGTTAGTTACATGGTTCATGAGTATGCCCATTACTAAGCAAGCAGACATCACATAAAAAATACAGTCTGTTTACTTCTTAATCACACAGCCTCTTGGAGTCAACTGCAGATGAGAGATTAATGAGTTTTTAAAGGTACCATACAGAAGAGTAACCCCAGGGAAAATCACAATATCCCCAGGATGTTTGGAGAAAGAATTATGAAAATGCAATCCAAATCTCCCTCACTACATTAGAAAAAAAATTGGTATGCTTCTTATAGAAAGTACTGTATTAAATCACATTCTGAAAATCTCAGAAACATTAAAAAAAAACCATTGAAAAGCCATCTGGTAGCTATCACTGTTGTTATAGATCCCATTTACTGCCTTTGCATAAAGCTTGTGGACTACAAATCTAGGGAGGGCAGTATTAGTAGAAATTGAAGTGCAATACTAAATTACGTTTTGTAGGAAAATGTAGTCACTTTAGACCCCAATCTTGCACTGACAGTCTTGTGGGTTTGTCCCTATGCCTACATAAAACCCCATTAAAGTAATCAGAGCTCTGCAGGAGTGTTCCTGCACAGTTCTCAGTACACAATCAGGACCTTTCCACTTTTTAAACACACAAGAATTACTAATTTTAAATTAGTGAAAAGAGTGATACGCAAATTTCTACTGCTTGCTTCATTGGCAGTCAGCAGTATTGACTCTGTAACAATAATAATCTTTTATGTCTCATTCCTTTATCCGGGCTAAGAGATCTTTTTCTGACCATTTAACTTAGCTGCCCAATTCAATTTGAAAAAACCAATCCTGGTCCATTTCACAGATGCATGGCCAAAACAGGAATATTTCCAAATATTCTATCAGGATGTTAACAATGCACATTGATTTCATTATTTAATGAATGTCAACAATTACCTCCTTGAAGAAAAATATTGACCACCTTGCCCCTGCACTCTGCCAATATATACAAGTTGAACCTCTCTAGTCTGGCACATTCTGTCTGGTTTGGCAACATCCATGATCCAGCATGATTTTAGTTACCTGAATGTCCACTTATCCTGGGAGTGGCCAAGATTCCCGCAGTCCCATGAAGTTTGTTTACAGCCACCACTCCTAGCTTTCAGTGTTCTGTGTTGTTATTTAGCTCTAATTTACCTCTAAATGACTTCTAAGGGCCCAGTAAGCAGTGGAAGTGTTGGCAATGCTACGAGACGATATTGACTCCCCGTGGTTCAGCAAATTCTCTGGTTTGACACTGGTCAGGTTCCAAAGGTGCTGGACTAGAGGGGTTCAATCTGTACCTCTCCGAACAATATATCCCAAAGTCCACTTTAACATAAGTTGGTATCTGCTTAACATTACATTGTCTGAATAGGTTGACATCCACTGTGTAATTGGGTTCTCTAGGGAAGTAGTCTGGGTAAACTGAGGAGGGGAAGAATTTCTAAAGCTTGGGTTTAAAGGCACTACTGTCTGTTGTCCTATACTTGCTATAAGCTGCATTAGTTTGATTTCTCCTCTCCTCCTGTTTTCGAAAAGGTGTGCTGGAGCTGAGCCTTGGTAACTTCTGTGACATTAGTGAGAGTTTTGACTAAAAGTAGCTATGTGCTGTATCCGTGTTAAGTATTGTTTATCAAATCACAATAAATAATTAAAGCTGTAGTTCAATTTTGTCATTATTTAAAGAAAAAGTATCGGTGTAAATAAATGTGTTAAACTTGAAAAGGAAGGGAGCTCCTTCGCATCTCACAACTGACAGACTTCTGTCTCTTCTTTAGCCTGTGATCAGCTGTCCCTTGGGGTGGCAGCCATCTTTGGACCTTCTCATAGCTCTTCAGCTAACGCCGTGCAATCCATCTGCAATGCGCTGGGTGTTCCACATATACAGACCCGCTGGAAACATCAAGTTTCAGACAACAAGGACTCATTCTATGTCAGCCTCTACCCAGATTTCTCCTCTCTCAGTCGTGCCATCCTTGACCTTGTGCAGTTTTTCAAGTGGAAAACCGTCACAGTTGTTTATGATGACAGCACTGGTAAGGCTAACTCATTGAACTATGCACATATCTATTTAAGTGTATGCTTTGCTATTTGTTACATTTTTTCCTTTTCAGTGATCAGTAGTAGTTTTAACTGAAGCACAGGTAATTCTGTCAGAACTGGTGTATAACATGTAACACAGTTTTGCATATATTTATGCTGCATGTGTATGTTTTATATGCACAACTGCTTTTTGCCTGTGAATAGTTCATATGCACAAGTATACATGCACATTTGAGTTATATAAGAATCTGAAAGTAATAGGTAAATGTTATATTGTTCACATAAGCATCTAAAAGATTTCATGAGAGCAGACTTTCTTGCAGGAGTCAGATCATCAGGGGGCAGAAGTCAGTGAGATTAATGGCTCTGATACCTCTTCCAAGTTCCATCAACATCAGCAACAACAACAAAAAAAGCTCTAATCTCTGCTCACAGTACATTGTGCAGAAATATGTTCTAAACATGATCATGAACCTATCTGGGCTGGCAAGGCTCCCTCCACCCTTCATTGGATTCAAAATACACACATGATGCCTACCAGAGTTGGCTTTCTCTTGATAAGGGTCAGATAAACTGTATTTCTTGAGTTTAATTGACTTTTTGGGAGATCACACATGCCTCTCAAGGCTGTGTGTGGCATCTTGGGTTCATTAAGCGGTTGGGAAATGTGTGAGAACTTTTCCAAGCTCAGTCCCTGTTCATACCAAACTGAACAAACTCATAGTAGTTTTTGTAGATCTTCTTAATCTTCCCTCTCCTTTTTTGTATGTTTTTAGTAGTGAAATAGTTAATATTGTAAATGTTGACATAGCTATCATAGGATATCTGAGTTAGTCCCATGGAGATAAATGAGACTATTCATATCTCTGAGAGTTACTGTTTCAGATTCTGCTGACATCACTGCATTAGTTACACTTGGTCCTTGTTTTCAAATTGGTCTCTGCAACCATAAAATCTAGAAGCTGTTTTCTTTAAAAAAAAATGCAAGCTGAGGTTCTGAAAAATAGGAAGGCAGCTTGAAAGAGGTGCTGCTACATGGTACCAGGGAGCTCCTTCTGAATCCCAGCTCTGCTCACTTGTTCCAGCTGGGTTGGAAACATATCAAGATGACGATGTTGGTTTCATTTGTGGATAGAGCTGTGTAAAGCCTGCAGTCTAAGTTTTGAACAAGAAACCCTATAGCTTGAAAACAAGTGAAACTTGGAGGCTTATTTTTATTTTTATAACTAAAATCAGATTTGCTGATTCTGATTTGGCAGCATTGAACCTCAAACTTCCAATGGGGAATTCCCCACAGCTTGCTCTGTTACAGACCTCCACATCATCCAGTCTGCTCTGACAGGATCCATTAGCCCCCAAACAAATCATGGTCTCATTTTACATCTTCTGTAGTAAGTGGAGGTCAGTACTAAGACTTTTTTAGAGGAGGAGATTTCTGTTGGGGACAGTGGAAGGAAAGCATTTCTCAAGTGGGGTTTGCTAGTTCCATGGCTGGGTAATCAGTTTGGTATTAGATTTGCTGACCTGTTAAGACAGTCTGACAATCTTTTTCCCCAAAATATTTTTGAGTAAAAAATATTTCCCCCAAATCCTTTGATTTCCATGAACAGGTATTTTCCACTAAAAAAAATATGTACTGTACTTGAAAATATCATGAGTAATTCTAATGCTCTTCAAAAGTATTTTGCATGATGATCATATATGAGAGATACTAATAAGCCTGGACACGTAAGAGAAATGAGGATGGAGATTTAAAATGACGTCTCTTACGTCTCTTTTGCAATATACCTACAATATTTTGCTTACAAAGTGGCTAAATGAAAAGGAGTATGAGTTCATTTAAATATTTTGGTTAAATATTTAAATGAAGCATGAACAAAGAAACTAATATATGTTTTAAAATAATTTTAAATCAATTTCTAAAGATCCCATTAACCTTCACAATGTCAGTTGAATACTTTCAGTCCCAGAACATCTGCCTTGAAAAATTGCTCATGCCAGAAAGAAACCAGTAGTTGTAAAAAGTAAACTTTCAATCTTTTCATAGTCATGGCTGTTTAAAAAAAAAAGCCTCTGGTTTTAAAAATGTCTCTTTGTTGCACGCAGCTCCCTTGGATACATCAAATATGTCAAATCCAAAGGCATGGTTCTGAGAAGTCCACAACGTCTCCTTTTTGAAGTACTTAAGGGAGTAGCTTTTTGCTAAAAGAAACTTTATCTTAAAAACTAGACTTTAAAGCTTAAAGCTAGGCTGCAAATGGATTTTAAAACATTTCTTAAAGAAAGCAATTACTCTTGGTTAAGAAGGGCTCAGTTCCATTCATGAGTACTTCTAATAAAAATTGAATGATGGAGGCTGAAGTGGAAATGCCCAGTGATCGTTTGAACTGACAGAGAACATTTATGGCCCTTTAACCCTGAAGGATTTTGATTGATTTCAACTCCATTCAGATGAACAAATGAAATAAAAACAAAATTAGAATTTGAATTCAAATTCCTAACATTGGCAGGAAACACTCAAAATGTAGGAACCAGTGAGCACTGTTATTTCCTTTTCTTTATTTAATCATTCCCCTTCATGTCTTATATAAGAACAGTTTTGGATTGATAGCAGTAATATTCTATTCACTTCGATAACATAGCACTCTACTTACGGATTTTGTTCTTCTGAATAGACATTTTCCAAATGGACACTTTTCTTGAAAATAACAATTATATGCCCTAGCAGTTATGCATCATCATAGTTTTCTTGTTCAATTGATTGATTGTTTATTATTTTTAAATTAATTTCCATAAAGTAATGTCATTACTTCTGTACTTGCATGAAAACTGCTGGAAATAAGGAGTCCAGCTGGAAATGAGGAACAAAAAGTGGGGGCATTTGGGGAGCAATATATGTAAAACATTTAAGAGTTTTCAAAGGATAAGTCTCCAGAAATAGATATAAAAGTAGACAGAACTCCAATGTGAACCCTATAAAATAAAGGTAAAACCAATAGTGGGAAAAACTTAACGGTTTAATGTTTAAGATCAGTTTGTATTAATGTCATCTTCTTTCTTCGTCTTTGTTTTTTTTATTTTGTAGTGCCTCAAAATGTGTTAAATGTTTCATTGAAGAAAAGTGTAAAAAAACCTATGACCCCAAAGAGTCCAGCCTTGACACTGTAGCAAATATCTACCTAAAAAACGTATATGGCATCCATTAATATAATGTCTGAGTGTTTCAGTCTTTTTAACATATTTCTTCTCACAGCAGCTTGTGAGGAAGGGCTGTATTGTTATTTTCATTTTAAAGGCCTAACTCCACAGAAGTTAAGGGACTTGCCCATGATCACACAGGAAGTCTATAGCAGAGTAGACCACTGTTCTGAGGTCTACATCAGTGCACTGACCACTGAATCATCCATCCTCTCACAGACATTTTGGTGGAGAGAAGGTTGCAGTTTTTGTAAGGTATGACATAGAACTAAAAAGGAATTTCCTCAGTGAATCTTCCTCATGCAGACTGCCACTGCAGTGCCCAAAACAAATGGTGACAGAGGCACATCAATTCCTGAGGTGAGGCTAACCCTATTCCCCTCCTATAAAATCCCTGCCTGGGATCAGATCACCTCCCTGTCCTTTCTCATGTGATGGCTGTGAGTTTAATCAAGGCTGCCTTTTTCTACATCAAACATTGACACTTCCACCAGCCAGCGCCTAGGTCTGCTGTTGCGATTGTGCCTCACCACTACCTCAGTTAATCTATAGTAATAGAGATGTAGCCATGTTAGTCTGGTCTTGCTGAAACAAAAGACAGGACTATGCAGCACTTTAAAGACTAACAAGATGGTTTATTCGGTGATGAGCTTTCGTGGGCCAGACCTACTTCCTCAGATCAAACTGTGGAAGAAAATTGGCATGACCATATATACCAAAGGGATACAATCAAAAAAAAGTGAACACATAAAATTGACAAATCAGATTTTAGAACAGAGGGGGCCGGGGGGGGGGGGGGAGGTAACATTTTATAAGTGTTCACTTTTTTTTGATTGTATCCCTTTGGTATATATGGTCATGCCAATTTTCTTCCACAATTTGATCTGAGGAAGTGGGTCTGGCCCATGAAAGCTCATCACCTAATAAACAATCTTGTTAGTCTTTAAAGTGCTGCATAGTCCTGTCTTTTGTTTCAGTTAACCTATGTTAGACACCTGCCATACAAATATCTGTACTGAGGTGCCCTGTCCCTAGACCTAGCCATGTCCCATGTTCTCTGGGGAAGGCAAAATTGACCTCCCCATAGATAACAATTTGCAAAATGGGAAAGAAAGGGGCATTTGTTAAAAGGGCATTTGTCAAAACTGTGAGGAAAAAGGGAAATACAGCAATAAGAAAAACAACAAAGAAACAATCCAAGGGAAGTATGGGCATGAGTGGGGATGACATGGCATGGAGAGAAATAAAGGCACATGAATGGTGGCCAATGTCCAGGAGTAGCAAATTTATTTCCCTTCCCCATCTGTGAGTATGAAGGGAGTGTTCTAGAGACACAAATGAGCAAATCATATTCTGAGGATGGGGATTAAGAGACCTCAGGCTCTGTCTACATGCAAAGCTGCCGAGGTATGAAGAGAAGATGTTGTCAGGGGGTACTGTCACTAATTCCCATGCTAGTTAAGACCTATGTTGGTACATCTAGACCATCCCCCCCCTCACTCCCAGAAAGTGTGATGTGTAACAAATTGGGAGAATGTGTGGTATGGTGGAATGGGAGAAAAAAACATGAGGCTACAGCAGTGCTTGAATATTCATTTCAGATACATATACACTGCAGTGGCATTTTGGGGGTTGGGACTGAATATACAGAAGGAGGGAAAATAAAGACCTAAGACAGTGAATTATTTCTTGGTTCACTTCATTATTGTGAAAAGATGAACTTTCAGCTAAGACCACAAGTCTTGCAAAGTGATAAGCCCTCTTATTCAGATATGAGAAAACAAATTAGGATTCACTTAAACCCCTTAAAGTGGGTCTAGGCTAAGAGCACTCTGCATCTCACAGGCATGAACTCTTAATGAGTAAAAGATTGTAGCTGGGCAGACTCTAGAAGAGAGGTTATTCCATGCATTGGAGCGGGGCGGGGAGGAGGGGAGCATGGGAAGTGGCATGGAGATGCTTGTGGAAGGAAGAGACCTAAGAGCTGTCAATGGTAGGGAAGTCAGGGTCTACATGAGAAGGGGCAAGGTTAGATTAAAAAGGCAGGAGAGAAAATATGCAAGGCCTGGCCACAAAGGGTGAAAAGCTGGAGTTACATGTGATGGGGTAGGAAAACATTCAAAGAAGGGGATGAAGTAGTCAGATTAATGGGATGAGAAGAAAATTTTAGCAGCCATGTTTTGTATCAGTTGGAGATGGGTAAAGTGAATACCAGAGAGAATGACATTTCAGTAATGAAGATGGGAGATCTTGCAATGGATGGGAACAGATGGGAATTTTGCTGTAAGATACAGAGAAAGGATCCAATCTGTCAAATGTTATGGAGAAAGAAATGAGATGGATGAAGATTAAATGAGTGATTTCAGTTCTTTTCATGTTACATTAAGGCTTTCTGTTTAGGCAGAATTGTATGGATCAAGTCATGGGAGTGGAAGGGAGAGGAAATATTCACTCAGGGAAAAAACAAGTTTAAGGATTGCTGTAGATTTATCTGATTATTTGGCTGCTTGGTGGCATATGGGCCTCTCTTTCTTTCCATGGTTCTTCAGTACAGTTTTCTTGACAGGCTGCCTACCTCTTCTTCTTCTGCACTGCTCATTGAAGTGACCACTCCCTGCAGCAGAAGGGGCAACCAGGGAGCTTCTTTGCACTGCCCCTGCCTAAGTGCTGGCTCTGTAGCTTCCTCTGTCTGGTAACTGTGACCAATGGGAACAGTGGGGGCAGTGCTTGTACTTGGGGGGGGGGGTAGTGTGAGGAGCCTCCCTGGCTGCCCATTGTTCCTAGCAATCATGGGGACCTGGCGGCTACTTCCAGGAGTTGTAATAAGCACTAATGGGACCCTGCCCCTCACCTCTCTGCCCCAGCTCAGAGTTCCCTCCCACACTCAAACTCCCTCCCAGAATCCATAGCCCTCCCCCTCCCAGCCTCCTGCCTCAGTCCACAGTCTCTTCCTGCACTCCAATCCTGTCATCCATAGAAGGGGAAGGGTACTCTGAACATTTGTAAATCAAAAAGTTTGCTAGACTTTGAGAACTGCTGTTGGAGCCAATTTGTTAAATTGATGGAAACTGGCACCAGAACTCTCATCACCCAGATAGAGATTTAGGGATCTTTCACAGTTCCCTACCACCATTCATATTTGATTCAAAGAGAGTTTTGCATAAAAGTTGTTGATGGGATATGACCCAATGTATTTTTGGTAATTTATGATCCTCTCACTAGTTAGATACATGTAAAATATCCATTGATTATAATTAAGTCCCCTTTAGTCTTATGGATTTGTTGCAGTCAGATGGCTTTAAGAAAGCAGGGAAAAAATGGCAGGCATGCACACCAGCTGCCTTTCCCCTGAGTTCTTATATCTCCACAAGAACAAAGTGACCCAGTGCTGTCTTTCTAGTTCTCAAAAATCAACTACGTGAGATAATCTTCTCTAAGAAGAAGAAAGCACATCAAATCAGTCCTAGAAAGAACTTCAGGGGTACAAGAGCTGTGAAGCAGGGTGACAAACCTAACCCGTTGTGGATATCAAATAAAACACTATCTTGATTCCTGATTTGCATAAACCATTAGTTGCTAATACCATTCAATTACATAGTGCAAAGGCAACTAATGGTTTATGCAAATGAATTTGATAAAAACAGGAGCTCATTTTTTTTCTTAATTAGCTTTTGTTGTGGTCTTAGGTGAACCACTGTGAAAGATAGAATTGTCTTCAGAAATGAAACAGTTGTTGCGGGTTTTTGATATTTTATACTCTGGGGTTCATTTTAGAGGTTGGGGGAAAAGTGTCATTTTGCTGGCAATTTTAATAGGAGTGAATTAGGTGTTCACTATTTTTTTTTAAACAAAGTTGGGTTTGTTTCTTGGGACCTTTGCTTTTGGGTAGTATTATATATATGTCATATCACATCACATGCAAGATAATGCTGCCTTGTGTATATATTAATAATAAATTAAGGACATTTTCCCTTGTATTTGCTGTTCTAACTTTTATTTGGGGGGTAATTACTTCCTTGGGAAAAACTGAGGAAAAGAAAGACTCACCACCAGAAGATAAAAAGACAAAATAGTGTGAATATGTGGAAATGAAACTGAAGTTAACTCTATATTGCTAGGGAAATTGTTGTCTCTTTAAATGTGTCTTATAAACATTGCTTGGAGACAGAAAGTAGGACTTAAGATATGAAAAGAGCAAGTAATTCAGAGAGAGAAAAGAGACAAAGAAGGCCTTTGGGTTCAAGAGAGTCTACTCAGGTTTTCTGTTTCTCTCAGTATAAAATCAGCAAAGCATAAAATCTATCTAGTTTTCTTCTGTTCCCATTATTTAGAAGAACTTGGGGTCAGGGTAGGTTAGTGTAGTTATAACAAAGAAAAAGAGTGAAACAGTAAATAAATACGAAATTAAGTATCAAACTTTTGTCAAGTGAAATAATTACAGTATATTGTTTTGGTGTCTAGTGGTCTTGATTCTGATTCCATTTATATCTGTTTTAAATTGATGTTATTCTATGATTGTGCTGAAGTTACTCCTCACTTAATGCACAGATTAGTATTTGGGAAAGCACATAATCACATGCTTACATAATTGGAAATTAATATTAAGTATACCTCATTCCTTTGTGATATTTTTCTATCGGTCTATCTGAAAGCATTTCAGTATGTTGAGTATGTTATTCCTCATGCCACCACCGTGGGAAGTTTTGTTATCCCCATTTTACATATGAGGAGGCTAAGGCTATATCTAGATTGCAGGCTTCTTTTGGAAGAAGCTTTTACAGAAGAGATGTTCTGGAAAAAATGTCTTCCGAAAGAGTGTGTCCACACTGCCAAAGCACATTGAAAAAGTGATCTACTTTTTCAAAAGATAGTGTCCAAAAGAATGGACACTATCTTGCATTTCAGCTGTGATTACTATGGACGGAGTGGCCAACAGAGCACCTAAGCTTTTTCCTCTTTCCTCTTCTTTCAAAAGAACTCCCTTTTCCCCATCCACATATGCCTTTTTCCGAAAGAGCTCGGAAATGTCGGAAAACCCTCTCTGTTCTTTCAGTTTTCTTTTGGAAGAACACGATTGCAGTGTGCATGTAATTGATGGGGGTTTTTTTTGAAAAATAGCCTGAGGTCAAACAGGAAGTCTGTGATGGATCAGGAAACTGAGCTTGAATTGTTCAAATCCTAGGTTATTGTGTGACAGATTTCTGTTACCAATCTGCCTGAGGTGTCAGGTGATCGGGCTGAGGCCACAGGATCGTTAGGGGAGGAGATGATGGAACACACCAAGTGTCTAAATTTTAAAGCTTTATTGATAAAATAATAAAATAACAGTGGAGAGTGATGGGTGCTTCCCATGTCACTCAGAGGAAGGAAGAAAGCGTTAGTGCCCCGAGCCCTAACCCACTTTCATACTTACACACTTACTACCCGAGGCTGGCCAGGCCTGGGTGTAATGAAAGAAGAAGAGGGGGAAGGGTGTTCGGGAGTTTGGTTCTGTTCACACAGGTTGTCCAGGGTCCGCTGTGATCTCTCCCAATTGCTTCAGCTTTCAGGAGGTTTTTAAGTCCTGGGCTTCTTTGGGGGTGTTCCATTACACGACCTCTGGTCCTGGTGCTCTTCATGACAGTCCAAACTGTCTTTCTGTGGTCTTCTTGACTTTGCCAGAACACACCGGCTAGACTCCGTTGTTCCCTTTGCTTCCCTCTGTGCTGGCCTTCACTTGTTTTGCTTGTTATGGGCTGGCTCTGCAGATTTATTCAGTTGAATGTCTTTCTTATGGCTGGCTGGTGGATTCCAGGCCCCCTCTTCCTTGGCCGGCAGCTGAGAGTCAGATGTGTGCTGTGGCCTTGAGCTCGCTGGAGACAACGTCTTATCTTTGGGCCTAGCAGAAAGTGTGGAGTTAACCCATTTGCTGCTCTCTTCGTTCCCCCCCCTTTTTTGGCCTCTTGCGACCTGTAAGGGAATCCTTTATTCATTCCACACTCACACCTTTGACCCTTCCCAAAATGCCCTGCGATGCTTGCAACAGCGTTAGCAATATACAATGCTGACCTGCCTCCCCAGGGGGACCCCTTGAGGGAGGGGGTCATTGGGGTGTGACAATTGGCCCAGACACTGGACTATCCTTCCTCTCACATAAGCAGTTGCTAGAGTGGTTTCTTGAGCCTTACCCAATGTACATGAGATGAGAATGAGGCACTAATGACTGTGAAAAGTCCTATTTTTCATCATTATTTTAAAATAAACTAATTTTACAATGAGGGGGGAAATGTGAAGATCCCTGACCTGGGAAATAGAAGTTTGACAAAATTTACTGTTTAGCATATGAATATAAATTTTTGTGAGGCTTATTTCAGCTCTAAGAAGTTACAATCAAATTCATCACTCTGGCTCTTTCCACAGCTTGTCTCTCACTACATATTTCACACTCTTTCTTCCTGTGGAATCCTCACTGGAAATTTCTCAACAGGGTAACATACAGAATACACAATAGGGAACTTCACTCAGGGGCCATGTCTAAATTAATAAGGTCCTGCAGGCTTTTCAAAGAGACGTGTTGCTTTGTATAACATGATAGCAAGGAGCTTAGCACTGTGTGTGATAAGTTGGAAAATCTATTGTGGGTTTTTTGAAATTCAAAATATGATCATGAATGATATCTTTTGAATGTTCTGACTTTTTAAAAGGAAAGAATGAATATCGAAAGGCATAATATTTTTCACATTATGCCCCTTCTAAATATGACTTTTTAAAATAAATATGACTTTTGAAAGAACTGTAATATTAATAAATAATAATTTTGATCTATTTTTAGAAAATTGGTGAACGTGGATTCAGGCTGATAATATGTTCTGCAGTGCCTTCTAAATACAAAATATTTCAAGTGCTCTGGGCAGTAATTCCAAGTGCAAATACAGTTAGTGATTATGTGCTAAACCTAATTACTGTATTTGGATATGGTTGATTACATCATTTGATATATTGTGCTTCCAAGAAGGTTGCTCAGAAAAATTAGAAAGTATTTTCCTGATGTCAAAAAAATTACCTACCAGAGAGAGTATCTTATGCAGTCATACTTTTACTTTTGATGTACTATAGTCTCAATACGTATTAAGAATTATTTATCTTTAAGATTAAAAATTAAGCTCCTATAGTTTTGAGAGACTTTTGGCTATGTTTAATTACTTTTTTTTGGTCACTAGTGCTATAAAGATTTTTTGGATTATTTCTTTAGAACTCAAAAGTAATGGGCTATTTGAAAAGAACAGAAAAAATTACATCAGATTAGGCCCATACCATACATGGGTCAAAGCTCTCCTTTAGTTTCAACCAGAGTCAACTCAGGTCCTATTTGATCATGACTCAAATGTTCTTTTCAGAAAAAGAACAAAATTCAACTATTTAAAAACAACTTTATTTTATAATGGGCTCAATGGAGTTTTGCCATTGTCTTCAATGAGAACAGGATAGAGGCCAATATTTCTAGAAAATATTGGATCATTAAATGAATTTACTCCAGATGGCAATTTTAATTGTACTGTGTTACACAGAGAAAAACACACACACACACACATATGCTTAAGAATTTTATGTCTTGTAGAATATTTGCTACTTAGAGCTGGTTCTTTGAACAAGCTTACTTTCTATTATGCAATATGCTATATGTGCAAAATCAAAACTTTATTATGATTCAGTATAGATAAACAAAGACAAAAGCCAAATAAAATAAGGGAGAGAAAATGGAAAACTACCAGCTATAACATCTTGAGTGCATCAAAAATTTCAGCAACTTACAGTTAACAACTATACTACCTGTATACACTACCTGTATTTTTCACATACATTTCAATATCATGAGTTTGTCCTCTAGTTTTAGAGATTTTGTAAAATATGTTTAAAACGTCTAGCAGTTTGTGAATCACTGTTCTTTATTGCACAGTAGCAGATCAAATGTTCCCATTCTAATTTTTAAGGTTCATTTTAGAATCATTCTCCTCCTTTTCTGTCAACTTTTGCAACAAAAAAATTAACTGTTTTAATCTCCCAAAATAAATTTGTTTAACAAGTATTCTTATTACTCTAGTGAAAATTCAACAATGTCACATGTCCAACTGCGTCTACTGGAATTTCTAGTATGCATTTATTAGCTATAAGCATCCTGTTGTTTTGACAGACAGTACTGCTGCCTCTGTTTCCCTCTGTTTTTATTCTATTTACTCCGTCTTTTGACCTTGATTCTGAAAGAGATGCAGAAAGAGTAAATTTCCTTCCTTTCTACTATAGCAGATCACAACTTTTCTCACTTTCCCTTTATTAATCTCTCTCTTGCTCCTCTGTCAGCCATTTTTTAGATCATAGTTTCTTCAATTAAATTCTGAGCAACTTGAGTTGTCATTTTTCTCTTCCATATTTAGCAGTTTAGGCAGAAGTTTTTGTAGCATATTTCAATTGGCAACCACCAAACTTTAAATAAAAATGTTCAAAGCCTGTGCTACAGTAACATATTAAAAGTCACATATTCATTTAAGTGATACATAAACTGGCAGAGACCCCCATCTGGAAAAAACCACAACATTGTTACCATCTTCTTGTTTCATTGGTACTACACAGGATTTATTGTTTAACATTATTGGTAAGAAGATTGTCCAGTAAAAATTTTGGTTGCCTTTTCACCTCCCCTCCGCCTCACAATTTTAAAACTGGACAGTTTTAACAAAGCTGGTCCTCCTGGGGGCTTTACAGTCTGGCTCACGCTTCAAGACCAAACTTGCACCTGTTCCTTGATCATAGATACCCTTTAAAGCTAGATCAGTGTTTTTGCTTTATGGGGATGAGGTATAGAAAAGGCGAACAAAGACAAAATTGCTGTGACCCTGCTATAATACCCCCTCAGGGGACAGTGTTGCACGTGGGCACTTTCAGTGATGAAGAGCCATGGGTTTTGGTACAAGGCTGATCCTGGAAGGAGTAGGGAGGGAGTGGTTGTTGGCACCCAAATACAAGAGGGGAGTGCCCATATGTACTTTGACTTGGCATGGAGAATAAAATTCAGCCTTCATAAATTTAGGAAAAATGTGGCAGCTCATTATATCACACTGCAATTCCCTATGGCTGTGTTGAAACAAAAGGAACACCAAAGGGGATTGGACTCTGACATTAAGTTGTGTGGAAAGAAGACACGGAGAGATTAAATGACTTGCAGAATATCATGGAAGCAGTCTGTGATCAACCCAGGAGTTAAATCCAGATCTCTTGAGTCACAGTCCAGTGGCTTAACGACAAGCCCCTTTGTTTTCAGTTTAAACCATTTTTCACTGAAAATATCCTGGGCTTTACAAAAAGCATTGCTCTGGGTTTTTTTCTGATGTTCACTCTACTTTTGTTTCATTCAACTATATAAAAAAAGTGTTTTATTAGGCAAATACAAGAGTTACATTATATATATATCTATATCTATCTATCTATCTATCTATCTATCTAGATAGATATATTTTTTCCAATAGCACGTTAGTATGTGTGTATATGCAAAGCTGTCTATTGATATAAGGCTAAGTATTAGTCTAGAAGATACACACAATAAACAAAGTGGTATGCACGCAAGCTCTGAAGTGCATGCACATCAAATGCACTGATTATTCTCACAACCTTCATGTATACATTAAAGATCTGACACACTAAAACTGGGAGGAAATGAACATTTGTATCAGAATATATTTCAGAACACAGAGAAGCATTAAAAAGTTAAAAAAATAGGAGAAAAGAATGAAGTTGAGTGTATGCACTGCAGATAATATTGCTAAATTATTAAATGTAAATATAAGCTAATAGTTCTAAGTCTACAGCGTTAAATTGTTTATTAAATTAAAAGTTTTATTTGGGGACTAGAGATATATTGTTTTCTTAAACTCAGAGATGGCATTGTATTTTGAGTTCTGTTTACTTCTGCTGCAAACCACATTGATGAATGGATTTCAAAGCATTAAACTACCAAATATTTTCCCCATCTTTCTGTCTACCAAAATAAACCCAGATATTTATCCCAAAAAATAATAGTGGGTTTTGCACTGAATTTTCACCTGATTTTTATTTTTATGGTAATAAATACTGATACATTCCTGTAAAAAAAATACAGACTGAAAAAAGGACCCAACTTAACCAATCATAAAGCCCTTAGGATTGCAGAGATCTAGTATGCATTCCTGAAAGAAATTTTAAGTACATGTTTTGTTTAATTGCAAGCACACTTGAATACAACCTCACTCCCTCCTCACAATATACATGTACATTGAATGATTCAGTTTATAAAAAACTAATTTTTTAAAATGGCTGGTACAAATGAGTAGTTGGAACATATGATTTGTAAATTTTATCCATTTCTCCCATTAATTATTGTCCCTGTATGCCTTTTCTGTTCTTTTTTCTCATAGCCTTGCACACTGAATCTTATGGACAAATCTTCAAAATAGCTTAGCACCCACAGCTGGGCCTAGATTGACAGTCATGAGAGTTGCTAGTGCTGCTTGCAATTAAGCAAAACATGTTTCCCATTTATACATAGAAGTTTGCACATTTGGTTAAAATATTAACCAACATTTTAAGATGTATAAATTTTTATCAGTGTTAGGTCAGCAGTTAAACCTTTTAAAACATACACACACACACACACACACACATAAAATGGAAGGAGAATTTTAAAATATTTCACAGGCTTATCCAACTCAGAGGAAGAGATTCAGTGGTACAATAAATTAATATTTTATGTTAAACTCCCAGTTTGTCTTCATAAATACCCAACTAGGTGAAAGTTGAGCAAGGAAATAGAGTAACAGGAATAAAACACATCAGTGCTGATGTTGAATTAATGTTAGGTAAATATATCAAAGTCGCAGCCACGGAGAGAGGAGAGCGAATTCTCAGTCTTGGAAGTCTTATTACCATAATTATCTGTCATAGCAAACAGGTTCTTGGCCCCAGGTCTGCAGTGTTCTAAGGAAAAATCTTATGTCTGGAGGAAAACATTTAGACTCAGCTAAGTACAGATATTAGCAATATATATATCTAGAAGCTCATTTGACAAAAGAAATGCTGAACAGAGAAAGTGTGCTTTATGAGGTTAGCAAAATATTGAAAAGTGCTCACTAATACTGGCATGACTTATATCCAACAGAACAAAGTACTTGAAACATGGCACTGAAAGTAACAAGGCTTTTGTTTGCACTCTAAATGTGGTGAGTTGGCATTGCTGTTAGGGGGAAAAAAACACACACACAAAAACATCTGTTAGTAGTAAATTGGAAACAATATATTGAAAAAAAAAATAAAAGTCATACCTTGTGCACAAGCATTTTGTTTGGGCAAATCTCTCTTCTCCTAGAGGGCAGTAGTTGGTTGTGTCTGAGGCATTGTACTCTGCTGCAAACCAATGTATGGATTCTTAAATGGGCAGGACCATGAACAGGAGAGCTGCAGGATCCATGCACAATCACGAATTATCATCATTTGAAGGCATATTAACTCCTGAATAGAAGTCACTTAATGGAATGGAACTTCCTTCTGAGGGAAGTCTCAGGGGTAGGAGCTTGCAGAGCAGATTGACCCAAAGGCACACTTGTAGATAGCTGAGAGGCACGGGATCTACATACAGATGGCTCTGGCCTCCACTACATCCTCCCAACATCTTAGTGAATCTGTAGAAATCTCCAGATTCTGGACACTTGAAGCTGTGCCCTGCCCCCTTCTTCTGTCTAATGCAGGCAGATCCTTTTTCCTGATTTTGAGGAAACTCCATGAGGGGAACTGCAACAGGGACACGACTTACTGCTTCAAGCCTCCTGCTAGTCACTCCAGGAATTAGCTTGCTCAGCAGGGTGCCCCTTTCTGGTCAGGGTCTTGTCGGTCCATACACTTGCCATGCTCTAGCTCTGGACCTTATTGTTCCCAGGACAGCAAAATCCTCTTCAGGGCAATGCCTTCTGGCAGTGTCCACTACTCCTATCTCTTGCCCCATTCTGAGGGTATCAGCAGTCCTTAGTCTTGCCCTCTGCCACCATGGCCTACTGCAGCCCTAATCTTCAGCTCCTCACCTCAGGGGCAAGCCATAGTCTATAAAGTCCACTCTTCAGTGTGTTTAGATTTGATGCAAGAGGAAAGGAGGACCCTGGCCTGCCCATTACTCTAAATCCAGCCATAGGACTTTTTGGTGGCAGCTTTGTCCTGCCCTCCTTTACTCTGCTTCACTGCCTCTCATTCCCTGTGACCTTTTGCACCTCTTTGACCCTTGTATCAAGGCCTAAAGCATGTGAGGTATTAGGCTGGAACCTCCCTCTGTAGCTTCCCCGAGCCTACCCAGTACTGCTCTGTCCAAGATGTTCCTCCTTCCCTGGGAGCTGCTCCAGCAAGCTGCCCCGCTCATTGGCTCCCAAAAGTCTGTCTTCGATTGGCCTAGACTCTGCACGGGTTCTCTCCAATCTGCTTTAACACCTTCTGGTCAGAGTGGTGGCAGGCACCTCACTACAGGAACCCGAACTGGGCTTTTATGCCAAATTGTGATTTAGCCTAAATAATTTAAATACATCACTTGCCATTTTTCAGAGAAAAAT
Source organism: Pelochelys cantorii (assembly GCA_032595735.1). Taxonomy (NCBI): domain Eukaryota; kingdom Metazoa; phylum Chordata; order Testudines; family Trionychidae; genus Pelochelys; species Pelochelys cantorii. The sequence goes on from CM064328.1 coordinate 75,211,760, forward strand.
TCATAGATTCCAAAGCCATTGGTAGTGGCCATTGTGATCATCTAGTGAGGTGGCAAAGTTTGCAGACGATACTAAACTGTTCGAGATAGTCAAGACCAAAACAGACTGTGAAGAACTTCAAAAAGATCTCACCAAACTGAGTGATTGGGCAACAAAGTGGCAAATGAAATTTAATGTGGATAAGTGTAAAGTAATGCACATTGGAAAAAATAACACCAACTATACATACAATATGATGGGGGCTAATTTAGCTACATCTAATCAGCAAAGAGATCTTGGAGTTATCATGGATAGTCCTCTGAAAATGTCCATGCAGTGTGCAGCAGCAGTCAAAAAAGCAAATAGGATGTTAGGAAATATTAAAAAAGGGATAGAAAATAAGACGAAGAATATCTTACTGCCCCTATACAAAACTATAGTATTCCCACATCTTGAATACTGCGTACAGATGTGGTCTCCTCACCTCAAAAAAGATATTTTGGCATTAGAAAAGGTTCAGAAAAGAGCAACTAAAATGATTAGGGGTTTGGAACAGGTCCCATATAAGGAGAGGCTAAAGAGACTGGGACTTTTTAGTTTAGAAAAGAGGAGACTGAGGGGGGATATGATAGAGGTATATAAAATCATGAGTGGTGTGGAGAGGGTAAATAAAGAAAAGTTATTTACTTGTTCCCATAATATAAAACTAGAGGACACCAAATGAAATTAATGAATAGCAGGTTTAAAACTAATAAAATAAAGTTCTTCTTCACACAGCGCACTGTCAACCTGTGGAACTCCTTGCCAGAGGAGGCTGTGAAGGCTAGGACTATAACAGAGTTTTAAAAAGAGCTAGATAAATTAATGGAGGTTAGGTCCATAAAAGGCTATTAGCCAGTGGGTAAGGAAAGGTGCCCCGGCCTCTGTTTATCAAAGGCAGGAGAAGAATGGCAGGAAACAAATTGCTTGATTATTGTCTTCGGTCCACCCCCTCTGGGGCACCTGGCACTGGCTACTGTCAGCAGAGAGGATACTGGGCTAGATGGACCTTTTGTCTGACCCAGTATGTCCATTCTTATGTTCTAGTCTGATCTCCTGCATTACACAAGCAATAGAACTTGTCTCAGATAATTCCTAGTGAATATCTTTTAAAAAATGTCAGTGATGGAAAATCCACCATGACCCTTGGTAAGTTGTTCCAATGTTTATCCACACTCACTGGGATAGAATCATAGAATGCTAGAACTGGAAGGGACCTTGGGAGATCACCAATTCCAGTCCCCTGTCCTCACGGCAGGACGAAGCACAGTCTAGATCATCCCTGATAGATGTCTATCCAACCTGCCTCTTCAGTATCTCAGTGATGGAAATTCCACAACCTCCCTAGGCAATTTATTCCAGTATTTAACCACCCTGACAGTTAGGAAGTTTTTCCTAATGTTTAAGCTAAACCTCCCCTGCTGCAATTTAAGCCCATTGCTTCTTGTCCTAATAATTTATTACTTATTATTAGATATGCAATCTTCTCCTTACAACTTTCTAGGCAGACCTCCATTCTTTGATCTGTTTAACCTAAATGTTGCAGCACATACATATTAGAACCATATTATAGTCTAGTAGTTGGGATCCAAAAAGGTTACATTAAAAATGTCCTACTGCTGTCTCTATAATCATGCCAACGAAATTCCTAGGCACAATGTGTCAGGAATGAGTTTCAGCCTTCACTTTATGTGAGCACAAATGAGATTTCTTCCAACTTTGACCTAAAGCTGAGAAATTAACAATCTGAATTCTCATTAAAAGCTTAGTGGGAGTTGATATTGCTCAGCAGTTTGCAAGTCTGGGCAATTATTGCAGAAATAAAAACAATGTGCAAACTGATACTAAGTACTGTATTATTGTTCTATTGTGAAGCATTTCTTTGTAGTAGGAGCTCTATGGTAACTGTAGTGAGAGCTACTCCCTCAGATTTAGCTTCAATTCCCTGTACTGTTCTTTTTTCCACAGTGAGGAATCCTTGAAATCCTAAACAAGAGAGCAACTCCTGCTAGGGAAAGATTTTTGCTCTTCAAAGTCATTCCCCAGGGGGCTTTACAAGCTGAAAACTGCTGAATTAGTGCCAGCATGGATTTATTTTATAAGTATGAGCAGGAATGAACAAATATTTATTGTCGCTTATGGTCCAGTGGACTACCAATGTGAACCATTTAGTATACTGGGACATATTTTGTGCCTACATAATTTGTCTGAGCTTTATAAACACAAAAAATGAGAAGTAACATTAGTTCGAACCAAGGGGTTTGGTTTGAACTAACGCGTCCCGGCGCGCACTTCCTGGTTTGAATCAGCTGTGATTTGAACTAGTGCACCAGCGAGATCATTCTAATGAAGCATGGGATATTTAAATCCCCGCTTCATTGACTATTTCGAATGCCTGCATTTGCATCCCTACTTCGAACTAGGGTGCAAGTGTAGACATACCCAAATAGTTTGGGTTTCAATAAATTGTCATCATTTTTCTATAAAAATGGTGGGGGGGGGGGGTTTGAAAAAATTGCAACCCATTCTATTTAAGAATAGGTTTACACTGTAATAAAACACCCATGAATGGCTTGCATCAGCTGACTCGGGCTGATGGAGCTCAGCTTATGGGAACTTAAAACTGAAGTATAGAGGTTCAGTCTCGAAAGCTGTAATACCTTTAGACAGGCTCAGGAACAGAGCTGGGAAACAAAGTGCAGGGAATCAGAGATGAATCCTAACCTTTGGTTAGGTCAGATAAGACATTTGGTTAGCTTTTCCCAATCAAAAAAATATATAGGTTGCACTGCACTGTTCCAACACAAGATAGATAATGTAGGTTGAACCTCTTTAATCTGACATCCTTGGGACCTGTCCAGTGCTGAACCAGAAAATTTGCTGAACCACAGATTGTCAATATTGTCTAGCAGCATTACCAACATTTCCACGGCTTACTGGACTCTAAGGGTATGTCTACACAGCACAGTTATTTCAAAATAACAGCCATTATTTCAAAATAACAATGAGAGCATCTACACAGCAATTCCATTATTTCAAAATAAATTTCAAATAATTTTGAAATAATGGATGGTTTATTCCAACTTCTGTAAACCTCATTCCACAAGGAATAATGCCTATTCCGAAAAAGCTATTTCGGAATAGCAGTAGTGTGGATGCTCCACTGTTGCTATTTCGAAATAGCTCCTCTCCCAGGGCCAATCATAGTAATTACTTCCCAGTGCCTTCTTGGATTCTAAATCAAGGCAGAGTGTCCACATTAGGGAAGCCTGTCTCAGACTATTTTTGAAGCTTCTTTGTAGTGTACATGTGCTATTTTGTAATAAGCTATTTCAGAGTATTTCTTTCAGAATAGCTTATTCCGAAATAAGTATGTAATGTAGACATACCCTCTGAAGACATTTAGGAGTAAATTAGAACTAAGTAACAGCTCAAAATACTGAGAGCCAGGACTGGTGGCTGTAAACAAACTTATAGAACTGCAGGAAATTTGGCAATATCCATTGTAAGTGGACATTCAGCTAACTAAAATCATGCCAGACTATTGATGTTGCAAGACTTGATAGTGCTGGACTAGAGAGGTTCAACCTGTAATAACTACCTTGCTGATTACCAGTAGCAAAAAGAGAAGAGGCCGTATAGACCACTTATAAAAGCATGATTGAGGAAGGCATAACTGAACCTTCAACCAGTCCTAGGACCTCAACCTTCATTCTTGTGCAGAAAAAAGATGGCAGCATCAGATTTTCTGTATTCTATAAAAACTAAATAAAGTAAAATTAAAGGATTCTTATCCGTTACCACATATGGATGATACCTTCGATGTTGTAGTAGGTCCAGTCTGGTTTTCCAGTTTGGGTATTAAAAATAGGAATTGGAAAGTAGAAGTGGATCCAAAAGAGAAGCGAAAAGACCTGCTAATGTGTAGGAGATTTTTATAAACTTTAATAAAAAATAGATGAGAAACTGGTGAGCTGGAACTCATATGCCAATTTGACACCCTAAACTAAGATTTAAATCGACACATCCCCATAATTTTTTTCCCAATACAGAAAGGATTAATTGAGAAGGTAGCAGCAGCACTAAGCAGTATTTCCTATTCTACATAATATGTTTTGCAAGTGTCAGGAGAATGACATGGGCTTATTCTAAGGCTATCATATGCAGCATCCCCTGTGTGGATTCTGCCTCCCATGTAGATTTCTCTACAGGATCTGAAAAAGAAAAATTGTGCCTGGACAAGATGATATTTACATGCAGACATCTGCCACATGCATGGGTATTTACAGAAGGACAATTTGTATGCATCTACACACCAGGGCTTAACTCGAAATAAGTTATGCAAATTGAGCTACGTCAATTGAGTAGCTTATTTTGAAATAGCTTATTTCAAAATTGGGAGCATCTACACAGCACTTATTTTGAAATAGAGCCTTCTTCCTCCCACTTCCCTTACTACTTGGGTGAGGGTTACAGGAGTCAGAGTAAGAAGTCCTCCAGTTTGACAGTATTTCAACATTACTTCAAAATAACTGCCTGCTGTGTAAACGCAGACTAAGTTATTTCGAAATAACACTAGTTATTTAAAAATAATGTTGCTGTGTAGACATACTCTTATTTATTTAGATGAAGAACAAAAACAGAGGTCTGGGAACTATTTACATACACATAAAAATGTAATAAACTATTAAATATGGTGAAAAGGGGTATATTTTAAGCCCTGTGTCAAAGGTTTAATGTAGCCTAATGGTTCATGCAGAGTATAATACGGTTTCATGCTAAATTATATTGTTTTTCAGTTTTTCAAATAAAATAATTGTTTTTAAAATCCAAAAGTAATAAAGTGTGTGATATTTTTGCCTCTAATACTAATACTGTTATCTGACACTTACCTGCATGATGCATTCTCTTTATAATAATTTTGTTTCTTTCTATTTGATTTATACTTTATGGTTCTTTATTATTATTATTTGTGCTTCTTTAGTTTGGGATAGGCTTTCTGAGACACTAACATATTCTATTCATCTTTTATCACCCCTTACATGTTGTAAAGAGCTCTGTATAATTGACATTACCTTACAAATCACATATTGTCACCAAAATAAAAACACACTAACTACTAATAAAGGATAAAATTTTGTAAAGTATTCCAATGGCCACTCAAATGTAAGATAGCTCTGCTATTGCATTGTATCTATATAGAATTTTAAGGTAAATTTTTACATTTTTGTACTATGTAAAACTATACATGATTACAATGCATGACAGCTAACATATTTTCATGAATAATAGTAAAAAAGCATCTTCACTAAAAATGAAAAAAAATGCTAATTTCAAGGATTGGAGATATCTTTTAGTACCTGGTTCTGCTTCAGTTGAAACCAAAGGCAAAACTTCTATTCACTTTGGTAGGCAGAAAATTGGTCCCCAAAAGCCAAATGTCTCATGTGTGGTATTGATAGCATATAACATCCATGACTGTCAGTTGAGTTATGCACACCCAATTCTCCACATGGTAGGGAGAAAGTTTACATCTTTCTTGCTAACACTGAGATGAACTGTTCTTTTAGGGAAGGGCTGCTTTTATTCTGTCATTTTCAATACAGTTAAACATGAGGTTTAGTATTGGTCACAGACCACTGATCTGTAAACTTCCTATGCACTGTCACACTGATTCGAACTAAAAGATTTTTGAGAAATTTCCATGTATGTAACTCCCCAGGGGGGAATAAGTAATTCAAAATATTTTGTAGTGTGTTAAAAAGGAATGAAGTGCATGAATCTACTCTTTACGCTACACCTCTTTTTGCTGTGCTTTTGAAGCTGCTTAATAGTATAATTTAAAAAGAAAAATTAACTCTGTTTGTAACTTGGTGTAGATCATATGAAAATATTCCTAGCTGCTGTATTAAACTGAAATTGTGTATATAAACCTGATAGATTAGCCATGAGAATGAGTAGTCTGATTACGAACTATTAGTCTGGGATATTGCTTTAACTGAATTAGAATAATTATATATGTTCTTTGGAGAGGAATACCATAGCTTCAAAATAATGCATAAGGAAGATTTGTCTGCATCCCTGAAGGTAATCCTAACTCAGGCTGCTTACTGTCTATTAATATTAATGAAGAGAAAGGAATTGTGACAAGAAAGCAATGACATTTCTTTAAGCAAAAATTTATACAGACTGTACACATAAGAAGGGAAAGAAAAATCAGGAAATAGTAAATATTTTGTAATAAGCTCTTTTCTCTTGCAAGGTCACTTCATTATTGTTTCAATAATTTTCCTTTCCTGTTTCCTTCATATTTTCCTTAAGGTCTTATTCGATTACAAGAGCTTATTAAGGCTCCATCACGGTACAACCTGAGATTAAAAATCCGTCAGTTACCAGCTGACACAAAGGATGCTAAACCTTTATTGAAGGAGATGAAAAGAGGCAAAGAGTTCCATGTGATCTTTGACTGCAGTCATGAAATGGCAGCAGGCATTTTAAAACAGGTAATCATTATGTCACTTCAGATGGCCTACTATACTTTTCTAAGAGATAACAGGAACACTGTTCTCATCTTCTTTTAACAAGCCAGGGTCAGTTTTACTAAGCTCTCTCTTTTGGAATATCATAGAAATAGAAGGTTAGAGATGATAGAGACCTCAGGAGGTCATCAAGTCCAACCCTCTACTTGAAGCAGGACCAACCCCAATTAAATCATTCAGCCAGCACTTTGTCAAGTCAGGCCTTAAAAACTTCTAAGGTTGCATCTACACAGCAGCATTATTTCGGAATAATGGCCGTTATTCCGAAATAACAATGAGAGCAGCTACACAGCAATTCCATTATTTCAAAATAAATTTGAAATAACAGATGGCTTATTCCAACTTATGTAAACCTCATTCCATGTGGAATAGTGCCTATTCCAAAGTAGCTGTTTCAGAATAGCAGTAGTGTGGATGCTCCACTGCTGCTATTTCGAAATAGCTCCTCCCCAGGGCCCATTCCAAGTAATTACTCCTCAGTGCCTCCTGGAGCTCTAAATCGAGGTAGCGTGTCCACATTAGGGAAGCCTGCCTTGGACTAATTTTGAGGCTACCCTGTAGTATAGAGGTGCTATTTTGAAATAAGCTATTTCAGAGTATTTCTTTCAGAATAGCTTATTTCAAAATAAGTGTGCAGTGTAGACGTACCCTAAGGATGAAGATTCTACCACCTCCCTAAGTAACCCATTCCATGCTTTACCACCCTCTTAGTGAAATAGATTTTTCCTAATATGCAACGTAGACTTCCCTACTGCAAACTTGAGGCCATTGTTCCTTTTTCTGCCAACATATTTTATATATTGGTTCTGTGCTCAGACACAGGCACTCTGAAAGGAAAAGCAAATTGTTCACTGTGACTTTGCACAATGAACAATTTTAATTTAGACTGCTAATTTTAATATATTTCATAATTAAATTAATGGAATTCTAGTAGTGTATTTCAACAATAGAAAACTTAACCTTGTATTGATTTGATAAATTTGAATATGGCAAGGCTGGATACTTACTATTCTCCTGTGTAAGGTGATGCAGCATAGTCAGAGTGTATTGTAGCACTGAGGGTGCAGTAGTCATCTCTGAGTAATCCATTGCTGTTCTACAGTTTTGGTGAAGGAGGATTCAAAACTCCCAGAGACACTCCTGAGCTGTTCCCATGGTAGGGTTTCACCACTTAAAAGGAAAATGAGGTAATTACATCATATTAATGAGCTTGAAATAAAAATTGTGATTGGAAATAAACACCTGAAACCATAAGAAAAACCCTACACTATCAATTCAGATGTTTCATTAACAATTATAATGCACATTTATTTTATGACCACTACATTAATAAAAATTAGAACTGGATAGGAATTTTCCTACAAAATAGTTGGGTGTTGAAAAATTCTAATTTGTCAAAACTGAAACTGCTTGTGATAAAGGGTCAGTTGAGAAGTAATTTCCAGGTTTTGAGTTTGGCTCAAAATGACTTTTCAGAATTATATTTAGTTGACACACAAAGGGTATGTCTACACTGCAGAGTTTTTCCAGAAAAACTTCACTTACGTCCACACTGCAATTGTGTTCTTTCGACAGAAAATCCATGCACCACACAGATCTTTCTTTATCCTGTTTTCATTCAAATGCTTTTTATGATTCTCAGTAATTCGCAAGTTTGTTCTACTATTGAAAGAGACACTTTACCCTAATTTTCTTCTGTGTGCAAGTCATTCTCATATTAGCAATCTCAGTAAAATCACGTTTCATTATTCACAGACCGTAAATATTTAAGTAGAAAATATGTATTAATATTAGTTGAAAGCCAATAACTTTAACAATAAATTAAGTTGTATTATTGATGATACACATAATAGTTCCTATGTGAAAAGTAAATGGCTTTTTATCACAAAAACAAGTACTTGCTAGAGGGGAATGAACAAAAATCAATATGTCCTTTACATATAATGTGGTGTATCTTCTTTCTATCTCCCGTCTTCTCACTAGCTTCTCAGAGGGGAGTATTTATCAAAAATAGAACTACTGAGAGAGTAACTCTGCTCAGAATATGCGGTGAAAATACTTTAATAAGAATTCAAGTTTTAAAATTCTGCTACTTTTTAGAATTTTCTATTCCCTTCAATTTTTGACAATTAAAGAAAAAAATCAACTAAAGCTATTGACTTAATGCACCAATGATGCTTTAAGCAGCTGACTTTAGTACTTTTGCAGAGAGTAAGGTTCTGATTTGAAAATTGACTCTGTGACAATGGCATTGTGGATTTGCATATTTATAGTCTCTCCATGACTTGTTGACAGAAATGATCTTACTATCTTGGTGTGTGTGTGTGTGTTTAAAAAGATGCTTTTGCTAAATGCCAGCCAAGCAATATCATTTTCTGCCATGACAATCAAGGCGGGTTTCCAGGCCAGTGGTGTGCAAGAAGATGGTAAGGGACGCCATCTCTTCATTCTCTTCATGTAGTCTCCTCTGTAGCTCCCAGAACACTCAGAAGTCACTTACACTCCATGAGTAGCATGTTTGCATCAGCAGCAACGCAGCAGTAGCTGATGCACAGGGAAGGGAAAGAACTTCTCTGGTTGCTCTCCTTCTGGGAAATGAGAACCTAAGGCACCCCACAACAGGGAATAAATAGGATTTTTATTGACTTGGCCTGTACTTGGGCAGATAGCACCTACTTCCCTCCCAACATGCAACTACAATGCGTGGCATGGGGAGGAAAGAGATTGGTCCTTAGCTTAAGCTTTTGTGGGGTAAAGATATTAGAACCTGCATATAAACCAGAGGTGGACACAAGTTCTTTTTTTTTCCCTTGGAAGGGAGGTCAGTTTTTTGGGCTATATAAAGGAGTGTAAAGTTTGGGGAGGTAGGTGTTTATACTGCGGCTGGGGAAAGAGAGAGAAAAAATTGAGGGTGGATGTGGGGAAGAGGATGGAAAGGAAAGAAAGGGAAGGACTGTGATGGTAGATAATGAGAAATCAACACTAAGGATATGTCTACACTGCAATTCTTTTTTGGAAAAAGGTACGGAAATTGCAAACTGCATTTTGCGTACCTTTTTCCAATTCTTATTTCGAAAGAGGCTTTTCCGACATTTGGCCGGTCTCCAAATGTGGGAAAAACCTCCTCTTTCAGAAGAGCCCTTATTCCTCATAAAATGAGGAATGCAGGGCTTCCAAAGAACACACCTGCTTTTTCAGAAACTGATCCAAAAAAGCGGACACGTTCCCTGGACGCAGCAGAGTTTTTTCGGCTTACCAGAGGTATCCTGGAAAAACTCTGTAGTGTAGACATAGCCTAAGAGAAACTCCTCTCATAGCTATTTTATCTCTTCAGTACTAAGAAAGTAACTAAAAGGTTTAGTTGAATATTGTTGAATATACATCTTAATTATACAAAGGAGGCTGTTCAGCAGAGTGCTTTTCACATTGGAATTGTACTCTAAAGTAAAAGATTAAGAAATTAGAATGTGGAGAGAGCTCCATCCCACTGCATTGAAACTATATTGAAGAATATTTATCTTTATTCTGCCAACAAAAATATATACAAAATTGAAAATACACAACTGAGTTGAAAATATTTGCTGTTGTGCTTTTAGGAAGGTAAGAAAACATATTTGTTAGTTTTCTGTAAGTTTTGGATAATGATACTGATATTTGATGTGCTCCATTAATGCTAAAGAAATATGGTAAAAGTGTCCAAAAGCTGGATCCTGGATCTCTCTCTTTCTCTCTCTGTCAATCAGCATTCTACTTATTTTGTTAGCGCTAGTTTTTAATTGACAAATATTGTTAATCCAAGTAGACTTGTGTTCTCATTAGGTCATTACTTATTGGAGACATTATAAATACAATGAAGTAAAATATTCTTAATTCACATTCTGTGTGGCAAGTTAATGCTCCCATTAATATGTAAAACTATAAGCCTCTTTCACAATTACTGCTCTAAACATTCTAATAATAATCTTTCTATCAGGAGATCTGGTTCATAAATTCCTTTAATAGTCAGTAATCTGTTCTAACTATTAAGAAATGATTTGCTTGACCTAATTTTAGTATAATTCCTACCTTATAATCTATTCCCAATAGTATTCTACTTCTGCTTTTTAATTTGCTGTACAGGTGAGATTAAGAAGTATATTATGTGACCGAAGAAATATTAATCTTTTGTTTTATTTTTTTAGGCTTTAGCTATGGGAATGATGACAGAATACTATCATTATATCTTTACCACATTGGTAAGTAGCTTATAAAAACATGCTGATGGCACTGAATTAAAGCCTTAGTTATCTTAATTACATTACTTGACAATGTGAAAGAAGTCTCTCAGTAATGGTGTATGAATACGGGATGTTTTCTCCATCAAGTTTTGTTACATTCAATGAGAAATCATGAGATGTTTTAATTAATGTTCAGCACTGCACACTGGAAAATGATAGATCTGAGAAAATTATTTTGTGGCATTACAGATTTTAACTTTTGAGTAGAGCTGAGAGCATAATGATACAAAAACTAATAATTATTCTGAATCTTGCCATTTTTCTCTTTACTGTTTTTTGCTATGAACAATTGTAAAATTCTCAGATATATTCCTTATTACACCTTAGTTATTAATTCCTTTAGCATAAAATTATTGGTCCATATATGAGTCCTAAATAATTTGTTTTGAATAATTGCAACCCACATTTTAAAATTTCTGTGTAGTTGTGATTTGATTTGATTTGATTAGCCAGTGCTATGAGTGATTTGAGCTTTCTGTCTCATTCTATTTATTTCTTTGCTTTATATTTTAGAATGGACTTTTCAACTAAATTTTAAAATCTGGATTTTGCTGTAATTACATATTTTCATTTGCTTCTTGGAATACTAGTTTCTTTAGATGAGTCAAGGACCAGCTTGAATCAGTGACAGCAAAGGATAATTTGGCATATGCCAGCATCTGATAGATTTTGATGCTGCAGTACAGCTCTGTGTCTTGCAACAGAGTCTCAGATGCTTTGATTTATTAATTGCTTCTTACCTGACACAGTGAAAGTCCTGTCAAATACATTTTCCAATCACAGCATTTAGAGCAGTCTTCAGTCTTATTCTCCGGTGATTGCTTCAGGGGTCTAATGCGCTAGCTCATTAATACACTGAGCTGTTGTGTATATTTATTATACTTTTGTGTAAACATGAATGTGTTTGGATTGAATAATTAGTTATGAGGTTGGTGGGTTTTGTGCAGATGTTTGAAAGCATCTGAAATTTGAAGGGAAAGACATTCTGTAAGAGTACAGGATTACAGTAACAGTTCTCATGACTTTTAGGTATTCTGCTAAAATGTACAATGCCTTTAGAATAAGGACACAAGTATGGAAATGTGTCTGTCTGATATCAAACAGACACATTCTGAATTCCTACATATCCAGTGCTTAGTATGTAATGAGAGTGGTGTCAGGGCATAAACAATTAGGGGTTGAACATCGGCAATTTTTTTACATTGATAACCGATGCAGCAAGCCCAGAGGTGCTGAGACTATGAACTGCCAAGCCCAGAGATACTGGGGCTCAGCCTAGATAAGCCCTGGCACAAATTAAGCACTGCACATATCCTATACATTGTCTACAAAAATAATAACGTAAGAGCTAACTGGAATCTGGAAAGATAACTATCTGTGAGATTAGGTTCAAATTCTAATGTTAACAATATACAATTATTCATATACTGCTTTCCCGGCTCCGTTTGCTCTTCATTAGGTAAATACATGAATTCTGATAAATATCAACCCTAACATTACCATTTCACAAATGCAGTGTTTATCAAAAGGCCACATGGAGCAGGACTGCTAAATAAGGATCTGTATCACTTTCTCTAGACACATTACTAAGGAAATCAGAAAGAAGAGTTGTGGTAAATCCTGCTATGTAGCACTGAAACACATTCTGCTGGTTCAAGCTCTGCTTGCTGAGTCATATAAGTCATATTTTTCATTAACTCCATGGTTAAACTGCAATATTACCTTCTGAAGACCTCTGGACTCATTGTTTTTAAATTAGTTGGTCCATCCGAACATTTTTTCTAACCTTACTCTTTCCTCTACAGACATGGCTGGGTTTTTTTAATAAAAAAGTTGTAGTATTGTAGATAAATGAATAGATTAGATTAATTAAGGATATTTACATGTTCTGAAGAAAATGAAAATATTGTATTCAGTGACTGATATGAAAAATGTATAAAACTCAGAATGTGCAATAAGTTATTGGGATATACATTTTTCCTACACCATGCAACTGAAAATGTCTTAATTTAATAATGAGCTTTTCAAGTTTATTCTGTTTTTGAGACAATAGAAATTAATTGTTTATAAGCTTTTCTGTAGCTCATTAAGGTGAAATAATGTTACTGATGATAGAGCAAGATAAAACCTGGAGGAGTGAGTACCACTTAGAGGAGAGAAATTATCTGAGGAAAATACAGAAATTATCTGTATTTTATTTTATTATTTAAATTTAGTATCTGAAATATAGAAAAAGTAATTATTAAAGTAGCAAATAATATTCAAGTTTGATTAAGATTCATGACATATTTATAACTAGCAACTTTGCCACTGGGCTTAATTTTTTTCCTAATGTGCTTTGTTTATGGCTGTGGGATATGTTCTGTCCTGTGTACATATAGGGAATTCCCACTACCATCAATAGGAATTATGTGTGCATAAGATGGAGGAAACAAACCCCACCTGAACCTATATATGGAACATACAGTGCTTTGTAACATATACTATACCATTGATCATGGGAAGTTTCAGAGCTTATCTACAGGGAAGTGGTTAAATGCCTCAATTAAGAAGTGACATATGTAAAGCATTTATGTGATATATATCTCTTTCAGGACCTTTTTGCTCTGGATGTGGAACCTTACCGGTACAGTGGGGTTAATATGACTGGATTCAGAATCTTAAACACGGAGAACAGCCAGGTGGCCTCCATCATTGAAAAGTGGTCCATGGAACGATTGCAAGCACCTCCTAAACCTGATTCAGGTTTGCTGGATGGATTTATGACGGTATGAATACCAATTTATAGATTAGTTTGTGCCTGCCTGTCTAATTACAAAATCCTTAGACTTGTAATCTGAAGTCCAGTCACTCAGTTGTTCTAAAATCTCATTTTAATTATTGCCTATGGATGAGTCAATAGTTGCATTCACAACTGATGGACTAAAAATGTGACTTAAGACTGGACAACCACACAAATTTTACCTCAAAGAGATACCATAACAACCTCATATTTTAAAAGTGATGGTATTTTTATTTCTTTTGGTATCTTTTGACCTATGCTCTTTGCTTAATTGCATTTAAAAAGGAAGCATATTGTGGACTATGTTAAATTCAGTTCCATTTGGTCATGGCACAGAAAAATATTTGCCTGGTGTTAAAATGGATTTCTTTAAATGCATAATAATTATGTAATTTAACACCAAAACTTCTCATTTATTATAAAAGAGTAGACTTTGTTTTCACTAAATAAGAAGTTTTTCAGACTATTTTAGAAGTCTCTAGCTCCATAATTTTATCCAATGGCTTCTAATAATCCAAAAATCCAATAATAATATTGCTAGCCAATGTTATCCCTTTTGCATACGTAGAGCTCTTCTTCCAATGAACTCTATGTGTATTTATTTTTTCACTCTATCCAAGTGTGGTAATTATTATTATTATTATACCTATCTTAGAGATGGGAAAAGGGAGGCTGAAATTAACACATATGTTTTCAAATGTATAATCAGCACCTAATGCATATTGGAAATTTACAGACTCATATTTATACAGCACCCACAGAATATATAGCATGTGGGATTGCCCAATGGGGGTATGTTAAGAAGGAAGTTTGATTCCTTGATCTAAATGGCCTTGTGCCATTTGTATGTTCATGGTAAAGTACAATGTAATCATTTGTGGTTTAATAGTAGGTATTCATTGATCTGTTTAAATTGCTTGTAGGATAACATCATCTATTTTGTGAAAAATAAATATTACGGATGATATCTCAGCCTCCATTGAAGGCCTTGGGAGTTTTGTCATTAATTTCAGTGGGACCTATGTGATTATGCCTTATGTATATGCTTGCCCATAGCCATACATACTGATGGTGTTTTAAATTTAACAGTTGTGGTATTTAGAGATACTTTTATAATATGCACTATTTAATGGATCTGTTAAAGTTAATTTAATCATAAAGTTTTTATACTAAGCAGTTTATTTAAACTCCATGCACTGTAATTACTCTTTCAGAAGTTTTGCTAGATTTCTATGGAAATTACAGAACTAATTCCTACCTTATTGTTGTCTTAGACCTGGATAACTCCATTAGTATAAACTGACTTGTACCTGACTTATGCTGATGTGAGTGAGGTCACCTCAGGCTTTACCATCATAAGGTGCCCACCAAAGTATCAAGCTTTTATGAGAGATGTCTCTTCACTAATCCCATCGACACACATTGTCGATGAATGACTGCTGTCTAGGTTCAGCAGTGATCCAGAAGAACTGCATCATGCCTCTGAAGAAGCCATCACTTGTCTAGACACTTATGCATGTGCTAAATAAACAAACTAATCTTCAGGCAAGTATTTAAAATACTGTGGCTTTTCCCTAACAATGGTATTGGGCAATTGTCATATGCAGGTCTACAGGCAACAGATGGTGTCAACCACCGCCATGGCACCATCTCCGTTTGCCAGAGATATTTCAGAAAACACTCCTCAAGTCTGAATTTCCACATGTGAAGCAGGTCAAAGGCAGGAGCATGTTTTGTTCTTTTTCAGGACACTGAGCAGTAACTCCATCAAAAACTTAATATGCCCCCAGGCTGTGTTACCTCTTCTGTGTCCCTTCCTCCAAGGGCACCATTTCAGGAGGGAAGGGGCAAAAGCCATGCAAACTGGGACACTTCTTACTTTTCTTTCCTTTCCTTTGACTATCTGGGAATGAGGGGAAAGTACGCCATTTCTGTACATGTCCCTCACTCCTGGCTGGTGAAGGGAGGGTAATTCACAAATCTGTGTACCTTCTTCTGGCTCCCTGATAGCCAGGGGAATGGAAAGAAAAGCAAGCAGCATCCCAGTACGCACAGCTACTGTCTTCCCTGCCCTCAGGAAATGGCATCTTTCCCTCCCTCTCCAACCTTCTGCATAGAGTAACCCCATTCATTGGAGAGTCCAGGAATGGACAATAATAGAGGAGGTCCTTGGATTATAGTTGCAGTGTGCTTCCAGGGAAAGCCTTGTTAACCATGGAACCAGTGTTCCAGTAGTGAGCCTGAAAGTGGATCTACACAGGCTGGAATCCAAAAGTGAAATCTTTGTCCATTGAAGTTAGTTCACCCCAGATCTACTTATCTTTCCTGTATAGCAGTGGGCCATAAGTAGAAGATATATTACATAAAAATACAGAGGGAGTCTCAGAGGTTTTGTTGATCTGTTTCCTGAACCTCAAGTTTTACTAAGAAAAAGGATGATCTAGCTAATTATAATTGTACTTAATCTTTAAAAACACCTAATTTTAAATGGTAGATAACCAAAAAGATTTTTCCTGTTAAACAAAACCCCCAACCCTATTGTTTTTTACCCCTACTATTGTTGATTTTTATTTATTGTATTACAATTGTTTTCATGTTTCAATTTGTTGGGAAAAAGTTGAAAACCCCCACAATTATCACATTGGTTAGAGAAGAGGAATCCTTACTTTATGCTTGCAGTATAATATTAGACTAATGTGACAAAAATAGAGCTTTTATAATATCTATGCTAACAGAGCTTCATAGCTTCTGCTTTTGTGAGACACTGCAATAATATTTAATATGAAACATAAAATCCGGTGTCATTTGTTGAATATTGGAATCTGGTTATTTGATTGATTAGATAGATAGATAGATAGATAGATAGAGCTAAATGAGTCACATAAGACTAGGTACAGGTTGGACCTCCCTGGTCTGGCACCCATGGGACTCACCGGCCCTGGATGAGGGATTTTGCCTTACCAGGGGAGGTTATATCTGGCTCCGCTGCTACTGGCTCCCCCCAGCCCTGGACCAGTCACCAGCCTCCTGGCTGGCTCTCCCCCCAGCTCTGTCCTGCCCAGTAGTCCCACAGTGGTGCACTGGGCTCCTGGCTTTGCCAGGCAGCCCTACTAGGTTGTACCTAGCCATCCAGCTGTGGGGAGCTCACTGGGACTCTCTGGTCCTGGAACATCCATGATCCTACTGGAACATGGATGTTGCCGAACCAGGGAGTCCTGGTTAACAGAGATTCAACCTATAATATTTAGAACTTTTTTTATGCAAGTGAAGGTTTTTAATATGTATTAAGAATTTTACAGATACTGAATATTAAATCACAATCAATGTATAATGTAAACAATTAAACATTTTTCAAGTGTATCAGCCTGGTCCCTCTTAAGCAGAGTCGTATGTCAACACAGCTGGGATAGCTATAGAGACAGGAAAATTATCATCCTACCATCTACTTTCACTTTTATTAATGTTACTGAACCATATTTATTAACTGGAAACAATTTCAAAAAAGTTTTAATTCTATTTCATTTCATAAATAATTTGAAAGTATTGCAACTTCTAAGATTATCTCATGTATGATGGTGTCTGTTAAAGTATATTGTTTGTCCCCTTCTATTTGTAAATAACAAATGAAACTTAAGTGGCTTTAGAAATAGGCATAAAGAAGAATTTAAGATTTTAAATCTCTTTTTACTAGTTCTACCGTGTGTCCCCTTTGAGAGAAGTGAAAGAAATAATGGGCTTCTGGTTACTAGACAAAGAATTATTGCTGGCCATAGCACCATTCCCATTTGTCAATACATGGGACCACAGTGCTTACACATCTCATGTTCTTTCTTTGTTATGTTGTTGAAAAGAAATAGGAAGCTCAGCAAAGCCTATAGTATCTGGGACAAAGACCTATTATTGTTACTAGTAATATAGTCATTTGTCACTATATAAAGCCACAGACCTTCCACATTACATCCTTGCTTTATCTTCAAGCTATAGAAAGAAATAGAGGAAGAGGAATTGGATTCATTTATGAGCTCTCATGGCTTAGCTAACCCTTTTATCGGCCCTAGAAGCGATCACCAGAGTCAACCATTCAGCCACATGGTAATGAATTGTTCTGCTTCTTGTGGAGGTAGATGAAAGGGAATAATTTCAAACCTTTTTTGACAGATGGCTTTCTGATTGGCTTTCATCCTTAAGAATTCTAATTTTAAGTCTGTTGAAATTATTCTCTGTTCGCTGGCAATGGGTATGGTGGTTGCCCTGAATTTAACAATCTTAATTATAAATTACCCTTTCAATGTAAATGGTCATGGGTAGGGACTTGAGAAAGGGAATATCAATGACCTCATGTGTAATTTCCTTCAAATCATTCAGATGGGGGGAAGACTTGCCTCTTTCCATAGAATGTGACCATGAGTGAATTACCTTAAACACCTCATGCTGGGATAATACAATGTTGAGGCATGTCCTCAAGGTGGTGAATTGAAGAAATCCTCCATGGTATTATTTCGAGGGGTGGTGTCAAAGAATATGGAATAAGGTGTCATGGACTGACAGTACCTAGGAAAAGGTAAACCCTGGTTTCAAGCTGGGACAGACACAGCTCGCTAAGCACTTTTAGCCACATCTATCTAGGAGAAGGAAACTCAGCTCTCAAACCTCAAATGTGAATGTCACAGTTTCTGTGTCTGTGTATAATGGTTGGTATGAGAAGAAAGAGTGGGGTTGGAACTCACAAGTTGGCCTCACTTAAATCCATTCATGTGTGAAGGTACTTCTCTTAAGGCTAAAGATCTACCTCTTGTTGATTAAAGTCCTATGTCACTGGGAAATGATGTCAGATGCAGGTGGAGGATATCACTGGAAGCATCTAGCTACAGTCCTTAACACAGGCAGCCTGGGTATGATGGTTGTCTGTCTGAGTGACAAAGCTGCCTTATTTAGGGACAGCACTGGTTTCTTTGAAAGATGAGGGGAGAGAACAGTCCCTAAACACAGCTTGTTGCAGTTGATTCCTGTTGGAAAATCAATGACTAAGCAAAAACTACACTTCACGTTCTTGAATGTATGTACACTTCTTGAATGCAGGGCATTGGTAGAGAACTTGCACATTCTAACATTGTCGCTATAGCCTTGAGTGAAATATTCATCTTTGGTACCAGCCAGTTTGCAGACCCTGGAACAGGCTATTCGTATTATTATGCGGGCTATATTGAGAGGCACCCAAAACAGGCAAGGGTTGATTTTATCATCAGGACATCATCAGTTCCCCAGCTTAAATCCCAGCCATACACCCTCATGACTGCAGAGATTAGACTGAGGCATGGAAAATGCCTTGCTCTTGTTAGTGCATATCCACCCATATTGCCTATTGCAAATGATGAAAAGGCTTTTCATGAGAGCCTGAATTCAGTAATCTCTTCAGTATCTTTTAATTCCAAGTTATATATACTTGGCAATTTTAGTGCTAGAATTGGTCAGGACCGCACCATATGACAAAAGGTGCTTCAACATCCTGGTATTGGAAGTGAGAACTCAAGTGACACCCTCCTTCAAATTTGTATGTGTAGAATGAACTTGCAAGCACATTCTTCTAAAAGGCAAACAAATACTGAGCAACTTGAATCTACCCTCTGTCTAATCATTGGCATGTGATTTTGTTTTGAAGTTAGAGGTGGATTAAACTTGGAATGCCTGAAATACAAGCATTGCTTCAACTCAGTCTTGATGCCTCTTTAGTCATTGACACTGAAGTTCCAGAGCAGTCATCCACTATTGAGAAGGACTGGATTAACATCAAGGAAACAACCCATAAAACTGCTGTTAAAGTACTAGGTTTCTGAACACACAAACAAAGGATTGGTTTAATGATAAGTACGAAGTTGCCTGGCATGTTCTTGAAAAGATGCATGTAACACTCCTGGCCGAGGTCAATGATGAAGAGAATTACTCCAGGAAATCAGAATATATCATGATAGATAAGCAGAGGGTACAAGTCAAATTATGGCAAATGAAAGAGGACTGGTAGTAATGTGTGGTTACTAAAAATTTTTTAATGCTTTTGGTAAGAGAAAAAGAGTGTTTCACTATAAGGGCACGTCTAGACTTGCTTTCACTTTTGAAAGAAGGTATGCAAATTCAGTGCAAATTTGCATATCTTCTTCCGATCAATTTTGAAAGAGATTCTTTAGAAAAAGAAAGTAGTCTAGACACAGTTCTTTTGAGAAAAAAACCCTTTTTTGAAACCTAATTTTTTTGGTAATACATTTTCAGAGGTAAAAAGCTATCACTCCATGGCTATCACTCCATGTATTTCCCATTTCCAGACAACTAAATAATACTAAACAACTAAATAATACTAATGCTACTTTCATGAAATTTGACAAAGTAAAATTGATTTACAAATATCCATAAGTAGCACCTTCCTAAAAAAACACACATCAAAAATATGATGAGATGCAATGAAATGGATGATTCAGGCCCAGAACTGTACAGCATGAATAAAGTGGTATGATTTTATAATTCTTCTGCTGCACACCTATTAATCTTCCATGATGTAATATGCCTCAAGTCAAAGCTTAGTATGCATAATTAAGATGACCTAACAAGCACGACTGCTGTATTAACATAAAGTTTTCCTTGATAATTGCTTTGCCTATTATCTGATTTAGTTATCTGCTTTTACCCTGTGTGGAAAAGAATTTAAGTATTAATTCCATCCTTAAAATTCACTTTAGTATCTAGATATGCAGATACAATGAAGCATTATGATGCTTGAAGAATGCTATATCTAAGGTCAATACTCAAGTCTTCTCTGAAAAAATTAGACTCAAATTCAATATGTTTTCCAGGCCATCTAGAAAAATGGATCATGATAATGTCAATTTGAGCCTGGTGAATATAAAAGTATCTACAATGTTTTCTATCTCTAAATTTCCTTGTTAATCTTTTCTATTTTTATCTTTCTCCTTCCTTTTTCTTAACTACCTATGTGAATCTAATCCCATTTTCCAGCTCAAATTCTTTCCATAGTGAAACATAATAATATTTCTCAGTGTGTGAAAACTAATCGTAATACAAATTCACAGTGCTGCTAAATACTCAATGCAAAAATTTGGAGATTTATTACATGCTGTGTTGTGTTTAGGCGGTGTGTATGAGATTTTTTGTCTGACCCACAAGGATCCAATATGCATCCTTCTTCATATAAGGTAAAAGGATTTGTGTATAGCTGCTAAGATAATTGTAGCAGCATTACTGAAATTAGTAGAGTTTTGTTGCTTACCAGGAAACCAGATACAGAATCATGTTGGTTTGGGGGGTGCATACTTAAGCTCTCAAGTACTCCCCTGCATCTCTGTACCAACAGCATAATGGAGATCTGCCTTTGCTGTATGTTCATTATTTCTCTTCACCATGACAACATCCCCCCCCCCCAAAAAAAAAGTGGATTCATGAATTCCAAGGGCTGTAGAAACTGAGAGGGTGGACCACTGCAGACTCCTTTCCCTCTGAGTATTCCTCAATCCAAATTTGCATGGAAATCAGTGCTAGTTGATACATCCTGCAACTTCACTAGATTAAGCTTCTGAATAAAGAATAACTTTAGGCTGTGTCAAAACTAGTGTTTGTTAGTATAACATAGTTGAAAATACCTAATAAGATACTGTGTGGCCATGTTGTAGCTAATGCAGGAGCCTAGGCATCAAGCGCAATAACCTGCATCTTTGTAGCATTTTTCAGTTGTATAAACTAACTCAGTTGAGTGTGAAGATCTATCAGATTGGAGTGTACAGACTCTTGGACAGCCCATGAACTCTTGGACTACTTGGAGGATGTGCAAAACTTTATCCAAGGAGCTCTGTGGAGATAAGATGCTACAGGAGGTACCGCCCATAGATTATCAGGGCAACAGCACCCTGTGGCCCACTGATTGGTGCATGCTCACTATTTAACCCTGTAGAGTGGTGTCAGAAGTTGTATGGGTAGCCATATACATTTCTGGTTTGCTTTCTGGTCTCCAGACTCTGATCCCTTGCTTATTAATCCTGGCTCTAGTGATTGTTCCAATCCTTGCCACTAACTACTGCCTGTGGCTATCCAACTCAGTTTCATTGATAGGCAAGACTTCTCATGTCCCAGCCTCTTACACTGAGATGAAACATTTGGTAAACATGCCCTTTCTGTCCATCAAGACAAGACCTTATTGAGACTGGGAAAACCAGGGCCCAGGAAGCTCTGGAAAAATAACACTTTCTGTTCTGTGGCCTATGACAATTGGTAGGTTTGAGCTACTGTCATTATCACATGGGTACACTGGGGTCTGTGGGTAAAGGGACTGGAAAGCTTCATTACTTTTCTTGGCTTGGGCAAGAAAACAAAGACCATGCTTCCAGGAGAAGAGTAAATAAGAAACTCGTCTTGATGAAATCTGTGTCCTTTCCTTTCCCTTGTTTAGATAGAGGAGCATTGGGTCTTGAAACTTTGCAAGTGATTCAGGCAATGGCAGTGGAATCACATAATGTTAAAGGTGTGAAAAGCAGGAGATTTTCCAAGCTTGGGTTGATGAGCTGTATATATCTTTCCCCATGCCTTTATTGTAGTATTCAATTCTTTTACCATTTCTGCACCTTACACATATTACTCCTATTGCCTAGCACTGTGGGGTCCTTGTCCCTGAGTAGGGATCCCACGTGCTATATTCAGACACTTTTGTAACAATGATAGTGTGCACATTTCTGTATTTATGACCTGTAAGTATGCTTCCCCACATTAGTGCAGCAGTAATGCAACGTGTATTGCTACATTATTACTGTGATAATTGGTGGAGGAGCTTTTCTGGCTTAAAGCATTGTTGCTGCTATTGCTGTATTCAAATAGGTAGAGATTCTTTTCTTACCTGAAGCTGCGGAGTGGTCTCTCCGTAGGTTAGGAAGATTCTGTACTAACTCCAGTGTTTGGACCATTTGTTCTGATAGTGAGACCAATCTAGGGGACAGTTGAACACAATACAACCTAATTCTAATTGACAGGATTTCTGTGTGGATTTCTCTTTTGGTTGGTGTATGTGTATATATAGACTTACCTGACTTTGCCTGGGTTCTGCAGGGTAGGGAGGTGGCAATGTGGGGGTTCAGGAGTCAGGGCAGGACCTTGGGAGGGCAGTGCAGGAGGTTGGGGGGTGGGGAGTGCAAGAGTGAGGGTTGGGGGATGAGGAGGGGCTCAGTACAGGAGGGCCCATCCAGCATAGGCCTTTTCTCTTCCCCAGCCCCCTCTCCCCACACCCTCCACTCCTTTTCTCTCCCCCCAGTTCCTGGCCAATCGAGGGCCTTCCCCCCGCCCACTCCAGTGCTGTGGCCATAGGCTGGGAGTGGGGAAAAGGGTTTGGGGCAGAGGGGCTACTTACCTGGTATGTTGGCAGGCAAGATGGTGGAGCCTCAGCCCTGCTGGCCACTCTCTTGGTGGTATGCCTGCCATAGGATAGCTCTCTCTTGCAGGTTCCCTGCCCCCAAGTGGCCCCTCTCAGTATTGCATCCCTCTGAACAGCCCAACCTCTGTCTTTCCATGTTATGGAAAACAGTCCCCTTCCTGGCACTTACTATTGTCCTGGCACAACCAACCCCTAACCTTGCTTTAAGTTAGCAGAAGAGGAGTCTCCATACCAGATTTGGTGGCCTAGCTCTTACCATTTCAGAGGAGTTCTTGAACAAATGGATTTTCTGACGCAGACACACAAAACTCTAATATATATCTATCTATAGATAGATGTGTGTGTATTAATATATATCTATATCTATATCTGTATAAATGTATGTGTATGTTTAAAATGTTGTGATTGTATTCAGTTTGTTAATTCACACAGTTACACAACTCTCTTACTATTTGTATCAGGGAAACATCAGTCTTGTATAACACTTTGTAAGTGGAGCTGGCAGAGAGAGAACACATTATTCAGACATCTGTTCTTTGGGTGGGAAAGAGACAAAACTAGGAATAAAAAACATAGACTGTCTCTTTTCTCAATGAGATTTTGATCTTCATAATATAATATATATTATATAAAAAGAAATAATTACAATACTTGTTGTAGTCCAAATTTTGAAGTCCTCCTTAAGTGTTTATTCAGGACTTACTTAGGCAGAAGTGATAGTGAATTCAAAGAGTGTCCCATTGACTACATGAATAAGGACTGATGAAGGGCTTAATGATTGAGTAATATTATTATTTTTATTGCAGCTGCTACAGTAGCACGTAGAAGCCCTACTCAATAACCAGCATGACAGTGGTTATCATTTAAAATTTGGCATATATGCTTTGGGCTTACAAGTATGAATAATTGGAAATTACATTTGCTGAATACTTGGTCAATGTTCTAGTTCAGAAGTAACAGTAAATGAAGTTTCAGGGCTTTGTCCACATGAGAGCATCCAGGAAAGTTCATTCAAATTAACTAAAGGTGTGAAATTGAATAGTAATTAAACCATCTTAATGCTATTGGAAATAGCCTCATTCAGAATTAAAATGGCCTTAATTTTGGTTATTGTATTCACTTCCAAAGTGATCTACTGCTGTCTGCCCAGGGACATAGGTTAATTTAAATAGTTTGCTCAGTTTGTGGATTTTTCACTCACCTGACCAGTGTAGTTAAAATGACCTAATTTTAGCGTAGACCTGGCCTAATTTTTCTTCAGCTTTGTTGCTAAATTTATGTAGATTTTTTTCCTCCACTACAGTCAAATTATAGCTTTCTAGTCCCAGAAAATGTGTGCTTTAATATTTAAAATTGACCGGAAATTGCCTGCTTATAATATAGGTCAAATCTCCCAAATCTAGGACACCCTGGTCCGGAAATCTCCATGGTCCAGAAGGGCCACAGACGTTACTGGACCAAAGAGCACTGGAGGCTGGGAGTGGGAGCCAGCTGGGAGAACACATGAGCTGCGAAGTCCTGGCTGGCCTGCTGGGCTGGGGAACCCTAGCATCAGTGGGGCCAGGCAGTGGATGGGGAGGTCCGACCCCAGTAAGGAAATCCCCACTGGCAGTGGGGCTGGCTCAGCAGCCCCAGACAGGAACCCTGGGAAACTCCAAGTGGCAACAGGTCTGGAGTGGCTAGGAGGCCCCAGCAGGGCAACCCCCAGTGGCTGGGGAGTGAGCAGCAGACACATAGGTTGGCTGCGGAAGGGAGGCCTGGCAGAGGAACCCTGGGGAACCCTCAGTGACAGCGGGTGGGCAGCAGAGGGGAGCCTCAGCCAGCCAGTGTTAGAGGGCAGCAGCAGGGCCCAAGGAGAGCATCCAGCAGCAGGGAAGTCAGCAAAGGAGCATTGACCTCCCATGATCCAGCAAACTCCCTGGTCCTGGACCGTTCAGGTCCTGAGGGTGCTGGACCAGGGAGGTCCAACCTGTAGAATTGTTTCTAGTATTAAATTCTACTTACCTCTTGTGAAATCTTTTCTTTTGGTGGCAGCAGCTAAAATTGGAAAAAAGAATATTTTTTCTGCCCTTTTTTTGTTTTTGAACATTCAGAACTTCCTCTTTGTCTCTCAGATTACTTTAATGGTACCAGCTTTTCCATACATGCCACACTGCATGTAATTTCCACTCTCACTGGAATGCACAGAGTAGATGAAACTTGCAGGAACATTTTTTTATATTGTCACCCCATCTTCAGCATGGCATTCATTTTTTATCAAAATTTATTTGAGAGGTGCAGTATTGCCAATTCCTATTACTTTATCCTGAATCTTAGAAGAGTTGGTGGTTTTTGTAAAGGTCCAATTCCTAAACATCATGACGGTGAGGAATGTCAGCTTTATTATTTTAAAGTAAATTTCTAGCCCTGATGGGTGCAGAGAAAAAAGAACTGAACACACAGCCGCTGCATGTGCCGGAGGAAGGAAATACTTCCCCCTTAGTTTTTAAAAAAGTAATTTCAAATGTAGGCTCATTTTTTTGGAGGGCTTGAGTCATGATTTTTCAAACATTTCGTGTTTTCTGTCCTCAGGGTGTTTGTTGTTAATTATAAGGCTGATAGTTTGTTTTAAGGGTAGCTGATTTTCTGTCTGCCTTCTCCATTGCTTCATTCATTCCCTTTTCATGGAGTTCATAATAGAATTCATTGCTTCAAGTTAGCTCTCCAAGGAAGTCACCATTCACTTTGGTGAGGTTTTCTTTCAGCATATATTTCTGAAGGTTGATTCACTTTCTTCTTCCTTTCTTTTAATATCTTCAGTGTGTGCTCTCATTGATGTACAGTAACTCCTCACTTAACGCTGTAGTCATGTTACTGAAAAATGCTACTTTAGGCAAAACAGATGTTAAGCGAATCTGCTTTCCCCATAAGAATTACTGTAAATGAGGTAGTTTCAGTTCCAGGGAAATTTTTTTCAGCAGACGAAAGACAATATATACATATACTCTATAAGTTTAAAAAAAATTAAAAAATTAATACTGTATACAGCCATGATGATTGTGACACTTGGTTGAGGTGCTGTAGTCAGAGGGTGGAATATTTCCCAGGGAATGTCTTGCTACTAAATGATGAACTATCACTAGGCTGAGCACTCAAGGGTTAACACGTTGCCTCACACCCTCTAAGGTAGCATGGACTGAGACAAGAGAGAGGAAATACAATAGATACACAGCAGTGGCTGCAAACACTTCATTGCAGAAACGGAACATGACAATGAACCCACACTATCCTGCTGGAGAGCACCACCCCCTCTCCTCTGGACAGCACATACATGGCTGCACAATGCTAAGGGTTGGGGTGTGTGTGTGTGTGGAGAAATGAGTCAGAGATATGCACACTGAGTATGTGTTTGAGAGAGGAAGACAGATGTGCATTTCCCCTTTAAGTACACTGTCCCCACTTCAACTACATTGCCTTTTAAAGTATTATAGATCAGGAAGTTCAGACTCTGGAATCTATAGATGTTTGTAACTTGCTTTGTAGACACAGGGAACAGAGTAGGATGCTGAATTTAGAGGACATTCTGACATCACATCACTTCTTCCCTCACAGCAGGCAGGAAGCTCCACGGAGCAGCTCCAAGTCAGAAGGCAGGATCAGCAGGGTAGTAGAAGTGGGGATAGCTGAACTGCTGCTGGCAGCTTCCCACCCACATACAGTACTTTACAGGGAACTTAGGAGAGAATAATGCAGGGCTGCCGGCCCATCCTGGTTCCAAACCCTCATGAGGACAGGCTGCTTTTCCAGAAAATCCTGCAAGTAGTGGACAAAGAAGGAAGCCAAATGACTTTAGAAGGGAGCATTGCAGAACTTTAAACAAGCATTTGCTCTAATAGATAAGCAACATAACACAATGATGTTAACCTGGACAACGTTAAGTGAGGAGTCATTGCAGATGCTTAGCTTATTACGGTATGCGTCATGTGTACCAGACTTTGATATAAAGAATTCTATTACAATTCAGTTGTGTTTTCTTTTAGGCAAATAGACTTTTATAGTTACTTGGGGGTGAAACAAAATACATTTGCTGCAATCCTGTTGTTTTTAAGCAAACTAAATCAGTACTATAATGAGAGCTAGTTGTTTGCTGAGTGGGGTTAATTGCATCTGCAGACACTAAGCCTTTTATTGAGCTCTGACCTTTATATACATTGTTGAATATATGTCTATATATATTTGATTTAACTGATACCTATGAAACTATAGTTTCTTAATTTTAAAGCCATAAAGAAATAATTTATCTCTCAGATACGATTGAGTGATAACTTTTGCTTATAAGACATCCAGTGGGAGACAATGAACTTTGTCATGAGCCTAAAATTAAATATACATTTACCATATTTTAGTGAATATACCCCGCACCCAAATATAACCCGTACCCGAATATACCCCATGGTTTTTGCTATTTTAGTAAAAAAAATCTTGTATACCCCGCGCACCAGTATAACCGGTGGGGTATACAAGACTGTGCCAGGGGTATATTTAGGGTGCGGGGGTATATTTACGGTGTGGGGGGTTAGGCTCCCAGCCCACGACCGAACAACGCGGGGAAATTTACAAGGGGCGTAGCAGCCGGGAACGTTCCGGAGCCGAGGCGGAGGCATCCCCAGCAGAGGCGCAAGGCGGGAGGCTCCCAGCCTGGGCTGACAAAGGGAAGGAGCCTGGAGCAAGTTGCGGGCGTAGGGCTTGGCGGCCAGCAGCAGCGGCGGGAGTCTGCAGGCGGCCACGGCTCACAGGAGCGGGGCCGGGGCATGGTGCTTGTTGCTCGTTGCTCCTGTGTGATCCTGCCGGGCGCCCTTCCCTGCCTGCAGCTGCCCCCGCCGCACGCAGGACCCGCTGTGCGCTCGCTTGTTGCTCCCAGGCTGGCGCCTGCCCCGCCTCCCTGAACCATGCCCCGCTTGTTGCTCCTGAGCTGGGGCATGGTTCGGGGCGGCGGGGCAGGTGCCGGCCTGGGAGCAACAAGCGAGCGTTGCAGCGGGTCCAGCATGCGGCGGCAGCAGCTGAAGGCAGGGAAGGGCGCCTGGCTGGATTGTGCAGGAGCAACGAGCAACGAGCAACAAGCACCATGCCCCGACCCCGCTCCTGTGAGCCGTGGCCGCTGCAGACTCCCGCCGCTGCTGCTGGCCACCGAGCAACTTACTCCGGGCTCCTTCCCTTTGTCAGCCCGGGCTGGGAGCCTCCCGCCTTGCGCCTTTGCTGGGGATGCCTCTGCCCCGGCTCCGGCTCCGGAGAGTTCCCGACTGCTGCGCCCCTTGTAAGTTTCCCCATGTTGTTCAGTCATGGTCTGGGAGCCTAACCTCAGCCCAGCAAAGGTAGTGAAAGGGTGGGGGGAGGGGATCCTCTTATATCGAGTTAAAAAAAAAAAACCTATATACCCCGCACACGAGTATAGCCCGCGGGGGGCGGGGTTTGTAAAAACGAATATAACCCGCGGGTTATATTCGCTAAAAGATGGTATATATCTTTTTGAACTGCTTAG
This sequence comes from Pelochelys cantorii, assembly GCA_032595735.1. NCBI lineage: Eukaryota > Metazoa > Chordata > Testudines > Trionychidae > Pelochelys > Pelochelys cantorii. Next base: position 75,240,315 of record CM064328.1, read on the forward strand.
ATGAAAACCCCATTGAAATTAATGTTAAAAAAAAAAAAGGCCACTGACTTCAGTGAACTTTGGAACAGTCCCCAAACTGATTGCTCCCTCTGTGCTTTGAGGAGAGCATTTGATTATGTAGGCAACCTTATTGTTATCTGTTTGGCTGACAGAAAGTATTTAGTATCAGAGGGGTAGCTGTGTTAGTCTGGATCTCCAGAAGCGACAAGTAGTCCTGTAGCACCTTAAAGACTAACAGATGTATCGGAACATAAGCTATCGTGGGCAAAGATTCACGTCGTCAGAACCTATTTAGTAAATTATACATTTGGACATATGCATTTCAAAGGGAGAATGAAACAATTTTTTTATTGTTTCACTCGAGGCTGACTAGATATCTCCCTTCAGCACGGGTAACTTCATAGATTGGGAGACTATGGAAGGAATCATTTTACCAGGGTGACACCCTGTTAAGACGGATGAGGCCAGTCCACCTGTGCCTGGTCAGGCATGCTGGGGATTAAAAAGAAGGCATCTGAAGCCTAGAGCTGGTGAGTCAGAGCTGCCTGACAGTGCAGAAGGAGTCAGTCAGGGAAAGGGCAGGTGAGAGCTGCCTGGGGATGAGAGTTCAGGCAAGTGCTATCAGTGTCTAAACACAGACACAGAGTAGAGGCTAAAGGAGCATCAGAGAGCTGCCTGAGAAGAACGTACAGAGAACACAAAGCTCTGAAAGCCTTCCCCAGGAAAAAATGTAGATTTTTCAGGAAGTTAGCAGGGAGGTATGATAAAAGATGCTGGAGCAATACCTGGGAGGTGAGTGTGCTGGAGCTGAAGAGAGTGTGAGCTTAGTGTGAAATTCCAGTGCTATATTTTGATGGGCTTTTGAGGTGTGGTTTATTATGGGATATATGCATGGGGCTTTGTTTTGTATAAATTAATCCCTAGAGGGCTATTTATACTCCAAGTATAGAACTATTTCTGGCAACTGCTGAAGGAGAGACTGAGGCAGGCAGGCTGGCCAGGAAGCAGCATGATGCTGGAGGGCTCCCTATGCCAGGCTGCCTTATGACATTCATATTATAATCCTTTCTTTAGAAATAGTTACTCAGCTGTTCTGAGCATGAAATTTATAATTTAATACACTACATGCAAGAATCACATATCTCATTCTTATTGATTTGGAGGCAAGATGTGTGTCACAACTTCACAACCCTTTTGTATAATAATCAGTTTTAGAGACATTCTTCATGTTATATATATATGAAACCTCTGTAAGGATTTCAAAATATAATAGGGTAAAATTGATATTATATAGCTGTTTTCATTCTTGAAGTTCTCCCAGGAGAGCTTTATAAAATAATGAATAAAAATATTAGTGTAACAATGTGTAGGCAAACAGCAGAAATTATGAAGTCTGAAAAAGCTAACATGCAGCCTTGAACACTAAAAGCTATTTTCCGGAGTCAGGGAACATTAGCAGAAATACACTCCAATTCCCTACTTTTCAAATAATGCTCCGGGATCTTTAACTTTCAGCTGGCAACCACCAGAGACAGACTAAAGGGAACTTTTTAATAAGCTGACTTAAAAATTTGGCACTTTAAAACAGTCCCTCAACTCTAAAATTTCATCCTGTAGTCGATATTGTATTTGAGTCCAAGATATGGAGTGGAACTGAAACCCGCAGGCTATTATCTACTGGTCTAAAGGTGAGTTTTTCCAACTGAAGTATTCCAAAGTACATGATAAATTCTGTCTGGTAACACTGGTCTAAAATTTTTTAGAAGTCATCTGCTTCAGAGATAAAATGTGCTATTTATTATGTATTTTGATGTGCTGAATTCAAATATGACAATTAAAACAACTGATTGGCTACTGTTTCCAAGATATTTAAGTTTTTACATTTTACGTCTATGTATATTGTGTACATAGTAGAGTTTTAATCATAAATTGTAAACCTAGGTCTTTTCATGTGTTTATGGTTGCTTTACATGATAATATTTCACCTGTGCTGTTTATGTAACACTTTAAAAATCAGCAAAAGGGTTATATAAATAAAATTTATTATGAAACAAAAGGCAAAAAACTATTATGTACATAGTTTAGTCCTACTCAGTGTCTACTCGGAGCTTCTTGGCTTGTCTCTTGTATTCATTAAATGGAGCATCTCTTGTCACTGTCCAGCAATAGTCTGCAAGCATTGATGGGCCCCATTTGCCCTGATAGCGTTTCTCCATTGTTGCAATGTCCTGGTGAAATCGCTCACCATGCTCGTCGCTCACTGCTCCGCAGTTCGGTGGAAAAAAATCCAGATGAGAGTGCAAAAAATGTATCTTTAGTGATATGTTGCAACCAAGGATTTTGTATGCTTTGAGGAGATTTTCCACCAACAACCTGTAGTTGTCTGCCTTGTTGTTTCCGAGAAAATTTAATGCCACTAACTGGAAGGCTTTCCATGCCGTCTTTTCCATGCCACGCAGTGCATGGTCAAATGCATCATCTCAAAGAAGTTCACGAATCTGAGGACCAACAAAGACACCTTCCTTTATCTTAGCTTCCCTTAACCTTGGAAATTTTCCATGGAGGTACTTAAAAGCTGCTTGTGTTTTGTCCATGGCCTTGACAAAGTTCTTCATCAGACCCAGCTTGATGTGTAAGGGTGGGAACAAAATCTTCCTTGATTCAACAAGTGGTGGATGCTGAACACTTTTCCTCCCAGGCTCCAATGACTGTCGGAGTGGCCAATCTATCTTGATGTAGTGGGAATCTCTTGCACGACTATCCCATTCGCAGAGAAAACAGCAGTACTTTGTGTATCCAGTCTGCAGACCAAGCAAGAGAGCAACAACCTTCAAATTGCCACAAAGCTGCCACTGATGTTGGTCATAGTTTATGCACCTCAAAAGTTGTTTCATGTTGTCATAGGTTTCCTTCATATGGACTGCATGACCAACTGGAATTGATGGCAAAACATTGCCATTATGCAGCAAAACAGCTTTAAGACTCGTCTTCGATGAGTCAATGAACAGTCTCCACTCATCTGGATCATGAACGATGTTGAGGGCTGCCATCACACCATCGATGTTGTTGCAGGCTACAAGGTCACCTTCCATGAAGAAGAATGGGACAAGATCCTTTTGACGGTCACGGAACATGGAAACTCTAACATCACCTGCCAGGAGATTCCACTGCTGTTGTCTGGAGCCCAACAGCTCTGCCTTACTCTTGGGTAGTTCCAAATCCCTGACAAGGTCATTCAGTTCACCTTGTGTTATGAGGTGTGATTCAGAGGAGGAGGATGGGAGAAAATGTGGGTCCTGTGACATTGATGGTTCAGGACCAGAAGTTTCATCATCTTCCTCTTCCTCGTCTGACTCAAGTGAGAATGATTCTGGTGCATCAGGAACCGACAGTCGTTCTCCGTGGGGTACTGGGCGTATAGCTGATGGAATGTTTGGATAATGCACAGTCCACTTTTTCTTCTTTGACACACCTTTCCCAACTGGAGGCACCATGAAGAAGTAACAATTGCTGGTATGATCTGTTGGCTCTCTCCAAATCATTGGCACTGCAAAAGGCATAGATTTCCTTTTCCTGTTCAACCACTGGCGAAGATTTGTTGCACAAGTGTTGCAGCATATGTGTGGGGCCCACCTCTTGTCCTGATCTCCAATTTTGCAGCCAAAATAAAGGTGATAAGCTTTCTTAACCATAGTGGTTATACTGCACTTTTGTGATGCAAAAGTCACTTCACCACAAACATAGCAGAAGTTATCTGCACTGTTCACACAAGTACGAGGCATCTCTGCTCACTTTGGCTAAACAGAAATGTGTCCCTTTGCAAAATCAAACACTGACAAATAAGAGAGCACGACACTGTATGATTTCTAGAGCTGATATAGGGCAATTTGTTCAGCAGAGTGATGTAAGCTTCATTATGATTGCATCATCCATGACTTCTAGGAATAACATGATGCAATTCATATCATGTATGACGCAATACCAGCTTCAGATTGCATCATTCATTGTTTTGCCTAAAAAGCAAGTACTGTCCAAACCCAGTCATAGATTTATTCGTAGATCCAGTCAAAGATGTATTTTAGTCATTTCTGGTTTAAATTGAGATCCCTTCCCTTTATAACTCACTTCTCCTCCGCCATTCCCAAGTCAAGGGTCATGCCCAATCGCATATCTTGAAAACTAGAGCCAATCAACAATTTTAAGCATCATTTTCGTTCTCAGTGACCCAGAATTAGTAAAGTTTGGCTACATTTATTTCAGAAGCATTTTGGCTGTAGAGCAGTGTAATCCAGTATGACCCGAATTACTTTTCGTCTTCAAATATCAAGTCCCATTATATCATAGCGTTACGATGCAAATAATGCAATAATGATAATAATATTCATGCAAATAATGAGTTTTTATTTCTGGTCAAAAGATAGCTTGCCCTGAATTAATAGGGAAAGTCCAATACTCATATAAACCACAGGTGCAGTTCTTGTCCATTGGATTTGTTGATAAAAATGTTGTTCTACTGGCCGCTGTGAAAGATTGAGCTGATAGCCAGATAGCAAAATGAGATAATTTATATGTATAAGTGCTATTGCTGTTTGTAATAATTCAGAATATTTTCACAGGAATCACATGGCCCCTTAATGGCAGTAACTTTCATTCTCAAAAAAAGTTACTGTTGATCAAGAGATTACACTTAGAAATATTCTTTCATCATGGTTGAAGGATCTAAATGGGCCAGAATATCTTTAGCAATTCATTAATACAAAATGTCATGAAAATTAGACCAAACTGTGTATATAGGAATATGTTAAGTACAAAAAAGAGGCTTGCAGTCAGTCATTAGTGAGAGCAGTAATTTACCCATTTTACTATGTGACATTGACTTTGATAAGATCAATTACAATGACAAAATTTCCACAAACTTCCCACAGATTTCCACTTGTGATTATTTAAATATGGAGTATTCTTATTTTTGCTGAGGGATCATCTAACTCAAGAATGGTAAAGCATGGAATTGAAAAATTGGTTTGTTTATTCTTACAGTATTACAATAATGTTCAAATACTGTTCATTGTTACACGTTCTCTTTATACTACAATAGACAAAAGGGTAAAAATATTTTGCCTTTGATTCCTCAGGAGTTGTTATCCAACGTGGACTTTCTTGGTCAAGTTGTAGAGCAGGGGTGGGGAACCTTTTTTGTATCAGGGACTGCTGACCCACAGAAAAATCAGACAGGGGTTGCACACAAATGAGAATAAAAAAACCACCAAACCTGAACCCAAAACAAAACAATAAAACCCACCTCATTGACATGGCTCCAGACTGAGAAGGATAGACACTTCCCATATTCCCCATCATATACCAGAGCCTGGGGAAAAGGGGCAGACTAATAGATTTTGTGTGCTTCAGCACCACAGGAGGGTGGTGGGAGGCGGGGAAGAGGCTGGAGTGCCTGTGTAAGCTCCCCAGTGCTGGTGGGGGGGGGGGGAGCAGAGCCTCAGGGGCCTGAATCCAGGCAAATCGGGGGCCACATCTAGCCCCTGGGCCTTAGGTTCCCTACCCTAAGAGAGTAGTTATTAATGGTTCACAATCCTGCTGGAAAGGTATAACAAGTGGGGTTCTGCAGGGGTCTGTTTTGGGACCGGTTCTGTTCAATATCTTCATCAATGATTTAGATATCAGCATAGAGAATATGCTTATTAAGTTTGCAGATGATACCAAGCTGGGAGGGGATGCAACTGCTTTGGGGGATAGGGTCATAATTCAAAATGATCTGTACAAATTAGAGAAATGGTCTGAGGTAAACAGGATGAGGACAAATGCAAATAAGGACAAATGCAAAGTGTTCCATGTAGGCAGGAACAATCAGTTTCACACATACAGAATGGGAAGCTACAGAATGGGAAGCTACAGTTTCACACACACAGAATGGGACTGTCTAGGAAGGAGCAAGGCAGAAAGGGATCTAGGGGTTATAGTGGACCACAAGATAAATATGAGTCAACAGTATGATGCTGTTGCAAAAAAAGCAAACATGATTCTAGGATGCATTAACAGGTGTGTTGTGAGCAAGACACAAGAAGTCATTCTTCTGCTCTACTCTGTGCTGCTTAGGCCTCAGTTGGAGTATTGTGTCCAGTTCTGGGCACCACATTTCAAGAAAGATGTGGAGAAATTGGAGAAGTTCCAGAGAAGAGCAACAAGAATGATTAAAGGTCTAGAGAACGTGACCTGTGAAGGAAGACTGAAAGAATTGGGCTTGTTTAGTTTGGAAAAGAGAAGATTGAGAGGGGACATGATAGCGGCTTTCAGGTATCTAAATGGGTGTCACAAGGAGGAGGGAGTAAACTTGTACTTCCTGGCCTCTGAGGATACAACAAGAAGCAATGGGCTTAAACTGCAGCAAAGGAGGTTTAGGTTGGACATTAGGAAAAAGTTCCCAACAGTCAGGGTGGTTAAACATTGGAATAAATTGCCTAAGGAGGTTGTGGAATCTCCATCTCTGGAGATATTTAAGAGTAGGTTAGATAAATGTCTATCAGGGATGGTTAATACAGTACTGGGTCCTGCCATGAGGGCAGGGTACTGGACTCGATAACCTCTCGTGGTTCCTTACAATCCTAATATTCTATGATTCTGTGATTCTACCCCTGTTCTATAGCATCCACATCCACTGTAGCAGTGCCTTTGTGTTCTTTCTGTTTTGTGAAATGTCAAAGTAAATTATTATGTTTATATTACTGAACTGGGATTCAATCATGCAGATCTTATTTAGGAAAAATCCATTGATTCACTTTCATTTTTACCTGAGGATTGGTTTGTAGGATTGTTCCCATGCTGAAATTATAACTGTAGAAATGCAACTTGATTGATTGATATCTGTTTGAAGTAAGAAGTACAGCTAATAATTTATATTCTAAGACAGAACTGGGGAGGAGAATAGATTGTCCTTGAAAACAATGTTAATAGAACAGAGTGACTGCAAACGAACACCACCACTCCCCATACAACATATTAGAAGGTCGAATAAATTTCCTGCACCTGAATCCCTCCAGATGCAGGATAGTCTCACACACTTATTCAACTACCTTTCACTCTACGATATTTTCTTTTTGGGTTTCAGACCACCATTTTCCCTATGACTCTCAGTATATTAATAGCTTATCAACATACAAGCCTTATCCTGTGTAAGGATAAGCCTTTTGGAGAAAGATTTCACCATATTTCATTTTATCATTCCCATGCATTCCACACAACCACTATAACCATAAAAATAAGCACTACTTTTAGTTAGTCTCAAAGGTGCACCATGCAGAGTGCAATCCATACTTCACCAATGTATGCATTAATATAAACAGGTCTTCCTCTGCAGGTAGCGGTTCAGAAAGTTCCATTTGTTCTTGCCTCCTGTGGAATTAGAATTGAAACTAGACAGATTCTGGCTGTTAAAAGAAATACTGCTGATCAAAATGTTTCAGGCATTTGCTGGGCTATTTTTAAAGAAGTTTTCCATATAACTTACGAGTGAACTTTCTGTTGATGGACCATGCTGAATCATTTGAGGATACTTTGATAGTTGCAGACACTTTTTTTTTTTTACTAGGATTGAGGATAAATTGGAAAACTGTGATGGAAGAAAGCAACTCATCAACATACGCTCTTGTAAATTTAGCAATCTAAAATCATGATCCTTCAATAAACTGGCAGAATATGCATACAATTAAAGTAAGTAGAATGTCTCACTATAAAAAAAGCAAACAGTAACAAATTATCAGAAGAGAAAATGACAGATTCAGAGTCAATATAGAGGAAAATAATCCATAAATCCAGACTACTAGATGGTATCCTCATTAGTTTTGCCTTTAATAAAATTTCCCTCAGGAAGCACAGCTAGATGAAACACTCCTCTCTGATCTTCAGCAGTTATGTGCTGACCTATGAATGACTTTGTCCTAGTCAGTGCCTGGGAGCCTTTCATGCTTAGATTCTTCTTATTAAAATAACATTCTGAGGATAAGAGCACCTGCTGTTGAGAGACGATAAATTACTTAGTTTGCTGCTGTGCATATTTTATATGGAAAATTTATGCAATACATACCATGTTTTTTCAAACATGTAAGAATATACTGGCATGCATTTAAGACCTTGATCATTTAATGAACTCCATGCTAGTGGATCTTGTATTTAGTCAGTGTGGTTTTCTCATGGGCTCAGGGATCAGCTCTCATAGACCTGTTTGCAAGATCTATAGAAGGTTTTGCTTTTTTGTGTGGAATCATTATAAACTTCATTTCCTTGTATACAACAACCAAGCACTACAGTGACAGCTATTAGTAAAAATAGATTTGAAAAAAACTTTTTTTTGATCACAAGCAAAGCAGCAACACAACTTTTTCTTTAGAGTTAAAACCTTGTTTCTGATAATGCATAATATGAGGTGTAGTGTTTCCTGTTGTGAGTGATTCTATGGAGACATTGTGGTATGTGATATTTGCATTTGATAGACTTATCCCAAATAGAGAAAAGGAAGAACATTTAGACTTAAGTCCATAAAAACTACATACACCTTTACCGTCTAGTGTGTCCACTTTAACTTTGATTTATATTAGTTTTTTTCTAGAGTTGTCTTTTAGGATTTTTTTATTTATTTTTTACAAATCCAACCTTTTATGCAAAGATAAAAGTGAATTATAATATCCCTGGTGGAACAAACGTTTCTATCATTAATGATTTATGAGAAATGCACAGACAAAAAGTGTCAGGAAAACTTAAACATTTAAGACAAATGAAATGTGAAAATTTTGACATTAGTTATAAATGAATGATAATTAATAAGGTATCAAACAATATTGTGTTACTCAAGTAGTAGCTTCTGTAGGGCAGGTATTTCAACTGCAGCATACAGGGGTGCTGGGTCAATTTGTATAGTGGGATGCTGAGAGACATTTAACCAAACTGTAAACCCTGTAGATGATGGAAATCTCTTAAAGCCATGGGAAATGGCTGTATCACTAGTACCAATACTTAAGGCATTTGTGCTGGAACCCATTTGTGTATAGAACCTTGAAAACAGAGGGAGTACACAGCCCGGGTTTTGTTTAGTTGCAGATTGTATGAACAAATTTCAGTTATAAATATATACAAAGATATGAAAAGCAAGCTTTTTAGAAAAAAAAATCTGTTCTTTGACATAGATGTGGAATTCTGACTGAAAGTGAGACTGTTATTATGAATATTATCTATGGATATAGGCCAGAGGTATGTTAGGAATTTCATAGGTAAGTATGCAGACCATGGGCCTGGATCTGATATCTCTCACACCCAGTGCCTTTTTTTTTTGCAAAAAAAAAAAAGGTGCCGATACTGCAGGGGAAAAGTTGTTGAGGAAAAAAAAAGGGTGGTGAGGCTGTCATTGCCCTTGTAAGAGACACAGCCCCTTTAAGACGTCCTGTACAAGGGTCACAAATGCCATGCCCGTTCTCCGGAATGTGGCTTTATTGTGGTTCCCCTGGTCCCCCCCCTAAGTTACATCGATTCTCACATGTATCGCATCCCCGAGAGACTTTGGTCCTGTTAATATCTGCAAATTGTGCCCGAGGCACTAAGAGGGCGGAGTAGGGGGACTTGGGCCCACCCTCACTCCTGAGTCCCAACCCAGGGCCCTAAGATGGGGAGGAGTTACCCCTAAACTCACCCACTCTTGGGTTACATAGCCCCGCTCTGGGCCACTTCCTACTCCGCCAGTCCCATAACCCGAGTTAGCTCACTCGGCGCTGGCCTTTCCGTCCCTGGTCCGTGTCCTTTCTGGAGCGCGGTCCTGCTTGCCTCTCCCCCTTCCCTTCCTGGGACCTACCCTTTTGTAGCCTGGATCACTCAGCGTGGGACGTCATCCCCGGCATCCCCCTTCGTCGCGTCCATCCCGGCGACATCACCCAGCGCCGCCGGGGCACATCGTGCGGCCATGACATCACTGCCTGGCGCCGGCTGGGCAATGCAACCGGCGTCCTCTGCATCTGAGCCTGGCTGCTCGTGGGTGTTTTTCACCCGTGGCCCCTGTGCGGCGGCTCTGGCCGCCTCCCTGCAGGTTTCCCTGCCCGCGGATCCCTTTCCCATGGCCTCTCCCGCCGTCTCCTGTGTGAGGGGTTGCGCCACCCTGCTACATGGCCATTTTCATTTCAGAGGTGCCAGTATGCTCCGTTCTTTCCACGTAAACTCTGACTGGAGGTGCCGGTACCAGGCAGTACCATCACAAAAAAAGCACGTCACACTAATATAAATCAGGAGTAGTTTCAATGAAGTTGATTGGGTTGCACAGATTTTACACTCAGGTAACAGTCTATTTAAGTGAATCTACTTCAAATTTACACTTGTGCAAGTGGATCAGACTAGGACTCCAGGTTCTTGCCCCAGAAAAGGCAATGTACAAATAAAGGGAAAGAGACATTTAGCACATTTTGTTATTTCTGGTTTTTGATTAACTTGTTTCAATTAATTTATTTGGCATGAAAGTTGTTGGCACTTTGAAAGAAAAGTATGTTTCAGGCAGATCCTTGAAAAAGAAGATGGCAGAAATGTGGGAATCCTGGTCATGGGAGAGAATTCTGGGTGTTGGGGGCTCACACATGTGCTTCTAAAGGCAGACAATGTACCTCAGAGTAAAATGTGACATTTTACATACATCATAGTCTATCTTTCTTGTTCTAGGAATGCAATTCCATGTATACCATCTCAAGTTAATTTTGTTTTGGCCAGAAATGGCACTGAATACCAGTCTTGTGAATCAAGTGTCATTCATCATCTGTATGAAGTTTCTTTAATGCTGCTGGTTTGAATTTGAATGTCAGAGAGCTGTATTGATTTACATGTAAGATCAAGAGAGGAATTCAGTCGGCAGAGCAGTGGGAGGCATCAAGAGGGAATCTTCTCAAGTAATCTGAACGCCAAACATCACGGTTATTCGACAGAAATACTTGTACTTAAGAGCTTCTCTGGGTACACCAGTCAGTAACAGCTGGTCAAACAATTCTTATATGAAGTTTGGTAAAGTAATTTTTTAAAAAAAGATTAGGTTATTGCTTGGCAAAGATGCATAGTATTTTTGTCAATCAGAAGTAACCTTCTTGCAGCTCTTATTTTGCTAACTTGCTAGAGTACATGCCACTTTACATCAGTGCTGGGAAAATTAAACTGTGTAACATTTTCCCTTCTGAAATCACAAAATACAGTGATTTGCTGCCTGTTTTGTATCCAGGGACAGACATTTATGCTAAAATGTAGCACTTATTAAAATAGATTCATGAAGATTGGACTAAGCGCTAAGCATTGCAATATGCATGAACCTGTTTATATTATTTTCTCATGAAACGTAGGAAAACTATGAATATTTGCCTTCATAATCTTTATAAGGTTTCTGTGATAGAGATGTTTCCCTGCATTTTATAACAAGGCTGGTATAATGTAGTGTGTGCAGCTGCAAGTTATATTTTAAAATGAAGTAAACTGATAATTTCTCCCTCCCCAGATTGTTGCTTCATTTGTAATTAATTATAGGTGCATTTTGTTATCGGGAAACTGAGACAAGACTGAAGTCTTGACTGTAATTAGGTGAAGCCACCCTCCTTAGACAAGTTATCTATTTGTTTTTTTTTTCATGGAGGAAATCCCCAATTCTCTAATACTTGTCTCAGTGAGATGAAGTGACCACAACAAAGTAAAAATAAATCTTGCCTAAATTACTCCATTAATAATTTGTCTGGCCATCTATGAGTCAGTTTGTTCAAGAACTCCTCCTAAACAGTAAAAACTAGGACCACCAAGTTTGGTATACAGCACCCACCACTCTGACCTGTCCTAGGGAACAGCTGACATCTTCTGTGTGCTGCCTCCTCCCCCCAACCCTGGGCTGTGCCCGGGAAATGCCTGTGGGTGGCCTGAACAGCTCCCCAACACCCAGGCTGGGCCCAGCGAGTACCGGCAGCCAGCTTGCATGGCTCTACCCTATGTGGCCTGTGTGCTCCCCCCCCTCACCCACAGGTGGCCCTGAGGAGAAGCTGGCAGGCAGGGTGTGTGCCCTTCTGCCATCCCAAGAAGAAGTTTGTGGGCAGCTGCCAAGTCCCTGGCCTAAGCGGGAAGAGTGTTTTGAGATCCTTAAACTCCATCTGTGATCAGGGCCTTAGCTTTACATCTCATCTGAAAAAGAGTCTATTCAACTGCAAAATAGTTTCTAACATTATAAAGTTAAATTATAACATTATAAAGCTAAAGTTCAATACTAATTCACTTTTACTGAAAGCACCATGATTAATGAACATAAATTATATCCCTCATGTCTTTCATAGGCATTTGATGGTATTTTAAAAAAAATGTATAGAAGAAAACATGCAACTGTTTTGGCAGTTTCTGAGAGGTCAAGCTATAATAAGAATACTCTGGAGTATGTGCCTCCATTAACAGATACTTTACTGAAAAGCAGCAGGAACCATAATGGCAAAATTATCCTACTGAAAGCTAGTCAGGAATACTCACACACAAAAGAAGAGCAAAACTAGACAGGGCAACAGTGACACTCATGGATTTGCCCCCAATGTAACTGTGAGCAGAATCTGACCCAATCTTTTATAAAACCATTAAATTGATTTACTTTGATCTTAAACACTGAAGTCTAGATTGTGATTTGGACCACAGACTTCTGCAGGAGAGTGAGAAGACTACTCAGACCTTGGGTCTTCAGTGAAGGAGTAAATGGATAGTGTTTAATTCCCACAGCCCACCCCCTTCCCCTCCAGACTGCGGAAAGACTTGCTGGGCCCCTGGACAAGGTGGGGGGGGCCTGGCATGGGCCTCAGGCAGAAAGGGTAGGACTGGGGGTAGCTTCCCCCCAGCCAGCTCTTCAGGGGCACTTGGAACATTTTGTGTGGGGCTCTGGTCATGATTAATTAAAAGGCCTATGGCTCCAGCCACAGTAGTGATGGTGGCAGTCAGGAGCGCCAAGCGTCTATAAATTGCCAGATCCCAAGGGCAGCTGTCCTCTTTGACTTTCCCACCTGGACAGCGGCTCTGCTCCATCATTCCACCCAGAAGAAGGTAGATGGGAATGGGTCAAGCCCTGGTCAGTGCCCCTGAGTTGGCCTTTGTGTGAGGGGTGTACCAGCCACACCAGCAGCAAATTACAACTCTTATTCCAACCCTCATGATGAAGCAGGAGAGGAATTATGAATTAGAGATGTTCCTGAGTCCTAACATCAGTTTTTGGGCTACTTCTGAAATAGTGCAGTTTGTATCCAGTTTCTACTCACATTTGTGTATAAAGTCAGAATCCAGCTCTCAACCAAATGACCTAAAGTATCACAATCGCAAAAGAATATACAGTTAATAAATATAACCCTGTACTGCTAAATATGGACAGCTGCATGACTGAAAATAATTTTGTGTTATGGCTTTTCTGGCTAGCCTATAGTTTTTATTATCAAATTCATGAGCTGTCTATCACAGCATCAAAAGGTTATATTGATCTAAAATAGGAGAGGTGCAACAGAAAACTGCAGCTAACACAAGTTTAGATAAAAAATTGCCTTTGATTTGAAGAGATTTAAACTTCTTCAGCATTAAGTAATTCAGTGGAAATTGTGGATTCTCACCTCTGGGTATGTCTAGACTACACCTCTCTGTCGACAGAGAGATATAGATTAAGCATGTCAAAATTGCTAATGAATCAGGGATTTAAATATCCCATGCTTCATTAGCATAAACATGGCTGCCTTTTTTTCCAAAAAAGCTCCATTTCGGAAAAAAGCGGTGGCCATGTTTATGCTAATGAAGCATGGGATATTTAAATCCCTGATTCATTAGCAATTTCGACGTGCCTAATCTACATCTCTCTGTTGACAGAGAGGTGTAGTCTAGACACAGCCTCTGTATATAAGATCCACAATGTGATAGCACACATTTTTATCACTTGTTCATTTTTGGCTTGTCTAATAGAAAATAATAGCAAATAAAAATAAATATTCCATGGGAAAAATATTTCCTATATTTTCAAGGAGATTTGCCTAATTATTTTGGCCCCCAGTCTTGCAAATAGGATATGGGTATTAATAAAGGTTACTTGTCAAGGTTCATAGAAACAAAACTCTACTTACTGGATACTTAAGCATTACAGTAAGTATAGTTTTCTGGCTAGCACTGTAGGATAGTAGTTAAACCAGAAGGGAAGATCTTTGCCTATCCAAAGGGACCAGTGGAAAATGGAGCCGCGGAACTGCACTCTTCAACCAAACGCCTAGATTAATTCTGGTTTGATGTCAGATTTTTTTCTTTTACTTCCACTGCTGAGAGAGTGCTCCTACTTCTTTGCTTCCATTGCATAAATGACTTCACATCACAATATGGCCTGACATTTATTGTACTGTACTCCAAAGATCACTCTTTGACTTAACAGGGCTGTATCTTCCCCAGTTGCTGTGATGTCTCTGTGTTAATTCTCATTGTCATGTGAACTGAGACAAGAGCAGGGATCCAGTATTTGTAATGTAACTACCGACAAAATGTTTTAGTTAATATTGCATTGAAAATTAATAGTTATTCTGTCTCTGGGGATATGAATTTATCCAGATACCAGATTATATGTTAGAGGCCTTCAGGCTGTAATCAGGATATAATTCAGCAACTCATCACAAGTTATAGGTTTCTCCATGCTAATACAAGTGTGGTAGAATGAACGTGCTGTTAGAGAATCAGCATAACCAGACTACAATGTTGATTGCAAAGAGACTAACATACTCTTGGTGCTGCATGTGACGGGGTGCGGTCACAGATGACCCCTCGGAGTTGCCTCCCGGGGTGCTGACACGGCCACTGCCACTCTCCTTCCCGCTCCCTAGGGTTCCTCACTGCCCGGTCCGGCTGGGCCAGGTCCGCTGGTCTCCCCCAGCCAAGGCCCCGAGCTGAGGTCCCTGCCTCCACTGAGAAGCAGTACAGACACTGAACCACTCCAGGTCCAAGGAGAGTGCACTTTAGGGCCCAGCCTCCTGAGAGAGCACTCCCCAGATGGGATCAAACCCCAAAGAATTAGGGAAGCCCCCTTTAGGAATGAAAGGGGGAATGTGCACACTGGTTGCCCCCCCCCAGGTAACAATTGCTTACACTGGGTTTGATAGAAGATAAAAATGGTTTTATTAAGTTGAAGCAATAGGATTTAAGTAGTAATAAGAGCAAGTAGGCAGAGCAAAGTAGGTTACAAATAATCAAAAGAAATAAAACCGCTTGGCTAATTCTCCACTGAAACCTCAGTGCAAACTTAAACTCACCCTAAAACCTCTTTTCCAGCTGCCACTCTAAACCAGGGCTGTCTTCCACACCCTGGGGTCTCCAGCTCCTTCCTTCAGGTGCAGCCCAGCCAAAAGACCCAGGCCTCTGCTTTCCTATTCCTTTTATTAAGGAGTTGAGGCCACTCCCTACCAGCCACTGCTCAGACTTAAGGACAAAAGATTGCTTAACTGGCTCATCTAGAAGTTGCAGGTAACACCCTCCATGTCTCCCATTCACACATTTGAAACTCACCAAGTATTCCCCACTCCATGCGTCTAATTTTCTCCACACACATATGATACATACAACAGAATAAGATAAACAGAACCAGCAGATCATGACATGAAGATCGATGGGTTACATGAAATAATTCGCTCAAACCACCTTTGAGTTATGTATATGCATGTCCATGAGTCCACTTCATAAAGCATGGGGGGGGCCATCACACTGCATAAATACGTAATAATTAGGATGATGGTCACAGCTCTCTCTCCTCTAGTGGATACCAAAATATGAGCTGGTTAGTTATCCTAAAAGAGGTAGCTGGACAACTTTTTAAAATTAAAGAGTATATTTGGAATCTTAACAGAAGACGTTGGTAAAGAAATATAAACATCGACAGGAGCAGCAGAAGCCCCTAAAAATAGGAGGCACCAGTACCTAAACCACAGCCCTATCCCTTCTGTTGTACTTTCCCTGATGTTGTACTTTCCCTGCAAGTGCCCATTCCCTCAGTGCCCTGCCCCCTACACCAATCCTTCCCTCTCTCACACCATCTCTTCCCTGAAGGCCCCACCCCTTACCATCCCCCATTCTCTTCACTTTGCCCCTTCCCCCCAGTCACTTGCCCTTATGGCAGGTAAAAAGTGATG
This sequence comes from Pelochelys cantorii, assembly GCA_032595735.1. Classification (NCBI taxonomy): domain Eukaryota; kingdom Metazoa; phylum Chordata; order Testudines; family Trionychidae; genus Pelochelys; species Pelochelys cantorii. Next base: position 75,256,490 of record CM064328.1, read on the forward strand.
GGGCGCAGACAAACCACTACAGCTTTGTGAATAACTAGAAAAATGTACCTTTTTCTCTTAAAACTGCAACTTGAAATACAACAAACTTGTGTCTGAATGAAATCCAAACAGAAATGAATTAGAGAGAATTAGAAATGTTCCTTTCAACTTCAGATTAGATCAAGTGTCCCGGAAAACCAGGAACATCTTAGCCTGGACCCATGGGCCTATCCTTTTTTTCTGAAACAAGTGTGTCCATTTGTAAAGCCCAACAGACTGAAGCCACTGGAAGGTGCTGTTGGACAGCTGAGTCAATGTAGCTAAGAAGGCATCCAACCTAACCAATCCCAGCAGTGTATCACCCCTGTACCTTGTCTCCCTCCCCATCATGCTTCATAGTGAATATCTACACTTCCCACATTTAACAAATTTCCTCAGCTGTCAAAACCTTCTTCTGCACACTTCTGAGAAACACCATCAAGCCACCTGCCTATACTGCCCTCCACCTGCAAGTTGTCCTCACTTTTTCACTTTGAAAACCAAATCATCTTAATGACTGCATGGCAGAGAGACTGAGAAAGAGAGGAAAAGTGCTTGTCTGTCATCTTTTTTCTCCAGTTCCCTCAAGGCAATTTTGTTTGTCAGAAAGGAGATAAAGCTGCATGACATTTCTTTTGATAAGATCCTAATTGTGTAAAGTTCTTAGAATTTGTGTGTGGTTTCCCAGCTTTCCCCGATTAGCTAGCAGCTGTACTGCTGAAACTTGCAAACCAAGTCTCCACAGGCCAATTTGTTGTGATGTTATGCTTTCAACATGTCCTCTCCCAATTAACTAGACAGCAGCAGAAACCTACGATTTCTTAAAAAAAATACTTCAGTACTCATCAAATAATATATATAACCTTGAGGCCTTTGTAACCATTAAGATAATATTATTTACCTATTTTTGTTTATGGCTTACACCAGTGGGATAATACCCCGTGGGAAGACTAGAGTAAAAAAAATCTCTCTTAGTAACTATGAGCCATCAAGGAGGCCAAGATTAAATAATGAGGCCTTCAACAGGCTTTAATGGAATAACATTAAGCCTTTTGAGTTCAGTGGGCAGTTAGATATACTAATGGAAGCACCATGCTGGGAAAGCACACATTTTAGTTGGAATTTCTTATGAGGGGGCGATTGCACATTATGATATGAATAGCTGTGCTAAATGCATGGAAATGTTCTGCCAGAAAATGAGAAGATTAAGACCCCCTTTCCCAGATAACGGCTCACTGGAGGAATGTAATAGTGGTGAAGTAAAATCTGAAAACAGATGATTTCCCATTTAATAGTCCATTGACTTTCCTCCTAGAGTCATCGCCTCCACTGCGATGGCTATACTCTTTATTTTCATTTCACAATCAAGCTCAAGCTGTTTTGATATGGCTCGGGAAGGCTTTTTTTTTTGAAGGTTTCAAACATTACAGTTGCGTGCTTTCGCAACTCAGGTTTAGTTACTGATTTCACTAAGGTTTTCAGTGAAGTATTTTCTGAGTGGATGCTGCATAATACATTAGCTTGTTTCATTCAATTTTGCCAGCTATAAATGTCACCAGTGTCTCCAACATAACTTCAAATATCTACTGCTATCCATTTGTGTCTTAAAATATTTAATATTTCCTGAATAATTTTCTTTAGCCTCTATAAATTCTATCTGCCATTAATTATTAAGCTTTTAGCCAGCACAATCTATTGGCTTTGTGTCTGAAACCTAATGAAAAGGATTGCTGTTAAAATATGTCTATTGATATACAATTTCTAGAAATTCTGGTAAAGCTTTCTTTGTTATAGACATTTTGTTTCTCTCTCCTTTGTTCAAGTATCTGACTAGACAGTAACCAGACTCCTCAAGTATAAACTACATTACAAAAGTCCTGTGGGTTCCTCTCCCTCATTCATACTGGGAACCACGATCTCTCCCTTTGAAATTCTGTCTCTCCTCTCTTTCATTCAGCAAAGTTGTTTGCAGTGTGTCAGAGGATATACTGTTTCTATTCTGCATAGATTGTGCAACCAGAAACTGTGACCCAAAGGCTATGTCTAGACTACGGAGTTTTTCCGGGATACCTCTGGTATCCCGGAAAAACTCTGCCACGTCTAGGGAACGCATCTGCTCTTCCAACATTTTGGAAGAGCAGATGTGTTCTTTCAGAAGCCCTGTCTTCCTTTTTTCATGGGGAAGAAGGGTTCTTCTGAAAGAGGAGGTTTTTCCAAAATTTGGCCCAATGTAGATGGGCCAAATTTTGGAAAAGCCTCTTCTGAAAAAACATTGGAAAAAGGTATGCAAATTGCAGAGCTCAATTTGCGTACCTTTTTCCGACAAAGAGCGACAGGCTAGACATAGCCAAAGTGGGGTAAAGGTTGGCCATCTTCCTTGGCTTTAGGAAGCCCAGATTGTTCTAAATCTCAATATAGCATTCTTCAGTATAAAACACTAGTCTCAACCATTGATGGGAGGGATTTCTTTGCAAATCAATATAATGTTCATGATTTCAAAGCACCATTTATTTAATGCGATCTCCCCCTTCAAAATGGTGGAAGGGCCAGATGATTTGTTTTAACTCCTGGAAGAAGATTAAGTAGACTGTGACACTATGTGTAACATTGGAATTAAGGTAGTCTGCAGTCCTCAGGATAAGAAATGCATCTTTCTACTAATAATTTGTCAAGTTACGCAGATGAATAAAATGGTCACATTATACAGTAAAACAGAAAGAAACAATAGAGCTGGAGTTTACCTAGTACAAGCAGCTGAATGTTAAGAGCTAGATAGTACTTGGTCCTTGCTAGGATGTAAGGTATATTTAGCTGTATTGCTCCCCTGGGAAATGCACTTGGGAAATGAAAAAAGTGCTTCCTGCCTTGGTCCCCAGTGTGCAAACCCCTCTAATGGGGCAAGGAACAATAGTTGGATAGATCCAACTATCCCCTTTTGCACGGGCAAGTGCAGCTGGCCAGCTGGAGAGGAGAGCACATGGCATAAAAAGGGAAAGGACAGCTTGTGAGCTTCCCATGCTCTCTGAAAGCTCCCTGTGGGATGGTGATGCCCTTCATTTGTACATCTTGGCCTTTTGTTAATACATTTTGTTAATATCTTTGATTTGCGTTTCTCTTTCTCCCCCATCCCACAGTTAGCACAATATTTACGGCTAGCATTAGTACCTTGTCAGTCTTTATTGACCACTAACCTTTGAAGGCTTGTAACATAATGCTGAGTGATAACATCTACTCTGCTCTCTGACACTGTTTATTCGGTGGGTATGAATAAGCTATAGGCCGTATATTGTGCAGGCTGTGCCTCACAAAGAAGATCATACAGTTGGCAAATCTCCAGAGAGACTTTATAAATCCATATTTGGTTACATTTTTGCTGAATACATGGCCACAGTGATTCATCTTGAAAACTGGTGATTTTTAATTGGGAGTGATTCTGATGGGGATCATTTTGTGAGAGTGATGGGGAAGTTACATATTAAAAAAAGTTCAAAGAGTTATAAAGTGAATGTAACCAGCTAAACTCATTGCTGCAGCTCCTCCCACTAGTCACACAGGGAATTGGCTCTGTCCATTGGAGTGCACCTCCTTCTGGCCTGTGTCTTGCTCATCGTCACTCGGTTCCACTGTCTCCCCCTCTCACTGGAGACCCGAGTTGCTCTCTGGATGGCAGCGTCCAGCCAGTTTTCCCCACTTCTGGGAGTATCAGCACCCAGTTAAGCAGACAACTGCAGCTTCAGAAGTCTAGCCCCTTACCTCAGAGGCAACCTGCAGTCTCTAAAGGCCACACTCCTGAGCAGCAAGGTGTAGTGAAAAGGGGAAGGAGGGGCCCAAGCTTGCCCACTACTCTAGGTTCTGACCCAGGGACTGCCTGGCAGGAACCACTTCCTGCCCTCCTTCATTCGCCTTGACTATTTCTGTTCCCTAGGCCACTTCCCTTGTGAACAGTGTTTCCTCTAAGCTGCATGGCAGCACAGCTTCACAGGTGATAAATCAGCCCCACCCAGTCAGAGGCTCAGGGCTTCCATGCACAGAGCTGACTGACTGGGAGGGGAAGATTAATCACCCATGAGAGGAAACACTGCTTGTGACCTTTTACACCTTCTTGGTTCTTGTATCAAGGCCTACAGTCTAGCAAGTATCAGGCTGGAGCTGCTCCTCTCTGGCTTCCCTGAGCCTACTCAGCACTGGTCTATCCAAGATGCTGTGCCTTTACAGCACTGGTCAGGCCCAAAGTGAGCTCTGCAGCCTTTTATAGGGCCCAGCCTTGTCCTGATTGGCCATGTTTGCACATGCTTCCTCTGGTGTGCTTGTAAACCTCTCGCTACAGTGATGATGATTCAGAGAACACTAGTGTTGTAATATGGATGGTACAGAATACACCAAGATATATTTTTCAAGGTGGCTTAGCAGCATTTATTGACATCATCAAAAATTATATGAATAATCAGCAATAAGATTTGTTTGCCTTTGGATCCAATGTATTTGAAGGATTCTTCTTCTGCTCGGAGGATAGCTGACTTGCTTTTTCTGAAGTTAACACGAATGCTATTTTATGGATTATCTAGCATGGGGACGCTCATGAAGCCAGGGTCTGCCTTCTCCCACCCACTCAGCAGTCTCCCATTTTGTCACTTCTGCAAGCTTTAACTAACTAGCATTCCCGACATAGTGTTATAATGACAACCCACAACACTTACCTGACCTTATATATGAAAAGAAATGGAGTGAACTTAAAAACTGTTGCACAGATGCAGCAAACGTGCTATCCCCCTTGGAGAGCTAAATTTGATTCCTGGCAGGGTCTTGAGATTAAGGATTCATGCTGGTAATAATTGCTTTGGCTTTCCTTTAGATTTTGTATCCCCTATAAACATAAAGGGATTACTATAAAAGACAGTTGTTTCTTATGAGGCCACAGAAAATATAAAAAAAGAAACAGAGATGAGAGTTACCTTTATGCTCTCTGCTGGTGGATTGGCAGCTGAGAGTGACAGAATTCTGTTGCAGGCATGATTTATAATGCTCTCATAATCTTGGCAGCACTGGTATGTCTGTCACAGTAAATATCCCATCTGAAAAATACATCACCAGGGATGATTCTAGGTTTTCACCAGAATCAACAGGTACTGCTATTTGTTTCTAATGTATCAGTGATGCCTGCTTCCCTTCTGCTGACCAAAAATTTAACATTTAATTAATCAAAGAGTTTCATCTTCTATGACTGGAGAAAGGATGATAATTTTTGGAACATTAAAACACTTTATAATTTCATCAGGATTTTTCTCCCTCTTTATATTTTATCTAAAGAGACACTTAACTGGGTATTAAAGAATATCTACAAGTGTTGTTAACAGATTTTTTTAGTAAGTTACTTGAGGGGAAAATGACTTTGTTTAATTAAAAAAAATAAAACAAGCATATCTCTGCAGTCCAAAGTATCCTTCCCTGCCCTGAATTTATATGGTCAAATATATAATCTATAAATAAGGTTATTGTACTTGAAAATAAATTTTGTATTAAAACCATGTTAAGTTGACATAATCCTTAGGGGAAGTTTGGACAGAGAAATGTGTCTGCCAGTACTAAAAGTGCTGAAAGAAAGAAAGAAAGAAAGAAAGAAAGAGAAAGTTCTCACACTTTGATTTCTATAGGAGCTGAACTTTTATTACATTCTAGCAAATGTTATGTATTATGAACTACTCTACTTTCATCTGTTTTAGATTCACAAAAATATCATAGCATATTGCTATATTCTTCATCTTAGGTAATTAGGCTATTGCCTATGGGCATCAGTTGGCACCTTAGTAATACAGATGGACATGTGTGTCATCGTGGCTGCTTGCACTGTGAGTGTGACTACATAACAGAGCTTAATTCTATTTCAGCTGCTAAAAGGGCAAAATTGAGAGAGTTGTTTCTATCTTACAATAGTACTTGGAGTGGATGACACAGCTTTCCTTCAGTATAGGGAGAGATCACTGGCATAATAATTTTCCTTTCTTCTGTTATGAAGGGAAGTATAGTGTGTTCCATTTAATAAAACAGACATGGCTATTACACACAGTCATTTATGAAGGACAAAACCAGACGTCTCTATTCATATATTAAAATGAATGCTTATTTTAATTACTAGAACAGAAAATAAGTTAATTTCTGAACATTGTTCTGCTCTAAGACAGAAACAACACTCTTTATTCTTATATCATGAAAAATATTTACTCTAAAATTGTCAGATCTCCTTCCTCTTCTTTTGCCAGACCAAACAATAAAACCTCTTTTTGTTCAGGACACAATTCAAAATGATTTTGCTAGTGAGTCCATTATTGCACCACTCTCAACAGAAAGCAAAAAATAGTTTGAGACTTTTTAAAAAAACAAATTCCAAATGTCCTGGCAGCAAAATTACCTTTAGAATTTATGAAAGTTGTCAGGGGGACAGTTTTGGTCATGCCATGATAAGTTTCTCCATTCTGTCTCGCCAATGTGCCTAAATCTCTGCTTGGAAGAGCCACTTCCAGCTCCATTTTCTTTCAACCCTTGGAATCACTGAAGTGACTGTCAGCAGTCTGCTAATCATGGCTGTGTTTCTTTTGATGTCGACACTCGTCCACTGGGATTAGCCTGACACCAGCAGTTAATGACATATAGTCTGCTGAAGAGCCATCAGAGATGTATTGTGAACTGAAAATAACACAGTACTGTATATGGAGATAATTGTTAGAAAACACTATTTCACTTTCTTTCTTTCTTCTCTGCCTGAACATATTTGCTATCTATCTCCTCTCTCTCTTGGAATATACTGTAAATAGCAGATGGCAGTTAAGGGCTATCCCTGGGTTTAAAATTTTGTTTTGGGTAATGTACATGATTTTGGATCAATGGAGGCACAAGAATAGCAAGAATGTTTCCAAAGGAGATTGAGGTATACCTGTGGTGTTGTGTGAGAGAGCTCGTACAATCTATATTACATCTGGCAAAGCAAACTACTACTTGCCTTTTGTTTTAATTTTGAATGAATGTAATGCTCATGAAAAGACCCAAACAAACAACAAAAATACCCGTGAACATCACACAGGTTGATTGGTAACTTTAAAAAATTGTTTTAAATCTATACAAGTATAACTTAATGGACCAGTAAGACAAAACTCCCCTTCTGTATTCATAGTACCAATGAGGCATCAATCACATTTTTTTACTTTGTATAAACTAGGAAACCCCAAATAGTTCACGATTAAAAAATGTAAAACTGAAGGAAAGAACATAAAGAGAGGAAATGCTAACTCAAAGACGTAGATATTGGCTATAGGTAAAATACTGGAAAAAACATGTGAAGTAAGGTTTACAAGCAACATTAGCTCTGTAAAGACTGTGGCCATGTTCCCATGGAATAAACTGATGGAGCTCCATAGGCTTCAGAAGATGTGCTCACATGGCTTCATAAGAACATAAGAATGGCCATACTGGGTCAGACCAAAGGTCCATCCAGCCCAGTACCCTGTCTGCTGACAGTGGCCAATGCCAGGTAACCCAGAGGGAGTGAATCGAACAGGTAATGATCACACGATCTCTCTCCTGCCATCTATCTCCAACCTCTGACAAACAGAGGCTGGGGACACCATTCCTTACCCATACCGGCTAATAGCCATTTATGGATTTAACCTCCATGAATTTATCTAGTTCTCTTTTAAACCCTGTTATAGTCCTAGCCTTCACAACCTCCTTGGGTAAGGAGTTCCACAGATTGACTATGCGCTGTGTGAAAAAGAACTTGCTTTTATTTGTTTTAAACCTGCTGCCCATTAGTTTCATTTGGTGGCCCCTAGTTCTTGTATTATGGGAACAAGTAAATAACTTTTCCTTATTCACTTTCTCCACACCACTCAAGATTTTATATACCTCTATCATATCCCCCCTTAGTCTCCTCTTTTCCAAGCTGAAAAGTCCCAATCTCTTTAATCGCTCCTCATATGGGACCCGTTCCCAACTCCTAATCATTTTAGTTGCCCTTCTCTGAACCGTTTCTAATGCCAGTATATCTTTTTTGAGATGAGGAGACCACATCTGTACACAGTATTCAAGATGTGGGCATACCATGGATTTACATAAGGGCAATAAGATATTCTCCGTCTTATTCTCTATCTTTTTTAATAATTCCTAACATCCTGTTTGCTTTTTTTACTGCCGCTGCACACTGCGTGGACGTCTTCAGAGAACTATCCATGATGACTCCAAGATCTCTTGGAGTCATCCAAGAGATGACTCTCTTGGATTAGTTGTAGCTAAATTAGCCCCCCATCATATTATATGTATAGCTGGAGTTATTTTTTCCAATGTGCAATACTTTACATTTATCCACATTAAATTTCATTTGCCATTTTGTTGCCCAGTCACTTAGTTTGGTGAGATCTTTTTGAAGTTCTTCACAGTCTGCTTTGGTCTTAATTACCTTAAGCAGTTTAGTATCATCTGCATAGAAATGTAAACCTAGATGTGATCTTTAGAGGTCATCAGATTTGGCCCCTGGCATCGAGGCAGTATGAAGAAAACCTCAGCTCTCCCTGATAGGTGTTTGTTGAACCCAGGGCCAGATTATCCATTAGGCACAGTGCTTAGGGCCTATGAAAAATTTAGGGCCTAAAAAAAATTATAATTTACTCAAAAATAAGAAAAGAATAATGCTAAATCACACTTAATAATTTGCTACTATTTATTAGAATACATGTGCAAATGTTGAAGATCAATTAAATGCAGGTGTATTAAATCTTTCATCAACAAACAACATGCAGGTATAACATACAATTAACACACCCAGTTCATACATGTTCCCTATAAGCTGGCCTCGCAGCTGCTTAATGAGCCCCACCAAGGCACTTAGGGGCTGCCTCGCAGGGAGTTGAGGGTACTTCTCCCTCAGCAGCAGCAGTTCCATGCTGGAGACGGAGTTTGCCTCTTCCAGCTGGTAGGGAGGGGAAATAAAGAGGAGGGGGCAGTTACCTCCTGTGTCTTACCTATATGGCACTTCTGTTAATACACCCCCAAATAATAGCCTTTTTTCACAAGTGCATCACTGTGTTGACTCATATTCAATTTATGAAGTTATTCCCCATTGTATAGGTGTCTGTTATATTTTTCCTTCTTAATTCGGATACTTTGCACTTGTCATTATTGAATTTCAACTTGATGATTTCAGTCCAACTCTCTAGTTGTTTGGGGTTGTTTTGATTTCTAATTTTGTCCTCCATAGTACTTGCAATCTCTCCTAGCTTAGTGTCATCCCTAAATTTCATATGCACAATTTCCACTCCATTATTCAAGTCCCCAAAGGAATAAACAAGTTCAGGAAAGCTCGCAACTCTTTAAAGAGGCATTATTAAAGGAATAATAGCAAACTATACCAATGTGTAGAAAAGATAGGAAGTGTGGTAAGAAGCTACTCTAGCTTCATCAAGAAATGTTCAGTGGCCTGAAATTCAAAAAAGAGTCATACAAGAAGTGGATATTAGGTTAAAAGATTACGTGGACTTTTGGGAAAAGATTGATTTTTTAAAGAGGGGAGAGAGGAAATTTTATAAAGTGGAAGAGAGAAAGAATTTGCCTGAGATATACTACTGAAGGGCAGAGTTTGGGGATGTTTGTTTTTGGTCTGTGAAGTGTGCAAAAGGACAGGGTTTGTTGTTTGATTTTTTTTCTTTTGTTGTTTTATTCTTAAATATATAACACCACCACAAACCTGTATGGACACATTGTAAGGGCCAAATGAAAGAAAAAGAACATGAAAGAAAGATATAACAGGTAACGAGAAAGAAAGTACAAAAAGAAATGAAAGTAAGAAAGTACAAAAAGAAATGAAATAAAGATATAAAGGATAACAAGAATCATTTTACGAATACAGGGGAAGCAAAAGGAAAATGAGAGACAGGGTAGGACCATTACTAAATGTGGAAAGATAACAACAGAAATTCAGCAATGGACAAAATTTCTTTGTTTCCACCAACAAAGTTAGCAGTGATTTGATGGCTAACGGAAAGAACATCAGTGAAAATAGGGTAGGATCTGATGCTGGGAAAGAGCAAGTTAAGAAATGCTGAGACAAGTTACATGTCTAGTAGCCATCTGGTGAAATACATTCTAGAATATTTTACGAAGTAGCTGAAGAGATCTCAGAATGATTATCTTTGAGAACTCATGCAGGACTGGAGAGACATCTGATGATTGGAAAAGGGGAAATATAGTACATACATATAAAAAAAAGGAATAAGACCAATCCAGGGAATTATAGACTAATCATCTTAACTTTGGTACCCAGAAAGACAATCGCGCAAATAATCAAGTTGTAAGCACTTAGAAGACAATAAGGTAATAAGTAACAGTCAACATGGATTTATCAAGAATTAATCATAGCAAACAAAGCTAATATCCTTCTTTGACAGGGAAACAAGCTTTGTGGATGGGGAAATCAGGAGATGTCATATATCTCTGCTTTAGTAAGGCTTTTGATGCTGTCTGATATGACCTTCTCATAAACAAACTAGAAAAATACTACCTAGATGAATCACCAGTAAGGTGAATGCACAACTGGTGAAAAATCAGAGAGTAGATATTAATGGCTCATAATGGAGTTGGAAGGGCATCTATTATGGGTCCAAATCTATTCAATATCTTCATTAATAAGTTGGATAATGGCAGCGAGAGCAAAGTGGGTAGATGATACCACACATGGAGGGATTGAATATGCTTTGAGGGTCTGGATAAAAAATCAGAATGATTTAAACTAGAGAAATGCTCTGAATTAAACACGATAAAACTCAATAAAGACAAATACAAAGTACACAAGTAGAAAGGAATAATACAAAATACAAACGGGAAAATTATTACCTAGGAAGGAATACTATAGAAAGGATCTAAGGGTTATAGTGGATAACTGATCATTGTTATGTGTTACTGTTTCAAAAAGGCAAACACCATTCTGGGATGCATATTAGCAGGAGAATTGTAAGAAAGACACAAGCACAAGAAGAAATTCTTCCATTCTGTTCAGCTCTGATAGAACTGCAATTGGAATACTGTGTCCAGTTCCAGAAACCACCCTTCTGGGAAAATATGGACAAATTAGAGAAAGTCCAGAGGAGTGCAGCAAAAATTATCAAAGGTTTAGAAAATATATCCTATGAGGAAATATTGAAAAATTTGTGTATGTTTAGTCTGGAGAAGAGAAAAACAAAAATGTTGTCCCCAATACATTGTGAGAACTTACTGGGAATTATCTGTTTTCCCATATTGCTTTTCTATCGGGTGTCTGGGAAGATACATCGCCCATTTCTACTTATGCCCTGAGTTTTGTATATTTATTTTATTTGGTCTAGAAATGCCTTAATTTCCAGCTTGTCCAGATTTGGTGGTCTCTGGTACTTCCTTCCTATGACATCTCCCCTATTTTTCCCTTTATAACTTTACCCCTAGGCTTTCAACTGGTCTATTTCTCACCTCATTCTGAACCTCAGACAAATGTATATATTCTTGATGTATACTAAAATACTTCCTTCCTAATTTCCCTGGGAAAAATATATTCCTATTTACCAATATTTCAATCATGAGAATTATCCCACCAAGTCTCTGTGATTCCAGATTAAGTCATAGTTTAGTTTATGTACTAATACTTCCAGTTCTTCCTATTAATTCCCCACACTTTGTTCATTTGTATATAGATATTGAAGGTATTTAGCAGCTCTAAATAAACAGAAATTAAAGGAGACATGAATAGGAAGAAAAAAGTGTATGTTCCAGTCAAATTCTGCTCCTGCAGAAGTGGTCTGCCTACTAAGGAAATAACATATTTCATCTCAGATTTCCAGAAGCTATTGGAGATGGGGGGAGCCACTTTGAGAAAGAACAGGGGAAAGGATGTCACAGACATCGTTAAGAGAATAGCAGTCCCGGATTCACAGAAATTGAGAGTTAATTCCTTATCAAGCAAGCAAATAAATAAATAAATGACTGAAAAATCTTGACTTTTTTCATTTTTAAAAATAAAAATTTTGGGGATTTTTCTGCTTTCTGGGATGCTGAAGTTTATGTTTTCCATTTTCCTCCACAATCATAAAAGCCAAAAATTGTATTGGAAGGGGAAAGAAAGAAGCCAAGATTCTTATGAAATAACATGACTTCAGGAGCAGGGGCTTTACAAAAAATGCCATGTGCAGAAGACTTGTGATGAAATCATGAGTGTTAGTGACACCAAAAGTGCCTCCATGATATTTGTCTGAGCTATTGCTGGAATCAAATTTGCATATGTCTTCAATGATTATCTTTTAGAGCACAGCCTATGTTGTCAGGTGGATTTTGCTGTCCAGACTCCAGTTGGTTTCAAAGGCACATATCCAGCTGGAGAAGTCAGTGGCTCATAATCTTGGATGCTTTTCTCACCTTTGAGTTTGACTGTTTTCTCCCAGTTGTGTGCTCTTTTGGCATGTATCACACTGAAGTTAACATTAAGAAATCCTTGTTCTTTCTTGGAATCTTTTTGTCACTACCCTAAATTAAAGATGATTAAAGCAGCATTTTATTGTAGGGGAAAGGGTTGATGAATCATCTGCTCTCGCCATAGTGGAAGACAATCACAGTGGTGATTTGTGTTCCTTTTAAGAACTTACAATTCATTTTCAACTTTTAACTATCAGTATTGAAGTGGTCATTTCAACTGAAATTCAGCCATCCAGCTACCTACAAATTTGCCTTTAGGATGCTGCTGCAGTGTTCAGATTTCAAATGCTGCAGGGAATATCTACATCCAAACATAGTGGGCTAATTTAATAGGAAAAAAACTTGGAAGGAGTGAGGTTATATTTTGACACCTTTTGTTTAAAATGTATTGCTTGTGTTTGTAAAACCTAAATGTTGTCCCTGAACTATGGAACCTGACTATACTGCTTTAAAACAACTTACCTTGTATACATGGAGCTAGCTCTGTGAGATGCAGAATATCTCATGTAAGATGCTACATTCCCAATACTCCCATGGAATGCCTGCATGACCAGATGGCTTGCTGGCTGGCCAGCCAGCAGGCTTCAATGACGTAGTTAGAACTAAGGGTATTAAACTCTTTAAAGGATTAGGCTCATGTGAGATTAAGCTTTTCCCATATATTGACAAGTGGCTAAATAATACAGAAGTATATTAGGACTGTCAATTAATCAAAGGTAACTGAAGCAATTAAGTCAAAACAAATTAACTTGATTAAAAATTAATCACAATTAAACACAGTTCTGATTGCACTGTTAATAATAGATTGCTATTTGAAATGTATTACAAATATATTTGGATGTTTTTCTATATTTCAAATATATTGATTTGGTTTGCAACACAGAATACAAAGTATACAGTATTTAGTTTTTATTATTATTTTTATTCTAAATATATGCACTGTAAAAAGAAACAAACGCAATAGTTTTTTCAGTTTACTTCATATAAGTACTAAAGTGCTGTCTATTTCCAATGAAAGTGCCATTTATAAATGTAGAATTTTTGTTACGTAACTGTTCTCAAAAACTAATCAATGGAAAACTTTATAACCTGCATGTCTATTCAGTCCTACTTCTTGTTTAGTCAAATTCAAAGGCAAACAAATTTGTTTACATTTACATTTTGTTTATGGGAGATGCTGCTACCCATTTCTTATTTACAGTGTGACAGTGAGAAACAGAGAACAATTCACACAGCATTGTAATAGTTGGTGTTGCAAGGTACTTACATGCCTGATAGACTGGATATGCCCTTTTCTGCTTCAACCATCATTTCAGAGAATGTGTTCTCTGCTGACGATGCTTGTTAAAAATAATTCCTTAATTAAATTTGTGACTGAACTCCTTGGGGAGAGTCATATGTTTCCTACTCTGTAGTTTTACACCCATTCTCCCATATATTTCTTGTTATGACAGTCTCAGATGATGACTCGGCACATGTTCAATTTAAGACCACTTTCACTGCAGAACTGGCAAAACACAAAGATTGTACCAATGTGAGATTTTTAAAGACAGTGACCACATTCCACACAAAGTTTAATAATTTGAAGTGCCTTCTAAAATCTGAGAAAAGAACCCAAACCACAAAAAAGAAAATCAGTCTTCTGATGGTAGCATCTGACTCAAATGATGAAAATGAACATGCACTGCTTTGAACATGTTATCAGGCAGAACCCATCAACAGCATGGATGTATGACCTCTGGAATGGTAGTTGAAGCATCAAAGGACATGTGAATCTTTAGTGCTTCTGGCATACTAATATCTTACTACAGCTGTTCTCACTTTCAGCTGACATTATAAACAAGAAGTGGGTAGCGTTATCCCCTGCAAATATAAACAAGCTTATTAGTCTGAGCAACTGCCTGAACAAGAAATAGGGCTGAGTAGACTTGAAGACGCTACAATTTTACATTTTTAAAAATTTTGAGTGCAGTTATGTAAAATAAAATTTTACATCTGAAAGTTGGACAAAAGTCAACTTCCACTGACCCAACCCCATATCTCTGAGACAAGGACTAATGAAACTGGGTAAAGATATATATTGACCTGAAAAAATTACTATAACTGTTCATTTTAGAAATAATTTCATGAAAGCAACTATTTCACCTTTACTCATTATGATAAGGGTTGTATTTTGCTAATTGCTCTGCTTTTCTTCTTCATGGATAGATTCAAGAAGTAAACTTTGCAGGTCAAATAACCTCACATGAAAATAATGTCCAAAGAAGACATCCAATCCTCATTAAGTGTAGTTCTGCTTGGCTGCGTTACACTTTTAATAGGAAACTAAGAAAAACTCTGTGAAAGACACTGTCTGTTGCTTCATAGCAATATGCCTGTGATTTCCCAGCAGTTAATGGAAGCCAATGAAAAGAACGTAGCTAATATAACTAGTGCTTTATCTTTTATGCTTAAAAAGAACAAACTGCATAATGTCCTCATGAATTGGTTAGCTTAGTGCTTAGATAATAACCACGCAGTTCATATGGGCATACAAACATGGAATCTAGTATGACAGCATAGAGCATAAACATTTATAATTGCTTATTTAGGAAGCAACTGTATTAAAGGCAGCTCCATTGATGACTGAAGCACCTTCAAATGAAGATGGAAAATTTTAACTGAGAGAAATTAGGACACATATTGAAAGTAATATATTGCCAAAAATGCTGAAGCAATGATAGCATGTTTCAACAATACACATAAAGAGACTATATAATTATGCAAGTACTTAGTATTTTCAGTTCTTTGTGTCCTATATTTGGCTTCTAGTCGACAGAGCTACATATTTTGTCTGTATATTAAAATTTAAAAAGAATATAAGAAAATTCCCACTGGAAAGGTTTCTAATACTAACAGCCTTTGTTAAAAATTTACCTCAGATCAGGGGGAAAAAAACAGTTTTGCAATTTAGCAAAACTCAAAGAGTTTAATGTGCTCAAGTTGTGGGACCAGATAATCTCCATTCTAGAATACTGAAAGAACTGGCACATGAAATTGGAAGTCTGATAGCAAAGAATCAAATCAGCGGTGAAAAAAAGAAATACATGGTACCTATATTTAAGAAGTAAGAAGAGGAAGAGGCAACATCATACCCATTAAACTGCCCTCAATAGTATGTACGATTCTACAACAAAGTTTGGAGGAAAAATAATTAAGGATAGGGAGGTAAATCATAGAATCATAGAAACATGGAATTGGAAGAAACATTGAGATGTTATAAAGTCCAATCTAATATTATGAGGTAATCATCCCAAGGAACCATCTGTGAATCTCCCAGAAATGTTATGTAGATAGCTAAATTAGAAAAAGCAAAATCTACCCATTAGCCTCACTTCCAGTGTTCAGAAGAATCCAAGCCCTTTCACAGAATCATAGAATAATAGAACTGGAATGAATCTCGAGAGATCATCAAGTCCATTCCCCTGCCCCTGCAGGACCAAGCAATATCTAGACCATCCATGACAGGTGTTTGTCTTACCTTCTCTTTAAAATCTCAAAGGATGGAGATTCCACAACCACTCTAGGCAATTTATTCTAGTAGTTAACCACCCTGACAGGATTTTTTTCCCTATGTCCAAAAAAAAAAATGTGTTTACCAAAAGTAGCCAGATTCTCCTCATATTTTTCTTTGATAAGTAAGTATTTAGCCAAGGGAAAACTGTAGATTTATCACATCTGGACTTCAGTAAAGCATTTGATCCAGACCCCTCTGGGAAATTATTAGTTGAACTGGAGAAAATAGAGCTTAATCAAAGAATTGTAAGATTGGAAAGGAACTCGCTAAAGGAAAAGGACAATAGGTTGTAATGAAAGAAGAACTATGGGGCTGGAGGAAGATAACTAGTGGAGTTTCTCAAGGATCAGTCTTCTGATTGATTTTATTTAATAGTTTATTTAATGACCTTGGCACAAAAAACTGAGTATGTTAATGAAAATTTGATGATAATGAAGAGTTGGGGAGTCAATCACCATACAGATAAGGATCAGAATATTACAGAGAAAGAATAGGATGTTTTTTATGGCTGGAGTAATAGAAATGGAGCACAATGGGCAATTTAGTATAAAATGTAAGATTATACATTTAGGGAACCATTAATCAGAATTTTTGGTATGAAATGTGAAGTCATCAATTTGAAACAACAGAGGTGGAGAAAGGCCTGTTTATCTTAGGTTATGTCTACAGTGCAGAGCTTTTCCAGGACACTGGGAAAAATTTTTTGGAAAAGCAGATTCTTTTTTTGGCATCCCTGTAAACCTCATTCTATGAGGAAGAAAGGGATGTTGTGAAAGAGGGTTTTTTTTCCGACATCTGGCCCCATGTAGACGGGCCAAATATCGGAAAGCCTCTTTCAGAAGAAAAGTGGAAAAAGATTTGCAATTTGCATATCTTTTTCCGACTTTTCCCTGCAGGGTAGACATAGCCTTAGATAAACATAGGAAAAAGGCAATTGCAATTGTTTAATGTATTAGGAGAGAGATTTCCTGTATAGATAGAGAAATATTAAAGCTAAGACCAGGACATTGGAAAGACCTCACAGCATCATAGAAATATCGGGCTGTATAAAAGACCTTTAAGAGTCATCCAATCCAGCAGAAACAGCTTGGGACATCTTCATGAAATATACCAAGAGTTAGCTGGATGGTGCATCCAGAGAAATAAGCACGGGTCCAAAAGGTGGTCTCACCAAAGTGTGCAAAGTTCAAAAGTATTAAAGAAAATTTTCCACTGTGGATTAGATCAGTGTTTCTGAAAGTGTTCTGTGGAATCACTTTCAGAAACACATTAACTGGCCACCACGGCCACAAAGCCTCATGGCTCCCATTGGCTCAGTTTCATCTTTTGCAGCCAAGTTTAGCCACGGGAAGCAATGGCCTGGTCCATGTCACTTCCCACAGCTCCCCTTGGCTGCAAAGGACAAAACGAAGCCAGTGGGAGCCACGAGGCTCCATGGCCACAGCGCCGGTAAATTAACAAACTGTGGCAGCCAGTTAATGTGTTTCTGAGAGTAATTCCGCGGAACACTTTCAGAAACACTGAACGAGAGAATCTTAAAGCTTTAAAGGGTTTGATAGAACAGGATCAGGAATTCATAGCACACTTCTCTACTTTAGCAGCACCTTTACCTAATTATTTTAAACACTTAGTTGGACATTATAGGAAAAATATTTCTAAGGTGGACTAGATACATAGCTATCAAGAAACAATGTGTAGTTCATTGATAGTGAGGATGTAAGAATTTAACTGGATAACAATAAGCTAATGCTTATCAGTTTCTGTTACCAGTTAAACTCTGTCCCACTCCTGGGGTGCTAGCTTCACTCCCAGTGTTCTGGGAGTGGGTCCAGTGGGTCTGGCACTCCCCCAGCCTCTATCATGCTTCCTTCCCTTCCTTGTCCCTCCCAAGCAAAATGGTCAATTATGAGACCGATAGAATTTTATAACTGTTATAGGGATGTTAGCATGAACCTGATAACATGATTAACTGATAAGCCTGGGCTCATCGGTTTTAATCTTAAGTTACACATACTCCCACTTGCTGCTCTTCACATGTGCTGGCTTCCCCTGAGCATTGGATCCTAGAGGCAGCAGCGTGGGGCTCAGGGAGCAGGCAGCATCCAGGGAGCCAGCACGCATGGAAAGCAGGCTTTCAAGCCAGCTCCCTATGTGTGCCAGGAGCTGTCTGCCTGCCCGCCCCCCCCCCCACGATGCTGCCTCTGTAAAGTAGAAGCCATTTAGCATTTGTAACATAGATCTTCATCCATGATTATACATTTAATTAGTCAGCTCCCAGTGAGCACTGCCCCTCCTTATGTTCCTCTCCCACGCATGTAAATGTGTAACTACTAAAAAAAATCAGTTGTTACACATTAAAAAACCCATGTTTGTTAACATCCCTAAACTGTTACATAGTTACTGGGGATTTCTAGGTTATGTACATCCCTAATTGCTAGAGAGCTTAAATATGGTATATTTGTATGACATTCATTCAGGAAACTGAACTTTGTGGATTGCAATGGCTTATCGTTTGAAAAATAAAGTTTGGAGGGTTACTAACTAGTACCCCATCTTATTGACTGTTCTACCGTGAGATGGTATGAAAGAAATTGCTGGCTAATTATTGTCTTAGGCTCCAGTCTTCATACTCATTTTGGGTAGAATAAACACTTTTGAGAAAAAAGTATCTCTCTGTTCTATCTCCACAGATGTATAGTGGAATATAGAGGGGCAGATGAGCTACATAGTATTCAATTTTTGTTCAACCTTCATTAAAATCAAACTCAGATTTGACAGTATATAGTGATGCACTGACCCACCCATAATTAATAAAATTGTCCGTAGCATCATCCACCCAAACATTTGGTACTACTTAGATTTTGTTTTTCCTTCATATTAGCATGCAACTGTCTCAGCTCGAGTCTGAGCAGCTATATATTTGCAGAGAAAGAAATTGCTCATATCCTCCCAGTCCTCAGGTGTAGATGGTGACCTTACTCTGTGATGTTGCTAATGGAATTGGAATTCGTTTAAAAACCAGCTCTTTCTGACAACCCTTTATTAGCAGTCAGCAATTAAATGTATTAAGAGCCCTTGTTGTGCACACTCTTTCAGCCATAGAACACTAAAAGATGTATATGTTATAATTACAATTATCCATTCTCCTCATTGTCCTGCTGAGGAATGCAACTGTAATTCTGGCAGCCAAACTGCATAGCTGGCTTGCTTTCCTTGGACTGCAGATGTCTAATTGCAGGCAACCATTTCATTTCAAATGGCTCATTAAAGTAGAAGCCATTTAGCATTGGTAACATGGATCTGCATCCATGATTATGCATTTAATTAGAAAAGTGAAATTTTTCTTTGTACTCAGGATTTGTAAAATCTCTTCTAAGTAATCTGTGATGGAAGAGTGCAAATGGCTGAGTTAATTTCTTCACTGTGTCTCTAGATTTATGACATTCATCTGAACATTTTCACCGTGTCTCTAGATTTATGACATTCATCTGAACATTTGGTAATCCTGATATTAACCACGGTAACGTGTTTGGTTATGGTCCACACATTTGCTTCATATTGATCTGGTTTATCTAGTTTTGAATTTTTCTGCACTTAACTAGCTTATGTTTTATATAGGTTCCTATTCTGTCATCATCAACATAGTATCTGAGTGCCATCTGGTAGTGCATTAAGTGGTATGACTAATGCTCCCCTGCAGTCTTAGAGATGGGAAGGGTTTGTCTGGAACAGAAAACCCTTGAATCTTTTAAGGATTGCCTGTACCCTCACGGGCTTGAGGAGGGGCTCGGTGGGAGATTTGTTGGACAGAAGAGTGCAGTGTAAATTTAATTGTCTCTACACAAGCAAGAGAGAAGAACCTACCCCACTCCTCTCCCTTAGAATTAGAGTAGGACTGGATCTAGGGGTTGTTCTCTGGATTTATGCTAGTCACTGTTTCTCATTATTATCCAATTAATAACCTTTTGTTAGCCAGCAATTCAATGTATCAAGAACCCTTGTTGAATTCACTCTTTCAGCCACAGAACACTAAGAGATGTATATATTATAGTTCAATTATCCATTCTCCTGACTGTCCTGAAGAAGGTTGGGGCTGGGGCTGGAAGTCCTAGTATCTGGTATAGTGAGGATGAGATAATCCCCCATTCTGTATACCTTAACACCATTGTTGGGGTACCACCAATGGCTCTGGGACTAGCTAACTGAGGTACAGTAGTGATGGTAGCATTCCACGTAGTGGTGTAGTTAACAAAGGAAGGATGACTGTACTGGATGAGTTATTACATGGTAGCTTCCTGGTTACTTAATAAGCCTGGTTAAATCATATTTTCTTAAGAGTCTGGGACAATGTCTGCTGTGTGGTTAATTCTTCCTCTTAGGAAGGCTGCAATGTAATATTTTGTTATGATAGGGTGATGTTTGTCTTTATTTATTTGTATATTTCAGAGTACATGCTGTTATGTGAGTGTTAGAGAAGACAGACAAAAGAAAATGCATTTATGTTTGGTCCAGATATTGGTGAGGTTTGTGATAGTCATTTGTTTCTATGGAAGTTCATTCCACAGTCTAAGACCAGGAAAGCTCTGTTCTGCACGGAAAATCTTTACTACTGGGATAGACATTTCATTTGTACTGTTACTCGTGCCACAAGTACCACTACTCTATTTTGTGTCTCAAAAATGTTTCTCATCTACTCAGTTTTCCCCACAGATTTTGTGGATTCTAAGGCCAGAAGAGACCATTGTGATCATCTACTCTCACCTCTTCTCTAATTTCCCCATATAATTTCCCCCAAATAATCACTGGCGTATATCTTTTAGAAAAACTTACAATTTTGATTCATAATTTCCCAGTGATGAAGAATCTGCACAACTCTTGGAACATTGTTACCTTTGCTGTTTAAAAATGTATGCCTTATTTCTAGTCTGAATTTGTCTAGTTTCGTCAACCAGCCCTTGGACTGTGTTATATCTTTGTTTGCTAGAGTGAAGAGCCCATTATCAACTATTTGTCCCCATGGAGGTGCTTCTAAATTGTGATCAAGTCACCCTTAGTCTTTTCTTTGTTAAGCTAAATAGAGTGAGTATCCTTGAGTCTTTTCTCCAAAAGACAATTCTCCAGGATTGGGTCCATCTCCCCCATTCCTCCTCCTGAGTTACTCTATATTGCCTAAGTATCATTACTTAAATGAGAGACCCTACATAAGGAGAGTAGCGTTAACAAATGGAGGTGGGAGAAAAACAAGAACAAAATGAGGATTCTATTCTCTATACTGCAATCATCAGAATAGTATATCAAAGCAAGAATGGAAGGCTTTCAAAGTGAGGTGAAGGAGTTTGAACTGCAGGCACCACAAAATGAGAAGATAGTGGGACATAACTGGTCAAGAAGAAGTGGATACATGGGAGGACCACAGAGAGTACTGAGCAGTTAGAATAATTTCCTCTCCATCCAAACCATTAGGAACATTGGGTAGGGAGCTGCAGAAGTGAAAAGATGAAACAACCAAGTTCTTTCTTATAGCAAAGAAGAGGTGGGGAGAAGTGGAGAAAGTGTGTATAATGGAGTCCCAGAGAGTCACAAAATGATATTAATAGTAATAAATTCTTATAGGCTGTTTTTCCATCCATAGCTCTCAAACCATCTTACAAAGGAAGGGAATGTATATTTAGCCTCATTTTACAGATGAGAAAACTGAGATATGGGGACCAGAGGTGATTTATCCTAGTTCATTTAGCTTCGTAGTAGATTATGCTGTCTACCTTTTTTAAAGAAGCAAAGTAGGCTTCAGCAGGATTATCTCATGTTTATAGTCAAACAGATGTTTAAGTGCTTCCCTAGATTAGAGTCAATGTGCTGATATTACTCATAAAGGTTTCTTCACAGTGTGGCATTCATATGCAATGATGTAATATTGCAGCATGATGAGAAATCTGATTTATTTTTTGTAATCTCACGCACATATACATTATTCGTTTATTTCTTTGTTTTCAAAATATCCCACTGAACTGTTGAGATGCTTGAAAATTAGATCAATGTCATGGAAAAAATTCAGAAAAAAATGGTTTTCTATTCTTTTGTTGTTACATTTTGAAATCTTTAAAGTTTTCCAAGCAGCTTTAGTTGACTTGCTGCTAAAGTTTTGTCTACACATGGACTATGGATACTCTTATTCTGGACTAGGAGTAAAGTTGCAAACTGTCCTGGTTTTGCAGGGAGTCTCTCGGAATCAGGTTCTTTCTCCCAGTGGCTACTGAAGACAAATAAGGAGATTTTAAGATGCTAAAAATCTGTGGTGCAGCAGGGCTAAAGTAGGTTCCCTGCTTGCCTTGCACCCTTGGCACTCCTGGAAGTGGCCAGCATGTCCTGTGAGCCCCTGGAGGCAGCAGGGGGGATCTCTGTGCACTGCCCCCATCCTCAGCACTGGTTCTGCAACTCCCATTGGTTGGGAACTGTGGGAAATGAGAGTCGTGGGGGCAGTGTCTTCAGGAGGTGATCCCCTGACTTTACCATTGGCTTCCAGGAGTGGAGAGGAGCCTGTGCAGGCAGGGAGCCTTCCTTGGCCTTGCTGCAACACTGACTGCTTTGCTGCATCACTGGCCAGGAGTCACCCAGCCTGCACCCTTTACCCCCTCCCACATTCCAGCCTCCATCTCAGCCCTGAGCCCCCTCCTAGAGCTAGCACTACACACACCAGCCTCCTGCCCTAGCCCTCACTCCCTACCACCTTCCACATGGAACGCCCTCCCCCAGTCCTGAGTTCCTTGCTGAACCCAAAATCCCTCCTAGAGCCCACAACCTTCACCTCCTCTTGCACCCCAATCTACTGCCCCAGTCTTGAGCCCCCTCCCAAAGACTGCACCCCATTCCGATACCCCAGCCCTGAGTCACCTTCTGACACCCAAACTCCCTCCCAGAGCTTATGCCCCAACCCCCTGCACCAAAGCTAATTCTAGAACCCCCTTCCACACTCCCAACTCCTCCACCACAGCCCAGAGCCTGCATCCCAGCCCCTTGCCCCAGTCTGGTGAAAGTGAGTGAGGTTGAGGGACAGTGAGCAATAGAAGGAGGTGATATCGAGTGAGTGGGGCAGGGACTTGGGAAAGGGGTGGGACAAGCATGTTTGGTTTTGTGTGATTAGCCATTTGGCAACTGTAAATAAGATTATTTTGTTTGTGTTTATCTTAATCCACAAAGTGGATTATTCTGGAATAAACTGTTCTAGAATAGCCTCTCTGTTTACATCCTAGTTTAATCCAAATTAGCTTTCAAGACAAGCCCTCAGTGCTAGTTGGACCTGCATTCTGCGAAGAAATGGCTCTCCAGTTTTACAAATCTAAATGCCACCAGAGACTTGTGTTAATTCAAGTAAATAGATACATTTGGGAAATATTGTTCAAGAGCTGCCAGCTTCAAGGTGTGTGTGTATCTACTGACCCCAAATGACAGAAGCACACATCCAACCTTTTCAGAAGCACACATCTGGGAGAAAGGCATGAAATATTGTGGAGGTCACCCTCATGAGCACCAATCTCTGAAGGCACGTTGGTGGTTCAATTTTAAGAGATGCATTTTTAGATAAAAAAACAGTTTGAACAAAACATGCCATCTCAAAAGGTCCCTTATGCTGTTTTAAAGCAAGAAAAAATAGCAGAGGCTGCATATTTTTAGAACACATTACCCAGCCCTTTAACAGTGGTGATTATATATTCCTCAGTTTGACTTCCCTCTTGAAAAGTACTTTCATTTCATATTTTTGCCTAATGTTAATCCTTTAAGAAAAAGAGCAGTGCACAACTGTCAATTTTACAGAGTTAGATTTGTTTGACAAGGATAACAGTTCCCAGAGGAATTTTAGCATGTGGAAGAGTACTTTACAGTCTTGCTTTGTGGCTCAGGGAATTTTCCTGTCTTGGCCTTGCTAGTGGTGTTTTGTTCCCTGAGGACTGACTGCTAAAGGTACTGTACGTACCTGTTCCCTGTAATCCACCAAAGTTGCTTGCTGGCCCCATCCCCACTTTTATTTTCAGAAACAACCTACTGTTGTTTCTGTTGTTCTGTTAGTATATAGATACATTTACTGCTCAGTGTATTGTAGCTGTGGCTTTCTCAGTGGATGCATTTTAATTGAGGAGAATCCAACTGTGATAACCTACCAGGACTGAAAGTCAATTGTTTTTGCAGGTTTTAACAATTTAAAATGATTTAAAGTGCCTTTTTTCCCCAGAAAAATTTAATTGGCTGCTCTTGCTAAGAGTTTAAGTGGGGGAATGTGGACTTTGTTTGGCTGGTTAGTTAAACTAATGGCTAGATTCACTGTGTAAGTACTGATTTGTTCCTTCCCTGAGATGGAAAAAAAGGGTTTTCACTCTTGAGAAGCAGCAGTACCGCCACGGCTTAAAGCCCAGGAATCTGCTGCAAGGAGACAATTAAGAACTCTGTTGATGAATGCAGAGCATCTCCTCCATTTGAGGCCGCTCAAACAGGGTACTCAATCTGTGCATCTCCCAGTAGCCTGTCTGTGTTTCTGGTGGGCTGTAGCAGCCCACTTCTTGGGTTTTATTAGCCAGCTCTGTGCCTCCCAAATAGTGTGGAGATTGAAAGGAACACATACTTTGTGCTCCTATCTCTCACTGCTCTTCTGCCACTGGTAAAAGGGAACCTGGCCTTGTGCTGGTTCAGTATGTCTGATGCCTGACCTTGTGCTGATTCAGCATACAGAGTTAAGGTCTTTCATGTTTATTCCTGTTCTTGGGAGAGTAAAAAACACACATAATTTAGTTTTGCTTTTAATTACACTATGCTGCCTACAGCAGTGTGTCTAGGTCTGAACAGCTGTGCAACCCACATAGTTTGTAACCATTTCCTCTTCTGTATCATTATATAATTTTACCTTCATTGATTTTTACTTGTATTATATTTGGGAGGTAACCCAGTTGAATTAAGAGATTACATTTATCTCCAGTTAATCTGCCTGATATGAATGAAATTATGATATAATTTAGTAATTTAATTCAGATTTTTTTACTTGAGAGTTTTTAAACAGACAAAATTCACATGATTACTAGGATGATCTAACAATTATAATTAACAGCACACTATTTGAAATTCTAAGGACCAAAAATCTCAGTGCACAAATGTCCCTTAAAGGGACAAAGCACAAGCAGCATTTGTAGCGCGCCTTGGGGCTGGAAGTGTTCTTCCTGACGGACCCTCACACTTTGTCCCTTTTTCAGACAGGAATGTAAATTATCTAAAAGGGAGGGAAGGGGCTTGAGGTATGTTGTACTGACCTTGAATCACAATCCCCAACTCCAAGGCTTCCCCAGTGCTCTTGCTTGAGAGACTAAAGCAGCCTCTCCACAGGTTGTAGAAAACAGGGGTGAACAATGTCTGCACTAGCAGGTTGGAAGGATGAATACAAAATACATCATTCATGTAGTGAATCTAAAGTAAATGTTTTTAATTAACTTTTACATGTTTGGCTAGAGATTGCAAACATACAATTTCCTTATGAAAGAGTTCATATGGTGCCTTGTTCCTTTTACTCTGTTTCTTTCTCTCCAGTTTTTATTATAGCCTAGTCATTAATGTGTAACTGCAAAATTGCACTGTAGATACTTATGCATTTTCTATAGTATTTTCTATATACACCCACCCTTTTCTATATTGGGCATGTATGATGTCCACCACTCCAGTTTTTAATTTTTAAATTGAATATGTTAAAATAATACTCACAGCTATGTAACAGTTATCTGATTTCTGTATTCTGTCTGTCTCTCTGGGTACCTATATCACACCTGTTGATGTGATATCCAAGTGCCTATTGATTTAAGTAGTCTTTAATTGAAAACTGCTCAGCAAACATGGTTTTCAATTTACTGCTGTAGCCATTTACATTTTAGGGGCTAGAGGCTTATCTGCAGCAGTTGATGGTTGAGGATTTAAAAATAGAGCTGGATGTCATGCAGGTATACTGCAACAATATGCAGGAATTTCAGGAAGGACCTGTTATACATCTTGCAGGGCCTACAGGCTAGAATGGTGCTTCTGTATTTGTGTAAACTGGTGTCTGCATGTGTAACCTTAAGAAAGTAAAAGACAAAGAATCAATGATTTAAAAATTAATTAAAATCAGGAAGGCTTTCCCCCTGCTGACAGGATATTTAGGATGGAAATCATTAAATGAGCTATTGTGGCAAATGCAATATTGATTGCTTACCAAGAACAGTCCTTTGAACACCACAGTAAAGACGGATAACTGTTTTTTAACAGCCAGAGCCAAAGGCAAACATTCTTATATGCAACTTGGGTGCATGTGCATAATCAAACCCATCCCCTTACTGACCAGTATAAACTATTTACCACCCAATGAAACATTTATGTCATTTTCTCTCTGTCCTTTTAATAAAATCGTATGTGCTACAGATGTGCATTCATTCCCTGTGTGTAGGTTGTCTACTGCATTCATCACTAGGCCCTAGTCTAAACGAGGGAGTTATTTCGAAATATCTCCCCTTATTTTGAAATAAGAAGTGGAGCGTCCACACTACCAATCCCGTTATTTCAAAATAAGGGGCTGTTTATTTCAAAATAACAACTCCTACTTTCCACGATGAGTAACACTTTTTTCAAAATAGTTATTTTGAAATAGTATTAGTGTGGATGCTCCACTGCTGCTGTTTTGAAATAACTGCTCCACAGAGACATTAAAACTAATTACTCCTTACTGCTTTCTGGGGTTCTAAGCCGAAGTAGCACATCCACATTAGGGAGCCTGCCTCAGATTAATTTTGAGGCTTCCCTGTAATGTGGACACACTACTTTGAAATAATTATTTCAGGAGTTATTATTTTGAAATAAATTATTTTGAAATATTTCCTCGTGTACACATGCCCTATGGTTTTGGGGTGGATTCATTTGGTTATTTTTAATATGGTGAGTAGCTTTTACTATTTAAGTCATGAAAGAGGTGCAGAACCTGAAATTATTAGCACAACTCATAGCAAAATGTACCTATGAGGAAACTGCATCCACTTGAAATTACTTAAGAAAATAGATCCATGTCTTGAGTGAAGATCTCAATGAACTAATAACAATGAGGCATTAATTTAAGTTTGCACCAGGTTTTCTATTGTGATTGCTGTCTTGTAATAGAATTTTTGATAGACTGTGGACTGAAATGCAACTTTTTAAATGTATTATTAAAATAATCAGTATATTCATAAGGGAAGAAGACTATGAACACAAAGGCCATTTTCATTTCTACCACGGACTTGATTAAAAATGGATTTAAAAATCACAGAAGGGGAAACAAATGATATATGTACAATATTCATAGAATCATAGAATCCTAGAACTGGAAGGGACCTCAAGAGATTACTGAGTCCAGCACCCCGTCCTTCTGGCAGGACCAAGCACTTTCTAGATCATCCCTGACAGGTGTCTGTGTAACCTGTTCTTAAATATCTCCTGTGATGGAGATTCCACAACCCCCCTAGCTAATTTATTCCAGTGTTTAACCTCCCTGACAGTTAGGAAGTTTTTCCTAATGTCCAACCTAAACCTCCCTTGCTGCAATTTAAGCCTATTGCTTCTTGTCCTATCGTCAGAATCCATGGAGAACAATTTTTCTCCCTCCTCCTTGTAACACCCTTTTAGATACTTGAAAACTGCTATAATGTCCCCTTTTCAGTCTTCTCTTTTCCAAACTAAACAAGTCCAGTTCTTTCAGTCTTCCCTCATGGGTCATGTTTTCTAGCCCTTTAATCATTTTTGTTGATCTTCTCTGGACCTTTTCCAGTTTCTCCACATCTTTCTTGAAATGTGGTGCTCAGAACTGAACACAGTTCTCCAGCTGAGGCCTAAGCATTGCAGAGTAGAATGGAAGAATGACTTCTTGTGTCTTACTCACAACACTCCTGTTAATGCATCCCAGAATCATGTTTGCTTTTTTGCAACAGTGTCATACTGTTGACTCATGTTTAATTTGTGGACTACTATGACCCCTAAATCCCTTTTTGCAGTACTCCTTCCTAGACAGTCATTTCCTTTTCTGTATGTGTTCCTTTCTAGATAGAGTACTTTGCATTTGATTTATTAAACTTCATCCTTTTTACCTCACCCTATTTCTCTAGTTTGTCCAGATCATTTTGAATTTGACCTTATCCTCCAAAGCATTTGCAACCCTTCCTAGCTTGGTATCATCTGCAAACTTAATAATCATACTCTCTATGCCATCATCTAAATCATTGATGAAGATATTGAACAGAACCAGTCCCAGAACAGACTCCTTGCAGAACTCCACTTGTTATGCCCTTCCAGCATGATTGTGAACTGTTAGTAACTACTCTCTGAGAATGGTTATCCAGCCAGTTATTCACTCACCTTATAGTAGCCCCATCTGGGTTGCATTTCCCTAGTATAGTGATAAGAAGGTCATGCAAAACCATGTCAAATGCCTTACTAAAGTATAGGTATACCATGTCCACTGCTTCTCCCTTATCCATAAGGCATACTTTCCTGTCAAAGAAAGCTATCAGATTGGTTTGACATGATTTGTTCTCTACAAATCCATGCTGGCTGTTACCAATCACCTTATTATCTTCCAAATGTTTGTAGGTGGAGTCCTTAATTACTTGCTCTATTATCTTCCCTGGTACAGAAGTTAAACTGACTAGTCTGTAGTTTCCTGGGTTGTTCTTATTTCCATTTTTTATAGATGGGCACTATATTTGCCCTTTTCCACTCTTCTGGAACCTCTCCCGACTTCCATGATTTTTCAAAGATGAAAGGCTCAGATACCTTCTCTATGGGTATGTCTACATAGCAAAGTTATTTCAAAATAACAGTAGTTATTTTGAAATAACTTTCCTAGCGTCTACACAGCCATTCCATTATTTTGAAATTAATTCGAAATAGCGGAGGATTTATTTTGAAATTGGTAAACCTCATTCCACGAGTAATAGTGCCAATTTCGAAATTGCTATTTTGAAATAAGCGCTGTGTAGATGCTTATTTCAAAATAGGGGGACTCCAGCCCTTCCCAGGGTGCCCTGCTGGCCGCACTGGCCACAAGGCAAATTCTGACCTGATGCCCTACCAGAACTGGTTCCAATTAGCCTTAAATGTGATTCAACGTCCACTCAGTGTGGACGTGCTATTTCAAAATAGAAAAATGCTATTTCAAAATGCATTTTGTGTGTAGACGCGTTATTTCGTAATAAGCTCTTTTGAATTAACTATTTCAAAATTAGATATTTCAAAATAACGGGGTAGTGTAAACGTACCCTATCAGCTTCTTGAGTATTCTAGGATGCATTTCATCAGGCCCTGGTAACTTGCAGACATCTAATTTTCTAAGTAATTTTTAACTTGTTCTTTTATTTTATCTTCTAAACCTACCCCATTTCCGCTAGTATTCCACTAGATGGGCACCACTAACCCTCTCAGAAGGGAGTCTCCAACCAACACTACCCTACATTTCCTCTTCACAGTGGTGGCTGCAGACCTCCCAGCATTGAGGATACAAGGCTTCTCCTCTTCTGCTTCAGGGGGTGATTCCTTATTTCTCCTATCCAGAACAGCATAGTGGGAGGGTTGAGAGCAGGGGTGGAGCACTGCCTGCTGCCAGAAGTTACCAGCTGCCAGCACACACCTTTCACATTAGATGGTCTCCCCAGTCTGGATTTCACTAAGTGGGAATTGCAAGCCACAGTCCCTGCAAAACCACACCAGGATCTGAGTAGAGGCATTCATGGTCAGTTGGTCTGTCTGGCTACAGACACAGATGGAGGAGACAGAAACAGTGCTGGCACAGGTGTTGCGGGTCTTCCTAACTATATTAGGACTCCCTCCATCAAAATCCCTCTTAAACTCCCCTGTCTGCAGTCCCTTGTCTGCTTTGCTCCCCTAGGGTACGTCTACACTTGCTCCCTAGTTCGAGCTAGGGATGCAAATATAGCCTACCGAAATTACTAATGAAGGGGGATTTAAATATCCCTCCCTTCATTAGTATAATCTCGCCCGCACGTTATTCCGCTCAACAGCTGATTCGAACCAGGAAGTGCGCTCTGGGATGCGGTAGTTCGAATCAAACCCCCTTCATTTTTTGAGGCGTATCGTTAGTTCGAACCACGGGGTTTGATTTGAACGAATGCATCCCAGAGCGCACTTCCTGGTTCAAATCAGCTGTTGAGCGGAATAACGTGCGGGCGAGATTATGCTAATGAAGCATGGGATATTTAAATCCCTGCTTCATTAGCAATTTCGGTCTGCT
This sequence comes from Pelochelys cantorii, assembly GCA_032595735.1. Taxonomy (NCBI): domain Eukaryota; kingdom Metazoa; phylum Chordata; order Testudines; family Trionychidae; genus Pelochelys; species Pelochelys cantorii. The sequence continues at coordinate 75,286,822 of CM064328.1, forward strand.
ACATTTGCATCCTTAGCTCGAACTAGGGAACAAGTGTAGACGTAAACCTAGATACTCTACCTCTGGCTTTTAAAGCCTGCACACTTAGGTCAGAACTACCCCCTCATTAGGCACACAGGGGGAGGGTGATCCCAAGGCTGAGTGAGGCTGATCAAAAGTAACCAAGGAAACAAAAGATCAAATACTCTGTGTCACATACTCCCAGTTATCACAGTAACTGAAATCACCTGCAACAGAACAGAAACAGAAACAAAATGCAAACGAACAGTGGAGTAAACTCACTCACTCACGCCAAAGCTAGTACACTCTTGAATTAATATTGAATTAAAGCATCAAGCTAGTCTGTTGGGAGGAAATGCCTTTGAATCATGCTAGTTTCTCTAAATGTTTGTTCAGGCAAACTTGCAAATTACATATCCTCCTATCCAGCAGAACACAGTTGACACAGCAAAACAAAGTCTCACACCAAATATGAATAGGAGAAAGTAGGATAGGAGACAGGATGGTTTTTAAGTCTATTTTAAAGAATGCTACACATTAAATTATTGGTGAGATCTCACGTGCTGTACCTCTCACAGATGTAGAACAGAATTCTCAGCCGAGGGGGTGTTGGGGACTAAGCTGAATTTGACACCTTTGTGCCCTCCTGATGGTGAATTTCTCTGGAGCCAAAGTAGTCCCCAGAATCGCTTAGAGTGTGTCTACACTGCACCATAACTTGAAATAAGATACACAATTTGACTTATGCAAATTGCATATCTCATTTCAATGCTATTTTGAAATAACTTATTTCATCATTTGGTGCTGACTACACAGTGCCAAATTTTGAAATAATCCGCTATTCCGAAACAACCCTTACTCCTTGTAGAATGAGGTTTACAGGGACTTTGGAATAGCAAACCCAAAATAACAGGCTTGCTGTGAAGACACGGCATAGCTATTTGGGATAGTCTGGTATCTCCAAATAGCGTTGCAGTGTAGACATACCCTCAGATAGGCCTGGGGGCCACCTATGTTATATCTTCTATGTTCTACTATTCAGTGCCTAAAAGAGCCGCAGGACTCCATGTTGCAGTCCTGTCCCTGACATACACTTTCCACCAATAGTATGACCCCTCTACCTGGGCTTGAAATTCAGTCTTTGGAAGACAGTCTGTAAGTGTGTTCTTCAATTCCTGCACTGAGGAAAACAAGGAACAAATCACATCTGCTACAGGATGTGCATTCATTCCCTGTGCCTAGGCTGTCTACTGCATTCATCACTACAGTTTCAGAGTGGATTCATTTTAATTACTTTTAATGTTGTGAGCGGTTCTTTACTTTTTTAGCCACAAAAGAAGCACAGTAGCTGCAGTTATCTGCACAACAGGTAGCAGAATATACATAGGTGGAAATTGCATCCACTTGGAATTACTCAAGACAAATAGAGCCGTGTCTGGAGTAAACCTCTCAAATAATTAATAATGAGGAGGCCTAAATTTAACGTGGCACCAGGTTCTCCATTGTGGTTACTGTCATGTAATAGCATTTTTATGCTTTTCACTTCATGTGCTAGGGAAATTCTCCCTGGCCTCTTAGGCTTTTAGAGCTTTTTTTATGCTGCTCAGGCCTTTCCATCTGCAAGGACAAGAATCTCATCTGTACATCTCTCTAAATTCTGCAAATATTGTACCTTTGAGGACCCCTGAGGTTTCTTGTGAAGACTTCTTCTTTGCTGAGAGGATATTTAGCATGGGAAGAATTTTTAATTAAAAGATTTTCTGTAGATAAGACTTAATTTTATGTAAAGGACAGCAGCACCTAATAAATTAAAAAGAGGGTAATCTCTGCTTCCAGATTTGGAGTCTTCAGAGCTTTAGTCATTCAGTTAAAATGTCTGTAGGACAAAACAGATTGCCATGTTAAAATTAGAATTAGAACAACTATTTTGCATAGCTTACTTGTATGCTAATTGCTCATGTGAAACATTTTGTGGCTATTTAGTAAAAAGTTTTCCTAAACAATTGTGTCATTTCCTGCACATTTTGATTTCTAAAAGAAAAAAAGTTTATAAGGCAGAAACTAGTATAGTGTGTTTACACAAAGATAAACCTTTCTTTTTATTAGTGTATACAATTCACTGAAAATCTGCATAAGAAATAAATGATTAAGACAGTAACCTGATATATTATTAATATGTAGAAATTCTCTCCAGTCCATGTTCTTTTGTTTCAACAAGATGATAACATCAACAAGATTAGCCATTTTTGAGAATCAGGGAACAATACATACCTTTGCCCATGTAAAAAAAAAATGTAGAGAAACCTGAAGATCAACAAACCTAAGTCAGAAGCAAATTGCAGAACCTAGGAACCCTTAATAAGAATACTTTACCCCTAGATTTACTGATACCATGATGACCTCAGATTATCTCAGGGGTCACAGGAAAATATGAGGAAAAGAGACAGTCTGTCAGCCTGGCCCCCAAACCGTCTGGGGCTTCAGAAGTCAAAGTCAACATTATAAGCCTCACTTGGAATCAGTCAGTAGCCTGGGGCAAATCACAGAGCACAGATGTAATAAGGCAGAAATACGTCTGAACAAATGGGCCATTGCATTCTGTCTGAGATACTGGTCCCAAGTGTTTTGAAGTTGTAGCCCCAGGTGACTGCACTACAATAATCTAAACTCAAGATGAAAGACATATGGTGAGGTTTACACCCAAAAGGAAAATAGCAGTTGCTCTCTGATAATTCAGCAGCAGTTGGGAAATAGCAGGAGCCAAGGTTACTAATCTGGTAAAGAAGGGATGCACTCATCCTGTTAGAAAGGTGCTGATATAACTTATATCATTTACTTTCATTGTTCTTCCTCATCCTTCAAGCAACTTGGCACAGGGTCTCAATCTGTGTAAGACAGTGGATAAATCATTCCAATACATCTTCAGGATCAGATGAGGTAGAAATATATTGCAGATCTGGGTGTTATCAGCATGCTTAAAACTCTGTAACTATTGATTCCTTGGTGATCCCTTGATTTGAGGATGATTTCTACCATGGATTTGCATATTGGTCCTGAGGTGACTCAGAAATCCGATCCTGGAACCACAACTTAGTCTGCCTTAGGGACAGTCATTTTGTGGCAGGCCAGCTGCCTGCTGGGAGAAAGTTCTTTCTTTTTTCCTTCCTTCCCTCTATCTTTCAGCTTCAAGGGAAAGGTGCTTCTTCTCGAATTAGGCCTCTGCCTGATGGAGGATATGGCATCATTGGGGTCAGTTTGTGACTTATTCTTTCCAGATTGTGACATCCACATAAGTTTTCTTAAGATATACTTTCAGTGCATCTTCATAGCATTTGCTCTGACCACCACTGAATTTCTGATTATAGATGAGCAGGGAGTGGGACACTTGTTTTGGAGAGCGAGACTCTGGTAGCAACATACTTTGTCCAGCCCAGTGACGCTGGTGCATGATGATCATTGCTTCAGTGCTGGTGAGACTGGCTTCAGTGAAAATGCTGGTAAATACGTGGTAATCTTGCCACTTGAGGTAAAGGATCTTTTGGAGGCATCATTGATAGAACCTCTCCAGACTCTTGAGGCGTTATCAATAGGTCACTTAGGGTGTGTCTAGACTACATGGCTCCGTTGACGGAGCCATGTAGAAGAGTGTACTCGGCAAAGGGAAATGAAGCAGCGATTTAAATAATCGCCGCTTCATTTACATCAAAATGGCCGCCGCGCTGTGCCGATCAGCTGTTTGTCGGCATAGCACGGTAGTCTAGACGGGGATCAACCGACCCCAGATCCCTTTGTCGTCAGATCCCTTATGCCTTGTGAAACAAGGCTTATAGGATCTGACGACAAAGGGATCTCGGGTTGGTTGATCCCTGTCTAAACTACCACGGTGTGCCGACAAACAGCTGATCGGCACAGCGCGGCGGCCATTTTGATGTAAATGAAGTGGCGATTATTTAAATTGCCACTTCATTTCCCTTTGCCGAGTACACTCATCAACATGGCTCCGTCAACGGAGCCATGTAGTCTACACACACCCTTAGATTTCATATCCTAAAGGAGTGTAGTAACAATTATTATGTATGTTCATTATCTTAAGATAATTATCGTATCTTATTATCAATTATCTTGATGTCCTGCTGTAGATCATGGTTTGTGAAAACACATTGGAGTAATTTCCTAAAGTAAACATTTCTGCACTGGATCCTGTGCTGGATCTCACTGTCAATTATAGACATTTGAGAAAGTTGGCTACCAAGGTACCAAAGTGCTCATATTTCACCAAAATCTGATCCTCAATGGTTATTTGTATTGAGTCATGTGCAAAACCTGCAGCAGATCGACAGAGAACTTTAATCTTCTCAATATTGAGTAAGACTTCTATGCTTCAATAAGTTCATGCGAGGAACTCCAGCATGGACTGAAAGTGATTCTCAATGTGCATGAAGAGGTCAGAGTCATCATGCATACTGATATGCTTTAAAATTTGGAAGCCCTGCTTTAAAATTTGAGTGGGGATCCTGAAAATTAAAGAGCTGCCCATCAATTCTGTTTGGATATTGACTCCATTGGGTGATCTTTACTGAGGACAAAAATAACTGCTAAATCGATGAAAAATAGGGTTGGGGACTTATTTTTGATGTCACAGATTTTCCATTGGGCTTCATCCTTGAGTTGCTTGTATAACTTTCCTCTGCCGGTGTGATATGTCATTTTGCCACATGCAATGAACTTGTATTTTCTGGTTGAAGCCCTGAATCTCAGTGTCATTCTCATCAAACCAATCCTGGTGATGGTGGATGACATATCTAATTGACTCAGCACATACCCAGAGTCTTTAATCCCTTCCAGAAATTTTCATTGTCATCTTTAGCTGTAGGCTAACTTTGGCATTATATCTAACAAGAGGCTTGACACTGAATTTCTTTAGTACTGAATTTTCCCGCGTGTGATGCCTTGAGGTGATCTGGAAACGCATATTTGAGCTAAGAAGGCAATGATCTGTCCAACATTCATCAGGTCTATGCATGGCTTTTGTAATAAGGACATTTTTCCATTCTCAAGTTCTAACAATAATATAGTCAAGACGGCACTACTGCCAGGAGCAAGGGTGTCTTCAGGTGATCTTACACGTCTCACTTTGCCTTTGTTCGTGATGACTAGGGCATGTTCTGTGCATTTGCTCAGGAGGAGGATGCCACTGGAGTTAGCCTTTCCTACTCCTTTTTTTTTTCTGATCGTGCCATTCTAGAGATCTAATTCCTGCCCAACTCTAGCTTTATAATATCCAAGGAAAATGATCTTGTCTTCCTTGGGAAAATAACTTAAGACTCTGCCAAGATCTGTGTTGAATTGTTCTTGAATAGCCTCAATAGAATCAAGCATTGTGGTATATGTATTGATGGCAGCAGGAGACTGGTTGGTACTGAGCTTAAGACAAAGAATTATAAAACATTCATTGATTCCTACAGGAAATTCTGCAAACTTACTGAAAACCTATTCTATATCACAAAACTGACATTATGAATGTGCCTCTCCTGTGCAGATTTTCTTTCCCTGAAAAAGGTGTAGCCTCCACCACCTTCTCTCATGGTGGTATTTCTGCTTCCCTGTAGTGGTCTCAGTTCATGTCAGAGAAATCTTATCTTGGATGCAGAGTAGTGTGAAACTTCCTTATGATGAGAAACATTCAACTTTCTCACCAGATGCAGGTAACTTACTTTAAGCAAGCTGTTTATCACATGGAACTGTTTCACAACTGCAACTTAACAGATGCTGCGATGGAGACAGAAACCTTGCTTTATGTCCTGCACCACCATTATGTAAAATCTGAACATTTCTTTATGCTGCAGTCAATTTGATTTGAAATGAGACCTAAGGCTTTGGCATCCTTGCCAAATTCCTCTTTATTTCCTCTGGTCATCTGGATAACACAGTGGTATGTGAGAAAGAATTCAGGGATGCAGCATATTAAAAATCCTTTCCTTTACTTCCAGATGAAAATAGATCATTATAATGGCATAACAAACCATGGACTGAGTGGTTTCTTGGCATGACTATCTCAATATTTTCCCTTAGAGCTCTTCTAAGATCTATTGGGCCCTTTTAGCCTCTGGAAATGGACCATCAAATCATTCTGGCTTATAGGAGAAATGTGCCACAGCTTTAAAAGAGAGTTTCTGTTTGGTGCATGTGAAGGACATGGTTGAATGCTTATCATCATTCAAATTCCAAAATAATGCCCAGATTGTAGTTAGCAATGAGATTAGCCAGAAACTATCTGAACAGAGTCGAGTTTTCATGGTGGTCACAAATGCCAGTATAGCATTCTGAACATTGTGATGATAACTATATGATACTTTCTACATATTATGCCCCTTTTAATACCTCATATGCATTTTGTCTAATGTACTAGGGACAATTACTAATATTCCAGACTTCTGAGAAGCTTGAAAAAATAGCACTCTAAAACCATATCAAACCAAAGGCAGATAACAAAAGCAGGTACATAAGCAACAAAGCAAAACAAAAAACCAGCAATCTGTTGTATAATTTTTCCCCTTCAAAAGTTGATTTAAAGTTCCAAATACACAGCTTCTACAGAAAAGGACTAGCAGAATTTTCATGTTACTCCTCAGAAGTCTGGAATATTAGTAATTGTCCCTAGTACATTAGACAAAATGTACATGTTCAGAATGCTATAGTGGCATCAGCAGAAATTCAAAGTAAATGTTATATACAGTAAAACTCCAATAGTCCGGCACCCAATTGTCCGGCACTCCTGACAGTCCGGCATCAAAATGGCAAGCACTCCTGACGGAACCAAGACGGAACTGTTCAGGTCAGCCGCTCTCACGTGGGTTACAGCAGGGAGGAGAGGTGTTTGGCTCTGGGGAAGGAGAGAGGAGGGGAGGGGGATTGGGTTAATCATGGCGTCCGGGCTCACTCATTGAAAAGCCGGCCTCTCAGCACACGTGCCCCAGCTCCTGGAGGGAGACGTGCGGCTGTACCGGGACCCAAGCATAATGTTGGGGGGGAGGGTGGAGTGGGATCGGGTTACAGCAGGGAGGAGAAGTGTCTGGCTCTGGCGAAGGGGAAAGGGAAGAGGGTTGGGTTACAGCAGGAAGGAGAAGTGTTTGGCTCTGGGGAAGGGAAGGGGAGTGGGATTGGGTTACAGCAGGAAGAGGAGGTGTTTGGCTCCGGGGAAGGGGAAGGGGAGGGGGATTGGGTTACGCATGGCGACCCGGCCAGCTCATTGAAAAGCCGGACGCTCAGCGCACGTGCCCCAGTGCCTGGAGGGAGACGCGCATCTGTACCAGTGGCTCCGGGATCCAAGCATAGGGGGGGGAGGAGGATTGGGTTGGGAGTATGCAGTACCTCTGGATACTCCAGCATATCCAATAATCCGGCACCACCTGGGTCCCAAAGGTGCCGGATTATAGGATGTCTAGTGTAATAAAATCCCATAATTGTTTTATGTAGACATTGAAATTATGATCCCTATTTCTTATAACCAAAATTGTCACAACAAAAATAATACTTCATAATATTACTTACTTTTTTAAAGAACCTGGAAGGTTCTTTAGAATGTTAATTACTATAATGCCAATTATAGTAATTAAAACTAAAGGTCATTTGTGATGTATGTCATCAGTATTCATTAAAATTATGTAAATCCAGACACTAGGAGTTTGTCACTTGACCAAGAGTCAACACTGAGTCAGCTAGAGTTAGAACCCAAAAGTCCTACCTCAAAGTCCTGTCATCCAACCATGAAAGGCTGCTTAAAGCAAGAATCCATTCCTGAAGATGGTAATGAGACTGGGAAGCCATAGTCCATTATGTATTGCTGATGTTACAAAATAGCATGGAGTCTCCCACCAACCAGAGAGGGTAAATATCTTGTTTTGTGTATCCCTAATGGATAGCACTGTTATATGTTTATTTAGGGAGGGCGGTGGATGGGATGAGTTGGTGACTTACACAATAGTAATATGTGTGCCAGGAAATCTCCAGTGCCATTGCTTAAGCTAGGTAAGAAACTTGCTGGATTTCCCTGTAACAGGAAATGTGGTGACTTGGTTTCTTCTACAAGAACATAAAGTAGAAAAAGATTACAAGAATGGTATCCGTTAAAGAAATATACTAATGAATGCCACTGTTTTAAAAGGTGAGTCCTAAGGTTGACACAAGCACTTGAAGAAAATTTTCAACCTGAATAGTATATGTTTCCAAGGAAAATCTGTATAATCAATGCTTCTGTATCATACATAAAATATATGGGTAGGAGCTGTGGGACCAGCTCTGCAAATGCTTATGCACACAGGTGGCTTTACCTGCACGAGGCATCTTTGTGAAGTCAATGGAAGGCATTAATTGAGACAAAGCTCCTCACATGCAAAAGTATTTACAGGACTGAGCCCTGTATAACAGCACTTGGTACAATAAAGTCTATTTCCTTTGTTAGCCAGAAATAGAAAACAAGTGGAAAATGAACTTCATATTATGTTCAAAAAAAGAAAAATACATTTACAAAAATAAGATTTTTGTTTTTATTCTATCCTTTATTTTCTGTGTGTTTATAGTAAGCAATTTAAAGAGCATAATGACAGTAGAGCAACAAATAATAGCTGATGATAATACCCATGTGCAATCTCATACCCTCACTTAACACACACACTTCCCACTTACGAGAAAACAAGAAATAAAAGAGCAAATTATCTGCTGAGGTAACTGCTGAAGTCAGCGGAGGTAAATCAACAGAGAATTTGGACCTAAAATCCTAAAAGTTCACAATAACATACTTTGCAAGTATGAAATACACCTGATTTTAGCAGGTTATGTAAATACATATAAATATGTTTAGGTAAAATAAGTCCTCTGACAGGGATAAAACTTGCTAGGATTATGCATTTATTATCTATATCATTTTATAAAACTCTAAATTCAAACTCTAAACTCAAAACTAAAACTCATCACTAACATATTAGTTATGTAATTTGAGTTAAATACCCAATTCATAACTGAGAAGCCTGGAGTTTAACATTAAAAAATCAAAGGAAGAGTGATACTATGGAACCCATAACACAGCTGTGAGTATAGCTTGAATGAGGACTGATTGAACCAGAACCCTTTTCTGAAAGCATCTGGAGAGAAGAAAAGATGAAAGAACAGTTTCAGAGAGTAAAGGTGGATAGCCTGACTAGGCTTTAATAAATGACTAGATTAAAAATATGGGAACTCCTGCTAGTTGAAAACAAAAATTCAATCACGAATGAGGAAAGACTCAAGTTAAGTCAATCACAGTAGGCTCTCGTTCCAAAATAGCAAACAATAAAAAAATTCTGATTCCATGCTGGATGAAGTGCCATTGAAACAATGTAAAAACACTGTCCCGGATTGAAGTGTCATTAGAGGAGGTTTTGGAACAAATTGAAAAACTTAATGTTAACAAATCTCCGGGACCGGATGGCATTCATCCAAGGGTTCTAAAAGAACTCAAATGGGAAATTTCTGAACTATTATCTGTGGTTTGTAACCTATCCCTTAAATCGGCTTCTGTACCTAATAACTGGAAGGTAGCTAACGTGACACCAATATTTAAAAAGGGCTCCAGAGGCGATCCGGGCAATTACAGACCGGTAAGTCTAACTTCAGTACCAGGCAAATTGGTCGAAACAACAGTAAAAAATAAAATTGTGAGGCACATAGAAGAACATAATTTGTTGGACAAAAGTCAACATGGTCTCTGGAAAGGGAAATCATGTCTTACTAATCTATTAGAGTTCTTTGAAGGGGTTAACAAACACGCAGACAAGGGAGATCCAGTAGATATAGTATACTTAGATTTTCAGAAAGCCTTTGACAAGGTCCCTCACCAAAGGCTCTTGTGTAAATTACATTGTCATGGGATAAGAGGGAAGGTCCTTTCATGGATTGAAACTGGTTAAAAGACAGGAAACAAAGGGTAGGAATAAATGGTAAATTTTCAGAATGGAGGGGGTAACTCATGGTGTACCCCAAAGGTCAGTCCTGGGACCAATCCTGTTCAACTTATTCATAAATGATCTGGAGAAAGGGGTAAGCAGTGAGGTGGTAAAGTTTGCAGATGATACCAAACTGTTTAGGATAGTCAAGACAGAAGCAGACTGTGAGGGACTCCAAAAAGATCTCGCCAAACTGAGTGATTGGGCAACAAAATGGCAAATGAAATTTAATGTGGATAAGTGTAAAGTAATGCACATCGGGAAAAATAACCCCAACTATACGTACAGTATGATGGGGGCTAATTTGGCTACGACAAATCAGGAAAGAGATCTTGGAGTTATCGTGGATAGATCTGTGAAAACGTCCACACAGTGTGCAGCGGCAGTCAAAAAGGCAAATAGGATGCTAGGAATTATTAAGAAAGGGATAGAAAATAAGACCCAGAATATCTTACTGCCCCTGTATAAAACTATGGTACGCCCACATCTTGAATACTATGTACAGATGTGGTCTCCTCACCTCAAAAAAGATATTTTGGCCTTGGAAAGGGTTCAGAAAAGGGCAACTAAAATGATTAGGGGTTTGGAACGGGTCCCATATGGGAGAGGTTAAAACGACTGGGACTTTTCAGTTTAGAAAAGAGGAGACTGAGGTGGGATATGATAGAGGTATATAAAATCATGAGTGGTGTGGAGAGGGTGAATAAAGAAAAGTTATTTATTAGTTCCCAGGATAGAAGAACTAGAGGACACCAAATGAAGTTAATGGGTAGCAGGTTTAAAACTAATAAGCGAAAGTTCTTCACACAGTGCGTAGTCAACCTGTGGAACTCCTTGCCAGAGGAGGCTGTGAAGGCTAGGACTATAACAGAGTTTAAAGAGAAGCTAGATAATTTCATGGAGGTTAGGTCCATAAAAGGCTATTAGCCAGGGGATAGAAATGGTGTCCCTGGCCTCTGTTTGTCAGAGGCTGAAGAAGGATGGCAGGAGACAAATCGCTTGATCATTGTCTTCGGTCCACCCTCTCTGGGGCACCTGGTGCTGGCCACTGTCGGCAGACAGGCTACTGGGCTAGTTGGACCTTTGGTCTGACCCAGTATGGCCATTCTTATGTTCTTATGTTCTAAAAATGAATCATGAAAATATTTTTTGATTGTAAGAACATTCTAAACATTATCAGACCCTCTTGCCCAAGTCTGTGTGCATCCTGTTTCAGATTCAGGCCTTTTCTTCAGTAGGAGTATTGAATGACAGTGTTTCCTTAAAGATCAAATTGAATTAGAAACTTTGCTGGATACACCAAGGTCTATTCCAACTGTTAGCATTTTATTTGGCAAAACAAAACGATAAACTTAATACCATAAATAAGCCTGTGGCTCACACTGTTCAAACTGTGCTTAAGCTGTCTTCTCTATCCATTTCATCTCTGTTATATGCTGGCATAACCACCACCAGGTGGATTTGAAGTTGGGACCTCTGGAGCTTAAGGTAGGAGCTGCTACGGTTTGAGCTGTAAAGCCAGCTGCCTCCCACTTTAAGCTGTAGAGCTCACCTGTTCTTAGCGCTTGCTGTAAGTGGTCTGAGTGCCACTATATGGACAGTGAACCACACTAAGTGGGTGGGTTACACTAGCAAATGCTCAGGTTCTCTGAGGTTTCTCACCTCTTTCATCTGGTACGTGACCACCTGCCAAAAGCATTTTCAGACACTTGTACATTCCTACCAGTATAAATTGCATTGCAAGCTGCTTGAAGTGCAGAGATTATAACTTTAATATTGTGAATATGTTGATTTATTTTATATCATGAATGTACGACTCCTAATACAATTGTATCCAGTCCATGACAGGGACTCCAAGGAATAATAATAATAATAATAATAATGATTAATAATTAATAAATAATAAAAAATTCTTACTCATGTTTGAGTGAAAGTTGCATGAATTTTTTTTTTTTGTTATTTTTGAATCAGACTAAAAATTCAGTGTCCCCATAATGACCATTATGAGCAGTGCTTTAGTATAACTGCAGTTTTGTTTCCCCTTAACATAGAACATAAGACACACGCTCCTTTTCCTGGGTCTCCCAAAATAATTGTTTCTTGCTCCTCATCCAGAGCCTTGCTCTTAGAGAATGTGAAGACCATTCCTTAAAATATACTGGGTAACTATACTTAAAAATATCCAAACACTATTGCTTGATGTGGCAATTATCTTTCATGTGCTATAGTGTCCTGTTTAAAACATAGTTTATGTGTGCAACTTCAGTAATATTCGGAAAATTAAATGCCCATTGTTTATAGTTTCATAGCTTGCTGATGTTCATATTTTGTTCCCAGTTGGAATACACTCCAGTGGTGAAAACAAAATCTCTCTTGTTTAATTGTACTCCAAGGTGGAGTTAGGAATGTGTCAAAATGTGAAAGAACACTAGCTTTAATAAGCATACAATGCAATTTAACAGTTCATAAAACAGTAAAATTTAATCCTAGACTGAGAAATTTATTAAATCTCACTCAGCAAAATGGGGCATGGAATGTGTGAGCAAGTGAAAATTAAGTGAAATGATTTCAGGGGCAATAGACTTTATTACCCTGGGAAGGGGGGAACCGGTTTATCCAGCCATTTCTTCTTAACTTTATTCACTGGTTATAATTGCCTTAAGTAGGAGAGCTTTGTGGGAGCAGAAGAAATATATTGGTTCTGTAGAATGCATGCATATTGCTCACTCTGTCAGGCCTCATCTAACTGAGATCTCTGTAGGTAATCTTGTGTTGCGGTTCAGCTAATAAATGCTAAAGATTTTTAAATGTAATACAACTTAAACATCTTTTGGGAGAAATGACTCTCATGAATTAGGGTTATGAAATGTCCATTGAAAAATCTTATTAAAGCAAATGGCGTGATCTCTTAAAAAGATTGTGGTTAGTGGATTTTTTTTCTGATGGGTCTTTACAAATTCAGGTAGATGACTTGCTGTATGTTAATGGTTTTATTTTGTCATCTTTAATAAGAATGGCTCTTCTGTGCTCTGTAATTGTTAGTGATGTGTAAATCTCAAAAGGTTTGAATGATGGTATAGTTGATGTAAAGTATTCAAATATTCATCCCCAACCAGGAAATATGTAGAAATACATAGAAATAGAATCTTCAAGTCAACTCTTTAAAACAAGTAACTTGGGACTGGTTTGTGTATTCCTAATCTTACTTTACTTCCCCACCCCTTTTAACCACATGTCTGAAATAGCACACCAGATTGTATCATGATGGTAGTGTCTCACACAATGCCAAATGAGAAAATTGGCACTAAATTGGATTAAGAAGTCCCTGAGAGAGGCTATGTCTACACTACAGGCTTTTTGCACAAGAAGTTTTTGCAGAAGAGATCTTCTGCAAAAACTTCTTACGGAAGAGCGCGTCCACACTCCATGGACGCTCTCTCGAAAGAAAGCACTGATGGCCACCAGGGCACCTGTGCTTTTTCCTCTTTCCTGTTTTTGTGCAAAAAAAACCTGTTGCCCGTCCATACACACCTTTTTGAGCAAGAACTCTTGCTAAAAAGGAAGTTATTCCTCATTGAAGGAGGAATACCTACACCGGAAAAACCCCTCTGTTCTTTCGTTTTACTTGCACAAAAATGCGCTTGAGGTGTGGATGCTCTGCACCATTCCATGGGTCTTGTAAAAGTCCTTTAGCAAAGACCAGGAAGCAAGAGTCCTGATATTTCAAGTTATTGAACACAAAGCTGGAATTCTTAAGTGAAACCCCATGTCTTGAGCTATGTAGGAAGCCAAAACAGAAGATCATAATGAGCCCTTCAGGAATTATGAGCCATAAAATGTGAATAGTTTATTTCCCCATCTTCTATCTTTTTTTTCCTTCTTGCTTAAACCTCCTGCCTCCTTTTATCTGTTTTACTCTGGACCACTGTATTATTTTACAGCAATAAAATAAGGCTGAAAGAAAGTTTGAGGCTGTATTTATATATGATAAAGGAATGGTAAAGAGCAAAAACAAACATTCCTTGTTCTCACTTAGCAGATGATCTTCCAATACTCCCATGAAATACTGAGAAAAATGTATACTCCTCTCTCCAATAACTCCATGTAGGCCAAAAATGTTTCATGCGATAGGGTATTTTTGCAATGTGACTAAGATGTTTATTTTCAACAAATTTATGAGCTTCTATTACCCAGCTTCATATTTTGGTCTCTGATTAAATTTAAAGTCAGAGATTTTAATATCTGATTAATCACAAATTTTAAATTAGTTGCATATGTATAATAAAGAACAGTTAACTTTTGCTTAAGAAGATGGTTGTGTTAAAGTAGTACTGTCCACTGACTTGCACACGAGATGACTAGTGCAAAGGATTTTGTATGGTGTTTATATGGAGGAGGTATGAATTTTACAACAAAAGTGATAAAAGGAATGATTGTGTCATAAACGTTCTTTATGTAAGTTTGTACTTTGTTTAAATATAGTCAGCATTTATTTTATATTAGTCTTGCAATTATGCATTACTAGAGAAAAAAACAAAGTCTAGATTCTACTCTCATTTACATTAGTGTCAACTTGCTTATTTTGTCTAATTTTGGAGTGTAGGGATTTGGTGTGGCCTCCCTTTGTGCCAAAGGGTTAAGGAGCCACTCTCTCTGCCTAGGCGGGCAGTGCCAGAACAAGCTTACTCACCCCCTCCCTCCCGAAAGGGGAGGGGTTGAGCAGGGAGTATAAAATTTGGAGCCCCTATCTATGTTAAGGCAGCACCAGGGAAGGAGCCAGACACAGGCTGCTCTCTGTGGACTCTACTGCCATGCCAGGAAAGGAGACAGACATAGCCTGTATGCTGCCACCTGCCAATCCAGCTGATGATCCAGGTGCTGCTCTACACTTGGAAAGGCCTGAGGCCAAGTTGGAACTAGCGCTCCTGCAACTGTCAGCTGCTGAATAACCTGACAAACTTGAAGAGCGAAAGATGGTGTGACAACTGGCAGCCAAGTACCCAGATGTACCTGAGTAGCTCAGGTAGAAAGTAGCCGAGAGTTTTAGTTTGAAGGTTTTGTGGTGTAAAGGATGGTCTGTATGTTGCGGGAGGATCCCCACTGATCTCATGGAGGGACACCACACCACTGTTAGGTCCCTGGGCTGAAGTGCAGTCGAGTTAGGTGGGCTTGCATTTCTCTACCCCTGACACCTTACTCCTAGGGTGGCAGCCTAGCCATTCAGAGATCTTGGGTCTACAGAGTCTTGCTGATGCTCCCTTGCTTGAGAGGAGCACTACTGACACTTGCTGGTGCTCCCCTGCCTGAGGGGCATGCTACTTTTGCCAGTGTTCCCCAGTTCCAGGGTGTGAAGTTGTGCACTCTGGCCCTTCTGACACCCTTCCTCTGCTGTTCCGACTGACTGTCACACCTCCCTTGTCTAATGTCACCTCCCCTAGAGCCAGCCATTCAGTGATGTGGTGGTCCCTTCACCTCAAAGGCTTGATGGACCAACTGACCCACTATATTAAGTAACTGAGAGCATAAACAGGCTTATTAACTGTAAACTATAATAGCCACAAATAATTAAAAAAAGAAAATTCCCACATCTAACACACTTGTTGATCCATCACACAAGCTGAGGTGTTGAAAGCTCTTCTGATAATTAAAAATAACAAATCTGTTGGTCCCGATGCTTTCCAGCTGAAGTTTTCAAACAAAGAGGAAATTTTCATTGATAGGCTTTTTGAGTGTTTCTTATGTGTCTGGCTTTAAGAAATCATACCGCAACAACTGAAAGATGCCAACATCATCACTATCCATAAGCATCAAAGCTCAATAAGCAACAGTGGTAATTATCATGGTATCTTTTTGCTCTCCATGGCTGGCTAAGTTCTTGCAAAGATATTCCTGACCTGAATCTTTGACAATGTTCTGTCTGAATTACAGTTCAGCTTTTGTGCTCAGAAGAGCACTGTTGACATGATTTTCCTCATTTGACAATTACAGAAATAGTGTTGTGAATAGCATCAACTTTTGTACATCATGTTTCACAAACTAACCAAGGCATTCAACAGTCAATTGCACTGCTCTCTGGAAATTGCTTGCTAAATTTGGATATCCGGAGAAATTTATTAACATTGTTTCACAATTACTGAAGGGATGGCTGAAAGGATTAACGTTGATGGTGATCTACAGATCTATTTCCATTTGTGGACGGGGTGAAGCAAGGATGCGTACTTGCACCTAGCCTTTTTTGGTCTATTTTTGCTATAGTGCTGGAGGAAGCCTCTGGTGGTTGTTCAAAAGGCATTTTTATATGCTTTATATGCTTCCTCATTGGTAAGCTCTTCAATCTTTCCCATCTATCTGCAAATATTAAACTGATAGGATTAATCTGGGAATGACACTATACTTATGATGGCACATTCTGAAGCAGCACCATGGGATTTTGCAAAATACTTTGCTGAAGTGGCTCATAAAGTTGACATTAACATCAATTTAACGAAACTGAGATTATAATTCTGCCAACTCCTTGGCAATTTTACCAAGACCTGTCAATTGGCTTTGATGTATCATGCTCCAAGCCATCAAACAGTATACATCTTGGGCACATGCTGAGCAATGAAGCGACACTTGACTGCTAAGTGAGTGCAAAAATTAAAGCCAAGGCTGCACCTCCATGATGAATTTGGAAGCTTCATGCATCTTTCTACAGACAAAAATCAAAGTATATCATGTTGTTTTCCTCATGACATGAGTGCAAAGCATGAGTGGGGCAGTAATAAACTTGACAGTTTCCATTTGTGATACCTATGATGTTTGCTAGGCAATAAATCACACTGAATTTCCAACACAGAAGTCCTATAAAAAGCTAGTTTAGAAGGCATTGAGCTCATTTGACATATGCAGATTTTGGATGGACTAGCCATATATGCCTAAAGTCTGCTTATCCAAACAAGTCTTTCATTCTAAATTAAGCTCTGGTAATCATCATCCATCTGCTCATACGGCTGGTAAAATGTCTTTGACTTAAGGGCATTGGGAGCAGTTACTTTAAACTAAGTAACCATTTTCTCCTCAGTGTCCAGGGATTCCCATTATGGTAACTGGTTAAGCTGGAGTCATAGCTGTTTTGCCTCATAAAGAAGTCCTTGAAATGTAGTTTTCTGAGCAGGCCATATTTGCTGTTATATCCAAGCAACTGCAGACATTTATAAATAAATGTTAGGTTGGTCTTTTATACACCTCTGTACTTTTGTGACAGTTTTATGTCGTTCATATCCTATAATTTTTAATTACAGCTTTATGTCAGTTTTTTTGATCAAACAGCTTTCAGGGGAAGTAACAGGCATCTTTAATAATGATGGTCCTTCTATTGTAGGTGCTCCATTCCCATCTCTGTTCAGTGTTGTTGTCAGATTTGCCTTACATCTTTGCATTCAAGTACTTTTTATGATTTATTTAGAAGGGGGGAATCGGTCTGTTTCTATGACAAAGACAGTCCTAAAAGGAAAAAAAGATGCTTTAATTTTACTTTTTATAGGGGCTGAATCTTCTCCCCTTTCACACACATTGGGTTACCTTCTGGAGGTAGGTGGTACACATTTGCTGCAATGGATTTACGAGAACTCACTAAGGGTACATCTACACTGCACGCTTATTTCAAAATAAACTATTCCAGAAGAAATACTCTGAAATAGCTTATTTCAAAATAGTACATCTACACTACAGAGAAGGCTCAAAATTAGTCCGAGGCAGGCTTCCCTAATGTGGATATGCTACCTAGATTTAGAGCCCCGTGAGGCACTGGGGAGTAATTACTTTGAATGGCCCTGGGGAGGAGCTATTTCAAAATAGCAGCAGTGGAATGAGGTTTACAGAAGTCAGAATAAGCTGTCCGTTATTTTGAATTTATTTCAAAGTAATAGAATTGCCGTGTAGACACTTGCATTGTTGTTTCAAAATAACATTAGTTATTTTGAAATAACTGTGCTGTGTAGACACACCCTAAATAAAGTAATTCTGGAGAATAGGAAATTACACATAATACAGAGAAAGAAGGAGGAAAGAGATGTGATTTGCTTTGGCTATGTGGTTTTCCATTTTTTTCAATTTTAATTAATACTTTTATAATGTATATAAATTATCTGCATATGGGGCAAGGCCTAGGAGAAGGGATAGATGATTAATATTGGAAAGTTCTTTTACTGTAAGGATGAGTAGGGTTTGGGAATTATATAGAGGAGTTCCAGGGTACGATGTAAATGTCATTGTGCTGCCCTGAGTAGTGTCACACACAACATAAGCTCTTCGCAAAGGGCAAGTTTATAGTATGCTTTATGTGGCTATAGAGTAAAGTTAGGTGCGTCCCATCACCCCAACATCTTTAGTGGCCTCCCAACATCTTTGATCTGTACATGGAGGAAGGGGGAGCAGGCACTGCAAGACTGTTACTGCTCTTGCAACATAGGTGGGTGAAGAGAGGGAGGTAGATAGGGAATGGAAAGAACCTTGACTCTACTCCCATTGTGCTGTGCAGTGCAGCTCCTTCACGACAGAGGTGGGAAGTAATCTGCTATTTGTATGGATCAGTAGATTCCCTCTTCCTCCCTGGAGCAAGTTGAATTTTGTGGTGCAGCTGCATTACCTCTTACCAGTCACAAGATGTCAAATATTAATTTTGGTCTAAACCATTGTAAGGATGGATATCATGTTGCAGATATGGGAATGACTATGCAAATTACATCATCATTTCTATGTGGGAGTGACTTCATAGACCCTTTAAAAGCTGTCTGCTTGTGGAACTAAGAACAATTTGGTGCCTTCTCTCTAATTAAGCTGTCTCCTGAGCTTACTATCCATTCCAACATAAGAGAAGTTATTTTACACTTTGAACATATTACATGAACTATTTTTTACATGTTGGAACATTCTAAAGAACTGTTTAAATTATTTGGTGGACAGTTTTGGCTGGCCAGTTTAAGCTGGCTCTCATATTAGGAAGGCAGGATAAAGGACCCTCTGAAGGTAGGGTCTAAAGAACTGTGTTTAAATTATTTGGTGGACAGTTTTTTTCCACTTTCTGTACTACATTTCTAAGGCTACTTTTGTTATGGTTACCTTGGAAACAAATGCAGGCATATATTTGCTAAAATATAGACTCAGTTTGTGCCGGGAGAGGCATATAATAAGCTAATATTTGCAGAGGATTTAACAAGAGAAAGGGGAACTTCTAAAGTAAAACCAGGAATAGTTTTTCATACTTAGAAATAGGATTTATATTGGGGTGGAGAATGTTCATTCTTTATGTTCCACTGTATAGAAAAAAAATCCAGTGATAATTTGAAAGGATGCTTAAAATAAAAAGAAATCCTTAAATAGAAAGCAAAAGCTATGAGACTGAAGGGGTGGCAAGTTAATATCAGGACTGAGACCTCGTGGTCTTGAGTTCCATTCCTGTCTCTGCAATCACAGCCATTAAAAGTAGCCTGTAAAAGATTTTTTTATAAAAGGGGGCTTGCACCCTCTTTTGCATCTGTGAAGCCTTAAAGTTGTTTTATTTTTTTTTTCTACTTGGTTTTTTGTTTTATTTGGTTTTTTTGTTGGTGGTGGTGGATCCTAAATAATATCAATTGATATCTCTCACACATTGGCTGCGTCTAGACTGGCAAGTTTTTCCGCAAAAGCAGCTGCTTTTGTGGAAAAACTTGGCAGCTGTCTACACTGGCCACTTGAATTTGCGCAAGAACACTGACGATCTAATGTATGATCGTCAGTGTTCTTGCACAAATACAATGACTCTCCCGTTCGGGAAAAAGCCCCCTTGCGCAAATGCTTTTGCGCAAGAGGGCCAGTGTAGACAACTGAGAACCGTTTTGCGCAAAAAAGCCCCGATGGTGAAAATGGCGATCGGGGCTTTCTTGCGCAAAACCGCGTCTAGATTGGCACAGACGCTTTTCCGCAAAAAGTGCTTTTGCGCAAAAGCGTCCGTGCCAATCTGGACGCTCTTTTCCGCAATGCTTTTAACGGAAAAACTTTTCCATTAAAAGCATTTGCAGAAAATCATGCCAGTCTAGACGTAGCCATTAGGTTTAACAATATGTAACCCCTCCTGTTGGCTAGACCAGTGTGCGGTTATTCAGCATAAGGGAAACCTTGTGACTTCTTACACCACTGTGGGAAGCTAGGCCTGACGCTGCTTGGTGTGCTCTGCGTTGTGTATGTGTGAGTGCACCTCAGATCAGACCCACTCAGACAAATCACTAGGAACAGGCTTTATTCTGTAAAAAAACATAGAACAGGAAAACAGTTCAGCAGCACGTTCTGTCAGCATGCAGCCTGTGTGCTGCTTCTAGCACAGTCCTTGCTGGGGGCCGAGGTTACAGCCCCCTTACAACATGTTCCAACTCCCACAGTAACTAAACCCCACAATAACCAAGTCCAGGTTCTCCCTTTGTGTCACTTAAACTCCAATCAGGGTGCTCTATAGCCCTTTCTGGTCCTACCCGTAAAAAACATAGAACAGGAAAACAGTTCAGTAACCCCTCCCCTCAGCATGCAGCCTGTGTGCTGCTTCTAGCACAGTCCCTGCTGAGACCCTGCTGGGGGCAGAGGGCACATCCTGGCAGGAACCAGGAAGTTCTCCCAACATGTCGCAGTTTGTAGTCCACAACTTGTAGTTCCCAGGGTTGGTGCTGAACCACACTGGACCTTGGGCTACAAATATTTAACAGACTTTTTAATACACCTTATGATTGAATCACTGACATTACATAGGGATTTTAACAAAAACTAAATATCAAAGAATTTAACGAATTTTAAGCACTTTGATTTTAAATCCCTTATCCTTTCCCTAGCTGTCTTCTCTCTTGTCTATTACATGAAGTTATCAATTTAGCAGTTTATTAGTTCTCCAGTCTTGATAGAGTCAGGGGTGCAGGCTAAGTAGTACAGTGAATGTTGCTGCAAGCAAAATAAGCTGTTTTCTGCAATCTGATTCCTTCTGATTCAGAGACACAGGACTTTGCATATTCTTTGTAAATAAACATTACAGGAATACTTATCACCAATTTCTGCTCCCAAATGAACATCCTCAGGGCTTCAAACTTTGGCTATATCTTGCCTTAAAAGGGAACAATAATATGAACATGGTAACTGTCACTGTCCCAAGAGGGAGGGCACGTTTATACTAGGAAATATTTCAAAATAAGTTATTTAAAAAATAATTACTCCAGAAATAACTATTTCGAAATAGCATGTCCACACTACAGGGAAGCCTCAAAATTTGTCTGAGGCAGGCTCCCTTAATGTGGATGTGTTACGTCTACTTCAAGCCCCAGGAAGCACTGGGGAGTAATTACTCTGAATGACTCTGGGGAGCAGTTATTTTGAAATAGCAGCAGTGGAGTGTCCACACTTACAGCTATTTTGAAATAAGTGTTTTTCCTCATGGAAAGCAGGAGTTGTCATTTCAAAATAACCAGCCCATAATTTGGAAATAAGAGGCTTGGTAGAGTGAACGCTCCTCTTCTTATTTTGAAATAAGGGGAGTTATTTTGAAATAACTCCGGGTACGTCTACACTACAGCGTTAATTCGCGTTAACTTAATTCTAAATAGTTAATTCGAATTAAGCTAATTCGAATTAACGCATCTACACACAAAACCTATTTCAAAATAGCGTTTTGCTATTTCGAAATAGCACGTTCACACTGAGTGGACCCGGAACTGAAGTTAAGGCTGGCCGGAACCAGTGCCGGCAGGGCATCAGGTTAGGACTTAGTGTGCGGGGCTGCTGCCTGAGGCTAACTGAGCTCCATGCTTAACGGGACCCTACCCGCACCCCGGACAGACAGTTCTCAGGGTTCCCCGCTTTCTTGTCTACCTCTATGAGGGACAGCAAAGCAGTCCTGTCTTGGAGTGCCCTGAGTGCCCGCACTCGGGACACCACAGCACTCGGCCACATGGAGCCAGAGCTGCCCCTGGGCATGCCGGTGCGTCTCGTGGGGTCGTTGCCATCAGCCCGGCTGCACTTGCTGCAGGCTGCCATCCAGGGGGTACATCGAGGGGCTGTCAGGATCCAGGAGGCCCTGAGGGACAGCGTCCACCCCGAGGAGCCCTCAGAGCCACCCCGGTCCTCCCCACCGGGAGCTCGTGCCCCATTCCTCCCTCAAGTCCTTCCACTTACCCCTCCCTAGCCCCCCTTCCTGATGTCAAACAAAAGACACGTATGTTCAAAAATAGAAACTGGGTTTATTGAACAAAACTGGGGGGGGGGTGAACCTCTGGGGAGACTGGGAAAAGGAGGTGGGAGAGGCGAAGAGAGAGGGTGGGAGAGGGGAGGGGGAAACCTGGGAGGAGGGAGCTGGAAGGGGGAAGAAAGGGAAAGAAGGGGGAGGGGAAGCTCAGGGCTCAGGGTTGGGGGTCTCGCCAGACCAACTTGATTTTCATGCACACCTGCTCCTGGGTTCGCATGTGGCCTTGGGTGGCCAGGCTGGCAGCTATCCTGCCATAGATGGCCGCGTTCCTCCGTCTAGTGCGGAGATCATGGACGTTGGGGGCATCCCCCCCAAACCTGAATAAGGTCCATGATCTCCACCCTGGACCAGGAGGGCACCCACCTTCTCCAGGCCCTGGCAGGCTCCTGGGAGCTGGCAGACTGCTCCTGGGGAGCGGTGGAGAGCTGGCTGCCAGTGGCTTGCTGGCTCATGTTTTGGGGCCACTGGGTCAGGGGTCCCAGTGGCCACTGCTGGCTCTGGGCTGGCAGGCTTCGAGCTGGCACAGGCACTGTGGCCAGGGTCTACCCCTTTAATGGCTCCGGGGCTGGGAGAGAGGAGAGTAAGTTTTCCTGGCTGTGCCCAGAGTGGCCACTAGGGCTCCCTGGGAAGGGCTGGAGGCCCTCTATTTCGAATTTGGCGTTACTCCTCTTAGAATGAGGTTCACCAAATTCGAATTAAGTGCTCCACTATTTTGAATTAATTTAGCGTGTATAGACGCTATTAAATTTAATTCAAAATAACAGCTTTTATTTCGAATTAACTTTGCAGTGTAGACATACTCTCCCTAATGTAGACCCGGGCTTTGAAAATTATAACTCCACATCTGTCATTCCAGTTAAGCAATGAAAATTATGCTGACTTAATTGAAAAATTTGCCTGTATAAGGAAGGACTTAAGAAGTGTACTTCTGTGTCTTGCAGACTTAGAAATACATGAATTATCTGAGCTACTGAAAATAAACTAGCTCTCAGTAAAATCACCAGTAAATACCAATCAAATTCAAATAAGGCCAACATTATTAAGACTTTCTATCCCATTGGTTTTATATTATTTGTTATAACACTCAATTTAGAGATCTTCCTTAATTCCAAACATTCCACAGAAAGAAATATTTTTCTCTAGGCTTTTATTAGTGAAAAAATTAATTAAGAAAAATAATTGTATTTTTTAAATGAAACTTAATTGAAAACCTGTTGGTTTACCTGCTTTCCATCTGTTGTTAATCAACTGGTTTTGAGCAGTGAAGAATTTCTTCAAATCACGCTTGAATATAATCTAAATTACTTAGAATTTGTAGATTAGGGTTTAAAGAAGGCTGGGATTTATACAATAAATACTGAAATAGGATTTTCTCTCTGAGGAACAGTATTTCTTCCTTAGAATTACTTAATGAAGAATTAATCAGAAAAAACCCTGCCATTAGTCAGGAATTAATGCCATTCATGGCTCTATAATACACATATTGTAGATGTTTCTAAATTGTAAAGTACATTTTTGCATCTTAAAACCAGATCAGAGCTGAAATATAATGAAGTGTAAATCAAAGTAACACACTTCATTGGGTACATTGACCTTTTTTGTACTTGAAAAAAAGTGATATGTAGACATTGATGTAGCTATTTATGTGTCTCAGTCTCTGTGTCCACATATGCACCATAATGTGGGTAAATGTGGAGGCTGCAATTTAACCAATAGTAGTTAACACCCAAAAGTACTCAGCAAGAGTGTTCTAGCACTGGTCTCAGCTGTTATCTCTGGCTCCTGATGTACTATACCTGAGGGTGAGAGCTAGAGGAAGGCCATGCCCTCTACACCATCAGGTCCATCCAGGGACTCTTTCTGGATGTCAAGCTCCCAAGCTTCCCTATACTAGAGGGAGAAGAACCACTGAGATATTTGTATGTCCTTTACCATGTCATGCAAGTACCTAGGAAGCTCAGTGGATTTTAGGGCCATTAAATGGAATGTGTGTAACCTACAAGCTTCATTGGAAGCTCCCCAACAGGTCTCCTGGATGCCAGAAGGGAGGTGGAAAAAAATCAACTTGTCCATTTCACCATGTGGGAAAAACCTCTGCCAGATTCCAAAACTGGTGACGGGCCGACATCATAGGAAACCCACTACATCTGTGTAAACGTGAAAAGGGCAAGGGTAAAACATGAAGCCTTAATATCACTTTTGAAACCCTCTGTAGAATGGGCAAATGGAAGAAACATCACATTACATACAAGATAATTTTTAAAATGGACGTAGTCCTACTTCTGAAACAATTTCAACTTGACTCCCTTAAATTTTAGTAACTGAATTCTTTCTAACAATTCTTCATTAAGCCAGTTAGCACTGAGCAATTTTATAAGGCCTTATGTCCCTCAGCAACTTATGATTTTTCCAGACTTTTAGCACTTTTATGGTTGTACAACAAATAATATATTTACACTCAAGACCCTATAATCAGTTGCTTGTGTTCTTGATAGACATCTGTGGACTGTTTCACATTATTGTCTCTCACTGTTCTCCCTCTTCATGTCCCCTTAAAGATTTCCCACAGCCTGAGGGGATCTACTACCTTTCACTGTTGGTGAAAGCCTTCCAAATAGTCCCACCAGTAAAATCCATTGTTGCAGTCCAAAGGTTCACATTTATCTGTGGGATTTCTGCCAATCACACAGAGCTCTTTCCCCGCTCTTCACAGAGTCACTTTTCTTAACTGACTCTTGCTTTTAGTTGAATCTTCTGGCTCTGGCTTGTTTCTCTTATCATTGTCTCCCTTTTCGTACAGGAGAGAGTGCTCTATATACTGTCCTCCTCCAAACATATTTGTTCATGAATGGCTGGCACAAATGTAATACAAAGGAGATTTACATTTGGATTAAATAATTTGTTGAAGCTGGCTGTCTCTCTCTTTTCGGTAATATTGTTCGTATTCCTGCTTTTGCTAAAAATGGTGATGATCACCGTGGAAGCATTCTGACTATTGAGTGCCATGGGACATGTGTGATTAGCATTTCCTTTCAATAGTTACAAGAATTTAGTTAGATGTTTAGCAATGAAAATACAAGATTATAAGAAGACCACAGTACATAGATTTGAAATCTGAGGCAGACTCATGTGTAGTACCTTATTTTACAGCTTCCTTGAGAAAATATTGAATGGCTCCAACTTAAGCAAGATGTGGCCACCAGAATTTTAACTTATACAAAGCAAACCTAGCATACTATTCCAGGCTGTGGGAGGAACATTGGCTTCTTCTCAGATATCAATTTAGCCTTAAAAATATGTTCATGCTTTATTAGGCGAGTGAACAATTTTGGATCTGTGTATTATTTGTCTGAGTTGTAGTCTTAGTAAAAGCCTAGTTGCTACATGAATCATCTGAAGCCACTGTACCGACTATTTCAAAACTGAATTTATTCCCATTTGGATTTTGAAATGTCACCTCAGGAGACCTATTTCACTATAAACATGGCTTATGGGCTATAACAGCATAGCTCTTTTGCATATGGTAAAGCGCCCTGGGATGCATTTGCATGAAAGGCGCTATATAAACTCATTTTGTATTGCATTGTATTGCATTGTGACAAGTGCAATAAGCTCTAGGTTTCCTATCCATTAAAGAACTCATTTCACAGCTCACTAATTATGTGACTAAGAAGAGGAAATAGGTCCTTTTCTCTTTAAGGTATGGTGAGCAGATAGCAAAGTTCATTTCCTCTGGCTCACTCTGATGTCTTCATCTCAGTTTTGGTGGCAATACTTGCCACTCACTATTTATCAAACAAAATGGAAGAAACATCTTGGTTTCTTTGTGGAGCGTACAGTATTGGTTGAGTGATTAGCTCAATACAGTAGTTAGCACAACATTGGTTAGCATTTACTGGATTTCAACAGTCTATTTATTTGGAGGGACACAAGATAACAATTAAAATGGATATGAATTTTAATGTAAATCTGAATTGCCTCTCATTTATAGGAAAAATTGGTCAAATCAACCCAACGGGATTAAACAGATTTCCTAAAAAGTGTTTAGTGAATATGCTGAGTACCTTTAGGACTCTATCTTTTCTGTAATTCTAAAATAGAAAAAATATTAATATTTTCACTGCCTGTGCATGTTCCTGTTAGCTGAGGCCTTTGTAATCTTTCATTTTTCTCCTTGTCCAAGAGAATAATGTGTTCATTGATTTATACATGCATAGTATGATTTATACAGCCCCCTTGGGTACTGGTTTTTTAATATTGCAAACAAGTCATCTTACTTGGCAGAGGGCTGCAGTGATCCAGGATAGTATGTAATTGGGGCCTTATATCAGGTTTAAAAAAGAAAAGCTAAAACTGAAGTGCTTGACATTTCTGATGTAGGAACTCGAACTATGTTTTATTTTACAGTGCTGCACAGGAAGTCATGCTCTTTTCTCCCAGCATTATAACAAACAGTGGGACTGATTTTTTTTCCTCTTTTTTTTATTCTCTGCCATGCACATTCAATTTTGTGTTCACGGCATTGATTTCAATCTAATTTCAGACGGACGCAGCTTTAATGTATGATGCAGTTCACGTGGTGTCAGTGGCTGTCCAGCAGTTCCCACAGATGACTGTCAGTTCATTACAGTGTAATCGGCACAAACCTTGGCGCTTTGGGACCCGCTTTATGAGTCTCATTAAAGAGGTATGCTATTAATTAGATATGTTCTGGTTTCATCTCCCCTCCCTGCCACGCTATTTCCCCCTCTCCATCCTCAGTCTACTTTACATTTATTTTTTTTCCAGCAGGTAGGACTCTTTCTGCTTGTTGGATGGAGGGAGAGTTGCAGTCAAAGCTGCTTTTACATTTAGAAACTGCACATATGGCTGATCATATAGGAACAATTTGTAAAGTACACAAAAAAGTGAAAGTACTGGACTGCAAACAGATGAAATAACTGTGGAATGTCTGTGATGCCAAAATGATTACAGAGGCAAATAAGTAACAAATAGTTCTAAAAGCAAAATTCTAGCCTATATTCCTTGGTCCACCACTACCCACGTAACCCATATCTCAGCCTTTTCCTCTTTATTCTGTTCAGTATTTATTCAGAACATCTCTGATAATATGTAAAACTATAGGCTGGAATATTTTCTTCCCTAAATGTCTTTGATTTGTGTGTTTTGCCTCAATATAACTTCTCTTGGATTTGTGTTTAAAAGTTAGTACTTATGCAGTCATGTGTAATTTAGGATATTGAGGGTAAACACTGTACATTGTTTTAATATGTTGCCCTATACATGCTTAGTACTGAATTTCCCATTGTATAGGAAATACTGTAGTAAAGATAAATACAGCGGTGCAATAAAATTCTGTTTTTAACAGTGCCTATTTGTAAGATCATATATTGCTGTTCTGACATTTTATCTTTAATGCTTTCACTTTGGAATGTAATATGCTTCTTATTTTTAGTTATTAACAATTACCATTTTTGCAGAACCCATTAATAGCATCATTTGGCTCTACCACTTAAAAATTGTCATCTTTAAATCACAAGAAAAGAGGGTATTGTGCCTTCTAAGATTAAGCCTTCACTTCTGGTCAGTGCTGACTCAAGGCCTTCAGTGTCATAGGTGATGGAAATAGCAATGCTGCTTGAAGTGGTTTTCTTTATATACAAAGCTTAGTTTGGTTAAATGGCTCTCAGGACTTGCGCTATAAAATTGTTCCAGCACCCCTGACACTGCCTGCTGTTGCCAAAGTATTTGAGGCTCAGCACCTCACACCATCACAACCTAATTTGCAGAAAAGTAAAATGATAGAAGTTAAACAAATTGAGTACATAGCATGGGGAAATAAAAATGGCAATTGTAAATGTTTGAGGAAAGTTAATGGAAACAGCCTTTTATCATACTAAGACCAACTTTTTTTTTTTTCCCCTTGGATAACATAGAAGGCTGTTAAGATATTGTTTGCACAGATTAAAGAACGTTTGGGAAAATTAGGAAAAACCCTGTAAATCTCAGAAATTATTATGATGAAATAATTTTATTTTTAAATCAGCCACAAGGTAAATTATGTAAATGTAATGAATAATTAATGTCCCCATTTTGGTGGAAAATATTTTTTTATTTCTTATTTATGGAAATTTTTCTTCTTTCATAGGCCCACTGGGAAGGCCTCACAGGCAGGATAACTTTCAACAAAACCAATGGCTTAAGGACAGATTTTGATTTAGATGTGATCAGCCTCAAGGAGGAAGGTCTTGAAAAGGTATTTGAGATGTTCAGTCTATTTGCTTGGAAAGTAAAATTAAGTATTATATAAATACTTAAATATTTTTCCTATATGAATAAGCTATTTATACTGTGTTACAATTACATCACACTGAATGGAGATGAGATTCCTGTTCTTAAGAGGGAGGCAGCCTTTAATAAACAACGTTACAAAATCATCATCATTTATGATGATGGAAATAAAGAGCTCACTCATAATTAGTAAGTAGAGATAAAGTATTACTTAGGACAATTAAAGCATTTTGTTTTGTTCAATGTGTTATACTAGCATTGCCTTCATTAACTGGGTAGTAACTACATGACTACTATTATAATTAAGAGGCACTTGGATTTTGCTCTGAATATTTGGATATACAATTCATACCCATAGAGAGATTACAGATTATGGATCACCAGAAATATATATAAATAATCAACATGTAACCATAGAACAAGTACCAAAAATGAAAGAAGAATTTTTAAGTATAACAAGTTAAAAGTTTAAAATGAATGTATAAGGTTCACTAAAGACAGTAAATAATAAGCTATATTTTACAAAAGTTGATGAAAGACAGAGGGCTGCCTACTGAGCTGAGTGTTTCTAGTAGTGCTGGGAGTTTCACAGATTTTTTTAAATCTGTTTAATGGATTTTGTCAGGAAACTCTGGGGAGTCGGGATAATGTGGGGAGGGTTTTAATTGTAAAACAAGAAAATAAATGGAGAATATCTGCCCTCTTCCATATGCTCTAGACAT
The DNA here is from genome assembly GCA_032595735.1 of Pelochelys cantorii. Taxonomy (NCBI): domain Eukaryota; kingdom Metazoa; phylum Chordata; order Testudines; family Trionychidae; genus Pelochelys; species Pelochelys cantorii. The sequence goes on from CM064328.1 coordinate 75,316,053, forward strand.
ACGTTCAACAGGAATTTGGTCAACCCTACTTCAAAATGAAGTTTATACCAATACAATAATAAACACCCACAGCACCCCACTGATCTGGACCAGGATCGAAATTCTGCTCCCCAGAAGTCAATGGTTACATTCCAGTTGATTTTAATAGTACCAGAGTTGCATCACAGATCTTCAGAACAATTACTCAACCCCTCTTTAGACCCCTGAATGAAATGATTAGTGTTTCAGAAGTGTCCCGTGTTCTGGGCAGATAATTGCTTATGAAGAAATTCCTGGGTGTGAACAATTTTGAAAATCTGGCCATATATTAAGGTGTTTCAATGGGAGCTAGTGGAGGATGAACTCTATTGAAAATCTACTCCATAATGCATGGCCTTCTTCAACTGAGTCCAGAATAGACTTATAAAGTGTCTTATTTCAGCTACATTACAAATAATTATTCTGGAGACTAGCCAATGAGTACTAGCTGATGGAACACAGAGAAGGAACTCGTTTTCATAGAGCATTACAAGGCTTTCTTTGATGAGGGGATTGTCTGCAATAGATCTCCATTTAATTAGGAGAAACAACACATTTATGTATTTAAACTGAGCTTGCTAGATAAATTAAAAGCTAGGTCAGTGCATATAGGATTCCTATGTGAAAATAGAAAGGATGGAAATGATCTATAAAGATAGTCATATCATAAGAAATGTAAGTGTTTTTGTACTATACAAGGACTGTGGGAATAAGCAAAAGCTAGAAGTGATACAGTTATCAATCCCAAGATATTATTGATGGTTACCTTGAGCAAGAGATGAAGGAGCAGTATGGACCTGAGCCCAAGAGGGGCTCAGTCTCCTCAGCTTTGAATGACTTCACAGGGACTTGAGGATTTTCAGGTCCTCTCAGGATCTGGCCTTATAGTAGTGTCAGAAGTATTCACAAAGCCAACATGATGCAGTTTAATAATGAATAACAACGAAATACTATGGTGAGAATATAGGAGAGAAAAATCAAGGAGATACAACAAGCATTTGGAACAGACACTGAAGACTGAAGGAGTGTAACAATAAGCAGTGTAAATCATAAATCTTACCAGACAAGCTTGTTTGCTTTTTTGATAGAAATAAAAAAAAAAGCAGATGAAAGAAACATAGTAGGTGTAATATATTTAGGTTTCAGTAAAATATTTGATTCTGTATTTCACAATCTTCCTTGAAAAATTAACGGAAATTACCTTGGATAAAACCAGTGTCATGCAAATTGAAACTTGTCTGAAAGACCATCAACAAAAGATATCAATAAATGGCAAGGTATTTAGCTCCAGAAAGTGTATATTGTCTTCCAGAATTATCTGTGTTATATCTGTCCTTATTAAACAGCTTATTAAACATAATTATTGATCTGGAAAAGGGACTCAAACTCATAGTTGATAGAGCTGAAATTAGGAGATATGAATCACAAACAAGATATAGAAATAAAACAAAGGCCCAAAGAGAGATTAGAAATTTGGGGAGAAAATGCAGTCAGAAGCTTTTTACCCTGAAAAAAATTGCAGACATACATCTGAAGAAATAAGAGTGAAACACTTGGAAGGAAAACACTAATGCTGAACTAGATATAAGGAACAGTCATATAGACATAGTGGGCTAAAAGGCACTATTTTGAGCTTCCTGCTACAAAGGTATCACAGGAAGTTAATAATCCTTTTCTATATGGTTTATTTTTGGGGTATTACCAAAATATATTGACAAAATGCAGGAAGAGCGACAAAACTAATCAGACCCTGGAGGAACTGGCTTGTGTGGAAAATTTAAGAGTTTAAACATTTTATTTTAGGTAAATAGCGACCGAGCATGATATATTAATTTATATGTATATGAGTATGCCCAACAAATATGGATAAACGAGTAGAAACATGAAACTAACAAACAGTAAAATTAAGGCTATATATTATGGCAAACTCTCTCACAATTAAATGGATCAATCAGCAAAACAGCCTTCAAATAATGGAAGACCTATCTCTTGAGACTTATAAAATTATGCTAAATTAAACCTTAGGTATGGTGCAATAAGAAATGATCCTACATCAGACTGAATATACTTAAGGGCTTGACTACATGGGAACATCAAGGAAAAATGATCTGAATTAAGTAAATGTGTGAATTTGAAGTGGATTAGTTAATCCACTAGTTTCAATCCCTCTTGTTCAGAACTAAAGTGGCCTTAATTTAGTTTAATTACTTCTGGAATTAAACAAAACTGAAGCAACTCCTCTTTAATTCTGTATGAGGTTGTTCACACAGACATTTAATATGGTTTGAACTAATCCACCTGAAATTCATACTTTAAATTAATTAAGATTAATTCTCCTGGATATACCCATTTTTTTTAAATCTTGGTCATAGAGAACAACAGACCTGTAAGCAATAAAACATCATCAATATACAAACAACAACGAATGCTAGACAAACTGGTTTTTAAAAATATCACATGAAAATGAAGAATTAGAGTTCAGTAAATAAAGTATTCTAGTATTCCCATTAGTGAATTTGGATATAGTTAAACTTAAGTTAATGACAGTCCCAAATTGCTACAATCTAGGATAGTAATCAAACTATCACTCCGATTATAGTGAAACATTACATATAGTAAGGTAGTTCAGCAGGGAAAATTACTTTAAGTTGGTCCCACTATACCTGTTCTTTACTAAAGCATTTGATACATTGTGTCCTGAAATACTACTAGTGAAACAAGAATAAAATTGCCTTGAACAAGAACACTGTCAAAAGTATTGAAAATTGGCTGAAGGATGTAGACATAGGATAATGATAGATGGCATGAACTGAGCTGAAAAGTATGCTCCAGTATTACACAGCAAGACCTGGTTTTATTTAATTTCTTCAGTAATGACTTGGAAGGAGGAGTTCATGGCACATTACTTAAATTAAAAAATATGAAAATGGGAGATTACAAATGCCAGAGAGGACAAACAAATGAAACAAGAAGATCTGGAGAAATCAGAAATACATGCAATAACAAAGCAAGTTTCAAAAAGTATGTTAAATATTTTTGGAGGAAAATGGAATATGGAACTCAGTGATTAAATGGGAAGGACTTACATGGGATTTAAAGGATGTGAGAGATTATGATAGCTCAGATTGTGAAGTAATAAGCAGTATAGAAATGTCTAATGACTACAAAAATAATAATGAGAAGATGATACAGTATATAGGAGTTTGTTGTGTGTTATGGGTTGAAAAGCCAATGTGATTTTAGCTGCACATTTGAAAGATTCGCATTACAGATCACAGATGTGTTGATCCCTCTTAATGCAACACTAATAACCATCCTGCATCTTTAAGATGGGGGGAGGGGAGGGGTTTGGCTGGCTGGCTGAGTGAAGTGAACAGTGCTTTATGGATGGATGAGGGCAGGGTGGTGGCTTAAAAAGAGGTGTTTATTAAAGGAATGAATGGGGACTTCTACAGTTTGTATGGCAGGGAGAGAACACCTCCATTCTTATAGCCCACATTAACCCTCCTTTGAGGTGGGGGGTGGATGGTAAGGTCCTAGATACTGGATTTGTTGGAGGGACTTGGATAGAAAAATAGAGGGAGCTAGCATGATCCCAGCAATGGATTTGCCTGATGGATATGGATGGAAAAAGAGGAGAAGCTGGTAAAAGCCCCTCAGATAATTACAGGATAAACATGAGGTTCTTTGTACTGTACACTTATCTCCTAGGTAACCCAGATATCCAATAATAAGTTATAGCCTTATTAAACCCATGCCAAATGTCTCCTGTCCTTTTTTTGACATAGCTATTCAAAGACACCACATCTAGAATAGCACATGTAAGTTTGGGCACCTCACTGCCAGAAAAACGTCAACATTTTGAGGGTAATTCTGAAAACAGCCAAAGAGCATTTGGTTATTAATAAAAATGATATTTTATCTCCTGTATAAACAGGCGATAAATTGTATATAATTTATGTTGTGAAATATCTGTGGGTAAAATCTCATTTGACTGGCATACAGTAAACTCCTCTCTAATCTAGACATGAATTCAGCCAGGATCAGTTTCAAGTTGAGTACAATACATGTTTTACAGGGTAGTCTACACTGCAACACTATTTCAAAATAAATAGCGCTATTTTGAAATAACTTAGTCCATGTCTACATAGCAGGCAGTTATTCTGAAATAGTGTCAAAATACTGTCAAGATGGAGGACTTCTTACTCGGACTCCTGTAACCCTCATTGTACGAGGAATAAGGGAAGTCAGAGGAAGAGTGCTCTATTTCGAAGTAAGTGCTGTGTAGATGCTCCCTATTTCGAAATAAGATATGCGGTTGACGTAATTTACGTAGCTTATTTTTAGACACACCCACAGAGTCTTAGGATTTGTATTAAATCATATTGTTCCTGGCAAATATAGTAGCTTCAAAGGGAATATGAGGTTGTTCAAGAGAAGGTTAAAAACTTGATTTTTAAACTCCATTCGTCTGAAAAAGTGGGCTGTGCCCACCAAGGTTCATGATACCGTCCACATTTTTGTTAGTTTCCAAGGTGCTGCAGGACTAATTGTTATACATTTCCACAGAAAGTGGAATAGAATTTTTTCAAAAATAATTTTGGTAGATTGCTATTGACAGGACTAAAAGCAGATCTTTACAACATATGTGGTAAAAGAAAAAGAGCACTTTAAACATTTTTCGGCAGATTTGTTGAGGCTGTTATGGAGCTTTCAAAAGAACTAAGCTAAATCACTTCATTTCTCCAGATACTTCATATTAGATTACTACAGTATCTCTAAGCTCTCCTTTTCACAGTGATATTATTCTCTATACCTGTGACTTTCACCCTTTGCAAATTCTGGTAATGTTTGAGATCATCTGAGTTTTATCTGGCACTAATACTTGTGCAAAGTAAATCATTTGTTCACATTTGAAATTCTTTCCATGAACATTTGTGGGAGTAAATTCAGTTACTTTAATTTTTGTGGAAAGTGAACACAAGATGATTGAGTACAAATTAAGCTAATTCATTTTAAAACGTGAATGGCTATTACAAGACCATATCTTATGGTATTTGCTGAGCTCTGTATTTTGGATAATGCAGTGGATATTTTTAGGAGACTTCTGATCATCTTTCAGTTTCATTATCACCTTAAAGGCAAACAAAACATATAGACAGTATCTTTTGTTAGTCCTTAAGGTGCTACTAGACTATTTGTTGTTTTTTTAAGTTTTTCCTGTTATAGACTAACTCAGCCTTAGAGAGGCTGAATTGTAATTTTACATAATAAATTAACTGGGTTTGATTCCACTACATTTTTTGCCTTACAGAAATTATTTGTTTTCTAGTTTTCAATAAGCATATGTTACTAAATCTTTTCGGTTCTTAAGACTGCTTGAGAATTAAAATACTTGCACTAAACAAATTGAGTGCAGCTGATTTGGTGCCAAGGTTAATTTTCAACTGTAACTTTCCTTCATGGAGATATAGCTATTAGTAGATTGTTGACATGCTGCATTACTTGCAAACAGTAGCAGGGTCTGCACAGCTATGATATAATGTGTTAGTCCTTAGTCTTATAAAGGAACAGCATTAACAATCTCAGGTCTCCCCTAGTCTCAGCCTTCTCTTTCCAGCTCTCATCTTATCCTCCCCTATTCTTGTCAGTTCCCTTCTACAAGTCACCTATCACTGCTTTCCCTATCTCCTCTGAACTTTGCTAACCACTTCATATGTGGCTGAGCAATGGAGGCAGCAGCAAGTGGAGGCAGGGAACTGTTGCTTACTTTCCCTGCCTGAGTTCCTACTGTTCTTAATGACTGGTGCTTTTTTGCCAGTGGGCTGTGAATTCCTGGTGGCATGCGACTGACTGGAAAGCACTGCATTAGAGCTCTCTGGTCTGAGAGACTGGAAATATTGTAATTGTTACTCCTTCCCAGGGATGCTCGATGTTCACATGAAAAAACTGAAACATGCCAGTTCCTTCCTTACTCTGATTTAAAGACTCTCCACCTTGTTTCCCAGAAGGATGAGTGATGGGGAAGAGAGCTCACATCAAGTATATGAAATATATAGTGTCCCCTCTGAACAAAACCTGACCTCAGTGGTTGTGTGTGTAGATGTGTGTGTGTGCCTGAGCATGCTGAGAGTACAGTAGCCTTTGGGGGGGGGGGAGGAGGAGGAGTACAGCAGTCCCTGCTGGAGTGAGAAATGGGAAAATTTCCCTCCGCTGAAAAAGGGAAAATGACAAGCTCAGGAGTGGTAACATAATGGGTGGTGGAAGGTGAGGGGTGGGAGTAAGGTAGGGGTCACCAGGTGCCAAGGTGTTGCACCATCACACCAGGTACAAAGGCTTGGCTTCCACAGTCTCCGCATCAGGCTGCGGACTGACAGTGTTAGGGCCTGTCAGACTGCCTGTTGGGCAGCACACCGCGGGGGTCCACTTACCCTCCCCCCCCCCTGGGCCCGCCTCCCTTTTCTTCTTGCCCCCTGGGCGGGTAGGCAGAAGGAACACGGGGAGGGGTCCAGCCCCCCCCTCCCCCCCCCAACGCCACCCGCTCCCCAGGGCGTGCTGGTTATTCCACCAACCCTTCGACCGTGCTGCCCTTGCCTAGCAGGACTCTGTCCGTGGGGCCCCCTAGGGGGTGTGCCCCTCTGGTTCGAGGATCCCTCCTAGTGTTCCGGATGGGCCGCCACCCTCGCCGCGGCCCTGCAATGTCACTTCGCCCCTCTCTGCTGTCCCTTTGGGCGCAGGCGGGGGAAGGGGAGTGGGTAGGGGGACCCGGGCCCGCCCTCACCTTCCGGGCCCCAACCCAGGGCCCTAGGGGGTCGGCGAACACCGCCCCTTTAAGGCTGGAGCGGGATTCCGCTCCGCAAGTCTCCAGCCCCGCGGGACGAGCCCGCCCTGGGTTCCTTCCTACCCGCCCCCTTCTCTCTCTCTCTCTCTCTCTCCAACTGTGGTACCTGGTCCTCCGACGTCTCCAGCCGGGACGCCGTCTGCTTCCCCAGGGGCTGCCGCCTCAGCCCGTCGCCCAGCCGCGGGCTGCTCCTCTCCCGGCTGGGGGGTCGAGCCGCTCCCCCCCCACAGGTGGACCCGCCGGCTCTTCGTCCGGTCGGTCGGTCGGGTACGTCGCCTCCGGCCCTCCTCCCATCTTCCGGAGGGCCGTCCTCTCCTTCCTCCCCCCCCGTTCGCTGCCGGCTGCGTTGCCGGCATTTAAAGCGCCCGGCGTTTGGTGCGAGCATGCGCCGCATGGGCGCGGGGGAGGAGCCCGGCAGCCGGGATTCCTGGCTGTCGTGTCTGTCCAGTGGCGGGGTGTTTGTGCTCCGTCACACTGCCCCAGGAATGATTGCCCCTCTTTTGTCAGTATTGAGTGGGGACTTATGTACCATAAATAAACTAAAATAAGAGAAAGAATCTAAAATAATCTTCTCTATAAAGAGAAATACCAAGGTATGAATTTATCACTGGGTTATTCGAATTTTACACTGGGTATAAGTATTGATTTTAGTGGAATTATACAGCCATAAACTGGAGAAATGCAGCCCCATGAGACACAAACTGAACTCTTTACTTAGTCAAAACTGCTATTGACTTTTTCTGGGATAAGGCCTAGAAGGCCTTAAATGTTAGTAGATATGTGTACAGAATCTTATTGTCAAATCAATCACACTTAATAAAAGTTGAATTCTCCCCATTATATTTTCCTCAAAATATTTTTGCCCTCATACTAACTACGATGAGAAGGAATATGTTCTGCAAATCAATTTCCCCTTGACTATCAAGTTATCATCAGAGGTGGTTTGTGTTGGAGATGAAAGTTTAAATGGGAATTTAAGCATACGGTGACTAAAATTTGTTTGCATATTTTGCCCTTAATGTCACACTTCACCAGACACACTTCAAAGTGAAAAGAATCATACTATAAATAAGCAGACTTTAATATAACAACAGCAAATAATGCAGTAGAGGTGAATAATAAGTGTTAGCGGTCTTAACTTTTCCTTTTCAGCAGCGGTGGGGAACCTCAGACTTGGGGACCAGATACAGCCCCCAGCTTGCCTGGATCCGGCCCCCAGGGCATAGGGCCCTCTCAGGATTGGGGAGCCTTGCTGGCATTGCAGCCCCACCCTGCTGCCCCACCGCAGGGCTAGCACACATAAAATCTACTAGGCTGGCCCCCCTACGCTCTGCTGTGCGAGGGAAATGTGAGGAGGGTCTTTCTCCTCAGTTGGGAGCCAGATCAGTGAGGGCTGTGGGTTTTTTTTTGTAGTTTCTCACTTGTATGTGGCCCCCAACTGATTTTTCTGAGGGTCCAAAAAAGGTTCCCCACCCCTGCTTTACAGTATTCTGTCCAAGGTGCCTCATAGAATGGATGGACAATTTATAATGTGCATATGTTATTTTATAGATTGGAACTTGGGATCCAGCAAGTGGCCTTAATATGACAGAGAATCAGAAAGGAAAACCAGCAAACATCACAGACTCCCTGTCCAATCGCTCTTTAATTGTTACCACCATTTTGGTAAGTAATTATATTGCATTTCTTTTCTGGAAATATGGATGTACATGAAAGTGGATAGAAGAAGCTGCACTAATTACATCGGTAATGAACATTATGTCATGTATTTTACAGTTATTTAGCAATTACTGTGTAATGAATGAGATACAGTGTTAATTTAGTCACGGATTTTTATTCTGGTCTAAGTTGATGTGTATTTACCTTCATTTTAGTGCAATCTCATTTATTTAATAATTTAGGTTTGCTTATTATTCACTAAAATCTTTAAATTTAGACAAAACAAATTAATCTGTACTTTTTAATGTCATGTTTAGAAAAAAAAGATGTGTTGATTTAAATGAAATTGAAAGATGATTAGGCCACAGATTCAAATTCAGAACATTGTTACGACTTTTGTCAGTCAGATAACACTGTAAGGTTTTATAATCACAAACAGTAGCACATGTTTTCAGTCTTTTTCATCATAATTATCTTTAAAATGGAAGTACGCCTCATTTTTAATCATATGAAAAGATTTTTAATCTTAACAATTATCTTAAATCAAATGAACAATTTTCCTCAACATTTTTTCTACCTCATCAATAAATTAATATCAATATGCCAGATATTTTAGCTTTCTTCTAGTAATATATTTGAACCCAAAAGAAGGTCTTAAGGTATTTATGCTACTTGTCTTCCACCATTTTGCATTTACAGGTATTAGAATGCAACCTACTTTTTCTTTTATTGGACAAACTTCTGCTGGTGAGAAAGATAAATGTTCAAGTGATATAAAGTTCTTCTTCAGTTCTGGGAAAGGTACTCTGAGAATCACAGATAAATGCAAGTTGGAACAGATAGTTTAGCATAAGTAGTTAGCAGAGAGTTTCCTGTTTCTGTTGATGAGCTTGGAGAGGTGGTGGATTATTTAAAGGCCAGAAGTGGGGGTTCATTGCTTTTCATTTCTGGACTTCATACAACACATCCAATCTCTCCAAGCTCATCATCAGACACTAGCTCCTCACAGGACACCAACTCAAAGCATTACCAGATCCTGCCAGAACAAATACACACACACACACACACACACACGTAACCCCCCTTTTCCCTCCCCGGGTTACTGGGGAGCAGGTCAGGTCACACTCACAGGTGTGCCTGGGCGCCTGATGTTTGAACACTCCCCCCCCCCCCCAAAAAAAAAAAAAGATCCTGAGAACCCCAGTGGTGATAGTGTTTAGTTGGGGAAAGCCCTATCCACCCCCTTGCTGCAGTCCCTTGCTGGTAAGGAATGTAAGGTGGCGGTGCCTCCACCTGGCTGGCCTTGTACACACTCACTGGTGTGCCTTGAGAGCCTCCAGGAACATACTCATTCCAACATAAACCTGGATCTAATTCCAGAACAACTACAAATCATATACATCTAATAGAATACTTTAAAATAAACAATCTTTACTTAACTTAAATACACAGGGATTAACAGATTTAGCAATGAATAGCATTACAAAACACATAACAATAATTGCAGCTTATATAGCTAACATTTGTACTACCAGTGACCCCACTCCAGAGTGTGCACGCTCCTGGACTCACAGTCCCAGACACTTGCTTGCGCTGGCGCGCAGATGTGACAGCTGTAGTGGAGGTTTGGTCCAGGCTAGACAGCAGCTCTGTCCTAGGCAGCACTTTTTCAACAAGGCCCAAAACTTACTGCCTCATGCTGTGCCGACTGGAAGCAGCCTGCTAAATCCCAGTTCCAACAGGCATCTAGTCCCGGTCTGTAGCTGCACTCCAACAGCCCCTGGACTGGATCAATGTCCTTGGCAGCAGCCTGGCTCCCCCTTCGGTTCCAAACCCCAAGGTAGAGAGTCTCAGACTCTACACCTCTTTTTCTTCAGGCACATGGAGAGAGAGGTCTCTCTCCCCAAGAGTCCTTCCTTCCTGTTTTTTCCCAAGGGCTCATGGGAATTGTAGTCTGGATTGCAGCACACAGGGTCTTGCCAGGAAAAACTCAGAGGCCCCTTCAGTAAGGGGACTACATATATATATATATATATATATATGTATATATATAGTAGCCCAATGTCTGTGACTCTGTAACGCTGAAATGCTGGCTGTTGCCTCTGGGCAGCGCTGTTGCCTGAGTCACGTCCTTCGTCTCCGCAGTGGTGCTCAGCTGAATTCTGCGTCGCTCAATCGGGCCACCGTGGGGGAGCAAGCAGCGCAAGCGACCGTTTGGGCGCTGTGGTCCCCATGCAGCACCCCCGTGCTGCATGGGGAGCCCGGGGCCCAAACGGCCGCTTGCGCCGCTTGCTCCCCCGTGGCGGCCCAGCTGAGCGGTGCAGAAGTCAGCCGAGCACCACGGCAGGAGGGGAAGGGGGGCGGGGCAGTGATGTACATGGCCAGGGGGTGGGGCATGGCTGTGTACATCACCACCCCTCCCCCCTTCCCCTCCCGCCGTAGTGCTCGGCTAAATTCTGCACCGCTCAGCCGGGCCGCCGCGGGGGAGCCCAAACGGCCGCTTCCGCTGCTTGCTCCCCAGCAGCGGCCTGGCTGAGCAGCGCAGAAGTCAGCCGAGCACCACGGCGGGAGGCGAACGGGGGCAGGGCGGTGATGTGCAGCGGTGACAGCAGCTCCGGGCCCCGCCCCCTGGCCATGAATGTCACCGCCTTGCCCCCTTTCGCCTCCCGCCATGGTGCTCAGCTGACTTCTGTGCCGCTCAACCGGGCCACCGCACGGGAGCAAGAGGCCCAAACGGCCGCTTGCATCGCTTGCTCCCGCACGGGGAGCACAGAGCCCAAACGGCCGCTTGAGCTGCTTGCTCCCGCACAGGGAGCGCAGAGCCCAAATGTCCATTTGGGCTCCATGGTCCCCCAGATGAGAGGCAGGAGGGGGAGGAGAAGAGAAAGAGAGAGAGGCAGGAGGCAGGGGAGAGCTGAGAGAGAGAGGGGGAGGCAGTAGGAGGAGGAGAGAGAGAGAGAGAGACGGATGTGGAGGAGAGACCTGAAAATCCCGTCTTATGACGGGCTATTGGCTAGTGTGTGTGTGTGTATATATATATATATATATATATATATATATGTATATTTTCTTCCAGATCAGTGATAACAATATTGGACCAAGAAATAAACCCTGCAGGGCCCCACTATAAACATCCCTTCTAATTGTCAATTCTCCATTAACAATTATGTTTTAGATCTATCCATCAGTGAGATTTTAATCAATTTAGGCCATGAGTCACATTGAGTTAGTATAATAGTAACTGTTAGAGCCAGAGTGCTGTGTTTGCAAAAAAGTAAAATCCACCTAATGCAACAGCCTTTGCCTGTATGAACCAGAGGTGTACATTGGAATGGCCACATACATTTATATCTGGGACATATGCCAAGTGCAGATAAGAGCTACATTATCTTATGATTTTGGTTGCTAGTTGTATAGACATCTGTCCTCATCCCATGCTTCCAGATGGAATGGATAATTAAAAAAAGAAATCGGACAATATTCTAATGGGTGTTACTAGAGATACACTGGTTGTGCAATAATTGCCTTTATAAACCTCAATTTTGGTTTGTTGAAGGCTCAAATAATTCTTGTTATCTGAAAACAAAAGACATAGGAAGGGTAGTGCTTAAAATAACTAAACGTCCAATATTTTTCTTGTATCTGTTGATACAAAAGTAGGCTTGGAAAGACTGGATTTTAATCAGTAAAGATTAGGTAACATCTACTTCACCGTACACACGCAAACTGACAAAAAAAGATTTCAATTAATAAAAATGAACAGATATGCAAAGTAAGGAAAATGCTGTTTTATAATTTATTATAGTTCAATTGAGTGGTACATACTTTGTATATTTTGATGTTGACGTTTTGTGGTTTAGTGTTTTTCAAAGCTTTAAAAATTTTGAAATGTCAATGTCCATTGTCATTAAATAATTGTCTGTCTCCATCCCATAGTTTCCCACAACTTTGATGATTTAAATTGATAAAGTGAGAACAAATGCTTACAATCCAGAATGTTATGCAACTATGTAATTTTAAATTAATCCAAATAAAAAAGTTTACTAATAATTGATATTATCCATCAAAATTATAACAAATATAAATTAAATTCTGACACATTTATAAATATGGTGGTTTGTTTTGAATTCACAGAGTAGGTGTGATGCCTTGCATTGTAGCATCATCTTTTTGTATTTAATAAATGTGTTAGCATGTAGAACACATGTTATTTTATATATTCTCTGGATAGACAATTAATAGGCAGGAAATATTTTTTCTTTTTTATTTCACTCTATTATACTAGTAAAATTTCAGCTGTGCAGCCCACAGTGAAAGGGTTCATGTCAGGAACAAAGTTCTAAAAAATAATGGAAAAGTTAAAATCAAAGAGGAGCATTCGAGGCAGTTACAGCTTTAGGGATCCCTCCAACAGGTTCTACAATATCAACTAAACTAATTTAGAAGACCATGTTTTTTGTGCTGCTACTCCTGCTAATATTTTTGCGTATCCAGTGTCACTAAGGTACTGTCAAGGAAGAATATATTCCCAGCAGGGTAGCATGGTATCAGTTCTGGCTGCACACTGGGGAAAAAAGGGGTAGTGTGGAAAAATACACAGCTGGCATGCCAGATGTATGCCACTGCTGATCCATCTGTAGCACATGGTACATGCCAGCCACTTTGCTAGTTACTATATGGAGAGGCAGGGAATCTTGTGACAGAAAATGTCGAGTGCAGCTATAGACATGCAAAGATAGAACATGGAAAACACACTTTTCTGTTTATTTCCACACTTTTATCTCCTTTCTTATGTTTTAAAATATTTTCAGAAAAGACTGTTTGGCTCAGTCAGCCTGAAAGCATGGATTTTTGTAGTAGGGCTAATATCTGCCCCATTACTGTCCTATGTATGTTTTATCTGCATATATGATACCTTGGTTATTTTCTTTGGTAATCTGGTCTGCTTGCCAAGAGTTATTATTTGTAAGAACCTTATTTCTGCTTGTTTCACTAACTTCTAAAAGGCCATATAGTACTCTGCTTTTCTTTATATTGTACAGGTAGTTGCAGGTGGATTAAAGATTGTGGCTATGAACTGCCTTGTCTTCTGTAGATGGCCGTATATGTCCAGAGATAAAAATAAGCAAACTGTCATTTCACAGATTCTAAGGGTGCATCTACACTGCACTGTTATTTCAAGATAACTAGCATTATTTTGAAATAACAATGTGAGCATCTACACAGCCAATCCATTATTTCAAAATAATTTCAAAATAACGGACAGCTTATTTCGAAATCCGTAAACCTCATTTTACAAGGAATAATGCCTATTCCAAAATAGCTATTTCAAAATAAGGCATGTGTAGACACTCCACTTCTGCTATTTCAAAATAACCCCTCACCAGGGCCATTCTAAGTTATTCCTTCCCAGTGCCTCCTGGGGCCCTTAATTGAGATAGCACGTCTACACTAGGGAAGCCTGCCTCAGACTAATTTTGAGATTTCCCTTTTGTGTAGATGTGATATTTCAAAACAAACCATTTTGGTGTAACTATTCCAGAAAAGTTTATTTCAAAATAAGAGTGGAGTGTAGACATATCCTAAGGCAAAAAAGGGACCACTGCATAGTACAGGCCATAGGAAGTAAAGACTCTCAGGGACTGTCAGGTAAATCTGCACTCCTGACAGGAGTAAGTCTCCCAACCCATTTAGAGAAATTCATAGCTTGAGCGACCAGACTAAGAATAACAGTTTGATTGTGGAAAGAAGAGGTGAGAGGGGAGTAGGCCTGAGCTTGAGTTCAAACCCTAGGCATACATTGCTGTGTAGATATAGTCTGCAGTTCTGAGTTTGGATGGCTAGCCTGAGTCTTCACCGGAGCTGTAATAGTCATACTGCTGTTTTTAGCATGCTATCTCCAGCTCTGCTAGCATGAACCTGGGTACCTCAGTTAGGAGGCTTGCTCACAGATGCAGTTTAGACTTCTCCAGAGGTAAGGGTTCCAGGCCTCTTGGCAGCCTGGAGACCTCACAGACTCCCTGGGTGATCCACCTTCTTACCTGATAGACTGCTTGAGCTTCAGAAAACTTGTTGAGCCTTGGGAGCCTTTCAGAAAAGATGAAAAGTAAATTTCAGAATTCTTGTTCTCTGGAAATCTTGAAATTTTGGGGTTTGATCTATTCTGGAATGTTTGTAGTGTTTGTCGTGAATGTGTGGGGAGGAAGGTTGTTTTGGGATTTCCCACGGAATGGGGGAATTCCAGTTTCTGGTAAGCTCTAGTTCTGATAAATCAGAACTTTGCAGTCTGTTGCTGAGGTCACTTTGAACATATTAAATGCCTTTTTGCATTGTTTGTCCATGGACTGTGGGAATTTTGAAGTTATATGGCATTGTTTTGGCTCTCTACATACATGTTTATGTCCTATATGGTCATGATCCCTTACAATTAGGTCTTTGGTGAGAAAGCTATCCAATGTTTGGTTCAAGCTTTATGACAGTGATAGTTCCATAATGACATTTATTTATCTGTGCTGAGCATCAAAGTGTGACAACACTTTTACATTTGAAATGCCCCCTATATTTTGAGCAACTGTTCCATGTAGTTGTCCTCATTTTCAGCAGAAATGGTTTTTCCAGCAACTGTATATAATGGGTAGGAGGAGTTTGCTGATGTGTTAGAAAGACTCTGGGGCTATGTCTACGCTACCAGTTTTTGCCGGAAGAGGCAATGCAAATGAAGCACTGATTAGCATATTGTCACGCTTCATTTGCATAATCTATTCCAAGCCGTTTTTGCGCAAGAGGTTTTTGCACTAAAAATCCCCTTTTTACACAAGATCCTTATCCCTCTCTGAGAGGGATAAGGATCTTGTGCAAAAAGGGGTTTTTGCACAAAACCAGGCAGTGTGAACATTTCCTTTTTTGTGCAAAAATGGCTCAGAATAGATCATGCAAATGAAGCATGACAATATGCTAATCAGCGCTCCATTTGCATTTCCTCTTCCAGCAAAAGCCATAGTGTAGACAAAGCCTGGATAGTAACTCTGAAGTATTTGCTCTGAATTCCAGGTCTGTAACAGACATTATAGAGGACATTGAACATATTATCCATGATCTCATTGGTGCCTCAGTTCCCTGCCTCTGAAATGGAGATAATACTTTCCTCCTCACAAGAATGTTGTAGGGATCCATTCACTACAGCTATATCATGTGGGTTCTGTCAGGGATCTGTCCTGAATCTGATGCTATTCCATATTTTCATTAATAAAATTAATTGAGGACAAGTGAAAAGCAGTAGAGTTAAGAAATAAAAATGAAACACACAACTGAAAAATTGGGACTGACTGGCGTGGCAGTAGTACTGCTGAAAAGTCTGCAGAGCCATGGTTTTCAACCTGTGATGCATGGACCCCTGGAGATCCACACACTATATCTAAAATTTCCAAAAGGGTCCACTCCTCCATTTGAAAAAAAATAGGAGTACATAAATTGAAAAAGGTTGACAACTGCTGCTATGAAGATTATAATGAATCATGAATAGAATATGAGTCAAAAGTGTGACTCAATGGGGAAAATGGCTAATATCATTTGAGGGCAGAGGCGGGGAACATTTTTTGGGTCAGGGGCTGCTGACCCATGGAAAAATCAGTCGGGGACCGCACACAAGTGAGAAGCCAAAAAAACCTACCAAACCCTCACTGAGGTGGCCCCTGACTGAGAAAGATAAAGACACTCCCCACAGTCCCCTGACACACCAGAGCCTAGTGGGGCCCAGGCTAGTAGATTGTGTGTGCTCTAGTCCCTCAGTTAGGTGCGGGCTCCCCAATGCTAGAAGGTAGCCCTGAGGCTTGGGTGCCATATGCATGCAAGCCAGGGGCCACATCCAGCCCCGGGGGCTGAGGTTCCCCACCCCTGTTCTAGTGGATAGGTAAAACATAGGATACAATTGTTCTATTCTACTGGATTACTGTGTATAATTCTGGGTGCCACATGTTAGGGAAGATATGGACAAATTGAAGAGCGTCCAGAATAGATACAAAAGATAAAAGGTTTAGAAAACCAGACCTAAGAGGAAAGGTTAAAAACCTGAGGATGTTCAGTCTTGAGGAAAGAAAACCATGGGGAGGCTTGATAACAAATTTAGTTAGGGCTGTTACAAAAAGGACGGTGATCAATTGTTCTCCATGTCTATTGAAGATAAGACAAGAAGTAATGGGCTGAAACTGTAGCAAGGGAAATTTTGGTTAGAAACTATGAAAATCACTCCAACTGTAAGGACAGTTAACCACTGGAATAGGATTCTAGGGAAGATAGTGGAATTCCCCACCAGTGGAGGGTTTTAAAAACAGCTTGGAGAAATAGTAGTCAGGTATGATGTAGACTTGATTCTGTCTCAGTCTGATTACTGAGTGTAAAAAAGCACAAAAATAAGTGCCTCTAGAAAATTGCTGATACTGCCTATTCTGTTTTTCCACATTATTGCAGATTTTCTAAAGATGCATCATAAGAGCAGAACATTTTGCTTCGCATTATAATGAGAACTAATAAAGACTTTGATGTTCTTTGATTATCACACAAGGTGTATGATTCAGCTAGCTGAAAGTAGGTTAAGTTTATGCAGTGTAACATTGTAGTTGGAATGAATTCATTTTGGTAAAAATAGGACTCCACTCAAACATATTCTGCTTTAGTGGGACTGCAATTTAGCATGCTTGTCTGGGATGCAGTCCAATTAATTTATAATCTGGCTAAAGTTAAAAAGTTTCTTGTTGAGAGTAAAAATATATTTTATTTAAGAAAACTAGATGAGGATGACAGTGCTGGAAAGCCAAACTCTGTTTTCAGTTTTTTTAAACCATGATGCACAGCAGTACAATGATTGTTATACATCTCAGGGTATGTCTATACTGCACTCTTTATTTCAAAATAGTTATTTCAAAATAGCTTATTTTGAAATAGAATGTCTATGCTTCAGGGAAGCCTCAAAATTAGTCTGAGGCAGGCTTTCCTAATATAGATGTGCTACCTTGATTTAGAAACCCAGGAGGCACTGGGGACAAATACCTTAGAATGGCCCTGGTGAGGGGCTATTTCAAAATAGCAGCAGTGGAGCATCTACACATGCCTTATTTCAAAATAGCTATTTCAGAATATGCATTATTCTTCACAGAATGAGGTTTACATATTTCGGAATAAGTTGTCCGTTATTTTGAAATTATTTCGAAATAATGGAATAGCTGTGTAGATGTTCACAGTATTTCGAAATTACTCTACTTATCTCGAAATAACAGTGCAGTATAGACGCACCATCAGAACCAGAAAGGTGATAATGAAGCAGACTTCTGAATGGTGCCTTAAATGTGTCAAAGACATCCAAAGAGGATTTGTGCCTATGACAATGCTACATCTAACATGTAGAGAAATCTTGCTTTGCTGTTCATTTTTTACTGGTCATGACATTCCTACAAAAAAAATACCCTTGCCCAAATGGCTATTAGGTGTCAGAATAAGATATTAAATGTCTTTGATTGGTTGTAGCTGCTCAAACATTTCACTTCTCCCTTTTTCCCAACTGTGAAAGACCTTTGTGTACCCTGTACATCTGACATAAATGTTAATTAGATATGGCAGCATTTTGATTCCAGTAGTCATAATGAGTAGAACTAAAGTTCAAAATTCCTAGTTCTAACAATAGCAAATCATCAGGAAAATATTCTTCTTCTCAGTAACAGGATATTTTTTAAAGTGGAAATAAATACGGTGAGGTGGGTAGAGGGGGGATGCTACCTCTTTAGTAGGAAAATGTATGTCACCAGAAGGAAGTGTTCACTGGTAATCTACAAATAAATAAAAAATCAGGATAATTTCAAATAGTGATTTCATTAAAGGATTTACAATCTGCCAAACATTGAGCAAATAATAAATAGTGTTAAGTTCAGTCTATACATTTTTACTACTTATTCATGCTGCAGTAGTGCACAGATAGTTTTCAAAACCTGAGTTCAGAGTTCCACATATCTAAAACAGATTATATCAAAGTGTGGAGCTGCATTGTCTGATGCCATGGAGAGGATTATTAGTGACTGATTTTTAATCTCCTCGAACCACATATGCCCTCCTCAACAGCATGCTGATCTAAGGGACAAGCAATAATATTTTATTATTCCATTTTTTGTTAAGAATACTCAGTCTTAAAATAAAAAGCCACTATGAATTCAGAAAGATACATTTGTCACTTATTATGGGTTAGCAAAGCTTTAGAATATATCTATAAAACTTGTGCTTTGTCTTCTGGCAAGTAATGACTCATTATTGTGATTCCTAATAACATTTGCTTTGTAGTTTTAATATGATAAATAGAAATATATTTAAATGAGCATCTTTATCAAAATCTGTTAGAGAGCGAGCGAGAGCGAGCGAGACCTTTCAGTTGACTTTATACCATTTGATTCAGGAAGTATTTTGTATATTGTCCATATCACCCTGTTAACTGTATGTTGAAAAATCAAAACTAGTTTGTAAAACCACAAATCTGATGTCTGTAATGACATTAATACATTAGAGGCTTCTTTGTAGCATCAGTAAGAATTTATTTTAGTAATGCCAATTGGGGAAAAAAAGCAATTTGTGAATGGTATTTTTTAATACCATGTCAATTTTAAAATACAGTTGGGACTTTTCTTTCCTAGAAGATATGCTCCAGTTCAAACAGGAATTAATTCAGAAAAGTCCTATGCCCTGTCTCATATAAGAGGTCAGAATAGACAATCACAGTGGTTCTTTCTGATCTATGAATCAGTAAATAATATTATTTAGTCAAATAAATGTGATATTAACTATAAAGCTAATATATTGGTATTCTCAATTTTTTAAATAAACTCTTGAAACGGACAGATGGCTTGCAGCCACTTGTCAAACATCAAAGACTCAGGGGAATGGCTTAGGAATGACCCTTTTGTGATATGCACGTTGGAATCTAAAGGTAATGCAACATCTAAAACTTTTAATCTTGTTAGAGAGGCTAACCTTGATTTCATATAGTAAACTTTGTCATTGGCATTTTGACTTTTAGAACCCTTAATGCTATTTTTTTCTAAACTGATCAACTATATTGCACTGGCAAAATATGCATTTCCATGTGCAGGAGGATAATTACTTTCCCCAGAAAAGTACATTAGCATACAAACCCCTATTTACACACACAATTACCCAAATTGCATATTTCAGGCTACTGACAGTTTATGTGCCAATATCCTGCAGGTGTAACTTAGGTGTTTAACTTTGGGGGAGGGGGAGCCTTTACTGCTTGCTTCAAGTTTCTAATAAAACTTTGAAGTGGAATATATAATTACACTGCCATCTTGGGCTCTGAAGTTTCGGACATTTTCTTTTCTGTGGAAAATGTTGTGTCTCCATTTCCTGTCTCTCTTTTCCCCCAAGCATTTTATCCATTCTGTTCTCTGTATCCCTGCCCCTCCAAAAAACAAGAAGTAACTACCCAGGTAAAAATTTCATTGGTATAACTTCATCTCCTTGTGGGCCACTTCCACAGTTTGGCTTCACCTCTCTTCAAATCTTCACAGATTTTGGAGCCTGTGTAGACCAGCTCTCATACAAAAGTGCCCACTGGGTGTTAAAGGACTGTACTATACGGGAGTAAGCATAAATATCACGTGATGTAGCTCTTAGCTGCTGACTTTTCTACCACTTGTTCCCATGCCAGAAACATCTATTTCAATTTTCTAGGTTTTCTTTTAACCTGTTTTTATGAACACTTTTTTGAATGTCATGAAAGTGTTTACCCTATAAAACATGAAGGCGTTTATCATATAAAATTAGATATACAGTTCTGTACCTGCTTTTGCAAATGCATAATTCAAGTTCTTTAAAGGCTTCCTGTAAATTTACACCATTCTAAATCTTAGAATAACAAATTCAAGTCACTACAACTCCCAGGCAATGTCTATGCAGCAGCGTTATTTCAAATTAACTGGAGTTATTCTGAAAACACATAGTCCTCGTATACCCAGCAAGCAGTTATTTTGACATAATGTCAAAAAAATGTCAAGCTGGAGGATTTCTTACTCAGACTCTTGTAACCTCATTGTACGAGGAGTAAGGGAAGCAGGAGTGCTCTAACTCAGACTTCCTGCTGTGTACACAGTGCCAAAAGCTGAAATGAGCTATTTTGACTTAAGCAACGGAATTGACGTAGCTCAAGTTGTGTAGCTTATTTCAACTTTAGTCCTGCTATGTAGATGTGCCCCTACAGACATATTGCTGCCTATACTGGGTGGTTAGGCTGGTATAATAACACTACACAAGAATGAGGCTTCCATCCCCCTGAATCACATAGTTTCTAGAATAGACCATGACTAAGAGTCAAAACACTGCTAATTCCTCCTAAGGGAGCATAATTAAACACAGCTCCTTCCAGAACACATGGTTGTTACTCCTCAGCTGATCAAAGGTTCACTACAGAGTAGCCTAAGACACTCTCATCCCCTTCCTCTGAAACCAATCCCCTGCCTACTCAGGAGCAAAGGCAAATGTGTGCCTATTTCATTGAGTGGAGACTTAACAGTATCTAGTCATCCATTTCCTTATTTAAAGTAGAGGTTATTATTGTTCTGTGTCTTAATAATGAAAATCAAAAGAAGACTATTCCAAAACTGTCTTGAGATCATCTTTTTAGTGGGAAAACACTTACAATATTCTTTCCCCATAAACTGTGTGCTTCTCTGGAGCTCAACAACATATATTGCAGACAATAACATAGAGCCACTCAAACAGCTGGTAAAATAAATGAAACAATTCCAGATAGCTGCCAAAATGATCTTACTTGCCAAAGGAGTTCCAAACTTTCCAGAACACCTTTGTTTCTGTCTCTGTGTAAGGAATGATTTTCCTAATAATGTCAATAATAGTATTTTTTTTCAGATTTAAAATCTGTGCTATAAGTCTACTCCAAAACACACACACACATTGGGACTTGAAATCATAAAATTACATGTGCTTATTTCTATAAATTATTTCATTGTTAGCATTACCCAGCTAAGTAACAAAAATGAACTTGTCTGTAACATTGTTCTATTAAAATAAAATAGTGAAAGACAGAGATGCCAATAATAGCTTTTCATGGGAATCTAGCTTTAACTTTTCCTGTGGTATGGTACACATGTCTATAGTATACCTGAAAGGTGTTTTGTTTTGTTTGGGTTGAACTAATATTCACCCTTAGTAGGCTAAACTAAGTCATAAATCCCTGCTTCATGCTATTAACAAAGGTGGTGTGGTATGCCTTAGTGATGGTGTGTTCAACAAATCTCCTAAGATGCCTAAACTTCTGAAGATAAAAAGCTTCCTTCAAAAAATAGAAAATAGACTATTGTAGAGGTGTGTCTTCTGGTGCTCTCTTTGGTGCATGCAGAAGTCCCATGATAGACAATTAAACCACAATAAACTTGAGGTTTGAGATACACACACATCTAGCTGAGGATGGATCTTTGACATGTTGAACTTTTCCCTTTAGTTCATTTGACCTCTATTTACCAAGGTACACATAACATCAATTGCCCAGGACCATAGCCTTGGTTTATAGCCATAACCTCCCACACAAATATATGTTGGCTGAGGCACATCATATATTTTTTATCTAGAACAGGTTATGATGTGTTACAGCTTTATATCAAGTGAACCAAGTGTTACACAAGCGAACCAAATTCATAATTTAGAAATGTCATTTAATATCATGCAGACAGTTTTTACGGAGGAATCCAATGAGATTTTCAGCTGCATATTGCTTTTTATTAAGATTATCTTTTTGAGGTACACACACATTCTATAGAAGCAGTTTTCTTTCTAGGAAAATGTTTCATGACACAAAACATTATGGAGATGCAGAGCAACTACGATATGGCTTTAGCACACTCATAATATTGGGAGTCATCAGATAATCATTGTCTGCCTTCAAGAACTCTGAAACCAAAGTCAAGTCAAATTACATAACATTAAATTCTCCTTAAGAAAGCTAGCAAGCATTATGGTAAGAGGAAAATTTGAAAGTCTAATATATTTTTTCCCACAACTTTCTGGAGTTGGTTAGAAGCAAGAAGTAGGAAGCCTGCTAAAAAACCTGTGGGTCCCCTAGACAATCAAACTATAAAAGGCACAATCAAGGACGATAAAGCCATTGCGGAGAAACTAAATGATTTCTTTGCTTCAGTCTTCACGGCTGAGGACGTTGGTGAGATTCCCAAATCTGCACCGTCCTTTGTGGGTGATGAATCTGAGGAACTGTCTCGGATTGAAGTGTCATTAGAGGAGGTTTGGGAACAAATAGAAAAACTTAATGTTAACAAATCTCCGGGACCGGATGGTATTCATCCAAGGGTTCTAAAAGAACTCAAATGGGAAATTGCTGAACTATTATCTGTGGTTTGTAACCTATCCCTTAAATCAGCTTCTGCACCTAATGACTGGAAGGTAGCTAACGTGACACCAATATTTAAAAAGGGCTCCAGAGGCGATCCGGGCAATTACAGACCGGTAAGTCTAACTTCAGTACCGCGCAAATTAGTTGAAACAATAGTAAAGAATAAAATCGTGAAGCATGTAGAAGAACATAATTTGTTGGACAAAAGTCAACATGGTTTCTGTAAAGGGAAATCCTGTCTTACTAATCTATTAGAGTTCTTTGAAGGGGTTAACAAACATGCGGACAAGGGGGATCCAGTAGATATAGTATACTTAGATATTCAGAAAGCCTTTGACAAGGTCCCTCACCAAAGGCTCTTGTGTAAATTACATTGCCATGGGATAAGAGGGAAGGTCCTTTCTTGGATTGAGAACTGGTTAAAAGACAGGAAACAAAGGGTAGGAATAAATGGTAAATTTTCAGAATGGAGAGGGGTAACTAGTGGTGTCCCCCAAGGGTCAGTCCTAGGACCAATCCTGTTCAACTTATTCATAAATGATCTGGAGAAAGGGGTAAGCAGTGAGGTGGTAAAGTTTGCAGATGATACCAAACTATTTAGGATAGTCAAGACAGAAGCAGACTGTGAGGGACTCCAAGAAGATCTCACCAAACTGAGTGATTGGGCAACAAAATGGCAAATGAAATTTAATGTGGATAAGTGTAAAGTAATGCACATCGGGAAAAATAACCCCAACTATACGTACAGTATGATGGGGGCTAATTTGGCTACGACAAATCAGGAAAGAGATCTTGGAGTTATCGTGGACAGTTCTCTGAAAACTTCCACGCAGTGTGCAGCGGCGGTCAAAAAGGCAAATAGAATGCTAGGAATTATTAAGAAAGGGATAGAAAATAAGACCCAGAATATCTTACTGTCCCTGTATAAAACTATGGTACACCCACATCTCGAATACTGTGTACAGATGTGGTCTCCTCGCCTCAAAAAAGATATTTTGGCCTTGGAAAGGGTTCAGAAAAGGGCAACTAAAATGATTAGGGGTTTGGAACGGGTCCCATATGAGGAGAGGTTAAAGCGACTGGGACTTTTCAGTTTAGAAAAGAGGAGACTGAGGGGGGATATGATAGAGGTATATAAAATCATGAGTGGTGTGGAGAGGGCCAATAAAGAGAAGTTATTTATTAGTTCCCTAAATAGAAGAACTAGAGGACACCAAATGAAATTAATGGGTAGCAGGTTTAAAACTAATAAAAGAAAGTTCTTCTTCACACAGCGTGTAGTCAGCCTGTGGAACTCCTTGCCAGAGGAGGCTGTGAAGGCTAGGACTATAATAGAGTTTAAAGAGAAGCTAGATAATTTCATGGAGGTTAGGTCCATAAAACGCTATTAGCCAGGGGATAAAATGGTGTCCTTGGCCTCTGTTTGTCAGAGGCTGGAGAGGGATGGCAGGAGACAAATCACTTGATCATTGTCTTCGGTCCACCCTCTCTGGGGCACCTGGTGCTGGCCACTGTCGGCAGACAGGATACTGGGCTAGATGGACCTTTGGTCTGACCCAGTACGGCCATTCTTATGTTGTTATGTTCTGATGGTTGTAAGCAGTGCAGTAAGCTCTGTATATAAAAATGATCTCTCACCATTTAATTTTCAGTAACTATTTTCAGGAACTGAACTGTAAGAAATAAGAAAATAATATTCTCTCATTTCCCCACAGAGTTGTAGTATCCAATTTGCCTGCCATTGTAAATAGTTAATAACTGATTCTCTGTCATGCTGTTCATGGTTTTCTTGGGTCTGATTTGTCTGTGCATGTTTCATTCGGCAAGTTGCAAGTTGGCAATTTTTGCAGCAATATGGAATATAGATGAAATAAAAATTCTGTAAATTTGCTACTATGCCGCAAATTTGCTACTATGCAGTTGACATGGGTTTCAGTTTGAAGTGGCTGAACTGGTTTGATTCTGGAAATTGATTTTGTGGCTCTTGTTCCTTCAGTTGGTACTTCACTATTTGCTGCCAGTACTCAGATATTAATGAACCTTACCTGCATGTAAAGCATGTTCAGAGCTAAAGACTTAGGTTAGCTCTCATTTCTAAAACTGAAATACCCACTTGGAGAAGTGAAAAAACAAATGGACAGAGCCAAAAAAGTACCCAGACATAAATTACTTCAAGACAGACCCAAAAGAGAAAATAACAGAACTCCTCTTGTTATTACCTATCCACAACTCAGACCCCTCCAGCGCATTATACACAATCTGCAACCCATCTTGGAAAATGATCCCTCACTCTCTGAGGCTTTGGGAGAAAAGCCTATTCTCACCTATAGACAACCCCCCCCCCAACCTGAAGCGAATTCTTTCCTGTAACCATGCCACACAACGACGTCGTAAGCAGCCAGGAACACAGTCCCGCAACCAAACGCGATGACAACTCTGCCCACATATCTACACTAGTGAATTCATCACTGGAGCCAACAACATAAGCTACCAAATCAAAAGGTCATTTGATTGCACATCCAGTAATTTGATCTATGCCATCAAATGCCAGCAATGCCCATCTGCTATATTTCTTTGACAAACTGGACAATCTCTGCGGGAAAGTATCAATGGACACAAATCAGATATACATAAAGGGAACATACAGAAACCTGTTGGGGAACATTTCAATCTTCCGAATCACGATTTAAAATATCTTCAAGTGGCTGTCTTGTCACAAACTAATTCTACTAGCCAGATATACAGAGAAGCATTGGAATTAGAGTTCATCCGCAAATTCAATTTGCATGCTAATGTACTCAATCGCGATGAAGGCTGGCTGGGACACTATATGCTTAACTTTCAATAGAGGTGCAAACAGCTCTTTGTGTAGATTCCTATGTCAGGAAGGATACTATCAATTGACTTCAATTCTTATCTGCTTCGTTTTAACTACTCAATCTTCAGATACTCACTGATTCCCTTAACCCCCCTATCTTCTATACCCTCTGCTCCCTATCTCCCACCCCCATCCTTTTTTCCTCCCCCCCTTCTCTCCTATTTATTTTGGGTCTTCACATCCTAAACTAAGAACTCCGGTCATCTGAAGAAGTGGGCTATGCCCACAAAAGCTCATGATACCATCTGCATGTTTTGTTAGTCTACAAAGTTCTATCAGACCATTTGTTGTTTTTCTCATACAGTTGTGAGCCTCCCAGTCTGGGTCAACAGCCTTGGGGTGGGGAGGGAGTGGGCTCATGCCTAGTACTCTAAAAATGCCTGAGAACACAGTGTTTTGAAGCCTAGTGAGGGGGGTGGATTTCAGAGTCTGAATTCTCTTTGACATACCCTAAGGCTTCGTCTTCACTGCAAATTCTTCTGGCAGAAAATATGCTAATGAGGGACTTATTAGCATAAATTGCAATCTCATTAACGTATTTTCTGCTGTTTCTTTTACATAAGGGGTTTTTGCACAAAAACAAGCAGTGTGGACGTGGGACAGGCATAAGGATCTTGCTCAAAATGGGGGTTTTGCACAAAAAAAGTCCACACTGCTTGTTTTTGAGCAAAAACCCACTGCGCAAAAAAAACCAGCAGAAAATATGCTAATGAGATTGTGACTTATGCCAATGAGTCCCTCATTAGTATATTTTCTGCCGGAAGAACTCGCAGTGAAGTTGTAGCCTAAGAGACTCCATTGGGATAGGCTGAGTGGGTGTCCTAAATAATTCATCCTTCATGCAAAACTGAAGGGTATATGCAAAAACAGTGAGGAATTCTGTGTCCCCTTAGTAAATATGTGGAGAGGGGAAATTGCCTTTGTAATACATTAACTAGTTGAGATCCTGCATCTTAAGCTGAGAAGTTGTTTGTTCGGTTGGTCAGAAGAAGAGAGTGATTCTTGATGGTTTTAGGGGAGGGGAAGACGTAAAATGGCTGGAAAGAGGCCAGCATGGTGGCTGTCCCATCACCCAGGAATGAGTGATTTTAAAAGCCTGTGCTGGGACCCTCCCCTGTTATTCAAGGAGTAGGATTGGAAGCACCCACCTTCCCTTGCTTTTCTGGTTGTAAATATACCAGGTTATTGGCTATATCTGCTGTGGGCTTTACGCTTGCCATCCTGTAGAGGAGGCTGGAAAGGATTTTTTCCCTTTCTACCATATTGGCTCAGGTTCAATTGTGTTTATATGCCTTCTTCACAGCATATTTGAGTGGTCCCTGTTCAAACAGAACATGATGAGTTGTAGGCCGTACGTTGCAACTTATTATTTAATGTAAAGCAGATATTAAGTGCAGGTACTCCATAAAAGAGGGCATGTAGTAATGGATAAATGTCTTTGAGAAGGACTTAATGAAGAGGTTTGTGGTAACTGAGTGAGCTGGGGGTGGTTGGGGACTCCTGTTGGTGTGGTAGAGAGCCAATTCCCCATCATTACAGTCCACCTTGAGGGAGTGCTTGGTAAGGTCCCAGCATGAATTTGCTGGAGGGATATATATATGGTAAATGGAGGGGGGAGTTGGTTGAAGCCCCTTCCCCCAGGGATTGTAAGGTCCCAGAAATGGATACACTGGAGAGACTTGGGTGGAAAGGGGGCTAGGGGACCAGTAAAAGCACTCCTCTTCTGGTTAATTATGGTTACTTGCACTCTACATGCTATCTGCTGGGTAGTCCCAGACATCTAATAATAAAGTTGTGGTGTCTCTTCTCCTTCTCTCAGCATAGCCAGACAATGAAATATTTTGAATGACCCAAATGGAAATAGTTTTCCATTTTTCAGTTTATGAAAATTGTCAAGATTTTGATTTTAGGCCCTGATTCAGGGTGGAGACATTTTTTGATGCATAAAATGGAAGAGGAAAATTGTCTCCTGCCGAGCTCTAGTAATTTATACATGTTTACAATTTTTTAGAAATGAGAATGAAAAACATAGAAAATTCCAGTATCCTTTTAACTGAAATATTCACGATCATTACATTAATACATGTTTTTCAGTTTGCTTGGATTTTGCACAATATTTTTGTATTCCACATAACTCTCACAAAATTCCAGAAAAGGTCAAACTTTATTTTTGGCTCTTGAAAGAGTGTAAGAGCCCTTACATTGTAAAGGTAATATGAAATATGTCACTGAGGCTAACAGAGTTTTGGAACTTGGGACATAGAGTGCACTTTATTCTGTACTTAGTATGATATGAAGTTTACCTGCTAAAACAAGCTCTGAAAAAGAGCCAATGAGCATACTCAGTAGTCAGCTTTCCTGATTCAACAAATTTCAACATAACAATATTTTTAAATTAAGATCAGAAACTCCTTAGCTACTTGCCAAATTCAATATTAAAAACCAAAGTGCTGATCTCTACCAAAAACCCTAATTTGTGAGTACCTCTTAATAATATAAAGAGCCAATGGAAAGATTATGACACGTGTGTACGGCTTTTGCCAGATCAGGCCCTATATTTATTTCTTTAAGTAGAAATGTGTGAAATAGAATCATAACATGACAATTTGGAGAAAACAAATATTGATCTCTTTAATACACAAGATATTCCCCCCCCACACACACACACACAACAATGTACTTTCTGAACATATTTTATTCTAACTTCAACAAACCAAATCATATGTGTAAAAATTCCAGTTTTATGCAAATTAAAATGGATCAATTATGGGCTGCCTCAAATATAGGGTGTATAGTGAAAATGCTGACAGATTCTTCTTAAAGCTGCCAAGTGCCAGCAGAATAAGGTGCCTTTAACTCCAGTGAATGCTGATGCAGAGGTTTAGTACTGTATGAATTTCACAAAGTTACCCAGGAGAGAAATCTTATTATTCATTGACTCTTGTGCCTGGTGCAGTAATTGTATCTGGTACAATTTTTCTTGACTTACTTTGTGGTTATTTTTTATTCTTGTATAAAATAGGGGAAAGGTATAAAACACGAGAAAACCTTAAGCTCATCTATTTAACCTATTCTGATTAAAAAAGAAACTGGAGATTGATAATAGAAAATTTTAGGTGTGGTATTTGTTTTCCTTCCCAGCATTACATTTAATGAAAATGACATTTATTCTGCACACAAAACATAACAAGAAGTTCAGCATAGCACTAGGCATTACTTTCCTACCAAAACAACTACTAATGACCTGCCAATTATTTTAAAGTGTTGACTGTCTTCTACATACCCCTTAATGCAATAAACATCTTACTAGATCTTCAATCACATTCTAACCTTAGAATTACATAGCAGGGCTGATGGCTTTAAGGAAATAAAATTCAGTTTCCATAGAAATATTTTTGTTAATATTTTCATGGGCTTTCTGCATTCTCTTAAATATCAAAGTGTATAACTTGATGCAGCAGACCAGAATATATAGGTTGAGCCTCTGTAATTCGGGACTCCCTGGTCCAGCAACATCTGTCATCTGGCAGGACTATGGGTGTTCCAGGACCAGAGAGTCCTGGTGGAGGGCTGGCGGCTGGGCTTCCCGCAGTGGGACTGCCCACAGGGCTAGGAGCTCAGCACTCCACAGTGGGGCTGCCCCACGGGGCCAGAGACTGGCGCACAGGGAGCTGGTCTGCCTGGTATTACCAGAGAAAGAGGTGGGGGGACTGGCAGGGCAGCAAGGGTGGTGGCAAGGGGAAACTGAGCAGGAGTCTGGCAGCTGGTCCAGAGCTGGGGGGAGCCGGTAGCAGGGGCAGGCACAAAATCCCTCATCCAGGACCGGTCAGGACCCAAGGGTGCCAGACCAGGGAGGTCCAACCTGTATGGGTACTGATTTGTGTTTTGAAAGGTTTTCTGCATGTTTATTTTTTTAAAAGTATTGTGGAAGCAGTTAATATCCCCCTTCTACAAATTTATAGCCTGCCATAATTAGCACTCTTAAGTTATGTCCTGCATTAAAACTATTAGTTTTTCAATTGCTGAATAGCCACAGTGTTAGATTGCTTCCATTTTTGAGCAGTTTACAATATTCCACCCAAGTAAAATGTTGGACATTAATGAGTAATTTGGTAGACCACACATTTCAGATTAGGCAAGGTATGGCTGCATTACAGATGTGGCTTCTCTATTGGCTCATTCTTTTCACTTAAAAATGAAAGAATTTTTGAATAATCTGAGGTAATTTTTTCCCTTGATAGAGGGGAGTCAGTAGGATTTCCTTTTTAAAGTCCATTTCTCTCTGTGTATGGGAGATGATATCATGGTAACATATTAACAGCTTTATACAAATGGATCATTATTAACACTCCCACTCTGTGTCTTCACTTCTTACAGGAAGAGCCCTATGTGATGTTCAAGAAGTCTGACAAACCTCTGTATGGGAATGATCGATTTGAGGGTTATTGCATTGACCTCCTCAGGGAGCTAGCTACCATCCTTGGATTTACCTATGAAATCAGGCTGGTGGAGGATGGCAAATATGGAGCCCAGGATGATGCCAATGGACAGTGGAATGGAATGGTTCGTGAACTGATGGATCATGTAAGTTCATTTTTGGTAGCTCGTGTGCTATCTTACTGAAATGTAAGTGAGAGCAACATTTAACAAGATCCAGCAGGTTGCTGATTGCTTTTTTGACACAGATAGATTGTGATACCAGTGTATGTTAATGCCAATTGTATGCTGAGATTTTCTATGCCAATGAGTCTCTGTACTTTAAAAAAAACCTGAAAGAAGCTTCTTTCCAGTTTTTAAAATGTATCATTAAACCTAGGCTATTTATTTTGCCTCTCTGTTTTTGTCTTTCTAATGGAAAGCGCTTCATGCTTCATGAATCATTTCCAAATCTAAATGTAGGAAAATAGATAGCAACCACAATGAATTCTTAGGAGTAATGTATTACCCTTGTGAAAAGAAATATGATAGTCACTAACTTAATCATTCAAGAGCAATCAGCTCTTCTTTTTTTGGCAGGAGATTTGATGCTTTCTCTCAGAAGAATCCCTATATAACCTTTAATATATGCAGTATTATCTCCCATTAACATACACTGAGCAGATCCCTGTCTTTTCTCCTTAAAACATGTGCTGTAATGTCCAGGCAGAAAGACAGAAATATCAATGTACACTGAAGCAGCAGGGTAATTCAATGTGAGTCAAAACAGATATCATTACAGGCAATTGTTTGTAATTGAATAAGTCAGGCATCCTTTCTCTCTGGCCTTTAAAATATACTTTCCCAGTTGGTAGTGCCAATTTGATTTGGTCTCTTGGAAATAGAATTTAGTTCTGTTGGAAAATTATGCAATTCTCCTTAGCTTCTTTGTGTTTATTTATTTTGGTAAATTGCTCAATATCGAGGCATCTGATCAAAGCCACTTGAAAGAAACCAAACCCTATGTATATCAATGTGATTTAAAACAACAAAAATATAGGAAGGTTATACTGTAGCTCCAGTCAGATTTTTTCAGCCTGATTCTGGGAAAAAATACATAGGCCTTCAGAAACAAGAACCGACAGTTTTTGCGCAGTTTATAGTGATAGGAATCCCTCCTGCCTCTGTGTGCCCTAAAAGTTCACAAGACTGTGAGAATATGTGCCAAAATGTTCAGATTTACAGTAAGTATTATTTTAACACCCTTCTCTTAAGTCATAATGTAATCCTGTTTTAAAGAAGTCAACATTAATACGAGGTAGGAACTTTTCATCTTGGCATGCAGCATCCACGCGACGGAGGAACAGTGCAGAATTCCAGTATGCACTGCTATACACACACCCATAGTCTGAACTGCAGGGTAATGTAGATATGTCTTAAGACACGTGTGAAGAAGTCCTGGCACTGAAAAAAAAGAAAAAAAAGGTTAGAGCTGGGGCTACTCGAGTCACTCTCTTCTGATAATATATCACAATGTCAGTAACTGGTTTTACCCGTGGAGCCTCAAGCTCATTCACTGTTCGGAACAATATTTGCCTGTCTCCAATGGAAAAGCTTGACTTTTTGATTTCACAGTTATAGAGTTAAAGGCCAGAAGAAACTATCAGATCATCCTGTACATACAGACCTCCTGCATACCCTGGGAGGGTACCAACACCACTGAGAACCTGCACACTAAACCCCACAGTTGAAATTAGATCGAAGTATTACAGCCCACAGGAGACTGGACTATTAATTTACCACAGGCAGAGAACTGGAAAGACCAATGTGCTTTGTTGCCTAAGAGCCTGCAATGGCAGGAAAATGATTAAGTGATATCCACTCAGCTAATCCTGGCATGTGCAGCACCCACATACTGCAGTAAAAGGTGAAAATCCCTCAAGGCAATATTCCTTCTCAACCCCACTCTCTGAGCATGTGTGTAAAATCTGTGCACATATGTGAGAGAATGCATGGTGCCCCCTCAAAGCACTGGCTTGCCTTGTGCAGTTGTATCCCACACACCTAGGCTATGTCTACACTGCAGAGTTTTTGCACAAAAACTCGCAGAACATCCACGCTGCAAGCGTGTTTTTGTGCAAGTAAATTTACAGTAAATCAGAAGAAGAGAGGGGTTTTTGCACAATAGTTATTCCTCTTTCTATGAGGAATAAGTCTGTTTGTGCAAGAGCTCTTGCACAAAAAGGTGTGTGTGGATGGAAAACGGGGTTTTTGCACAAAAACAGCCTATCGAAATAATCACAGGTGCTCTGGTGGCCATTCTGTTCATGGCAATCAGAGCTTTCTTGTGAAAGAACGTCTATGCAGTCTGGACACTCTCTTGTGCAAAAGTGCATCACTTTTCCGATGCGCATAAGATCTCTTCTGCAAAAAGCTTCTTGCGCAAGAAGCCTGCAGTGTAGACGTAGCCCTAGTGTGGTTCACTGTCCAATGTAGTGACACTTAGACCACTCACAGAGAGAGATAAGAACAAGGGAGCTCTACAGCCAGAGTTAACAGCTACATGGCTTTATAGATCAAGCTGTAGAGGTTTGTACACTAAGCTCCAGGGGGCCGAGGTTCAAATCTGCCTGGTGGCAGTTACACAGGGTCCTATCTCTAGCTGTGGTCCCCCTTGATGCTTAAGAAGGAGATAAAACTTAAACCCTCCTAAAATGCACTGGGTAAAATAAAATATGAGCATGCAGGTAGCTGGCTGAAGCCCCAAAGCCTGAGCTTTTAGGAACATCAGACATGAACTAAAAGTGAGCCACAGAGCTGCTGAATTCTGCTCCTTATCATCACATTCTCCTCTGTTGAGGAATCATCACATGAATCTTGAGCCACTTTACATTTATCCTTTCTACTTAGTTCCTCTGTCTGTATTACAGCAGTCTGTTGTTTTTGCATGTAAACATCCAGTGACCTCCCACCCAGACATTTGTTTAGAGTCACATTCTCAATGTGCTGAGTGATTTCCAGACATTCTGAGAATCTCCTGAGCAAAGATACCTCATGGATGAGGGATAATTTATAGCAAATAGGCAGCAACTTTGTTAAATAAACAGGAATGTGAACAAGTGAAAGAAACAAGTGGGTGTGATCTTTGTGCTACAGGCATAGGTGTGCGCAGCACATTTCATTAGGGTGTGCACCCAGGGAATTTTTTTTTAAAGGTGAACATTTATTGAATACTCATTCATAAAGGACATTATTTTTATTCATCAAACAAACTAAAGAAACTAAAACTTAACTAAACTTATTTTTTTAATTAACAACTAAACTTTACTTAAAAATACAAACTTAAGAATGGGACATTGTACTACTTAGTTTGTTTTTTATATGTGCAATTTGGTGCTTATTGCATAATACAGCAATCCATATTTTAAAACTAAAAGAGCATATCATGCGATTAAATTAAAACGCAAAGCCACTTTTTTTGAGACATTATAGGGTTAACAGGTAGTCTTAAAAAAAATATGAGACATACTTCATGGGGGGGAGGGACCGGCCGGGAGGGGAGCAGGGCTGGCTGGGAGGAAGGGGGGGGCCCGGGAAGCAGAGCTGGTGGGAGAGGGGTCGGGGGTTCGCCAGGGGAGATTGGGGGGGCAGCCGACGGGAAGCAGAGCTGGTCGGTGGGAGTCGGGCAGAGCGGGGCTGGCCGGGGGAGATCGGGAGAGGAGGGGAGAACTGGCCACTGGAAGCAGCGCTGGTGGGGGGTGCAGCGGGGCTGGCCAGAGAAAATCGGGAGGAGGAACCGGCTGGCAGGAGGTAGAGCTGGTGGCAGGGGCGGGGGTTGGGTACAGCGGGGCTGGCTGGGGGAGATCAGGAGAGGAGGGGAGAACTGGCTGCTGGAAGCAGGGCTGGCGTAGCTGGCCGGGGAAGATCAGGAGGAGAAGTGGGGGAGAACCAACTGGCCGGCCAGGAGGGGGCGGGGGGGCAGGAGCGTATCAGCTGGTGGGGAGCGGGACTGACCTGGGCAGTGCAGATCCCAGGGCGCTCCCGCCCCCCGCACGGTCCAGGCAAAGCGCAAGTCAGTCCGGCTGCAGCTCCACCACGTGCTTGACCAGCACGCAGGAACACAAACCAGGCTGCCCCTCCTCCTCACACGCAACCAAGGCTCCCAGCACAGATCACACCCCGCCAGGCTTCCAGGCGCTCAGTCCAAAAACCAGAAAACACTGGACATTGCACATGTCCGATATTTTCTGGATTTTTTTACCGGACAGAGCCCCAAAAAAACGGACTGTCCAGTAGAAAACCGGACACCTGGCAACCCTAAGACATTAGGGTGTGCCTGGGCACACCCGGCACACCCCGTACGCACACCAGTGGCTACAGGATGGATTAAGCTGCTTAGCCTGGGCACGACCCTTACTTTGTCTTGGCTGGTAGACCCAGAGCTCAAAAGGGCTACCAGCAAGATGCACCATTCAGGCCAGGATATGCAGCTTTGCACCAAGCTAAGCTCTATTCCTGTGGAGACTGCTAGACCTGTGGATGATTAGTAGCATGTTTTACATCCTACTGTGGTCAATATATATCTCCTGAATTATGGTACCATCTTTTATTTACTAGCAGACAGATTCTTTACTATCTATCAACGAGGGCCAAGTTCCATCAGTATGCTACTATCATATCCTCTTTATTTTTCAAACACCATTTGTAGCATTCATCATTTTTTTCTGATGTATATATAATATCTAGCAAAGAACTGGAAGTTGTCATAAATAATCACAATGAACAAGATGTCCTGAGGCAGAGAACATCTGGTAGGACAACAAAGAGGTTAAATAAACTGAGAGACTCATTGAGAGCACTGTGACTGAGCATAGGTTCTGAGTTGGCCTACTTTTGCTCTTCCTTAAATTCTCTGCTTAAAATGTTCATTGCAACACCAGATGGAGCGTGATGAAGCCACCACTCAGAAGGTTATTTTACACCATGTGGCTACAAATTAATTCACTTTCCTAGGTAATCCAATTCTCCATCATAAATTGTCATTAGAGACAGGCCACTATTGATCCAGTCTTAGAGAGCTAAAGCTTAAAGGAGGGTAGATGTTGAGGTGAATGTTGTATACTTTCAGAAATACTTTTTACTAGTAACTTTAGAGATTTAGTAAGTTTTTGATCATCTACACTTAAGATCAGAAAAGAAGGAAAATAACTAGCTGAATAGTTTATGTTAATTAGGTTAATCAAATTATGGGATGTGTAATCATTGTTCAAGGATTTTAAGATTGCAGCTTCTCATTTTTATATATCAGGTATGTGGAAAAGAGGATTCTTAACTTTTTAATAAAAGATGGTACAATATAGGGCCTAAACTTGAGCAACTAAATCAAGACATCTAAATATAGGCAACTCAGGTAAATATTTGGCCTGAGGTACAGGCTCAGAGGTGTAAAGACTCAAAAGTATAAGAGCTCAGCATACCTCTGGAAATAATGTCACTTAATTTAGGGGCCTAAATTTTATTAAAATCTGCAGGAAAAAAGCTCTTCTATTTGTCTTGTACTACACAAAGTACAAGATTTACAGACTGGTAGGGGAAGCCCTTGGCTCAGCCTTGTGTGCATTTTAAATGTTCTTTCCTGTTTTATGCGAAACTATCTGTTCTCTTCAACCATGTGACACACTGCTTGTGCGTGTATAGATGTGTGTCTGTAATTTGGCCCATGTACTGTAGCGCAAAGGTTCCTAAGTGGTAGTCTTTGGACTTCATGATAGTTCACAAAGAACTGTCTGGTCACAGGGGGCTGGATCTCCTTTGTTATAGCACATACATTAAACTGAAAGCTAAAATACATGAAATGGTCCCTTCCCTAGCATTAATTCCCTGTGAAAGAGACAGCAGGTGCTTATGTAGCTTTCACAAGGAAGTAATCTTAGGGAAGGAATCATTTCACATATTTTAGCTTTCAGTTTAATGTATGTGCTAGAACAAAGGAAATCTAACACCCTGTGACCAGCATAATTGCAAATGCCTAGTTGCAAATGGGATGGAGGTCTATTATGCATTCTCCATTATAAGAAATGTATGGACTTCTGCTATATATGTGAACAGTCTGATGCCTATAGCTTGGGGAGTTAATCCTTTTGCACAAGTGTTAGAAGCCTATGATTTGGTGGCTGATTTAAAGTCCATTTAAATCAGAAGCAGTCTTTCCATTCACTTAAATAGGTTTCAAATCAAGCAAGTCCTGAAGACTCCATTTCTAGCTGTGCTGGTGTTCTTGATGTGTTCATTGCATGTGCACACCTTCTAAGACCATGGAATAAATGGTATTATATGATTGCTAGAGAAAAAAGATCTTTCTCCATCATCTGTTAATCAATATCCATGTACATGTCTATATAAGCACATCAAATATATATGTTTGTGTGTGTATACACACACACACACACACACACACACATGTCCATGTATATTTAATTAGCTGGACTTACCCGGTGTTGCCCGGGAAACCGGAGGAACAAAATTTAGAAAAACAGAAGCTGGTCCTGACAGGCTCCAGCCACACCGCAGCTGCCAGTGCCTGACATCTGGCCATTATGGCAGACCTCCATGCTTTCCTACTGCTGCATAAAGCAAAATCTCTGACTCAAAAAGAGGCATTGCAATGTTGAGAATCAGAGCTATTTGACTTGGCAAACTTAGATACAAAAGTCACAATAGAAACTATTGTCTCTGTTTTCTTCCCATGTCATGAGTCTTGGAGCCATTAAAAGCACAGTGGAAGGGAGAGCTCCCAAATCACCATGGCTTGTTGCCCCACCATTGCTGGAAGCATATGGAGGCCCCTCTTCAATAGTGCAATGTTTTGCTTCCTATCAAATGGTATTTTTGCTAATTATACTTGTAGAAGCTAATGTTTTTTTGGTCGGGAAGTAGGGGATAGGCATGCTGGGTGTGCAAATTCTCATCTACGAGCCCTACTGAATCTGAGAGATTTCAAACTCTTCTCCCATCTTTTTTGATGAAACTATGACTCAACTACCTGAGCCTGCTGGCACCTGTATAGTCCCTCCTCCAGCACCACCCCCTTGACCAGCTGCCCCTCCCATGGACTGCATCTCCCACCGCCCCCCCCCCCGGATCATCCAGTATCAAACCCAGGACCAGTGCCCAGATTTGAAGAATCTCCCCCCGCCTTGGATTAATTTCTCACCCAGCCAGCATCATCCAGTGCTGCCCCTTGGGCCAGTGCCCCTCAAAGGAGACCCCCCTCCCCCCGCCATGGGCTTCATTTCTCACTCACTCCCTACAGGATTGTCCAGCCCCACTTCCTTCATCCCCCTACAATCCTGCCCTCCGCCCACTCGCCCTCAATGGTCCAGCCCCCCCAGACCAGCCCGGCCCCCAACGATCCAGCCCCCGCAATCCTGCCCTACCCCCCACTCGCCCCCAGTGGTCCAGCCTCTCCTGACCAGCCCCCCCCATTCATTCCCCCCCCCCCCCCCCCGCTCTCACCTCCGGGTCCCCGATAACATTTTTTCAAAGTGGCAGCTGAGTGGTAACACCAACCCCGCCCCCTCTGCCTAGAGCGAGCCCCAGCAGCAACCCGCCCACCCATTGGTTGGCCACCAGGCCCCGAGCCAATCACAGTACTGAAGAGGGGCCTCCATATGCTTCCAGCAATGGTGGGGAAGCCACTTCTCCCCGCACTGCCATGCTCCGTGCAGCCCCGGGGAAAGGCATCAGTCTCTCATCTCTTCCCTCCCACAATACCTTAAAACCTTCTCCTGGAGGAAAGGTTATCCCATGGAAAGTTTGGTTGCAGTAGGTCTTATAGTGTCCAAGTTATTAGAGCACAAACATACAAACATTCTCCTTTATATATTAGATGTGCTCATATAGGTGTCAGTGGTATTTTCTGGCTAAACTAGAAGAGTGAAAAACATTATTTTACTTTACTTGTAATGGAACTCCATTGTAACTTCAATATTACTTTAAAATATTTTTAGTGGTAGGATTTTGAAAATAAAAAAAGGAAAATGGCTGCAATTTTATAATTTCCAGCAGATATAACTTAGAATGAGAAATCCTCTGGGAACTAATTCACTATTATTATATACCATTAAAAAGATGGTGGTTGTTTCTTGGCTGTCACTATACGTGATTTTTCCATACAGTTCTTATGCAACTCAAGGGTTGTGCCTTAAAAATTGCATTTAACTTTAGCAGAGCTTTTATGATTCATAAATCACTCATGGAAAAACCTCTCTAACTACTCTCCTTTTAGATCATGTTTTATTATGTACAATCATTAAAATTAAACATTTGGGGTTTTTCAAACTCATCAAACTCTTTAGGTATTTTCCTTTTAGAAAAACAAGCAAGACTTTTATATTCAGTGGGGAAGTTAGAAAAACAGATGATACTTAGTGTGAATTTATAGGTTTAAATGCATGTACTTTTTGAATTTCTTAAAATGAAGGTCTTCTGTCACTTTTAACTGCAGAACATTTAAATTGATTAAAGCAATAGCACTATTTCATACTTTCAATAATTGTAAAGGGTTCAGATGTTTTTGTAATCAATTAAAAATTCATTCATTTATCTTCTCTAATTATTGAAGTTGTTTATGCCCATCAGTGACTTGTATTTAGCTGTTCATGTCATATAGAGAATATACTTTTTTTTGTTGAATTCAGCTAAGCTGATATTTACATGTTTGCTTTTTTTGATCAAGGAACGACTTCTTTACCTTTTTTTGTCATGGTTTCTTTCTTTCTTTCTTTCTACACACAAATTTTGATATAAAAGATTTTTTACTTATGGATAGATTGTGACTTACTTTTCAGAGCTTCACAAGAAAGCTTTCGCAAGAGCCTTCTTCCACCCATTCTGGGCATGTATCAGTCACAATCTTTGTCTTTGCCGTTTCAGTATGCAAATATTAGGGGGTGAGACTTTAAAACCTATGTAAGAAGATTTAGCCACACATCTGGCATTGATGAAAATTTCAGCCAGGGAGTCTTAGCCCCAATACTTGGGATAAAACCACTTTAGAGGACAACATAAGGATGGGGCCTTCAACTAGGTTTGCCCCCATACAGGTTTTCCCAGGATTGGCTCAAGAGAAGCTGCATCTGGATCCGGCCCGGGGGCTGTAGGTTCCCCAGCCCTACTGTAAAGCCTGGTGCTACAAAAGGAGTTAGAGAC
Organism: Pelochelys cantorii; assembly: GCA_032595735.1. Classification (NCBI taxonomy): domain Eukaryota; kingdom Metazoa; phylum Chordata; order Testudines; family Trionychidae; genus Pelochelys; species Pelochelys cantorii. The sequence goes on from CM064328.1 coordinate 75,355,491, forward strand.
AGAGTATGTCATTTACTATGTAAATTGAGTTATTGAGTGGACCATTATGAGTTTGGGAAATTAGACCTACAGCATATTAACTTGCTGTAGTCACTTCTACTACCACCATATTTTGGGTGAGAGGTAGTATTCATTTTATACCTGCTATTTAAATAATGCCCTACCTGATTGAAAAATGCATCATGTACCATGAAGTACAATCTCCCACCATGAGATCTGGTTTTGTGTGTGTGCTTCTACCCTATGCTAAACTGATTTCACAGGGGAGACCAGCATTTCTCAAATTGGGGGTCCTGACCAAAAGTGAGTTGCAGGAGGTCACAACATTATTTTAGGGAGGTCTTGGTATTACTCCCTTACTTCTGCATTGCCTTCAGATTTGCATAGCTGGAGAGCAGTGGCTGTTGGCCAGGCATCCAACTCTGAAGGCAGTGCCCTGCCAAGAGCAGCATGGAAATAAGGGTGGCAATGGAAAATTTAAAAACACAAATAAAGAGGGTTTTTTCCCCTTATTTGAACAGAACAATGAACTTGGTAATAATTACAAATGTACCTCAGAAAAAAACAAAGACTTTTGGTCTGAACTCTGCACTTAGATATATTTTAGAACCATTTTGGTGTCCTTATGCAGTGCACCGAAGTGATCCCAGGTATAATTGTGTTGCCTTAACTGGTCTCGTACCAGGGAGAAAATTTGTCTGTATGCATGAGGTGTATGGTGTTAAAATGAATTTGCTTATTATTTTTATGGTCTAGTGGGTACTATGTTATTTAGAACTGAGAGGAAAACATTGCATGTCCTTCTCATGCTGGTCAATTCTGAGGCTGACTCACTTTTAATTTTCCAACTGTTTTCCCGTTACATTTCATTTGTATAGACAGCCAGTTAGTCATTCCCAAACCTGTGGTATTTCACTTGATACAATTTTCATTCAGTGCATCTCACAGTTTCTTGCTATCTGTCAGTGTAACTAGTTACATACTCAGTTCCTCTCTGTTTCTCATTAAAAGATAATAAAAGACAGCTGAGTACTGACCCTCACTTTTCCAGGTGGACCTAGCTTCTCTCAAACCTATTTCTCCTTTTCCTGTTTCTTTTCTTTATTCATATATATATATGCTATGTATGCTATCTTTATAGCTATTAACATAATCAGGTGCCCATCATGGGAAACTGTACTTTGGGGGACAAAAAAAGCAACTCAAGAATTCTTATAAATCAAAAAAAGTAAAACATACAGTAGATCACAGCACACATGTTCCCAGAATCATTCTTCTCTTTAAATTTCCCAGATAATCCAAGATTATTTAAGAAAAGCTTCACCTGCTAAAACTCTGCATTGTTCATTCAATTAGATTTCATTATGCATATACTATATTCTTTTAAATGGTTTCTCAGTGTAGGGTCAATTGTATTTGAGACTATGAATGATTCAACTATTCAATCTTTTTGTTTCCAAAATCAGCCTTAACTCATTTCTTTCTTTCCACTTTAAGTGGTGGGAGTCACTAGCTAATAAAATATAAGTATTCCCTGACATGTTTGATTACAATTGCTGCTAATAAAAATAATTTCTATTCAGTTCCACCACCATGAAAACAGGAAAAAAATAATGCTTTGCCCTCCTTTTCTAAATACCCTTGAGATCTCTTGATGAAAGGCAGCATACTGCTGCTAAGTAATATTATTTACCATTTAGTTATTATATTTATTATTTTACACAGCACTTTACAAAGCACTTCCTTGACCCAAAGTGCTTACAATTTAAGAAAGACAAAGATGAGAAAAAGCAATAAAGACAGGTAAATGTGTGTGGTTATCATCAGTTAGGAGATGATGATGGGAAGGCTTTCTGACAGAAATCAACTGGATTTTGAATTTCTTACGGGATGAGGAACAGGAAGCAAAGGGGAAAAAGGGATTGGAGGGGGTGTGTGTGTGTGTATTAAGGCAGCAAAGTAATCAGGTCAATTAGAAAGGCAGATTACTTTAGCAGATGCATCTTTGGAGGCTGAAGGGGGAAATTTATGGTAATCCAAATGAGAGCTTTATTCCAGCTGTAGCAGTAGGCATAGTGAGGAAAAGATGGATTTCAGTGATAAAATGTAGCACGTGTGGGAGACTGAAAAGGGGAGAGGGGAGTTAAATAGCTTAGGTTTTGAGAAACTGAGTTTTTTCAGCATGGTGACAGGCAATCCAGGACAGAGGGGGAAGAAAGAGAGTAGATCTGAGAATCATCTGAATACTGGTAAAACCCCCACAACTATAGATTCATTAGGTCACAGTTGCACAGTTGCCAACAGTAGAAAGAGGAAGTGTACTTCAGCCAACACATACTGAAACACTGGTTGGCAAGGTAGACAAAGAGCCCTGGTGAACACAGAATAATTGAAATCAAGAGAGGAAAGAATCTAGCAGAGAAGATCATGATCAGTGGTACTGAAGTCACTGATCTAGTGCTCAAATGGAATGGAGAAGTATCCCTTTGAATCTAATAGATAATAACCAACAATCTGATTCTCATTAATGAGTGGAGAAGAGGTACACAGGTGATTCATAGATAGTGAACATGAGATGTTCCAGAGCAGACAACTGGACATAGTTTCCATTGAATACATAATTAAGTCACTGTTTAAATTATGGGATGACCTTCAAGTACTTGCAGCTGAGTTGCAGACAAGACGGGGAAATCGTGGAAAAGTAATAATAGACATTTATTAATAGCAGTAATTTGTAATAGGCAGAGTAGACCTATTTGTTTAAGAAAAAAATTACTGGAATGATATAAACACTCAAGTATTCTGCTCATTTTTTATAACCAGACATTTTGCTGCAAAAAATTTTTCATTTTTTAAAAAAGTGACCAGTACAATATAAAATTCAGAGGACTAAAAGTCTTAATACAACTACTGTAGAAACTGAGTCCAGTAACTTTAGCTTTTTACATTTTACAGTCATTAAATGTTAGTGCAATACTAACTGCGTGCTCAAAAATTGTGAACTGTGTAAAGTAAGCTAATTAAAATCATAATTGCGGTGGAAACCTAGTGTGGCAGGGTCTGCAATGTCCACAATATTTTGAATGAAGGAGGGCTTTTTATTTAATGTATCTTACTCTAAGAGGAGTCTAAACAATGTATAAATTCTGGACTTGATTTGCCAAAAGGCTGGATCTAAAGGTTATTTAAAATCCAGACTTAATCCAATATAAAATGGGAATGGATCTAGATTGTTACATGATCAAAATTTCACCCATTCTAGAGTACATCATGTTTATCATAGCATTGTATTTCAATGCATTTGGAAAATTATATTTCCAAGGATGACATTCCAGTGGCCACATATTATATAGGCAGGTTGTGGTTGCCACTTTTATTTAGAATTCCTATAGACACGGGGGCCAGGTAACATACCTACATATTGCTATTATGAATTTTATTTATTTTTATTATTCTTTAACATTTTAGCTTCTACTTTGACTACTCCTTTTTCTCTGTAATACTAGAAAATGAACAGTTGGAACTCTCTTCTTTTGCATGTTTTCTTTATCTATATTTTAATATTGCATTTTGTCTGTTTCAGTTTTTTTTTTAATTTCTTACCCGTATTTGCATTTGTTTCCAAGCATCATACAAGTGTTTGTTTTTAATTTAGCTTCTTCCTGATTTATCTGGTTAGCCATTTGAAGGCCATCTGTTCAAATTGCATTTTTATTTCTTGGTATACATTTATTTACCCTGTAGATTAGCCACTATTGTTTTATACCTGAACCATTTCTCTTTACTTAAAGTAATTTCCATTAATCATCATCAATAGTTTAAGCTTCTTTGGCACCTCTCCAGGAGTTGTCTTTCAGAAGACATATCCACTGATCCATACTATTTAATATATAATAATATTATCTCCACTTGATCAAGCTCTTCTAATTATTCTGTGTTGGTAATTTTTTCTAAATCTGATACAGGCATCTATAGTTCTGTAACTGTTAGTACCTATGACAAATTTTCTGTTTGTGTTTACTGCTTCAAATATTCCCAGAGTTGTCCAATTATTATTATATTGGCATGCCTCTTAAAATCTCATTGATATAGCATTCTATTTCTGTCTTGGGCTGTTATATGGTAATTTATTATGATAATTTGTAATATACTAGAAAAGATCACCGTGCTCTTTATACTTTTCTGTCTAACTGGTAGTTCACTAAACCTCAGCTTCAAAAACTCTGACCTTTTATTTCCAATGTTATTTGTCCCAACTTGAATGAGCACAGCAGGCATCTCTCTGGCACCCCAGTAACCTTTTTTCTTCTGTTGTTTGCACCTCTGTTTTTGCTTCTGGCAAATTGACTATATTCTTATTCTCTGGCCTCTTTCCAGAAAACCTCCTACTGTACAACTGAATGTTGCAACAGAGTCTCCTTTATTATAATATGTTGCTAATTCCCCAACACCTTTTCTGTTCCTTTTTTTCTTTAGCGCTCTGAGCAGCCTGTTCTTCCATGTAACTGCTGTCAACTACAGCTATGTTCCCACTAGAATTATGTGTTTCATTTTTTTAATAAATGCTGAATATTGGCTATTTCATCTGTATGTATTTGTCCTTCACTGTTGTATTCTTCCACTTTTTGCCCAGTCATACTGCTGATTCATCTGTTTCATTTCCATTTAAATACTGTTTTATGGCAAATAGTATCTATCTATCTATCTAGTAAAATTTATAGGAACATGGCTATTTGTTCCACTAATAGTAAGAGAAGAAAAGTTGTTGAGAAGTTGATGATTGAGTACTGGAGAATTGCATAACAAAATTTGGGCATATTGCAGATGGTTTTGCAGGAAAGGTGCATATTACCTTTTAGCAAGGATCTGGTGTTCATGCTGATTATAGTAATTCCTCATTTAACATGGTAGATACGTTTCAGAAAATGATTGTGTTAAGTGAAAACATGTTATGCTGCATTTCAAGCAGTGGGGAATGGGGAAACCTAGCCGCTGGCCTGAATGCTGGGTCGGAGGAGAGGGAGCAAGGCGTCGGGCAAGAGGGGGTCTCCGAGGAATGGTGCGGTGAGCAGCGAACCCTCCACTGCTTTGAAGGGAGGCGGGGGAAGCCCCGCGCAGCCGCCAGTGACCGGCCAGTTGGAGAAACCCAGCCACCGGCCTGCAAGCGGGGGCAGAGAAGAGGGAGCAAGGCGTCCGGCAAGAGGGGGTTGCTGGGGAACTGTGAGGCAAACCCTCCACCGCTTTGCAGGGAGGCAGGGGAAGCCACCAGTGACCAGCCAGCTAGGGAAACCGTGTTATTTCGGGAACGGTCGTGTTGTTCAAAAAACTTTCTAAAAAAAAAATCGTGCTATCGCGAAAATGTGTTACGGGGGCACGTGTTAAGCAAGTAATTACTGTATTAAGTTGCCCCAGGTAAAAGTGCCAAAAGTCCTATTTTCAAAAGCATATAAGGCCCATTTTCTTTCTAAGTGACTTAGGTTTCTAAGAGACCCAATCATGTTGAAGATTATATCCAATTTTCCCCCCAAATATTGGAATGAGAAGAAATGTTTAAGTGGAACTGTTCAATCTATTTTGAAGTGGAGCAGATTGGTTGGGATGAATAGGAATGAGTGATGGACAAGACAGATTTATACAATCATTTGAATGTCCACATAACCACTTCTGTACAGAAATCAAAAGGGAACTTCCAGGTAGCACATATACACGCAGCTTCATTCTGTATTATGTGCAAATTCAAGCTTAGGACTTGTAATCATGGCAGAAGAATGCCTTAAATTCATTCAGAATGACAGAAGGGGGCCCCTAGTTTCTAGAATAAGGCTCTCCAGACTCAAAATCATAAACTAGAAGCAATATAGTTGAGAGTACCAGACATAAGGTACATAGCAATTTAGTATAGAGCATGGGAGAAAATCCCAATCAAATTGTAAGTCAGAAGCATGATACTGATACCAAGTAAAAGACAGGTTACATAAGGAATTCTCAGCGTAAGGGTATCTAAGCATAAGCACAGTTTTCTAAAATGCGAAGAACCCAAACACAATCTAAATTGAATGAAATAAGTTCAGTCCCTCCCCCATACACTATAGAAAACAACACTGCAAACACTTTTCTTCATAACAATAAATATTATTACAATATATTGTGACCAGATCTTCCTCGACATTTTTGACAAGAAGCTGGATGAAAAAAATATGAATTTATCTGCAGTTGGTAGAATTGAACCTGAACTGTATCACCTCCTACCCAGTCTTTACAGACCCTTACAACCAGTGGAGATAGGTATCCTAGAAGTAGGATGGAAAGTGTAGTTATTAGCAGATGATTTGAGATCTGTGGGATGTCTCTGCTGGTCTCAGGATATCCAGAGATTTGGAGAGTTGAGTCCAATTTTTCTGAACATGCCATTCCATTTTGATTCCTAGGGAAGGCCATAAGTATAAAACACAATGAGTTTCTTGCCCCTTGCAGTGCAATGAGAAAGAATTTGCCCTTAGCTTTCCCAGACTCAGTCTTTACTAAGAAAACTTCCCCCAGAGATTTTTTTTGTGGTGCCTTCTTCTTTCCATTAGTGTATTTACCTCTTCTTCATTTTCACAACTCCTCATTTTCTTGCTCCCTTTCTCTTTGGTTGTGAGCAAAAAAATCCTATACATAGATCATCAGTTGCCGGTGTCATGGAAACAAATATATTCTTTGAAAGCAGTCAGGGTGATGCTGAAAAGCAATGAACTTGTTTTAAAACACAGGGTGAAATACTTGCTCTGTAGAAGACAATATCTCAACTCCCATTGACTTCAGTAGGACTAGAATTTCACCCATACAAATTTCTGTGTGGGAAACTAGTATTGTCTTTTCTATTTGTTGTCTTGAAGAGCTTTCCTTCCTGAACATATACGGAGCTGACATCCGTATTAAACATTATCTTTCCATTGCTTTAAAAACATCGAGTAGTCCTGTGGCACCAGAGGGATGTTTATAGTAGGACATTATTTCAAAATAATTTATTTCAAAATAATAACTCCCAAAATAATAATTTTGAAATAGTGCATCCGCACTACAAGGCAGCATTGAAATAACTCAGAATTATTTCAAAATAGCGCGTCCACGGTGATAGGAGCCTGCATTGGATTTAGAAGCACTCTGGGGAGGGCACCAGGAGGTCAGACACTTCCTATGGCTGCTTGCTGAGGCTAGCTGAGACACATGATTTCAGGGGCTCCCCTCTATGGCCGTGTCTCACACACCACTCCTCCACTGCCTCCCCCCACATGGGACACCAAACTCATGCCCTTGCAGATGCCACAGCATTCACATCATGGAGCCAGAGCAGCTGCAAAGCACTGCCAGGCTCATGGGCCTCATGCTGTGCCTCATAGCGCATTTCATCCAAACTGCCCATGTGCTGCTCCAGCAGGATGATGACCAGCCCCAAATGGAAGCCCCTGGTGCTCCTTCTGCAGCAAATGATCCTCAATTTCCTGGACACCATGGGATGCTGCTTCTGGCAGAGAAAGACCAGTTCTGACTGGTGGGACTGCATCAGCCTGCAGCAATGGGACGATCAGGAGTGGCTCCAGAACTTCTGCATGCAGAAAGCCACCTTCCTTGAGCTCTGCGAGTGGCTTGCCCCACCCTCAAGTGACAGGACACCCATCTGCAACCCAGTATTCCTCTGCAGAAGTGCGCAGTCATCACGCTCTGGAAGCTCGCCATGCCAGCCAGCTACCACTCCTTTGGGAACCAGTTTGATGGAGGGAAATCCATGGTTGGGGCCATGCTCCTGCAAGTAGTCAAGGCCATCAACACCATCTTGCTGCAGAAGGTCATCACTCTGGGGAACATTGACCCCATCATGGATGGCTTTGCCACCATGGACTTCCCTAACTGTGGGGGGCCATAGACAGCACTCATATCCTCATTCTGGCTGCCAACCACCATACCTCGGTCTGTATCAACAGGAAGGGGTAATTCGTTATGGTGCTGCAAGCCCTGGTGGACCACAAGGGATGGATCATGGACATTAATGTTGGTTGGTCAGGGAAGGTGCATGACGCCTGCATCTTCCAGAACTTCTGCCTGTTCCACAAGGTGCACGCCTGCACTTTTTTCCCCAACTGCACCATCAGGGTTGGGGAGGTGGACATGCCAATCTGCGTCCTGGGAGATGCAGCTTACCCCTTGTTCCCCCAGCTGATGAAGCCCTACAGGGGCAGCCTGGACCCCACCAAGGAGAACTTCAATGCCAGGCTTAGCAGGTGCTGTATGGTTGTGGAGTGTGCATTCAGACACCTAAAGGGGAGGTTCAGAAGTCTCCTCACCCTAGTGGAGCAAATGCAACATCCCCTGCTGTGTGCGCCACAACCTATGTGAGAGCCAGGGTGAGACTTTCCTGCCAGGATGGGGGGCAGAGGCTGATTGGCTAGCCAGGGCTTATGAGCAGCTCGATCCCAGTGCCATACAAATAGCACATCAGGGGCTGTGGTCTTCTGGGAGGCTTTGAGGGAGAATTTCAGCCAAGGCTACCTGTTAGACTCTCCCCAAAGACTCTACACAAGGGGTGCCTGCATTGCCCCATGTACCTTTCTTTCCCCACCCCCCTTCCACTGCTCTCTCTTCCCCCTCCCCTCCATTCCCCTCCAGAGCAAATAAAGAAGCCTTTTTAAAATAAAAACCCTCTGTTTTACAACAGGGTAGGGCCTGGGGAAAGAACCCGGAATGGGGAAAGCGGAAGGTACTTTGATGGGCTTTGATGGGGACTCAGGGATGGGTTTGGGACTGGCACCCACCTCAGGTAGTTTGGGAGACTTCTGCTGCCTGAGAAGCCCCACTGCCATGTGTTCTGGGGCCCTGACTTCCCCTCGGGGGGGGCTAGGAGGGTAAGCCAAAGGGAGGTTAGGGTGGGAAGTTGGGGGGTGGAGATTGAGGGGGCAGAAGGTGGCCTGTTCCATGCACTTGGCCATGAGCTCCATCATAGAGGTGGTGAAGGAGCACATGGCCTCGTGCTGGCATGCTAGCTGGTACCACATGGCCCCAGCAGCCTGCTCTCAGCACACCTCTTTGAACCCCTGGACAAGGGACTGGAGGCAGGCCATCTGGTTCCACAACAGGTCTTCCTGAGTTTGCTTTTTCCAGTGGATCCTCCAGAGTCATGAGGATGGCATGAAAGATGGTGGATGTGGCATGCTAGCAGCTGCCCCAGCTGTCAGGAAAAATTACAAGGGCAGTCATCCCAGGAGACACTGTGTATGAAGCCTCATCCTAATCTCTATGCCAACACCGAAGCTCTTGGTTCAGATGATGGTGATGTACTTTGAATAAGGCCATCTCTTGCCTAGACAGTGGGCACTTTCTTGCAGGGACACAGATGTTGCAGGGAAGCATTGCTACACCTCCAGCCCAGGATAAGCAAGCATGGGAAGGTGTTAGCCAGGCCAGGAGCCTTTGGGCAGGATGTGGGGCTGGGGTAGCTTGGCTTCCTTCTGTGTCCTGCACACTCTGGGTCCAGCACTGGCGGCATCTAGCAGAGAGAGAACATTTATCGCTGCCCGCTGGAGGGTGGGGGAGGTTTGTGTGATCAGCAGAGGCCACTTGCCAGAGAGAATGCTACTGGAGTCCCCTCTTCTTCCTTCCACCAGCAGGTTCCCATGCATGGGATCGGTGTCCTCCCCATTGCCGCACTTGAACAGGAGCGGATGCTGCCCAAAAGCAGGCATGACTCTGTGCCATGTGCAGCGCTGCTGAGGGTTTCCATGACTTCAGCCTCTTTAGCGGTGGCTTGTCATGGGAAGGTGTCCCACCACAGAGGCTGGAATAAGGCAGGCATCTCCAGGAAACTTGTGAAAAGGAGCAAGAGGTTTCTGTGTGAAAGCATCATGGAGCTGAGTGCTGCAGAATGGCAATCCATGTGCACCCACAAACCCGGACTGTTGTGCGACCCCAGGACAAGTAGGCCGAGCAAGGAGCACACAGTCCCTTGCAGCCTGCTGCCTGTCCCCATGTGTGTATAGGGAAAGTTATAGAACTCACCAGAAGTGCCTTCTCCGGGATCGTCTGAGGCTTGGGAGACTGGATCCAGGGTGAGGAGCAGCTTCTGGCTGGTGGACATGATGGCCTGGATGTCCTGCTCCTTCTCCTTCTCCTTCTCCTCCTCTGCATCTTCCACAACCCCACCCTTATGGAGGCTGACACTGAACATGTCTTCGCTGGACTCGACAATGATGGGGGGAGAGGGAACTAGCCCTCCTCCCAGGATGGCATAAAGCTGCTCGTAATATCAGCAGATGTGAGGAGCTGCCTAGAGCATCCATTTTACTCCCTAGCCTTGTTGTATCTCTGCCAGAACTACTTTATCTTCATGTGGACCTGGTCAAGGGTCCACATGTCCCCCTTCTTGGTCAGGATGGAGGCCATCTGATCATGTCAGCATTTCTCCTCTTGGTGTAGATAACCTGGAGGTTGGTCTCTTCATCCCAGACCTCAGTGAGGTCCAGGATCGCCATATGGGTCCAGGCCGGTGCCCTCTTTTGTCCCTGGCCAGGGGCAGCCAAGGATGTTGTGGGAGTGCTGGCAGCCATGGGAGGTTCAGAGGCAGCGTTGGGGTCAGATATAGCTTCTAGGTTGGGTACTGTGTGGCACGGGGCTGTGAAAGGTCCACAAACCCTTTTCCTTCAGCCTGCTGGTTTAAGCTCTGCAGGAGAAGGGAAGAATTGGAGAGGTCTAACAGCAGCTGAATGGCCACACTACTGCTATTTCAAAATAACAATTTCTAAATAGGCGTTATTCCTTATGGAAATCTGGAGTTGTTATTTCAAAATAACCAGCCCGTTATTTTAAAATAACAGGTGTGGTAGTGTGGGCACTCTGCTTGTTATTTCAAAATTAGTGTGGACGAAGGCTTGGAGACTACCAAAAATGCTGTTTTTGAGAAGACTTGTGATATTTAAATGCAGCAAGTTTGTGAAAAGGATGGAGAATTTTTCAAATATTATCTGAACAGAAAGTTATTGACAATGGACATTGAATGTTATCAATGGACCAATTGAAATACGGACCAGAGACGAGGGTTTTTTTATGGGAGAGGTATGACTAGAGGTTAAAAATGAATATGCATTAAATTAGGATTTCCGAGACACAGTTATAATCCCAATTTATAACAGGAATTACCTAGTTGAACAAACTTGGCTTGTCTGGTTAGATAAATAAAATTTTTAAATCTTGATAATGATGCTAATATATACTTAGGTAGCAAACATAAAGTGTATAGTGAAGACACAAAAATCATTTTTGCTGAGTTGCTAGTGAGTATAAATACAGACTATAGGATAGTAACATCAGGGTTCATGTCTGAGACCTTTTTTAAGATGTCCAACTCTTTAAAGATTTAGGACTATCAGTATATTGTGCCTTTACAGTTTTCCCTATGTACATATGCATATGTATTTGCACAACCTAGGAAAAGAATTGTGTATTGCATTTTTAGAGGAGAGCCAAAGCTCTACCTATTCTTGTCACACTTTCTCAAGATGGAAAGTAGTAGACATGAAATGCTTGCTTGATTCTTGATGTCTGGATTCCGGGCTGGAGAGCCTGCACAGAGAAGTACGTGTGAAGGTCTTAATCCCTTGTGTGCACCTGCCTAGGTGTATGGGCTAGGCCGTTGTCTGGCTCAAAAAATATTAGTGCTCTGTCAGAAATATAGGTAGAAAAAAGGAGGACTAATAGACTTGCTAAGGTGGGGGAGGGCAGGTTTCACTCTCCTGGAAAGGGAAGGCTGACGGCCAAAAAGAGTAGGGCTGAGGGCAGCCAGCTCTTAGTGCTGCCTGGTACGGTCCTCTTCCAGCCCTCTGTGCTGCCCAGAGTGTGTTGTGTGGTGCTCCAGATGCAATATAAGGGCCCAGGGCTCTGGCTGCCACTGCTCCTGGAGTAGAGTAGCAGCAGTGGTGGGAGGGAGCCCTAGGCCCTTTTGAATCACTGGCCCCTGGGGCAACTGCACCATTACCCCCCTGACACACACATACACACTCCCCATTGGCAGGCCTGGTAGAAAATCCCTTTAAGAGTTAAAGATTATATTTAAATGTCTTCCCAACGGAGTATGTGGAAATTAAGACTGCCTGATAAGAAACTTAATTCACATTTGGCTTTAAATCCAATGTTATGCAAACACTTGTGCATAAATTTTACTTCTATCTCTTTGAGTTCAGAAAAGGTTGGGCATGAAAGATGGCTCAATTGATAGAAATAAAATTACCTGGAGAAAATTGGTGCAACTCCTTCTCCATTCATATGTGCATTTTTTCTTCTGAAGAAGTGATTTATAATTCTAACTTTTTATGTCAAAGCTCATGTAAGGTATTTTGAGAATGCCATTTCGAGAGTATATTATTTCTCCAATCATTCAGTTCATTTTCACAAAATCTATATTTTGTGTTCTTTAACATAGTTGAACTGAAAATAGAGATTTGCTGAGCTGGAATAGATTAAAGCTGATAGTTACTCTATTTCCTACTCTCCAAAAACCAAACAGCCCCTTACTTTTCCTTATCTCCAAAACCAACGTTTCTGTGGTCTAATCACAGAATTGGGTACCAAGAATTCAGAAATGTTAATCTCACCTTTGAAATTAACTCCCTCAGTGTCCCTAAACATAGTTACTGCTTAATTTAGCTGTGTGAGTTTCCTCCTCTATGAAATGGGGATAGTGGAATTTGCAAGATGTTATGAAGATTAATTAGTCAATGTTTATGAAGCACCTTTAAATAGTACTAGAGAGCTGCATGTAAATAAGCATGATTATATTATTAGTTACACTTTTTGACAGTCATCCATGATTTTATCCCTGCTCATGTCAAAATAAACATTGCTGAGAAGTAGAACCCTTGGGAATGTCAAGTATCAGCCAAAATGCATTTCAATAGTTCAGTAGCTTTCTGGATGTGCTGCTGTCAGGAGATGTACTTCTGGGAATGTTGCCCAAACATGGTGACACCAATACTGTTTGGAGACTTGGAAGGTCGTTGTTATTTTTACAGAATCAAAGAAAGAAGTATATATGAACTCAGTATTGATGTGTAAGCAAGACAATGGATAGACAAAGCTGAGGAACAGACATAATAAATTCAGTCTGTCCCTCCTCACATCCCAGTTCCATCTCTCCCACTTTCATTCCCAGCTTCTTTTTCCTCCCTCCCCCTGCCAGCTTCAGTCCCAATTTCTGCACCATCCATGCCCTATTCTATATCCACTGCCCACCCCAGCAGAAGTTCTCTCTGAATTTGATTCAGCATTTCCCCAGGTATACCTACTCTGCATTCTCCGCCACCTAGGTCAGTTGGGAAGATATAGACAGCTCAGGACAGACCAAATCCATGATTCATTTTGGGTGAGTGGGCCTAGACACAGCATAGCCTAGAGCAACACAGAGCTGTAATTCAAGGAAAATTATGATTAGCCCTGGGTTGAATCAAACTCAGTTCTGGCAGAATGTTTGGGGAATGTATTTACAAAAATCTAAATAGTGTGTGAGAACCACAGATTTTCAAGGGCTTATAATTTTGGGATTTTCATGGAAAAGGCAAAATGCACATCTCTGACATGCACTCAAGTCCATGCTGTAAAACATGGGGGCACAAAGGCTTCTCTAAGTACAGGCCACTGGAAATTTTTAATATAGTTAAAAATATCTGTTTTCCCCTTAGCCTCATTCGCAAATGCCTGAACCATTTTGGTTGAAATTAAATAACAGCCTAAGGCAGACACCTTAGGAATTGTGACAGCATGGCTACATATATTCTTTCTGGATAGTGAAATTATCTAACTTTTTAAAAAGTCTGTCTATAATATTCAGCGGTTTGACCGGTGATTTTTTTGCACATTAACTATGCATTGTGTGGAGACATACCCATGATTTGTTCTACAACTCCATTGTATTTTGGGTTAAGTAGAAACAATCAACTTTTTATAAATGTCATAAACTTTAATACAGTGGTCACTAAAACAATAATAGATAGCTCTAATGTAGCACCTTACAAAAAAGATCAGTATCACTATGCCCAGATTACAGAGGAGAAAATGAGGCACAGCATAGATTAAGTGAATTTTCCAAGGTTACCCAGCAGGCCAGAGTCTCATTTGTCCACAGGTACCAAAGAATTACCATAAACCACAGTGATTTTCTGTTTGAAGTAGTATAAAGGATAGCTAGCATAGAGATATTGTTGTGTTGGTTATTTTAGGCAAATGTTGACTTTTCAATAGTAACTATTGTATCTCAGTCAACTTCCCTCAAATACTTTTCTTCTCCATGCTAGTTTTTGTGATTCCATACAGATCCTATTATAATTTTTTTATTACTTTCAATCAGTTTCATCCACTCTTGATGCAACCTTTCTCAAAATGTCTAGATCCCTTTCCCTCACTGAAGACTGGAACACTACAGAGCAGTTAAACTCCAAAACATTTATCAATTCTTCTAGCTCCATTATGCCATAGTTGTGAAGTGGTTTTCAATGCATTTATATACATTAAGAATTAATGTGCTCCTCTGTGTGCCATGTGTGTTGAGTTGCTAAAACAATCAATTTTTATACCATGCCAAAGGTTTAATAACTGTATCCAGTTGTTACATCTGTGAATAATGTACAATCCAGTTGTACATTTTTCTACCTTGCAAAAAAATGGATATTTTTGTGTATTAGGTAGGCAGCATGATTTTGGTCATTGCAAGGCCTATTGTGGTTGTCATGCAGATCCTTAAACTGCTCCATGAATTAATGTTACTAACACCCACTAGGTAACATGTCTAAAGGGTTTTTTGTTTTGATAAAATCCATTTAGTTGTTCTGACATGTCACTTAAATTATTGGTAACTTCCAAAATATCCCAAAATATTTTTCCAATTATACATGGTTTCTACAAGAATCAGTTCTCCCACCACTGCAATGCTGCTTCATCTGGGCTGGAGTATGTCGGCTTGTGTAACTGAACATATCAGAATAGATCAATAGAATATTTAATTACAGTAAAACTATAGCAAAGATTAAGTAGGCTGATTGTAATCAAACTTACTGGAATTTGGCCAGGACATTAGGTCTAAAGTGCTAACACCCATATTCTTACAAATGACAAAAACAAAACAAAACAGTGTTCCGCACTTTGATTTTAAATCTCATTCCAGAGATGACACTTGTAACTTCACACAGCTGATAGAAGAATGTGGGGCCATTAGCGTTTTAGCTATTTAGAGGGAAGAGTGCCACCAAATCTATTATTTACAGCACCCAAATCTTTCCTTGGGAGTTTCCCATCAAATTACTGACCATGCTCATTGCGTGGGATCTGACAAGATCACATGTTAAAAAAACATTTTAAAATAGGTAATATGAAATCTTTTATGATACCCTATATAATTAACTCAGTGCAGCAGATAATTATGGAGGCAACTAGTCTCTCAGTATTGAAAAGAATACAAAAACTCATTTAAATATGATCATAGGCATGCACAGCACATTTCATTAGGGTGTGCACCCAGGGAATTTTATTTTTTATTTTTTTTAAGGCGAACATTTATTGAATACTCAATCATAAAGGATATTATTTTTATTCATCAAACTAAAGAAACTAAAACTTAACTAAACTTTTTTTTTAGTTAACAACTAAACTTTACTTAAAAATAAAACTTAAGTATGGGACATTGTACTTCTTAATTGGTTTTTTACATGTGCAATTCGGCACTTATTGCATAATGCAACAATCCATACTTTAAAACTAAAAGAGCATATCATGCGATTAAATTAAAACGTAAAGCCACTTTTTTTTTGAGACATTATAGGGTCACCAGGTACGCTTAAAAAAAATACCAGACACACCTTATGGGGGGGGAGAGACCGTCCAGGAGGGGAACGGGGCTGGCTGGGAGGAAGCAGGGGGCTGGGAAGCACACCCGGCACACCCCGTACGCACGCCAGTGAATACGATAGTTGAAAAGAGTGAAGTAAATATGTTGTAAATTTTAGTAATTTTAATTACTAAAGTACAGAATGCTGTAATTTTCTTTAAAAATAAGAACAGCATTGATCAGGGGTGGGGTAGCCGATGGGAAGCAGAGCTGGTCGGTGCGGGGCGGGGGGAGGGCGGAGTGGGGCTGGCCGGGGGAGGGAAGGAGGAGGAGGGAAGGAGGAGGGAAGAACTGGCTGCCAGAAGCAATGCTGGCGGGGGATGCAGCGGGGCTGGCCGGGGAAGATTGGGAGGAGGAACTGGCCAGCGGGAGGTAGAGCTGGCAGCGGGGGCGGAGGTTGGGTACAGCAGGGCTGGCCGGGGGAGATCGGGAGAGGAGAAGAGAACTGGCCACCGGAAGCAGGGCTGGCGGCGGGTGCAGCGGGGCTGGCCGGGGAAGATTGGGAGGAGAAGTGGGGGAGAACCAACCAGCTGGCCAGGAGGGGGCAGGGGAAAGGAGCGTATCAGCCGGCGGGGAGTGGGACTGACCTGGGAGTGCAGATCCCAGGGTGCTTCCACCCCCCCCGCACAGTCCAGGCGAAGCGCGAGTCAGTCGTGACCAGTCACGCTTGACCAGCAAGCAGTAGCACGGACTGGGCTGTCCCGCCTCCTTTCACGCAACCAGGGCTCCCAGCGCCTATCGCGCCCTGCCTCCCAGCCACTCCCCCTGCCAGGCTTCCAGGTGCCCAGTCTGAAAACCAGAAAATGGCACGTCTGATATTTTCTGGATTTTTTTTACTGGACAGAGCCCCAAAAAACCAGACTGTCCGGTAGAAAACCAGACACCTGGCAACCCTAAGACATTAGGGTGTGCCTGGACACACCCAGCACACCCCGTACGCATGCCAGTGAATACGATAGTTGAAAAGAGTGAAGTAAATATGTTGTAAATTTTAGTAATTTTAATTACTAAAGTACAGAATGCTGTAATTTTCTTTAAAAATAAGAACAGCATTGATAGTAATGCCAAGGGTAAAAGATCCATAGATTTCCTACAGAAGAGAGGCATTTTACTTCTGTTTATCATCCCTGTAAGCAGATGTTAGAAACGTGTGCTAAAGTTCCTCTGTCTCAGCATAGCAAATGAAGTTTGACTCCACTCAAGATATAACGGAGATGAGAGTGGCTGTCTAGACTGAGGGAATCAGACAAAGGAGGCAGATCCTAGAGACAGCAAGCCCTGGGGTAGGATGGCCAGATAGCAAGTGTGAAAAATCAGGATGGAATTGTGAGACACTTCTATATGACATAGCCACAAATATTGGGATTGTCTCTATAAAACTGGTCATCCTACTCTAGGAATAAACCTAGGCTGAGCTCTACAATGGGGTGTTTGAGATAGTTCAGGTAAATTATAGTTGATTTAGAGCACAAGCAGTTGTGAAAGATATACTGTGGCACACTAAGCATAACAAATCCATATAGAATTCCTGTAAACTATTGCTGTCACTTTGAGCCATATGAAGAAGATGAAATATTGAAGTGAAGAAGAGCAGTTGAATAGTGAAACACACTTGTATGCAAAATGTACACTTTATATGTAATTGTAATAGAGCTTTAATGTTTTTACTGGGATGGATGATTAAGCCTTTTTGAGGGGGTCAACAAGCATGAGGACAAAGGGGATCTAGTGGACATAGTGTACTTAGTTTTCCAGAAAGTCTTGGCAAGGTCCCTCACCAAAGGCTCTTAAGCAAAATAAGTTGTCATGGATTGATAACTGGTTCATAGATAGGAAACAAAGGGTAGGAATAAATGGTCAGTTTTCAGAATGAAAAGAAGTAATTAGTGGCTTCCCCAAGGGTCTTTACTAGGACCAATCCTATTCAACATATTCATAAATGATCTGGAGAAAGGGGTAAACAGTGAAGTGGCAAAATTTGAAGATGATACCAAACTGCTCAAAATAGTTAAGTGCAAGCAGACTGTAAAGAGCTTCAAAAGACTCTCACAAAACTTGGTGTCTGAGCAACAAATTGGCAGATGTATTTTAAAGTTGATACATGCAAAATAATGAATATTGGAAAACATAATCCCAGTTATGCATATAAAATGATGAGGATTAATTTAGCTGTTACCACTTAAGAGAGAGAGATCTTGGAGTCATTGTGGATAGTTCTCTGAAAACATCCACTCAATGTGCAGCAGCAGTCACAAAAAGTAAGCAGAATGTTAGTAATCATTAAAAGGGGATATAAAATAAGACAGAGAATATCTTATTGCCTCTATATAAATCTATGGTACGCTCGCATCTTGAACACAATGTGCAGATGTGGTTGCCTCTTCTCAGAAAAGATATCTTGGCACAGAAAAAAGTTCAGAAAGGGTCAATAAAAATGATTAGAGATATTGAATGGCTGCCATATGAGGAGATATTAATAAGACTAGGACTTTTCAGCTTAGAAAAGCGGAGACTAAGGGAAACTATGATAGAGGTCTATAAAATCATGACTGGTGTGGAGAAAATAAATTTTTTACTTGTTCCCATTACACAAGAAGTAGGGGTCACCAAATGAAATGAATAGGCCACAGGTTTTAGAACAAAACCAACAGGAAATATTTCTTCACACAACACACAGTCAACCTGCGGAACTCCTTATTAGAGAATGTTGTGAAGACCAGGACAAGGTTCAAAAAAGGAACTAGATAATTCATGGAGGATAGGTCCATCAATAGCTTTTAGCCAAGATGAACAGGAACGGTGACTCTAACCTCTGTTTGTTAGAAGCTGGGAATAGGTGACAAGGGATAGATCACTTAATGATTACCTGTTCTTTTCATTCTTTCTGGGGCACCTGGCATTGGCCATTGTCAGAAGACAGGATACAGGTCTAAATGGACCTTTGGTCTGACTCAGTATGGCCTTTCTTATGTTCTTTTGTTCTTATGTAAACCTCAGCTGCTGAAATTAAAAGGTTGCATGAGTATCAGGGGTTTGGTTTTTTTTAAGTTTCTTGCCTCATGGTGACTGAGAGAACATTTAATATGTGACTTGAGGACAAAAAGAACCAACAAAATATTTAAATATTTTAAAATCTGCTGATATTTATTTGAGGCCTAACTCATGATGTATATAGCAATTGGGGTGGGAAACACTGAAAACATTTCCGATTCTTTTGGTAGTTAATGGTTGGGGTCTTTCTGATTTTAGTTAAGAATATTAATAAAATTAGCTATGGAGCTCTTTGAACCTGTAATGAGATTTTTGTAATGCATCTTGGAATACTGAGGTAGTTCCAGATAAATGAAAAAAAGCAAATGTGTCAATATTTAAAAAGAGTAAATGAGATGATTTGGGAAACTATAGGATAGTTACCATGATTTCAGTTCAGGGCAAAATCCTGAAAAGGTTCCAAAGAATGCATTCAGTAAAGAATTAAAAGATGAGAACATAATTAATGTCAATCAACATGGCAGTTTGTAAAATAGCATTTGTCCAAAAAAAAAAAAACCCCAGCAATACTTGACAAAATTTTCTGATGAGATAAAAATTAAAGGTAATCGTGTTGATGTAATATACTTACACTTCTGTAAGGCATAACCCACTCGGCATTCTGATTTTGCCCTACATTAAACGGTTTAAAGTTTAATAAGTGATTATAAATTGGGAATTATCATCAAATGCGAGGGGTTCCTATTGAGATCCTGAACTGATATTTTTAGCCCAATGCTATTCAATATCTTTATCAAGATGTGAAATAAAATATAAAATAATTTCTGGCAGAATTTGCAGATGACACAAAATTTGGTGGTGTGGTAAATAATAATGGGAAGGTCAGTCATAGAAACCAATCTGGATCACTTTGGTAAGGTGGATGCATTTAAATAATATACATTTTAACATGGCTAAATGCAAAGTCATATATTAAGAACAAAGAATGTAGGTCATACTTAAAAATGGGGGTTTGTGTCCTAGAAAGCAGTGACTCTAAAAAGGAGTTAGGGGTTGCAGCAAACAACCAAATGAGCATAAGATTGTAACGAGATGCTGTAGCTCAGAGAATAATTTAAGTTCTTGGATGTATAATTAGGGAACTGTCAAGTGGCAACAGGTTGGTGATATTATCACTGTATACTACATTAGTGAGACCATTAATATCCAGTTCTGCTTTCCACACATTTCAAAAGGATGTTAAGAAAAAAGCTGAGGGTTCAAAAAAGAGCTAAAAAATGTTTTGAAATCTGGAAAACATGTCTTTTAGTGAGGGTATGTCTACACTTGCAGCCTAATTCGAAATAGGGCTGCAAATGTAGGAATTCGAAATAGGGCTGCAAATGTAGGCATTCGAAATTGCAAATCAAGCCCGGGATCTAAATATCCCATGCTTGATTTGCATCTTCTTGGCCAGGCACCATTTTTGAAATTGACAAGCCCAGAATAACTGCCCGCGTCTACACGCGGCAGTGAAACGGGCGTTCAAAATAAAGCCCAAGTTCGAAATACCTGTTATTCCTCCTGCAATGAGGTTTAACAGGTATTTCAAACTAGGGCTTTATTTCGAACTCCCGTTTCACTGCCAGGTGTAGACGCAGGCAGTTATTCCGGGCTTGTCAAATTCAAAAATGGAGCCCAGCCAGGAAGATGCAAATCAAGCATGGGATATTTAGATCCCGGGCTTGATTTGCAATTTCAAATGCGTACATTTGCAGCCCTATTTCGAATTAGGCTGCAAGTGTAGACATACCCTAAGAGACTAAAGAAGCTTAGTTTATTTAGTTTACAGAAGAGAAGGTTAGGAGGTGACATGTGGAGATTTCTTATAGCTTACAGATCTTTAATGAATCAGGAAGCTAAGATATGACAAATTCAGCTCAACATAAGGAACAATCTTTTAAGAGTGAGAGTAATTACCCATTGGAACAATCTACTTAGGGATCCAGTGGATTCTCCATCACTTGAAGTCTTTACATCAATACATTTCTAAGAGGTATATTATAGCATAAACAGAAGTTATGAGCTCTGGATTGTGAAATTATTGTGTGAGGCTCTTAAGTCGGTGTTACGCAGGCCATTGGGATGATAGATATGTTCCCTCCTGCCTTCAAATCTAAGCGTCTTATTTTAAAAATAGTTTTAGATTTGTGAATAGTCAGTTGTCAGCAATAAAAATAATTGTTGATAAGCTACAGGGATAAAAATGACATTTTTAGAAGAACTGGTTTTTCAGAATGTTTCTAGTCATATTATGCAATTAATTAATGGAAATCAGTTAATTCTTCCTCTCTTAATTAAATGTATCTTATACTAATAGTACTTTCCATTTTCCCACCTTTCCCATATATATTAGCACATCTAAAAAGCATTAGTGGATTTATTGGTATTTACTTAAATAGTACAATTTTTAATTAAACGAAAATCAAGATTTGGAGTGAGAATAAGCAAAAGTCAGATCTGTTTTATTTTTCTCACTTTCTTGGTAATTGAATTTAGTTAAGTACACATTTTTTAAAAATTGGGAAAGTACTTTACAATATCTACTTTGCAAGCATCTGATTATATTAATGGAAACAGAAACTCCACTTATTATTGTCATTCAATCCCTTCTTATGTCTTGGGGTAAACAAGTTGGCCACTGCCGGTGCATTATGCCAGGGTGCTTCCACATTGCTATCCTCTCTATTCTCTCAGGATCTTTTACAGACTCCACATACTTGCTTATCCATTCATCAGACTTACTTGAATCTGGATTTGTTCAGACAAAATAAAATCAATAGTATAACTCAAAGTCTCCCAAATCTGCCCCTAGGCATGGGTCTTCCTCAGAGCCTAGGTGGATAACATGGTTCCTTCACAATCTTTTTGTCAATTCTTAGGCGGTGATTTGTTCTGGGAGGGTATGTGTACACTACAGAGTTTTGTTGGGAAAACGGCCGTTTTTCTGACAAAACCTGAGTTACAGCCACACTGCAATCGTGTTCTTCCGAAAGTAAATCAAAAGAACAAGGGGGTTTTCTGGCATTGGTAATCCTCTTTCCACGAGGAAAAAGGCATGTGTGGATGGGGAAGAGGGAGTTCTTCTGAAAGAAGAGGAAAGAGAAAAAAGCACAGGTGCCCGTCCATAGTAATCATAGCTTAAATGTGAGATAACATCCATTCAGTGTGGACACTATCTTTCAAAAAAGCAGATCATTTTTTCTATGTGCTTTTGTGTGCGGATGCTCTCTTTTGGAAGAAGTTTTTTTGGAAGATCTCTTCTGAAAAAAGGTTCTTCCAAATGAAGCCTGCAGTCTAGACATAGCCAGACTTAGCATACAGTTCCCCTCCTTAGAGCCAATGTCCTTGCAGACTTCCTAGACTCATCTCCCTCACTACCTCTGCTCTATCAGACTTGGGAAACCAACAGAAGAAACCACCATGGAAAACTCTGCTGGAGTAAAATCATATGGATTAAGGCTAAGATTTTGTTAAGAAGGTTTGTTGTTGTTCATAGTCATCCATCTTAATGCTGAGAGTAGTTTCTTGGTCCACTGCTTGTGGTCCCTTAACATTCAATCTGAGAAACGCTTGATTAAAATGAGGTTAGTGCAAAATGCCTGCTTGAAATAGTAGCTTAATAAATCAACAGCCAGATACTTCCTGGTCATTTTGAAGGAATAAGCAATGCTATATAAGCTGTTAAATAATGTAATGCATCAGTTCCTGTATTTTACACTTCATCTCAAAAACTGAATATGGCATTCCAAAGAAGGAGCTTCTCTCAGACAGCTGGTTGATGAATAAACCAAAAGGTAAATTTCAGTTTTGTAATGATACACCTCACTTACCAACCTATGGGATTGTTACCTTTTAGTTTGTAAGTGCAGCTGTAAGATCCAGTCAGCGTTAACTATATTGAATAAGAATATGCCAGAAGAGTAGTCAACTTTACTTAAATGGATTGGTAATAGCACAAAAACTATGAAGTAAATCAACAAATTATCTGCAGAGAGCCTTTGATACTTTGAGTAATAGTTTTTCCCAGGTAAACATCCAGGCCATAAAAAAAGGAACAAAGAGAAAAATAAGGTGTCAGATCTTTAAACACCACTGTGCAGATGGAGAGGAAGAATGGAAATTACATTGAAAAGCCATAGTCTGAATGATTCCAAATCATTACTCATGCCATCATTGCTTTTCTTTGGATAATGGCATACAACTGGCTTCATGTTGACAGTCTGCTTTAATTGAAGTCTGTCAGGGTTTTATAGCTGATGGTACTATAAGCAGATAAAGCAAGAGCTTCATTTAAACAATGTGTTTTAAAGGTTTGTAGAGAATAAAGATCATTGGTTTCCAGAACTTTGTCAGACTGATCGTCACTGTGACCTCAGAGGTACGAAAAGAAGTCAAGTATCTATTAATTGTCAGCAGGTACACTGAAAGTATATATAAATCTGAAAACTATCTGGCTTGAAATGATACCTCCATAGCTGAACAAGAACATGTTGAGAATCAGAGCACCAGTTAAAAATGAGTTTTATAAATTCAGTCCATATATATTGAAGTTGTCAGCAGGCTCACTTCTGTATTAATAAAGTAAACAGCTGCTAAAGCAGTAGCTGAATGTGCTAGTGTTAGCATTTAATTTCTTATTAATAGCTACAAGTCAGGCTTTTACAAGTGGGAAGCCTTTGGGTTATCTAAACTCAATTGTCTACTTTGCCTACCCACTCTGGACTTTATGGGGTGCTACTATGTTTGGCAAATGCAGTAAGAAGACTGAGGGAGTGTGTGAGACCTTCTGAATCTTAAAGCTGTAGACACAAATTTTGTTTGTGTCTTACAAATACAAACAAAATTATACAATAATAACCGTCTAAAATCCTGTGAAAATCTAGTAAATGCTGCCTGCCTGCCTTTAATTTCTAAAGCTAAGCTGATGTAATAGCAGAATTTTCAGCGCAATCTCAATGCCAAGTAAGAAACAATCAAAATTAGAGTGGATGTAGTCTTGAAAGTAAATTGAAAAGCATAAATAACCAAAGCATAGGCACTGAAATTCTTCTCTTTACAGAGGTCTAACACAGAATTTTTTACACCACTCAAATCCTGAATACAGGATATTAGGGGATTAAAGTGTTGCATAGCCTTCCACTCTTTTGCACAGAATTAAATTTTACCCTAACAAATATAGGTCAAATTTTGCCCTCTGGTACCTAATAAGATCTGTGTGGTTGTAAGGCTATAAATAAGAGCAGAACTTAGTAATGTGAGACCCACTCAACTTTACTCTGCATATTATGTATTCTTCTACATTGGTGTAATCACTGTTCACTCTTGGTATGCTGGGAAGCAGGCCTGGAGAGTTTAAACTTAAAAATTACATTATTACAAAGAGGATGGAAAATTCATTTTTCCTTGATATATTTCAGAAGTCCTGAGTTCAAGATTTCATTTTACCCTCCAACAGTGATCAGCCTGCAAGTGTTTCAAGTGCCCTTACTGTTGAAGTGGAAAAACAAAATCCTGACACCTTATTCCAAACTTTCTGATTTTGTGCAGTCTGATTAATACAATCAATTCATCAACGTACTGTTAATAAAATGAGAATTGCTTTTACAAACCTAAATTATATTGTTTTGAATAAGATGAAACCCAAAGAAGAACTAACAAGGTTACATGATCCTTAAGGCAATGGTCATCTAGTTTGCTTACTGTGGAAGTGAAACCGAATCTGTTACTCATGCAGCATTCTTCCTCTCAACATTTGGTTATTCTTATAAAGTAAAACATGTTTCAACCATTTCTGATGTTGGTTTTGCAAACTGAAACCCTACCAAGAAGGTTTTACAAAACCATACCCAAAAATGGCCACATTGTCCCATCACCAAATGTTTCTAGAAATTATTCTGTATTCTTAAAGTACAGTTTATTAAATGGATAACATAACAGCTGCTCAGAGAGGTGTGTTATAGTGTTAACTTTCAACATAATGTACTAGTAATAACATAGGTGTATGTTGTGGCACTGCTCTAGAATTATAAGTGAAACATTAAGAAAATATGGAGATATACCTATTTCATGGAACTGGAAGGGACCTTGAGAGGTCATCAAGTCTAGTCCCTTATCCTCACAGTAGGACCAAGTACTTTCCCTGACAGACTTGCCCCCAGGTCCCTAAATGGCCCCCTCAAGCATTGAACTCTCACAATCCTGAGTTTAACAGACCAATGCTCAAACCACTGAGCTATCCTTCCCCCTGCAGTTAAAGTCAACTGGAGTTGCATGCATGGACTGAAGGTAATATAAATTAATCTCGTGTGTGCTGAGTTTGTATGCCAAATTTCAACTTAGTGCAAACTAAAGTATGATTGTCTTTACTTTTCCCTGACCCTCACTTCATGAAAAATAGCCTCAAAGTCAGTAATAATTCCATATGGTATAATTAAAATATAAAAAAGGAAGGGAGGATTTACTTTGCCTGGGAGGCTTTGCCAATGGGATAAATCCTGCCCTATCTATGAGATCTCTGCATGAACTCTCTGGCTCTCTCATAACAGTAGTAACTATGGAAGAGAGAGACATTTCTGCTGCTGAGGATCAGGGAGGACAGAGTCAGGATTCTAGCCCAGTATGATGGAGGCAGAATCAAGCAACCCCAGCTTCACAAATTCTTCTGAGAGAGATCTGTCAGACACCAGCAGCATACACTCACTGTACTCAGGTAATAGGCAGTGAGCAGATCCCATGTCCCACTTCAGAAATAGGGGGATGAGTGGTGGAAAGGTCTAGCAGTCATCGAGAATATCCAAATTCCTGGAAAATAAAACAGGTGGAGATAAACTAGGGCCACCTTGCCTCAATGGATTTGAATGTGTATGAAAGGAAAGGGTGGGTCAGGAGAACATCAGAAGGAGAACATCAGAGCCCCTGTTGCCAGTTTACAGGGTCAGAGTAATCATCCTACTACTTTTCAACTCCCCACCGACACACCCCAGGGGTATCCCTCAAGGATGAGCCATGTTGTGGTAACAGGTTTCAAGCATTCATCAACCCTAATTGAAAGTCTTTGGAGAAATGGGGCCATGGGTGTTTGATCCTGCTGTATGGCCTTCTCATGCATCTTGATTTTATCATTGTCCTCCTCTGTTTTATTAAAAGAAGAGCTCTTATGAGTGGCAGAGTGCAGGATAATTTTCTAAATAAATCCCTGCTTTATTCTGGAAATGCTTAACACCCTTTATTTAACAAAAGATACTTAATATCCTTTTTTGGAAATACTTTCACAATATTCTTTTAAAGTGATACAGTTCTCATATTGCACAGGTACAATTGTATTGATTCAGGTTTCTCTGTTCCCACCCACTCACACATACCTAAGGAAAACTGACCAAATTTATTCTTGTGTTCCTCTACTGAAGTCAGTGGTACAACAATGATATGAACTTGGCCCTCAGCCCTGTTCAGTTTGTAGTTTTGCTTTTTCCTTTTAAAGAGAACACTTGCTGAAGAGTTTATTGAGTATAGTGGAGATAATGTACCTTATTTTTAATTAATAAAATACCATTCTCCACAGGTATGATATCTGCATTATTATATTTTCTCTCAGCCATTCTAGATGTTGAATCTTTTCTTTTTCCTTTTGAGAATTTTACATTGTATATTCACTTTGTTGGACTCTAATGTAAGGTTACTGGGACCAAGTCAACAGAATCAGTGGATTTTCGCAAGAGATGAATTTGACCTGTCCTATTCTTTACTTTTTTTGCTATAATATATCATATAAGAACTCTGTGCTTATGAAAGCAAAAGTCTAACAGTATCGACTAAAGCAGCCCTAATTCAAGTTTCCATTCATAGCTTGACCAATACACTTCAATTCCAGTTTGTAAGCCCCCTGCTATTGCAGTGATTTGTCTGTCTTGAAAAGAAGCTGCTACCGTAAGATTGTCAAATTATATGGTGGCTTTGTGATAGGACAAAGCAATTGGCTGAGTCCTCAACATTCATTTTTACTTGTTATTTGAGTCAGGCTTTAAACATAGGTAAATATTTTCATGCATTGTAAAATGTTCCACCCTAGGATGGGCAGGATACTCTGATCATTATGAACATACTCATTAAAATGTTGCTATGAACTCAAAAAAGAAAATACATTTTCATCCTTACTCCTTCAGGATTATCATAGTGCTCCCCCCCCCAAAATGGTTCCTCATGTTTGTTCCTTCATGCTTAATACTTTTTAGATCCTTTAATATTAACTTTAAGTAAGAAAGACAGAGTAGAAATAATTATTAAAATGCTTGTCATATTGATCAAAAATCCCTGAAACAGTAAGTAATTGATTGGATGTATCACAAAAGCTATAGATGTTCACTTTTAGAGCACAGGAATGTTTTTCTAAGTTCCAAACCCTTGTATCTTTTATGTTCAGAGCTGACTGCTTTTTTCTGTAATTGAAAGAGTTATGCAATACTTTGCACTATTACATGCTGATCTTGGGTTGCACAGTGCTTTAAACACAGGCGATCCCTGCAGAAAACATCATTGTATTAAAAATCCACTGCTGTCTTATGATTGGAAACTGTGCTTCTAATCTGTTTTCTCTGTAACTCAGTGCTGAACCAATACCTTAGAATGGTATGAGATGACAATGAAATCTTTTGAATCAGACAAAAAATAAAGGTTCTGATTACCATTATAAATAGTCATGCTTATCTCTCAAGAGTAGAACATTATAGTCCCATTCCTGGCCAAATTACAATACAGATAATTAAATTCTTTTTATCTGTTGTCTTCCCACAGTTTTACCTGCATATGTTATCTTCCTTCTGATTACATTCCAAACCATTACTAATAATTAGTTGTGTACTAATTAAGAGCTTCTGTCACTTTGCACCACACAGGTGATAGGAGTGGCTAAAATGAACTTTGTGTGTCTGTTGTATTTTGTATTGCACTTTAAATTTGTAAAACACTTTAATATATTTTACATAGTGACATCTCCCCTACATATATACAAGAGCAGTAGTGAACACGTTATTATTTATTACTGTAATGTCCAAAAACCCCAATAAATGTTGTGGTTCCATTGAACACTCATAGTTATTGCATTAAAGAGATACCACCCGAAGTCATTTATATCAGCTTATATATATCACTGGTTTAAAAGAAAATTGACCCTCCAATAGGTGTCATAAGCACTGTTTTGGAGCTATTGTACTTTTAAAATTATATGATCTGATGTAGAATTTCTCTGTATTAAAAGCACATTGGGGAGATTTTTTTTAAAGCCTCATGTTGAGATCACAGGAAAAAAATCCCTATTGCAGGATACTTCTCATAAGAATGGCCATACTGGGTCAGAACACAGGTCCATCTAGCCCAGTCCAATACCAATACCAAGTTCTTCAGAGAGAATGAACAGAACAGGTAATCCATCCCCTGTCTCCTATTCCCAGCTTTTCGCAAACAGAAAGTAGGGTCACCATCCTTACCCATCCTTACCAATAGTCATAGATAGACCTATCCTCTGTAAACTTACCTAGTTCTTTTTTTTAATTTAGCCTTCACATCCTCTCGCATAGAGTTCCACAGGTTTGCTGTGCTTTGTGCGCTTCCTTTGATTGTTTGTAATCTCTACTGTAGAGCACTTGCAGTACATCAAGTTTTGAAATAGATTCTGTCTGTTTCTACCAGTGCTTTGCTTGTGTGATTCTATGGGCAATAGTCAGAGCAGCAGCTGTCAGTAGAAATGGGACAAGATTTGATGGGGGAGAAGTGTCTATGTCTGGCATAATTCCAATATCTTAACCACCATCTTGTCTAGCAAATGGGATTGAACCTGGGACTACAGAGCTAAAAGCATAAATTTAAGAGGAGAGGCTCCCCAGCAACAACTCAGCTTCTACAGATCAATTACTAAAAGAAGGCTGTAACATACTCCCTTGCCTTTGGGTTATACCTGCACAGTGTGGTGACATCACCATTCACAGGCCAGGCCCATTGCCGATGGCAAATCTCTGTTGGTTCCATCATTGTCTTCAGTGTGGGAAAACCTGCATTTGCTGTTCCCCTACTACTTTTCACAACAACTGAGAGAGTTGCAAATGAGTGGGAAGTAAATGAGACCAAAATATAGGGGAGTAAAAATAGAGGTTCAAAATGATATTCCATATGTTACTCATTTGATGCTCAATTTGATAGGTTCTGTCACACATTGCCAGGTTTGAAGATTGGGAGATCCATGTTACAGTCCTTAGAAACATATGTACATCTGATACCATATGTGTAAGCAAGTCCTTGAGCAGATCATTTCTGTTGTTCAAAACTAAGAGTCAAAATAACATTAAAATTACCATTGTCAGTTATACAAGAATTTAGTGCTTGAGAAAAGCATTAGAATTGGACTCCATTTAAAAGTCATTTTATCCAAAGTACATGTACAGATAGGTGCTAGTAATACAAACTTTGGCCTGCCTTGTGAATGCGTCTTAAATTATTTCCTTTCAGATAAAGGTTAAAGATAGGAGCTCAGTTTGGTATCTAAGGCTTGTCATTGGGACTACTAATAAAGATGCATGTTGTGTAAATTGTGATGCCAACTGAAGTCCATTGGACTTCAAAACTGGAGGGCAAAAACTGCTAGCAGGATATTGTCCTTAAGGGATGCATGTTTTCAAACAGGGGATTCAGTCACGTGACTCCCATTAACTATATGGCCCTTTACTAGATGGAAATGGTATTGATTATATATGGTGAACCTCGGAAAACTGGTAGTCTCTGGTCTGGCAACATCCTACTCCTGGACCAAAGAACCCAGGAGCCTAATGGTAAGAAGACCAGCAGCCCAACTGGAGGCAGTGGGACTGGAGCCCCACAAAAGTGATAGTGATGGGCCAGAGAACCCCAGCACAAGGCTGGAGGAAGAAGATGTTTTGCCACCCATGATAGCGAGGGGACAGAGAAGTCCACAGACTGCTGCAGCACAGAGCTGGGGAAATCTGGTCACCCATGGCAGCACAGGGCCAGGGAACTGCAGCAGCGCAGAGCTGGGGAAAACTAGCCACCCACATTAGTGCAGGGCCAGGGAACCATGGCAGCATGGGGCTGGGGCCTTGAGTACCCTGAACACCCGTGGCAGCCTGGAGCTGAGGGGGCAGGGAGGGGAGGGTGGTGGCAGCAGGGCAGATAGCCTGACTGAGGGAGAAGAGGAATATAGTAGGCCAATTTGGAGATAAGGAAATAGGAAGGAAGATCAGTGTAGATGGGATCGAACTAGAGAACGTAGAGAAGTTCATGTGTTTGGGGAGCAACATGACGTATGATCTAGACTGTATGAAGGAAATAGCGACTAGAATAGCGAAAGCAAGAGTGAGTTTGAAGGCAATGGATAAGATCTGGAAAAGTAAAGCGATTAGCTTAGGAATGATGCTGAGCATCTTGAAAACATGTATTTAGCAGCATGTCGTATGGATGTAAGACATGGGTGATAACGAAAGATTTGAAGAGAAGGATATTGGCGTTCAGGAGGAGTTATTATAGAAAGATCCTGAGAATAGGACGGATGCAGAAGGTCACCAGCGAGGAATTATATAGGAAGATACAGCTGAAAGAGAGCCTACTGCAAGAGGTTATACAACAGAAGTTACAGCTATTCGGGCATATTTGCAGAATGAACAATGAGCAAAAAGTTAAGACCCTAGTATTTGGCATAATGGATGGTCCGAATAGGAGAAGCAGACCCTACAGAGAATGGGTAGATGATATAGTAGGTTGGTGCGGAGCTAGTCTACAGAAACTAAGCCACTCTGCACTGGACAGGGAAAGCTGGAAGGAAATAGTGAGGGAGGCATCGGACATCAACAGGCATGGAGCCCATGGTTGTTGATGATGAGGAGGAGGAGGAGGATGAAAGGCAGAGGGCCAGCTGGCTCAGCGCTGTTGGCAGAGGACACCTCCCCTGGTTCAAAAATTCTCTGGTCCCAATGTTGCTGGACCAGGAAGGTCCAACCTGTGTCAGTAATATCAATAATATTGCAGAAAATGCAGAATTATTTCTGTTCTATAACATATGTGCTGATAAGACTCTTCCCTAGCTCCCAGTTTCTGTGGATGATATTAAACAGAAGCTACTAAATCTAGACATTTAAAAAATTAGCAGGTGCAAATAACTTAAAACCAAGAGTTTTGAAAGAGCTGGCAGAGGAGCTTGATGGACTGTTAATGTTTATTTTCAATAAATCTTGGAGAACTGGGGAGGTTCCAGATGACTGACAAAAAAAAGCTAATGTGACAATTTTTCAAAGGGGTAAATGGGATGACCTGGTAATTATAGGCCTGTCAGCCTGGCATTGATCCCTGACAAGATAATGGAGAGGCCAATATGGGACTCACTTAATAAAGACTTAAATTAGGGTAATGTAATTAAGGCAAAACAATATGGCTGCGTCTAGACTGGCAAGATTTTGTGCAAAAGCGCCTGCTTTTGCGCAAAAACTTGCCAGCTGTCTACACTGGCCGCTTGAATTTGTGCAAGAGCACTGACGTTCTAATGTAAGAAATCAGTGCTTCTTGCGCAAATACTTTGACGCTCCCGTTCGGGCAAAAGTCCTTTTGTGCAAAAGCTTTTGCACAAAAGGGCCAGTGTAGACAGCTCAGATTCGTTTTGCGCAAAAAAGCCCCGAAGGCTAAAATGGCGATCGGGGCTTTCTTGCGCAAAGCCGCGTCTAGATTGGCACGGACGCTTTTGCGCAAAAAGTGCTTTTGCGCAAAAGTGTCCGTGTCAATCTGGATGCTCTCTTGTGCAAATACTTTTAACGGAAAAACTTTTCCGTTAAAAGCATTTGCGCAAAATCATGCCAATCTAGACGTAGCCTATGGGTGTATGGAAAATCAAACTAAATTGGTATCTTTTTATGAGATGGCAAGTTTTATTGATAAAGATATCAACATTTTTATCAATTACCTGGAAGAAAACGTAAAAATCATCACTGATAAAGTTTTCAGAAGACACAAAGTTTAGTGATACGGTTAATAAAAATAAGGACAGGACACTTGGACAAAATAATCTAAATTGCTTGGTAAACTGGGTGCAAGCACACAATGTAATTTAATACCACTAAATGTGAAGGTATACATCTAGAAGCAAATAGTATTGGCCATCCTCACAGGATGTGGATCTTTATCCTGAGAAGCCATTACTATGAAATGGATATGGGAGTTCTGGCAGATAATCAGCTGAACATGAGTTCCCAGTGTAATGCTACAGCCAAAAAGCTAAGGTAGTCCAGGAGTGCACAATCAGGGGAATTAGAGAGGTTATTTGGGGCAATGGTGGAACTGCTGCTGCAGTATTGTATCCAGTTCTGGTGCCCTCAAATCAAGAAGGAAGATAAATTTGGGGAGAGTTCTGGGAATAGTCACAAGAATGATGAAGGATTAGAGAACAAGCCTTAAAACAACTGAGTTATTTGAAGTTTCAGGGGGTAGCCAAGTTAGTCTGTAACAGGATAAATTTAAAAAACAACAAATGGTCTGGTAGCACTTTATAGACTAACAAAACATGTAGATGGTATCATGAGCTTTCGTTGGCAAGTGGGCTGTGCTCAAGAAAACTCATGATACCGTCTACATGTTTTGTTAGTCTATAAAGTGCTATCAGACTATCTGAGTTCTTTGAATCTATATACTTAGCTGGAGCTGCTGGAGTCTTTCTCCACTGTAGATCTCTTTCTCTGTGGGGAGGGAAGGTGCTATCAACAAGGAACTGCCAGAGAACATTCCCACTGCCTCTCTGCTGAGTGAATTTTTCCCTACACTAGGGAAAAGTTCCAGTAGTAGGATACTACACTGTTAAAAAGATGTAAAGCTTGAGTGGGTAGAGAGCTGTGCAAGGTACTTGCATCCATATCCATACCAATCAAGTGTATCTTTACTTTTCTCGCCTAAGCCATACTTCATCGTCCACACTGCTGTTTATATTCCTATTATGGGGCTATGCCGGTATGTCCACTTCAGGTCACTAAATAAAGCATGCATTGTAGACCTATTTTGAAACTTGTAGCTTAATCACTGTGCCCTACCTGGTAAAATGAGCAATTCTGGGCTTGAATTATCATGTATCTTTTACAATATCAATTGCAATGTTTACACATGCAGACTTCCTTCTTGATTTTAGAAGATATGCAACAGTATCTATTGTCTGGGTCCATGGAAATGATACTTCTGTATCAGTTGTGTGTGTGTTGTGTTGGGCACAGTAGTTAGAATGACAACAAAGAGTCTTTCATTATGATCAAGAGTGGCATTAGTAAAAGGTGGCCCAAGATATTTATATTTATCTCTTCTATGATGCAACATTTCTACACTAGGGCGTGATTAATACGTTTTAGGTTTGAGTGTCAATGGAAATTGAAGGTATGCAGTATTGAGCCATTGGTAAATAATTTGCACAATGTTACTTGACCTTGCATAAATAACAAACATATACATGGAGTAAATTCAAAGACATTATAAACATGTATAGGACAGATGAAATACAGCATGTAGATTGCAGAACATTATGAAATGGTATGCAGCAAGCACAAAGTAATTCAACTCAGAAAAATGTAATGATGGTTGAAGTATATAGAAACAAAACATGGAATTTTTGGCTATATGCACAATACAAACCAAGAAAAATATATTAATCTATACCACATCATTATAAATTTTAAAAAACTATAGATCTACTGTATCATTTAGGCATAGGACAGGCATTTTGAATATAATATGGGATTTTTCATAGTAGCTACACCATCTCTCTCTTTACATCTATCTCTCTATAGCCTACTATAGAATCTGGCTAATATGCATCTTCTTAACTTAGATACTTTATAATCATCCCACAACATTGGCAGTCTTTCGTCCACCATCAATTCAAATTTTCTTAGTCAATTCTATAGTTAGACTGCATGTTACTTGTCATTATTTTTACAAAATACAATATATTTGCCAGTTTGCTATGATTTTTTGACAATTAAAACTAAATAGCACTGACAAAATACTTTTTTTTGTTTTTATTTTTAATTGTTTACTTACTCCTAGATCAAAAACTTCAGTACTTTGCAATGAGGTCACCTAGTCATTCATGCAAATTAGTAAAGATATAGCTACATAGCTTGAAATTGTCCCCTATGATAGTTTTGCAGGTGCAGCATATATAAAAACAGTAATTACTTTAGATTGTTCATTGTCACATAAAACTGCGTTGTACAAAATATTCTCCTGCTAAAATGAACATAAGCAACTTTCTCCCTCCCGATTCCCAGTTCCTCCACCCATTTCCATACAAAGCTATTTAAAAGTTTTGCAGCCAGATTGTGATATCATTCCTTGTTTTGTTTGTATGTTACTTTTTAATGATTCCCATTGAAGTTAATTTGTTTACTCTTGGAACAAGATGCAAGTAAAGGAATCAGAATCTCTTTCTAAATGTATAGATATAAGATATTATGGGCCTGTTTCTATTACATTTTTGGAGCTAAACTAGTAATATGGTCAGAGGAATCATACTCTATGGCTATGTCTACACTGCAACGCTATTTCGGGATACCGAAGTATACCTAAATAGTTATCCTGCATCTTCACAGCAAGCCCATTATTTTGAAATAATTATGGGCTTGCTATTCTGATGTCCCTATAAACCTCATTCCACGAGGAGTAAGGGACATTTTGGAATAGTGGGTTATTTTGAAATTTTGCCTATTTTATTTTGAGCTACTGTGCAGTGTAGACGAATCCTCTGTGACCTACAGAAATTAACTGGAGGTTTTCCACTGACTTCAGAAAATCCAGGATTTCACTCCTTATTGTCAGATTTGGCTTTTTTTCATTTGTGAATTGTTTCACACTGTGTCTATGAAATTACTACTTGAAAAGCATTTATGTTCACATCTGTTTCTTAAATGTATTACTATTTTTCAGAGAGCACATTTAAAAGTTTAAAAGTGACATGAAGTGACACTCAAGGCCAAATGGAGTTTTAAGAGAGAGAATGGAAAAGCTAATACACATGTCCCCTGAAAGATACTGTATTTCACCTTCCTTTTCCTTCCATTCCTGTTACTACTTCATGAATATCTCTAAATATTGCTATGTTAATTCAGAAACACTCAGTGAAAGAGAAGCAGAATAAATCAGTTTCCTTACAAAAGGAAGAGGGTAGCTTTAAATTTAATCTTAAAAGGTACTAGGACAGACGTCCTCAACTGTAAAGTCAGTGTTTTGTTTAATTTGATTGCCTGCATCTGCCTGCTTATTCTGACTTATGGCCTGTTTCTCTTCTCTTTATATTTTTGTCAACAGAAAGCTGACCTTGCTGTTGCACCACTGGCTATTACCTATGTTCGAGAGAAGGTCATCGACTTTTCCAAGCCCTTTATGACTCTCGGAATAAGTATTTTGTACCGCAAGCCCAATGGTACAAACCCGGGCGTCTTCTCCTTCCTGAATCCTCTCTCCCCTGATATCTGGATGTATATTCTGCTGGCTTACTTGGGTGTCAGTTGTGTGCTCTTTGTCATAGCCAGGTAACATGATAACTTTTGTGATTTTTTTGGCAATTATTATCTTGTTTTTCTTACTAATAATTGTCAAAAGTCACAATTCTTTTTACTTTCTTACTCTTATTTTTCACTGTGTTGGTGTATAGAGGAATAATTAATTAGGGCTCTCACTGTTGATAAGAATGTAGTACACTGCCACGCTAAGCCTCCAGCATGCTGTTTATGTCACTAAGCTATCAGAATGCCAGATGCCACTCCCCTTTTATTTCCAAACTGAAAGACATTAACAAGCCCTGTGACATTTTTTCTTCATTCTCATTTGTTTCTTTCCAGATAGAAAATGGTAATTGTGTTGTGTGCTGGCCTGATATGGTGTAGCACTAAAGGAAATACCCCAAGTTAAGCACGTAAGTGCACATAGTAAGATTTGTCCCACATGTTCAAATTGAGCTCATAATAGCTTTTCAATACAAAAACTGTTAACTTACTCAAGGGTCCTTGATTTCTCAGGATCTGAATAATTTATTTAAAATCTTGTAGTAGATAAATGCACTGAGATAAAACATCTACTTGAAAATGCCAGTCTGGGATGTATTTGGATTCATGCTTAGCTGGGCTTGTTAGGGTCAAGGGTCTCAAAATTGCAATTATGAAATCATAAAGCAATCCAATATGTATTGCTTTCTTGCTCTTTAAACGTGTTATTGCCCATTTTCTTCGATACGGTGTTTCTCCTCTGTTAATTTTACAGGCATTGTTAGCAGCTGTGGGAGCTGGGTAGACACAGTGCCATTTTCTCCCCATTGACACCCTATAACTCTGATAGGATTTTTTTTTAGTACTGTATTTTACCTTTTCATTGTAAAGTAATTGGAATTGACCCAAATGCTTGCAGAACTTTTGCCTTGCACTCACCTTGTAACTTTGACTCGTGCTGTGACGGAAAAAAATTGCAAAACTTTAGAAAAGCCAGTACATCTCCCTTTTCTTGGCTTGTTTCTATAACATCACTTGCATCCTTCTGTGATTGTGGCAGTGATTTTTTAAACTATTTAATTCATTTAAATTGTTTTAAATAGTTTTTTATCCATCCAATTGCCTAACATTAATATTGAAAAAAAAAGTGTATTTTAAGGTGAAATACACCTTTTTCTACAATATTAATGTTGAGAAGCATCCTTATGTCTTGATAACAAAATTCCTGTTAGCCTCAGGTTTTTTGTGATGTTGTTCCTCTGTGTATAATGGGGTCAACTTATGCATTTTCCTTATGCTGGAGTTGATGTAAGGGTTCCACATCTTTCTTTGATACTATCTCTTTCCTCTGCTAGAGGTTGTATCATTCCTCTGATTGAAGGAAAGTAATCCTTGAAGCTACTTACACTTCCGATTAATAAGTAATTCAGCAAAGGCACACAGGCATAAAGTTATATAGCTAACACTCTGAAACACACCATGCATATTGTAGTAAAAAAAACTTCACTGTGTGCCTTCATTCACCCAAGGGCTTACACTAGACCCAAGGACCCAAGGGCTTACACTAGAAATTTCACGAAATAGTGTAGACATCAATGGGTTTTTGATCAAGATTGTGCCTTTATTTCAAAGATGATCCCCTAACAAAGATACTTTCATAGTTTAGCAAAAAATGCACAAATGGGTTATATTCTGCATATGTTTACATGTATTTCCCCCCAAAAAACCCAAACTTTATATTGTAAGAAAATTTTTGAGCATGGTGCACAGTGCTTTTGACAGGCAACTCCCATTAATGTTACCCAATGTCGTGTGGCTAATGTCCTACACACAACTCTGAAAATAGAACTATATCTTGTTGGATACTTTTTCTGATTCTATAGACTGTTCAGTTTTTTAGAAACTTTTTTTTATTGTGGTATTCAGTCATCTAATATTACTCACTGAGCTGGGAAGACTGTTTATCATCAAGCAGAAGAACCAAATAGTAAAGGGTTATTGCTGAACTTTTTTTCATTTAGTTATTTTGTCTTCTGGCTGTATATAATCCTGATGTACTCAGAAGCATATATTTCTCATAAAGCAATACAGAAATACATGGTACCGAAAGAGAGTTGTGTACAGTGAGCAAGTTGCATATAATTTTTATTTTATTTCCAAGTTTATATCAGTCTTCAAACTACAGATAAAATTTCAATACTTGTTAACTTGTACAATGAAATTTTGATAGTGTATGTAAAAATCCAAGAAGTAGAATTAGAAAGGATCTTTTTTCTTAAAGTAGAAAGCTTTGTTTTAAAAATATATATGTGCTAGGATTCCCAATCCAATCATTATAGTGTCTTTATATAGAGAAACAGAGCTAGCTTAAATTGTGATCTATCCAGGAATACTGAAGATTGTAAAATACAGACTACACAGAAGTAAAACAGCCTGAGTGTGAAAGTAATAATGTACCTGTTATCATTACAGGACCAGATATTATAACTCTATTATGCTGGACTGGGACATATCAGCATGCACTACTGAAGGTGCAGTTTCACTAAAACATCTAATGTAGGTGATGCACTGTGCAATGTACAGAATTAAAACAGTTTTGTATTGTATGCATTCCAGTTATGATAGGTCATGAAGGTGATATTACCTTAAATTAATAGGTTCCTTTTAGATTCCTCTCTTTAAAAAGATTTAATTTTTTTTGTAACCCCACCATAATGAATACTTGATTATCAGTGTTTAAAAGGTATAGCTATGTTTGAGGCAGGATAGTACCTAGTATATTTTTATATATAGTGAACCATGTGCTTGTAATTACGTCTCATCAAACTGTTAATTGGAATTATTTTGGGGGAAGTTCTATGTCATTAGATAATCACAGTGGTCCTTTCTGGCCTTGGAAATTATGCATGTGAACTCCTTATTGTCAGATTTGGCCTTTTTTCATTTCTGAATTGTTTCATGAGCACAACATAATTTTTATGAATGTGTTCATTATTCATAAATTCCCTAGGCTTAATAAACAATATTTGATTATATAAGCTTTCAAACACTAAACCCTATTTTTGAATGACTGTATTGGAATTCACTATGTAAATGGTTTGAAGGGTCACTTAAACCACATGCAGTGGATTGAGTTCCCTGACTGGATGGTCTACTTTTACAAAGAGGAGGCAACTGAAGAAATTATGAGGGGGGTTGAATGTCTCAGACAGAGAGTAAAGGGGGAAGTACATTAGGGAAAGCAGCATAGTAGCAGAGAAACAGGCCTACAAATTTTATATCTTTGGCTATCCTCTTTTTTCATGAGAAAGAGCATTATATTTTGGTGCATAAGTAGATTTGAAATGTAAAGAAATAGGTTACCAAGTCCAAAAGACATCGACCAGATTTCCTGGCTATCTAAGAGACTTTTTGCTCTCAATTTTCTCTTACCATTTTATACCAGGTATTGGCGGTGGGTGTATGCATGCAGGTGCTTTGTTGCATTCTGAATGGAAAGTTGGTTTGGGATGAATATATAGCCACATCAACACTATCTTGAAATCTGAACAAAACTGTATTTCCATGAGACCGTATATCATTTTACAGTCACTTGTCCTAGTGTTCCTTAACATTCCAGTGTAGAATTTTCTTCTCCGTAGTCTTTGAAGGCTGTCTCTCAACTCCAATTTGCTTTGGGCTTCTCTGTCTGTCCAACTGTTTAACCAAGAAAGTGGAGGGTGGGAATCCTACTTACTTTTGAAGGGCTAAGACATCTCCCCCATGTCTACATTAGCTCTGACATCTCAATCCATACAGAAGTAGGATACTGCTAATCTGGCAGATGAAAACCACAATGAGAAACCCTTCCAAATATTCCCCCATTTGAAACTCTACCCTCCATTTTTATCTTTTGTTTTGAATACAAAAACCCACTCTGACATTGTTGTAAATGTACTTCAAGAATATGAATACCTCCAAATACATAAACACCAGCAATGAAAATAGAGCTTCATTCTTCTGTTGTCTTACAACACCCTTTTTCCTTACAGAAATGTCCTAAAAATATAAATCAGTGAAAAAAGGATAGGACAATCAATGGCTATTAGTCAAAATGGTATACTGCTTCATACTCTGGTGTCATTAAAACCTTCAACTGCCAGAAACTAGGACTGGATTACAGGGGATAGATTACTCAAAATCACCCTCTTTTGAAGCATTTGGCATGCCATAGCTCTGATCCAACATGGCCAGTTTTATGTCCTCCTTGAGATATCAAAAAAATCACATTAACCAAAAGTTTTATTTAACAAACAAAAATAACTCAGCTATAGAGTTTCATTCCAAGTGATAGGATCTGTAACATTTGTGTTGGTATTATCCACTGTTGCACAAAAGTCTTATATACTGAATGAGAAAAGGTGTCTTAACCATTATCTCTAGGATGTCCCAAATAAGAATTTGGTAATCTCAATTATGAATGTTGGATTTGGATAGGTGATGGCATTTGCCTCAGTGTACATTTCTTGACCCTGCTTCTGTTTGTTGAATTGTTCATAGTAATCTGGATACTGCAATTATTTTACCTCTGTGAGCTGGAAGCCCACCTGCTAAATCTGATCTCTGGTTGCAATTGTAATAGATTTGTGTCTGTCTCTAGCTATAGGTGATCTCATTTAGTAAAACTTACAGCCCTTAGGATTCCATTCCCAATATCTTGTCTTATTTGCCATTATGCTTGTGTTTTACCTTTCTGGGTTGGTGTTCTAGCTAAAGTTCTCAGAAGAAAGGTGATCAGAAGGAACTGGAAGTTGTAGACAAAGTTACTTTACTTATATTCACACCTCTTCTGAGTTTCACTATGTACACAGACTCTCTCCTCAGTGACAGAATAAATTGTGTCTTCTTAATATTACTAGTGAATCTCTAGACACTGTTCTGGCAAGAAATCTATCTCTTGGGTACAAAACACGGTTCAGAGCTTTCCAGTCCTAATAAGTTTTCTTTCCTGCTGCTGACTTCTTATTGTTTTCCACAGCAACCTCATAAGCTCTCTTCATCCATTTCTTCCTATTAATCACTGAAGATGAAATAGTTGTTGCCTTCTTTGTTCTCTATGAAATCTTGAAAGTTATGAAGGT
This sequence comes from Pelochelys cantorii, assembly GCA_032595735.1. Lineage (NCBI taxonomy): Eukaryota > Metazoa > Chordata > Testudines > Trionychidae > Pelochelys > Pelochelys cantorii. The sequence goes on from CM064328.1 coordinate 75,396,053, forward strand.
AATGTTGGAGATTGCCAGTGCCTCAAGGAATATGAAGAATAACCAAGACTATACTTAGAGCTTTTATAAACATGTCCTATTTATTTAAATAGCACTTTCAATTTGACTTTTGTTCTTCCATTTATTGTTTATAGTTTTCTGTTGACTTGTTCAGTTAGGTTTCATTCCACACGGTAAACTGTGACATGAGAGTTTTTAGCCCACAACAAAGTCTCTCAGATAATTGATTTTCAAATTCTATACCTTGGTCCTAGTTGATCTCTTCAGGAAATCAAAACCAAGTGCTAAAATCTCAGAATATTTTATGAGTAGTATTTGTGCTTGATTTATTGGTTGTTGGAGAGGTCATTGCAAATTTAGTGAAGTGCCTTATCATCACTGAAATGTTTTCAGAGTATCACATGTTAATTTCTAATTGTAGATTGTTACAGTTACAAGGCTAGCTGTAAGTGTGACTTTTTTCTGGATACTCTGGGTACGTCTATACTGCAACACTGTTTCAAAACTAGCCAATTAGCCCGTCATAAGACGGGATTTTCGGGTCTCTCCTCCACGTCCTATTCCCTTTCTATCTCGGTCTTCTCTCCTGAGCCTCTGGTCTCTCGCTCGGTCTCTCTCGCTCTCTCCTCCTCCTACTGCTCCAGCCCCCTAATCATTTTGGTTGCCCTTCGCTGGACCCTCTCCAATGCGTCCATATCCTTTCTATAGTGGGGGGCCCAGAACTGGACACAATACTCCAGATGTGGCCTCACCAGAGCCGAATAAAGGGGAATAATCACTTCTCTGGATCTACTGGCAATGTTCCTCCTACTGCACCCTAATATGCTATTTGCCTTCTTGGCTACAAGGGCACACTGTTGACTCATATCCAGCTTCTCATCCACTGTAAATCCCAGGTCCTTTTCTGCTGAACTGCTTCTTAGCCATTCAGTCCCCAGCCTGTAAGAATGCTTGGGATTCTTCCGTCCCAAGTGCAGGACTCTACACTTGTTCTTGTTGAACCTCAACATGTATATATTTGCATATATATACAACCACGCTTAAGTTGCGGCCCTCGGCATGTGCTGTGAGTATCATTGTGGCCCCCAGAGCTTCCAAAGTTGAGTAGCCCTGATCTAAACCAATGCAGTCATGCAGTAAATATAACCGCATCACCCACTATGCTCATACCTTATTACAGATCAGCTGTATGTCCTTCACAAAGGAATCCTTTTCAGTCCTTCAGTGCAAATAAGATGGAAGGGTAGTAGTGGTGATAAAGTGCTGCAAGGGGCCTTTTTTTTCTGAGTGTTAGATCTTTTCCAATTAAAACCCTGAAAAAAAATTGTTTCTTAAAACTGTGTCTTTGTTCATGGCTAATAGAATCCTTCCAGATATCTCTAGTTCTAGAGATATTTTTTTCCATCTAAAGTGGTAAAATAACGGCTTATATAGTTCAGATAACACAAACAGTTTCCTAGATGCTATCTATTTACACAGGGGTTCTTTCTTATTTGAAGTGTCTCATTCTCTTTTCAGGAGTCTTAGCATTTCTACTAGACTGACCTATTGATTTTTGCCCTTGACCATGAGGTGGGGTTCTTAGGCTGTTCCTTTTAAGCTGCTGTTTGCTAATGGGAGGTTAATAATAATATGGTGGGTATATGGTGAGATATCTGCCTTTTCTGCCCCTTATAGTGATCTTGTATTCCAGACACGAGGATGTTATCTCACATCTCCTCAGGGGTTCATTGCACCATATATTCCTGCATATTCCAGAATGTCTAGAAAAGGAGACTGCATCAACATAGGGCTCTGATAACAAAATTAGGAAATTTCAGTTGTTACAGCATTTAATTTGCTTCTGTCATGACAAACATGAGCACTCTCTCCCCCCTTACACACACATTAAAAATGGTAGCATATAATACAAAAGACATTGAACCATCACTGTATGTAATCATATGCTTACAGATAAGAATGCATGAGTATGCATGACTTCACTCGGAGGACTAACATGTCCGTAGATAATCCAGTAACAGCTATTTCAAATCCAGTAACAACTATTTGAAATCAAGCAGTAGTTTATGACTGAAGCTATTGCTTATACTTTTTCCTCTTCCCAAGGATGCTGTATTACTTCAGCCCCTTCATTCAAAAGAAATGATTACTGAGACTGAGGAGAGACTAGCTAGAGAGATATGAGTTCATGAACCATTCAACAGCGTCCAAATGTTTGGTGTTTCTCTCTTCAGTGGACTTTCTGAGCAAGAATTAAGTGGCAGGAGTTTCTTTTTCCTCTTTTCTCTTTCTTTTCTAGGTCGTTAATTCCTTTTATATGTTCAGATAATGTATTAGCAATATGAAAACAAATTTCTAGTTATCCTATGAAAAAGTGTTCCAGAAAGTCCATTAGATTTTGTACCTTTTAGAGTGTTTTGATCTCGATTGAAACTTTGAATGGTGGTCAGTTTATGAAGATTTCACACTTTGATATATTTAAAAAAATTAAAATATATGAGATTAATGTAAAAATACTGAACAGTTTTAATTATACACCACTGATTTGTAATTTCTTAAGCAGTTTTCTTACTTCTTGGTCAAACATTTGCTGTTCACCATGATGTCAAGTAAAACTAAGGTCTATATATCATCCCAGAGATCTGTCAAACATTCATCTGTGTAATGTTGGAAAGCTTCTGGTACATTTATCAACCTCCAAAGACAAACTGTGTGAAGTCGCCTCTGGTGTTACAAGTGTGGAAAGCTTCGAGGCATCATCATTCATGAAAGTCAGGGGATACGATTTAACTAGATCAAGTACAGTAAAGCATTCTCTTCCCTCTAAATCATCTAGTATTTCTTAGAAATCTGGATAAAGTATAAATATCTACTAATAGTTTTCTCTAGTTAGTGCAATAGCCCATCCTTTTGCCAAACCAGAAAGGATACTGGGAACAAAATGGGCATATTCATTCTTTAACTGAAAGATTTTGCAGAAAACTTTTGATCTTGTATAAAGGACACAAAGATGAATGAAATGGACAAATGGACACACTTAAGCAACAGGTCACAACTTTATTAATAATGGGGAGTTATCTGCTTATCCTCCCTCCCCCTCACAAACCAGGTATTTAGCTGGGTTTAGTCCAGGGTCTTATCACTTAAAACAAATAATTCAAGGGTAGATGCTCTTTGACCTTCTACTAGGACAGCTCCCTTCTGAATACTCTCACCTTCCCTTCTTTGGGATACCAAAGGGAACCTCTTTCTGTGAAGGCTTCACATCTCCCCTTCTATTTACATGGAGAAGACACACATGCTAAATGCCATTTACCGCTGGAAACTGCCCCCTTTAGCTCTTATGATGCCTTCTTTTGTAGTCTACTAATTAAAATCAGTATTCTTATTCTTAATCCTTTTGATGTACACTGTGCTTCCATGATACCATAATGCAAAATAAATAAATAAACCTTCTAGACCCCTGCCAATTTGGCTGAAAAAGCGGAAAATCCTTCATAATCACCAAAACAGGCAATGGATTTAGACCTATAGCATCCTGGAAATGCAGCTCAATATACCTCAATAATATGGACAACAGACAAAAATGGCAAGATGGCTCCCAGATACCTAGAAAGGCTTTTAAATTGAGAGGAGACTCTGAGAGAGCCAATCAGCTCCCTTTGGGTATGTCTACACTACCACCCTAGTTCGAACTAGGGTGGTTAATGTAGGCATTCGAAGTTGCAAATGAAGCCCGGGATTTAAATATCCCGGGCTTCATTTGCATCTCGCCAGGCGGACGCCATTTTTAAATCCCCTTAGGTCGAACTCCGTGCCCGCGGCTACACGCGGCACGGAGTAGGTAGTTCGAATTAGGATCTCTAATTCGAACTACCGTTACTCCTCGTGGAACGAGGTGTACCGGTAGTTCAAATTAGAGATCCTAATTCGAACTACCTACTCCGTGCCGTGTGTAGCCGCAGGCACGGAGTTCGACCTAAGGGGATTTAAAAATGGTGCCCGCCTGGCGAGATGCAAATGAAGCCCGGGATATTTAAATCCCGGGCTTCATTTGCAACTTCGAATGCCTACATTAACCACCCTAGTTCGAACTAGGGTGGTAGTGTAGACATACCCTTTATCTCCCTGCCCCACTGTTGGCAAATAGGAGAAGAGAAGTCTCTCGCTTTCCCCCATGCACCCTACCATGTGCACTGTGAGTCACAAGGAGGGGGCTCTGCTTCCACATATCCTGATTTAATTTCTCCTCTACTCGCTGCCAGGAGTTGGCCATCCTCATGCTGGCCTGACTAAACTTCCTCCTTACATCCACTTTTAATATGAAGAGGGGCACTGATCTATAACAATAGAGAAGTAGGGCTGGTAAATCGGCATGCTATCTGCCAATTTTGAGATAAAGTTCTACACCTATCCATTGTACGTATGAAAACAGACTGGAAATCGTTTCTTTCATGCTCTTTCTTCTTTTGTTATAGGGTAAACAACTGAAAGTTTCTGCATTGGCTCATTATTTACTAGCAACAGAACCTGGACCTCACATTTCTATTCCTATAGCCAAATGTCATATTAGCTAGGTATTTCAGTTGAATGGACTCCAGTTTTTTGCTGCAGCTTGGTGATTAAAAAACTGTCTGTATATACCATAGAATTCACATTAACAGTATATTATTCAAAACAATCATATTTTTCACAATAGTTTCATAACGGTCTATATTTGATTGTGTTTAACTATAAATGGTGTAGTCCTTGTATCCTTTTTCATTCGATTAAAGGCCTTGACATCCATAGTCGGGCTGGGATGGTGCATGGGGATGCAGTGTTAAATTACTCTCTCCCCACAGCAGTAGTTCCTGTTTATCACCATAGGTGGTGACAGTGAGAGTCAGAGAGACCATCACCATAAATAATAACTTTATCTGCCTACACGTTTCTTATTGGGAAAAGTGCAGTCAGCTCTGAAACGTAGTCTCTGCACTGGTACTTTGTTCCAATTTTGGGAAAGTTTTTCAAAATCTGCCCTTTTTATATGATAGTTAAAGGAGAGACCCACACACAGGAAGCAAGAGAAGTACCCAGAATACGAGTATGAAAGAGGAATGAAGCATGCTTAAAAATAAATATAGAGGGTCCCTCGAGAAGACACTGGCTAGTACTGACATTGACACCACAAATTTTCTGCTGGTATCAGACCACAACAATCTCTTGAGTACATAAATGGGAAGAGAAGGAAGAGAAGATCCAAGGATAGCCTTTTTGAGTTAAACAAGGAGTCTGGGAGCACCTTGAAGACTAATATTTTTATTATGGCTTAAGCTTTCATGAGTTGCAGATCACTTCATCAGATGCATGAAGTGAAAGACACAGATGATAGGAGACAGAGATGGGAGAGCTAATTCAATCTGGGTGGATGTGGATAAGAAGGTGAGAATACCTAAAGTGGAAAATTACAAATGAGAGAGACATTCTGATGGTATCAAATTTGCATATGTGTTCCAGCTGAGCAGTTTCACATTGCAGAATGTTTTAAATTTTTTTGCTTGAGAATGACAACTTTCTAGGTTGTTACCATGTGTCCAGGGAGGTTAAAATGCCCTCTTACTGGTTTATATGTTACCATTCTTGATGTCTGATTTGTGTCCCTTTATTCTGTTGTATAGAGACAGTCCGGTTTGTCCACTGTATATGGCAGAGGGGCATTGCTAGCACATGATGGCATGTATCATGTATATACTTCTGATTTGGTGAATGTTGTTGGCCAGTTACAGGAAAAGGAGGGCTTTGCTGAAGATGATTCAGTTTATTTTTCCAGTGTAGAGATGATGACATGACCAAGCTAGGATAATGCTTCATCGGAAGACCAGCATGGGGTGCCCTAGCACACGTACTATTAGTGGAAAATATACATAGGACTCTCTCCATAGTGTGGTATTTAAACCTTTTTCCAGCAATGGTCCAAAACCAAGTATGACTTGCGCCATGAGGAAGGATGGAGACTGGTACTGGTGGAACAGGAAAGATTACAAAGAGCAATAAGAGTACTGGAGAGTTTGATGATGCTCTCAGAAGAGCTCCACATAGGCCACAATCATCAATAGCACAACACAAAATGCAGCATATAGTAAAGCGTAAAATCTGAAAAAAATGGGTGTTGATTATTTTTCCATTGACATGAGTGGTAATACCTGTGCTACTTGCCCGAGACATCGGATGATGAAGTTCACATGTAACTATTACCAGCTGGATACTTCATCCGTGCAAATTTAAGCAAAAACCACATGACTGATAGTCACAAATATGATCAGAAAAATATGCTCTTCTCTTGTGAAGAAAAGTTTTCCTTGTTAACATATCACATTCTATCAGGAAATGTGGAGCCTTATCTGAGACAGGGCAGTGCTTCAGATGTTTGCAGGAGACACTCAATGCTGTCCTTGACAAGAGAAATAAGAAGGGACACAAATCATGGCAGGCTCACCCCTGCTTTCTATTGTGAAATGATAGTTGTGCTGCAGAGATTCTGGTTCCTCATGTGATGATTAAAGGATTCTGAAAGATGATGGATTCCTGTTTTTATGCTCCTATCCAACAAGAAAAAAAGAACCGGAACCTTGCCAATCAGTGAATGCTTCAGAAGGGCACATCCTTAATAGTTACAAAGTCAACCCATGGTCATATGGCTAATCTGCTAGTTATATTTCTATTTCCATTAATACTCCTTGCATCAGCCTTAGCCGCATTATACATGCCAACCTTGCTTTAATTCTGAAGTGAATGAAAGAAAACCAAATTAAGGCCACTTTATCTATAAATGAGAGTATCCACACAGGCAGTTAATTCAGGTGAAATAATCCATTTTAAATTCACATCTTTAGTTAATTTAGAGTAGCTTTCCTGAGTGTTCCAACATAGGCGCACACTATTTCATCAACACACCCTGAGTAAATATGTAGATATGATAAGCAATATAGAGACAAAAATGTATTTGGATAAATTGCATATTGTCACAGAAGAATATATGACAGTCACCTCTCTCCCTTGGCTGTATTGCTTTTCACATGTTTTGGCTGTGTGTGACAGCTATTTCCCACATGTACCTTGGAAGCAAAGAATGAATAATACCTTGTGCAAAATCCTGATCAAAATAGCAAGCATCTGCAGCCTCCTTTCTTAGAGAGAAGGGCAGAAACAACATGAAAGAAGTTGAAACTGAAAGATATTCTTATAGGAAAACCTTGAATATTTTTAGATTGTAGGCATTGCACCTTGGTTGCAGGATTTATATGAATTCAGGACTGCTTGGATACTTGATGGATAGTACAGGATTCTGTCCTTCTTTCGGCTACCACAGACCCTTGAAGCTAACTTTATTAGGTCAACCGTGAAGACAGCAGCTTATGCTTCCTTTTTTTCCGTAAAAAGTAATTGTGCATAGCCAAGTGTCCAAATATGTATAATGGATATTTTGTTTGGATGAGAGAGTGCTATTGTTTAGAATAAAATAGCAGTTTGCTTTGACCTCATCGCTGGAAACGACATTGGTACCTTCACCAGCCAAGTACATGTTAAAAAGAAACTTCTTAAATTCCTCTTTCTAGTCATTACTCATAAGCATGAAATTATTTCATGTCATAATCTTACCATGAGGTTCTTTAAAGATCTTTTCTTAAAAAAAAAAAAAGTGGGAAAATGAAAAAATAAAACAAACAAACCAAAGATTACATTGATTGTGTCAACTCAAACACCTAGAGAAAGAAGTCAGACTCAGCCAATGACAGGTTGGAATTCAGAAGATGTAGAAAGATCCTTATGTCCAACACCAGGAAATAGAAATGTTTTGCTCCAGATTCAGCAGAACAGTCCAACTGATAAAACAGTAGCATTCACATCTCTGACTCAGCCTGACAGCCCCATTAGCAAAATGGCTGTTTTACTAACTATGGGCATCATTTCTCAACTCATGAGTTTAAGAACTCGGAGTGAGAAGAGTTAGTGAAGTATCATTCAGCCTAGATGCAGCCGTAATTCATATAGTCCTGAGTGCTCTGCAGTCCCATCCTCCTTTACAGATATTTATTTCCTCAGGGAATGAAGCAGAGCTTCTGCATTGTAATCACAGAGGAGATAGTGATAAGCAGAAGGAATTTGCTATGTAGCCACTTTCTTTTCCATCTCCTCAAAATCTACAAAATCAAAGCATTTGGTTCCTCAATGTGATTCAGAAGCAGGGAGTAGAATAAGGCTCTCAAATCTTTTAGCAGGGATTTCAACATCCTTTTCCACAGCAAATATTACCCACACTTCTATTTATTTTGCTTGGAATAATAAAAATTTCTGTACCATAGTTGCAGAATCACCATGTTGCAAGAAAATTTTCAGACAGTTGAAACTACGGTAGTTTCTTTGATGAGAGCCTTATTACTTTTTTAAGCAAATTTGTTTGTTCTTTGGGCATGAATGGGATTGGGGAAAGTCTAAGTTATTATATGATCTGAGCTCAAATAGACTAGTGAAGAAATTCTATGCAAACCTTTGAAAACTCTGGTTTTGTAGCTGACAGAATGTAAGCAATGAGTCCTGTCCAAAAGAAAAACGGGACCAGTTAACAGAAAATTCTACATTGCATTGTTTCACTGTGCTTATGGCACACAGCAAAGATAATGTCAAACCACCAAAACATGTGAAAAAGGGATTTCTAATTAGTCATATTTATCCGCTACGTTCTTCTCTCTTTTCTCTTTCTTCTAAACGGGCATCTTAGTGTAGAGGTGGTAGTTAATCTTGTCAAAATCCTGGTCAGGGCGCCCTTCATTTTCTCTTAATGAAAGGAATTTTCACATTGCTTCAAATGTAACTTTTAATTAGATAAAGGTTCTAATGTTGATATCAAAGGCTTCTATCTAGAAGAGATCTAAATCCTTTTGTTCCATCAGAGAATCCAATTCTGCTCTTAGATAAGCTTCATTAAAGTCCTTGGATATAGTGTATGCACACTGCAACTGATTTGCTATAGCTTTTTGCCTTCTGAAGTCATTTGAACTTGCTAACCAACTAGAAAGGGGGTATTTTGTGTTAACCAGCATAAAATACTACAAAAGGTATAGAACCTAATTGGGCTCACAGTGATCTTGTGATACCTTTTATTTTTAAGAAAGTAGATGTTATTTAACATTCATATTATGGTCACTCAAAAGAGAACCTTGTTTGGGTATCATTTTGCTACAGTGGTGCCGGATCTAGGGAAATAGGGATGCTGCTACACTTCCTGGCTTAAAGTAGTAATAACTAAAACCAAATAGATGGTTTCCATCATTAGCATCCCACTATAAAATCATTCTAGCACCCTATAAACACAAAGTCCATGACAATCTCTGTCCACAAGTGCTCAACACCAATAAGCATATGGACTAGATGGACAATCTGGTCAAACTAGGGAAAAGAACAGGCTCACAAATATAGTATATGTGCAGTTTTTACTTATCAGGACAGGCCATCACAGCTCTCAATCTGCCTAACCATGATCTAACTAGAGTTTTCAATCTGCATTTCAGAACAAGGGAGTTCTGCAGAGGTACTGAAAAAAAGATGAGATAATCTATTTGTAGAGATAGATTTATAGATTTTGACTGAGAGCTTTTACCACACATAAGGGACAGGGGACTGTTCCAGGGTTCATTCACCATTGGGTGCTGATTGGTGGCCAGGTTAGAGGATTTGGTCATCTCAAGTCTGATGCCTCACCATCCCCGCTTCCAATATACTGCACACATGTCCTTGCTCTCTACGACTTGCAGTGCTTCTCCTTTGTAACTCAACCCTCCAGATAGGTCATTGTATTCCTTCCATTCTGGGGTATCAGAGTCACATAGGGTCAGCTGTCCATCTGCCATTCCAAACAGTCTTCCAGGCTAGGCCAGGTCATGTGATCCTTTTCCAGAGGCTGGTAGGACAACCCAGGCTCCCAACACTCAGGTTCCAGACCAGCAATCCTATGTCTAGCAACTCAAGCCTGTTTTTCCCCAGTCCCTGTTTCTACTTCCCTGCTGTATCTTCTTTTCCCCTTCTCTGGGGTTACCAGCCAAATTCCCCCATGTTAGGGAATAACTGTAGATTACTCTTGTTGTTGGTTTTGTGCCAAACTCTATAGCCCAGATCACTCCTCCATTCTCTGGGGAGTGGGTGTAGACTACTAGCCTGTTTACTGGCTTTATACTAGCTCAGTCTGTGCCTGCCCAGCTGGACTTCAGCAATTAGGCTTTAAGGCCCTGCGGCTCCCTCAGGTACACTCTATCAGATCAATTGCCATAACCACCTGCTCTGCTTTTTGTGGGGTGGACATGTCATCATAGAGGCCACAGACGAAAGTGTGAAGGTGCTTGTAGAAGAAGCAGACTATTGAGGTTAAAATCTTTAATGGAGACAAGTCTCAGAGGGATAGCCATGTTAGTCTGTATTAGCTAAAACAACAAGGAGTCCTATGGCACTTTAAAGACTAACAGCTGTTGCTGTGGTAGCAGGGGCAGTGGCCAGGAGCCTTGGGCCTTTTAAAAATCACCTGGGTGGGTCACAGGTCTTCTAAGTGCGTGTGGGTGGTACTAGTAGTGGTGAAGGCAAGTGAGGCAGCTGGGTGGGCATGTGGAAGCTGTGGATGTGCCAGAAGAGTGCGCTCATAAGCACAGCTGCCAGTTTACTGGGCACCAGCAACTCAGGATGTTACTTTGAAATGACATGACTTTTTTTCTTAGTATCAAAATTCCACAAAAGTATTAGAAAAGGATCAAATTTAAATAAAATACTCAAAATGTTTAAAAAAATTAGCTTTTCAGCAAAACTCATGAAAGTGAATGCCCACCAGGGAAACCACTGGTCTAGTTTTCCAAATGAAATCTCAATTGCTTGATTTTGTTATGTAAAAAGCATTCTCCATTCACATTTGTAAAAGTTTGTGAGAAAACACTATGCTCTTTTTAAACATGGTAATCTGTTGAGCTTACAAGGACCATGTGAGCTTACAAGGACCATGTCCAAAGTGCCTGCATTAACAGCTCTCATCTTGGCGTCTGACTACGCAGAAATCGTTTTTATATTCCTGTCACTATGATGGGTGACATTTAATGTACAGTGAAGGGCAACAATGAATTATTATGCACTCTAAAATGGATAACTGTTTTGCTGGGATGCTCAATGTTAAACTAATCTGCTGTCAAGTATGCTGTTGTCATGTTGAAGTGAAATGCCAATTTTGTTCTAAGCCCTTAGAATGAACTTGCCCCACCTTTAACTCAGAAATCTATACACATTTTGCATTGCAAAATATAATTTCACTATTTATGTTTTTAGTCTCAATAACACTACTTCTGCAATTGAAAACTTCCTCTTCAAATTTCTACCAAAAATCTAGAGTGAGCTGTAGAAGTTGTGTTGAGTGTTTCAGTTCTGTAATGAATACCCAAATGTCTTTTCTCCTGTCCCCTCTTTGTTAATACTAACTTGTCATGTTTTAAGTAGAAATACTGATTAACTTATTACATTAGCTTCTTAAAAGATTATTACATTAATCATTATTTACTTTACTAAGTAATAATAACATTGCAGCATATTATTGATTCAGTTATTCTCTGATCTTTGGGTTTAACTTAGTTGTTGAAAACTGCATGTTGGGCTCAACTTTGTAAGATCTTAGAATTGGAGGAGGTTGTGAACATTCACAGCCCCCTCAGAAGATCGTTTTATTTTTATAAAACCTAACTGTAATTAAGGACATAATCTGGTTTACAAGGAACAATATATTCTGATAAATTATATTACCACTGTCTTACACTATTAAACACCAACCCACCATTTCCTCCCAATCATGTCAAATTATGTAAAATAGAATATGCAAATCACTGCATAATAAAAGCTATCAGTGTGAGTAAAACTTAAAAATAATAGCGATACAGTGGTTCTCTTGTGTTTATCACTTTATAAGAAAAGGGAATCACACACTCACTAACTGACTTCCCAGTGCTTCCTTAGTCCCATCTTTAATATTGAATTTTGAGGCTCCCTGCAGCAGGAGGACTGCCTGGCTGTAGTCTCAGAAAATGTGTCAGCTCAATAAATATTTTGGTAGACTAGCTTCTGGGAACTCTAGTCAGCCCTTGCTGATTTGTTTCAATTTAGGAACTCTACAAAGCCTGGCTAAGTAAATCACAGAAACTAATTGTTTTAGTTCATAGTGCTGTAGACATATAAGCACCCACATTGTTCTCTTTAACCTATGTGAATCAGATTACTCAGTAAAACATTACGTACTTTTTTAAAGAGAGAATATTTTATTTAAACATGAAAGGTTCCAACTAATTATTTCACTGTGCATGTGTGGAGTAGTTGGTTGTAATTAAAATATATCTCTGGAAGTGAGTGGGTAAATAAGTACTTCAGATATTTTTAATTGTAGTCCCACTATTGCAAACACTTGGTACTGCACATATTGTATATGCTGTGAGTATTCTTATATCAATGAATCCAGTATATGTAATATTAAGTGTTTGCCATATTAGTCTATGTTAATACATTCTAAACTATGAACGTATGGATCCTGAAGTTGAGTCTACTTGGGCACAAAGGATCCACCTCAATGGAGTCACATACAGTACTGGAATAATTTAAAAACAATTGCAGTAAAATTGTTCTTCAGTATATGTGATGTGGCTGAACTCACTTTTTAATATTGTAGATGTGAATGGATAAGGCTTACAAGCACAAACTGTGATTATAGAAATTTAAGCTGCTGTACACTTACACCATTGTGCTTTAAAAGCCCATAAAAAGTAATGTGGGGGAATCCCATTACATATTCTATTTTCCTACACTATGTATGTAGATGGCTCTTTCCTATATAATTTCTGGCTTCTTTAATTGGCTAGGGGTAATTCCTAAATCATGAAAAATACAAAGTGTATGAAAATGCTCATTTATTTATATGTGTGTAAAGAAATGTAGGTTGATATATTTATCCAAATAACTATGTGTATATGCTAAGATATAAAGAAAAAGATCGCAGGTATATTTTATTCTCCATTTATGAATTAGAAATCCAAACAATATATCGTATCTCTTCAAAACATATTATTCAATGATTCTAAAAATTATTATGACACTTCCTCTTTCCTGTTGGCTGAACATCTTCATATTACTACCACTTGCTTTATGCTACCACTATCTTACACTGTCAAACACCAACCAACCATTTCTTCACAATCATGTTATATTATTTTAATTTGTCTCCAAGGAAAATGTTGGCTACTATATGCCACCACAATATTGCTCCAAGTGGCCACCATTAAAAGGTCAACATTTTCCTACAAAGTTAGGTTCAAGATATGGAAAAATTGTAGTGTGAAGAAAGTTCTAAAGACTGACTCTTTTCCGTTTAGACAGTACATATGTAAAAAGAGCTATGAGAGAGATACAGTGGCCAGTGAGTAGTGAGGGTAAATCATAGTTTCCTATTTACCCTTTCTCATAATGCAAGTAAAAAGGAACATTAAAATAAATCCAAAGACAAAGTATTTAAAGCTGAAAATTGGATTTTTTGTTTTGTTTTACACAATTTATAGGTAACTTGTATTGATAGTTGATAGTTAACATGAATTCACTGGCAAAAAGTATTACTGAGGCAAACAGTTCCATAGGAATAAAAAAAGAATTAGACATTTACATAGATACTGGAAGACTTACCTGGCTATGGGATGGGGGACACCATGAAGGCCTCCTGCTGTTACTCCCCAGGCCTGGCCCAGGACAGGAAGAGGGGCCCCAGGGTGGGTGGTGGGCAGGGGGGCTACACAGGCCTCTTGCCAGTGATCCCTGAGCTAGGATGGAGGAAAACAAATAGCCCAACCGGCTGTGCAGGGCAGCCCGGCAGTGTGGGGAGGGGGGATGATGGGCTGTGGCTCTTGTGGTGGAGTCTGGAACTGCACTGTCTGGCCCTGACACTACTGGAGGGGGAGCCTGGGTATGGGGATGTCAGGGCTTTCTCCCAACCCAGGTCCGGTGCTAGGGCTGAAGGCTGGAGGTTAGCATTTTGGGTTAAAAGGACCACTTACCTGGGCCAGTGGCAGGTAAGATGGTAAGCCCATCCTCAGCTTGCTACTCCCTTTATGATGAGGCTGCCCCTAGTGGTCACTCTGAAGTATAGCTTTTCCTAGTGGAGACTGTGAGTATAGCATCCCTCTGCTCAGCCCCCCCTCCTTTTCCATGTTATGGAAAACAATCAAATTCCAGCCACATACCATTTTCCTGGAACAGCCAAGCCCTAACCTTACTTGAAGTTAGGATAAGAGAAGGCTGAATGCCAAATGTTGTGGTCTTAGCTCCTACTTTTTAGGAGGAATTCCCAAACAAATAGACTCACAGACTGACAGACAAAAAGATTCATAGACAGATACACAAATATCTGATGTATAGATTGTATAGATATAGATATAGATGAGAACATCATAAGTTACATTTGATAAGAATTTTAAGGAATATAAATCTTAATGCTTTGTGGCGTAGCCTACCTCTAGTTTATGGAGGTTATAAAGAAACTTCCCTTTAGACAGGTTATTCCATAATTGTCTTCTATGGAATTTTGTGAACTTTCTTTTTAAGCATCTGTTACTGGCTGTTACCAGAAACAAGATCGAACACTGAGGTGGTATAACAATTCTTTTGTTCCCAAGGGGTATCTGTAAAACATCAGTTATTTCACATTTTCAGAAAAAAATAATTTTAAGTACAGAGCCATAATGATGCTCGAGTAAATGGACTAATCATAAGAGTAGAAGGTAAACACATAACCATGTCTTTGTATGAATAGATACTTTAAATACTGCTCTGAATATATGCTGGCCTTTTCATGGCAACCGCTGTAGTTTGTGCTTAATAGACTAAAGAGTGGAAAAGCTGGGAGCAAAATCATGTATGGGATGGGTGTGGAAAAAGAAGAATCCCCACATATGTACATGTTAGTTCATAGTGCTCAATATGCTGTCCTGAAGGCACTAGTCACATTGACTATATGTGTTCGAAATTCTTTAACATGTTTACCAGCAAGATGCTGATGTGTATGATAATTTAGTTTCATATTTTACACACTTAGTTAACATGCATATACTGTAAGTTGTCTGAATTATTTCCTTCTGCATCTTTATAGTATAGGGATTTATGAAAGCTTTCCCACATATTGTGGGCCTGATCCATTGAAACCATGGAAAGAGTCCCATAACCTTCAAAGATCTTAGATAACATCCTATACACATAGTACAGCAAAGATAGTGTGGACTAAAGCTAATTGGTGAAAAGCTATAAATTAAATTAAGTTAATATATGAGCAGTAAAATATCCTATTATATTTATTGAGTTAGTATTTGAAGCAATGGTGAAAAAAGTGGCCTTCAGTTTAGGCCTTATGAATGTTACCGGCATCATGACCATTACAAAACAAGGGCTGCAACTGTCATCTAAGTTGGTTCAGAATATGCACCTGAATATTTATTTTAATGTAGTAAAATGAAAATTAGGTAAGTTTTCCCTGCTTCCCCTATTCATAATACCTGGTTTGCAAACTTATGTCTAAACAGCATGCATGGAGGTCATAAACTGTTTTGCTAAAATTATTTCATTATAAATGGTAAACAGAGAGGTAAACAGGTAAGATTTTTTCTCTTGTGGACAAAGGCTTCCAAAAATCATAAATGTTTCAGATAGAGAATGTGTGTGTAAATTGAAGCCACTACTTTGTTAAATGCAGTTATCTGGGGAATAAATTCATATTAAGTGACAAAAGAAAAAAGAGAGGGGGCTGTACTGAAAACTGAAAAAATACAAAGCCATAATATAATAATTAATGCAGTACTGTTTAACTAGTAACATAAATATGCTATTTTCAGACCCAGTTATTTAAATAACAGCTGGTATAAAAGCAGGTATATTTTTTCTAGAACACTATGTTTCACTTAGTTTTAAGTCCAAATATGAAAAATGCTTTGTTCTATAGGTATCTTAAACAATTTTTCTACCTGCTTGCTGTGCTATAACACATATTTAACTTTCTTTTCCCTCCTTTTACACATATGTAATTTTGATAATCAATTTTAAAAATTCAGAAAAGGCACACATGCAATAGTATAAAGCACTAAATCATAAAAATAAATGCAAGTACACACATTTTAGTATAGACTAGCATTCAGAAGGTACTTTTTATACATTTGTGTGTATATAGCTATATATGTTTTATACATTTGTACACACACATATATATGGTGTTTAATTATGTAGATTCAGTGGGTATATTTAAAATTTATTGGCAAGATATAAATAATCTATATCTGAACTTAATATGTTTTATATTGCTTATATTTCTGGTAAATTATGCTAAAATCAAATATATTTACTAGAGATTGCTAGTAACATACTACATTTGATTGAGAACCTTTGGTAAAAAATAAATTGCAGTCTCTCTCATTCAGATTTCTCTTAATATTAACTGCATTATCATTCATTTGATTTAAGAAACTCCACTGGAGCATTTAATCCTTGGCACATTGCTTTTTAAAATCTTGTTCAGTTGGGTTTAAATTCAAATATATAAATATATTTGTTGAATTATCAAAGCAATAGTTTAACCACAGTAGTTTTAAGAACAACAAAGAGGAGAAATGTTGTGGTCAGTTGTAAGCATTTTTACAAAACTGTTAACTGTGTTATGATTGCTGCATTCACGGTACAATGCTTGTGCATGAATCTTTTACTTCTTTTATTCTCAATTTTAAAGCCACTCTGCTCTCAAATAAATATAAATGCTAGAAATAAGTTTGTTTTGTAGAAGAGCCAAAATAGTCATTCATATTATAAGATCATTTAAACTTATATGGACAAATGTTATCAGTATTTTTATAGTAGTCAAGCCAGCTGTAGCTTGGTTTGGACCCATTCTTTCAGTTGTTTACTCAGAGAAAAAAAATTAGCTGAAATAATTTGGACTCATCTCGGAGTAAAGATTGGGCATTTGATAGATAAGGTTTTCAGATTAATAAATTGGAATGAAATTATGTGTGTGTTTCTTGGAGGAATAGTTTAATATGTCTTGCACTTTAAGAATGATGCATATTAAAATATTCCAGTTGTACCTGGCTGCAAATACTGTATGTTGGAACAACTTACTTTTTTAATTTTGTTTTGTAAGATCTGTCTCAAGTAAATTCTTGGAATCAAAACAAAGCATTTTTAATGTTCCAAATATGTTACCAAAATATCTTGTTTTTTTTTCTTGAAGATGTCAGAATCAGGAAAACTTAGCACTTGAAATTAGGAAGCAAGAGATATAATTAATCATCCCTCTGCCCCTTTCTTACTCCCTGCTTTAATATCTGTGTTTAATTTGTGTTGAAGTAGTGTTCACACCAATAGACTAACCCTTTTAATTCTAGGGGTAAACACGGGGTCTTGTTTATAGGCAAAATGAAATGGCATTTTAAGAAGAAGAAAAAAGTTCTCAAGCTCAGAGCATTAGTATGATAGATAAAAATGGAATACAGTTTATAAATCAGTGTTAATGAAACACCATTTTCTCCTCTACTTACCAGTTCTACTTTTACTTAATTACCAAGGTATGATTGATGAGTTAGGTGTTTCGTCTTTTTTAGTTGATAGCAATATAACATATCAAGCAAAGTAAAGATTACAGAGCAATTCTTTGTGAATCACTTCTCAGTGATGACATCAGCTTTGTCAGGAGGAACACAGAAAAAATTATTTATGATGCTAGAGGGTAAAATAAAAGTTGATCTTTAATATATCCCTTTCATTTCAATTCCAAATTAAGATTTATTGATGGAAACACTAAATAGCATGATCCAACTTCTGTGCTGACCTTGCAATCCCACTGTCTTACTGAGACTGGATGAAATAACATGGTGCAGAAATAACATGGCAGAAAAAATTGGTTTTCCCACAGAGAGAGGGACATTTAAAAAAGTTTTTCTATTCTATTCTATTCTATTCTATTCTATGTAATTTTGAGGATAGGTGAATTACTTTTAAGGATTTAAAAACAAACAAAAAAACCTGAGATCCTCCTTCAGATCTCAAAGATAGTTTGGCTTGAGTAAAGACTCCAATGTTATATTTTAAAGGCCTTTTTTTTCTTGTTTAGAATAGTTTTCAGAAATTGCAATGTTGTGTCCATGTTTAATCATTCCACATTGGTAACTTGGACTGACTTCATTGGGTCACATTTACTACTTGACAGAATAAAATTATGGCTGTTGCATCTTTTAAGTGGTACCAATAATTCCTTAATAAAAGTGTGCTAGCTAAATCTTATCACAATTTTTAAGTTAAGTCTTATCAGCATAGGCAGGTAATGTGTTAGTCTTTGAGTTCCCTCAGGAGATATAGTAGTTATGTACACCAAAAGCAAGGGTACTATTGTTTGCTGTGGTTTAATTACGGACCTTTTCATCTCCATTCCATTCATCAAAATTGTGAGGAAGTGTAGCCTCTTGGACCAGCTTTAGAGTAGATAGTGCCAACTTAACTGACACTGTGGTGTCAGCAAAACTTTCAGAATTCAGAGGAGGATGATTAAATGAAGGGAGGTTTGCATTCTACAATGTAAAACTACATTTAACAAATGAAGGTGTGCTGAGTTTGGTCAGTTAATAGCGATGACATTGTTAATAACCAATGTTAAAACTTCTGCAATCAAGCTTAAGTCCAGTGTAAATAGAAAATGTCACCATTTCTTGAAAGCTGTATAGTTAGGGAAGAAATTCACTTTATCTGTATAAAGGCTTTATGTGCTTATAGTACAGAGCAATCAGAGGGGTGAATTCAACCACCACCAACTCAGGCCCAGGGTTGCAATCTGACTGTTCTCCTACTCTTCAATACTCCAGGTAGCTGCTATTCAAGAATATGGCTGAAATAATGTCCGAGATGCTACTCCTCCAGTGCTGCTGAGTACTATGACCACTAGATACACATAAAGTTTGAGCTGTAGCCTATTCCTAGCCTTCCCCCACTGTAAAGTTCTGCATTGGCCTAAATGGATCCTGTGCTGAGACTTTTTTGATGGTGGCAAGAGGGTCCCACAGTGATCCCAGAGAAGCTGTTCCTATGCAGAGATTATCTGTGGATGTTGAAATGGCACTTACGCCATGAATGAATTTCACTGTAAATTGCCTTTTCTTTGTTTTTCTTTTTCCAAAGCATTTTTACTTAACATGCAACAAATATTCCAGTTTGAGGCTATTGGATGTTAATCCTCATTTACATATCAGATGCATCAATAAATAGTACTTAAAAATTACTTAATCATGCAGAGAATATATACAGTAAACACAACATGCCTCAAAAAAATGGTGAACTCAGCACCACCATCAGCTCATGGGGTTTAAAATTGAACCCTAATGCATGTTAAAAATGCCCATCTGGAGGACAAGCCACAATTTTTATCTGCACAGTTCTGATTTGCTTCTCTTCAGCAAGTGGACAGGTGGCAATTTTGAATGCCTCATCTTTAAATGGATGCAATTATCACAAGATTATACACTCCACCATGTAGGGCATTCATGCATTTTAATCTTTTGTTTACAAGCCTCCAAGCGCTTCTCATACTTTCTCATTGAAAGCTAATGGACAGTATTATAGCTCGGGTCTTCGCCTATTCTAAATAAAATATGTTGTTAGCTAAAAGCCTCAGAAATGACACAGCACTAAACTATTTAATAAATTGTGCAAGCTTTGTTGTTATTACAAATAATTAAGAAAAATTGTTTCCTAATGTCTGTGTAATCTCAAAAGAGAAGTGCATATGCACATAACATTTTAAAAATATGCCAATAACTACTTTATTAGAGTAGGTCTATATTTTTTATTGGATACTCAACATATCTTTATCATTTGGGGGCTCACAATGACATCAGCTGAAAAACTGTGGCAATTATACCTAACGTAGCTCTTTAGAACTGCTGGAAACCAAGCTATGAGTATGCAACACATTTTATCTGACAGGAACACTCCATAGACACTGATATATGAAACTAGCTTCATTTTTGTCTTTTGATGTACCTTGAGGGAATAAAAATTATGTGATTAAACTAACTTGCCAGTGGACATTAACACATTTTCAGAGAAACAGAGATAAAACTTGACTTTTCATGAAGACAAATTGGCTGTGTCTATACTGGCGCGATCTTGCACCAGAGCTATGCAAATGAGGCTCAGCGTGTAATATCGCCGAGCCTCATTTGCATAACTAATGAGCTGCCATTTTTGCAGAAGAGGCTCTTGCGCAAGACGGAGCTGTCTACGCTGCCCCTTCTTGCACAAGAAAAACCCTCTTGCGCAAAGCCGTTATGCTGATTATTTTCAGGCATAATGGCTTTGTGCAAGAGGGTTTTTCTTGCGCAAGAAGGAGCAGTGTAGACAGCTCTGTCTTGTGCAAGAGCCTCTTCCGCAAAAATGGTGGCTCATTAGTTATGCAAATGAGGCTCGGTGATATTCCACGCTGAGCCTCATTTGCATAGCTCTGGCGCAAGATCGCGCCAGTATAGACACAGCCATTGGGTAGTGCACTAGGACACTGCTGGATTTCGATAGTCATGAATGTAATGATATGCTCTGAGAGATTTTGGCTCAAACTGATAGTAGATGTGAGGATATAATTTATTCCAATAATTGAAGTGAATGAGAGAAATCTCTAAGAGCTGAGAGTTCCATGTGCTAAAAGATATTTTTTTCCTTTTCTTCAGTCAGCAATAAAACATAGTCTATTGCTCCTATCTTTTTTTGTGTACTTTAATCTTCAGTTTCCCCTTTTTCATCATCCATCCCTTTTCCTATAAACAAGTCTAGCCCCTAAGTATGTAAATAGTTTGCATTAGATTTAGCTACACAACTCCAGTTGAAAGTTAGGCTGATAAATCTTCTGCAACTCCACAGAAATCCCTGCCCGCACTGTTTCCTATGTAAAGTAGCCAAATTTGCTTTGTATTATACTAGTCTAGTCTCATTTGAGAAGGAGCTATTGGTTATATATACTATATAAATAAACCTAATACAGAAATGGTCCTAAGGTTTGCAGGGTCCTATGTAGAATGGAGCATGTTGAGCCTCACTCAGCTTCCTTATTCCACTTTAAGTACCCCTGGCTGCCTTTACCTTTGACCTCTCTGAATGTCTTGTAGCGAGATCCTTTTGAACCTTTGGTTATGGACCTCTTTATTTGTATACTTAAGGATCTACACAGAAAGAACATTAACAACTAGAAATTAGAACTAGAAACGGACGAAGAGAGGAGTGAAAGAATAAGAAATTCAAATGACTGTAGACAGCACACTAGAGATGGATTGTAGCATGTTTGGGGTGAAGGGTGTAAAAACCAACATTGGCTTAACTCTGGTGCAGTTGGCTCAATCCCAAGCAGGCATCTCAGTTGCAGGCTGCTGAAGCTGGCTCTCCTCCATCTCTCTGATATTCCTGGTGTATTAACAAGCATGGCTCAGTCACCTTTACTATCATACCTCTCAGTCAGACCCTGGGCAAGGGCTGATGGAGCAAAGAAGCAGAGAGATCAGAGAAGACACATGTCTGCCAGCACCAGTAGTGCAATATGGGAAGCGGGATCAAGACTCCAAGAAAGGAGATAGCCTATCTACTAATAGTGCTTGTGGTCCTTTGGCTGGTGGCTTAGGTCTATATACTGGTTACTATATTTTGAAGTAGCCTATCAAGAGATGTCTTTTCTTATAGTCATAAGAGTTTTTCAATTTCTGCTGTACATATGTACAACTAAGTGGAAGGTAGTGTTTTTAACTGAATGGTGCTCATCCTCATCTGTTATACATTTCTGTAGCTTCATTGATATCGAAATGCTATCATGGTTTACACCAGCTGAGGAATTAGCCCAGTTCAGGTGAGAAAATTACTTTAGAATGGTATAAGAAGCTAATAAAGTTGCACTGGAAATAAATAGAATGCAGTGTTGGTAATTTTAACATAAAATATAAAGATGTTACTTCAAAATTTCAGTTCAAATTTAAAAGAGAAACTAGGACTGTATTTTTTTAGCAAAAGGGAAGATTAAGAGGGCAGCTCATTAAACTATATAGTGCTCTAAAGACAGATAACAGATGTGAAAGTGTCAAATAAAAGAACAAAAGGGAGTGAGTTTTAAGCACTGTGGGAACTCTCAGCACTAAGGATTTTTTCTCCTGGATTTCTTTACAGAAGACCTTGTAAAATACAGAAGAAAAGACCATCCAAGCATACAAGGAACTAGCTAAGAAACAGCTGGTATAAATTATTTGGAAGGAATTAGGCACTGAAAGGTTGTGGAAAATAACTTTAATAGGGGCCATTTTATGGTCTCTTTTCACATTCATATTTTTTATTCTTGTCAGTGATGGATGTTTTGGTTCAAATAAAATAAAAACAGACGAACACTTTTATGTATAGTTCATACCGATGGTTTGAAAATGTTAATTTAATAATTTTCTTTTTTATGTGCTTTTGTACTTATGGTTTCTTTTTGGTAGAGGAAATAGAAGTCTCTTTGTTTCAAAGGAAAGTCTATTTTCATGGCCTTTCTCCCTTGCCAAACCAAGAAACGCTGAATGCCACATGAGCAAATCTAGTCTCATGAGATTTAAAACTCAGTTTCCAGTTCAAGAGATTTATGTAATTTTAGACAAGCTGTGGATGAGTTTCTAAATGTTCAGATATTTATTCTAGTCAAATGGATTTAAGGTTAATTTTATGATATTAATTCTTATCACTTGCACACATCTTTATTTAGTTATTTTTCATCTGCAAAGGGCACAATCCCAGAGCCATTTTTCAAGATAATGCAATTGTTGTCTTTGTAAAAGGACTACAGGTTTGGACTCAATCAAAGTAAGCAGGTAAGTCAATTACTCATATGATACATATTCAGAAAATATTCCTCCACCTTTCTTGCCTTCATCTTTATCTTCTCATTTATAAGAGGTAATTTTAGAGGCATATCCAACAAAGTATTGTGTGCACAGGAACTATAGAAGTATGATTATGTAAAAGTCTGTATAATATATGGTGTCATACATAAATAATGTATCATTGTTCCAAAATTTGACACGTGTTATATATGTGACCAGTTTTGTTGCCTTACAGTATTTAATTCAAACCAATAGAATTTAGTTTCATTATCTGAACAGGCCAAACAAGTTAAAAAATGAAAGGAGGCAGCCATTGACCTTGTGGAGGTTTGATTGGATTCACTTCATAATGCATTTCTTTTCTCCAGACTGCTCTGTTTAAATCATGAAAACAAAGTCAGTCTCTTCTACTAAAGGTAAAGCTGTGTTTTAAAGTTCAACTTTGGGTGCAAAAGTCTATGACATTAGGATAGTTCAGAGTGCATGGCAATAGAAGTCTGGTCCCTTCCACACAGAGTATGGGGGCCATCTTTCCTAAGTGTTCTTTGACTTCATTTGACACTGATATTTCTTCTTCATAGTAGTAATAATGCTTTTTATTTTTTAGTACCTGCAATCAAAAATCTAAAAGCACTTTCCAGAATTAAATAATCAAATTTAACATCAAAGATTAGCCCAACCAGCACTCCTAGATTTAAAAAAATAATCAAAGCAAGACTTTGAATAAAATCACTTTAAGGTCTGAACTTTGAACCTTGGCCATTTCTACACAATATATGGTGGGAAAACATTACATCAAAGGTTACACAGGTCATTTGTGACAGAAACGTATATGGAAAATACAGTTTTTGCTTCAATCACGAGTTTATAATTCCTTTCACCATATATTCCTAAACTCTTACCTACATAGGTTTTTTTCATATATTTAATATGGGTGTCAATGTGGCATCATGTTTTGCTACCACCTGAAACATGGTGGTGATACATAGGTTGTGAAGTACTGTGTTGAATCAGTATGTTAGATTACACATCCATCCAATCTGTATTGAAGATGAATTTCCAATACTGAGGAAACAATGGACATTTCAACATATATTATGAAATACGTTAAAAATGTTAATATATTTGCCAAGGTAGTGGTCCAAATTTATTTTCACTGTAAACAGCTCTGTTAATAGTCCCATCGCAGCGCTTATGTCAATCCAGAAATGACCCCTTCTCTACTCTTTCACTTTTGGAGATGTGTAGTAAACTAAGGGGGACTTAACTAGGGATGAGGATCTGCCCTTATATATTTAAAATGAACAAAGGAAGGAAAATCTCGTTTTTTAATTCATGTCTGATGTTCAACTTGACATCTTGATTTAAAATTATTTCTCCAGTACTTTTATGCTAAATAATACTTAAAACTTTTTTTCTAATCATACTTTTCCCCCCCTCAGTAGTTATGATAAATTGACAAGTGAAAATAACACATTATCTCTTAAAATTACTCACCAAAATCAAGATAGTAGAGAGATTAGTGATGGATGAACCCCAATGTTTTGGGAATTCAGCTAAGCAGTTCAAATATATATGGACCCCTTTTTCATTCTATTCATTCTTCCTGCATCTTCACAATTTTAAATACCTTGAGAATGATAGCCCTTGTTGTGCGATTTTGACTCTTTCATTTGGGGTCAGAAGCAATAAATGCAGAGTTCTGTAAAAATGAAAGAGATTAGGAATAAAAGAGTATTCAGAATTTTTGTGCAATTATGAAAATTCAATGTGAGCTAAATTCTGGGAGAAATTGGGGTGATCTGCTATGAGATGGCTAATCTACCCTAGAAGACATCAGATTGTAGCAAATTTTTGAACCCTTTCCTCAGTACAATGATGCCACCACAAACAGAATATTCTAGTAACAGAATATTATGTAAAGCACAAGAATCACTATTGAAAAACACAGCATATGCCAACTGAAACCCCACTAGTATCTAAAATTGTATAAATGCACAGTGACTTCTTCATGGTTTTTCTTGTATTTTGAATGTTGTAACTTAAATGAAAACATTTTTGCAAGTTTTCAGACCAAATTTGTAGCTAAAGAGATTAAGATAAACTTCTCTACTTTAGAAATTTTTACCCAAACCATAATCCTCACTCTAACTTTTCATATAACAAATAGTTCTATTCCTAGCCAGCACTATATATCCAATAACTCCAACCAGTCAGTTTTTTTACCTCCCAAAAAAACAGATCCAAATTTTCTAGTCAGGGTATGCCTGATATTTGTAAACTATCGGTGCATCTACACTGCACACCCTTAGCTTGAAATAAGATACGCAATTTGCGCTATGCAAATTGAGTATCTTACTTCGATTCTATTTTAAAACAGGCTATTTCAAAATTTGCTGCGTATACACAGCGCCAAATTTTGAAATAACACACTATTTCAAGACATCCCTTATCCCTCGTGGAACAAGGTTTACAGGAATGCCGAAATAACAGGTCTGCTATATTTCACAATAGTGGACACGTTCAAAAAAGACATCGGGTGGCTATTTCAGGATACCTCTGGTATCCCAAAATAGTCTTGCAGTGTAGACGTACCCTACGTATAGAAGCATCTTGCATGAAAGGCAAATGTGAATTATTGCTGCTGTTGTGTTCAGTCTCTACAGTGCTGAGGTATGTTACAAATATTTTTCATTCACATTAACATAAAATGAATTATTCTCTCTAATATAATTATAATTAATAATTAAGGGATTATGAATTATTTAGCATTATTTTAATATATAATTGGATTGTGTAGTATGTTACACATTACACTAACATGACCTACAAAGGAATTCATTAATAAAATACAGTGCCAAGAACTGAAAATTGTTTTTTGTCTTTGAAAAATTCATGCATATTCAAAAGCAAAGCTAAATTCTAGGTACAAAAAAATAAATCCAACCTAACTACTGCAGTCAAAATAATAATGCACATTTTAGTCATAATATGGATGGCCCCTTGCAACCTCCCTTTTAGTCTAGTGAGTAGGGCTGACAGCATTTTGTGAGCAGAACAAAGAGAGTATAATTAATTTTTCTGAAACATTTCACAATATTATCAAGTTTTTGATAATCTAATTAACAATTTGTCATTGGGTCACGGACTCATAGTGCATTATTTGACTACTATATAAATTTACCATAATCATAATAACTTACTTATTATACTACAAAAATGGTAAAACGATTAAAACATTCATGAAGAGTGGTAGAAATCACTGATTTGAAAAGACATTCTTAAATTTTAAAGGAGAGCTACCATTATTACTCAGACCAGCTGACTTTTCATACTGGCTCTGAACATACACAGATTTATTTTGTTCTTCAGTCTCTCGATCACATCTTGTACAGATTGTCATGCAACATAAGAACTTTTATTTCTTTCAAAATAAGAAAAAAATCAACATTGGGATTTGCCTTGAAACTATGCAATCTGGATAAAAATATGGTTAAAGGAA
The DNA here is from genome assembly GCA_032595735.1 of Pelochelys cantorii. NCBI lineage: Eukaryota > Metazoa > Chordata > Testudines > Trionychidae > Pelochelys > Pelochelys cantorii. The sequence continues at coordinate 75,422,504 of CM064328.1, forward strand.
TAGAGTTCAATGGGCATCATTTACTATCTTCTTTTTCCCTGTAGGTTGCTAGAATAAAAAAAGATGCTTCCCTGGAGCGATATAGGACAGCCAATATTTTTTTTATGTTGTAATTAGTTTACAGCACCCTATTGCCTGGGGCCCAGCAGGAATTATTTGCAAGAATGGTTTGTTTAAACATGTGAATAGTTTATAGTTGTAGAGCGGCAGGCTGCTATGTCTCTGATCAGAGTCAATCATTGGACAACAAACATCTCTTGCCTCTTAGATATGTGCAAAACTAGAAAAAATCTAAAGAAACTATCTCAGTTTTGAATGTTGTTTTTTCTTGAGATTGGTGATGGGCTGGTGAATGATTTAGATTGTTTTACATTTAAAATACCATTATAGGTTGGACCTCTTTGGTCCAGCATTGTTGGGACCTGACTGATCCCGAATGAGAGAATTTGCCAGACCAGGGGAGGTCTTCTGCCTCCAAATCCATCACCTGCTGCTGGCAGGCTACCTCAGCAAGCAACCCTGATTTGCCCTCCCCACAACCTGGCTGGGCTGCCTACCCAGCTACTTCTAGCTCCCTGGGTGGCACAGGCTCCAGCTTCTGCTGCGGGGATCTGGTCTTGAGCAACCAGGAACAGCAACGGGGCTCTGACCCTGGCCCTGCACAGCCAGAGAAAGCCACAGGGCTCCAACCCCGTGCTCCTGGGGGTTGCCACGGGAACTCTGACCCCACACTGCCATGGGACTCAGGCCTCATCTCCACACTCCTGGAAGCTGCTGCGGGGCACCTGCCCCATCCTGTGCTGCCCCCAGCCAGGCTGTTGACCCTGATGCCCAGCCCAGCTAGCCCTCCTGCCCTTAGGCTCTGAGCTTTCTGATCCAGGATCATCCATGGTCCTGCCAGACCAGGGATGTTTCTGGACCAGAGAATGCTGGATTTTGGAGAAGTAATGTGTACTATAAAAATATTTCAAGCTTTTTGTGGAATAATGGACTGAACACAGCAAATAAAAGTTGATGAAAGGAGATAGGTATGTACAAATTGTTTGAAGTGAGTAAGTGTTCCCTATTTCTGGAATTTATTTTCAAATAAGGTGTGTGTGTGGTGGTGGTGAGACTTACAAACACATTGTTTGCTATCAAATATTTGATAGGGAACTTTCCATCTTGATTTTACCCAGTTTTAGGGGAGAGTGTGGGAAGAAAAGAGAGGTTTTAATGCTCAGAACTTGATGTGGGCATGAATCATCCTTTATCTTGTATGTTGATATGGTATTCACTTCTTCACAAGCGTAGTAGCTGATTGCACAAGACATACATCAGTGCATGCTCACACTGAGAATAGCAGTATCCTGTCCAAATTGTGAAAACTAAATTTTAAAAAAATGCCATCTGAAGGCTCACTCCAACAAAAATTTACTAGTTTGTGTTGTTCCATTGAAATTTATGAGACTAGTCATAGTAGCAAGCCATATGCTGGTTAGTAAGTTTCAGGCCTCTAAATACAAAGCTTTTTATTTTTTGTCAGAGTATTTACATACTCTGTCAAGTATTTAAGTTTGTTTGGTGGGTTTTTTTCATGTAAATTTTACACTTTAAATAAAATCTTTGATCAAAGTTGTCCTAAAGAAGCCTATATTGGTTTTCGTAAGAAATTAATGCATGGTGAGTTAAGCAAAAATTGGATATTACTTAGGGAGTGTAAGGTAAATATCACAAAACAAGGTCACCGACTTTGTATGTTGTTATACCAGATTGGTTATGTGTATCATTGCATGTGTATTGGACATAATAGATTTGCTATTGGTTTCTAGTAGAGAAGAAGAGTGTTTTTTGATGGAGGCACTTGTCTAGGATTTGTGAGATCTTGCAAATCATTCAGGCTCTCTTTACATCAATCCCTCAGATGATCAGTGATTCTTTCAGTTTTAAAAGCAAGGTAGAGCCACTGGTTTAGGTGGATACCACCCTCTCTCTGATCTGGTACCTGTATAACCACTTTAGAGATCTCTCTTTCTCTCTCTGCCCCCCAACCCCATCTCCCATTCCCTCTCCTCTCTCTCTCTCTCTCTCTCTCTCTCTGATTTGCACTTTAAGGAGGTTAGATTCATGCATTTTGCAGATTTTCTTTCTAGCATTTGATAGTAATTCTTTTCTAATTTCAGAAAAGCACTTCTTAAATTCAACAGTAAATGGGGGAAAATGGACCACACAAATATAGTCTGTAGAGAGAAAACTCTGCATTGTGACCACAATTACTACAAGTCCCAGATTTGCAGATGATGAAATAAGTAATGTAAAATGCACCGTAGTCTGTCTTTTCCTCACGGAGCCTGATATGCATATATTTATCTGCATGTTTTGGGGACAGACTATGAATAGCACTAGGCTTTACAGCTGTGTGTAATGACTTTTCCCCCAACTATGGTTACACATTAGGTGCCAGTTCGTTGGTGAATTCTGCCATTCCAGATTGTAGCAGCTAGGAATGGTTCCTTCTTTTGTTTAATATTTTATTTAACTCCCATATGGTTGGTTCACTTTGAATTAGATCATTTCAACTGGGACGCTATTTGGCTGAATAATAGCAATTATTGTTACATTAAATAATGGGTTAGCAAGGCACAAAACTTCTTCAACCACTTTTTATCAGTTCAAACTAATTGATAACACACCATCTCCCTACTTCTACTTAAGTTTGTTAACAGAAGTTACACTTTTTGCCGATACACAAGCACAAAGCTGCCATAGAGCAATCAGCTCAGTGTCTTTACCGTTCTCCTACTTTCCTTTGTCAGTGACAAGATTAGTATAGTCTGTCCAATCCCAGTTTCCTCTTTCTGTGATGGAAAATCTCCCATTGACTTTAATGGAAAGTTTTACCTTACATTTAAGATACATATTGAGTTTATTCCAATATTCTTATAAATTTTGATAGAACTTTGTGGCATAATAATTTAGGATCATACACTTACTGATCCAGCACTAAAGTTCAGTTGCCTGGGTCTCTTGAGCCATTTTTCTGTCCCATCATACTGTAATCTCAATATTTCCATCTGACTGATTTTGGTCACAGTTTAATCACACAAAGTTTTGAGCTACAGTGCCCAGTTCCTTTAAAATTTTGACTAGTTCTTTGATATAATCTCTCCTTGATTTCTCCCTTGGGTACCAATGATCATTTCTATCACCTGACGCAGCACTTGCCACAAGTTCTAAGTTTCATGAAGTAGAGCAGAGTGCTATATATTTTTATTTGGCTCCCTGTAAAGCATACATAGGGCCCTACCAAATTCGTGAACCAGTTTGGTGAGTGTAATTGTCATAGAATTTTTAAAATCATTAATGTCATTATTTCAGATATTTATATCTAAATTTTCATAGTGTTGAAAGTGTAGGGGTCCTGGTACAAAACAGGATTGTGGGGGGCACTGCAAGGTATTTGCACCCTTTCTTCTATGCTACTGCTGGCAGCAACTTTGCCTTCAGAGCTGAGCCACTGGAAAGTGGCCATGGGCCCAGCTCTTAAGACGGTGTTGCTGCCAGCAGCAGTACAGAAAATAGGATGGCATGGTATGGTATTGCCACGCTTGTTTCTGCACTGCTGCTGGTTGTGGCACTGTCTTCAGAGCTGGTCACTCAGTTAGCACATGCCACTCTTTGATCACCCAGCTCTGAAGGCAATGCAGATCTAAGGATGGCAACACCATCACTGCAACCCTATTGCAATAACCTTGTGACCCCCCCATGTGACTATTTTGGGTAAAGACACCACAATTTGAAAAATACTGGTCTGCCCCGTGATGTGTATAGAGTAGAGGGGAAAAGCACACAAAATGCCAGATTTCATGGGGAAAGAGCCGATTTCACATTTTTCACAGTCATGAAGTTGGTAGGGCCCTACCCATGCTGCTGTGATTCATCAGACAAAAATTTCTGTCTTGAACAATCTGTATTCTTTTTAACTAGTTCTGCTTGCAGCTTTTGAAAAAAAAATCATGGATAGGAATAGATAATATTTTATACAAAAGATAGTCAGTGTAACATATTCAGAGTGAAATAATGGCTGATAATTCTTCAGTAGTCTACTCTGGCTGGTTCGTCTTCTGAGACGGCACTTAGAAAATCAAGATACTTAGTGAATTGTCCTTAATGAATACTGAGTAATCATGACAGAATTCAAGGCTTCTCTTTGCTCCTTTCATGCTGAATATTTGTTTTCTTTTTATTAGTGGTGGTAGTATTATTTTATTTTTTAACATTTATTTTTCAGTAGCACATAAGAGCTATAATGACTATGTGTTAATTTTAAGATATTCAGGATCAGGCCCTTAGGAGCTAGAGTTGCAGAGAATGTTTTAACAGAAAATTGTAGTCAGAATGCAATTTAGTGTATCTTTGCCATTTCCTTTATGTCTTACATGTAAGAATGGTGCAATCAAAGTATCCTTCCTTGTGTTCCCAAACCCTTCTTTACACTAACTTATTTTAATCTCAGCACAACATTAATCCTGCTTGAAATTTTCTACAAGATAAGTTTCTTATTTCTGTTTCATCATAGTAGTAAAATAAGGAGAGTACCATTAACTTGGGCTATATTCTGTTCTTCATCAATGCACAAAACTTCTGCACAAGTATTAGGGGGAAAATATAGTAGGTTTACTCTTACTTCCCTGAAAACTTCCTAGATATCTTTAGACTAGCTTTGTCATGCTTTTCAAGTGCCAGTTATCATACTGTTTGGAGTGGATCATGAGTTAGAATAGTCCTCAGAATGAACTGTTACAAAGCAGGGCATGAACGCCAAACTGGTTATGAGTTCTAAACTTAGATTTCACCAACTAACAAGTGTAAACGCATCAGGCACTATACAGCCACTGAGCATTCTGATTTATCTTACCATGCCAGCAAGTCTGACTCTGTGATAGATGGTCACATTACCCAAAGATCCATGTTCAGTTTACTCCCAGTCCCAAACGACCAGTCACTTACCACAGGTCAGTTTGCATTTTAGATCTTACACTAAAGACAATGCTTGTAGGCAGTCCTCTAACAAAATAACTAAAGATTAATTAAGTAGGAAAAAAAAGTAAAGAGAGTTTTTTACAAAGATAAAGTGGGGAAACATGCACATGGAAATGAGATGAAATCTTAAGATTAAAAGGTAATAAAATCTTCTGCAATAAGCAAGTTTTTATGTCCTTTTGGGCTAACTCAACCCAAGCAACTTATAAATCTTTACTTTTGAGAATCCAGACAATATAAAGGGACTTCATTCCTTCTAATCAGGGATTTTTAACCCTCCCCTCACCCCCCAGCGTATAAGCTGATGGAATGAGCACTTCTGCAGACAACCTCTTCCTGTGTGGGTGGGGAGAGAAATTGATGGTCTTTGTTCCACAGTAGTCCATTTAGATTCAGTGTTCTTTACTGATGGGCATGAAATAGTACCTTCTGTAGGAATCCAGTTTTTTCATTAGATGAAGTTTTTTCATTGTTTAGTGAGTTATATAGCTTCAGGACAAATATTTTACATTGTTATAGAGCTATTACTTTACAGCATGTGATTCAGATAAGTAGGTCCAGTAAGTGCTTCATAAAGTCTAAATGCAAAACATATTCTTATAACCCTAATAACTATTTTAACTGTACTAACCCACGGGGAAGCGGATTGTTTTCCAGCTAGGCATTTGTCAGCTTCATATCAGTAAATAAACACTGCATTTGCAGGGACCATAACTAATTGAAAACATTTGCATCTTTAAATTTTGGATATATTATCTCCAAAAAGGGTGCTAATCCAATCACATCAAATCTATTGTTCAGAAATTATTAAAACCATAAATATATTACTGGTTCATAGCACATGAAGCATAAACAACTTTAACAGCTACAAAATCCAGGCCAATTAAATGCTAATTTCAAAAGTGTGAAATTGTTAAGAGGTTGTTAATGAACAGCCACTAACAATCTAAACTCTGCCAGAGAGAGGAACTGGATGACCTACCAGATCTTTCCATCTCTAAATTTTATGGAATGCTTCTATGATTTTCCCCTAACTCTTCAGCATACTATAGCCAATTCTGTGGATCTCTCAAGGTAGACAGAGGAGTGCTGCCTGCAATACGGTAATGGGTGGTTTGTAGGGGATTGTATACATTGTTATGGCAGAGTAAAGTTCAAGAATTAGGCATAGGTATTTTAAATATCAAAGGCTATCAATATGCCAGTGCAGTGAGCTTGAGGAGCCTCACTTTCCTCTGTCTCTCTGAACTTTCAAGGGCTCTCAGTACTGTGGCAAAGTAAAGCTTGGTTGATCTGAAGAGGAGTACCTCTTGTAACTCCCTGACAGTTCCCTGGCATAGACTGAAAGAGCAGCAGTGTCCAGCCATGCTGGAAGTAAGACAGGAGACTGTAGCTGTGGTTTAATTAGCCACAACTTTGTCACTTAAAAATCTGACAATATGCGGTAATAAATTGTACAGAATGGAGTCATCATCATATCCTTACTTATTTCCACACAATCCCCCACCTTGCTGGAGAGATCTGGTGTGGGAACCCCAATGTTCTCCTCCCATGTGAGGTGGCTATATAAAAGGGGTGGGGAGCAACTCCATGCTTACCAAACATAGAAGTCCTGAATCCTGGATTCCAAAGCTCCCTGAAATAAAACTGGGAAGAGGAATAGGGTCAGGTCCTCATTCTACCAGAAATAGGAGTCCCTACCCCAGCTTCCTTGTAGCATGTTTTCCTTCACATCCTTTCCTAATCCATTTAATCTGTTAACAATATACAAGTACCTGCACTGAACATTGCCAGGGAGGCACCCAGAGTTCTGCTTGACTGCCTCCTGTTTACCCACACCAGATTTCCAGATATTCACTGATTTCTTCCTTAATATTGGACACAAATATTTTCACACTCCCATTGAATAGGTGTACTCTCTAATTCCTGAATAAATCAAGAGCTGAGTAAGATATGCTCCAGTGAGGAGTTACCAAACCTCCTTGGTTATGTATGTATGCATTTCACCATCTCCTTACTCCAAGACACCTCGCTGTATTTATCCATGATAGTTTCTTGGCCTGCTGCTATACTCTGAGCCTTTGTCTATGCTACAGCTTTTGCTGGAAGAGGCAATGCAAATGAAGCGTGGATTAGCATTTTGTTTCACTTCATTTGCAACAAAATCTATTCTGAGCCGTTTTTGCGCAAGGGGTTTTTGCACAAAAACAAGCAGTTTGGCCGTGTCTGTTTTGCACACAAATTCCTTTTTGCACAAGATCCTTATGTCAAGGGAGGCATAAGGATCTTGTGCAAAAAGGAAATGTACACTGCATGTTTTTGCGCAAAAACCCCTTGTGAAAAAAAGGCTCGGAAAAGATTATGCAAATGAAGCATGACAGAATGCTAATCAGTGCTTCATTTACATTGCCTCTTCCAGCAAAAGCTGTAGTGTAGACAAAGCCTGAATGTCTCAGATAAAATAATTGACTTTACAGAGAACAATTCCCACATCTACCTCAAATCCCTCAGCATAATCCATATGCCTTCTCACATCATTTTTACTGAGGTGAATGTTAATTACATGGGGTATCTGCTTCTGGGCTGCCAAAAATATACAACAGTTAGTTTACCCCAGGACAGCTCAGGATTGCCCCATCACCTACACCCAAATGTGAAATGCCATATGACCCAGAAGCCCAATTCTGCACCCTGCATATAATACTGCATGCACAGATCCCAGCCACTGCTTGCTTGGCCATTTGACATGTTTCTGGAATCAGAAATGTAGGATAATGAGTCTACGCCTCTACCTAGGGTCTCACCTAGGTCCTACATGTATTTGAAAGGCATCACCCTATTAGCTGCATTACTGTGGCCCCTATTCACAGATCAGCCATTGCAGCATCAATCTGGAATGAATCAGAAACAAATTCCTGTGCTGGTAAACCCCATCCTGTCAGCACCTTTCTAAAAGCCATAACAAAATGATATGTTGTGAGGGGCCTTCCATCCCCATGAGCGAAGAGGGATCCACTCTCCTGCTAGTCTCATCATCATATAATTCCTAACTGCCCTTACTGGATTAATGAAATGTATGCTAAGCCATATAGTATTGTTATTTTATTTCTGGCATAAAGGTGATGTTATAAACCTCTAAAAAAAGAAAAAGATTTTTTTGTGTCTCATTAAAACCAAAGTGTGGGATGGCACAGACATAAGCAGTGCTAATGCTGGAAAATTACACATGTGTTAAGATTTGAACTCTGCAAAATCCAAATGTCTCTTTGCAGTCTTCCCTTTCTTATGTGACACAGTGTGTCTCTTATCACTGTGAGATAGTTCTGATGGAGAATTTCAAATACAAATAATAGAAAAAAATAACATGTGCCAGAATACACACCTGTCTACAAGGTTGCTTTTAGTAAAGGAATTCGATTGCCTCACCTGTGTGTTCAAATTTAAAAAGGAAAAGAAGTAGCTTTGATACCATGTGTCTGTATTGTTTTCATTCTAGATTTCCAAATATCACTTCTTTGATAAAATGAAGACTATTAAATAATAATAATTCTATAAACAAAAAGATATGAAATAAATGTTCTAGTTAAATACCCAGAAATTAAAGAGAAAATCCTTGCAGATTTCTCCAGAGTTCGTCACTGATATGTATGGACAGTTCCCAAAGTATTAGGTTTACATAAATTTTAAAAATGAACATGATTTTGACCTGAATTTTAATGAGTTGTTGAGTATTTTAACTGCAGGTTTAAAAAAACCCCACCTTGTTCTTATTTACAATATACCGCATTTGCTTTTGAAACACAAATGGTTGTTTTGTTTTGTTTTAAAAGATAAGATATTCAGTCCTTTTTCTTCTAGGAGATGGCCATATTATTTCCTAGTGTCAAATTAATCGATTACCAGGCTTTTTTGTGAAATCAGCTCCCATAAATCTGTGTCGGATCTTTATAGTTACACATGGGACGCTGTGTAATGACTTCTCTTTCTCAAGAAGGCAATAGACTCATAAAGGTTTTCTCCCTCTGGCAAGTATTGTCTAAAAATGTTCCAGCAATTACCTAATGTAGTGAGAAAAGCAGCAGCATCTCAGTACAATGTTATGGAAACCATGGAAGAATGACCCCATGCAAATCTGCAGCATTTATTTATAGGAACTAAGCATCCTAATCAAATCAATTACCTGTTGAATATGAACCTTTTGGAAGTACCAGGAAATTATTTTGTCATGCAATATCATCGAATGCTGCAAGCCTGTCAGATCTGGTAATCTAAAAAGAAAGTCCAGTGTAAGGTCAGTACTTGGATGGGAAACCTCTGAGGAAAACTCAGGTTCAGTAGTAATTGGTTTAGCTCATTCATTTAGTGTCTCTCTTACAACTGAGCTAGCACAGAATCAATGTCCCAATTTAGTGATAAGGCCCACTGTGCTGCCGGAGGTGCTATCTTTTAGATGAAATATAAAACCATTCTTAACAAATGGTGGCCATTAAAGATCCTTTGGCACTTTCTGCAAAATTAGGGAGAGATGTAAACCGTAATATCTTGGCCACTTTCCCACTGGGTAATTACGTTTCACCTAGGTTAAAATTACTTGTCATTTCAGCTAGGTAACTTGCTGTTGTACAAAAGTTGCAGAGCTTTATGGGGTACTTTTTAAATATTGCTGCTACCTTCCATCTCTGTAGTGTCTGGCATTCAAAAATTTGCATTTAGTAATTAATAATAATGCAATTTTTCAGTTGCATAGTGCCTTCCATCCATAGATCCCAAAACACTTTACAAATACTAATGAACTCAGGAAACTCCCCCCCAAAAAAGTGTTTATATATTAATACCCCTATTTTACAAATGGGGAAACAGCCATAAAGAAGTTACAGATCCAACCAGTGAGTTACTGATTCCTGTTACATGCTGAATGCCCACAACACCAATGATCTTTAATGAGAGTTGAAGAATATTGAATGAACTTAAAATAACTTGTTGAAGGTCAGACAGGAATTTTGTGGAAGAGCCAAAAATAAGTCTTATATAGTCATAATAGCCCTCTGTGAATGCCTGATTTTGGTTTGTAATTTCAACGTCATTACCTATATTTAAGTACTATTCAAGTTTATATAACTATTGTTACTGACACAACCTATTATTAAACAGAGCCTAAGGTGTTCTAGGCATTTTACAGAACAAATAAAAGATATGGACTTTGCTCTGAGAAGCTTGCAGTCTAATTTTAGGCATGATGCAACAAGTGAGAGCAACAAACAGTGGGAGCGGGTGGGAACAGGATGAAGGTCACAGTAAGAAGATTACATGGTTATTAGGTTCATTTCATGTATTTCTTAATGGTATGGCTGTTTCATTTTGATTTAACTTTCTTTAAAACTCTTGCAGCCATGCCGGAAGTAACAGAGAAGCAAAGAAGGGAAAGGAGAATGGAAATAAGAGCAACAAAGCAAGAGACAATAATTCATGAGGGAGGGGAAGTGAGAGGAGACAAGGCTAGCCAAATGAGGAAAGCAGAGGAGATGGGTTGTGAGAAAGGATGAAGAGAGAGGTTGTCAGCATGTGAAAGAAGAGAATGTTCCTTACAGAGGAAGGATGATCCAGTGATTAGGATACTAGCCTGGGACTTGAAAGACAGCATTCAATTTCCTGGTCTCACATAGGTTTCCTGTTTGACAAATCACTTAATCCCTCTGTGCCACAGTTCCTTGTCTGTAAAATGGGAATAACACTTCCCTGACTCTCCCAGATGTTGAGAAGATAAACACGCTACAGGTTGTGATGTGCTTAGAAAATACAGTAGTGGGGGGGGGGGGCAAGTCAGTACCTAAAAGTGAATAAGTGCAATGAAAATGCTGAGAATGGCAAATGACACTACAGTAGAATCCCAGAGAAAGTGCTGAAAGCATCACTAGGATGCTAAAGTTAGGAAGGTTCAGCCACAGGCTTTGTGGAGAGTTGTTGGGTGTAACCCTTTGTAGCTATATTAGAAACAAACTCCTGTTGCCTGACCTTGAGGAAGATGTGTTCCAGGTGAAATCTCTGTTGGCATCTGCAGGCTTAGGCTGTGTAAGGAAAAGCAGCTTTGAGAATTCACCACTTAAGAGTTTTATTTGCATCTAGATCTTGTTGCTTCACATCCTTGTGCAGAGGCCCCTACAATATTACCAATGCAAAATGCTCAAAGATCAGGACCCCCATGATTGTTAAATTGGTTTAAATATTGTAAGATTTTAAAAGTTAATACATCTTGGGACTCTTTTAATTTGCTCTCTAGGTTTTGAGCCTTATGGGAGTCATGTTTTCTGCATTTTCTTCTGCAACTGTTACTTGAAAGCAGAGGTAGTCCCATAATCTCATTACTCCAGGGACTTGGACATTAGGAAAAGCATCCAATGCCATCAGATTTGTGATTAAAAATCATGAGCGGAGACAACCATGGGAAACTATAGCCCTATTTCACTGTATTGAAATGCTATGTTGGTGTCTGTCATTACATGAATAACATTAATTCTGTCCCCAAATAATTCCTCTCCTCAACAGTGCAGAGGCTAATCTGGGCAGTGATTTTCATACATGAGGAGCAGCAGGATTCTGGAGGGCTGCAAGGATAGGCAGCCCCTTGTGTGGCACAGAGCTCAGCTTTGCGAAGTCCCTGGATTGCAGCACAATGGTGGCTGGGAAGGAATGGGATGGAACGGAAGTACTACCACTGCCTGCATTGTCCCATACCTCCCCTGCTACTCAAACTGTGTACATCAGCTTTACGATTTAGGGTATCATTTTCAAAATAATCTAAGTATTGACTTAGGCATTTTTAAAAATAAAACTTAGGATTTTAACTTACTTCAGTGCTTTTGAAAATGTTACCTTTATTTGTTATCAGATACCCACGTCAAGAAGACATAGGAACTTGGATTTTGCATTTGTATGGTTTAATATAAAAGTGGAATTATATATTGGTCCCTGCACGTAAACAGGTAGTCTGCCAAGTGCTTTGGGCTCTTCAGATGGAAGTCCCTAAAGTGTATAATTGTCAGTAATTAATATTATTTTTTAAATTGTTTTGAACTCTAATTTTTTAAAATTTACCTTGAGAGAAAAATAAATACTCATTGATGCTATAATGGGTGCAGGCCTTTCTAAAGACAGAGATTAGAAATATAGATTTGATTTTGCTCTTCCCTTTGTGCATTTTATTCAGGGAGAACTCTATTTGTGCACATAATGGTAATACTATCAGCCTGATGGAGTAGTAATAATAATACAGGAAGTAGGTTGATGCTGGTGATCTGGAAGAAAAACACAAACAAAAGCTATATTAAGTATTTAAACAAACACCATCATTTGAAATACCACAATTTCAAATTACTAGCTGGGTATTTGAAGAAAATGGGAGTATGAACTAGAAGATTTAAAGATCCATAAGATATTAAGAGCTCTAAAGATCAAAATAGATGAGGAAACAGTTCTGAGTACTTACAATTATTTGTAAAAGAACTTTTTTTTTTTTTGCTTTATCTAAAATGATAGAGCCTGGTTCTTTGCTATGCTTTGGATGCAGCAGAAAGTCAGGGCAGTCAGGAACTCAATACTGTAGAACATACATTTTTTTCTACAACCTTAGATAGACAAGTGCAATAATTTGTACGTTATTAAAATATTCAAAGTCCTTGTACACTTTGGGTACATCTACACAGTAGGGCTAAAGATGAATTAAGCAACGCAACTTCAGCTAGGTTAATTGCATAGCTGAAGTCTAAGCAGCTTAACTCGGCTTTTGGTGCTGTCTATACAGCAGGAAGTTGAAGGAAGAACACTCTTCCTTCAACTTCCCTTACTTTTCATGAAATGAGGGTTACAGAATTCAGAGGAAGAAACCCATTATCAAAACTATTTCAAAATAACAGGCTTGCTGTGTAGATACACATTCTGTTATTTCGACATAACATGAGTTATTTCGAAGTAAGCGTGCAACGTAGACATAGCCTTAGTTCTCATTATTGATGTGGTTCTAATTTTGTTGAGTTATTTTACTATAAAATTATGCACTGTAGTAATATAAGACATGATCCAAAGACAACTATAGACTATGGAAAGGCGCTTTTGTTGTGACTAGACTTTGGATCAGACTCAGCGGGTGTGTCTAGACTACATCCCTCTTTCAACAGAGGGATGTAAATTAGACATTTCAAAATTGCAAATGAAGCCAGAATTTGAATTTCCCGTGCTTCGTTTGCATAATAGTGTCATGGCACTCTTTCGAAAAAGCGCTATTTCAAAAGTGAAACCGCAGTCTAGATGCGGTTCTTTCAAAAATAGAAGATCTATTTTTGAAAGAACCATGTCTAGACTGTGGTTTCACTTTTGAAATAGTGCTTTTTTCGAAAGAGCGCCATGACATGATTATGCAAATGAAGCACAGGAAATTCAAATCCCGGCTTCATTTGCAATTTTGAAGTGTCTGATTTACATCCCTCTGTCGAAAGAGGGATGTAGTCTAGACGTACCCATAGGTAGCAGATATGCAGTATATAATTTCTTTTCAACAAGCACAGAGACATTACGTAGTTTTGGTTAAGTTAACTGAAATGAAACTATGAGTTATAATCTTTGGGCACTAATGGACTTCTGCATGTAAACAAAAATCCACTCACTTGGATATGACTGCAGGACTGGGGGGGCAATATATGTGAAAAATTAATCAACCAATATATAATTAAGCAGCCTATACCAACTCAGTGGTGCTATAATGACTCTATAATATGTTCTTTTCATATACATTACATTAATGTACTTTTTAACATAGGCAAATTACTACACTGTATTTTGAGATGTGGTACAAGTACCAATGGTTGTAAAAATGTGTAACATACCAGTATGATCATGCAATTAACTACTTTGGCCCTGATCCTGAAATGACTTATGCACATTGTGTAAGTAAGTATTGAGTTCTCCTATTGAGTCTAATAGGACTACTCACATATTTAAAGTTAAAATTAAGTGTGTTCATAAATCTGTAGAGGACTCGGGCCAAAAACATAATACACATTTTGTTAAAGTGCAGAGTTGAAATTAAACATGCAAACTGAATTCCTTTCCAGGCTTTTGGGTGTTTAAGGTTGCAAACATAGGAAAAAACAGTCCCTCCCCCATCATTTTCATATTCCAAAACAGATGATCTTTGTTTCTCAGAATTAAAAAAAAAATAAAAACCTTTCATAAAGAGATCAAGCCAAGAAAATGTATACCAAAATAAATTCAGATGCTTTTAAACAAGTGGAAATCGAGGGTTGGCATGGAAACACTTTTATGCAACATTAACCATAGCAGTTACAGTTATTCCTGCTACAGTGACGATGGGAAAGTATATGGCTTATCCACAGAAAATGGCTACTTACCTTGTGTCACTTGTGGACTAAAAATGAAATGGGGAGTGAGGGTGTGAATGTACTCATCTCTATTTATTGAATCACTTACAATTTTAAGTACGGGTGATATATACTCTTCAACAAACAAAATACTTGTAGTCCCTGTGTTGCATGTTGTGAGTAATTAATCTATTCTACATAATATTCCATAAGCTGGTAAACAGTGAATCTTTATAGTAACTTTTGAGTGCAATGAAATTAATTTTGAGATGGTGGATGATATGTCTTGCCTTTAAATACCGTTTAGAAAAACAAAAGGAAAATAGAACTCCCGCCCATCAGCACTTAAACTTCTCTGTCTACATCAGTGTTAAATACAAAAAGCCTTCAAACTGTGTCAAATAGGAGAATGTATACATTTTAGTTACATATTTTGATGCATTATGATAAACTCCTATCCCATGCTGTAGGTGCACTTGAAAATATGTATACATATTATTTATATAATTTACAAGTCTATAAACTGTGATATAAACTGTCTATATAACTGTGACACAGTGTAGAGCTGGTTCTGAAAAGAAACTGTGTCATCCTTCTCCCTTGCTCTGAGGAAAGGGGAAATGTGTAACTTATATACCCCTTGCTAAGGTGAATCATATACCCCCTCAAAACTACATATGAATTCTTGGCAAGTTCTGTGGCAAGCACATAAAGAACTTGAAGACAAGGTTCTTTCCACTCTCTGTTCTCTTACCAAACATCCCATCACTTCTCTATCCCTGCTGCACTCCGAGGAGCAATCCAGCTGTTTCCTACATAAAATATGGAGAATATGTCTCCCTTACTCCACTTCATGGCTGTGTTGGGCTTTGGCACAACCAAGGACAAAAAAACAGGGAATGCATGAGAGAAGGATGTAGGTTAATTTGAGAGATTTAGATGAACAGAAGAACAAAATGCATGCTGTGGTTAAGTGCTGTATATATTCTGAAGCATAGTGCACTTAAATATTCACAATATGAGAATGCAAAGGGTAGAGTATGTTATTATGATACCTTTTTTCTAATTAATTTCTATGTTCATTATCAAAAGGCAGAGAGTGGTGCATTAGCTTGTTGTCTCGTTGGTTGTTTTATTTCTTCAGTAGTAAGGTAATTTAAACAAATTAAATGCCATTAGCAATAAGTAATTTCTGTACTCCTTTAAAAGGACAAGATGCTGTAGTGCTTAAAGTTTGTAGTCCCTGGCACCATGAAAAGACATCCTTTTCCTCACAATCAAAGTACTCATAGAGTGAGAGGAAGTACTTACCAAGAGTAAACATGGCAGAGTCAGATCCAGGATTGCTTCAGTAAGGGATTGGTTTTTGTTTGATTTTTAAGTTTTAAGACTAGCTTGTTGGATCATGAAAATAGTTGATATTTTTGCTTTTAGCTATTTCTTGTGAATGTTAAGTGATATCTTTTGGGACATTGAAGAAAAATCAACACACTATTCAGCATGAAAGTTATTGTGGTGAAAAATTAGAATAAAGACAGGGATTTTAAAATTACAATTAGGCTTCAGATAATGCAGGTTAGAATGATTAGTCACAGAATCATAGAAACATACAAGATTAGGGTTGGAAGAGTCTTCAGGAGGTCATCTAGTCTAAACCCCTAATCAAAGCCAAGACTTCTTTGTCAAATTCTGCTTAAATATTTAACATCCAGTTCTAAAACATAGGCAATATATTGTGTGCTACTTGGACTTTATTTGATTAAAAATTGAGATACTACAAAGAACTTTTTCAATTTCTTTCTGGGAGTTCTCTGTAGAAGTCTGGGTACACGTATTGCACTCAACTGAACAACAAATATTTCCATGGTAGGTATTTGGAAACGGTACATAAAAACATTTAGAAGATCATGTAAATGTATGTTAATATCAGGGATGGGCTGACTTAAGTTTGATTCTGTAGGACCTGCTGTTAGGTTCCCCGTAGCTTTAGGTTCAATGCAATACAATATTTCTAGCCAGAAATGTGCTAGTATGAAGAAATTGCAATTGTACAGTACACTTCTCTAATCACTCATTTTCTCTTCCAAGTTACATTTTATTATATCATTATATAACACTCTTGACAAGAGTGCTTAAATTCAAAATGAATATGTCTTTAACACAAAAATTTATGCTAAAAGCCCACATGAAACATAACTTTATTAATTTTCCTTTAGGGCAACCTAAAAACAAAGGGCAAAATCATTTCCTTAGCTACGGGGAGCTACTCTGAGTAGTTGAATGAACAGAAACTCAAGTATGAACAGTGTGTATTTGTATGTTACCTGTGATAGCTACCTGTGATAGCTCATATTTGTAGCTTATATAAAAAGGGGGGAGGGGGTGAAAGAGCAGTGTACGTTACCCTGTGCTAAATATTGAGAGAGCTTCAAGGAAAATTCTGGCACCCTGAATCATACACTGTGGGACTGACAGATCTTCACACATGACTTATGGAGCACTTGTAAATGCGAGAACCATTATATTTATTACTTCTTAGAGAATTGCACACTGGGAAATCAAACATAGTATCATTGTATATTGTGTACTTATTTTAATGGACTTTGAATATCCATTTCCATAACAGCTGGGGACAGTTTTTTCATGTGGATGCAAGAGTCCACACAATTCACAACACCAACCACCTGCTTTTATAGAACATCAAAAAGCGACTCTATAATGGGTTCCATGCTCAACCAAAAGAATAAGGGGATAAACCATGTTATCCTTTGGTTAGATTTCTTTAGTACTCATTTGGACTGAGACTACGTAACTCACACATTATTTTGGCACATTTTTTTCACTACCCCAATCTATCATTTATTATTGCTTCTGACTTCTGAATATGTAGCACAGGGATGAGTGTGGTCTACCACTAGATAAACACGATGGCAGCTTTTATTGGCATAAATTTGAGATGGCAGTGTGATTTAATAATAACAAAACCATCAATCATCCCAAATTATTCTATCCATCACAGCCACCACATATTATGTTTATGCTACATATTTAGGGAAATATTTTAGAAATATTTGAATTTGTTACAAAAATTGAAAACATTTTATGCCTCTCCACCTGTGAATGCTGGTTCTCATACTACCATAAGTCCATTCTACAGGTGCCAGTAGAAGAAGTATACACATAACTGGAACATCTTAATAATTATTTTTCATAATTTTTCATGTTAGTGTCTAGGAACCAACAGGATTTGGCCCCGTTATGCTAATTATGGTACAAATGTAGACTAATAGACTGTGCAAAATAATTTATAATCTAAACACCAAACACATCAAATAGTTTTTCTATGTACTCATTAAAACATCACAACTTTAAAGTCCTATATCTTTGGATCTTCCTTGCATCTTATTTGTGTGTCATTGGGAAACTATGAGGAGTCCCCTTTTCAGTGGTATAAAGGTCTCACTTTGTGGATCCAAAAAAAACCCCCACAAGCCAAAAACCAATGACTATTCACTATTTTAGAACTGAATATTGTCTTTACTGGACAATAAAATCTCTAATTTTAGCAGTGAAATGCCAGCTTTTGTGGGAAAGCAAATGTTCTGTAGCAAGTTCAGTTTTTGATTGAAGATTTTTTACATTACTCAGAGATGTGAAGCATTAGACTGTATGTCAGTGGAGATTGGTGAATGGGTAGAATACAAGTGACACAGTCAGACAGACAAGACAGAGGCATGGTTATTTATTTTGGGCTCAATCCTGCAAGCCTAATCCAACAAAGCATTTATGCATGATAAGCACATAACTTTAAATATCCATTAAGGATATATCTCTACTCCAGCTAGGAGTGAGCCTCTCTGCCTGGTATACAGACTTGTGGTAGTGAGGTTAATGCTAGAATGCTAAAAATAGCAAGTGGACAATGTAGAGTACCAGTTCCAGTGGCTTGCCGAAGCCTCTACTTGAGCTTCAGTGTCCACACTGCTATTTTTAGCACACTAAAGCAAACCCTATTACCACAAGCTGGTCTACCTGGGCTGGGAGTCTCAATCCCAGTTGCAGTGTAGATTTACCCTGGTGAATTGGATTAGAATGTGCAGCACCTCTCAGGATTAAGAGTTTAGCCACATGGATCCTAATCCCACAAATGCTTGCATGAAAATAGACCCACTGAGTGCAACAACTCTGCTCAGCAAGTCTGCTTCCGAGAGAGAACTATTGGGTACCTGAGTCTAACCCCAGATTAATAGACTATGAGACTAGCACACCTTCACACTTGTTTTACATGGCACTAATGAATTGGAAAGCCATAATAGGTATTTGTAAAATCAGGACCCTAGCTAACACAATACACACACGTGTACATTTTTTGTTGGAGGATCCATGGTTTATGATTCCTACATTTACCTCCTCTAGTAACCTCAAATCTATTAAAAAGGTTAGGCAAGCTTAAGTTTTCTTGTTAAGAAAGGTCTTGACCTTTCTTTCACCCTTTCTTTTTCCCCACAGAGATTATCAGCCAAAGCTGATTACTTCATGTGCGGTGGGCAGCAGTGGATAAGGAATTAATTTGCAATTCAAAAATTGTGGAACATGGAGTTCAGTACTCACATATCTTCTTTTATAATCATAGCACTTATATTGGATAGTTTGAGTCCTTTTCTGTTCAAATATAGACCCGCTTTTCTGTATCTCTTTACCACCTTTTTAAATTTTGTACCACTGCAGTTTCTCTTGTTATGCTATTAATAAGAAGGCAATCATGTGGAATTAAAAATGCAAGGGATTAAAAATAAAAGGGCAACTGTTAGATAATTAAGTAATTGATTATATTTGAAATCTCTCAGATAATGAAAACATGAAAAAATGACTTGAAAATGAACACTGATATTTAAATGTCTAAAATATGGAACCGCCTTAATCAAAGCTCAAAAATATCACCCTCCTCAGGGTAAGATATTTTTTATTTATATATTAAAGGGCCCTTATCCAACATAGCAGTTAACAGCTTACATTTAAGCATGAGTAGTGGTTACATGCTTTGGTGGATTGGGGCCAAAAAGGAAGTGAAGGGTTTTTCTTTTGAAAACAATTATGAATCTTGAATCTAGTTTTATTACAAGATAACCAAAGAACCAAGGTCTGAATGTTTAATTATAAGCCAATCAACCTTTTTGAGACAACATGTCAGTATTACTTTATAGAACAAAACTGAAACATTTCTTTGTTTGTCAAGTGCACCCTTTTAAGAAGGAGGTGTTCTAACATTGCATTAAGAGGATAAAAATGGATAGTTTGATCTTCTGAAATTTAATGTGTTGAAAAGATTATTGTGAATAAAATTGTGTTCTCCAAAGTTCAGAAACATTATTCAGATAGTTTTGATTACATGATAGTTAAAAAAAAAACTTTCATAAAGGCTATGCATCCCAATTTGGGTTTCTGACAGAGTGGCTTTAAAGGTTTGAGAAATTAGGAAAAGCTATATTGTTATTAGTTTACTTTATTCCCTGTCTTTTTTATTTATTGTAGTGGTTGCTTTGTGATAATAGAGTATTTTTAGGATTTTGTGCAGATATGCCATGAGTCCTATGAATATTATTACAAGCATGAGCTAACATACACCGCATGAAAATACTTTAAAGACATGATTTAAGAGTAAAATATTAGTTCCTAACAATTGTTTGTGTGCCAGTGGAAATAATTATCTTTTAAAAAATATTGTCCCTGAAATACTTAGAGAGTAACATTGTGAATTAGTAGTAATTTAGCAATTTAGACAAAAACACTTTGAGGAGAAAGCTATGAGTGTATGTTTCTAAATGGAATTATAACAAGGAATAATTTACCTAGATGTATTTGCTTGTTTTCGCCAATACTTTTGGCAAACCAGGATTCAGATAAGAAGCCATTAATATTGCATCAGTAATATTAAAATCATGTTACAGTCTCAGCACTAATCCAGAGAGTCATACCATAATCTGTTAGCGTATTCCAGATTCACTTGCATCATGCTACCAGCTTTATTCTATGTGCATGATGATGTTTTGTTGCATGCTTACTTGGCTGCTCATATCTTCATTACTCTCAGTTATAGCCCAGTTCTGCATGGTGCTGCTGAATGCCCTCAACTCCCTTTGGAAAGCTTTTCCAGGCATGAGATTCAGCATCTCACAGGATTGGGCCCTTTGCATTTAACTTGCTGTAATATTTCTCTGGGGATTAGGTTCCTAGCTTGCTGCTCTCATCTTCTACATTTTTCCATAAGCATTTATTTTCTCTTGTTCTCATTATCTGAAGGCCTGCTTATGTAACACTTTCAATGCTTCTTAAAGTATAATCATTTTATTGTTAATTGCTGCCTTTTAACGGTCCTTACATAAGAGAGAGCTGCATGAGTGGGGCTGACCCTGAGTGGTGCTGAGAACTCCATTGACTCTTATGAGAGATAAAGGTATATATAGAGAGAAACCTTTAGCACCTTTCGGAGTCAGCCTTTTTATGACAGCATCAGTTAATAGGGATGTGGATCTTCCATAGTATTGTTTTATCTGGTAATGTCTGATGTAATGTATGATACAATCACACTGTAAAGACTTCTGTTCTCTATTTTCTATTTAACCTTTCTTGTTTTTCTGTTTCTTTTGCAGCAGATTTGCTGGATAGACTTTCTACTTGCTGCATTTTAAACCTGTTCTTTTTTCTGTCAATTACCACAGGTTTAGTCCTTATGAGTGGTATAATCCACACCCTTGCAACCCTGACTCAGACGTGGTGGAAAACAATTTTACCTTGCTTAATAGTTTCTGGTTTGGAGTTGGAGCTCTCATGCAGCAAGGTATACGATTCAGCCTGCTCTTTCTCTTGGGCACTATGTCCCACTTTTTGCTGGGGGTACAAGCTCTCTCTGGCACAAGTCACATGCATGAGTGCCTCTGTGCATGTAACCATCAACCAGCTCTTTTCTCTCTTTTTTTTATGCATTTAAGCATTTTCAAATCCCACTCCGGAAATCAGCCTGAGAACACTGCTAGTGTTTGTAAATCCTAAACACAACATAATCATGCAATTTCTTTCATAACCACAAATAGGCACATTACTGCATTAATAACAGAGCTATTCTATCCATTAGCTAGCAAGCCTGCATTTAAACACAACAAAAGATCACATCTCCATCAGGTGAGAGTGCAATGCTTAGCCTTTCTCTCAACTTGACTCATTTTGATCTAGAACTCTCTCCCTCTTTCATATTTAGTCTCAATAATAGATGCATTTTTATTGTGTGGTTAGTATTCAGCATTAAACATTGCAAAACTCCAGGATTTAACTCTTTACAACCATGTTTTAGATGTTTTTAAATGAAAAGAGCTAATTAACAAGCAATTGCACTTGCAGTGTAATCAAAAAGAATATATCGAATGCTCTACTATTCATGCAACAATACATTTCATGACTACAATGAAGATACAAATGTTAAAATTAACATTACATTATTCAGAGAATAACCAACAATCAGTTTAAATCAGTCATTTGTTTCAACTGGTTACAATTTTGTTGAAGCAATCAAGTTAACATGAATTCTCCAATGAAAAAAAAATTATACAGCTTTTTTTGGTTTGGTTGGTTTTTATTATTTATTTTATGGGATATAAAAAAATAGATCCATACAATATACTAGAATTTTATAGTTCTTTTCACCAATGAATTTAGCCAAATTTAGTAAATTTAGACACATGTGCACGCATGTACCAGAATCAGCAATCATTAATTAATGAATAACATTTGATATCATGTGGGAAAAATGCTGAAAGAGAACATTTCCCTTCGGAAAAGTAATTAATACATTTAACAAAAAACAAGAACATGTTTTCAAGAGTCAGTGGTCTTTAACAGGATTGCCCATGTGTATGCAGATAGCAAACTGGTTTTGAGAGTACCATAATAAATATTGCAACTATAAATCAACCATTCATATCCATTTCTTTTTAACTCACCAAATAAGTACATAAGGGCCTTTAGTAGGTATAACAAAGGATCTATCATCTATTAAGTCCATAATCTTTCTTTTTAAAAGTCTGTAATGTGTTAGTGAAACATTTCAGTACCATATTCAGGAAAAAAGTGAAAAGCCATGCACTGGAAGTGCCAAATAAGTATTAATAATATACACATGTTTTTGGCAAGTGGACATCAAACTCATAACTCAAATACATTCTAAATAATCATCAATCTAAATGCTTAAAATTACAGCCCTGAATACATGGCTAGCTAATCAACTACAGTAGTTTCAAAGGCAATATACAGTGATATTTACAAGTGAGGTTTCCAGGTCTAAAACAATATTTTTGAAAAAAAAAAAACCCCTCCAAAATTATTTTTGTTCACATAATCTTCATTTGGGGTTTGATTCTGTGTTCCCTGGTGCCAGTAAGAACATGCCCACTGATTTCCATGGGTACACAGTCAGGACATTAGAGTGTGATACAAAATTTGAGGGATGGGACATGACCTTCTCTAGGAGGGAAAAAGCAGGGGGCAAGCCATTTGTTTTTCAGATAAAAACATCTCAAATTATCAGAACAGCATTAACTTTGAATCCACATCTTTCATTAACCTGGCCAATGCAAAGGCAGATATGCTGGAAGAATCAGCCAAATTTGGGGAAATTCCTCAATGGATCATCAGAATTCCTCAATAGATCATCAATGTTTATATGAATGCAAAGTGTTGTCCCTTCCACATGGCTGCTAAGTTCCAATACTATTAAGACTGTGGCACATACCACAAACAGCAAGTATATTTCTAGTTAAGATAGATACTCTGTCCTTACCTTATAGCATTTTGTCTTTTGCACCACACATGCTATAACTACTTAGTGAAGGAACCACGTTAAGGGTCAAGGGTTAGTCCTGTCTTTGATGTTTGCTTTTCTCAGTTTGCCTCATAGCCCTAATGGAACATGACAGTAATTTTGACACAGACTGAAACTTGGCTTCGTAATAAAAATTTCCCATAATACATAAATTATCTGATTGTGGCCAGTTAGAGAACACAATAATCAATATTTAAATGCCACTTAAATATTGATTAATGTCTTTACAACCCTTTCCCTTAATGCTGGAAGAGGATACATGATGGAGGAAACTCATACATTTTTTGCTGACACTCCCAGCCCCCAGGAAACTGTGGGATATAGTGCTGGACATGACGTTACCTTGGGTACATGACAGTCAGCACCTAACCAGGCTCTGTTTCACAGGCCAAGGTGGCGCTCTGTTAAAGTCCTTGGGTAAGATATGAACTTGTGGTAATTGGGGCAACTGTGGCAAACGTTTCCACTGTTCTTTTCTTCCCAGTCTTGTTTGACCTAACTATGGTTGATATTTAATTAAAAATTAATAATTACATTGGTGATGGTAGGCTTATTGGGAAATATTGTAGTGTTATGGTGTCTTAAGTGTCTGACTGACAGGGCCTAGGAGCAACGACATCAGAAAGGTACTTTTCTACTTTTTTCTTGCAGAGTTCTAGGCAGAGTCTGGTGCTGGAGTTGGCTGTCATGCCCAAGTCTGTCACCTCTTTTGTCTGAAACAGCAAGGGTAAGATGAACTGCAGGGTAAGATGGGCTGTTTTGGATCAAATAGTCCAGTCATGATACCACTTCTTGTGGTTTTTTTCCTTTTTTGTTGTTGTTGTTGTTGAATTGCAATTGAAATTTTGGCATAACTTCCATTTATCCAAAGATGTGTAACCTGTCTGGACCAATTCCTTAATGAATGTAATATAGCAACATAATTTAGGAATAAAACAGCCCATCTTGCCTTCATTCCATTTTACCCGAGTGTGAAAAAAAATCTAGTAATTGGCTGAAAATTCTAATACTTTGTTCCACTGATGTAGCAATACTTCTAACCTATTCATTTGAAATTAATATATACTTCTCTTTAGCTATATTTTAATGGAAAAATCCATACATGTCAGTTTCCCTGTTTGTAATTATTAAGCACACAAGGAGGTCATGTGCTACAAATTGTCTCATTAGGCTACAAATTGACATTAGTAATTATGCAAATTATCATACCATGTCTGGCGCCCCCTTTGTTCTATTGTGCCATGAGCAGGCAACTCCAGCAATGCGTTATGATCTATTTTTATCGAGTTTATGCATAACAATCTAATATTGTCATTGCTGCTCTATTTAGTTTAATGTGTGGCACAGCCACCCATGTTTATCTGAAATTGTGGGCTAATTATAGAGATGGGAGATGTTTTCTTTTATCTGAGAAATCAGTATCTGAGATGATACCATAAAAGCAGCAGAAGTCAAGGATTTTTACAGTTTTTTGGGGGGGAAGGGTGAAATATTCTGCTTTTTATCTGCTTTTTCCAGCATAGTTTTCTTCCATCAAAAAAAGTTTTTATGAACTGCTTAATTATCTTTAAGTGCTTTGAAGAAAAAGCACCATAGAAGGGCTACAGTAAGTATTACTTTTAACTTAGAGGTTCAAGCCTGCTATAAGGGTTTTGGGGTGGGTTTTTTTAAATTTTAAAGTTTCTTTTGACAAGCCAGTTGAAATTACTGTTTTTGCTTGTTGTTTTCTATTGTCATGAAACAAAAATATTAAAGATAGGATTGCACATTATCTCATGCCAAAACTGCGCTTTGAGTCTCCCATGACTATACTTCGTTTCCCACAGTCCCAAAATCTCTGTCTTGTAAGTGTAATCAGTCCTTTTTTTCATTTCTATCGTGTTTGTTTGTACAAGCAATAATATAAGACTATATCTTAAAGAATATTTTGCACAGTGAATTCTGTTTTCACCACTGTGACATAATGTGCTGAATGCTTGTGGATTGTTTTCTGTGCATTGGTTTCACCTTTCTCCCCTGATTTTCATTAGGTTCTGAACTCATGCCCAAAGCCCTCTCCACCAGGATAGTGGGAGGCATTTGGTGGTTTTTCACACTTATCATCATTTCTTCGTACACTGCTAACCTAGCCGCCTTTCTGACAGTGGAGCGCATGGAATCTCCCATTGATTCAGCTGATGATTTAGCCAAGCAGACAAAGATAGAGTATGGTGCAGTTGAAGATGGAGCAACCATGACTTTCTTCAAGGTAGGCCCTTTATATTCTGACTAGAAAAAATGCTGAAACATGATTCTGACAGTAGAAAAAAAAAGACTTTGAATTAAGTCTGTTGAGTAGAAATATAGTACGAGATGATTTCCTCTTCAATCAAACCTGATTAGAAAAATGACATTTTGTAGGTTTGCAAGACAGCAAAAGAAATATTTTGTTTATACATAACATTTCTCATGAACATTAAAATGGCAGTTTCTATTTCTAGCATTTTTCTCTTGAAAATAAAAAAAAACAGGATTCTGGGGTCTGCTTAGATCTTTCTGATGAGTTTTTCTAGAATAATGAATACACTGTAAAGGAGTAGTCAAGAATACTGAAGTTTTTGCCCTGGCAACTCTCTAATTGCTGGATCTGTGTGTGTGTGTGTTGCTTGAATATGGATAGCATGATCAGGTCAATATCCTAGTTAATTATGTGTACATCTGTCTGACATCAGATATCTAGATGGCGATACTGCAAGAATCACTGTCACAGCTGGGCTGGAGAAGTCTTATTCACATTTCAATTTTGAGAACCTTTTGAACTGAATTTTGACTAGCTCAGATTCATATAATTCCTCCCTGCCCTTTCCCTTGTGCTGAGGGTGAGTCAACAGAAAATACTGTGTGCTAATTTCAACTAAAATCAAGCCTGTGCTGTTCAACTGATTGGAAATAAAAGAAATGCCACTTCTACAGCTCCATCAATTATCTAGGTTGGCACAAAAGTGCATATACCACAACAGATTGTTGTCTGAGCTATGGTGCTTCAGATTTGACAACATAAGAGATTCCTATGGATCTCTGGTCAGTGGCATATTCCCGCACTGGCAAATGCATGTTGCTTTGGAGATCCTTAGCTAGCATAATGATATAATCATAGAATCATAGAGCTGGAAGAGACCTCAGGAGGTCATCAAGTCCAGCCCCCTGCCCAAGGCAGAACCAATCCCAACTAAATCAACCTAGCCAGGCTTTGTCAAGCCGAGACTTAAAAACCTCTAGGAATGGAGATTCCACCACCGCCCTAGGTAACCCATTCCAGTGCTTCACCACCCTCCTAGTGAAATAGTTTTTCCTAATATCCAACTTAGACCTCTCCCACTGTAACTTGAGACCATTGCTCCTTGTTCTGCCATCCGTCACTACTATGAACAGCCTTTCTCCATCCTCTTTGGAACCTCCCTTCAGGAAGTTGAAGGCTGCTATCAAATCCCCCCTCACTCTTCTCTTCTGCAGACTAAACAACCCCAAATCCCTCAGTCTCTCCTCTGCTGGACCCTCTCCAATACATCCACATCCTTTCTATAGTGAGGGGCCCAGAACTGGACACAATACTCTAGGGGTATGTCTAGACTACATCCCTCTGTTGCCAGGTATACAGGCAAGGTATACAGGATCTGTCGCCAAAGGCTTTAGTGAGCGATAGAACCGCAGCTAGACTGCTGCTTTTCGTCGCCAAAGCTCCGTGGTGACAAAAAGAGGCAGCCATTTTTATGCTAATGAAGCACGGGAGATTTAAATCCCCGCTTCATTAGCAATTTAGGTATGTCTAATTTACATCCCTCTGGCAACAGAGGGATGTAGTCTAGACATACCCCTGATGTGGCCTCACCAGAGCCGAATAAAGGGGAATAATCACTTCTCTGGATCTGCTGGCAGTGCTCCTCCTAATGCACCCTAATATGCCATTAGCCTTCTTGGTTACAAGGGCACACTGTTGACTCATATCCAGCTTCTCATCCACTGTAATCCCCAGGTCGTTTTCTGCAGAACTGCTACTTAGCTATTCGGTCCCCAGCCTGTAACAGTGCTTGAGATTCTTCCATCCCAAGTACAGGACTCTACACTTGTCCTTATTGAACCTCATCAGATTTCTTTTGGCCCAATCCTCTAATCTGTCCAGGTCACTCTGGACCCTATCCCTGCCCTCCAGCATATCTACCTCTCCCCCTAGCTTAGTGTCATCTGCGAACTTGCTGAGGGTGCAATCCATCCCCTCATCTAGGTCATTAATAAAGATGTTGAACAAAATTGGTCCTAGAACAGATCCTTGGGGCACTCTGCTAGAAACTGACCGCCAACCTGACATCGATCACTACCGCCACTTACAAGCTGTTACAAGCCTGTATAACATAGAACAACCCTGAGGTTTCCCTATGTTACACTAGGCTCAGAGAGTGTCTGGAGATATGGAAAGTATCAAGGGTTAGTTAAAGATACCTTTACATCTACATCCCTTTGCTAAGTTGCATAGAGTAAAAGTTTCACCATTTATTAAGATGAAAGAGCTAAGAAATCATCTAATGTTATGAAAATGATACATATATAAGTAAGCACATACTTTCTATATTCTGACTTTAAACTTTCACCTGAAAAAATAAGAATTGATTAATCTTCGGTGACTAGGACTCTGTAAGCCTCTTGCCTCAGAGGATATGTTACAAAGGTTCAGAATAACTTCCACAGAGGGTTTTTTTTTCTTTCAAAAGGAGCTCAGGAAAATAATGGCAGTAACTAATCCATTACAGCTGCCTTGATGACAGGAAATATGTATAGCAATCAAATAAAAGAACATTAAACTTTCAGTTTTTAAACTTCAGTTTTTAAACTTTCTCTGAACGTCCCAGGACATAAAGAGAAAATACAAGGCATTTATTTCATTATCGGAAAACACTTTAGGACGTCAATGGGTTTTTTTGTCTGGCTGAAGATTTTGCTGTTATACTACTTCAGATTAGAAGGCTGGACTCTAAAATATTAGGAACCAGTTTTTACTTGGCATTGTTTTTCCCTCCAGAATCGTTTTTCTCTGTCTGTTTTTTCTTTATTAAAAAAAAATTTCCCTGGCACTTTCCTTTCTTCTACAGACAATATGTCTCCTTTTTTTGTCCCTTCCTATTCCTTCTCTGCATAATTCTCCAATATATATTGCTCTTATTGTTTCCCATTCTATACAGATTTGCCTTTCTCATCTTCTCTTGTTCTCTGTGTTGTTCCACTGTTTGGATATGTATCTTGTTTTGCTTTTGATCCTTCTTACATTCATTCTTTTATTTCTTAGTTTCTGCCTCTCTGTTACTTCCAAAAACAGAAGAACATTTGCAGTCAGCAGAGCAAAGACTGCATCTCTTACATGAAAATGTCTTCTCTTTAGTGGCACTTAGAAGTTTAAAATTTACTAGGTGTAACTTGCAAACAAGAGAAACGACAAAAGAAAATACAATTCTGCAATGCTTCTTGTACATTCTATTGAGACTTCTACCATTTCAGCAAGATTGAGCTCTTGCACCTCTGGATTTAGCAGTTCATAGCCCTGGCACTTCTGGACTTGCTGCATCAGATATGAAATTTAAAAAAAAATTGCTTGAACCTAGCACCTAATTGGTGACCCTTTCACTTCTTTTAATACAAATTAAATCCTGATCTAAAGGCAAAGTATTTTGCAATGAATATACACATAGAATGCAGTGACTCTGTTGAGAGCATCAGTCAAATGCTTCCTAACATTTTTTATGATCATTGTTACTGTTGTAACTGAACATTGTCAGTTAATGAGTAGCATTTTATGTGTGGTACTGAGGAGCTTAGCTTAATAGAAGTTTTTACACAGTTTGGTTAACTGAAGTAGGAAGACCAATGGAAGGAAAAGAGTTTGGAAGATGGGTTATAGTACTCGGTATGCAGCACTAGAATGCCCCCTTGCTGTTGCACTACTACTACCAAGAGAGCAGTGATTCTTAAATGTTTGTATTCACACAGCTAACTGCTTACATGCATATAACCCCTTTATATAAATTAAAACACTTTTTATATTTAACACTATTATTAATGTTGGTGGTGAAACAGGGTTTGGGGTTGACAGTTTGCAGCCACCATGCAATAACCTTGGGACCCCTAAGTGGTTAATGACTCACAGTTTGAGAACCCCTGCAATAGAGGAAATAAGGAGCACAGATGGCAGGCGAAAATGAAAATTCCACAAATTCATTTGATTTATCCAATACTCATTAGTCTCTTACTTGTAGAAGTAAGAATTTCTGTGGTACATGGGCTGTTGATAGAAGTTGAGTATGTAAAGAAGATTTATATATCATAGAAAATAAAGTCTAACAGTGGATTAATTTTCTCCCACACTAACAGAACCTCATTGACAAAACTGATGATTGACTATGAGTAAATGATCATGATCTAATTTCATTCATCATGAGCTAAGAGAACATAGTCCCATATGGTAATATATATATTTGTAATTATTATATATATATATACACATATATAATAATTATTTTTATATATATATGGGACTATCTATCTACATTTGTTGATCTTCTGGGGGTTTATATAACTAATGGAACAATGGAGAAGCTGCCAGCAATAACTACAAATCAGAAGGTTGAGAATGCAGAAACTGAAGGTATTAGTAAAAATTCTATAGGCAGTAGGGTTAAGGACAATATGAAGAAATTTTTATTGTATCAGAAACAAATAAAATCTTAGCAATGGACTGGGATCAGTCGTGGGGTAGAAAACGCAGAAATATTCAATATTTTAAAGTTTTATATTTGGAAACAAGCAGGTGATGTATTCGTATTTAAACACTGATTGTGAAACATTTTCTATTCCATCAGTAACTAGGGAAGTTTAAGTTTAAACATTTTAAGCAGGAAATATTAAATTGAAACTTTTTTATTTTAATCTGCATGGTCAGAAGATCTGCTTTCATGAGTATTAAAAGAATTGGTCAAGAGACTCTCTGAATAATTAATGTTGTTTGTTAACAAATCTTGGAACACTGGTGAAGTTACATATGACTAGAATAATGCTAGTGTTCTGCCAATATTAATAAAGGGTAAATGGGATGAATTAAGAGACTATGAATTTCTTAACCTGACATTAATCCTGGGCAAAATCATTGAAAAGCTGACATTAGATATAATTAATAAAGAGTTAAAATGATTTTATGAAAAATAGGTTGTGTCAAATAAACTTGAAATGATATTTCATGAGAATACAAGTTTAGTTGATAATGGGGATTGTTGTAGAATAATACATTTAGACTTCTGTAAGGCTTAGTCTCAAATGACATTATGACATAAGAGAACTATATAGAATCAGTGTAGTCCATATTAAATGCATTAAAAATGGTTACCTACCAAAATTTCAAAAAAGTAACTGTACGTGAGAATCATCAAGTAGTAGTGGTTTGAGTGGAGTCCCAGAAGGTTTTGTTATCAGCCCAATGCTATTCAATATTTTTGCCAACGATCTGGAAGAAAATAAAAAATTATTACTGGTAAAATTACTCAAAAACGATGAAGTGGTAAATAATAATGAGGGTGGGTCTACTTACAAATTGATTTAGATCACTTGATAAGGTGCATTTGAACTACATGTGCTTTAACACAGTAAATGCAAGGTCATGTATCTAAAAATAAATATAGGTCACACTAATAAAATCAGGGATTGCAGACTGGAAAGCAGTGACACTGAAAAGGACTCAGAGGTCACAATATATAACCAGTTGAACTGTGGTGCTGTAGGTAAAAGACCAAATGCATTCCTTGCATCTGTAAGCAGGAGAAATCAAGTATATGTTTGTGTGTGTGTGTGGGGGGGGGGGCATTACCTTGGTATATGTCTTTAGTGAGAATGTGGCTGGAATAGCATGTCTTGTTCTGGTTTCCACCTTCCAGAAAGGTTATTGACAAATTGAAGAGGGATCAGGGAAAGGGCTACAAAAATATGAAAAACATGTCTTAAAGTGTAAGATTGACTGTCTTTAATCCAGTTTATTGGCAAGAAGGGTAGAAGGTGACTTGATCATGGTTTACAAGTTCCTGCATGGGAAAGAGATTTTTGACAGCAGGGAGCTTTTTAGTTTAGTAGAAGAAAACATACTGAGATTCAATGGCTGAAAGCTGAAGCTAGACAAATACAGACTGGAAACACATTTTAACCAGGAAAGGTAATTAAAGTTTGGAACGACTAACTTCAAAATGTGATGGATTCTCCTTTCATTGCAACTTAATGTCAAGACTGAATATATTTTGAAAAGCTAGGCTATAGGTTAAAAAAGAGCCATGGATCTGATGCAGAAATGACAATGTGAAGATCTTTGGCATGTGTTATTCAGGAGGTCACAGAAGATCTGATCTTAAATTCTATAAAAAAAACATGGTTTCAGCAAAAATGCACAACTGTAACTGAAGGTATAATTTGATTCTGTGTGTGTGCCTCTTTCTCATTATAGCAAGATAAAGTAGCTGACTATATTGAGCACAACTGTGGCATTATATGTTAACATGAAATAAGGGCTCCAGATGGTTTCTTAACGTTAAATGAAAATATGAAATCCTGGTAACAGCTATTAGCTCCAATCACAGTGAGGCACAGTAGCAGCCCTCAGATTGACAGTAATTTCAGCATAAATTATTGCAATAAAAACTCACTGAAATCTTCCTTTTAATATCTTTGGAACCCAGCCAATTTTGGGAAGCTAACATAGAAGAATATTATGTCTAGAAGAAGAGCCTAAACCAGGACCACACACACAATGGCTGGAGGATTTAAACTAGCTAGAGAAAAGATACAAAAGATGAGAGTGGTGAAATGGGTAGATCCACTGATGAGGGCAGGCAGGAAAAAGGGGCAAAAGGGGCCATTGCCCCAGGTTCCAGTAATTCAAAAGGGCCTGGGGCTCCCAGCCACTACCACTACTACCACAGGAGTACTGGCAGACAGAGCTCTGGGGCCCTTTAAATCACCATCAGAGCACCTCACATTGTGCTCCAGGCAGCTCTCAGGGCTGGCTGCTCCAGTCCAATCTCTTTCAGCTAAGGCGCCGCTGCTTCTGGGAGTACAGAGGTGACTCCTCACTTTGCCTAAAGTCCGTCAAGTATGTGGCATCCCTGGGCCCAAGAGAACATCTTCAGATGAGCCCAGCTTCCTGAAACCCACAGCAGCAGGGAAAAGAAAGGATGCTAGGATTTATCAGCATGACTCCTCATAGTCTGTATAGCCCCTCCCTGTTATCCTCTGTCTAGTAGCTATCTGATAAATATGAAGGTACATCTCCCTCAAGCATCTGGAAAGAAAGGACGGTGTGTTTTTTTTTTTAAAACTTCCCTCATATGGTGGCACTTGTCTGCTCTGAAGGCGGCTAAAACATTTTATCTCCATACTCTTCTTGCTGCTGCTAGGTTGCTGAGTCTCCATTGTTGCTGCTCTCCCAGCCTTTGCTTTTTTAGATTTTCTTCTCTATGAATAATGGCAGTGACTAACTCTGTTGGTGCTCAGAGACTTCCTAAGCAGCAGCAACGTGAAATGACATGTGTAATGTACATATACACTGTCTAACTCCATTGCTGCCTGTGGTTTCCGAGAAACAGCTGTGAAACAGACTCAGACTGACTCAAGTAGTGTTAATTTCACTTGGCATAACTCTGTTTCCAGACTCAATAAGGAAAACCCCACAGCACAACTGTTTACATGTAGTCCACAGGTGGGAGATTTCTTTTTGCATCCATAAGGCTGGCATAAAAAAATACCAACATTTTTCAGAAATCTACCAACTAGTTGAAGCATTACACCAACTTTCGTGCAAGTGCATGAGAGAGAGAGAGAGAGAGAGAGAGAGCGAGCGAGCGAGCGAGCATGTAGCTATGCAGTATATTTAACCATGGACAATGAGGCTTACTAGCTGGGACACATGTGACTTTAGGCAAATGATTTCATACCTGTGTGCCCCTATTTCTCATCTTATAGACTAAAGTTACTAAAGGCAGGGATTTTCTCTTCCTCTGTGTTTGTGCAGCTCCTAGCACAATGATACCCAATCACTCAGTACTTTTAGGCTCCACTGCAATATAAATAACAGCAAACAAATTACAATGTACATTGCCTGAACCCAGAAATGTCCACTGCAATTAAACAGCCCCACAATCTGAGTGAGCACTGTGAGCCCACGTCAACTGGCACAGGCCAGCTGCTAGTTTTTAATTGCAGTGTAGATTCACCCAGAGTTTCCCAATCTTTCTGTGCCACCTCTAGTTTTCTTCAGGATTACCTCTCTTTCCTCATTCTGACCCTCTTTCCATAATGACCCACTCTCCTCAACTCTGCTCTTCACTCTTTTTTTTCTCCCTGGATTTCTTTGTAACCTTTCTTCTTCTGTATCCCTCCCTCAAGGCTGTTTGTTGGTGGTGGAATGTACTGATGCTCAGGACCAGAGATAACCAGTGCTGGTTATTTCCCATTTCACAATTACTGCTGGACTGGGCTGCACCCAGAGTTACAGTGGGAGCAAGGGAGCAGTGAAAAACGGGAGGGAGAGGAAGTTTAAGCTGCACAGAAGCATCTAGTAGCCCAAACAGGAAACTGAAGGAAACCCCTTGCTCATTGCCTGCAGCCTGGCTGAGAGTGACATTTCAGCTGGCATGATTTGAGAGGGTGACAGAAGGGGCAAGTGTGTAAGTGTCATTCCAGATGAGTGACACATGTTTGTAATTAGTATTGGCAAATGAATGGTTCAGTGCGTTTTGCCAAACCGTGTTCTCCTTTCACTGAATTCACTAATTCTAGTGCATGATAATAACTGAGAAATGAAAAGGAGATTTGGTTATCTGATCATTCTCCGCGATAGTGTGATATTTTCTACTCTTTTGTTGGTTTACCATACCCTGGTTCACTCTGCCTTCACAATGTGCTTTCCCCATTGGACGACTGGTCCTAGTATAAATGATTTAATGGTTGAGAAACTTTTGTGATTCAAAATTTACATTTTCTTGTTCTTTCTTAAAACTTTATGCAATGGGCACACTTAAAAATCTCTTCATAGGTCTGGAGAGAATAGAGGTTCTGGCAGCATTCCCTTTTGTGTGTATAGTGAATATTGAGGGAACTGGTAATTAAGGTGGTCAAAAATTTTCCATCAATACTGTTTTTTGTCAGAAAAATGGATTTTTGACTAAATGGCATTTTTCATAAAAAGTGTGTGGTATCCACAGAAAGCTTTGACATTTCAATGAAATAGTAAAAAACCAGTGCTTTGGAGCTCAAAATAAAAATATTTCAATTTAAACCGGTGGCGCAGTGCTTCATGGAAGGTGCTTTCAGGTGTCTCCAAGACTCTGGAGGTGGGACATCTATCATAATGCACCATTTTGTGAAGGAGAGAAGGTGCTTCATAGCAGCCCTGATTGTGAAGCACCTTGGGAGATGTGGTCTGACCAGAGAGCCTAACCAATATAGAAGAATGGAAATGCAATGTACCTAAGTACAACTCACACAAAGCGCCACAGCTAACACTTTTGGGGAAAAAATCAGATTTATATAAACACTGCCAAATTAAGTGTAAAAATGTAATAAGAAAAGCAAAAAAAGATTTTGAGGAACAGCTAGCCAAAAACTCAAATAAAGAATAGCAAAATGTTTTTAAGTACATTAGAAGCAGGAAGGCTGCTGAAGAAACAGTGGGGCCCCTGGACGATTGAGATACAAAAGGAGCAATCAAGGACGATAAAGCCATTGCGGAGAAGCTAAATGATTTCTTTGCTTCAGTCTTCACAGCTGAGGATGTTAGGGAGATTCCCAAACCTGCACCGTCCTTTGTGGGTGATGAATCTGAGGAACTGTCCCGGATTGAAGTGTCATTAGAGGAGGTTTTGGAACAAATTGAAAAACTTAATAGTAACAAATCACAGGGACCGGATGGCATTCACTCAAGGGTTCTGAAAGAACTCAAATGTGAAATTAACTGTGGTTTGTAACCTATCCTTTAAATCAGCTTCTGTACCCAAGGACTGGAAGACAGCTAACATAACACCAATATTTAAAAAGAGCTCTAGAGACGATCCTGGCAATTACAGACCAGTAAGTCTAACGTCAGTACCGGGAAAATTAGTTGAAACAATAATAAAGTATAAAATTGTCAGACACGTAGAAGAACATAATTTGTTGGACAAAAGTCAGCATGGTTCCTGTAAAGAGAAATCATATCTTCCTAATCTATTAGAGTTCTTTGAAGAGGTTAACAAACATGTGGACAAGGGGGATCCAGTAGATATAGTATACTTAGATTTCCAGAAGGCCTTTGACAAGGTCCCTCACCAAAGGCTCGTATGTAAATTAGGTTGTCATGGGATAAGAGGGAAGATCCTTTCATGGATTGAGAACTGGTTAAAAAACAGGAAACAAAAGGTAGGAATAAATGGTAAATTTTCAGAATGGAGAGGGGTAACTAGTGGTATTCCCCAAGGGTCAGTCCTAGGACCAATCCTATTCAACTTATTCATAAACAATCTGGAGAAAGGGGTAAGCAGTGAGGTGACAAAGTTTGCAGACGATACTAAACTGTTCAAGATAGTCAAGACCAAAGCAAACTGTGAAGAACTTCAAAAAGGTCTCACCAAACTGAGTGATTGGGCAACAAAATGGCGAATGAAATTTAATGTGGATAAGTGTAAAGTAATGCACATTGAAAAAAATAACACCAATTATACATACAATATGATGGGAACTAATTTAGCTACAACTAATCAGGAAAGAGATCTTGGAGTTATCGTGGATAGTTCTCTGAAAACGTCCATGCAGTGTGCAGCGGCAGTCAAAAAAGCAAATAGGATGCTAGGAATTATTTAAAAAGGGATAGAAAGTAAGATGAAGAATATCTTACTATCCCTGTATAAAACTATAGTACGCCCACATCTTGAATACTGCGTACAGATGTGGTCTCCTCACCTCAAAAAAGATATTTTGGCATTAGAAAAGGTTCAGAAAAGAGTAACTAAAATAATTAGGGGTTTGGAAGGGGTCCCATATGAGGAGAGGCTAAAGAGACTGGGACTTTTCAGTTTAGAAAAGAGGAGCCTGAGGGGGGATATGATAGAGGTATATAAAATCATGAGTGGTGTGGAGAGGGTGAATAAAGAAAAGTTATTTACTTGTTCCCATAATATAAGAACTAGAGGACACCAAATGAAATTAATGGGTAGCAGGTTTAAAACTAATAAAAGAAGGTTCTTCTTCACACAGTCAACTTATTCATATTCGCACAGTCAACCTGTGGAACTCCTTGCCAAAGGAGGCTGTGAAGGCTAGGACTATAACAGAGTGTAAAAAAGAGCTAGATAAATTCATGGAGGTTAGGTCCATAAAAGGCTATAAGCCAGGGGGTAAGGAATGGTGCCCCTGGCCTCTGTTTGTCAAAGGCTGGAGAAGGATAGCAGGAGACAAATTGCTTGATCATTGTTTTCGGTCCACCCTCTCTGTGGCACCTGGCACTGGCCACTGTCAGCAGACAAGATACTGGGCTAGATGGACCTTTGGTCTGACCCAGTATGGCCATTCTTATGTTCTTATGAAATATTTTGCCAAAAATATTTTGCCATTGAAATTTTCAATGGGGAAAATACTATTTTCTTACCAGCTCTACCTGTAAGAGCTCTAAAAGTAGAATGGACTTTAAGGACTGTTATGCACCCTCATATCAATACAAGCAATTACTGTTCTCCTTGGCTTTATAGATAATTGGTTTATAATAATTAGGACACATGCATTAATTAGGGAGGATTTATCCAGGCCTGTTTAGATTTTCATACAGTTTGAGTCTCCTAAACCATTTTTTCCATCTTTATTTGAATTGTTTTTGTGAAAGCATTTTTTTCATTCCCATTTAGATGACATTTCATACTGTGCTGCAATTAGCAAATGTAAAATTAATTTAACATTTAATTGTTCCCCTTTAACTGGAAGTTCCAATAAGGCACTCAACAATTTATATAAAAGTTCAGTCTATTTTAAAAACAACAAACATTTTACATATTTTTTTCAATTTGATCTTTGAACATTTGATCTTTGCACATTTTTTTTCCAAACAGGAAGAAAGAGAATTTCACCACTTTGCGTCCAACAGATTTCCCTAACATTTGTCTGTTTACTTATTCTTTTTAAATAACAATATGTGGTTGTTGTATTTTGTATATAGGCCAGTCTAAATTCTGTTATTGGTTTTTCATGTGGTGATCATACCAGTATGGAGCAGGGGGAAATGCCTTTTAGACAAAGCTGAGAAATGACCTTTGTTCTAGAATCAAAATAATTCCCATCTTGATGCACTATTAAGATCTACAGGGATTTCCATAAAGCAGAGTGCTGGCAACAACTGATTTTGTAACATCTCCCAAAAGCCATACTGGTGCAGTCATGCATGCCTGATCCTGAAGCCTCACTACAATCTACTACTCTTCTGGCAGCTAGCTTCTTAGCCCAGTGTAGGAAGCTGTGGCTAAATATCTAGACGAAAGGAAGAATTGGTTCTTGCAGTTCTGCTTACTAATCACCCCCTCCACACACACACACAGATTGAGGATATTATTACCATGGAATAAAATCAGCAGATAAAACAATGTCATACCCAGTTCTTCCATGCCAGTGCAGAAGAAAGAGGAGGACAATGACATTTATACCTTCATTCTTCATAGATACATTGGGTAGTAATTGGACAGTCAGTGGCAAATGGATCCAATGTCTTCTGTGTTTAAACCAAGAACA
Source organism: Pelochelys cantorii (assembly GCA_032595735.1). Lineage (NCBI taxonomy): Eukaryota > Metazoa > Chordata > Testudines > Trionychidae > Pelochelys > Pelochelys cantorii. Next base: position 75,460,574 of record CM064328.1, read on the forward strand.
GCTGCTAAAATGTCTCATGATCCCAAATGAATGGGTACCAGGTTTCTCAAAACACAACCCAATACACTCCCATGGAAAATCCTATTTTAGAGCCATTTCAAATTGCAATGTGGTCAGGGAGCAAAACACAGTCTGGTACTGCTCGCTGAATGGGGATAAGGCCAAACCAGGATAAATGATTACATCATTACAAGTTGAACTTCACTCGTCTGGCACGCTCTAGTCCGGCAACATCTGTTGTCCAGCATAATTTTAGTTAGCAACATGTCCACTTAGCATGGGTGTGGCCAAGTTTCTCGTGGTCCCATAAAGTTTTTTTAGAGTCAGCAATCCTGGCTCTCAGTGTTCTATGCTATTATTTAGCTCCAATTTACCCCTAAATGTCTTCTAAGATCCCAGTAAGCAGTGACAATGTTCGTAATGCTGCTAGACAATACTGACCTCCCATGGTCCAGCAAATTCTCTGGTTCAGCAGTTGTCAGGTCCTGAGGCTGCCATACTAGAGATATTCAACCTGTAGTATGCCTGAGCAATGCAGGTGGGCTACAACAAAAATGAAATTTCCACAAAGACAACAGTGGAATCTGGTCACAAAAGCTTTGTCATGGGGATGACATAGGAATCTCAGAGGATCTCAAATTGTCTCAGTCTCTCCATAACTCACCTGTAAACCCCAACAACGATCAACAGAGCTATCTGTCAGGCATGAAGCTATGGGTGGGTTAAGGTGATACTCGGCTACAAACCACTAGAACCCTACATGAAAGAGAATAAGGAAATCTGGCATTATACATTCTTTGGGGGTGATTTATCACTCTGCCCAGACTGGAGATTAGACCTCTCTTCCAGCAAAGATGCATACAATGCAGGAACAGGGAGCATGGCAATTAAGGTGGCTTATTGACATCTTCATCCCCATATTGTGGGGCTATCACGGGCCTGTAGGGCCTCTTGCAGTGGCCAAGACTATACTGATCATAGTGTGGCTCCATCCAAGCCCTGCTCCCTTGCAGAGTCTTTGTTGTGAAGAGATAGTGTGCTGGGTCTAAGTCACCTAAACATTTACGTACAATAGCACCTTTCACCAATGGGTAGCTCTGATGCCTTTACATCATCTTTAAACTTCTGGAGTGGTGTAAATGTATTGTGGGACAATAAGGAGGTGAGTCCTTCATATTCTTTTTCTGTTTCCAAATACAACTCTTAACCCACACTTTGCACAGCAGACATGTATTTAAATGCCCTGTCCATGGATTACACATTGCTTTCCAGCACAAGATTAATCACACACAATAATTGCAATAATAAACAAACTACCTATCACATAAACATCTGAATAGACTGACTGCTAGCTATTTGTAAGGGGATGTGGTGGGAAGGAACCCAAACAAATAAAAAGTTGACATTAGGAAAAATCTCCTCTGTATTGGATTTATCTGAATCAATATTTCCACAGCTTAAGCACCATCTGTTTCCTCCTTGTCCTAAAACATTCATGGAGAAAGAAATTATAAGTTGATCTCCACAGAGAATGTTCATTTTATCAAAACTGCTTAGTCCAAAGTCCAACCTTACTAATAATCATTGATGCCTCCCACTATCAAAGAACAATATAATTGTAATCAGCATGGAATGAAAATAGAAATTCTTAGATGGCAGTTGTGTCAATATCTAAACTTTTTCTCATAATAACAGGAATTCATTCTCCAAGTACATTATTATAGAGTATGTACATCTATATCACAAATTGTAGTATGGGTAGGCTTACTTATAATACCTTTAAGCTGGCTATCATAGTTACAAGAACAGCGGTAGGGGATGCTGATACAGTGCACATTCAGAATCTCATGGGTGGTTAGCCCATGCTACCACATCTTCACTATTACATCCTTACAACCTGTGCCAGCTACATTAAAATTTATGTGGATGTGCATTATGCATTGATGCATCTTAGAACTATAATCCCACAAAACAAGGACATCAAAGCAAGACAGTTAGGCAGTCAAACAAAACACATATCAATCATGAACCAGTTCAGTGTGAACCATACAAAACACTAATCCAAATGGGAGGTATATAGCAATCATACTTAAGTGACTGCACACCCCCAATGCTATGAACACTGAGGCTGTGTCTAGACTACATCCCTTTTCGAAAAGGGATGTAAATTAGACACTTTGAAATTGCAAATGAAGCCGGGATTTAAATGAGGTTTACAGGATCTTTTGAAAAAGGGTTTTATTTTTGAAAGAGCCCTGTCTAAACTGCCGTTTTTCTATCGAAAAGTCCTGTTTTGAAAAAAAACATGGCCACCATTATGCAAATAAAGCACAGGAAATATAAATCCCAGCTTCATTTGCAATTTTGAAGTGTCTAATTTACATCCCTTTTTCAAGAAAAGGGATGTAGTCTAGACACAGCCCTACACAAAGAAACAGGAATTGGGACTCTGAATTCTGGGAGCAGCAACTAGGAACAGAGAGCAGGAAGCAATAATGAGGAAGGCAACACACATACAACACCACTCATCAGAGTATGCCTACCTGTGCTGTACTCACACCTTCATATATGGTGTAATAAACCCAAGGTGGTAGTGGTCTTCCTAAGGTTATGGGACATCATAAACCAGCATGATGTGACTATAGCCATCTGTTTTAATTTACTTTAATTGAGGCATAGAAAAGCTAACAAACAAACAAAAAACAAACAGAAAGTACGTCAGCCATTATTTAATATGTTGACTGGCTAGACCTGGAAGTACAAGACATTAACAAGTTAAATTGTGATATCTCCAAAGAAAGGCTTATGACAAATTAGGGCTGAGCAAGGTGACAGTCAGATCTTCTCTGGATATTATAGCCAAGAATCATTGTCCTAAATCTTGTCTTTTTGCTATGTAGCTCAAGATAGGAAGTGCCATCACAATGTGATATTTATAAGCTCATGACAGCTGTTGGCAGATCTTGGAAAAGCAAGGAAAAATCCCTTTTGTCTTGCTGAGGAGAAGGTGAAAGCACTCCTGAGAACAAGGAAAGTAGGGGCTTTGTTAAATTCTGTTTTGAGTAAGCTCCATTTTAATCTTTACCTGCTGCTATAAACTCGCCTGTCAATAGATTGTCTTAAGGAAGTGGGTACAAGTGCCTAGACACTGTTTATGTGTTTAGAAGAATGAAAAATGGGGAGGTGAACAGTGCTCTAATTGCTGGTCCTCCTGCAGTGCAAAATGGCCTCCAACATTAGGAAAATTTTCCATTTGTGTCTGAATACATTTAACTATGTGATACACTGATAGGTTTTAGTGCCATTCTGCTACCCCTTCTTCATCCTCCTCACCTCCAATGTTTCCTCAAGGCATGACAGTTGATTGGGTCACTTGTAAAAGGAAAACTGGACTGTAAGTTCTAATAGAAACCTACGGCAAGAGATTTTACCCATCACCATCTCCTCAATCAACTTAACCTCCCACTTGTCATGCAACATTCATTCCTAACATTCTTCCTGAGAACTCCCCAAACACCATTCCTGTCTGGAAGTAGTCTGGTATTTTTTAACTGGGGATGGGGCAAGAATATTGTCCCCATTCAGAGCCCCTTTTTTCCTGGACAACATTTGGGCTGGCAGCCTTCCCTTTAGCCAGAGATTGGGCCTTGCAGTTGGCTTCTAGGGCAGGGAGCCACGCCATTCCTTCTGGAAGTCCCTCTTCTGCTGTTTCTAACTCTGAATCTGCTGTTGCTGTATCTCTCACTCTCTCCACCCACCTTCTAACTGCGGAGGCTTTTATAGGCCTCCAACAGGCCTGAAGTGGAGTCATCTAGCCCCAATCAGCCTGGCCAGCTCCCTGCCAGCTGCTCTTAATTGCCCTGCAGCCTTCTACTCCTACTTATCAGGCGTTTTAACGTTTCTGGACTGCCTTTTCCCCACTCTGTAGCAGTCCTCTGGTCTGACTCTGTCACATACCCCCCCACTCCCCAGCTCACCACTATGGAGCTGAGCTACTGGGTCAGAAAACAGTGTACCCTTGATAAGCCATCTGCCTTTCCGTGCTGGACCTGTGTTGCACACAGAAGTGGAAGGGCTGAAGGGACAGGAACCACCTGGTTTTCCTTGCATTCCTGTCCTTGTTCTGAATCAGTGACAAGGGTAAACTTTTGCTTGAGTAGGTAGTAGTGTAGGCTGTCTATGGCCCATTTTACTGCAAGGTATTCCCTCTCTACTACAGTGTAGCTTTGTTCTCTCTGCAGCACTGTTTCCTGTAAGCTGTGCGGCAGCACAGCTTCACAGGTGATTCATCAGCCCTGCTCAGTCAGTCAACTCTGGGCATGGAGTCCTGAGCCTCTGACTGGGAGGGGCTGATTAATCACCTGTGGAGCTTCCTGCTGAGATACAGGACTAGATGTTCTTCTTCCTTGACTATTTGTGAGAATACTGCACCTAACCCTGGCTCCGCCTCTGTGACTCTAACCATGACTAAGGGAAGAAGAAAATAGGACTAGAACCATGGAGAATGCTTTATCTACAAATAGAAGCTGATGTAATGGGTGTAATTGTGCGATAGGCACTTTCCAAGTTGAGGATTTATTTTGAAAATTGGAGGGTCTCCATTGGGAACACTACCTGCTCTCAAAATCGGGGGTAAAACATTACATTTTCAATTGTTTTTTTTTTTTCAAAGCAAACAGATCAGTTCCTGGGTAACCAACCCAAAGATTACAAATTTGATCTATGTCTCAGTCTGGCTTTGACTTAGGAGCCATGCTCCAGAATAAAGAGTCTCTTGGCTCAAGTAGTCTGCTACATGGTGTGATCCTGCTGTGTGAGCAGCCTTCTGAGTCAGATCCTGCCCATTGAAGCCTCTTGGGAGCTTCTCTTCATTAGCAGGGATGAACTTCTGGTTCCGCCTTGTCAGTTTATATATGATACTGCTGAGGTATTGTCCAACTACATTAGCATTGCTTTGTGTGCAAGAAATGTTTTCAGTGCCAGAATTGTCCTGCTCCTTGAACCACCTTGAATCCCATAACACTGGTACATTTCCCTCCAGTTTTATTCATTGGCCTGAACAGAATGCTTGTCGAGATCTGTTGCTTACCCTGTTGATGATGCATATGGTGATAATCACACAAGCTGGCTCTGACTGTGGATTTCAGTATTTATCCATTAATTTAAATAGAGTTTTACTTTTTGTTGGTGCTTAATTTAGACCATATTGATTTCAAAATTTGAGAAAATTTTGTCCCGTGTCCCATCATCTAAAGTCATTCATGAAGTCACACCTAGGTAATTAACAATTCATGAGGGCTTCAGACAGGTGCAAGGTTTTTTTCTTTTTGGATAGTTCTTTTTCCTACTCTTTCCTGATCAGGGAGTCAAATGTTATAGCTCTTAAGTGGTAAAGTGATTGAGCAAGGAATTATGTGGGGGTTTTTTATACTTTCTAGCAGCTACTGAGTGTTGAATTGTGTTCTGATTTTTTTAAGTGATTTCCCAAATGTCATGGTCAACCAGTTCAGAGCAGGTATTAAGTACATTTTGTTGTTGTTTTTTTAAGGTTGTGACTCTTTGTGGTCCTGGGGAGAGTGAAAGATTGTGTGCAGCATGTATTAGTGTAAGTGATGCTAGCTTTCTGATATGGGAATACGCATCATGCAAATCAATAAATGCCAAGTAATTCCCTTGATCAACTGCTGTGATATACAACCTTAATACAACCATCTTGAAACGCTTGCATTTGATTAATTCATTCAATCATTTGAGGACTGAACTTGTCTGACCCTTCGGGATCTATAAAACATTGAAAATACAGCTGCAGACCCTTTGAGGATTTGACATTAGATTTATGTTTCTGATGTCTAACAGAAAGTCTCTGATAAGGTAGAGACCTCTTTTTTTCAGGTGTAGGAGACATTTACGTTTCTTACCTTAAAGAGAATATTCCAAAGCTGTAAGAAATATCAGTATGAGATGATTGACAGAAGCCTCTTGTCCTGTGTAATCTCTGCACGTTTTCTGACACAGAAAGACAGCCTCATCCCTAAAGGAACTTTCAGTAAGAGAAGGAGAATAGCATCAAACATTTTCTATGATTTGATGGGATGGCCATCCTGCAATCTCTTTCTGCCTTATCTGGCAAAGAAGCTCTAAAAATAGTACCAGTTACACATGGACTTTTAACAAACTAACCAGAGACTCATTCCCCTCCTCCTCCCTCCTCCACCAATGCCCCTGCCCTATGCTGAACTGCACAAGCTTTTCCCTTGGCTGCTGGAAAGCAATGATTTTGTTTGTTAATTTATTTTATGGTAGTATCTAGCTGTTCTCAATCAGCTTGTGTTCCTTGATAGCTAGAGGCACTAAACTTAGTTTATTATAGATGCAAAAAAAATTCCAGTATTTTAGTCAGAAAACTTGTGTTGCTATGAAATTGTAAGAGACGTTTTAAGCTAATGGAAATTATATGTGTAACTGCATCACACAAAGCGTCTCTAATAAGAAATTAAGAAAGAACTTAGATTGTGAATATTTTCAGAATTAAAGGGGCTCACATTTCCCTGGTCTTTTCATTTATCAGCTTAGTCTGCTTAGCTCCCTAAGGGTATGTCTATACAGAAGCGTTATTTCGGACAAAATAACATAGTGTGCGTCTTCACTACAAATCTTTATTTCAAAATAAAGTTGAACTGGAAGACTTCTTACGCCAACTCATGGTAACCCTCATTTCACCAGGAGTAAGGGAAGTAGAAGGAAGAGTGTTCTTCCTTTGACTTCCTGCTGTGCACCGAAAGCAATTGACATCACTGAAGTTCTTAATTTGACTTTAGCCCTGCTGTGTAGATGTACCCTAAGTCAGATCACAGAGGCATTTGAGACATGAGGCTTGAATGGGCTTTGTGAAGATTCACTCTGAGGTGTCTTCAACTTTGAACAGAGTTGTGTCAATTTCCATATTACACTAGTCTAATATTTCTTAATCTGAATTAATTTTTATTTTATCACTTCAATTTCTAAATGCCTTACCTTACTATTCTTCATATTTTTAGTTAGTATTATGCTTGTTCATACCATATCTTCATACCTTCAATTTTCCATCCACTGGAACTTCAAGATTTCAAACTTGCTATTGATTCTAGCTGTTGTTGTCTGAATCATGTTAGGCTTTTATCACTTTGCCTTGAAGTTCCTGACATCACTTGATAAGTTAAAGCTATACCATCTATCAATGTAAAACCAACAGTATGATGACCTTGACTTACAGCTCTTAGGAGTAAAAATATGGTATCTTTTTGGGATACTGATAGTATGTTTATCTTTGCAGGAACCGGTGATAGGTTCAAAATATTAAAAGGAAAACTATTGGCTTAGTTATAGGTTTCTAATTAGAATGACATCTAATTCATCTTATACAGTACACCCTCGCCATACAAGCCTTTTCTTTGTCATGGGCAGGGGTTCATTATAGTGAAAGGACCGTAAAAATGAACCGTAAACTGCTGGAGCAAGTTAATCAAGTCACCTTGAATAAAGATGTCAAGTAATTACCTCTGCTTATTATTATTATTTTTATTTATTAGTATTTATTAATTAATAAATTATAAGGCTACATATTGATCAGGGAGGGTGATTTTAGGTGACTTGCTCAAGGGCACCCAGTATGCCAGTGGCAAAAATAGGCTTAAAATCTAGGCATCTTGAGTGCTAGTCTAGTGTTCTGTCCACAAGGCTACTGGACTAGGTTTTCTCAGATGAGAAATATTATATTATATTTTTGCAATTCTTTTTTTTTTGTCTGGTGTCCTGATCAACTGTATATCAAGACTACAAATTATTCAAAATACAGTAATATATTTTAGTAGGAATATAGAGGTCACAAATAGAGCTCGTTAAACATTTTCTATAGGAATAATTTTCTGACAGAATATGCATTTTTTGCACAATTAAAATTTCCTTTGTGAATATTTCAATTTCCCAAGTATATTTTAATTTTCTCTCTGGAAAATGTAAATGAAGTATTTTGTTTTAGGTGGGGCTTACCCCAATCAATGTATTTCAGATTGTTGAATGTACCCAAAATATTTTGTTTCAAGTCAATTCAACATTGAACTGCATTTCTCAGCTGTAGAGTCTTGCCTCCTGGGAGCTGGTGTTTTGAGTGTCTGTTCTCTCTTACATGCTGGGCTCTGTGACCATCATGCTTCCTTCTGATGGAGCAGAGTAGGGCATTATTGGAGTCATATGGCTGCAAGTGCAGCTTGTGAAATACAGAGATGTAGGCTAGCTACAGAGCCTTGCCTATTGGGAGAATGCAGGCAGCAAGCAAACTGAACCCTAACTCCCACAAGGCAAAACCCTATGGTAGGGGAATGGAATTTACTGTTGAACTGACTTGAATAAGAGGCAGTTCAATGCACTGAAATGAAACATGGGCATACCAAACTGTTTCATTTCAATTGAAAATATTGAAATAAATGTTAAATAATTTCCAAATCAAATCTGATCTGTGTCTCAGTCTGATTCAGGTTCAGGAACCAGGCTCCAGGACAAACTGTCTCTTGGCTCAACCAGACTTTTGTGCAGTGTGATTCACCTGTAAAAGTAGCCTTCAGGGTGAGATACTTCAGACATGACAAATTTCAATGTTTCAACATTTCTTTCAATTTGGGATGAAATGTTAAATATTGGGACTATCAAGCAGATTTTCTTGGGTTTGCAAGTTGGAATCTTATCCTGAAAACACTTAACCCATTCAAGTAACTTTATCTGTGACTAGTCCTGCTGAAATATGTTAGTGCTTGGAGAATCAGGCCTCTGCACTAGAAATTTCACAAGAACAGATTACAGAGAGAAAGAGAGAGAGAGCGAGAGACTGAGAAGTAGGGCAAGGAGGACAGGATTTGGAGTTCATATGCACATAAAAACAAGAGAGTAGGAAAACAATGATAACCAAATTTTGAAAATCCTAAAAAAGTTTCACATTTCAGTTTTGTATTGAAGTTTTGTGCTGTGCACATGTCACATTTTAACTAGACTAGTTTGCTCTTTTCTATCAAAAAACATTTTATTAACCGGGAAAACAGTAACTCTGAAGGCACTGTATTGCAAAACTAAACACAGAATAAAATAAAGGAAGCATATGTCCATGATTTTGTTCTACCCATGAAATTCCATCTGATCGATCACATTAAGAGCTTTAATACATTTATCTTCCTCATTTGTTGCATAGTGATAGATATCCAAGTTTATTATATATATATATAGAGAGAGAGAGAGAGAGAGAGAGAGAGAGAGAGAGAGAGCGCATATATTGCGTTTTTTCTGTCAGCCCAATGAATTTCCTGTTAGATTAAGTTAGGGTGACAGGTGCAGGTTTTTGATGTGTGCACTACTAATGTAACATAGTTTGCATATTTTTGGAAGAATGTTGTAAGCTTGATCATTTTAAATGCTAGAATTTTCTAAGGGATCCTGTAAATTGAAAGATACAGTCCAGCAAATTGGTCAAATGAATTATTAAAAGCAGGATAAGAATTAATCAAGAGAAGCTAAAACAATCTAAGGATGCATGGAGTCTAGCAGTTTTAAACATATTCCCTCTGTTTTCCGCTATGAATATAGCACTCTGTTTTCCAAAACTGCTATGCCATTTTAGTTGCAACTGTTCAATCATTGTGACATTTAGTGTCGATGATTTCATTTGCTAGAAGAAGTACCATTATTTAAAACAGATCCTCTGGGTTAAAGACAGCAACAACAAATGTAGGCAAAGGAATGAATTTCATAAAAGCTTGTACACTTATTTTAAAAATTGCTCTTGGGAAGCTTTAAAGCAAAACAAAATGCCAAAATATTACCATTATATTTTCTTATCAAGTATAATTGGAAATTGATTTGGACTGTGCTATGAAAAGAAATATACAGAAAGGCGAAATATTTAGGAGGGAGACAAATCTCTCTCTCTCTCTCTCTCTCTCCATAAAACATTCCTATTTTTACTATAGGAAAATCAAATCCTCCTAAAAATGTATAATCAATTTCTATTCACTTTTTGTATATTTTCACTAAAATTAGAGATGGGTAAACTGACTTGGTAATACTAAGAACCACCTCTGAAAACAAAACAAACCTTTTGGAAGGTGATCAACTATTGTTTCTCTTTCATTATTTTCCATTTTTACAACCATTTTAAATTCCAGATTATAGGCTGACATCAGACAGAAAATAGCTGAAATTCAGGGAGAGAGTGATTTTGAGTTACTCTGGGCTTGATAGCTGGAAGTATTTTTGTAATTAATCATTTAAAGACTGCTGTAAAATATATAGCATGGTAGTACCTGAAGTACCTTAACACTATGTCAGTTACAACTATATAACACGCCACACCTGCCCTATTTCGTTTTTTTTACAGTGTTGTTTTTGATTTCACACACAGAAATGTAATGATGGTGTAACTTTACTGATTTTCATGAATTCAAATAGCCTTGATTTATAATTCCAGGAATACAAGATTTAGGCTCAAAAGCATAACTGAAAACAAACTGTACAAGTCAAGCATGATTACTTGTAGAATGAGATGTGACTGTTAGAGTTTGTGGTACCTAGAATCTTATAAAAAATGAGTAATTTCTTTCATTTTTTTTCAAACCAGATTTTGTAAATTCAACAGGTTTGACTAAAGTTAAAATGTTTATCCAAGCAGAAACAAAATGCCAAACCAATCAAAATACTAGTTAAGTTCACCAGTTCTGAACTAGAACATTCCATAACTGTCTATCATTTCACTGCAAGGAGACATGCAATTCCTTTAGGTTTGTGATGTTGGTACATATCACAATGTGTAGAAGATTTGCCATGACTAGTTTATTTCATCTTTATTCTCCTGCTACAATGCTTTCTTTGTAAAGAGTAGAATCTAATGAAATATTTCACAAGTTTAGTTCTTGACAGACATGTACCAACTTTGTTTTTCTATTAGAAATAATTTTGGGTGCCTTTGACTTCTGTGTTTAAATAAAATACATTGAATGCTGGGATACAGCAGTTCCCTTTAAGAGAGATTTATAATAGTGAGTTTGTTGATGAATCACATATTTCAGTAATAACTGATTTTTAGGTTCATTTCTAAAGAGAACAGGATCAGCTCTTTGCATTTTCTTATGGATATTTTACATGAGACATGGACTAATTCTTTATTTGATTAACAAATCCAAAACCGAATCTACATTAAATATTTGCATAATTTCACATAGGTTTATGGCAAAAGGAACAAACACTTTTCCCCTCTAGCACACACACTTTATTATACAGAAGAGATGACTACATGTTCATCTCCATTATTTGTATACAGCTTTTCTTATACAGTTACGGGAAACAAACTGTTTTACTCCACTCACTTTGTGAAAAAGGAAGTGGTGCCATTAAATGGAATTACCTCATCCGGCACTTTAGTTTTTGTCATGCCAATTCACAGAGATCAGTGGGGAAACAGCAGATGTGAAAGTTAGTTGACATCAAATAATGTGAACGGAAGACTTTCCTATGGGAAAGAAAGTGCTTCATTACACTTTGTCTAATCTAAGAACACTAGTTCTATGAAGCTGTCAGAAGATTAGAATATGATGGGTTTTATTATGCAGATCTGGTAGAGTGAATTCAACAGTTAAAAAGTTAGAGATGACTCTCCATTTGGGGAATTACAGTAAGTGATTAGGACTTTAGTATATTTAATCCAGAATGCTGCAACTTCTTCCCTTGTGTCTGTTTAGAGTAGATGCAGCAAAATGTCTTTGATCCCCGAGTAACTGTCACATCCTCAGTGTGTGTAAATGCCACTTTTAGAGCATTTCAATTGAGAAATGAAACAGTGCCACTTCTTGAAATGAAGAATTTAGAAGCACAGTAGCATCAGCCCTCCAAAGCATTAATGTTTAAAAACTTCTGCTTCTCTACTATCCTTACTTTATGTTTTGTTTTTAATATACTGCTTGGCATTATTTGTCCAGTTAGGAATTACAGCTGGAGAACTGTGAGTCTCACTACATCAGTCAAGGGGGCACTCTTTAGAGAGATTGCCCCACAGGGAGTGGGAAAATGTGAAAGTCAGTTAATAGAGTAATGTTGAGCTGGCACATCCAGTCACTGGCTAATGGATAATAGTTGTCAGTATGGGAGTTTAAAGCCACTGATAGTGTTAGGCTGCCTTTCTGAGAGTGCTACAAAAGGGGAACAAGTCAGAGTCTAAGTATAAAAGGCAGAAAATAGGGAGGAAAATGTTTATTGACATTGGAGGTTTGTTTCCTTTTACATACTTGGGAGTTATGCTTTGTTTTCAAGAAAGCAGGCTTGAGGTTTCCAGAGCTCTCAGCTTGAACAGGGTTGTTTACACCAAAACAAATCCCCTTAATCACTGAGATTTCATTTTTGTCTGAATACATTTAACTATGTGTTTCTGCTAAAATATTGGCAGAATTCTCTCTCCAAATGAATATTTTAAATAAAAAGCATTGAATCATATAAAAATATAAGGCTGGAAGGGATCTTGAGGGATTGTCTTCACTTACCCCAAGATTGCTGCTCTGGAGATTGATATCCCAGGGTTTGATTTAGAGGGTCTAGTAAGGACCTGCTAAATCAGCAGCTGATGGCACCCTCATAGACCCTGTTACTCCCCCTGGTTGTATTGAGTAAGGAAAGTCCACAGGAGAATTTCTCCCATTGCCTCCCCATAGTGGGAACATCACAGAAATTCAGCCGAAGGTATGTCAACTTCAGCTATGCTATTCTCATAGCTGGAGTTGCATATCTTGGTCAACTTTCTCTGGTATTGTAGACCTGGTCTGAGAAATCATAAGGTCCAGCCCCCTGCTCTGTGGCAGCACTAAGTAAACTTAGATCATCCCTGACAAGCAGGTTTTCATTCAACCCGTTTTTTAAAACCTCCAATGATGGGGATTCTACAAGTACCCATTCTAGAACTTACCTACTGTCATACTTAGAAAGTTTTTCATAATATCTAACCTAAATCTTCTTTGCTGAAGATGAAGCCAGTTACTTCTTTCTCTACCTTCAGTAGCATGGAGAAAAGTTGATTCTCTTTCACTTAATAACAGCCCTTAATATATTGAAGACTGTTGTTAAGTCCTCCCTCAGTTTTTTTTTCTCAAGGTGGCATCCGCCAAGTTTTATTAAAATTTCCCGATAAGTTAGGTTTTTTTTACCTTTTATCATTTTTGTTGCTCTCCTTTGGGCTCTCACTAATTTTTGCACATCTTTCCTAAAGTGCGGTGCCTAGAAGCTTAGTTCTCCAGCTGAAGTCCTCACCAGTGCCAAATAGAGAGGGATAGTTACCTCTTGTTACTTACATACAACACTCCTGTTAATACTCCCTAGAATGTTAGCTATTTTTTGCAGCTGCATCACATTGATAAGTTATACTCAATTGGTGATCCAGATCCTTTTCATCAGTACTACCTCCTAGTCGATTATTCTCCATTTTGTAGTTGTGCACTTGTTTTTATTGAATTTCATCCTGTTGAATTGAGACCAAGTATTCAATTTATCAATGTCATTTTGAATTCTAGTAATGTCCTCCAAAGTGTTCACAATCCCTCTCAGGTTGGTGTCATCTGAAGTTACTATAAGCATGCTTCCCACTCCATTATCCAAGTACTTAATGAAAATACTGTACCTAGCCTAGGTCAGACCACGTCACTTCCAAACTAGATATGCCCTCCCAGTTTGACAGTGAACCTTAGATAACTATTTTTTTGAAGATAGTCTGTGCACAAACCTTATATTAAATTAATTTAGAGCACATTTCCAAACTTTGCTTATGAGAATGTCATCTGGGACTATGTCAAAAGCTTTACTAAAATCAAGATATATCACTTCTACTCCTTCTTCCCATCTACTAGGTCAGTAACCTTGTCAAAGAAGGATTTGTCTGAAGCTCATTACCTCGTCTGCACTATTAATTGTTAGAGCAAATTATATTTGTCAGCACTGTGGAAGAGGAGTCAGCATTAATCATCCAAAAGCACATTTTCACCCAAGTACAGTGCATCTGCAAAGATATATTCTCCCTGGCCCTGCTAATTACTAGATGAATGCATTAAAACTTGCATTTAATCAAAGATTACATTGGCATTTTAGATACTTATTTGGACCTATCTGACAGTAGCATTTTGGGAGATGTATTCTTTTGCCGGAGATGGGGATTTGATTACCTGAGCATTTTGATCTGCTGAATTGTCTGTACATTCTTGCTTACCCCATTCCAATTCCCTAAACAACAAATAAAAAAGGAAGACTTTGGTATTATGATGAAATTACCTACATGAACGTTGCATATTTTCCATTAAGCTTGACCTTTCATCTTATCAAAATATGTAATGATGTTTATAAGTGTGCTGTCTCTGCCTGCAGAGCTTACAATTGCTTTTGGAGACGTCACAACTGTTTTTCCTTTGGCATTTAAGCAAAGCTGAGGCAGCTTGTCATGCACCAGTCCAAGACCATATAGTCATTATTACCTCAACAGACAAAACCATAAGCACAATAAAAATCTGATAAATCATCCCTTCTCTTTTACAGTCTTTGTTGTTTTTATAAAACAGCATGAAACTAAACCAAAATGAGGTAGTGATAACATTTAATGCTATGATGTCATTTTCAAACTGAATTTTACTTGGGTGATTTAAAAAAATAGTAAACCCTGTATTAGTGATGGTACAAGCCACCTTATTTAATTGCATTGGAAAAGTTAAATGCCACGTATTTGAAGTACTGAGAGACTGAAAGCACTGCAGGCTGAACTCCTCAACTTCTGTTGTCTAATGTGCGTGGACATTACACAAGCTACTGGCTTTTCCTCACTGCTGTGCCAGAGTATTCTAGTGCTCCTTCAGTGATAACTCCACAAACTTCAAATCTAGACAGTCAGCCAAAGTGAATGCCTGAACTGCCAGTCCAGGCATGCAGTTGAAGAGCTCTGCATCTTGCTGAACATCTCTGACATCTGCTTTACTGGTCTAATAGATGTTGCTTTAATTAGAGTTACATTTCAAATGTGTAGCAAATTTAAGCACATTCTTTCTTCTGTTCTAAAATAGGGTCATTTTCAGAAGGGAGGGGGAAGAATATGCTACTACAGTTTGTCTGTGCATGAACAATGCCCCCAATTAGCATCAGCATTTTGTAAGTCGTTGTTTTTTAAAAACCCATATAAACCACGTGCAATTCATTGAAGAGATCTGATTATCATTGCAGATAGGTGTTTCGTTTATTAAATACTGCAATTATGGCTAATTAGGCCTTCAAACTATATTATTCTTTCATCGTAGGCCTCTTGACAGTTTTCTGAAAACTGCGCACGCAATTAATTTTAATTTATTACTGAAACAATTAATAAAGGCAATAAAAATTAAGTTTAACTCTCATTTTCCTTGGGAACTGCACTCAATGATGCAAGTAAAAGATTAGAAAGAACTGAGTAGCTTTGCCACTCGGCTGCTGGATCACATGGACACAAGTAGATGACACGAAGACAAATGTTGCTAATTTGGCTATGACAAATCAGGAAAGAGATCTTGGAGTTATCATTGATAGTTCTCTGAAAATGTCCACACAGTGTGCTACGGTGGTCAAAAAGGCAAATAGAATGTTAGGAATTATTAAGAAAGGGATAGAAAATAAGACACAGAATATTTTACTGCCCCTGTATAAAACTATGGTACGCCCACATCTTGAGTACTGTGTACAGATGTGGTCTCCTCACCTCAAAAAAGATATTTTGGCCTTGGAAAGGGTTCAGAAAAGGGCAACTAAAATGATTAGGGGTTTGGAACAGGTCCCATATGAAGAGAGGCTAAAGCGACTGGGACTTTTCAGTTTAGAAAAGAGGAGACTGAGGGGGGATATGATAGAGGTATATAAAATCATGAGTGGTGTGGAGAGGGTGAATAAAGAAAAGTTATTCATTAGTTCCCATAATATAAGGACTAGAGGACACCAAATGAAATTAATGGGTAGCAGGTTTAAAAGTAATAAGCGAAAGTTCTTCTTCACACAGCACATAGTCAACCTGTGGAGCTCCTTGCCAGAGGAGGCTGTGAAGGCTAGAACTATAACAGAGTTTAAAGAGAAGCTAGATAAATTCATGGAGGTTAGGTCCATAAAAGGCTATTAGCCAGGGGGTAGGTATGGTGTCCCTGGCCTCTGTTTGTCAGAGGCTGGAGACAGATGGCACGAGACAAATCACTTGATCATTGTCTTCAGTCCACCCCCTCCGGGGCACTTGGTGCTAGCCACTGTCGGCAGACAGGCTACTGGGCTAGATGGACCTTTGGTCTGACCTGGTACGGCCGTTCTTACGTTCTTATGTTCTTATGTTCATATTTTAAACTTTTTTTTTCAATTTTGAACTATATTATATTAGATTGTAGTGTTTTCATGGACCCACACACTATCAAAATGATGACATAAATTGACATTATTTAAATATGGTATCAGAAGGTACATTTTCAGCATAATATTTACACATTTACTTTTCTCGAGCCTAAGGCACAACCTCCACTGAGGACAATGACAGCTACATGTGTTGATTACAAATGATAGACTTATTACCACTCACACTTTAGAATTTTGGCCTTTAGGTCCATATGCAACTCCTATTGAAGGGAATGAAGGACTTCCACAGATTTAATGGGAGTTAGATCACATCTCTACTATGCAAGTGTAGCCTTGCACACACTTATCAGGAAATTACACTTTAAATTGCCACTGCATAGTGAATGCTTTCACTCCTAATTTCTTTGTTAAAAATAAAACTTTCTATCTTCATAAAACCTCTGGTCAGATGCCCATAGTCATGTGAGTGATGGCTAATTCTCTGATATGTCTACATTCATACCATACTCATTACCACGGTTATGTCAAAGATGTTCCACACCAGTTATCACTTGACTTTTCTAATAGTGTAATTTTTTTGTTAAATTATAGTATATTTGTTTTTGTTTTTTCGGAAGCTTCACAGACAACTGTGTTGGGAGAACAGTACTAAACAAATAGTTAAAATCAGTATTAAAAACTAAGATTGTGCACTGCAGCAAGTGTCACAAAAGAGCAGAGTCCTGAGTAGAGTTCCTGCTGCTTTTCCTCATAAGGTTCCTTATGAGTGGAAGTTAGTCTTCTAGAGCATTAATGAGCTGGAATTTCCATGTGGTAACAAGGCTTTGTCACTGCTGTTGGATCCCACTTCTACATGTAATGCTCTAATAAACTTTTTTTTTTCCTGTAAATCTAAGTTATTTAGCTTTCACATGACCACTGCAGAGAAGGTGCCTTTCCCCATGCAGACCATCTGCGATCCTGTCTTAGCAGCTTGTTTGCCTTCAATCTTCTCATTGCTTCATCAGGGATGTAGAAGTGCAGTACAGTAATTCCTCATTTAACACGTGCCCGCTTAACACGATTTTTCACGATAGCACGATTTTTTGCGATAGCACGATTTTTTTTAGGGAACATTTTTTGAATTACACGACCGTCCCCAGAATAACACGATTTCCCCAGCTGGTCCATTGCCAGCGGCTGAGCGGGGCTTCCCCTGCCTCCCTGCAAAGCGGTGGAGGGTTCGCCGCTCGCCGCGCCGTTCCCTGGCGACCCCCCGTCGCCGGACGCAGTGCGGGTCCCGGTAGACCCGTCACAAGGGCATACTCCCAACCCAATCCCCCTTCCCTCTCCTCCCCTTCCCTTCCCCAGAGCCAAACACCTCCCCTCCCTGCTGTAACCCAGTCCCCTTTCTCCCCCAACCTTATGTCCCAGTCCCAACAGACACCACAGCTTGAAACGCACCCCCCCACCTTTTCCATGATTTTCAATGGGAAAATTGACCCCTCATAACACGTTTTCACTTAACACGATCATTTTCTGAAACGTATCTATAGTGTTAAATGAGGAATTACTGTATAATTAAATTATACACGCTTAGTACCTACATCCTTTCTTAAAGAGACAGTTGAATGAAATAAGAAACAGCTCCAAAGCAGGAATAATTTAAAGCGGGATGATGGGATGAACTGTTAATGTTTCCACAGTGACTTGCACATGTCATTTTTACAAATGCAATTTATTAGAATTTAATCTTATGACAACCATTAGTGTATGTCATACAGCTGAGTCACTACAGTGAAAAATTCCTTTTGAAGATCTTTTTCATATCACAGAGAGTCTAACAATACACTTAAATTGAAGCTTAAATCTTTCATCCACCCCACTATGCACGTGCACAATAGTGATCACCAAATAGTGAATGAGCATCTTGAAACTTGCACCCACCAAAAGTTCACTATAGTCATGAGCCTCACTTCCTTGAAATTTCATGAACACAAATTCACATGAATGTTCATAAAATTTATTTATTTCTGAAAATGTAGTTTTTCAGGTTTGTCTCAAGTGAATAAAAACAAATAGCACTTCCAGGGAGTTATTTATTGCAACCCATTTTACTTTTCCTTCCTCTAGCCCAGAGAGAAAGGAAGAATTTCATTAATTATGTAGCAAAAAGTATTCATCAGTAAAAAACAACATTTTGTTCTCATTCAGATTCACAGAAATTATGTTAAAAAAATCTGGTTTGGCATTGGAATAGTGTTAAACCAAAGCATTTATCATTTTGGAAACTTTTAGGTCCTGAACTGAAGTAGACGTGCTACCCTTGGTATTATGAACTTCTATCAGCACAGCATGGATTAAACAAACTATTTCAAATACTTACTTTAGGCTCTGCTCTTACAATCTGATCTATGTAGTCTCAAGTTAATAGTACTCTGCAGGAGTCCCCTTGAAGACGGGGACTTCAAATCACTGTAACATCTGCCGGCATTGTTCAGATTGCATGGCTGGGCCCTTAGGTTGTAGCAGTTGTGAAATCAGTTTTTTTTTCCACTAAACATTGGTTTGTGAAAAAAATGACCATTTTTCTAATATTCAACTTTTAGTAAAAATTGTTAGTGTTGTCAAATTTCCCATTTTTGCAAATGTTCCATGCCTTTATCAACACTGGTGTCTAAGTCATTTTCCAAATCATTATGGAAATACCGTGTTGATTGAAACTCTGTAAGAAAACATGATTTAATATTATGATTAATAAGAAAACATGATAATATTACTTTGAAATGACTGTTTTTACAACAGTTTCTAGAAAATTCACACAGTGTGGAACATTTTTGGAAAAAATGGTAAATTGGTCCTTTTTCATCTCTGCAAAATGGTAACCACTTTCAAATTTGGAAATGTTTCATACAAATAATTTGTCAGTTTCCTCTTACTGGTAGTTAGGTACACAATTTAAAGGAAAGGAAGGCTGCTAACAGCAGAGCACAACTTTCCCTTCTTGGCTCAGGTGAGCTGTTTCCCCAGATTTCCTTCTTCCCTTGGTGGTATGTCTGAATTTACATATACACCCTTCTACTATGTTTTAGTCATTAGTTAGGGGATATTTTTGATTTTGCAACAGTATTTTCCTTGTCGTCCGTAAGCCCATATCTTCTCACTAACCTGGTATGCAGCTGATATACTTTCTAAAACCTTTTAACTGTCTTACTCCGTTTATTCTGTTTTAGCAGTAATGTAAGGGGCCTGCAGAAATCTTATTTCTGTTAGAAATTAGCTTT
Source organism: Pelochelys cantorii (assembly GCA_032595735.1). Lineage (NCBI taxonomy): Eukaryota > Metazoa > Chordata > Testudines > Trionychidae > Pelochelys > Pelochelys cantorii. The sequence goes on from CM064328.1 coordinate 75,480,235, forward strand.
GGCCATAAAGTAGATAATAAGTAAGATGGAGTAGGGTAAGTCATAAGATAGCTTATTAGAATGTGTGGGGATTTCCAGTCTTGTTGACAAGGCCGGGTCAAAACCACAGAGGGGGCTAGAGCTTTAGCCTAAAGTAAAAATGTATATTATACATCCTGTTATTTTGACCCAAAAATATAGGTGAGGTGTCCTGTTTGCCCCAAAAATGTGAACAGTGAGCAACATCTGGTCAGTCTTAGAATTTTCAGCATCTTGCCCATTTTTGGAGTTAAGATATATTCCCTCCAAACAAGCATGTGCACCTGCAAATCTTTAGGTGTGGAAATCTGTTTTGAGTTGGTTATTGGGTGACGTAAAAATGCCAATAAAAAGGCTACAAATGCTCCTCCGGGGGTTGACATTCCCCTATCTTTCCTTGCCTTTCATACGGTCCTTTACAGTCACTTCTATTTCTTGCTGCCATGTTTTCTTGTTTCCCCATTGAGAAAAACAGACAAGCCTGACACCAGTACATACCACCTGATTTGTATTTAATTGTGCTTCTTATACTTTTAAAGAAGTACAAGGTCTGATTGACTTTTTCAGACAATTAAAATGAAAATTGTTTGGTTCAGTTCTGCACTATTAAGTCCATCAAGTTTCAGCCTGGAGAATGGTTTTATGGACAAGTTATTAAACCCAAAGAAGAAGAGATTTACAGTATGAAAGAGATTCTTAAATATTATTTGTAATAGCACTGTTGCCATGTGCCATTTTGATAACTGGACATAAGCAAAATACTGATTGCTTAATTAACGATGCCTTCTTCATTTACTTTTACTTGCTTTATTAGTACATGGCTACAGCCTGGAATGAAAAGCAGTGAAGGATGAAAGCTTTTCTTTTGTTATGAATTACATTTGACAGATTCACTACAATGCTCCTATATGTTACGTTTTCAGTGCAGCATGACTCTGGTGTCTTAGGGCATTATTGTAAAATATAACATCTATATTTATATCTTTCTGTCTGTCTAATATGTATATTTACCACAATAACCAGAGAAGAAAGTGAGCATTAGGTGACCCTAGTTCACAGCAGTGCAAATCTTTTCAGGTTCAAAAAGACCGAGCAAATGTTTGTGATTATTGGTTTTTAGATTCCCTATTCAGGTTATTTTCCCTGAAAAACCCTTTATTAACTTGCGTTCTGCCAAGTGAAATGTAATTTTGTTATTTCCTGGCCATATTAATACCCTCTTTACTTTACTGAGCTAAGAATGACACAAAAGGATCCAGAGAGGTTAGAAAGTAAAGAGGGTATCAAGTAGGACTGAACCTAAACCTTATTCTTTCAGCAACTCATCCCAATCATATGCATTGTTCTTTATCACTAACCTTTGTCTGTAGTCATTCAGTGAGTTTTCAGTCCAATATTAGGGCCAATATTCTCTGAAATTGCTTTAAGAGACACATTTTATGAAACATGGATGCAGAGCTAGGCCCATATTCTGGTTCTTTGCACTGAGTAGTTCCTTGCCATTCTCCTTTTGGGTCTCATGAAGTAGAAGTATCCAGGAGAAAGAATACATTGCTGAAACTTTCTTACAGCATGGCATTCCTCAGTTTCTGGAACAACTCTTGGGAGCCATTGGCAACCATTTGTGGCCTTGTGGAACGCTCTATTTTATGCTGAAGGTCGGAGAGGCAGTTTTTGATTTTGGGATCAGGAAAGAGGTACAAAAAAGATGAATTAATGCCAGCATTGTACTTCCTTGAGCATAGCTAACTCATACTGTGTTCAAGCCCATTGTGTCAAATGCTTCACTAAAAATCATCATTCTTCTCATCCGTTATTAAGGTAGTAACTTTACTTTAAAAGCCATCTAGGTTGTCTAGCATGATTTGTTCTTCATATAAATTAATGTTGCTAGGTGCTCTTGAATCCATTACACATCATTAATATTTGTTCCATTATTTTACTAGAGATTGAAACCAAACTTAACTGGATCATTCTTTCTAACACATTATTTTTTCTAGTGCTTTTGTAACTAGAACCACATCAGCTCTTATTTTCAGTCCTTCTATATCTCTTGCATGCTCCCTGGTATTTTATGCATGATTGTCTGTGGTTCAGTAAGTTTATTAGCCAATTCCTTTTACACCCCAGGATGCGTCTCATTTGGATGCTCCAAATTGTATATGTTCAAGTTTTCAAAGTGTCTCTCTTTTTATTACTTTCTAATTGTCCAAACATTTTCTGTAGATTTCTTGTTAGAGACAGTTTACAAAAACCAATTGAAGTAACTCAGCCATTCTAGTCACCATAGGACCCATAACATTTTTGTGATGTGTTTGTTTTTGTCTCCCATAAGATAAGCACAGTTCAACCAGATTAGTACTTGAATTTTATGCTTGCAAAAAAGAAGGGGCTGAAGAAAGTGGTGCTGGTGATTTAATAGATTCTTCCTCTATGTTTGTCTTGCATTATGTTAGAACAATGGTGCTAGTGTGTCATTTTTTTGATGACCTGTACAATCAAGATTTCCTGGCACACTTCCTCCATTCTGTGCCTATCAAAAATTCTCTGTGTAGTTACAATTGGTTAGGTCAGTCTTTTTTACTCTAATCTTCTGTATTGTGTGACTGTACCATGTTAATTGGCTGTTGTGATCTGCACCAAAGGTTGGCTACTGCATTTCAGTAGTGGGTAGGTTAATTCCTATAATTCATAGAGTGCTTTAGGTTCCTTTTAATGAAAGATGTCATAATTATAAGAAACTATTAATACAATATTACTTATGATGATGAATGAATGAATGAATGAATGCAACTTATGAGGCTTATATTTGTATTTCCATAAAGACTAAGATGAGTTTCCAACATCATTCATAATAGAAATAAGATCTATTCTGGAAAAAAGAAAATATACATCGAAATTGCCCCACTGAATGAAACTCAATTGCCATCTAGTCCAGTATCCCATCTTTAACATTAACCAGCAACAGCTGATTTCTAGGAAGGTATAAAAACCTTGCAATAGGCATGTGTGAGGTAATCTGCCCTCACATTGTTCTTATCCTAATCTCCAATAGTTAGTTTGAACTCTGAAGCTTGAGATTTATTGTAATATCATAAAAGTTGCCTTTAATTATGATAATTTGATATCTAACTGTACAATCTCTCTTTGATTCTTGTTAAATTCTTGGCAACAATGACTTTGTATCAGTGAATACCAAAGCTTAATCAAAATATTTCCTTTTATCGGGTTTGAATTTCCCACCTTTAATTCCATGGCATGTCTTTTTGTTATTGTGTTATCAGACTCGCGAGCAGAAGTTTTCAATCTGTATATTAATATAATTTAAGCAGGCTGAGAATAAAAGATCCAGTTTCTTTTATTTCTCCTTCCAATCAATTCCATATTAGAAATAAAATTCTTATTTTTGATCATTAATTTCTTCCCTTGGTCTGTTTGCAAACATATTGCTCATCTCCTTAATGAGCATAAAGTCAAATGAGGAGAACCAACAGAAAAACAAGGCTAGAATATACAACCCACATGCCTTTTGTTCTTTTGTTTAACAAAGTGAAAAAGGAAACAGATATCACCAAATTAAGGCAAGTTGTGGGCAGCTTTAATTTGTATCTTCTCCATTTGTATAAGATTTTAACATAGTAATTACTTGAGTAATCATGTCAAATGGGTAATTGCCATTGCACATCTGCAACATGTCTCATCCCACCCACCCTTATATTTGTAAAAGGGAAATATATATTGTCTAAAATACAGTATACCATAGAACCTCACAGTTATGACTTGGCCAGTCAACTGCATGCCTCTCTTGGAACTAGAAGTACACAATCAGGCAGCAGTAGACAGAAAGACATTTTTTTAAATATCAAATACAATACAATACTGTGTTAAATGTAACCTACTTTAAAAAAGGAAAACCAGCATTTTTCTTCTGCATATACAAACCTATATTAAATCAGTGTTCAGTTTTAAACATTTGAAAGAACAGATGTGATGCTTTGTTCAGAGTTACGAACATTTCAGACTTATGAACAACCTCCATTCCCAAAGAGTTTGTAACTATGTATAACTTGTTCTACTATATGTGTCTGTTACAAGGCTCCATTCATTGTTAAGGATTAGCTTTTTCTAGGTCCCACACCCTCTTCTGCTGCTCATTGCATGCTCCCCCCCACACACACACACAGAGTGCTCTGTCTTTGTGTCTCGGCCTTCTAGTGAAGTCACTGTGTTTTTACCTTCTAGGGTGTCCAAGTCTCTTTCTCCAAGATGGCAATCTTCTTAATGGCAAAATTATGCCACTTCCCCAATGGCTGGCAGAGGAATAGAAACCCACCTTATATTCTAGCTTCAGCTTTAGGGACCCTCTAAACAACAGCTAAGATCTCCATCCCTTAAATACTTAAACATTTTATCTGAGCCTTTTTCTATATCCTCTCCTCCTAGATTCCCTTCTCTCCATTTCTACTTTCCAGAGAGTAGTTACAAGTGTCTTCAGAGCAGCTCCATTCTGCAGCCAGTTTATTGGCTTTGTCCTAGCCCTGCCTGATCCTTCTCAGCTCTTTCATGATTTAGGGGTTACTCAGGTCAGCTAATGATCCTCACTTGTAGCCTGTCCAGGTTTCTTTGGATGCGCTTTAGTCATCTCCAGTAGCAGTTACCTAATAACTCATGTGTGCATAAGGAAAATGACTAAAAAACCCAACAGTATATTATTTTTCTTACTGTGTTGGTGTTTAAACAGCTATATCATCAAAGATGTGTAGAAGAAATTAAAACAGATATCAAGAATCAGGAAGCTTGAGCTAATTATAAATACTAGAAAGTCTCTCTCTCAAGAGAATAAGGTGTTGGTAGAGAGAGATGCTCTTATGATCAAAGCAGATTGGCCTTTTGGATATTTAAGACTGTCTACCTTCCGGAGGTGAATTGTACCTGGTAAGTAATCAGGCAATGTGAAGGCTTAACTCAAGCAAGGCAGTTGTGTAATTGTTTTCTGAATGCCTGAAACAAGGAAGATCCACTCTGTTCTAGAAACAGTACATCGGCACAACAGAATACCCCTTATAGCACATCTGCTGAGGATGCTCTATGCTGTGGAAGAGAGGTCTCCCGTAAGTACAATTACTCCACCTCTATGAGAGGTGAAAATTATGTTAGTGGGAAAGCATCCCCACCAATATAGTTCTATCCACACCAGTGCTTAGGTCAGTGAAACTTACAAAATTCAGGGAGTGGCTTTCTCACCCTCCTGGAGCCACATCAGTTACATCAACTTAAGTGGCAGTATAGACATGCTCTAAGACAGGGGTAGGCAAATGGATCTGGCCCGAAGTGTTAATCCCAGCAGGCCCCCATCTCTATGTTTACCTGCGCCTTTGCAGGTATCAATCAATTGCAACTCTTGTTCATGGCCATTGCAAGTGGCAAAAAGCTGTGTCCTGGTCTGCACCACTCCCATTGGCCATGACTGGTGAACCACCGACACCAAGAGCTGCGATCAGCTGATACCTGCAGAAGTGCAGGTAAACATACTGCTGGTGACCTGCCAAGAACTAACTCTGGTGGGCTGCTGTTTCTTTCTACTTCCTATTTGCTGTTGAAGAGTAAATGACAGACTGACTATTCTCTCATGATTCCTGCACTTCCATTTTTCTTTAATGCAGTAGATGCAGAACACTTTGCAGATGAAGTTCATCCTTTAAGGGAAAAAAACGTCAGATAAGCTAACAATGTGCATTTGAAGGATCATATATGAAGATAGATGGCATAATCTAAAAGTAATTATGGGGAAAATGCTTCAGGGAAAAGCCATGTCATTCTCCTAATCTTTTTGTAGAGAAATAGTGCTTGGAGCAGCCCTGCTCTGTGCCTGACACTATCATAATACATGGGGACTCATCACTACTTACTTTTCTTTTTACACTCACTGTTGGATATTTTTGTGCCTATACTGGTATGTTTCAAAAGCCCATATCCTGGTAGGCACACCAGCCTCCTTCAAGTTATTCTCTTTATTCAGAGTGAATTACCCAACTGGGGCAGCCCTTTTCCCATCTGTGGAGTACAAGCATTGTAAGCCATTACTTGTGATGGTCACAGGTAAAGCCCCTGAATGAAATGGATTCTTGATCTGTATCTGGCTGACACTGCACTGAATTACAAAGATGAACACGACCAGTTAAAAATCACTAGGGTCTGAATGCCTTACATCTGTTGAGGACAAGGTCTGCTTCACGATATTATCTTGCTGTTGCTACGGAAAAGACGTCTGCATATATTTCGCATCCTCTCCCCTCCACTATCATGGTTCACATTCCATGATTAAACCTATGATTCCTTGGAAAGTATGATGCACAGTTATGGTTCTTGGAAAATAAAAACTGCAGCTGTGTTTTGTCCACATATAGGTGGGAGCTTTAAACTTTTAGATTAAATTTGCAGGGGATCTTCTGTTGAATAAAGCAAATTATGCTGAATAACACTGAATTTCTATTAAAATAGATAGGTCTATTTATTTACAAAATACTCATCAGAAGTTCAGTTATTTCAAATACAGATATTGATTGTAACGTACATGTTTCAAAAGCATAGAATGCAAACATGTAGACCTACGTGTACATTTCACACAGGAGCTGGTTGTGACTCCTAGTGCTCACCGTGTCATCATCTGCACTGGCTAACTATGGCTCCTCAGGTGGCTCTGTTAGCTTGGAATTTCCAGAGCACAGCAGCACTCCAGAGAGACCATATGGTAATAAAGAACTGGTCTTTCAACCTCTAGTACCACCATATCCTACCCCATTCTTCAGAACTGCAGCCCACATACATCTTTATGTATATAGGTCTTTGCCCTGTGCTGGAGAAGTTTTGAAGTCAATGTCCAGCTAAATGGGTGCCCAACATGGTCTGGCTAGCTAATATTAATAGTCCCGAACCATTCTGTCTTTCTAGACATGATGTGATTTTTTTACAGTCCTTTATGCTACGTCTAGACCGCAAGCTTGTTTCGGAAGAAGCTTTTCCAGAAGAGATCTTTTTTGAAAGAGAGTGTCCCCACAGCAAAAGCGCAATGAAAAAGCAATCTGCTTTTTCAAAAGATAGCATCCACACTGATTGGATGCTATCTCACATTTCAGTTGTGATTACTGTGGATGGAGTGGCCACCAGAGCACCTGTGCTTTTTCCTAGAGGCCTCTTCTTTCAAAAAACCACTCTCTTCTGCAGTGTGGACGTAAGTGTAGTTTTTCCAGAAAAACGGCCATTTTTCCAGAATAACTCTGCAGTGTAGACATACCCTTAAATGTACACTGACCCTGTCAACAATGGTCAGTAAAAGTATATCAGAAACTGGTTCAACTATCAACATGTTTTTTAAATGAACTTACAATTTAGTTTTCAAACAAGATTCAAAACCTTGGCCCTGATACTGCAAGCAATCATGCACATGGTTTCATAGATAGCCTCTCTGAATTCTATGAGACTAGAAACACAAGAAGCTGAACACATGCTGCATAAAGGTTTGTCAGATCAGGCCCTAGTGTGTCATCAGTGCTGATTTTCTGTGCCTCTTAGTGTGTGCAAGCCTTTGGACTACTTTTGTAGTTGGGCACTCAAAAATCACAGTAGAAGATGGATTAATTTCCTTTATTATAAAGTAGGCTTTAGTAAGAGTGCTTGGGTTATATATTTGTTGTTTATTATCTCTTGTTAGAGGTTTTATTGCAGAAACATCTAAAGGAACCAGTCAAGGATAGGGGTCCATTGTGTTAGGTACTGTACAAACTCATCAGAAGATACAATGAAGCCTAAGGGGGTTGTCCGTACAGGGATGTTTATGCCAATATAAGCTAAGGTGTGAATTTAAATTCATGTAATTACACTGCTATAATTCCCTGTGTGGGCTCTCATATTCTGGTGTGATGACTTGTTTCTAATTTTTTTCCACTTATTAGAAGTAATTTCAGCTAAGCTGAAGAAAAGCTACTCTTATATTTTAATAAGAGTGCCTACATGTGAAGTTACAGTTGTGCAATTATATCAGTTTAATTATACTGGTGTAACATATACAATTTTCATGTGTAGACAAGCCCTAATTTAAAGCAAATCATAACAAGTGACAATAGGAGAGAAAGGGGGAGTGTAAGGCATAGCTAGGCTGGCAGTAATAAGTTGAAGTAATTATACAGGCTGGCTGAGTGTAGAACTTCATAGCGCAAAAATATTTACAAGCATTTTTATATGTTCAGCTATTATTTGTTGTATGATTTCTTGCACTTCAGGGCCACTGCACCTCCATGCTCCCATGGTTCAGCAAGGGCACTTTTAGGCTTCTGGCTGCCCAGCCATCACATCTCGAGTGAAGACCCACATTTCTTTCTCCTCACTGGGATTTTTCCAGGGTGCACAGTCTCCTGCTTATACTCTGTTTCTCCAGCAAGCCAGACTGCCTTAATGGTCTGCATCTATACTTTGCTGTCTTTTCAGGGCCAAAGTGCTAGTGCTTATCATTATGATTTACCACATAGTTCTTGTTAAGCAGGCACATTTATTCTTAAAATGAAAGCAATACAGAGAAAAATATTAAAACAATAAAAGAACCTACATGAATGAGAGTAAGCTTACCAGAGCCTTGTGTTCTGGCAGGTGCCAATCCTTCGCCAAGGATTGAGGTCCTCCTCTGGATAGAAGGACCTGTCCATTTGCTGGATCAGAAGGACACTTTAAATGTAGGTTATTGCTCTGTTGGTCGCTGGAGAATCCTGTTTGAAGCTACGTGCAGTACTAGAGGGAATTGCTACATCATTCACAGTTGTTACAGAAAAAGTGGAACATGATGAACTTCAAGGAGAAGGGTGCAATGGCTTAACTGACTAATTCCAGAACAAGGAATGGTGTTTGATGCACAAAGTGTAGCATGGAAAAAAGCAGGAAGACAGCAGATCAGTTGCTGGTCAAGGCTCCTATCACTGACAAAACAGATCATATGGGGGATGATATTACAAGAAAAAGAGATAAATAGGGAGGGGTAGATTTATGAATTACTTTGAAGGCAAAGACAAAAATATTGTACGTGATGTTGAGGAAAGCCTGGGGCAGTGTAGGGATTTAATCTTTGAATTCAGTGAGTACAGTTGAACTGTAGATGGGTTTAAGGCTGAGTATGTGCATATATTTTTGCTGGGTCTGGGTGTAAGACTGTAGTTCTTCAGGTCCCTGTCTTTGTTTTCACACTTGTCTGTAAAGTACTTAGCCCACATTTGGTGACACAGTAAAATGTGAGCATCCCAATTTTGCTGCCAGCAATCTAGGCACTGTCAGAGGGTGGTTGTTAATCTGAATGTGAGACTCAACTGGCCTGCTGTTCAGCCAGAATCCTGGAAGTCAGAGAACAAGGAAATCAGACAGTTTAAAGAGAGGTCAGGCTGATTGTCAGTGGGGGGTTTTGAGGGCTCTTGACAGGGCAGGGAGCAGGACAGATTAACAAGTGGTATTCCCTATCGCTTGTCTGCTGCCTTTTTTTGTAGCCTTGCAGTATTGTGCAAAGTCTCACCTAAACATTTCCCATGGCCAGCCTTGTGGTGCTTCCTGTGCTCCAGTATAAGGTCCAGGAATGCAGGCTCTTCACTTCCCTGTGGTTAGCCCATACCTGTAGGTCACACACCAGGTGGGACATAGACTTTGTCATGCCTACTTTCTTAAAATGAGAGTTTAGTCCCATCTGTTTAGCTATGCCTCATTCAAAGGGCTTTGGATTCGTAAATAAACCTTTCATCCTTCCATATCTTACGGTGAATGACCATTATGTTGTAATGAAAGCAACGAAATAAGTATATAATACATATAATAAAAAGTGCTCCTAAATTATATATTTATCTGATACTCTATAATCAGAGACTGTTGAGTAATTAGATCTTTGAAAATACATGTTATTTACCAACTAGTTCATGGCTTCTCTAGAGCCCTCAGTGACTGTTCTGTAATTATGTAATTTGGACATTTTACAGAGACTATATTTGTGTATTCAGTCATCTGTAAGGGATGGGAATCTGCAGCTGGTCGCGTGCCAGTTTTATGGCACATCTTGTAGAGTAAGTTGATATAAGTAGTATAGACAACCCTCGTCTGAATTCAGAGACCTGCATTCTCTGAGAAGTGGTAGAAGAAATAGTGGACTAAAGTCATACAATAGGTAGCAACTGTAATTCCTGCTTCTTGATGTAGCCTTTTGCTGATGTGATGTGGAGGAGATAGTCACCCTGTTTGTTAGGAAGACACCTTTTTTGGATGAACTCTGCCAATAATCTGTGCACTGTACTATATAATATTAGTTTATTATGTTTTATATTCAGTTTACTAGACTTATCAAAGTTCAATGGATTGAATTCAGGGCTGGAGTCCAAAATCCCAGAGTTCAAAGACCTGCTTACTGACTGATTCATTTTATAACTTCGGGCCAATTACTTACCCTCCTTTTACCTCAGCTTCATTATCCATAAAAATGAGCTATTACTTACAAGAGTATTCACAGGACTACTGCTAGGATTCACTGATGTTTGTTTAATGTTTTGAAAATGCAAAGTATTAAATAGTAATTTTTTTTTACAACAAACCCTTCCCTACAGCTTTTGCACAATCACTTTTTTCTTTTCCTCATCTTTCCATATCCCTTTCCTCTGGCAAAATGGCACCTGTAGTCTTTTTTTCTGAATCAGTTGTCAATACTTCCCTTTAGAGCAGTGGTTCCCAAACTTTTCGGCATCATGCCCCCTTTTTGATTTTTGAAAAACCCTCACACCCTCCCCCCAACAGCAAAACTTCTTGAGCAAAAAAAAAAAAAAAGGAACTGACCGGGGCAGCAAAACTTGATGGGGGGAGGGCTGGGTTGCCTCATGCCCCCCCTGGAATTTCTTCATGCCCCCCAGAGGGGCACACCCCGCCAGTTTGGGAACCCATGCTTTAGAGAGCTATGTGTATTAATACCCAAGAAGAGTGTGTTGGAATTCCTCCTGTGTGTGTATGGGAGTTCAGAGAAGATTTCATTTGCAAACTCTCCCTATGAATATTTTGCATCTCTCATAGCTATTCTAAATTGTAAGCCTGTTCTTCTGGTATGTGCTGTGTCATAAACAGGTTGCCAGCTCATGCTCTGAGAACAGGTCTCTATTGGCTGTGAAGAGTCTCAGCATTGCCCTCTCTATTCTGAATACTTGTATGGCATCATGCTGCCAGCTCAGCTTGATTCCCTGGTTTAACAAGTAACAAATATAATTAAAAAAGAAAGAAAGAAAATGTGCAAAGGTTAGCTAAAATAGTGGCAGCACTTGTGGAAGATATCACAACATCACTTTGGTATCTCTTTGTATATTACTATTACAGTGAGAGCCCTTTGTCATAACAGTTTGCTCCAAAACCTTAGCAGAAATCAAGTGTGATCACACCAGGGAATGGGAATGGAAAAAGAAAAAAGTGGTGACATTTTAAGTCACCACTTAAGTGGGAGCAGGGCCAGTGCACCTGTGCCTTGTCAATGAACTCCAATTTCATCAATTAATTGGTCTTTAAAGAGAGTACCTTGGCCATAAAGAAGGAGAAATTTGGTGAATGAGGGTTGCTTTACAGTACAGACTGAGTCAGTCAGGGAAGGTTCCAGAAGCAAGCTGCAACAGGTTCTTGGGAAAAGAAAGCTAAAAGACAAGGCCAGTCATTTTCTGGACCAATCTGCTGTCATATACATGGCTGGAGAGCTGGACCCAGTGAAACTATGATTCTCCTCTACCAAGAGTGCTGCCAGCCGGGGGACCCACTGGAAGAATGGGATTGCGCTCCAGTTGGAAAGACTGATGTGGCTCTCCAGGGACAGAAAAGGGCTGATGAAGAGTTAAAGGTGCCATAGTATAATATAAGAGGCACTGTGGGAATAGATGATCTAAATGACTATTTGCACTGAGGGTGATGAATTGATTTTATGATGAGGTTTTTGTTATAGACTATTTTGCACAAGGTTTTAATAATAAATAAGCTTCAAAGGGGGTTTTATTGAGAGAGAAAAGCCTGAAGTGAAGTTACTAGCTATTTGAGAGGTAAAACTAAGGCAGAGGGTGCTTGCGTCCTAAGCATCAGGTTGTGACTTACTGTGGGGGAGGAAGGGAGTGCACGTAAGGCCGGATAGTTCTAGGATCTGGGATTTGCACAACATTGGTGCTTCACTATTGTAAACTGGTTTCTGCAGCAAACTGTATTCCTGCCAAAACAAATATCCACCATAAAGAATGCCATATAATCAGTGAAAACAGGTCAGTAATATTAAATCTGTTGCATGTTACGGAACTTAGCGTATATGATCTTTCACATTGCAATTCATTACAATTTCATAATAGAGATACTTTAATGATTGCTTTAAAATTAAGAATAGCAATGTGTTTTGTGGGACAGGTGAAGACTATGGTAGATTGAAGTGGGAAAGGATGTTAATTCCAGTGAAGAGGAAAAACAAATTCTTAAGTAATTCCTTAAGATGGTTTCTAAGAGCACTACTTCTGTTGAGCCTTTAGGATTTACCTTACTCCTAGGATAAGTAGAGTATAGTATTTGTCTGTAGTCAAGCATTTTCTTCAAGTATACTGAGTAATAGATCTCAAAACATTAACTGCCATTTAGGAGCTTGTTAGTGTGACACCAGTGTGTGTGTTCATAAAAGCTCATACTAGACAATTTTCTTAAAATTATTCTATAAAACACTGCAGGTGCATTGAAATAAGGAGAGAGAACTTAATCAGGAATCTGACTATGTATTTGATTGCCCATTACCATTTGCTATGAGAGAGAATTTGAACACTTGCAGACAGGTCTTCCATTTCATATTTTGGATCTCTCATTAAAAAAAAAGAATTTATCTATAACGGGGCTGATTGAAGAATTGTAGAAACCCGTTAGTCTGTCATTCATCAACTGTCAGGTAAGTACCTTTATAGTATCATGTAATTCTGATTGGCAGCTGTTGGGTGCTCACCTTGATCTCATTTTTTCTCTTAGAAAATTGCTCACTTTCAGCTTATTATCTCTCCACTCTCTGTAAGTCATAGCCTTAAAGCAATCTGGCAGTTTCTGACAGAAGGAAGTTGGAAAATGGGTAACCTATAGAGTACTGCATCTTCATTCTGCAGCTTTCTCCTGCTATTGCTGGTACTACTCTCATGGCTGCTATTCAAAATATTGTGAGGCAGAGTTTGATATTAAGGCATTCTGTCAGTGGAGTTTGACCACAGTTAACTAATCGATATCTGATTAGATAAAATGTATCTCTCCCTAAATTGGATGTGAATGTGGGTTTTAATATGCTCCTGAAGAGCTGTGTTTTCCCATTACTCTTGGGCCCATTTAATTTGGTAATGTATATTTTGTATGGATTATCCCTCATTGCCACACAAATTGGCTTTTAGGGATTGTTTTGTCAGTCATTTGCATTTAGTGTTGCAAATACCACATTTATACTTCTGTTTTTCTTTGCATAAATACATAGATTTCTTAATACCTGTAGTGGGAGTGCAAAAGGAAAGAAATAGCACGCCTGTCATCTGTAGCGTATACCTCATGTAAAGTTCTATGCCTGAACATGTTACACTGCTAAAGGATGATAGCTTTAAAGTGTGCAATTAGCTCTGTCTGTGAATCAGCTAGACTCCCTCCCCCCCCCCAACATATGGATGGATTTGAAACTTCCATGAGGTACCCACATTAGCTACAATTTTTCTTTTATTTCCTGCCATTAAAAAATAACCAAGTGCTCAGTGCACTATAAATATGTAGCCTGTGTGTCTAGATGATTTATGGAAGCAGTTCTCCAACTGTAGTTTGGGACCCTATAGTGGGTCAAGACCCAATTTTAATGAGATTGCTAGAGATGGCATTAAACTTGATGGGATCTGGGGTTGAAGCCAAAGCCTAAGCCCAACCCCTTTCCTCTGAATCTGAAAGCCTTCAGTCCCAGGTGGTGGGGCTCACACTACTGGCTTCTTCTGGGACTGTATGTTTTAGGTTTCTGATTTTGCCCCCCTCCCACTTTGGGCAGTGGGGCTTTGGCCCTCCACTGAGGGCAGAGGGGCTCAGGCAGGCTCAGGCTTCAATCTTTATATAGTTATTTTACTTATCAGAAGGATGTTGCAATGCAATGATGTTTGATAACCCTTTCTATAGGGGATTGGTAATGGGATTAGGATGACCAGGTGTCCTAATTGTATGCAGACAGTCCTGATATTTGGGGATAGGCGCCCATTACCCCACCTGGATTTTTCCCATTTGTTCTTTGGCCACCTGAAATTAGATATAGAGACTTCCTCTATATGTGACAATGTCTCATTCAAAACAAATTAATAGTCTCCAAAAATAATTATTTGATAATTATATGGTGGCCTTCGAGAACTGAACAGTATGATCTCATCCCAGGTCTCAGTGCACTTATGTCCACATCATTAAAGACAACTTAATAGGAGTAATTAACTCTCTTGTTAGCAATCTCAAGAGAGTCAGGAAGAGAATGGGCATAGAGGCTCTTACTCTATTCCCTCAGGCTATGTCTACGCTACCAGGCTATTTCAAAATACTAACTCCTGAAATAACTATTTTGAAATAAGCTTATTCCACTGCACAAGCAGGAGTTATTATTTCAAAATAACCAGGCCCTTATTTCTAAATAACAGGCTTGGTAGTGTGGATGCTCTGCTTGTTATTTCAAAATAACTCCCCAGTGTAGACATGCCCTCAATATTGTCATGGTTTCCAAGGTCAAAGCTGAATAACATGGATAGGACAGTTTTGAGAAATTTATAGTGAAGCATGCTCTGTGACTAAATGGAGAACTTTATTCATGTATTGTAAATCTGCCATCTTTCCCACATTACATGTTATCACAGTGATTCACAGCAGCAAATTTTAAAGCAGTCTTGCAAAATTGTAATTGTCCACATGTCCAGGTCATATACTTCTTTTACTTTTTCCCCATAGGCAGATAGGGGATTTTTTGACTAGACCATTTTTTGGAAAATTTTGATTAAAGGGATTTTTTTCATGAGAACATATTCTTTTAATTATTTTTATTAGGAAAAGTGTCAGAAGCCCAGTAGAATTTCAGAGAGATAGTTTCACTGAACAGCCAGGGCACATCTTCCTAGCAAGACTAAACCCGAAATAAGCTACCCAACTTGAGCTACATCACAGTTGTGTAGCTCAAGTCAAAATAGCTTACTTTTGCTTTTGGTACTGTCTATACAGCAGGAAGTCAAAGTAAGAGCACTCTTCCTCTGACTTCCCTTACTCCTTGTAAAATAAGGCTTACAGGAGTAGGAGTAAGGAGTCCTCCAACTCAACATTTGCTTGTGTGTAGATGCAGACTACATTATTTTGGAATAACATTAGTTATTCCAAAATAACACTGCTGTGAAGATGTACCCCCCATAGTCCTGTAGAGCAGGCACTCACCTGGGATATAGAAGATCCAGATTCAAATCCCTGCTTTGGTTCAGGTAGTGGGAAAAGATGAACCTGGGACTTCCACAGCCAAGTGACTGCCTGATTTAGTGGACTATTGCCTATTCTGGAGTGTTTTTCAAATAATTTCAGTTTTAATTTTGTCCTGATGCAAGATGGGAAAATATTTGAAATCTCAAAAAAATTGCAGGACAGGAAATTCATTTCCCATCCAGCTCTAATCATTGACATTCTCATCACTCATCACATTGAAGGACCAGGTGAGAAAACAGTATTCCAAACATTCATTATTTTGCTCATCTGTTTTCACTGCAAGGAAATGCTAATGCATGTGGATAATTTGGCCCTCACACATCTGTTTGAAAATTAACTTATATCAGAATAATGGTCTGTAAAATCTTACACATAAGTAAAATATTTCAAATTAACATTCCTCAACCAGGATTTTGTGACAGCTGTTACCAACAATGTGGTACAGACCAAGGGGAATCTGAAAGTTTGCTTTGAATATGCTAATAAGAACATCCATGTTGATATGTGTAGGCACCCTTCCCTGAATAAATTCAGAGAATTATGCAGATGGAGCAAAAAGTTAAATTAGCCAAGAACAAGATGAACAACTGCATGGCAATTTCAGGAATAGCAAAACCTGTTATGGAACCAGAAGGAAAGAGAACAGGGAACTAAAGATGTTTTATAAATGTTTAAAAAAAATATATATATATATATAATTTCATTTTCGATCTGATTCATATCAAAGCCACAGCAACATGTTGATTCAAGCCACAAAGTGACGGAAAGCATTGAAAAACCTTTCCTGAAGGCACTCCTGAAACTCATTGCCATTTACCACTGTAAATTCATAATAAAAATCAAATGGCTGGAAGCTGACAAAATTGATATATTTCATTCAGTTGTTTTTATCTGAGAGAGGAAAGTGGGGAGGGAATGAAAGACTGTGAATCAGGAATAAAAATAACACATTTATACACTCAATTTCATTCCCTCTGACATTTCCTCATTGCTTTTAATTAATCTGCTCCTGTTGAGAATTAGACATTCCCTGGTATATTTTTCTTTGCTGGTAAAAGGAATGATGGAACAAAAAAACAGCCCCAAGTAGTTAAGCTCTTCTTACTCACATACATTTGGATAAAAATATTATATAAAATGTTATGTTGCCACAAGTTGTCAGAAATCATGTCTTTTGACAAGAAAACTCAAGCATTTATTAATATCACACAAGGTGCTAAAAAAAAATAATTCCTTTTAGGTATATGACAACAATTTTTCCCTCCAAAACCCCAAACACAATATCTAAATAGTCATGACCAATTAACTTATATAATCTTTTAAATAATAATTTGTGTCTACAGTGTCACAGTAAGTAATGGGGGCTTAGCTATGGAAGTAAATTCTGATAGAGGGAAAATCTGTCCAGCCTCAATTCCTGTTTATTATTCTGCCCTGCATATTAATATTTTTAGAATTTAAATTCTATAACCCAGAAGCTTCCCCCATTAGCCCCTCTTCACACAGATTCCTCTGGGTCACAACTAGGTGTACATTTACACAGCAGCATTATTTCGGAATAACTGACGTTATTTCAAAATAACAGTGTGCGTCTACACAGCAAGCTGTTATTTTGAAATAATGTTCAAATGGAGGACTTCTTTCAAGGAGTAAGGGAAGTTGAAGGAAGAGTGTTCTTCCTTTTACTTCCTGCTGGGTAGACCACATCAAAAGCCAAATTAAGCTATTTTGACTTCAGCTACTCAATTGACGTAGCTGAAGTTACGTATCTTAATTTGACTTTTGCCCTGAAGCGGAGACATTCCCTAAAAGTGTGAGAAACACCGTGCTAGCATATTGAATAGTGCATTTGTCTACCAATTGGACTTGAAAACATCAAAGGGAGTGGTACACATAGGTACCATGTTTCCCTAAGAAAAGGCATAAAGAGAGGACATGTCGTCAGACCCTGGGGATTCTCTCCCCAACTACAAGATGATACCTTAATTCCCAAAATAAGTAGAGGTGATAGAAATGTAGCACTGCCTACCAGTGTTTAATATGTCTGAAAGGGGAAAAAAGAGAAAAGAAAGTAATTTTGATGAGAAATAAATTGTTAAATTCTGGCAGTTCAGTAGAAAAACAAGGGTTTTGTTGTTTTGTTCTGTGCTGACCAATAAGTCTGGGATATGGATTTTGTGATTCAATTTGTTTTAATTCTCAAAATTTAACAAATGAGGTGGGGAAAAAGAAAGATTGTTCAAAATGGTAAATGTATTGTGAGACTGCCTGAGCATTCAGAAATGACCATGTAAACACAGGTTGCATCAGTGTCACATGAACAAATATTTCAGCTCCTTCTAAGGTTAAATTCTTGACTAACCATTTCTGTGAGTAATTTGTATTATCCTTAAAACAGAAATCATGTTACTTATGTTTTAAGACAATGAATTGGTCCTCTTTTACTGTTTGGGGTTTCTTTTTTTCAAGTATGCATGGGAAAACTGAATGAAAAAGAACTGCCAGCAAGGTTTTCAAAGCATTACTACACAATTCCTCTGATTCACCTTTCATTTCTCCATGGATCCTTGCCCTTAATATTATCTAACACCCTTTTGCTGACCCTCGTTACTGTTGTACATTATATCCTACTGGGAGCTCAAGCAGCCAGACTCCAGCAATCTGTCAGCCACTTTGAAGCTATAAGTCATCAGCCTAATCCTGTGCAGTGACTATCCTTTAAAGGGCCAGATCCTCTTGTATGGAACAAAGCTCATCCTGTTGTTTGGAGTAAACATTCTAGGGCCGAGGAATAATAACATCATCTGTAGCTGGCTGAGCTGCCTTCGAAAGTTGATCACGCCTTTCTTCTACAGATCCTAGGAGGGGAGCACTCTTTTCTATTTGGGGGCTTGGGTACTGGATCAATGCAATTCATTGACCTTCAGGCCTTACTCTCAACCCTCCCATAATCTCTCTCTGTGTGTTCCTGGGCTCAGTCACCATAGACTCCCTTCATGGCAGTTTCCCTTCATGTGCTTGTTGGCACAGTTTCCCTTCATGTGCTCTTAGCAGCTGAGCATTTGCACAGTGGGGATGTAGCCTTTCCACTGCATTTCCCCCTAAATCTTCAAGAAGGAGGCACTGACAGATGGCATTATTTGCCTCTTAGCCACTGCCAGCCTCAGATCCTGAAAATGTTAACTATATGAATATAACACAATACTTGTACATGTTGCTTTTTATTAAATGTTATTTCCCCTGAGTCCTACTGAGAAGCAGAGGATTGCACCAATTCAGCTATGGAAGCCTTTAAAATCTGACTAATAAGAGAGCTGTCCACAAGGCCATTACAGAGCTACTGCTGGCTTCAGAAAAAAAATACAGTTTTCTTCAATTTATAGCAGAAATGAATCTTCATCTATATAAAGTTTTCCAAAACTAATCTTGCCTCACATTTGCTTGTCTTTACCTTAGAGCTCAGACTTATTGCTAAAGTGGCATTCAGCTCCCATTTCTAATTGACATCTTTGGAAGGTAAAGGTGAGATAAGGATTTCATGAGCAGGAATGTTTAAATTGAGGTGAGGCATAAGCAGAAGGAGCAGATGAACTCTTATCAGATAGGTGTCCCATTTTTCATGCTAATATTTTAAAGAAAAAAATCAAGAATGTTAGTCTTTTGATCCATACTCTTACTGAGCAAAAAATGAATCTTATTCCCAGTTTCAACTTTCTGACATAATTAGATCTTCTTGTGCCCTTGTCTGCTAAAATAAGTGTTCTCTAATATCAGAGATCTTCTCTCTGAATAGGTAATTATAGATTATTATAGGTCAAGTCACCTCTGAACCTTCTTTTGGTAATCTCATTGGAAGGTGAGTTTTCTAGACTACAAATCATTCCTGGAGTTCTTTTCTTTGAACCATCTCCACTTCTGCAACATCCTTTTTTATGCTGGAATTCCACTAATTCCACCAATGCTATGTAAATCAGTAACATCACCTCCCAATTCTTGCTTCATTATATTTCTGCTAAATTATACGTTAGATGATCATCCTAGCTGCTTATGCCACAGCATCTAACTGCAAGCTCCTGTTCCGGTAGCGATCAATAACAGTCCATAAAGCCTTTTCACACTTGCGGTTTCCAAGATTTTGTTCCCGTTCTGAAAGAAGAGCCTGTATTCTTTGTTCCTAGCGGCCTCTGTATTTGAATACAACAAAATGCATGTGATTTGATTACATGTAGCTTATCAAGTGATCTACATGGCTCTGTATCTGTGACCTATCCTCATTGTTATCTACCATCATCTTATTTTTATATCATGGGCAAACTTTATTGTCAGAGTTAATATTTTCTGCTAGATCACTGATAAAAATATTGAACAAATACTGGGCTGAGAAATTGTCCCTTGGACTCCACTAGAAACAGTCCCATGAGTGATGATTTTCCATTAACAATTCTGAATTTTAATGCATTAGCAGAGATGTTTTCAAAAGAATGTTTTTAGAGTACCAGGAGTTAGTGCGGTGTTTGTTATGAAAGGAAATGTGAGAGAAAAGCGGGGTGGGGGGAGAGAAAGAAGACACACATGCATGCAAGGCAGAGGAGGTAAAGACACAAACAGAGCATGTATATGTGATATATCAGACATTTTACCCTCCTCTTTTCCTCCCTATGTTCTTTGTAGCCCTTCTAACAGATAAGCTGATGCACTTATATGTGCAGTATTCCCTGTTCAACAGCATGATACATGGTAAAAAATAAGTTTTATTTTCCACAGTACAAGCATTGAATACAGAATTACTGAGGCATGATGAGAAAATCTCAAATTTTTGGAAAAAAAGGGTGAAAGATCTAAAGTGATAAAGATGAGGAAAACAAGTCATAGCAGTATTTTGGCTGAGTGAAAATACAGGCTAACAAATGAATAGTCTGCAGAGGAGAAAAATTTCAGATTGTTCAATTAGCAGCATTAATTTACATGATTAACATTTAGAGGGCAGAGGCTCACTGCTTTAACAACCCTTAAAAGCATGAATGAATAAATCTGCACACAACGTTAGCTTCTTCTTGAATTTTTCCAAATGTCTTGTGCAGAGACATTATTCAGCATTAAGCTTGAAAGCTGGCTGCTCACCCTTTGGGAGGTCAGACAAACACACTTATTATGTCCAATGCAAATATAATCCTACTTTCTAACAGAATGTCCTGGTAAACAAGATACCTGCAAGGAGTGAGTAGTTCCATTTTTTGAGGCTGGCTTGTTTGTTTTATCACCTACATAGAAATGCATTCCCATCCCATTACAGAATCATGCCAGGAAATAGTGCCCTGGGTAGAGAAATTACCCTTTAGGACCACCTACAGCACCTACACCTATATCTACAGCATGAGCCACTGGTGGAGAGAAAGCAATTATTAAGGAGCATGAGCAGACTAATGGAGCCAGTATCTTTGTGCTGAAAATTTTATCTGTCTTGGTGATTTTATCTGAACCACTTCTGCAATGTGGATGATTTTATGAAATTGTATCAAAATATTACCAGTGCTATGGAAAGCCTCCATATACGTGGATCCACTCTAATTAGTAGGGATGTGGCACATCTCTGCCAGGCCAGAGGGATCAAAGGAAAACACTTTGGGACAATGGGTTTGCTCTAGTTGGGAGAAAACACTTCCTTCTATAGTTTGAAGTGGAGTGGGAGACAGCAGAAGTAATGTAAAGTTACTAGGAGGAGAACAAATGAAGCAGGTGATCTCCCACAGGAGGCTATAAAGCAGTGATGGGCAATGTAGGCTAGCATGTAGGCTGCATGAGTGGCCCCCCTTCATCTCAGTGGACTGCAATATTGCCATAACCAAGATGGTCTCCCAGGAGAGGGTAGTTTTGCTACCATAGCAGCACTTTGATTAGATGGAGAGGTAGCACACGGCTCTCACAGTCAGTCAGCACACACCTTACTTCATGTGCCCCTGCCTTCCATGCATGTCACTTTAGTAATACTGGCAGGAAAAAATAATGTGCAGACAGAAACCAGTGGAATCTGGCAACCCTGCACATGAGCAATGATAAACAAAATGTTTTGGGGCTCACACAAAGAACCAGATGGGATGCATGTGTCCGGTGGGCTGCCAGTGCCCACCACTATTATAAAGGGACTCATAGAGGCAACTGGGAGGAAAAGCCAGTTTTACCAGATTAAAATGAGGGAGACTACTGCAGGGTTAGGGTAGGTAAGAGAGTGGAGGACTTTGTCTTCTGACGTGATAGAACAATTTTACAGACCAGATTTTAGATAGTCTTGCCAAGTGGTTGGAACAGGAACCAGATCTAGTGGACAAAACAGGCATCCAGGACATGAGAGTGATATTGCAGATTGGTACTAGAGTCAACCACTGACTACCAGAGCCAGGGATCAAGCCAGTCAGAGCCGGGAATTAAAGCTAAGGTGAGAGAGCTAGGATTAGATACCAACATGTGAAACGAGAGTGTGAGGTCATAGCCAGGGCTGATAAATTATTGTAGGAAGCAAGGCATGAAAGCAGTAACTGGAAAAGAGGAAAGGATTAGGTTCAGATTAGGAGCACAGAGGGAACTAGAAACAAAGGCAGAGGTGAAGGAAGAGTCTGGAGTGAGTGCAGGAATCAGAAAAGGGGATCGGGTGCAGGTAGTACGCACAAGAGGGGTCCAGTGGAGCAGAAACAGAGAATCACCTGGTTGCTCAAACAATGTCCTGTTTCTGGTTTAAATAGCTAGGCTGGCCAATCAGTGGAGCCAAATTATCCCTCAATCGGGGGGTCCAACTGATGGTGCATTAGCTGAGGCTGTAGTCTTAGTGGCTCCAGGGCCAACTGGTTTTAGTATACATTGGGTGAAGGCTAGGACCCTATAGTTGTCTGGGGACTCAGAGGCCTCAGGCTGAGTCCTGGTACATTGCACCCAGATGACCCTCTGAGGACTCCCAGAGAAAGGGTGAGACGGTAAGGCAAATTGCATCTAGGATATTTTATTGTTTTACATAATCTGTACTTACCTGTGCTTTTCATGGCTAAGAGCATAAATATGTGGTTTGGCAGTGTGTGTTAACTGCCTCACAACCTACTGCATGTCCTTGAGAGATTTAAATGGTAAATCAGAAGCTTCACACCTATTGGGTGGAATTCTGGTAGAGGAGTGTTTTTAAGTATTGGAAGATCACTGAGGTGCCCAGAGGGACTATGTGGATGGACAATGAGTCCCATTGCTGAACAGGGGAGTGCCAGGTAGATGGTCTGTTCCATGAGAATGTGTGTAGAGATCACAAGACTGGAATAGTGGCCGGATTCCTTTCAGATTCCGGGCTCTTGAAACACCCCTGGGAATGTAGAGAATAGAGATTTGGATACCCCTCACAATAATCCTAATCCTCACACTAATCCTAATGAGTAGATAGGAAGGATTACTCATTGCATCTGTGACAGCCTACGTGACTTGATTTACTTCCTCAAGACAGGGTGGTCATGGAAGATAAGCAAAAAGTGACTTCCAGATTAGACAAACTTAGTACTGCTCCAGAGGGGGGCATTCCTTTAGTCTTGCTCCAGCAGAGAATCTTGTCTGCCAACTAGAAGAATCCTGATTCAAATTTCTTTTGTGGTAGTTTATAGGATGCAAATTAAATTCAGTCACTATGTATGGACTCTCTGAATTGGTTATGCCCACATTAGTATTTAATTGCCAACTTGCCAACATACCAGATACTTAAATAACTTTGGCAAGCATCTTATCCCTCTCAATGCCCAGTCCACAGAATATATATGTCTGTTGAGTTCCATTAGTCAATGCCCAGTATATTAGCCTAGATCAAGTGGGTATACTTAATGACTGTGTGCATTGCAGGTTTTTTTCTGTTACTTTTAAATTGGTTGTTTATATATTTTTAGTCCTAGAAAGATGCCATTACGACAGAAATAGAAACTGAAGTCCATAAAGCACAGTACAAGTTTGGTGCAGTGAAGGGGCAACATAAGCATCCTTTCATAGTCCCCTGCCTCTACATTGTCCACAGTGTGCCTCACACTCTTCTAAGTGTTAAAAAGTAGTTTCATTTCCAATAATAATTCAGTCCTGAGCTTTTGTGCTCAGGCTGTGAAGGCTCCTTACTGTGATAGGTTTCGTAATGAGAACACTTACAGTTCTTGTTCGAAACTAGTCTAAGATCATCCATTTCACATACTTATTTCTTCTTTGAAGTGAAAACAGACTCCTGCTCAGCACCTCCCAGGATTGGACTACCAGAGAGAATAACAGGGGGAAAAGAAGTTCCATAACAATACTAAGGCTATTGAAATTAAAGACGGAAAAATTCAGGTAGATTATCAAGCCATCCTGTCAATTTCTGGATAGCCCAGCATTCTCTTTGTCCTAGAGAGAAGCTGATACAATTGATTTTGGGTAGTGTAGCACTACTAAATGCTAAGGCAGTTTTACCCAAACATTATCTGTCCTTCCCCCTGACCAGTAATAGGATCTGTTCACCTGACCCCCTCGATTACAGCCCAAGCAAGACTTTCCCAGCAGAGTAGCTTGGTCTGAAGCCAGAGCTAGGAGTAGAACAGGGAATGTGGGAGCAGTTGTAGATAGAGGCAGAGCTGGCCTGGTGGTGGAGAGGGAGTAAGGACATAGCTGGACCAGGAGTGGAGTGGAGCTGGAGCTTAGGACAGAATGGAGATGGGGTTGGAGCAGAGGGCACAGTTGGGCTGGCACTGAAATGGAGCTGTGGGTGGAGCCAGAGGTTCTCTGGAGGCAGAGCAGGGCTGAGTGGAGCTCCCTTCCCTAAACATTCCTCCACACCCTCCTAGCAGTTTCAGGGCCACTGCTCCAAGGACATACATACACAACAAGCAGAAACCCATGGCAACAAATGTAAGAGCTCAGGTATACAGACTAAGGTACTAAAAATAGCTGAATAGACATTGAGGCTTGGGGTCTACTGTCCCCCATCCCTAGGCTTCAGAGCCTGTACCCCAGTTTGAGCCCAAACATCTGTACATGTTCTTTAGTGCCATACGGTATGTCTACACAGCAAAGTTATTTTGAAATAATAGCCCTTATTTCGAAATAACTTTACTAGCATCTACACAGCCAAACCACTATTTCAAAATAAATTCAAAATAGTGGAGGGCTTATTTCGAATTTGGTAAACCTCATTCTATGAGGAATAATGCCAAATTTGAAATAGCTATTTCGAAATAAGTTCTGTGTAGACACTTATTTCGAAATAGGGGGCCTCCAGCCTACCCAGGGTGCCCTGGTGGCCACTCCAGCCTCAACCAAGAACACTTCTCTCCCTCCCCCCTCCCCAGAGCCCTTAAAGGGGTAGACTCTGGCCACAGTGCCTGTGCCAGCTCGAAGCCTGCCAGCTCAGAGCCAGCAGTCACTGCCCCTGACCCAGTGGCCCCAAAACATGAGCCAGCAAGCCACTGGCAGCCAGCCCTCCACCGCTCCCCAGGAGCAGTCTGCCAGCTCCCAGGAGACTGCCAGGGCTGAGAGAAGGAAGACGCCTTCCTGGTCCAGGGTGGAGATCATGGACCTTATTCAGGTTTGTGGGGGATGCCCCCAACATCCATGATCTCTGCACTAGATGGAGGAACGCGGCCGTCTATGGCAGGATAGCTGCCAGCCTGGCCACCAAAGGCCACATGCGAACCCAGGAGCAGGTTTGCATGAAAATCAAGTTGTTCCGGCGAGACCCCCAACCCTGAGCCCTGAGCTTCCCCTCCCCCTTCTTCCCCTTGCTTCCCTCTTCCAGCTCCCTCCTCCCAGGTTTCCCCCTCCCCTCTCCCACCCTCTCTTCTCCCCTCTCCCGCCTCCTTTCCCCAGTCTTACCAGAGTTTCATTCCCTCCCCCCCCAGTTTTGTTAAATAAAGAGAGTTTGTCTTCATGAAAATATGTGTATTTTATTTGACATCAGGAAGGGGGGTTAGAGAGGGGTAAGTGGAAGGACGTGAGGGAGGAATGAGGCACAATCCCTGAGTGGGGCACACCAGGGAGACTGTTAATGCTCTTCAGGGTGGAAGCTCTCCCGCAGGGCCTCTTGGATACTGACAGTGCCCCGATGGACCTCCCAGATTGCAGCCTGCAGCAAGTGCAGCCAGGCTCGCAGCAACGCGTCCAAGAGAAGCACCAGAGTGCCCAGGGGCAGCTCTGGCTCCATGTTGCAGAGTGCTGTAGCGTCCCAAGTGAGGGCAACCAGAGCACGCAGAGACAAAATGCTTTGTTGTCCCTCATTGAGGTAGGCAAGCAAGCAGGGAAACCTGAGAACTGGCTCTCCAGGGGGGTCCCTTTAAACACAGACCTCAGATAGCCTCAGGCAGCAGTCCCACACAGTAAGTCCTGACCTGGTGCCGTGCTGGAACTGGTTCCGGCCAGTCTTAAATGTGATTCAGAGTCCACTCAGTGTGGACGTGCTATTTCGAAATAAGCTATTTCAAAATAACACTGTAGTGTAGACATACCCATAGTTATTATTCCCTTTTCAGTGCTCCAAAAAATCAAAAGTTTTAGTATAGCATGTAACAAATAGCATTTAGTATCTCCAGAATATATGCATGGATAGGTAATGAAGGACTTCTGTAATATGAGGGAGGTAAAGGGAGGGAATACATTTTCTGAAAGAACTGAAGAGTTTATGAAAATATATACAAGCAATATCTTGAATCCAGCAGGTGATTTCATGGTTCTTTTAACAACCAAGAGTAAATAATCAGTAAAATAGATTGCCTATAAAAGCAGTAAATAAAGAGCTAAAATCAATTAAAATCTCATCTCTGTGTTCCTGAATAAATCCTATATACAAAATATATGTTTTAATATTAATCTTCTTGCTTATGGCCATTTATAGTTCAGATGAATTGAAAACAAGTAAGCAACTGAAATTAATAAGAGCAGCACTGCATCATAGACCTTAGAAGCTCCAGATGTATTTCTGGACAGTTACATTCAAATTATTGATCAATGAGTGACCCAATATGTATCATCATAAGATACTATTCACGAGTCTGTCATTAATGAGACATGATTAATGGAAATATCTTTTCTTTAATTATTGTATGTATATGGAAAAAGCATCAGAGTTGAAACAAAACTAAACATCTGTTATATTCTTGTACAAATAACTCTGTTAGCAAATGCTTTATAGTAGCTCTCCATGCTAAATATTTTTTAAATTGTTTGAGTTTTCAATATTATCCAATCATTTTCTAATACTTTATTGGAAAAATCATAGTATTTTATGTATTCATATAAAATATGTATAATATTTATTCTAGAATATTAGTATAGTTTTATTTTGGATTCTGTAATTAGATTTAAGTTATGCAGGGTAATCTTAAATTACACTGTAAAATGACACTCGGTTTTGAGAATCTTGGTGTTAACCCAGGCAATTTATCAGCTATGTAGAATGAATCCAGAAGTACCCATTTTTATATGTATCACATTTGTGTTTAAATGTTATGCTCACTTCTATACTGTTATCTCCTTTATTTGTTCATATTATTTTGTTCACGTGTCTTCACATTTTTATTTCCCTAGAATAATGTCATTGATAGTCTTCTGTCTTGGAGTTAGAAACCTATTTGTGCCCCTATTTATAGATTCCAGGCTCAGAGCCAGTTACCTTGGAAACTATTTAAAGTGAATCTTCTTGATGTGATGGAACAAATAGCCACCAAACTGCTTTCTTTCCTCCTTCATTTATAACTTTGCAGAGCTTGGTGCTACCCGAAGTGCATGCCATGCTTCTGTCCCACTGTACCTTCGTCTCTTAGGTAATCAAGATGACATTGTCAGATAATTTTCAGACAGTCACAGAATATATTTATGTGGGCAGACAATAGTTTTCTAACTCAAAGACAGAAAACTATCAATTACATTATATATAGAGACATAGATAGATAGATATAGATATATAAAATATTAAAGACAATATGGGATTCTAGATACTACCCTGTATTAACAGCGAGCATTAGAAGTAACCCGTTGGTCTGCAAATATATTAGAAGCATAGTTCTCAAACATTATTAGTTGATACTATTTTTCTCATAAATAACAATTTACTAGAGCTGAGGGAGCGACTAAAATGGGACTGCGAAAGCTTTCTTTAATTATGATTATTGATAATGAAAATATTACTTTTAACATGCCAATCTAAGGAATAGGTTAATTTTAATAATTTGTGGAACCTCTAAAAACCAAAATTGTACGTGTAAGTTGTTAATTGTTCTGTTTTAGTTTGTAAGGGCAAATCCTTAAAATTTGTTAATCAATATAATTTTACTAAGGTTCATGGTCTCCTAAGGACTGTAGTTTGTTTCTCCGTGTCTGTCTGTTTCACTCATGCTCCTCTTGCCAAATCCAATCTGTTTCTATAATATTTTCCCTTTCTCTCTTCCTACTCCTTCTGACTCATCTCATGTGTGAGAACAATGAAATGTAAACATGGACAACTTAATGATGCTCACTTCTTGTGCTGAGTTTAATGGTCATGAGTTTACAAACATGTGCAAATTAGCATATTAAAATTCTTTTTCACTGGAGTTGGGCTTAATTGAAAACTGCATTACAGCTCTGTGACCCATTCATCTTTACCTCCATGGGTAAAGATGGATGTTGTAGCATTCTATAAACATTTTTTTAAAAATGTACCTTATTAATGTTTTATGAATATCCTAGAACCACAGGACTGGAAGACTTTGAGTGGTCATGTAGTCCAGTACTCTGCACTGACTGCAGAACTAATTAAAGATATCAGGGACTTAAAAAAAATAAAAATCCTAACAAGCAGTTACATCGAATTCCAGGAAATCCATTACTAAGAGTGAAATGATAGAAAAGCCAGACATGTTGTGATGCAGTAGGTGAAATACCAGATTGGGACTGAAGAGTAGACTTGGTCAGGAATTTTTCAATTATTTATGTTCCACTGGAAAACAATGACTTGCTGAAATCAAAAATTTTCCCAGAAACATATCAATTTTGCTTAATCTTATGTCAGGAATGTTTCTCAGATTCAAGCTTCAGTTTTTTATCAGAAAAAAGAGAAACACCTGCAAAACTACTTTATAGAAGTCTGGTGTTAGAGCACTTGCCTGGAATCTGGGATGTGATCGGTTTCCCCTCCTCTTTCTGGGGTACCACCTGATATACTGGGTTGCCACTGAATGCTCCTGTTCCACCACCCTGGGCTCCTTCACCTTCTCAAGCCTGCTCCAGCACACACACAAGTAGGGAAAAGACCAACTGCACAAAGATACCAACCATGAACTCAGTACGGCATCACGAGGTTTTCAGTTAAGGAATTGCCCAAAACTTTAGGCATGCAAACCCAAAGTTTCACTGTCCTACGCTTCCCAGAGAACTGTATAGCATAATCCAATTAAAATTACCTTTTCCCTCCATGTGGAGAAAGAGATGCACAGTTTTTTGACCCCTCTCCCTACCCCGTTATGAATTTCACATACTGGTTGAGAGAAAACAAAATGAGTTTATTAACTACAAAAGATAAATTTTAAATGATTGTAAGAGAAAGGAAACAGATCAAAACAGATTACTGAGGAAATGAACATGCAAAGTAAGCTTAATATACTGGCTACAAGTGGTAATTTCTTAGTCACTCCCAAGCACATAGGAGCAAAGCCCTAACAGTCCCTGCCCTTGGGCCCTTACAATCTGTCTTTGTCTTTCCCTTTTTGTCATATCCTCACTTCTTCTCTATTCTCCGTGCAGTGGATTAAACATTATAACCTGTACTCCCCTTTGTGCAGGAAGAGGAATAGTTTATGTGACAGGTTGAGGAACAACTCTAGCTCTAAAGGGAGGATATTTCTGTCAATAATTGGTTAAGGCAGTCCCCACTGGTTTTGACCAGTGACGGAGCCTACCAGTGGGTAGTTGAATGAAATTCCCCTAACTGCATCTAGAACCTCCATTTGAAAGACCGGTAAAGAAATAAATATGTTTCTGATTCCCCTGCATCAAATCATCCTCTTATGTTTATGTCTTCAATTGTAGTTTTTAATTTTTATTAAAACAAGTGCAAGTGAATCTTCACTGCTGTTACATTATATCTTGTTTATTTCCATGTATTTCATTTTGCAGTTAGCCAATATTTGGGCTCTTGCAGATTGTTTCCATTTGGAAGGGAAAATGGTGATGGACTCAGGGATTTCTTTGAGGCAATCATATTCATTTACAAAGAATGTGCACAAAACATGTTTCAGAGATCACAGTTGAAATTAAACCTCAGGTGGCAATTCCAAACCTCTTTTGAGTGAACACTCTGACCAAAAGCTCACTCTCTCTCTAGGCTTTTTCTTAGAATCATCGCATCATAGGTCTGGAAGAGACCTCAGGAGGTCATCGAGTCGAGCCCCATCCCCAAAGTAGGACCAACCCCAGCTAAATCATCCCAGCCAGGACTTTGTCAAGCCGGGACTTAAAAACCTCCAGAGATTCCACCACCTCCCTAGGTAACCCATTTCAGTGCTTCACCACCCTCCTAGTGAAATAGTTTTTCCTAATATTCAACCTAGACCTCCCCACTGCAACTTGCAACCATTGCTCCTCATTCTGCCATCTGTCACTACTGAGAACAGCCTCTCTCCATCCTCTTTGGAACCTCTCTTTATGTAGTTAAAGGCTGATATCAAATCCCCCCCTAACTCTTCTCTTTTGCAGACTAAATAAGCCCAGATCCCTCAGCCTCTCCTCATAGGTCATGTGCTCCAAGCCCTCAAATGATTTTCATTGCCCTCTGCTGGACCCTCTTCAATGCATTTATATATCTTTCCTGTAGTGGGGGCCCAGAATTAGATGAAATAATCCAGATGTGGCCTTACCAGTGCCAAATAAAGGGGACTAATCATTTCTCTAGATCTGCTAAAAATGTTTCTCCCAATGCACCCTGCTATGCCATCAGCCTTCTTTG
This sequence comes from Pelochelys cantorii, assembly GCA_032595735.1. Taxonomy (NCBI): domain Eukaryota; kingdom Metazoa; phylum Chordata; order Testudines; family Trionychidae; genus Pelochelys; species Pelochelys cantorii. The sequence continues at coordinate 75,510,722 of CM064328.1, forward strand.
GTACAAGGCCACACTGTTGACTCATATCCAGCTTCTCAACTATTGTAATTTCCAGGTCCTTTTCTGAGGAACTATTGCTTCGCCAATCAGTCCCAAGCCTGTAACAGTGGTTGGGATTCTTCCATTCCAAGTGCAGGACTCTGCACTTGTCCTTGTTTAACCTCATCAGATCATTTGGCCCAATCCTCCAAATTGTCTAGGTCACTACGTATTTACCTCTCTCCCTAGCTTTGTGTCATCTGTAAACTTGCTGAGAGTGCAATCCATCCCCTCATCCAGGTCATTAATAAAAATGTTGAACAAAACTGGCCCAAGAACTAATCCTTGGGGCACTCTGCTTGACCGACTGCCAGCCAGACATTAAGCTGTTGATCACTACCTGTTGAGCCCAACAATCTAGCCAGCTTTCTATCTCCTTACAGTCCATTTACCCAATCTATATTTACTTAACTTGCTGGCAAGAATTATGTGGGCGACCATATCAAAAGCTTTGCTAAAGTCCAGGTATATCTCATCCAGTGATTTCCCCATGTCCACAGAGCCAGTTACCTCATCATGGAAGGCAATCGGTATGGCTAAGCATGACCTGCCCTGGTGAATCCATGTTGACTATTCCTGATCACTTTCCTCTCTTCTAAGTGCTTCAAAATGGATTCCTTGAGGATTCCCTCCATGATTTTTCCAGGGACTGAGTTCCCTAGATTGTCCTTCTTCCCTTTTTTACAGATGGGCACTATATTTGACTTTCCAATCATCCAGGACCTCCCCCGATCTCCACGAGTTTTCAAAGATAATGGCAAAAGGCTCTTCAATGACATATGCCAACTCCCTCAACACCCTCGGATGCATTAAATCTCATGGAATTGAGTATGTCTAACTTTTCTAAATAGTTCTCCACTGAGGGTTGCCCACCTCCTTCCCATACATTGTTGCCTAGTGCAGTAGTCTGGGAGCTGATCTTGTCTGTGAAGACAGAGGCAAAGAAAGCATTGCGTACTTCAGCTTTTCCCACATAATCTGTCACTAGGTTACCTCCCTCATCCAGTAAGGGTCCCATGCCTGTAGAAACCTTTCTTGTTATCCTTCACATCCCTTGCTAGCTGCAATTCCAGTTGTACTTTGGCCTTCCTGATAACACCCCTGCATTCTTGAGCAATATATTTATACTCCTCCCTAGACATCTGTCCAAGTTTCCACTTCTTGTAAGGTTCCTTTTTGTGTTTAAGCTTGCTAAGGATTTCACTGCTAAGCCAATCTGGTTGCCTACCATATTTGCTTTTCTTACTGTGCATTGGGATGGTTTGTTCCAGTGCCTTCAATAAGGCTTCTTTAAAATACTGCCAGCTCCCCTGGACTCCTTTCCCCTTCATATTAGTACCCCAGGGGATCCTACCCATCAGTTCTCTGAGGGAGTCAAAGTCTGCTTTTCTGAAGTCCAGGGTGTGTATTTTGCTGCTCTCCTTTCTTCCTTCTCAAGGTCACAATTCCAGTGGTTTTTTGACTGTCTCCATGGCTTTCTTTGGGCTGCTTCTCTTTTCCTGTTACTTGTGTGCTTCTGTATACATATATGTCCCTCAAACAATAACCATTACAACCCTCCTAACCATATAACTAAGGCCTTGCAAGTGGCCTCTGTTTTGGCTGGTGGCCTAAGTGTCTCTGTGAGTATGGTATAGATGAAACAAAGGAATTAAATATTAATGTGGGATACAGTAATCATAGTTGTGGATGAGGAAGAGGTAAATAATTTTTAGTAATGTTTCCAATGAGCAGGAGAGTCATCCATTAAACCTAGCTTAGTAACAAAAAACTTTGTAACTGGGGCTTAATGTATATGCAGTTAGCCTTATCCTATTTGCATTAATTCATATGATTTGCTAGCTTTTTTGTGGCTCTCCTCAGCAATAAATATTAATGAAGGAAAAAAATATTAAAGCAGACGAGTGTATACTCTGTAAATCACTCTGGCACAACTGTGTAGAAAGGAAGAAATAGCTTAATCATTGTCTTTACAGAAGGGTCAGCGAGTTGATCTCAAAGAAGAGTAAATTTATGCATGAGCTCATATTAGTTCCTTCTCTACCTCTTGATGCTTTGCGTAAGTGGATTGTGCTGAATTCCAAAGAGAGAGGAGGAGAAAATGGTACTTCACTACAGCCATAGTATTTAGAACTGATTAGATAAAATCTGTTTAAAGCAGAGGGGGGTGGTAAGATTGCCATAAACCTCCTGTTGGCTTTCCATCGGATGAAAATTCATATGTATAAAAAAGACTCAAAGAAAAAAATAACAAAGGAGAAAAATATTAAGCATTTGCTTTGACCAGCTCATTATATCTCTATTTTAGGAATTATATAATATAATATATTGGTGAGAGTTGAACTATCTGAAGTCTATAGGGAGTGTATTGGTACAGGCAACCCCTCCTTTCACCCTCCCTTCCCCAAAAGCTAGTGATTAAAACAGATTGAAATTTTGAAAGCCAAACATAAAGGTCACAATCAGATTCCGATTGGTGAGGCACAGTGGACATGTTTTAATGGATTCTCAGTAGAGATTTTTAAGACAAGCACTCAGGACTGAAGTATTTAGATAAAGTAAACTTAATTTTTTTCACTAAGGAAGAGAGGGAAAATTGTAGAGAAATATCAAACTGAATTATGAAAACTTGTTGTCAAAGAAAGAAACTTATTTTCCTTAGGCTGGTATAAGTAATTTTCTATAGAATAAAGAAGGATTTTGAAATAACTTCCTTTTGTAAGTATCTACTATATATTTCAGAGAGGTTGTCGGTTTGTGTGTCTGTCCGTGTGTCTGTCTGTCTTCCCCAGCCAGGGGACATGCATCCCGCCCCTATCTGTGCCCACTGCAGCTATAGACAGGCACTTCTTACCTGGCCCCAAGTTTCTGCAGTGAAAGAGGGCTGAGGTTGTCCTCTCTCCTACAGAGGGCCTACATACTGAACCCCTTGTCCCCATCCCCACCCCAGAATGCATTTAAATGAAGAAAAACAAAACTTATTTGAGTGGAGGACCTGAGCAACACTGGGTAAAACTTCTTGTACCCTATATTAGAGACTCTTGTCATCTCAGGATTTTAGCAATCTAGTTTATCCATAGACAGAAGAGAACAAGGAAGAGATGTTAAATTGGCTGGGAGGACTGTACCAAAGTATCATGTGATATGCTCTAGTCCTAGAAAATAGTGTTGATATTTATATAGTCTGAATATAGAGTCCAAATACAATGATACCTATCTTGCCCTGAAAACACAAAATATTATTGTAGTCCAAGGGCTAGATTATTAATAACAGCAATATAAAGATTTTTTTTAAATAACCTGCACTTTAAAACAAATACAGTCCCTAAAATGAATAATTCAGCTGGGTGTTGGAGAAACCATCATGAAGATGTGTAAAGAAATCCTCTTTCCAAAGCCATTACTGCCCATGAAGCTGCTTGCTACTACTAGAATCTTTCTTCTGCATGGGAAGCGAGGAAGACCCGAGGAACAATTCAGTGGTATATCCTGTTACCTTGGCCCATCTCTGTGACTTTACACTGGGGAAATGTGTTGTGTTGGAAAACATTAACATTTTGTAAATCATTGCTACATACCTACTGTAAATGCAGACACTCCTGCTTTACAATGGATTAGCTGGCTGTCATTGTTCATAAATACATATTGTTGCATAGCTTACTTTCCCAGTATGAATAAAATCAAAGCATGTATTGCCATGAGTGCACACACCTTCGAATCCTTCTGATCTTGCCTTCCCCCATTTTGTACAGTACCAACAAACTGGTTATTGTGTCACCTTTAGAAATAAGAATAGGATTTGCCCTACATTTTAAAGAGACCTACCTGACTTTATATGGGACTGACTTCATGCTCCAACAGAAAGATGTGGTAGCTGAGACTTAAGGCATTATGTAGGCTGAAGCCTCACATTGGAATAGAAGCTAGAATGTTAGCATGCAACATAAGAAAACGAGTGTGCTGAAGAGGTCTCTAAATTGGTTGCCAGTCGACTCAGATTCATAGGCCAGGTCTGTACTAGACCCAGCAGCTCGGCTTAGGTACACAACTCCAGCTACGTAAAATACATAGCTGGAGTCATTTTACCTTAAGCCGAGCTTGGCAGCATCCCCACAGTGGAAGGATGACAGGAACAAACACTCCCATTGGCTTTGCTTACTCCTGGCAAGAGCAGGAGTACTGGACACCAGTGGGATTACCCTCTGAGTTCAATTTAGTAAGTCTTAACTAGACTTATTAAATCAAACTCTGGAAGATTGATCGTGGCAGTGATGATCTTCATGGAGTGAAGACATGGCCTTAGATTTTAAGATTTTAAGAAGGGACCATCCATAATGATCATCTAGTCTGCACATTTTAGGCCACAGGACCTCAGTACCCACTCCTGTAATAGTTAGGGAGCTAGGGGTCTGAGTTACCGAGTCCCTAAATCATTGTTTAAAGGCTTCAAGTTTTAGAGTATTCACCATTTACACTAGTTTAAACCTGCAAGTCACCCAATGCAGCATGATGCAGGGGAAGGTGACACCCTGAGCATCTCTGGCAATCTGATCTGGGGGAAGATTATTGTTCACTGGCACCACTTTTAACACACTAGGCAAAGTACAGATACTCAGTTGGAAGTATACTGAAAGTGGTCCATCCAGAAAATGGAGTCAGTATTACCATGAAAAGGGGAAAGTGAAAGGTGTTTGTATTATCAGTGGCTGTACAATGCCTCTTCCTTGGGTACATAGTGAACTTGCTTTTCAGTACTTCCCTGCAAAACTGTTCACAATCATAATATTCAGCTTTCAAATGCCAGTTCTTTTCTCCTGCTTTCAAGTAGTAAGGCTGGTTTGCTTTAGGTTCAAGTGTGACAATATAAACCAGAATAAAGCTTTTGTGAGTTTAACATTACTCAGTGACAAAGATGGAATTACAGAGTTATTAACATGGATATGTTATTAATTTTTGTCATAATAATTGAAAATTAAGGAAACGTTAATAGCAAAGTACAATTTGTGGAAGAAACTGTTAGCTTTCTTGTGCCTTCAAGTGATTTTTAACTTGTAGTCCTAAAGGATTACTTTCACAGAATCATTGAATATTAGAACTGGAAGGGACCTTGAGAGGTCATAAAATCCTGTCCCCTGCCCTCAAGGCAGGACCAAACGCCATCATCCTTGATAGATGTTTATCTAACTTGCTCTTAAATATCTCCAATGATGGAGATTCCACAACCTCCCTAGGCAATTTATTCCAGTGCTTAACCACCCTGACAGAAAATTTTTCCTAATGTTCAACCTAAACCTCCCTTGCTGCAATTTAAGCCCATTGCTTCTTGTCCTATCATCAGAGTTCAACGAGAATAATTTTTCTCCTTCCTCCTTGCAGCACAATTTTAGGTACTTTGAACAATACAGTTTGTATTGTTTTATGTTGGGCAATGATGAAATGTACTCTTATTACAATTGTTTGCTACACATTTAATTATTATGCAATAAAATAATTTAAAGCAGTTATTCAACAAGCAATTACTGAGGAAAGACATATGTACCTTGAAGAATTATTCGTCCTATTTTTACTTATGGAATAATTAAAAAATAAAATAAAGAACAAGGTCAGTTAGTTGGGAAAAACAAACAACAACAACAACAACAAAACAAAACAAAAAAAAAGTTAAACCATTATAATTTGAAACCTGCTCAGAAGAATGAGTCAGTAATGACCAGAAGAACTGGAATAATTTTGGTAGTTAAAAAATGTATCAATTTAAATTTAATTTGCTAGCCACTCAAACTGTGAGTCATCACTTTTGTTTGCCACCAGTGTGAAGCCAGATCAATAACAAAATGAGTCTGATAACCTGTTGACACACGTTGACTGACAGCTAAACAACAGAAACAACTTTATATCAGTTCCCTGCAAGAAATGTATATTGTCCTTGACATGTCTGAAAATACTCTTGAATCATCAAATCAGTGTTTTGAGAATTGGATACCATGTATACTTATTAAAAAAACCACAAATAGTCTGGTAGCACTTTATAGACTAACAAAACATGTAGAGGGTATCATGAGCTTTCGTGGGCACAGCCCACTTCTTCAGATGACTGGAGTTTTGAGTTTAGGATGTACAGACCCAAAATAAATAGGAGGGGGGGGGGAGGAAAAAAAAGGAAGGGTGGGAGACAGGGAGGAGAGTGTATAGAAAATTCAGGAAGGTAAAGGGAATTAGTAAGTATCTGAAGATTAGGTAGTTAAAATGAAGCAGGTAAGAATCAAAGTCAATTGATTGTATCCTTTCTGACATAGGAATCTACACAAAGAGCTGTTTGCACCTTCATTGACTATTAGATAGATAATATTTATGACCTATTCATGAACATCTGATTTGCCATACTGGATCATAGATCATACCATTAGTTCAACAAGTCTGGTATTCCAATTCTGATACTTGTAGCATACTTTCTGAGTACGGCAGTGGGGAAGAGGGAGAGGAGAAGAAATATTATTCCAAGCCATTTTGTGTGAAGTGAAACATTGTGTGAATACAGGCAGAATGACTACAAAAATGCCAGGGGAATACACCCAGATTTGTGATGGTATAAAGCATACCAGACACTAACCTGATTGGTGTATCCCTCCAGAATTAGATTATTTGAAAAGCTGCTGTATACTTATTGCAGTCTGTCATCCTAGTCCTTTAAAATTCCCTTTTAAACGCTCAGTTGTTGGAGGAAGGGAGTCCTTTAAATGTTGCGTTGTCCATCACCTAAAGTATGTTGTTTTAGGAGACTAAAGAAGCGTCAAGATAAAACTATTCCAAGGACTGACAAGCTTGCTAACAACAAACTGCTTTTCCGATCACTATAGCAGATTCCTCTACACCTTTGATGTGAACTACATATGCCATCAGTCCTGTTTGCCTATAATAACTGCAAATTTCTAGTGACCAAGGTCAGATGATTACAGATAAAGACTTGGCTGTTCTCACCCAGCAGACATGTTCCAGTATTGTTGGTAATTTATTTACTTCAATAAAAAAAGCAATGTTGAGTCCAAATTCCATCACTGCAAAAAAGACTCCCGATATAGGTTTCCCTCAGACTAGGTACTGGCAAATATTTTTAGCCACGCTCATTTGTGAGGAAATACTGAACATTATGTATTATTTATTTATTTATTTATTTATTTTTAGTTGTAAGATTCTTTTTTGTATGGCTTTAGCAACAGGGCGGATGGGATGGAGCTGATTGGAAGAAACTATATAGAATTCTGTCTTGGTGCTATTAGATTTCTTTGGAAGAGTTGACACTATGGATATTTCTTAGCACTGATACTTATTCTAGCCAGGGACAGAGTGGATAACCTGCCATTGGAACTTCAGATTCCTGAAGACAGTGGACAGCAGGTTGGAAAATAACAATAACTGGTTTTCTTTTCTTTTGTTTTAAATTACATGCTGAGGTCTTGAGCAGGGCCCCTATGAGAGTCTGTAAGTTTGAATCCTAGATCTGCCTGGTCAGTGTGTTTCAAATTTTAGCAGGAACGAAGTCTTTCTAGAGGAGCGTATAAGGAACTTTATCCCAAAATGTTACATAAATGGTTTCTACACCACATCAGTATAGCAGCTGTGTGACTGTTGCTGTAGTTAAACATAGGTTGTTGTGCTAAAGTCTCAGTCTGTCAGGTGCAAGGCGACTTTTCTTTGTCAGTACTCGCAGACTAAATTCTCAGCTTCATCTTTCAAGAGTGGCACAAATATTGATGACACTATTGTCTCACTGTAGAAGGCGAGGCTATGTTCAGATATACTGGAGGCCAAGTATTCTCATGCAGTCTTAAATTCTAATTTGTATTTGACAGCAGACAGAAGGAGCAGAGGCAAATAATTCATTTGCCTTTCTAAAGAAATTTGAATGCATGATATTCTTTAAAATCACATGAAATTGTAATGTTCTAATCTGTTGCATCTATTAATAAATGCAAAAATGTGTGGAAGTGCAAAAAGCATCACTTGTCATCCTTCATGTTGTTCTATAGGAAGAATAATTATGCAGATAATGATAACGCAACAATCACTCTCTAATACACAAGGGAAGAAAATTTTCTGAAATTCATTAGTGATTTTCACGCTACAAAATTCTTACTAATTTCCAGATCAGAAGTGGCTAGTGAAATGTTGTCAAGCAAAACATTGTACTAATTCAGTATTAACTATTAATTCATTAGCTTACCTCAAGCTCATATTTTAAATATTAAATTTTTCCTGAAACAAAAAGCCAGCACAGTTGTCGGCAGAGTAAAATTTATTTTTTCCAGCATTTCATTTTTCATTCCCTGAAACTCCATTCTTGGCAGGAAAACCTTTCCTACCTTTCTTCATTTGTGCTCTATGGACCATGAAAACTGCAGTTACAAAGGAGAGAGTGTCATATGCACTGGTTTTATCGGTTTTGTGCTGACACAACAAAAACTAAATCGGCTGGTTCACTTAAGGGTTTACAGGCCTCAGCAGTTCTGATTTAAAAAAAAACGGAGGTCATGGAATTGAGGAGACCAGTCCAATAAAATGGAAGGGGAAGGGTGTCTATCATACTTAATACTTTTTGTTTTAGGCCTGAAGAAAATCCAGAGTATGTTCTAGATGGCATGAAAAGCAAAGGCAGGGCTAAGCAACGTTATTTTAAAAGTTTTCTTTAACTCTTAATAATCTTCTCAGAAAATTTACCTATAGCCTAATGTTCATGTATATTGACATACTTATTCTGCTTTAGAGAAAAACTATAATAAAGCTAATTTTGTTCTAAACCATCATCCTCCATTAGTAGAAGAGTGCATACTACCTTTAGTGTATAAGATATCAGTGATTACCACATCTACTTTATGAGAAATACTGCCATATTGTATTGTAATGGTTCAAAACTGTGTCTTACACATGTGAGTTCACTGTTTAGAATGGTTACTGTATCACACCATCTTGAGTTCTGCACTAAAAGTAGGAATTCAAGCAATGTGCTATGCATGAAAAGTACAATATATGCTCCCCAGATTTACAGCACTTAATTCTGGAGTATAGAAATAATTCTCTGATATTTACAAGTAATTCTATTAATTACTTTACGTGTTAAAATAATTAAAATGTGTTCTTTAAGAAACTAAGCACCCAGAAGTCTGTCCTGTAGTGACACCATGAGATGGAAAGACATTCAATGTTTTTCTTGTTTTGTCTTCAAATATTAGTTTAATTAAATCAGGCTACAATCACAAACATGCCTTAATCATAATCATAGAGTTATTATTTATTATTTGTATTACTATAGATCCTAGCAATTCTAAAGACCAGTTATGTGCTGTACAAATACAGAATAAAAAGAAAGCACATGCCACAGAGAGATTACAATCTAAGTATAAAACAAGATAAAACAGATAGATACAGACATACTAATGGAGGAAGTACCAAGAAACAAAGAAACAATATTGGTTAGCATGAAAGGCAGTGATGTGAGTGCATTAGAGGCCATTGTGAATGGTGTCACTACAGGTCAGAGTCTTTGGATATTCTCACTGTGCATTTCCATACTTTAGAATGTTCAGATTTTTTTTTTAGGAGCTAAGAAATTGATTCAGAGAACTGAAGTGTGAAAATGACTTAAGGGGAAAAACCATACTTTTCCCATGCTAATAAAGAGTTGGTCATCAGCTCAGCATACAAATTACACTGTTCTAAGGGATATTTTTCAAACGAGTAGCAGCAGAAATTACTTTGTGTTTGTTAAAAGAAAACTTCCCTCTTCTTGTACAACACAGTAAACTGAATAGTCACAGGAACCAGTTCTCACTATAGTTACCTGTGAAGTACATGTGAAGTGGCCATCTCTGACAGAGATGGGCTTTTCTGAGTTTACCATTCTTTGGGCTTGATCCAGGAATTACTGGATGAGGTTCTCTGGCCTATGTAAGGCAAGAGGTCAGATTAGATTATTGTATTAGTAATTTTTGGCTGTGTAATCTATTAATCTAGGACATTGTGGCAGGGTGGTTGCCCTACATTGACTAAAAAGGGTTTTAACCCACCATCTGAGAGGGCTGGGGCAGTAGCCAATCAGGAGAAGGATTAAAGCAGCCAATCTGGGCCTGGATGGGCTATATAAAAAGGGCTGCAAGTCAGAAGGAGTCAATATCGCCAGACCTGGGGGGGGGGGGGAGAAGGACTGGCTGCCTGTACAGTGTTGTACCTTGGACAGAGCAGTGCTGGGGAAAGTAAGGGGAGCTTCAGCCCAACAAGCTCAGAGACTGAGGCCCTGACACAGTGGCCAAAGAGGAAACAGGCAACAGGTTCATTCCCCTTCCCTTGCCAATGATGAGGCTGGCCAATTTACACTGAATATTGCCCTAAGGGAAAGGGTTAGATTAAGGACTTCAGTGAGTTACCGATGCAAGTGTTGGGAGTAGGCATAGCCAGTTCCCCAAAAGTGAGGAACCCAGGGGTAGGCGCCATTAGAGGGCAATACGTAAAGGATGGGGTGCTTCAGTCTGGGAGGGACACGGGTCCCAATGTGGTAGAGTTCCTGTGTAGGAGATGTGTAACCATGGACAAGTCACTGCCAAAGAAGGGCACTCCTGATTGGCAGAGCTAATTCCCAGGACGGCCAGAAGGAGTTCCTGTGGCTGTGAATGTGAACCTGTTACAGGAATGAAGAAAAGTGACTTTAGAACATTCTGAATGCTGTGCTATGCAAAACAAAGGACAACAATCCTTTGAGAACAGCGACAAATGAAGAACACAGAAGAATAACTACTATATCACTTCCCCAGTGATGCAATCTCCTAAACCTATACACTTCTCCTTTTGTGTTCAAATATAAATTAACAGGGCCTAATTTACATTTACATTAAGGCCCCTTCCACAATGTGAAAGGCCTCAGTGTAAAAGAATTAGATCCTTGGGTTTAAAAAAATTAGAGAAAATTAGGATGTACAAAATATGCCTGACCTGTGCACCCAACTTTCAGGAATTAGGACAGGTTTTATAAGTATAGCTGAGGCTAGGACATTGCCTGTTATATGTACAAGTTTTTAGATGTTAAGAATTATATTCTGATATAACTAAAGCATACTTTCTGCCTATTGTTATAATTACAAAAGAAGACCAATATATCAGTTTTGCACTGCACGCTTTTGCTCTACACTCCTCCATGCTTGCCCTCACTGACACATTGTTTGATACTGTATACATACCTAATCCTGTGCCTTTCCTTTGATCTTTACTTATTTGGGCAATCTCTCTTACCATCATATAATCCCAATAATTCCCACCTCTCACCTGTTTTATTCCATTCTGCTGAAGTGCTGTGATATTTCTCTTTTCTGTCCAAAACTTTGGTATATAATAGGAACATTGCATTAGCAAAGACTGTAGCTCCCATTTCCAGCCTTCACAGACTTGCATAACAATAGACTAATTCAGAGGCTTCACCTTTCTTATGTTCATGAAATCTGACACAGACACACTGTTTTCTTCTAATGATCTAATGAACACAGCATGGGCAGCTGCCTCTGGATATCATTGTGATAGCTGTCATCTCCATGCACCAGGAATTTGAACTTCTCAATTTTCTTAATGTCTTCATTTCCAGATTTTTTTGCTTGATGGGATGGGTTGCAATGTTTCCATTGCCATCTTCTCTTTTGTATTCCAGTATAATGCAAATTTCACAAAGTGTAGGTTGCTGGCTTTATTAGCAACTGCATTATCTCCTGCAATACTATGGAAGCACAGACATAATAAATCTTGTCACCACAAGTTCTCTCATCTAAACATCCCTTCCAGTGAAGACAGTGACTTCCAGTTAGGTCAAATATGGTGTGCTAAGCAAAAATAACACAACACATTTCACCAATAGAACCTGTAAGTCAGTTCCTCAGATTTCCTCACAAATAAGTAAAAATGGAAGCATAATATAAATTGCAGAATCTGCTTCCATCAGTATGAGTGTCACAATCATAACTGCTAGAAGCAATAAGTAGTCTCATTCTCCTTAGTTCAATGTCAAAACAGCCTGTGATGATTTTGATTGTTCTGGCTTTGGATTCTAGTCATAGCAGACACTGTACAATAAGTAGTTCGGTAAATACAGGGGAAAATCATTTGTGATTTGTTTGAATCGCAAGGTATTTTGTCTGTGTCGAAAGGTTTCCTATTGTGTATAAAACACATCCCAGGTCTCTACCTTACAAATATTAAAATACAGTAAATATATAACTTAGTATTCTTTTCTGTCTGTTTTTCTTGGCAACACTTCAGCTCTGATGCTTATTTTTTCTAGGATGAATAGAAACAATACAGAATTTTTATTATTTTATTTGTTTTGCCTTCATGACAATTGAATTCTGTAATTAATGCTATCTTCAGGGGTACATATTTTGATACATAGTTGAAAAGTGACTTTCACTAATTACTGAGACATTGCACCATCTTCCAAGTAGACTAATAAATTGCTCATAAAATGTTCATATATACATAAGATTGTTTTAATGTTCCCAGCCAGAATGCTGTCTTTGACCCCAGACACCGTCTATTCACATCCTACAAACTACTACAATAATATTTGTATAAAATATACTTGTTACCTATCATCTGAAAGCATTGTAAAATACATGTCTTAGCACTGTAAGTGAAGTGACAAATTCCCTGTGTATGATGTTACTAGGACATATTTGGATATATTTAAGACCAGAAAGCCTAGCCTAGGTAACAGTGATAAACAGCTTTGTCCTAGACAAAGGAATGTGGGTTTACCTGAATTTACATAATAGCAGTAATCAAAGCCATTCAGCTAAAATCCAATGAGGATTATCCTGATCCTGAACCAGAGAGACAGAGAATTAACATGGTTCAAGCAGCCCAGAAACATGCGGGAAACTGAATCTCCACAAGGCCTTCCAGACTTATAAAAACAAAGTCAATCCCTTTATTGATATAAGGAACAGAAAGAGATTCTTCCTTGAACTGTCACCATACAAAGCAAAGAAACCAAACAATTTTATCTTTGAATTGTATTTTGGCCTGGCTGGCCAGTAAAGAGCTGACAAAAAAACTGGGTAAAGACTCTATCTTGAACAAAGACTGTATGTTGCTAGATTAAGTTTTAATCTAATGTATGTTTACTTTTGTTTCCTTGTAACTATTTTTACCTTTGTCTCTTGTCCTTAGCATGACATAATCCTTCTCGTTTTTAAAATAAACTTGTTTTACTTTTACTTTAAACCAGTTCAGTGCTGTGTTTGAAGGAAAGGGCATAGTCACCCCAGTTAAATTAATATGCTATGGTGTACTGACTTTTTAGCAGAGCAGCAAACTTAACATCTTCTTTGAATGCACAGTAGTAGGAGCTGTGCAGAGAAATATCTCTAAGAGACTTGGGGCCTGGAGTTCATTGATTGTTACCTGCTAGGCAAGGTTTGGGTCCGAAGCTGGAATTTGTCTCAGTTGTTTGCTGGTGAGGAAGACAGAGTGGTATGGCAGAGAGCTGACATACAGTATAATTATCAGCAAAACTCACTCTCATGGAGGCAGAGAAGTAACAGTGGCTCAAAATTATGGGTATTTCCCACAGCGTGTTACACCATTTTAGACAAGAGCTTTGTCTTAGTTTAATTTTATTCACTACTTTAGTCCTTGGAGATATTAGTTCCTTTTCAGATGTGACTGGGACTTCTTCATAGCTGATTAAATCAGTCATCTGGTCCATCTTAGTGTTGAAGTTAGCTTTATGTATTCATCAAGCGCAGTCCTGGCCAAAAAGTTTTCAGGGCCCAAGGTGGCAAGCTGACAGTGGCTGCGCTGCATGGCTGGGTAGTTCCCAGCCAGGGCAGCAAGCAGCAGCCAGGCAAGTGGGCGCCCAGCAGTGTAAGGCCCTAAAGGCACAGGGCCCAAGGCAGCCTGCTTGCTTGCCTTGCCCTAAGGCCAGACTTTATTGAGTGTATATAACTGCATGCTGTAATACTTCAATAGAGAGCATCGACTTCCATTTTTGACAAGTTTTCATCCTAGTGATTGTCTTTCACTTTATTCTTTCCCACAGTTCATTTGGCTTTTTCCCTCCAGCTCATACAACACCAATGTGTCAATAGTTTGCCAAAGCTGTTCTCCGTACCAATTTTCAGCGTTCAGTTTTCTCCACAGTGGCTAAAATGATTGTTTTATAGACTTAGGGTAAACCTTGAACGATGGAAATATTAAATGGTGATATGGCCACTTTGGAGAGTTTTGCAGTAATTGGAAAACATTGGTTTCCCCTCTTTTCTGTATGATATAATCATTTTGATTTCCAGCGAGCTGATGTTCAGGGCTCAAGTGCATTCTCTTAAAATTCTGTAAAATTGATATAAAGTGTTTGTAAGAATAATTTGATTTTTCAGACCTGAAATCAATGAAAAGGAGACTGTTTGTTTCTTCTATTCCATGTCTTTGCATTATATTCTTATCCACAATCTTTTTCTCCACCTTCACTTTGAAACTCTCTGCAATCAGCCCCATATCATGTTTTGGCTCAGTATCAACGAGTTCTTGCAGATCGATGTCAAACCCTTCAATTTGATTAGCACTGGCTACTGGAGTTGGTTCAAATATTTGAATGATAGATGTCTGAAGTCCCCAGGCAGATTGAAATAAGCCTTGGGTTGTATTTTAGCAGGGATACAAAGTCATCCTTATTCAGAACAAATGTTCCTCTGTCTATCCCATGTACACTATTAATTCTCTTTTGGGGCAGAAGCTACAGCTGCCAGTCAGCTGAACTTCAAAAAAGCCTGCAATGCCAATCTCTGCCCAGAGTCTCTCCAGAGCCAAACATGCAGTTATGTTTGAGGTTGATATTAACAAATCGGTGGATGCGTCTAGACTGGCATGATTTTGCGCAAAAGTGGCTGCTTTTGCGCAAAAACTTGCTGCCTGTCTACACTGGCCACGAGTATTTGCGCAAGAACACTGATGTTCTAATGTATGAAATCAGTGCTTCTTGCGCAAATACTCTGATGCTCCCGCTCAGGGATAAGCCCTCTTGCGCAAGTATTCTTGCGCAAGAGGGCCAGTGTAGACAGCAACGTTAATTTCTCGCGCAAGAAAGCCCGATGGCTAAAATGGCCATTGGAGCTTTCTTGCGCAAGACAGCGTCTACGCTGGCACGGATGCTTTTGCGCAAAAGCACATGCCAGTGTAGATGCACATAACTGATGTGTTATGCCAGATTTCTACTCTTGTCTTTTTGGCTAGGAGTTAACATTTCAGCTCACCTTCTAATAAATCTGGATTGAGATGTTTTGGATGAAGGTAAAGATAACACAATGGTGGTTTTCATCCCTAAATCTTAATGTGCTTTACAAAAGATGATGCAGATTATCAGCCATATTTTACAGAAGTGGCAAAGTGTCTTGTCTAAGCTCATATAACAGAACTGGGTATAGAACATTGGTCTGCTTTCTCCCAGTCTTAGCATCATGGAACTATACCATTGCTTCTGAATATTCAGTGAATGAAGCTGCAAAAAATCAGGGGCACGTCAGGCTTATTTCTTTAACACATGACAAAACAGTAGTATCAGTATTACTAGTTTGTAATGATAACTTTGTCTTAAAGTTCCCCTCCTCAGATTCTTGTTACAGTGTATGGTGGACCAAAAGGCTAGCACCTTCCACACCAGAAGTGATGGAATTGCTACAGTCTTTTATTCATATACTGTCATATGTTTTTCAAGTGTTTTGAGATCCTTTAGGTGTTAGATTCTGTCAGTCAGTTTTTCAAAAGTGCTGTGTAATTGTTTAGGCATCAAAATAAGGATCAGACTTTCAGAAATGTCAAACAACCAAAAATATCATTTGTGTGACTTAGAGTTAGGGTGAAATTTTGGCCTTATCAAAGTCAGGGTAAGTTTCATCTATCAATTTAAATGGTGCCAGTACTTCAGCCTTAATTTTCAAAGAATCAAGCATGTGAAGTGATGAGCATTTTTGAAGATTTGGCTAATTATATTTATGTCCAAATGGGAGCAGAGCTCTTCTGGAAATATGTGCCCTTTTTAGGTATAAAGTATTAAATGAATACAATTATTTCTAGTTATTGTATGCTAATTGAGTCTTTTTCTACTTCACCATAGATCTATTCATATTAATAATGTATTTTAATATTTTATGTTTCAGAAATCAAAAATCTCCACTTATGATAAGATGTGGGCCTTCATGAGTAGCAGGAGGCAATCGGTGCTTGTCAAAAGTAATGAAGAAGGTATCCAGCGTGTACTCACCTCTGATTATGCCTTTCTAATGGAATCCACAACCATTGAGTTTGTCACCCAGCGGAACTGTAACCTAACACAGATTGGAGGCCTGATAGACTCAAAAGGTTATGGCGTTGGAACTCCCATGGGTAGGTTATATGTCAGCTATTTGTTCTGTGTTCATTAATCTTAGCTGCAGTGACAGCAGGAAAAAACTCCGGCATACAATATTGTTTCTCTCCGTAAGATACAAACAGTTCCCTCCCCCCACAACTAATTAAACATACCATAATATTAACACAGTTTATGGATGTAGTTTAAATTGGAAAAAGGATGTTGTGGTTACCCTAAAAAAGGACAAAGTTTTGTGTATAATGCCTGTGCTATAGAATGGGACTGCAGATTCAACTGAAGAAAATTCTTTATGAATTCAATTTCTTGTCATGGTATTTTTTTGTATTTATAATATAGTATGAACACAAATTATGTAGTTATAGTGCAGGGTCTGCATAGACAAATGTGGCCGGCATGTATAGTTCTGAGATATATCACCGTTTAAATACTGAGTTCCCTAAGATTATTGGGGAAGCTGTCATCATAATATTTTATAAATAATTTCTGGACAAAAACAGTGAAATAAAACTTTCTGTATTTGAATTCTGGAGCTCTGATGGCAATTCCTAGTCCTGCAATCAGATTCTGAGCAGAGTCCCACTAGGTGGCCAGCAGGATCTGCCCACACGGAATTGATTGCAGGACTGGGGGTTTAGAGAGATCACAATTCAATAAGCATCTAAGCATGTGCTTAAATTCCTTTGAGATATGTTGATGTACATGAACTGAGGAGCAAGCCCTCAGTTTTCAAAGACATCTTTTTAAATGAACTAAGACACGAGTGCTATACTGAGGCAGAAGGGATGGTACGAGCATGGAATGATCTGCTTCAGAGTACTTTGTCCTAGTTTTAGTTTATTTTTATACCAAGGCTTTCATCATCTTGACACTGGAGTGAAGATGTCCTATGTTTTTCTCTGATGCGACTTACAAATATCATTTATTTTATCTGTATTTAAAGCATACTGTAAATCACCATGTGGGGGAAATTATCCACAATACTTCGGTCAAGAAACACTCATACAAGGAAGGTTAAGAAGAAGTTATTAGAAGGTCTTGCAAAGACGAAATACCTACTACTACTAGGCAGCTTTACCTGTAAAGATTTTTTTTTGTAATTTAAATATAACTCTTCAGACATATTAGTAGCATTATAGTTTCAGTGATTGCAATAAGTGAATATGATTGCAACAGTATCCTGTGTGGCAATTATAGGTGTATTTCTACCTCGTTCTGATATTGGGCTCCAATTCCTTGCTACTGATACCTACTCTAATCACTAGACCTAAATCCCCCATTTACTGGGCAAAGCCACTGCTGCCCCTGTCTGAGTGGCACCAAATTCCATAAACAATAATAGAATTAGAGATTATACAGTGAGGAAAGATCCTAAAAAAGGTCAATATCCCTCTGTTGAAGATAGTGGGATCCCTATAGACTTTGCATGCCCTGACTGCTGCCCTGAATGAAAAGAAGTGATCCTTGTATTTATGGAGAAAGTGGTAGATGTGATATATCTTCGCATTAATAAGTTTTTTGATACTGTCTCACATGACCTTTTCATTAACAAATTAGAGAAATACAATCTAGATGAAGCTACCATAAGGTAGATGCATAACTGGTTGGAAACCCATTTCCAGAGAAGAGTTATCAGTGGTTCACAACCTAGCTGGAAGGGCACAATGATCCTGCAGGGATCAGTTTTGGGTCTGACTCTGTTCAGTATCTTCATCAATAATTTTAGATAATGGCATAGAGAGAACACTTACGAAGTTTGCAGCTGGGAGAGGTTGCAAGTGCTTTGGAGAATAGGATTAAAATTCAAAATGATCTGGGCAAACTGGAGAAATGGTCTGAAATTCAATAAGCACAAATGCAAAGTATACCACTTAGAAGAAATAGTCAGCTTCACACATACAAAATGGGAAATGACTGCCTAAGAATCAGTGCTGCAGAAGAGGACCATAGTGCATCACATGCTAAATCTGAGTCAATGGTGTAACACTGTGGGGGGAAAAAAGTGATCATTCTTGGATATATATTAGCAAGTATGTTGTAAGCAAAACATGAGAAATAATTCTTCCACTCTACTCCATGCCGATTAGGCCTCAACTGTAATATTTTGTCCAGGTCTTTGCATCACATTTTAGAAAAGATGTGTACAAACTGGGAAAAGTCCATAGAAAAGAAAAAAATTAAAAGTCTAGAATACATGATATACAAGGAAAAGATTTTAAAAATTTATTTGTTAGTCTGGAGAAGACAGTATGGAGATGTGATGATAGCTTTCAAGTACATAAAATGTCTTCATAAAGAGGAGGATAAAAATTGTTTTTGTTAAGCTCAGATGATATGATAAGAAGCAAAGGGCTTAAATTACAACAATGATAGATTAGGTTGGACATTAGGAAAATCTTCTCAACTGTCAGGGTTGCTAAACACTGGAGTAAATTGCCTAAAGAGGTTGTAGAACCTACATCATTGGAGATTTTTAAGAGCAGCTTAGACAAACACCTGTCAGGGATGGTCTCGATAACACACAGTTCTGCTCTGAGTGCAAGGAACTGGACTAGATGACTTCTTAAGATCCCTTCCAGTTCTGTAATTCTATGATATGATTCCATGAAAACCAGCCCAACAGGTTCATTGTGCAACATGGGGCCCAGTTCTCCTAGTTCATGGAGGTTCAGTTAGCCTTTGATCGACTGAAAAGAGCATTCACCAGAACTCCAATCCTGATTCACCCAAATCCTACTAAACCATTTATAACTGAGGCTGATGCCTTAGATCTGCCACCAGAATTTTGTCTCAACATGAGAGCCCTCACAAACGTTGTGTCTTTTATTCTTGGAAGTTAACCTACACAGGGAAAAATTAGAATATTTGTGTCAAGGAGGTATAAGCTACAAAGGTGACTTGGAACTGTGAACCAAGAAACTGCCTTGTGGTGTTTAATTCTTTCTGTATTTAGTGAAGCAAGACTCTACATTCTTTGTAAGGGTATGTCTACACAGCAAAGTTATTTTGAAATAACAGCCATTATTTTGAAATAACTTTCCTAGCATCTACACAAGCTAACTGCTATTTCGAAATTAATTCGAAATAGCGGAGGGCTTATTTTGAAATTGGTAAACCTCATTCCACGAGGAATAGCACCAATTTCAAAATTGCTATTTCAAAATAAGCGCTTTGTAGATGCTTATTTCAAAATAGGGGGCCTGCAGCCCTTCCCAGGGTGCCCTGCTGGCCGCCCTGGCCACAAGGTAACTTCTGACCTGATACCCTGCCAGAACCAGTTTCGGCTGGCCTTAAATGCTATTCAGCGTCCAATCAGTGTGGACGTGCTATTTCGAAATAGCAAAAAGCTATTTCGAAATGCATGTTGTGTCTAGACGTGTTATTTCAAAATAAGATATTTCGAAATAACTATTTCGAAATTAGATATTTTGAAATAACTCTGTAGTGTAGACATACCCAGAGTGTATAGAGTTATAGCAAACAAATACAAGGCACAATGGAGCCACCCTGAACACCACAAGAATTGGCTAACAATTTGTGTCAAAAGGAGTAACAATATGGAAACATATGGCACCTTTCACAACTATCAGTGTATTTATGATAGAATAGTAAATTTAGCTGTTCACTGAGTCATAATTACCAAGAACATACCCAAATGCCTAAGAGACTGAAACTGTCCATTGAACTTCATCTTCTCCAATGTGTACTGAAGGACCTATTCATGCAGGTAAAAATTGTAACACTTAAAAGTAGAATAGCTAATATAGCTTTCATTTAAGTCAAAAAAATAAAAACAAGCTAATTTTGCACAATTGTGAAAATGTAAATGATACAAAATTATAATGCTTAAAAATAATCATATCTATAAAAATGATAGAATAAACATCAAATTCTGCCACATTTAGCTGTAGTCTATTATAAACATTAGAGTTAATGTAAGGCTCAGAAGTTTAGCTTGGATGCTTATGCATATCATACCACTACTCTCTTACACTTTGGGGGGTCTGCAAAAGTAGACCGGACTTTTTACAAGAATGTGAGATTTTTTGCTTTTCTTGTTTCCATTGGGTATAGGAATATTCAAAATGTAGCTTTTGGTGGTGTATGTTTCCTGTGTCTCTCTAGCACAAGGCATTGAAGGGTTATAAAAAATTCGCTGAAATACTTGAGTATGAATTGATTTTAACAGATTGTGAGTAGTTCTTTAAAAGTATTGATAGAATTTTGGCTTAACATTTTGTAGAAGTTCTAATTTTATCTTGATCTGTTTTTCCATTTTTAATCAGGATTAACAATTTTATCGTTTATAGAAAAAAGAGCTTGTTAGAGATTTTCAGGCTGTCTCAGTCAAAATTTGTTCCAAGTCTCTTTGACTATCCAGAGACGCTGGAAGTGAAACAAAATGATATTGATGTTTGAGTTCCTCCTCCAAGAGTCACTGTTTTTGCTGTTGGGCTTTCAGGGGCAGTCTCTCTTTCTTCCCTATTCTTACAATGCTTTCGCTCCTGGTTTCCTATCCGCCTATTCTGTTTATCTCAGTGCAGCAGAGCAGGATAGAAAGACTAGGGGGATACTTGGAGGAAGACAGAGCTAAAAGGCACATGGGAAGCAGTGTTCCCTCTAAGATTTTTCATCCATGAGCAGAGTGAGTTTTGTCTTGTGAACCAATATTGGGGTCAAGCGCACTTGTTTGGATGTGTGCTGCTGTGGCACCCAACTTATAAGCCTCTCCCTTTCCCTCTGCTGCCATGTCCCCCATCCTCTCCTCTCCCCTCCCCATCTGCTCCCCTGGTGCCTGCTGCTGCCCCTCATGCTCACTCTCCTTTGCTGCCCTCATTCCTGCCCTTCTTACTCCCCTCATCCCTCCTGGGACCTGCCCCCTCCACATCCTCTCTGACCTCTGCACTTGCCCTTCCCTGCCCCCTTGTGCTCAACCCTCCTTTAGCCCCCTCTCCTAACACCTTCCTATAACCGCCTGCCCTGACTCTCTCCTCCACCCTCTGGTGCACTTCCCTCCCCTCCATGTGTCTGCTCTTCTGCTTCACCCCTACAATCCCCCTGGCACCTGCATCTTCCCTTACTCCTGCACCCTACTGGTGCCTCCCCTGTCCCTCACTGGCCATGCCCTCCCAGCACCTGCCCCCCTTGCCCTTTTCTTCATTGGTGCTCACCCCCTCACCACCCTCTGCCCCAATTCTCACACCCCTTGTGCCCTCACATGTGACTTGCTCCATCCCCCACCTTTCTCAAGCCAACCCCTCCTTTCAATCCCTCTTTTCCTGGCACACAGGTGTCCCCTCTCCTCTTCCTTCCTCTTGCCACAATTTCCCCTCCCCTCTTCTGTCCCAGCATCACCCTATCTCCTCTCCTCTCCCACCCCCACTGACACCTTCCCGTCCCCCTCATTCCTCCTGCCCTTTCCCCTCATTGTCTCCTCTTGGCCCACTGGCATTTGTATCTCCTCCACCATGTGCCTCAGTGCCTTCCCCTTTGTTCTCTTGCCTTGGCCCCCTCCTCTGCCCTCAGCACAAGCCCCTTCCTCTCCTCTCCTCACCTCCCCCCTCCCCCTTAATTATCCCCCTCTCCTGCCCCTTCCCTTCCCTTCTGCCTTCCTGACACCTGCACCTGCTGGGCATGGCAGCATGGTGGGCAGCTAGCTGCCTGTGTGCTGGGGCTGGACCCAGGGCCATGGTGCTAGTTTTAGCTGCATTGTGACCCGGCTCCAATCCCAGCACATGGGGCAGCCTCCCAGGGCTTCATTGCCGCTAGGGCCAGGACCATGGTACTCAAAATAGCACTGTGGCCCCAGGTCTAGTCCTGGCACATGGGGCAGCATGCTCCATGAGCTAGGACTCAAGCTGGGACCACAGTGCAATTTTTGCACCATGGTCCTGGCTACCACACAGCTGCAGCCCCAGCTGTTCTCATGGACTGTGGTGCATGGCTGTGGCTGCCCTGTGTGCCGGGGCTGAAGCTGGGTTAATGGTGCTATTTTCAGTGGCTGCCCAGCTGCTCCTGTGGTAGGGCAGCCATACCACACGGCCCCATGCCCAGGAGAAGCTGGGGCCACAGCCACATGGCTCTGCTGAGGGGGTGGGCAGGATGGAAATTCTTTGTGCACTCCTACGCGGTCATACACCTTACAGGGAACCCTGATGGGAAGGAGGCAGTTTGGGAACAACCAACATCAGTCTCTATTTGGTAGAATTATTCATCTTAGGAGAGGATGAAAAAGTAGCTTTGCACTATCTCAGGAATTTGCTGATCTTGGAACTGTCATGGAGCCATTTTAACCCCTCTAGAACAACCTTACAGATACTGTAAATTGAGTTCTGCTGACCACAGCTCCAATGGCACTTCTGGATCATATCTCTTAGAAAAATAGCCAATCCTGATTTTAAAATTGTGAATGATGGAGAATCCCATAAAACCCTTGGTAAATTGCTCTAATGATTAATTATTCTCATTAATAATTTGTGTCTTATTTCCAGTCTGCCTTTCAAATTCCAGCCACTGGCTTGTGTTAGACCTTTCCGTGGAAGACTGAAGATCCCATTATTAAATATTTGTTTCCCATATGGATACTTACAGGTTGTAATCAAGTAAATCCTTAATCTCCACTTTGTTATGCTAAATCTAAAAAACCTTTGAGTCTGTCACTATAAGGAAGGTTTTCTAATCCTTTAAGCATTCTTGTGGCTCTTCTCTGATCTCTCTCCAATTTATCAATATCCTTCTTGAATTGTGGACACAGTATTCCAGCAGGGGTTACGCCAGTATCAATTACACAAAATCTCCTAATAGAGATTCCCATTTATCCATCCAAGGATCACATTAGGCCTTTTGACTGCAGTGTTGCACTGGGAGCCCATGTTCAGCTGATTTTCCACAA
This sequence comes from Pelochelys cantorii, assembly GCA_032595735.1. Taxonomy (NCBI): domain Eukaryota; kingdom Metazoa; phylum Chordata; order Testudines; family Trionychidae; genus Pelochelys; species Pelochelys cantorii. Next base: position 75,534,046 of record CM064328.1, read on the forward strand.
CAACCCCCCCTTTTTTTCCAGTATTTGCTTCCTAGGGTAGAGTCCCCATCCTGTAAGTTTGGCCTACACTCTTCGTTCCTACACGTCTATATTTACATATAGTCACATTAAAATGTATATTGTTTGCTTTTGCTCAGCTTATCAAGCAATCTGTGAAGAACTATATTCGTGGCCTGTCCTGCCTAATATTTACCACTTCATCAGTAATAATTTTATGTTTTTCTTCCAGGTCATTGATAACAATGTTAAACAGCAGAGAGACAAGAATAGATCAATGCAGGAATTGCTCTAGAAACATACCCATTCACTCATGATTCTTCATTTATGATTAAATTTTGAGAGCCATCAGTTAAGCCTGTATTAATCCATTTATTGAATGTCATGTTAATTTTATATCATTCTTGTTCTTTCATCAAAACCTCATGTGGAACCAAATCAAATGCTTTGCAATAACTTAAGTATGTTATATCAACAATATTATCTTTATCGACCAAAGTTTTAATCGCATAAAAAATTGTTAGTTTGACAGAATCTATTTTCCCTAAATTCAGGTTGATTGTCATTCATTATATTAAATTCTTTAATTCTTTTGTAAACAAGTTCCTTATCATCTTTGCTCCTCCATTATTGTGTCTGGTTACCATGCTATCAGAGCAGGGGTGGGCAATAATTTTTAAAAGGGGGCCACTTCATACATTTCTGAAGTGGCCCTGGGCTGCTCCGGATGGGGCTGGGCCTTGGGTGGAAAGGGTAAGGCCAGGAGACTTCTCATGCTCCCTTGCCCATGGGCTCTGATTGGCCGGGGAGGTGGGGGAATGCTTTGCCCTCCGCCCCGAGAGAAATTGCCAGCTGCTTTAAAACAGCTGGTGGTTCCCTCTAGGCACCGCAGCAGGAGGAGACTTTGCACGCTCTCCCTGCCCTCTGGCTAATCAGGGTCTGGGGGTGGGGGGAGCAAGTCTCTCATCCTGCCTCCTCCCTGCCAGGCTCATAATCAGTCACATCATCTCTTTTTGGATATTGACATAACATTATTTTTCGTCCAGTGTTCAGAAACTTCCTAATTCTTCAAAACTTACTGAAAATCAATGTTAAAGGTCCACAAGCCATTTGTTCAGCTCTTTAAAATCTCTAAGATTCAGGTTATCTGGACTTGCTAATTTAAAAATGTCTATCTTTAATAGCTGCTGCTGAGCAGAGAACCAACTCTGACTTGATTTCTCATTGTAAAATTGGAGTAACAAAATGGCAAATCAGATACTTAAAGGAATAGGCATAACTTAACTGTAAACTTGATTTCAAAGGAGCAACAATGGGATAAAACTTTGTAACAGAAATTAACTGAATAAAATGAATAAAACTGGGTAACAGAAGTGAATCAGGCCTGAATGTTTTATACAAATCTATAAAAGTCTGTGTGTGTGTGCGTGCATGCACACACATGCATATAAATGCAATATATGCATACCATAAAATTGGCTGTAGAATTCATACTGTCATGATCTAAAAATAACATATGCTCATGTCAAATGAAAATAGTATTAATAAAATACACAGTCTAGGAGCAGAGTTGCATTGGCTATAAGCTCCAGAAATTGACAAACTCATACTAGTTCAACAGGTTAGAATAAGACCCTGAGACTTTTACATTCTGTTGGTTCAGTGAAGTTAATTTTATTAATTCTGTTGGTTCAGGGAAGTTTATTCCTTTTAAATTTCGGTTCTAAAGGGATATTGACTAAACCACATTAGTTAACATTTCATGTTCTTCCCCTTCAGAAAAATGTATACATAATTAGTTATATTACAGCTTCACACAAATCTGTTTTGGCAAATCAATGTATTGACATTCAGGTTACTTGCACACATACGTGTGCACACACACACACATTTATTTACTTTTCTCTCCCTGCTCACAATGAAATTCTACTGAACATTTTTCACTTAAAGCCTTTATTTTTGATGAATCAGACCCATGTGGAAGTCTTTTTGTTTTTTAAATTTCAGTCAACTGTAGAACACATAATTAAAATGTTGTTTGGAGTAAGAACATTTTGATGACAGTGATATACACATAATTTCATCAGACACAGGATCTAGAAAGAGGTATTTCACACTCCACTCCCTTAAATATAAGCCTTCACTGCAGAAAAAAAATGGTTTCAGGCAATAATTTATGATCTGCTATTTCATACTTCAGGAATATGACTTCATGAATTATTTATATTTATCTAAGCCATTAAATTGCAATAAAGAATACCATTCTTCTTTACCTCAGTAAAAGGTGCCTAGTTTCAAATAGTTTTTAAGCAAACAATGCAATGGACAAATGTGTATCACTGAACTGCCATGTTATATCAAGTAATACATTCTATCGCTCACCTAATTTAAAATTACTTATTCTTTTCTTCTTGAGGTTGATTTGAACAAGTTCTTCTCTTAAACTTTAAGTTTCAAAGTGCTATATTTCTCAAACTGATATTTTTGTTCCATTTCTTTAATGCAGCATTTCACAAAAGCTTCCTGTTTCCATTATATGCTGCTCTTGAAGTGTATATGGATGAATTTTAGCAGGTGTAACAGTTACATATATACATTACGTAATGAGATAAACTTATAAGACAATTGTAATTTTCTTGAAATTTCACCAGGAAATTCCAAGTTATGGAAAATGAAAGAAAAAAATACCATTAAACATTAGGACATTAGGAAATGCCCTGTTTCAATCAGCTTAATCTGTCTAACTCTGCCCTTACCCCACTGTCTTTCCAGCTTGCATTGTGGTCACAGTTACCATGTAAGATAGATAGAGAGATAGGATTTTATATGGATTTTCTGCTATTGCAGTTATCTTAAATTCACTTTATTTGCAAAGTTTGCCTATGGAATGGGGAAACATTGGAGTATGTGGCTTGATTTCTGCATCAGTAATATGCACAAGTATGTTTCTTGCTTTCCTGAGGTTTAACCTATCTACATTTTGTCTGATCTTTAACAGGCTTGTAGTCCCACTTATTGCAAGAGTTATAATTTGAAAACCCATATACTTTGGGTAAATATTCTGCCCAATAGTCCTGAATGTAGTTATTGTCCATGAAGACAGCTATTATTTGTTGCTATTGTTTATAATTTGCATTACACTAATGCCCAGAAGGTTCGACTGAGTGTGGGTCTTATTGCTGTCCTTGTTCTGAAGAGTTTACCATCTAAGTGGACCAGACAGATGAAGTGAGAGAGAGAGAATTGTTGGAAAGTCCTTCTATTTTCAATGACTGCATATGGTCTTAATAATAATGTAAGTTGTTAATGTCTAAATCCAGCACAGCCACATTTCATTTTAAATGCTACCACTCAGTGCAATCAGTGTATTAACAAGCATCACTGCAATAAAGGTATTAGATTATAGGATTGTCTCATGTATTGGAGGTTATGAGGACAGTGATTGAGGGTGAAAGATAAGATTGCGTAGATGCCCTTAATTTTGCTTTTTAATATATTCTGCTGTTTTCATTTCGTTTTGTTGTAAATAACTATAAGATTCCACAAAAGGGTTTTTTTTTATGCTTTACATCCATCATTGTGAAGATGGAAGTAAGGCAAAAAACATATAATGTTTGCTTAGGTATATTATTGGGGTTAAAAAACAGCATTTAAAGTATTAGTTTTAGGAGCACTAATGACATTTTTGTCTTCTTGGTCAGCTGAGGAGATACCTCCTGCAGCCCAGTTATAGAGAGACAGTTACATGTGGAGGAAGAAGGGCTATGTAAATAAAGTAGCCCAAAATTGATTAGTCTGAGCACCTTTAACTCGCTTGATGAATACCCCTCTTTTCCACTCTCCATGCAATGGGTAAAAGGGTTGGTACAGATTTCTTTCCCTTTTGAACAAGTGTCAGGGTTCCTGCCATTCTCACTCCCCTCAGCATATTCTCAGATCCTTGGGACCACAGTCTCAATCTGGTCAGATGTCTTCACTAAAACACCTTACAACTAGTCAAAAGCACCGATTCACATTAAACCTAAACAATTAAGAAGACGGTTCCTGTGAAGTATTTGCAGGGAGTTCACACAGAGCTGAATAGCTTAGTGGTACTAAACTGCATTTAAAAAGACAACTAAAGACATGTGAAGTATGTTCTTACATAAGGAGATAGTGTCATTGCCCCAGGATGATTGTTAGGTTGAGAGTAGAAATTAAGTTATGGAGACTGGATTGAACATTATTTGTAAAATAGCTTCTATATTTTATTCACTCTGAATTCAGCCTGCAGAATTCTTCTAATAAATCACATAGAATTTCAGGACTAAGCCATTTAAAAGTTAAGAGGAATCAGTTTAAAAATTAAGAAAAATATTCAAGGTAATTCACATTATTTCTGATCCTTCATCTCTTCTATGCTTCCTGTTTATTTTTTATCTCAAATCTACTGGAAAAATTCTACTCTGGAAGATTAAAAAGAATAAGCCATTTAATAAGATTTTGTTAATGTTCTTTTAAATTCTGCTTGTATGTGTGGATTCTTCTTTGGACAAAATTTGCTGTGTGGTTTGTGAATGGTGTATATATTTTGACTTCTGATTAGTTAAATTAAATTTTGAGTAGCATATACTATGCAGTTGATTAAATATCCTGGATAAAAATCCTGAAAAAAAACAATATTTTCCATTAGAAAATATTTAAAATGTGCTAGTACTAGAGAACTTCCTCCTGACTGCAAATGTTAGAAGCCTACCTTCATCCATTGTATCTATTTGTTACATATTACACTCAGCTCTAATGCTGGCAAGAGACTAGTAAGACACAAAACCAACTATTGTCTTGTTAATTTTTGTTTTTGTTTTTAAGTATGGCACCCTGTCAAAATAAGGAATTTGGAAAGGAGCAGCCTCCTTTTGTTGTGTTTCCCAATTTCTAAAAAGGAAAACCCTTCTGTTTTCCTTCATATTTCTGTTCCCTTTTCACAGTTCATCTGAGTGTGTTTAGGCGTCTGAAAGCAAACACAGGAGCTCATACTTTGCATTAGAAAATAGAGAACGAATGCAGATGCCAGCATAGTCATTCTAAGTCTTTTAACTTCATATCTATTCTTAGGAAGGGAATGTATGAGTTCATGATTTTAGATCTTGTAAAGTTCAGCAGAAAAAGCTATAATTTTTCTATTTCTGAAAACAGATTCCTTTTTCTTAGTAGAATGTAGAAACCAATATTATAAAATCTCAACTATATTTTTTATTGTTTCTAAAACTTGCTTGTATATAAAATAATAAGAATAAAACTAGCTGAATTGCTACTAGAATCATTGTATGCACTCAAAAAATAAAAACACACAAAATTGCATTTAAAACAGTTACAATCTAGAATTCCCCCTTATGCATTACTCTTGGGCCTCTTCTATTTTAGCTCATTTTAGGTCCTGGATTATGTAAATTTCACAATTTAAGCATATTACAATCTCTGAAAAAGAGAAGTATAAATCAAGGAAGTAGATGAATCACTTTCTGGTTTGTTTACATCACTAAGAGTACATTGCATTATAAGAATAAATAGGTAGCAGTATATCAAAAAGGAAGACTTTTCCTTCTGCTTCCTGGACCTTTTGTCTGTAATCCTTCACATTATTTCTACTATAATATTCATCACTTATACATGCATAAAACTGCTGGGCTTCAGTTATTTAGTGTAACTAAAACAGATTAATATATTTGTCTGTACCAGCTGAACATAATGCACAAAAATTGATGCATATTATGTATCCTTATGCAGGTCAAACCATGAATTAAAGCTCATTTCAGAATTTCAACAGCTTCCACAGGGATTTAAATGTTGCTGACATGTAAAACTATAGTTAAAACATTTGATGGGGAAAATAATCTTCATTGTATGAATGAGCAAAAGAAATATGTTTGTGAAAGGCTTGTCAGAGAGATTGGTCTTTATATCTAGTAAAAACTGCACAAAAATAAACTAGAAAATCCTAGTTCCTATTATTAGCAGACTGCCTGAGAGAAGCTAGGTTTCCATTGGGAATTCACTGAAGAGGAAGAACTAGAGCACAGTCATCATTAAAATTGCAAATGCTGACCTAATGGTACATAGTACCATATGTGTATCACATTGTCATATAGTATTTTATCACAGAATTTTTATTGACAAGCAGAAAGCTTCAAAGATGAATGTTTTAAGGCTGGAGGTCTATTTTTCTATCACTAAAAACTACTTTCTATCTGAAAGTATTTAGTGTGTTGTAAAATAGGAAACTCATCAGTTCTAAAATAGTTAATAACATTATTTTGAGTAATTATTGAGCTTGTCAACACTGATTATTAATGATCCAGAGGGCTTGCAATAGACTGACACAAATCTAACTATCAGGTCTTGTTAGAGTGTCTGGACACCTTACAAAAGAATTTACTGCTAAAAATGGTTAGTGTTTTACATTAAAATTGTGGGGTTGTTTATTCGTTAATGTATTTCATTTTCCTTCTCCTGTTGTCTTGTCCTTACTTACTAATCCTTCTGCCTCCCATTTATTTCTTGCCTTCACATCTTCATCTCTTCCACCTTGTCAATTCTAATTTTACTTGTTCTGATTTTACTTGTAGCTATGCAAATCCTAAGTCAAAGAAGTGAAATTTATGCTTTTACCTTCCGACAGGCTTTCTTTCTTATCTTCCCTGCTTATGAGTTCCAAAGTCCTAGGTCAAAAAACACATCTTTTCCTCTCAGGATTCGCCATTGAATTTGACATTTTTTGTTTGACATTTTTATTCTATAGAATGTCCACACAGAGAGAGGTACCAAATATATTTGATCATAAACACTTTTGTTGCTATGTCAGGACATTTTGTTTACCTGAAGTGTCTGCAGGCACGGAGCCTCTCAGCTCCCATTGGCTGCTGTTCACTGTTCCCAGGCAACGGAAGCTGCAGGAAGCTGGGTGAGCCAAGGGACATGCTGACCACCACTTCCTGCCACTTCTATTGACCCAGAACTGCAAACAGCAGCCACTGAGAGATGAGGGGCTCTGTGCCTGCAGACACTTCAAGTACGTAAAACATCCTGGTAGTCTGAGAATTAAAGTTTACTCACCCCCCAAGTAAAAAAAAAAAAAAGGTAAAATGCAATGAACCATCCATAAGCCAACCTTTGCTCATTACTGCATCATTTTTTACCAAAAAAAAAAAAAAGATCGAGTATATCTGGTACTTTTCAAGGTATCTTGGACTAGTTTTATGGAAGCTAACTAGGAGTAACACTTTAATTTTGTAATTCTAGTCTATACAGAGTCCATTCAGTGGGTGGAATGCTGGGATGATATGCTTTTAGTGTCAAGTGTTGTGTAGCAGATGAGCTGTTTCATTATTGACTATTTGTTTCCACAGTATATATGTTCTTGAATAGAAAAAGTGAATTAATGAAGTTTAGTGTGGAGGCCAAGAAGGAGTCTCAGTTCTTGTGTTAGTATTTCTAGTCCTTTGTCAGCCTGGTAAATCAAAATTAGGAACTAGAAACTTCATCCAGATCTTCCAGGAGGAGAATCCTGTATTAGGGAATTATTCATATAATACAAATTGATCTGTGGGGAGCTACTGCAAAGGACATTGAAAAAACAGTGGAATTCTCTTATTCTTTTCCATAATGTTGTGTGGACTCTTAATAGAAATTCACATCTGAAGCACTGTAACAACTTGTGTGTGTTTGCATATTTGTTATTTAAATAGAGACAAGCCAAATATAAAATATTTACTATTCAGCTTATACTCAAATGCCACTTAGTAAGTAAACTGAGCAGAAAAGATGACCTTAATGTAATCAGCTACAAAATTCCCATTCACTTTCATTGGGGCCTGAATTTCACTGTAATTTGTATAGTTCCTGTGGGCTGGTTTAGCCTCCTTTTCGTGTTCTGGCCTATTTTTCTCATTCTCTTCCTTTTTTTTTCTGAGGGCTGATGATTTTATCAGAAAAACTGTCATATTGTTGAGCTCTTAAGAGGATATTAGGCATAGCTGTCTCAGGTGTTTACTAACTGACGTGAGAGATAGAGTAAACAGTTGTTTGAGTAAGAATTATCTCACCATTAAGTATAATTAATGGCATCAGGTGAAATGGCTAACAGATACAAAATTGGTTAACAGAGTTTTGTTCATTTCATTTTTAATTAATCTTTCTAACTACTTTAAGTAAAGCAATTGTGATGTGCATTTTCTTACACAGAGACCAGCAAAGTTCACATACAACAGTGCATTTTTGACATTTTTTGTCATGCAACAGCCAGCAAGAGATTTATTTGTAATATTTACTGTAATTGTTCTAGGTGAAAGAGGAAGTAGAAGGAAATAAGAATACAAGAGAAAGATACACGAATAATAATCTTTTTAATATTCAGTCCAGTGGTTGAACCAAGGCCAATGAACCTAATTTTCCCTCTTGAATCTGTTGTATTACATTTCTCTATTCATTTGGAAAAGAGGATGGAAAAAGGTTATTCTTTATTTAACTGTGACTCTCTAGATGAGACATAAAACTAAAGCCCTAGCTTTTTATGTTTCATGAATGTGAGATTTTTCTCAAGAGTGGGATGTTATTTATGTGTGCTAGATACATTTCAATTTGTTACTTATACTGGGCCTACCTACTAATTTTGCATGCATTTTAAATAGCATGTAGTGTACTTTTAACTTCCTTTCTTTAACTCATGAGTAGTGTTGCTATGTGCTGTTACCCACTGCTGTTTTCCATCAGAGGACTCTGCATTTAGAAATTATTCCTCTATACATGATCTAGATTTCAAAGAAATGTGGGGTCAAAGACACCATATAAATTTAAGACACTCTTAGTTGAAGTAGCAGTACTATCACTTATTTCCTCAGTATGGAGTTATCCTGTTCTTTTACTTTACAGTTCAGCAGTCCCATAAAAACAATAGTTTCAAGATGATTCCATTTACAGTGATCTTTCTTCATGATTCATAACATGCAGAGTTGTGGAAAAAAGGCTCATGTTAATGGCTGTGGTCAGAATGTGTTTTCAGTATTCCACATTCTGCCTAATGTTGTGCTTTAGAGTGGAGCTGAACTGTTAAAACGGTAGCCTATAATAGCAGTGAGCTATGAAAATAAAGATAGTGACAAACCCAATGATAAAGTTATATTGGTAGAGTATCTGTGATAGCAAGGAGATGTGGTGGCTACCATGCTTTTGTTGTCTTCATGGTAAAAAAGGACACCAGGTCCTTAAATAACTGTGCTGACAAATTCTTATGATTTTCTCTCCAAAGATGGAGACAGTATATAACAGTATGTGATGTTTTGAGCTGAACTGATTATAAATTAATATAACATAAGATATCCTTTCCCACTCTTCCAACAATGCAAACACGTGTGATGTAGGATGTGTTCATCAATGGCAGTTGCAGGAATTAGCCCACAGATTGAACTAAATTTTCCTCCCAGATGTTACCTGTAAACATATTTCCAGTAGTTTAATCAAAAAAGAAACCTCAGCTACATTTTCTCTCTTGTTTTTCAATTCAGTGAATGGCATGTATACAAGGATCTCTATTAAACACCTATGAAGGTAGGGAAAAGGTGATGGTAGAAACTGAAAAAAAAAAAAGGGGTAAACATTGTCAGAATATATGAGGAATTTGTTAGAGCTTCTTATAATTATTCCCAATAATACCCAAGTTTAATGATTCCCTGCTTCCCACGAGTTCTGTCTTTTCTAGGCCTTTTATCAATAATGACTTAAAAGCATAAGAGAGGCATTGTAAATGTGCCCATTTGGCTTGCCTCGCCTCCTAAATCTTGTTTCAAATCCCCTTGCTATTTTAATCAAATCTGAGAAGTTTACAACAATTTTAACTATCAACAAACATGCAAAGTCAGGAAACTCCAAAGTTAAGGATTTATCAATGTTATGCACATTTGATAGCCTTTTTCATCATGGTATATCTTTTGACAGGAATAAGAATACATAAAGCTACACACTAACCAGCGAAACAGGAGTAGAAAATCAGATGTGCCATACAGCCAAATTAACATTGTAGGTGGAAGTTTCATTTTTCCCCTGACTCCATATGAATTTTACTCTGAGTCTCCAGACTTATTATTATGTATTATTTATTCCTGATAGTGTCTATGCTTTCCAAACAAAGAAGGAGGCATGATCCCTGCCTCGAGGAGTTCAAAATACAAAGGAAAATAAGTAAGCAGACAGGTAGCTGGTAAAGGGAGGAGGAACAACAGGTGTACCTTATGTTCATAAATGTATATACATAATGCTTGTATTATTCCTATTCAGATCTTTATGACACATTGTTATGGACATGTAAAAAAGGCTATGTTGGCTGCAAATGTATGAATATGAACTGATGCTAAAGAGCAGTTAGTCCTTGTAAATGTTCTCCTGGAGAAAATTCCTATTTATATCCCTCTCACTACAAACAAGGCAGTGAGCTCAAAAATATTACAGTAATTTATCCTCACAGCTCTGCTGTAAGTTAGGAAAACATTAATAGACCCCCATTTTACAGGTGAAAAATTCAAAAGGAGAGAGTAGCAAAAGCTCAGTTTAAAAGTCAGCTCCTGGATCTTAATCTAGTGCTATAACCACAAGCTCTGCCACTCATCATCTCTTAAATAGCAGCTAATGAATTGCTTATGCTAACTGATGTGACAGCCTGGTCACTTTCATTCTTCAGTCCTCCCATTGTTAAGCTGCCATTAGCAGCTAATGGTCAGCAGGAGTGAACCACTCTGACAACAGGGTTAGGAAGCCATGAAATTCATTCCCCTATGGTCCACACTTTGACCATTTATATTGTAACAATTACTGTCTACCACAGAAATGCAGGACTAAATGTTATATGGCATTTATGGATAGGAAGGGAAGCCTTAAACACCCAGCAGAGTACTTCTGATAAAGATGTTGACCAACCAAAACTCTTACATACCTGGGGCAGAAAGTTAACACTGCTAATGGTCTTCAGAAAGAAGGTGCCAAAACGTCAGGCAGTGGACAAGTGAAAGGGAGACATCCTTCACCTCCCTTAATGGCTATAGTGGCAACCAGCAATCAGGGAATTCCGATCAATGGTTTTTGTCTTTGTGCCAATGAAGCCAATCATCTTTTTTCTCCATCCCAAGCAGTACAGGTCTGTCAGGCTCCAAGGGGAGAGGGGAATCTGCATTGAAGTCTGGTTCTATTGACTAAGGGCAGTGGCGGTCAGTGGTGAGGCTCTTTAAGGCTTGCAGCAGAGAAACCCTGGCACTCCCTACTCCATTGGGTTCTAGCCCAAAGCCCTGTGACTGGCAGATTGATATGTGGCCCAGGAGGACACATCCAAGCCTGCCCCCTGGGATACGTCCTCCCACAGACTCTGCTCCTGAAGAGTCACAACAGAGTCAGATTATAGGCTCTCCTTCACCATGCTCTGAAGGCTCTTTTCCTTCAATCACAGCCCATCATTCCTGATTTCCAGGAAGCGGGAAGGAGGGGGGCTTTGGCAGCTTGGCCAGGCACTGCAGAGTTCCTGCATCTGCTCTGCAGGAGCTAACAGCCAATGAGTGCTCAGCTTATACTTTCCACCAATTATACTAAAGTGGCTGCATCCTTGCAATGGACAAAGAGATTTTTGTTTAAAATTATAGAAAATGCAGAATATCGTAGGCTCTAACAACAATTATAACAAAAATTGGAGAGCCCTTACATTCCTTGTGTCTGCCATTGTACTCTTTTCCCTGAAACTGAAGTGGGATATTTTTTGTTAGTGTGTTTGAGGATTTGGTGCTGTCATTGTTTTGCCATTGGGGGTTTTGTTGTTGTTGTTTTGTTTCATTCTCCACACAGTCCCCCATTAGCAGCCTGTAAAAAAAACCTCTTGCTGAGGCCAAGAAGGTAGAATGTGGAGTGATGTCACATGGAGTCAAGTATCAATTAAGGTCTGCTTTAAAAATAATCTTAGATGTCCACTCAGAATGTTCAGAACGGATTTATCTTTTTTTTCCCCCTTGCCAATCAAAGGCTGTAGTCTTCCATGGGGACTATATCACATCCTAGGCAAGTTTCAAATTTCAAACATTTGTGCAAGGTTCATTAATAGTGAATGCTTTCTTGAAACTTTGTATATATATAATACCTTCCATTGAATGATTAGAATATAATTAAGTTGATGGATTAGAATTTGATTAATGAAGGATTTGGTGGAGTGCTGCCATTCATTTTATTTATTTAGTACCATATTTATGTACAGCCAACTGTAGGGTATGAAATTACACTCCAACTCCTTAAGGATAACTTGTAGGCTTTACATTTGAATTAAAATAGCTTAGAATGGGGTAAATAGCGAGGAGGTTCTCTGAATTATCATCCGCTTGTCAGCATCTCCAAGATCAGCGAGCTCAGCAGGATTTCAGCACGTAGGTCTCATCTCAAAACATAAAGATTATGTGTGCATAAGTCTTACTTAAGCGCTTATGTGCATAAATATTTATGTGTTGAGACTTCAGGGCAGAAAACTTATCCACATAAAACTTTTTGAGTGTAGCACTAAAATCTCACTACAGTGTGTAAAAGCTTGAGTGTATTCGGGTTTATGAAACTAAATTTTTATGCACTCATGTTACTGTAAACAAAGATTTTTGTGCATAAGCCTTTTTATAATGCATTTCCATTGGTCTGTCTGGTTGTGGGGAAGCCATTAGGCTGTCTGTGATCTAAAATGCCAACAGGTCTTGAAATCTGTTTCCAAGGGATTTGATCTCAGACTTTACTGCTGGTCCAGTACTCACAGTCATCATCACAAATGAGAGAAAGTTATATGACCTAGGGTACGTCCACACAGCAGGGCTGAACTTGAAATAAGCTACACAACTTGAGCTATGTCAATTGTGTAGCTTAAGTCGAAATAGCTTCTTTTGAATTTAGGCATGTCTACACAGCACTTATTTCAAAATAGAGGACTCAAAATAGCGCCGCTGTCTCGACATACCCTTATTCCTCATACAACGAGGTTTACAGAAGTCGGAATAAGAAGTCCATTATTTCAAATTTATTTAAAAATAATGGGCTTGCTGTGTAGATGCACAATATGTTATTTCAGAATAAGTGATGTTATTCCAAAATAGCGCTACTAAGTGGTTGTACCCCTAGTGAGCAGTAGTAACATCTAGTGTGTTTAATGAAACTTACCACAGGTCACCAGGGCTTGAACCAGGAGCCTCAAGCATTAGCACTAAGAGAACCTCCCTAAATTGACAGCTGTGCAGGGTTACTATCTATTCTGTGGGTTAGCCACCAGAAGGGAAAACCACACACACTTTACAAACATGTTTACATATGCCACCTCACCCATATCTCAGCATGGAGGTGTACGATTGGACTGGGGAAAAACAGCCTTGGATACTGAGAAAAGGGAGAAGAGAGGGCCTTCTCCCATCTTCCATTAAAGAGGGAGGAGATCAGGAGTAGAGAAGAATATCTCTGCTTTTCCCCATTGACAATGACTAAGCAGGAAACTGACTGTCTGTTAAACTCACACTTCCTGTATGTGAAATCCTCATAGCATGTAGCAGACAGTGAGACAGTTGCTGTTGCCCTGCGCTACCCTCCTATAATGGAGAGAGAAAGAGTTTGAACTATGTATCCAAGATGTTCTGGATCTAACCAATCTCCAGTTTTGGTGGTGATGAAGAAGAAATATTTTCCCAAGACTGACAAAGTGTCTGCTGTTTTTTTTCACTGGGGTGACCCAGTTAGGGGTTCAGAAGGAAAAGGGACAGGATTTTAAAGTTGTAAGCTTACAAGTGACATTTGTAATTTTATTCCCATTTGTGACCAGGACCAGTATAGGTGGAAGGCTGGTCTACACAAGACCCTGTAGATACCTGTTAACCCCAAGTAACCTGCAGGAAGACAGGGATACCAATGAGTATGTCTACACAGCAAAGAAGTTCTACCAGTTTCCTGTGTCAGCTGAGTCAGGCTCTCAAGTCTTGGACTGCAGAGCTGTTAAACTGCAATGTAGACATTTGGGCCCAGGCTGCAGCCCAAACTCTGGGACCCTCCTACTTTCCAGAGTCCTAGAGCCTAGCTCCAGCCTGAGCTTAGACATGTGCACAGAAACAAAACAGATCCACAGTCAGCTGAGAGCCCAAGTCAGCTGGCACACACCAGCTGTGGATATTGAGATGCTGTGTAAAAATAATCTAAGTCTTCTCAAACTGAGATACCTTCTCTGTGTACCCTTCTTCCCATTCACAGGGAGACGGTAAGAGGATCACATTGCCAGGCATCCAATTTTTGACCAGATTGCTTGGTCAAAAATGGACCCTGCAGCCCTATGCACATGGGTAACCAGGGAGGATCCACATACTGTCCTTGTGCTGACAGGCACTGCCCCTCAGCTTCCATTGGCTGGATCATGACCAATGGGAGCTGTAGGAGAGGGGCATCAGAAGTCATTCTCATTGGGAGCTATGGGCATGGTACCTGTGGGTATGAGGGCAGTGCACAGAACCTCCCTGGCCATCCATGTGTCAAGGGGCCACAGGGACCTGGCAGCAATTTCCTGGGAGCTGCAGTAAGTGCTACCAGGGCCCCACATCGTGAACCCCACCCCCTGCAACCCAATCTTCTGACCCAGCACAGAGACCCTCCCACAGTCAAACTCCCTGCTGGGCTGCATCCCTACACAGACCCCTGCCCCTTCCCTGACCCAGTATTCCCTCCTTCACCCCAGATACCTCATCACCAGCACCACTCCAGAGCCCACCAGAGACTTCATTCCCTTCACACATCCCAACCTCTTGGCCCTGCATGGTGAAAGTGAGTAAGGGTAGGGGAGAGTGAGTGATGGAGGGAGGGGGGATGGAGAAAGTGGGAGCAGGGGTGGGGCAGAGAAGAAGCAGAGCAGGGGTGGGGCCTCCAATAAGGAGTGAGGAAAGTCCTATGAGAGGACTCAGAGATGTTGTGAATCATAGGGGTCAGGCTGACAAAGGCATGCACTGAATATTGATTATTTGGCATGGAGGCCATTTAGCACTGCACGGAACCAAACAAATTCCTAATTATCTGGAGGAGAGGAAGAGAATTTATCCCACCCTCATTGAAGTTAAATGTTAATGAAGTTGTGGCTTGCTGCTTTAAAACTTATCCTGTTCCAGTATTCATTGAAATTTTAGTTCTTCTCCTGTTCTTCCATGATAGGAATTATTTTATCAAAGACTCTACCCTCACATTTCATCTAGACATACTTTTTTATTCTGCACAGTTATGTGTGCCTAAGATTTTTTTCCACTATTTCGATTTCCATGGATGATTGATGCTTCCAAATCACACTCCTTTTTCACTACTGAATCAAAGTTCACCTTTCTTTTACACCTACAAATCTGGAAAAAGTTGACTCTGTTTTTACTCTCTTCTTTTCTTTCAGTTTTTACTTTACTGGTGCATTTTTAGCCACAGTCCTAGATCTTTAAAGTTTTAGAAAATTTGCAAAGGATTTTCCACCCTTCAAGATGAATTCTGATGAATAATGTAATTTATTTCCTTCCTGCTGCAGAGATGGAAGTTTAAAACTCCTGAGGCTTGATTTCAATCTCGATTGGTTTTGAGGGCCATGACAATCTCACCCACAGGGTACATCTAGACTACAGGCTTTTGTCGACAGAGGCTTTGTCGACAGACACTGTCGACAAAGCCTCTGTCAACAAAAAGCGTCTAGACTGCAGCAAGTTCTGTCGACAAAGCAAGCCACTTTGTGGACAGAAAGTCTGGATGCTCTCTTTTGAAAAAGCACAGTGTGGATGCAATAGCGCCTTTTGTCAACAGAACTCTGTTGACAAAAGGCGTTATTCCTCGTAAAATGAGGTTTACCGCTGTCAACAAAACTGCCGCGTTCTGTTGACTTACTGTCAACAGAACTCGGAGGTAGTGTAGACGCAGGTATAGTTTTGTCAACAAAAGTCCACTTTTGTTGACAAAATCCTGTAGTCTAGACACACCCATGTTGCTAGTATTCTACATGCAGGGAATGACTTACTGGAATGTTTCCAGTGTTTACAGAGTTTAGCCACTGGCTGCCTTTTCCATATCATATACCAGGTTATCCCTGACTTCTTTTTAAGTTACTCTGGTCATCTCCACAGCCTACCCTGCCCAAAATAGGGATATTCTGTGCCATTGCAACTCCTTCTGGGTAGAGTTTTTACTGCTGGGTCTTGCGGTGTAGCTTCTCCCAATAGAAACCTTGAAGCAAACAGCACCTCAGGACTGAATATGTCTTCTTATGCAAGCTTCTTTTCTTTCCCTGCAAAAAAAATAAAAAATAAAAAACCCTTATTATGTAGCAGTAAATCAGTGAAATTCACATGAACAAAAATTGTTTTAAAAGTTACTTTAAAAAAAATCACATTATGGGAGCTGTTTAAGGAACGCATTGCAAATAAATTAGCCAACAAAGACCGCACAATGTGAATTGTTCATCATCATACTTGGATTTTTCTGCCATCTTATTCTGAGGTACGTACACCAAAAATCTCAGCTTCTAGATATTTAGTGAATTTTTCACTTTAATAACATTGGAACCCAGGATCAGTCACTCAGAATGACATGACGATGCTCTTGCTCATCAGTTAGGCATCTGAAATATTTTAAATGACAAATAGTGAATGACGGATATTCCTGTATGTGCACAAATACCCTTGGTCACACATCAATGCCAGCTATTGATCTGTCCTCAAAATATGTGGAAATAGGCTGTAAAAAAGAGACTCACTATTCTTGAACTGAATAGCCATAAAGAATTTAAATATATGTTTGTAGACAGTGTTAATATAATACTTAAATTTCTTTGCTAAATATATTGTGATATATATCTGAGTTTTATTTGGATATTTTTCATACTTAATTGCTGTCCTCATAATTCTGTGCTTATAGTTTATTCCGATTAATTTCTTTTTTTCTGTTTGTTTCAATTTTCAGATGTAATGAACATACATTTTAAAAAAGAAATGGACAAAATTCCCTATCTTGTAAATGTAGATGGCAGTTAGTCTAGTGTATATGAAGTTGAAATCAGGACTGTTTCTGTACCAAACAGCCTCTAAAATATATGTAAATACTAGGGGTTGTTTCCATCATCTAGACCACACTTTCTCACTCCCACAATTGACTTGGACCAAAGGAAAATGAGTTAGCACAAAATGCCAATTGGTTAAAATGATAAAACAAAACAAAATAAAAACCCCCAAAAAACAAAAACAAAAAAACCCTGCCTGCCATCACAGTTGATTGGGCTTCAATCTGGGGGGCAGAAATAAAGAGAAGGGGGACTTTTCTTTCAACATAATGTAATCTAAATTCTTGTTAATAAATATGCATAGGCAATGTAGTACCAAAATATCTTCAATGGAACATAATATGAACATACTCATCTCCAGACTGTTGCTAAACTAATATCCTTCCTTCTTCCAGATGTGTGAAGAAAGTTATTAGTTCAAGGTCATATATTGTTTTTAAGTTATAGAGGGTTAGGTCACTGAGGGCTAGATTGTAACATATAGAGCAGTAGGAGGTAGTTAGATTTCTATTCAGTTTTACAGCCTTATGTCAGTTATACTGACCTCTGTGTATAAGCAGAGCTTGCTAGCTTGGCCTATTGCTGCCTTGTGTTGCCACAGCTACCTTACTATTTTTTGGCAGCTTGTTTGCTCTTTGCCCTGAGTGTGTAGCTGGTGAATAGAGCTGGGTAAAATTTTTTTACTGATGATTTTTTCCATCGAAAATTCAGATTTGGCAACACTGTGTTGCCTGATCTAAAATTGCTTATAAATTTCCAGTTACCACCATTAGGGTGTGCCTAGACTACATCCCTCTTTCGACAGAGGGATGTAAATTAGGCACTTCGAAATTGCAAATGAAGCTGGGATTTGAATTTCCCGTGCTTCATTTGCATAATTGTGTCATGGTGCTCTTTCGAAAAAGCATAACTTCAAAAGTAAAACCTCTGTCTAGACATGGTTCTTTCGAAAAGAGAAGGTTTTTTCGAAAGATCCTGTAAACCTCAAAAAATGAGATTTACGGGATCTTTTGAAAAAGGCTTCTATTTTCGAAAGAAGCGCATCTAGACTGCGGTTTTACTTTCAAATCGAAAGAGCGCCATGAAGTGATGTTTGACAGGCTCTTTGTCCCAGGATCAGCTCCACTATTCAATTATTCTATGATTGGGAACCTTGATGTGCACAGATGCGACATTCACACTATACGAACTGTTGTATAATTGCAAACATAGTTCATTAATATATATAGCACAGTCACAAACACCCCAATTCCATAAGAAGAATTAAAATAAAAAGCAGAATAAAATTAATAGAGTTGCAATAAATATAACAAAGGCAAACTAGCCCATCGGCTACAACTGAAACATTTTGTGAATGCATATTGATTTTTCTGAATTGTCTCAATTGAAATAAAAAAAAAGACAAAAACAAAAAATAATTTATTTTTACCTTTTTTAAACAAAACACTTCTTTCTCTTTTTTTGAGTGGAAGTGACTTTATTTTGAAATTTGCTTTAATTTACTTAAAATTGAGATTTTTTTAAAAGGGAAATAAAATGTGTTGCTCAATACTCTACCATTTTGTTTTTACTTTTTGTATCTGATAAAAATTTTGAAAAAAAAAATTCCAGCTCAATTAGATTTTTTTCCTATTTTTTGGAACTCCTATTAATCAAAAATTTGTTTGTCTGGTTTCAGTAGTCTTGACTTCATTTCCGCCCCCAATTTTCTAGCAATCTTAAGAAAGCAGAAATGTCTATACCCTGGAACAGACAAAAGGTAGGGAAGAAACTGGTTGCCTGAGCAACAGTTCTTTCTTTGGGTTAATCCTGTAGGGACACAGTAATATGCCAACCCTTACTATGAGCTGAGTGACAAAAGGAAGAGACACAGTGATTATGCCTACATTGCAGCTGGAAGTGTGTTTCCTAATGCAGGGAGGAAAAAAAAAAGCTGCTGCCAAAAAATAGTAACGTTGTGCAAGACAGCAGTGGCCCATGGTAGGCAGCCAGGTACCAAGCAGCTTGAGGGTCACATGGCTACTTCTCTTATGCTAGCTAAAACAAAACTAGCACACGTCTGTCTACCCATGTTGGGAAGCATGCTCCCAGATGCAGTGCAGAAATAGCCACTATTATGATCAGTTCCATGTGAAAAGTATTCCATGAAGTAGTATAACACAACCTAAATCATGCCACACAGCTAGTAGTATAGTTGGGGTTGTGAGCCCAGTGGCATCCTTTCTAAGGACCCTATCCTGCCGTGGAGATAAAAGAGGACGGTGAGTGAATGAAAATATGACTATACATTGTAGTGTGAACTAGTATATTGCACATAAGGGTATGTCTACACAGCAGGGCTAAAATCAAATTAAGCTACCCAACTTCTGCTGTCAATTGCGTAGCTTAAGTCGGAAAAGCTTAATTCGGCTTTTGGTGCTGTCTACAAAGCAGGAAGTCGAAGGAAGAACACTCTTCCTTCAACTTAGAATCATAGAACACTAGAACGGGAAGGGGCCTCAAGAGGTCATCGAGTCCAGTCCCCTGCCCTTTACTCCTTGTGAAATGAGGGTTACCATGAGTCAGAGTAAGGAATCCTCCAGTTTGACATTATTTCAAAATAAAGGCTTGGAGTGAAGATGTGCACTATGTTATTTTGGAATAATGTCAGTTATGTCAAAACAATGCTGCTGTCTAAATGTACCCTTTCAGCCTGTGCAGACCCTACTGGTTCTCATACACAGTTCCCTTGTGCACATCAGTTAGCACTGTTTGAAAGGAGAGTATATTAACACATTCTAGGAAACTTTTGGTTTGTGCCACCCAGGTCCAAAAGGGCCAGTTATTGAACAACACACTGGGGCACACTAGAATTTACACTCCTTTGGTGTGGACTAATGCACAGAATAGACAAGCCTGACCATTTATTAATCAACCAAATAGATATCATAAAACTGCAACTAATAGTACAAAGATGAGGGGTATGTTAGAGAGAGTTCATGGAGAGAAAGCCACCCCCCCGCCCATGGTGGATGATATACATACCAACACTACTGCTCACAGGATGAGTCATCTCTTTTACTCAGATTCACATTGGTATTCAATTTAATTTAAAACCTCTGATTTGGACATCCAGAGAACAATAACAATAATAAAATAACAAGGAGTCTGGTGGCACATTCTGATTTAATTAGCACTGATGTCACATTCCCATCTCTGTATTCTTTTCTTTTTCTGCCTTTACTTCTTTTTTTCTTCAACATCTGAGGAAGTGAGTTGTAACTCATGAAAGCTTATGCTCTAATAACCTAATAAACTTGTTAGTTTTGAAAGTGTTACCAGACTCCTTGTTGTTTTTGCTGAAATAGACAAATCTCTCTGAAACCTGAATATTAAAATAACCTCAGATGACCTCTCTGAAACCGGAATAGTAAAATAGTGGCCTGTTATATCCCTAAACATGATACACGGTCCCAATACAGAAGGCACTTATGAATGGTGCCCATGATTTTATTCCCTGCCTTTCTAAAAAGAAAAGCCTTATCTGTTTGCATTATTTATTAATTAATTTAATTTGTAAAGTGCTCGTTGCAAAGTCCCTGGGCACTGTACAAAGATTAAAAACAGCCTCTCATTAAAAGGTAACGAGGCTTGTCTACAGCAAAATACATTTCTCTCCCCTCCTCCTTCTGAAATGTGTGGTTACAGTTTGGTCACAGCCTGGAGAAAAAGGGGATTTTACACTGGGCTCGGAAACACAACCAACTTTGAATGTTGTAGGCCAATAGAGGAAACAGATTTGACACCTGAAACCCAAATATAAGAGACTATTCTGCCCCACATACTGGAGTGAGATCCTTGATCCCACTATGTCCCTTTGGGCCAGGTAAAAGGACTGGATACCTTTTCCATTCCTGTTACAGGGCGTGGGGTGGAAATTGAAGGAAGAAGGGTGTACTAGAGTAGGGGCTATAGTGCACAAAGCTGCAGAGATTCCAGGCCATACAGTAGCCCACAGCGAAGATATGGGAGGCTGCTGTAATTTCAGCCCCCAGGACTTCAGCCACTGGAGTATCCTACATTGGGATGGAACAAGTGTAGCATCCAGCCACTTTAGCTCCCTCTTTCCATAGAGTGTAAGTTCAAATTTAGGGACTTAAAAAAAAAGCTAATAATGGTGGGCTTCTGAAATTGCTAACATGTACCAGAGTAATATAAATGAACATAAGCTACACAAGGGTACAATATACATGGAACAAAGGAATATTGACAAGATGTATGCACACACATGGATTTTTCCACCTACCAAAAAAATAGAAAGGGCAGCTGTCATTAAAACATGCCTCTGCCCATCATGTCCTTGGGTCTGTGGCTTTCCATTAACTTTTAGTCAATAAAGTTCAAAAAAAGAAACACTTCTGAAGGCATTTCAATGTTGCTAGCATTTAGTCAATGTGACAATCTGACAATGAGCATGATTCTTTTGACAGAAAGTAACAATCATAATTTCTGAGAAATCAAAATTCTCCATATATGTGATGGCCTCACTATGTGGGGATATTGTAGTATAGCTAGTACTTGGGGGAGGGACTTTTGTAACATCATTTGCTATTGCAGCTTTTTCCCATATCTGTTTTCATTCAGAGACAAAAAGAAACTTTGTTAAAGTATAGTTAATGTTGTAAATGTGTATCCTCGGCTGGTGTAAACAGCCATAGACAAATTAATTCTCAGAGGGTTTTCTTAAGTTTCTAGAAAACACAAAGAATTGGAAACAAGAATTGTTGGAGTAGAATAAATAATAAAAATAAAAATGGAAAAATATAGGAATGCAGATTTAAAGTATCCAATTAATCTTAACTCTGACCCTGTTACTGCACTGCTCAATAGCCACCGTACTCTGCAGTCTTGATGTGAGATAGATAAATGTCTGGTAAATGTCATAGTTGTTCAGCTATTTGTGATCTCAAACTTTTGCATATTGTGGTGGTTTGGCCTTGACGTTATTGTTTTTGCTATGAAAGTAAGCATCTGAAATACTGTTTCTTGTATAATTTCATGCATGAACTCTAGACTGCATGTAGTCTATAGTTTTAGATATGCTAAATGAAGTAAACTGTAACTAATCCTACATTTGGTTGGTTGTACAGGGCTTAAAATTTCTGAAGCCACACAAACAAATGATATTTAAAGGCTTCCATTTAGAAATTCATATTGCTTAGCCTAAGTAATTGTAGAAACAGCATTTCTATGTGTGCTTAGATACTACTGGATAAGCATGTACAGATAGGGTGTGTCTACACTGCACCCGTAGCTCGAGATAAGATACGCAATTTCAAAATAGCTTATTTTGAAATTTGACACTGGCTACACAGAACTTATTTCAAAATAAATCACTATTTCAAAATGTCCTTACTCCTTGTGGAATAAGGTTTACAGGGATGTCAGAATAGTGAGCCTGTTATATTTTGAAATAACAGCTCACTCAAAAGATGTGGAGTAGTTATTTTGGGATACTGGAGGTAGCGTAGAAGTAGCCATAAGGTATTTATATGCATATAAGATAAATTAACTACTTAATGAGTCAGGTGAACAATTTACTCACACAAATTAGGTATTTTCATGACTACATGAATCATGTACAAAAATATGTGTTCAATTATATGTACTAACTTTGAAAAATGAAAATATTTTCAGGTCTTATATTCTGTGACCTGAAAACAGTCTCTTTTCCCCACCAAAACATTCCTACAGAATTGTGAACCATAACAAGAATGGTTCTGTTATATCCTTCTCAGGACTGGACTAAAACATTTTTATTCTTCTTAAAATATACTTTGGTGCAATATGTTTCCTCTAATCTCTTGCAGGGTCTCCATACAGAGACAAGATCACTATAGCAATTCTTCAGCTGCAAGAGGAAGGCAAGCTCCACATGATGAAGGAGAAGTGGTGGAGAGGCAATGGTTGTCCAGAAGAGGAGAGTAAAGAGGCCAGTGCTCTGGGAGTTCAAAATATTGGTGGCATCTTCATCGTTCTCGCAGCTGGATTGGTACTTTCTGTCTTTGTGGCAGTGGGGGAGTTTTTGTACAAATCAAAAAAAAATGCCCAGTTGGAAAAGGTAAATATTGTATTTTTCCATTTTATTTTATTATTCTTGTTATCATCAAATCCATTTTTATGCTTCTTGGTGACCCAATGAAAGGCTGTCCTTATAAACTTTATATTCTAGTTCACAACAGAGTACCTCATGTGTAACCTATACAGCTTTTAATTTGTCTTTAATGTGTTCAATTGTAGCCAGCTTTCAGGACAAGTGACTATTTCTCCTCTTATACGAGCCTGAAAAAAGACAGCTTTTTACTCCTGGAAATTCACTGCAGTTAATTTTATGGATGAAGAAGAAAATGAGAAACTGTAATGGAAAATAAATTAATCTTCTACAGATAAATTTGATTTTTAAAAGTCAAAACTGTGTATCGGTTCAATGTCAGAAGTCTAGAAATATCTCTATAGAGATGTCCTTTGCCAAAGACATTTATGCTTCACAAATTGGTCTAGTAGCATCTGGAAATTATTATATCAATATTATTTTTGTGGATTTACTACTGGTTATGATTTGAACTCCTGTAGCTTGAATTCATCCAGTGTTGAAAGAACTAGTGTTATCATGTCCTATACTGACCATTTGCATAAATATGGTAATTGAATTATTTCTGGATCTGGTATTGTCTTGCAGAATTCTTAGGTGGTAAGATCAACTCTGTATTATAAAATGCATCACATATGTAACATCTTACATTGAACTAAAGACTATAGCTTTCATTTATATGCCATATTTTTAATTTGCATTTAAAAAATCTTGTGAGAGAATTTAGTATTTTTACTGTTGTTGGGTTTTTTTAGATTTTGAGGCACTTGTGACCTCTGTTCATCCCTACTTTAAATATTTTATTTTGTTAAAATAAGTAGTAAACCAAGAAGGCATATTTGTATTGATACTGATTTTGAGATGCTACTTGTGAATTTCTGAAATTTGAAATATCACTGAGAAAAATCTCAGGCCTATCATTTGAGACTTCTGAATTTATGTGGATAAACCTTGCTCTTTATAATGCTGTGTATAAAGTGTTATTTTTAATCAGAAAAAAAAGCTTTGATATTAATCAGCAACACAGTGGAAAGTCACAAGTACCTAAATAAAATTTGGATATGGGTAGATTTTATCAAATTGCACAAAACCAGTTATGGAGAGGAAAAGCGAATACTCAGATGTCTAATTATAAGAATATAGAAATATTCAATTCTATCCACCTACTTCTGGAACTTGGTCTTTCAGAACAAATTTATTTTGCAAAAATACCATTTCTTTTATGTCTCGATGTGTAGCCATGTTAGTCTGTATGGGCAAAAATAGCAGGGAGTCCTAATAGATTTATTAGGACATAAGCTTGTGTGGGTAAAACCCACTTCATCAGATGAATTGGTGTGGAATTTATAGTTTTCTTAAGTTTGGAGCTAAAAAAACAAAATAAATGTTATAGACTTCCACCTTTGAGCCTAAAGAGCAAATGGCCATGTGTTGATAATTATATGCTTTCCTTTTAGGCAATGCAAAATGTGCAATTACACCTGCAGCCTGAATAACTAAGCAGGCTACTGCATATTTTGCTTGTTTAATTTAAAAGCACTATTTCAGTTTAGTTGTTTTCTAAAATAATCAGCATTTCGGTCTTATGCTCTGACTATCCAGCTGATCTGTACATGACCAGATACATGTGTTCATCAAAGTCAATGATGTCCTAGACAGGTAGAGAGTCTGTCAGTGAAGCCAATTGCAGGGCTTGCCTGGGAAATTGAAGCTGAGTTAAAAAATCGGAAGGAAAAACTGTAATTGTGCTATTTGTATCAATGCTTTTAAATTTCGTAGAAGAAGGGCTTGAGTCTAACATTTGTCTGATTTACCTGAAAAAAAACTTGCAAGGAACACATGTAACTAATTGTGGTGTTTTTGATAAAGAGTCAGGCATCACCTTCAGATACACATTTGCATTCATTTCATCACAGCCTTTTCCAATTATTCAGGAATTATTTTATTGACTATTTTGAAAAGTGAAGATAAGGATGATCAGAGTAAAATTCAACTATCCCAGGGGTAGCCATGTTCGCCTGTATCTTCAAAAACAACAAGGAAGCCCCGTGGCACTTTGAAGACTAACATTTATTTGGGCATAAGCTTTTGAGGTCAAAGACCCACTTGGTCAGATGCTTAGATATATGCATCTGACCAGGTGGGTCTTTGCCCATGAAAACTTATGCCCAAATAAGTCTGTTAATCTTTAAAGTGCCACAGAATTCCTTGTTGTTTTTGCAGAATAAGATTATCAATCATTTGCACCTGTCTTGATTTATTTGTTTGAAAAAGATCAATCCTAATCAACTATGAATTCACTAGAATATCCAAATCTGAACAAATAAAATTCATCAATGCACATAGTCAATTCGCTCTCATAAGCATTGAGACCCATTGCACTGAAAATGGCTACTTACGTTACCTATGCCAGAATGCACACTGGAAGTATTGAATGTAAAAGTAGGAAGCTGTTCAGTTATATATCTGTTTATTTAATTGGACGAGATCAAGATCAGTTGTTTCTGACTAATACATGTTTCTTAGACCATTCCTGAAAAAACAACAATAGAATGTTACTGGAATGATATCATCAAGTAGTAAGTTTAAAATTGGTTGGATTATGTTCTTGGATGTCATAATTAGTATTGGTTTTATATCTGAGTATTAGAATAATGGAAAATAAATAAAACTACATCTTGCTGTGTCCGATAACTTACTTGCCTATTCAAGAAAGACAGATTTAGAACAGATACATACAAATAAGATTTTAGGATTCAACTCTTCACAGTTGAGTTCAGATGGTTTAAGTCCAGCTTGTTTAGCTCACAGCAACCTATCAAATAGTGAAGGATACCCACTATTTTGGAGGATTGAACCCTAAGTGGATATGAGTAGCAGTGACCATATATGTAGATCACACAGGTTCCCTTCTTTTGTAGTTGCAGATTCCACTGAAGTAAAATGGAGTTCTGAATAGTGAATGAGGCAATAGATGGTCACTTAGGGTATGTCTAGACTGCATCCCTCTGTCGGCAGAGGGATGCAGATTAAGCAGGCTGACATTGCAAAAATGTCCGCTGTTTTTGCCAACTCAGCACTTTGTCGGCAAAAAGCTGCGGTCTAGAGGGGGATCTGTTGAGAAAGAAAGCCTTTTTCAACAGATCCCTTATGCCTCCTGCAAGGAGGTTCACAGGATCTGTCGAAAAAGGCTTTCTTTCTTGACAGATCCCCCTCTAGACTGCAGCTTTTTGCTGACAAAGTGCTGAGTTGGCAAAAAGGTGGCCATTTTATGCAAATTAGGCATGGGATATTTAAATCCCCACTTCATTTGCAATGTTGACCTGCCTAATCTGCATCCCTCTTCCAACAGATGGATGCAGTCTAGACATACCCTTAGAATTTTTACAGCAAAAACTAAAAATGCTGGTTTAGTTGAACTTTGACATTTACAGGAATCTAAACAACTTCATACAATGTATAAGCTGCATTTTTTAATCTCTGAAAAGATAATAATTCCCTAGAAATCCCTAGCCCAAATTCTGTTGTTTTTACCAACATGTTCAACAATTCTAGCAATTTTAATGAGCTGTACAGTGTGTGGCAGAGCAGCATCAGCCTTCCAGGAACCACAGACAAGTAATACAGATTTAATTAATTATTTTAAATTCTGATCCAAAGCAAAAAATGAACAAATGTTTGATTAACTCGATAGTCTGTACCTTATTCTGTGAATTCATAAGGAATAAGCACTAATCTAGTCCTAGGAAATCTTCCACTGACTCCCCTCGGTGGGAGATCTGAACTTGGTTCTTTAGCAATATACTATTGCCTTTCTTTATAGCAGAGATTAAAATACCAGTCCAAGTGATGGAGCAGGATGAGTGGACACTCAGGCTACAGCTACACTATGGCTACTTCTACACTACGAGTTTTTTCGGCAGAAAATATGCTAAATATGCTAATGCTCATGCTAATGTTAGCATGAGTCGCAACATCATTAGCATGTTTTCTGCCATTTCTTTTTTGTGCAAAAAGAAGCAGTGTGGACTTTTTTGTTTTGCGCAAAACCCCTGTTTTGTGCAAGATCCTAATGCCTGTCCCGGAGAGGCATAAGGATCTTGTTGAAAAAGGGGTTTTTGTGCAAAACGGGCATGGCCACACTGCTTGTTTTTGCGCAAAAACAGAATGAAAGAGAGTATGCAGATGAAGCACGGGAAAATGCTAATCCGTGCTTCATTTGCAGAAGCTCTTGTGTCAAAACTCATAGTGTAGCCATAGCCTCAGTAGGCAATATTCCTTCAGAGCAACCCATTGTCTCAATATGAGGTGTTCTGTCTTTTAGAGGACCCTATTATTCCCCCCCTCCTGATTTATCACATTTGCTACCTGGTCATTGAGGGCACCCACAGGATGGTGTTCTGTATTTTTAGGAGGTAATGTAATTGCCAAATTTTAATAGAAATAATGGGGGAAAAGGCCAGCTTATCTTCTTTCATTACAGTCTTTAGCCAAGAGTTTATATCGTTTCCTTATTGTTTATAATACAAACACTCAATTATGTCATCTTCTTGGAGTCACGTGAAGCAGACCTTTGTTCTCTAAGACAATCTTGACAATAAATGCACAATCATTTGCATTTTATAATTGCTTTTCTTAGTGAATGACCTACTCCCTGAATGTAACAATATGGTGACACTTACAGGAGCAATCTAAGAAACTGAAGCCATTTTAAACAATTACCAATGTAATTATTATTGATGTAATTGTTTCAATGTATCAGTTCTATCTCTATTACATATCTTTGTTTTTGTAAAGGTTGAGAGTGTTTTACATCATGTTACAAAAGTGAATGTGATCTTGAAGAATAGTAATATTTAACATAATATATTGATGGTTCTTACTTTGATAATTTATTGGCATTGCTTCATTATTATTCTTTCAAACCGCAGTTCTTTTAGATTGGGGTTTCCATTTGATCTCTTCCATCTCTTCCTAGCCTTATTGTTTCCTGGAAATTATTAAGTCCCATTGTATGAGGAAGATGTGCATTTAATCTCTTTGGGGAAATTCATCTAGAGGTTACCTCTGCACCAGGTGAACCTTTACAGTGAAATTCATCCTAGAGCAGAAGAGCAACGAAAGACCATAGAGAACATTGGTTTATGATAGGGCCATATTCAGAAAAGGATTGTTATTTCCTATCTATGCCAGCCACCTATACTTCAGTGAGCAGGGCAACCATGGGTGTGTACTAGTGACATGGCTATGCAGCCAACAGCCCAGGGCACTATGTAAGTGGCATGGAGGGGCTGCAATTGCTAAATCAAATCAGAGACTGAAAAGCAACAGTGCTGCAGCCCTATTCACCAACTTGCACTTCTCCCATGTAAAGTCCACTGACTCTGACTTTAATATTATTGCTAACATGGGGTTTACTTGAAGAGAGCCTGGTACAGGATATTTACAAAGAGATATATTTGACCCACAATGATTTTGAATACCCCACATTCATATCAGGTTGGAAAAAAGGCTAGTCATCATTTACCCAATGTTTAGTTTCACTGATAGTCAAACACAGAATGTGCATAACATAGTTATATTGTACCATACATGAAACAACCTTCCTGAAAAATGGCTATTATTATGGAATTGTTATCAACATGAAATCTTCAAGTCAGAACATGCAGAAACCTTCTTTTCCTTTTTTTTAAAAATGGTTGTGTTAAAGCCATGAAAATTGAAACTGGTACAATAATTTCAGGTTCAGAAGTTTATAAATCCTTCTTCTATACTTCCAGACCTTTTTCTTCATCATACAGGTTTTTCTCACATATGACCAAATTTTTTTTTATTAAACTCTCTTCCTCACCATTTTTTGAGACATTATAAAGAGGAATGAAGTGAAATATATCAGAATTATTACTGTTCAGAAAATATCCTGATAGGTTTAATTTTCAAAAAGCTTTGATAATATGGTCTGTGCTTTTTTTTTTACTTTGGGATGAAGACCAAAGTAATTCCCAGCACAGTGTCTTTTTTTTTCAGGGTCTTCAAGTTCAAAAGATTTTAAAATTGACAAGCATGTTTGTCAGGTTGCATGATGATGAATAAAAAATGTGGTAAATCAAAGCAGGAGATCTAGGATGTATAGCCCTATAAACTTTATAAAACCCACAATCACAATGCAGCCTGACAGATGATATAATTTGACTTAGCATAACCCGAATGTTCTTGGAGTTGTATGGGAATAACAGAATAGCAGCTGAGGGGTAGCTGTGACAGTTCATATATGGAACATTTTTCCAACATTGGTGCATCTGCATCATGCAGATAGGCAGATGGAAAACTGGAAACTCTTCTCATCCCCAATCCCTGTGCTCCAGTAGGAAGGACTGTACTGCTTTTGTATGTAGGATTTTTTTTTTTTTGGTATACAGTAAGAGCTGAATTCTAATGCAATGCCCCATTTAAAATTGTTTTATTGCATATATTTAGAGGGATATTTTGCAGTGGCAGGAAGTGTAAAATAAAAAACTTTTGCAGGCAAAATGGGAAAGGTCAAAGAAGTGTTACAAACAGAGCAAAACAATGGAAATGAAGATTTGTATTTGGTTGACCTGACATTTTTCAAATAATCTACAAAAAATAAAACATTTAAAACATGATTTCCATTCTGACTTTTGATTGCAGTTTAACAATGACAGTGAATAATGGCACAGAAGTATTTTTCTTTTAATTTAAACTCACAGAAGTATAAACAAAAGGATATAGAACACATTTAAAACTGTCAAGCTGATTATGTCCTTGAGAATTATTTCATGGAAAGCTCCTGATCCTGGAAACCCATATATATGAGTGTAATTTCACTGGTCCAAGGGTCCTGCCATTCAGTGTGCTCATAGAAAGATCTGTTCCTAAATTCCAGATCTGATTTATGTTTTCTACACAGATACATTTAATGTTGCATTTAAAATTATCTCTTTGTCAGTCCCCTTTATCATAACATCTTTTCTCTTACCAAGGGTAGTTCTTGGCTCCTCTGAAAAATGCCTCATCTGTTTTCAAAGGGAAAAAAATTTAAAATATTTCCAAAAATGCAAGTCTCTTAATACTCACTCATTTCTTCTCTTTTGATGTTACAGCAAGTAATTCCTTCCTAAAAATGTCTGTGTTTGCAATAATTTACATTAAATATAAGGGTAATAGAAACACCTTGTTAGAATATTGGTGTATCCCACAGTTGAGTTCAGGTCAACAACCCAGATCAAAATTAGGATACCTGTTAATTTACTGTAGGTCTGTGGACTCCCTCAGGAAAGAATGTTAGCACGCTCAGTTCATTGGAATTGGACCTGAGACAGCTCTGGTCCCTGCAAGAGGAAATGCATGTTTATGTTGTATTAGCTTGCACAAACGGAAAGTGTAACATTTATCATTTGTCAGTTTTGATAATACAGTGGAAACAATGTATGTGAGATTAGTACTAATACTCAGTATGATCCAACGCCATGCCATATTTTTTTTCTGAAAAATGAAATATAACCTTAACCACTTCTACAATTCATAAATATTTTACTATCTATTCTGCAGATAATTTAACTCAGTATTCACAAATATACAGAAAGATATTTAAACATACCTGCTTAAAATTGACCAGTCAGTTTCCAAAAGGATCTATGTTGTATAATTATTTTATCTAGTTTTTTGTTTTGAGATGAACGCTGTATGCAAGTCCATGGTGAATACTTTCAAATGTGAGCTGTTGCATGTACATTCTGCCCCAAAAGACTTCCTGCAGTCACTCCCTTTCACTGCATCCTAAGGGACAAGAAACCTGAGTTCATTGGACAAGCTGGGCATGAATTTAAAACAAAAAATGAGAGTCATAAACCCTGAGTGACCAGCCTTTCACATCTAACAGCTGATTATGATAGATCTCAGCTAGCTGACTGACTTCAGAAAACTAGGCCAGACCCTGTAGGAAATCAGGGAAGCTTTTGTATAGCAAGAGCCATAGCCACACAGAAACTATAATTAAAATAATATTTTAATTGTGCATGGAAGCCTATAGTCAATTATGTGTTTGTTGTTGTATATCTGATTAGTATTAGCTCTGTGCCTGACCTGCTGTAATATTTTCCATTATTGCTAAAACCATCTAACAAGTATTCAGCAGCATTCTACCCTTATTTTAGTTTCTGACTAATCCACAGTGCTTGTCCCACATAGAATGGATTGCAATAATACAGACTGGAAGACACAAAGATCTGGATAACTGTGACAAGATCTGCATTAGGCAGAAAATGTTACCACTATCTAACCAAGCACAAAAGAGAAATGATAATCCTGGCCACTCAAAACACAAGATGACCCAGGAAACTGGAAGAATGCTGAGACTGCAAATCTTATTGACAAGGTGGAACAGAACCTACAATAACAAGGGAAACCACAACCTTCTAAATGCTTCCTTTTACTTTTCCATATAACAGCTAGCTTCTCTGGATTGAACTTCAATCACACCCCTATTTCAGCCAAACATTGGAAGTGCAAAGACTGCACCATCCTGGTTTGACAAAACAGAGATGTAAGGCTGTATGTCATCTGCATGTTGATGACACTGCAGACCAAATTGTCTCATTATGTCCCCCCAGTGGCCTCACATGCATGTTGAGAGGAGGGATGGCAGAATGAAACCTTGTGGACTTCCGCATGAGAGAGAATCCTTGGGGCTGATGAGCAATTGCCCTGTACCATCCTCTAGAATCTCTCTGAGAGAAAAGAATGGAACCATGCAAGTACAATCCTATCCACCCCAACCTAAGTCCACAGGTGAGTCAGCAAAACCTCATGGTCAGTGCTATCAAAGTCTGCTGATAGATCTAATGAAAAATTACCAATGAGAAACATTTGTGCATCACTAGGAGGATGATGCCAACTAGTGGAACTAATACAGTCCCCATGCCATACACTGACTGGAAACCACAATGAATGGTGTCCAAGAAGTCAGAAAACTTTGCCTCAAGCAAAGTTATGCCCCTTAACATTGGCATAAAGGAAAGTTAGATGCTGGAGAGTGGCTGCCTACATTATTCTCATCAAGCAATAGTTCACTGAGCATGAACCTAAACTCTACCAATTTGAGGGAAGCTGGCACCTTGCCCTCCCATTTGGACACATTAACAATCTATAATAGAGTCCATTGCCCTGCTTGATTTAACCAGTAATGAGGGATAAGGGATCATTTTGCAGGTCACAGGCCTATGCTCATCCAATAACACTAGACTCTCAGTGACCACAACTGGTTGAAACTTATGGCCAGAGAAGATGTTGTATTAGTCATCCCCAGCATAGTTCTGTTGTGAGGCACCAGTCAAGTCAGATTCTGATTGATTTTCTTGACAAGATAGGTAGAAAACACAATCAATAGTCAACTCTATTTCAAAATGAAGCCCCCCTCAGCTCCAGCAGGCACTCATCACCTAATAAACCATCTTGTTAGTCTTTAAAGTGCTACATAGTTCTGTCTTTTGTTTCAGCTAGACCAGACTAACATGGCTGCATCTCTATCAATTGGAAAATTCCACAGTTCAGGACTTCATGGATATTATGGTGAAAGAAAAGCTTTCTCAACCACCACAAGAAACTTATGGACTGTTAGAGCATATTTATACTTACCAGAAGATAGACACTCCAGCGGTCAATCTTCTGTCATTTGATTTAGCAGCTCTAGTATAGACCTGTAAATTGAACACTGAGGGCAGCTCATGCTGGTGTCCGGTACTCCTCCTTTTGGGCTCCCATCATCCTCCCCACTCCCATAGTGTGGACGCCACCAAAGCTCGGCTTAAGGTAAGTTACATATCTTAAGCCGACCTGCTGGGTCTTGTGCAGACCTGGCCTTAGATAGTTTTACATTTTCCTTGTTTTGTTTTTAGTCTCTGCTCAAACCTCCAACTGATTTTGGTTTGAAATTATAACTAAATGTAATGCCAATGGGCAGAACTGAATCTAGGACTTTTGGAGCTTAGTGCATGAGCCTTTACAGCTTGAGCTAAAATCCAGCTGGCTGTCAGCTAAGGCTGTAGAGCAAACTCAGTCCCTCTCTCTGTAAGTGATCTAAGTGCCACTAGATGGGACAGATCACCATACCCAGTAGGTGTGTGGGTTACATAACCACTGAATTTATGTCCTGATCCATGATCTGGCAAAAAAAGCTGGTAATGCTTAAATAGAAAGTATATTTGTGAATACTGCAGTTAATTTCTCTGAAATTTAGCTTGCAGAATACTTGAATGCTACACTTGCTCTGGGTCAAGAATGTATGCAATGGCAAATACTGTGTAATGATATGTCAGTTTTAATGCACATTTTTTAGAGAACATATGACCTTAAATCAACTCTCTTGTCCAAATTCATGTTGGTTGCTAGCATTCTACAAATGATTGGTGCAGATATGTTTTAAATATAAATTGAAAGTGAAATAGTTCAAAGTGCAAGTCATTTCCCCTCTTTCTGTCCCATCCTCATAATTTTGTCTTATATTCCATTAGTTGTTGCAATGTTTGTAATTGCATCCATGTTGTGGAAACACTTTTTTCTAGAATTTGTGTTTCTCTCTTTGCATCTAAGAGATGGGATTGACAGGTCCTAACTATACATCATTCAAAATCCTTGGGGAAGTGGCATATGGAAGCAGAAACTGATTAGAAAGGAGGCTCAGGACAGGGCTATGAATCCACTCTCAGCTAACTTACAAGAGGAAATCCAGTTTGATTGATATGTCCTAGTAGATGTTAGAACATTGACCCATAACATCTGATATAAGCTGCAGGATCACTGCCATTACTGCCTTAAAAAATTTTAACAAGGCTTCAAATAATATCTGACATGCAAGGCTGGAGGTAATGAACTTCTGAGTAAATCTTGTCATTTCATACTGTATTCCGACATTCAATTTTATACTAACTCCATCAAAGAAGAAAGGAGGCAGATTTATAAAAGAGCAAATGATTGAGTCTTTTTTCTTAATAAAAATAGAGAATAATGCTGGTTAAATTCAGAATTTGAGAGACACAGCTATGCCATTTCTGTCTTTTTTCATAATATTTTGTTCCTGGTAATGTGTGGACTGGTGGTTTGTATACTTTTTTAATTTGTTTTTCTTGAACTAAAGTATATACTTGCTTCTGTCAAGCTTTCATATATTTATGAATGCAATAATTATTGTTCTTTTTACAGTCATTAGCAACAAAATTTATATAAATTTAGGTCTGAGGAGTATTAATGTGGTTTCTGTTTACTTTTCCTCTTAATGTGATATACAACAACATAAGAAAGCTGTATAAATATTGTCCAACTTTGGTATTGATGCTTGTGGGTACGCAAACCCACATGATTTCAGGCTCCAGAATGGGTACAAACTGTCTGCATAGATTGTAAACAATGGTAAGAAATGATTATACTGAATCCATGTGAGCTGACAGTTGTAACATGGGATGAAGTAGACACAGCTTAGTTTTTCACACTTTATAAGGATCTGAGCTCTGGCAAAACCCCCTTTGTGTCAGAGGCTGAAGGACATGCAGCACTAATGCTGATTAAAACTGTATTTTGAACATGTTAACCTTCTGACTATAAATGCAATTCTTCCCCTCCCCCCAAAGTTACATATTGATTATTCATTTTACTATAGTAATTACATTTAACTGTGTGAATGCGTGAAGAATTTTAAACTTTTTTTTCCAAGTCGTCTGCTATTTGATTCTCTCTAAAATGACTTTCAGGCACCATTTACTTTCGGGTTACATTTATCAAGAGAGCTTAGAGGTAGCCAAAATTCAATTATTGTTGATGTTTTGTAACCTGCCTTAGGTCCAGAAGGTAAGTAACTAAAAAATTGCATAGTATGTGTTCAAAGAGCTCATCTTCAAGCTGGATATGCATTTCTGAAATATATAGCCTGCAATTTTGGCACGCTTTGCAGGTTTTCTAACAATAATGCAATTTGAATGTCCATTTGAAATTTGGGAAAAACATTTGATTATATCTTCTAAAATCCTCTCAGAAAGTATTGTAATCTACCAAGTACAAAAAGTATTGTATAGCTCTTTTCTTATTCCCTATGCTATGACCCCCACAAGTATAACCTAGCAATGTACAGTCCTTTGAAGAAACATGAAGTAGCTAGAAAAAGATGAGTTAGTGGGAGGTAAGAGAGATTAGGGTAGAAATGCAGTTAAAGAAATGTCAAACATAGAGTAATTATTTGAAAAATGTTCTGTACATTACTTTGCACAGCATAGGACTCACTTTTCAACCAAAGAAAACCAGAGATCCATCTTGTGAACTTTTATATAACCCAGAAGGGGAGAATCAGTTATAATGATGCTCTTAATAAAGAATTAAATTTACATGTAAAATGTGGCTGTTTGTTTTAATGATTGGTAAAAAAAGAGACAGCACGTTCTGAGAGTGAAGTGTTTAATATATAGTTGTCATATGGTTTTAAAAGTTAATGCTCTAAATTTCAAATTAATATAATGTTTTACTCTTGAAATATGTAACATATGGAGATAAGTTTGCATGAACTTAGACAAATTAATTAGAAAGTACAGAGCAGGAGTTTATAGAGTTTATACTATGTATTCATTTAGACTAAATGTAATTATTGGTATGACAAATTTATTATCTGCCTCATAAAACTGTCAGACTTCAAAATAATCTTCATATATGGAGTTCATTTTAATTAATACTAAGATCTAGAAGTAAACTCTAGAGCCTTATGTATTTGCACTTTTCCTGAGATCTAGGTTTAAGTACAGGTTAAATCTCTCTAGTCTGGGATCCTCAGGACCTGAAAGGTGCCATAACAGAGAATTTGCCAAACCCCGGGAGGCTTATATAATCTAGCAGTATTACCAACATTTCCACTGCTTATTGGGATGTTAGAAGGCATTTAGGGGTAAATTAAAGCTAAGTAACAACACAGAACACAGACAGACAGAATTGGTGGCTGTAAACGAACTTTATGGGACTGCAGGAAATGTGGCCACACTCGTGCTAAGTGGACATCCAGCTAAATAAAATAATGCCCGACCATGGATGTTGCCAGACCAGAGAGTGCCAGACTAAAGAGGTTCAACCTGTATTTGGTACACTAAGTATGTGTGATAACAGCTATTAGAGATTTACAGCACTGTATGTTAAGAAACAGGCTAAGGAGGTTAGTTGTGGGAATGGGAGGGGTTAACATATATCATCACCGTCTCAAGCAATATTTGAATAGTATTTCAGATGGAAATATTTGATTGTAGAACTGCAATATTTCTAAGGACATAGGGTCAAATTCACCAGTATGACCTGGCTGTTTTTGCCACTGTAACAAAAGAAAGAAGTTATAATCCTAACTCGTAATGTTTTCAAATATGGGATGTGCCAGGATATTGGCAATGAGAATGCATATACTTTCATCCCTTGACCACTATTTGTACTGAATGTTGTACTAGTAACTGAATGTTGGTACTTTCTGAAAGATTTTTACTAACATATGCAAAATGAGTTGGTAGTTTCAGTCCAGTTATAGAAGGACAGAAGTCTACTCCATAAAATCCATACTCCATAAAATCCCCAATCTTTTCAGAGGTTCTTGTTCAGAGGCTCTTGTTATCAGGGAAGCTAAGGAATTCAGTTTTCAAAAGTGACTTCACAGACTAACACCTAAAAAATATATGTGTGCTAAACAATATGGGTACATCTAGACTACAGGCTTTTGTCAACAGAGGCTTTGTGGACAGATACTGTTGACAAAGCCTCTATCGAGAAAGAGCGTCTAGACTACAGCCAGTTCTGTCAACAAAGCAAGCCGCTTTGTGGACAGAAAGTCTAGACACTCTATTTTGAAAAAGCACAGTGTGGATGCAATAGCGCCTTTTGTCGACAGAACTCTGTCGACAAAAGGCATTATTCCTTATAGAATGAGGTTTACTGCCGTCGACAAAACTGCCACATTCTGTCGACTTACTGTCGACAGAACTCGGCAGTATTATAGACGCAAGTATAGTTTTGTCGACAAAAGTCCACTTTTGTTGACAAAACCCTGTAGTCTAGACACACCCTATATGTTTTCAGACATGATTTAAGCACTGCAGAGACTATATGCCATTGGTTTTCAAACAGACTCAGGGACCTAAGTGCTCAGGACATTTTTGAAAACAGGAACTTGGCTCCTAAGTAACGTAGGTCTTTTTGAACATTTTATGTAAGATCTTAATTAAAATTAAGAATGAATTTTTATTGGACATGTTACTTCCAGGGAGAAGGCTGAAACATGTTGGTGGGAAGAGATGAGTAGGACTGCATTATGACTGCTTGTTTCTTGGGCATATTTTCCAAGGCACAAGTGGAAGTGAAGTGCCCACCTTTGCCACATTTTCACTAAATATTGGATGTCCCTGTTTGCCATTGAAAATCCCCCTTTTGTATCTAAGTCTTTATATCTTTCCCAAGAACTAAATTCACTAATTTACAGAAAGTGTGCATGAAAATTGTAGCAATAAATTTTATCCAGAAGGTAAGAACAAGAATTCCTGTCACAACCGTAATGCCAAGCATATATCACAGTGTGTGGGTAATTAGCAAACTTTTTTTTTTTTTTTTGAGAAAACAATTGTTAATCGAAAAAGTCAACCTTGCAGTAGAAATATGCTTGAGTTGGAGTATATCATTGTGACTTGAATTATTACTGCTTTGCAGCCTGGGTTAAACAAAAGACACAGCTCAGACTATCTCTGGTTGGATCATTTCTAATCTAGGTCTGTTTTGCACACTCCTTTCTTGTTGTAATGAGATTCAGCTCTAATAACCAAATTCTAAATTAATTGTAGGGCTTCACCTGTACTCCCCACAATATGCCTTACCTATGGGCTGTGTCTAGACTGGCAAGTTTTTGTGCAAAAGCAGCTGCTTTTGCGCAAAAACTTGACAGCTGTCTACACTGGCCGCTTGATTTTGCGCAAAAGCACTGACGTTCTAATGTAAGAAATCAGTGCTTCTTGCGCAAATACTTTGACGCTCCAGTTCGGGCAAAAGTCCTTTTGCACGAAAGCTTTTGAGCAAAAGGGCCAGTGTAGACAGCTCAGATTTGTTTTGCGCAAAAAAGCCCCGATTGCGAAAATGGCGATCGGGGCTCTTTTGCGCAAAACCGCGTCTAGATTGGCCAGGGATGCTTTTGCGCAAAAACTTGACAGCTGTCTACACTGGCCGCTTGATTTTGCACAAAAGCACCGACATTCTAATGTAAGAAATCAGTGCTTCTTGCGCAAATACTTTGACGCTCCCGTTCGGGCAAAAGTCCTTTTGCGCAAAAGCTTTTGCGCAAAAGGGCCAGTGTAGACAGCTCAGATTTGTTTTGTGCAAAAAAGCCCCGATGGCTAAAATGGCGATCGGGGCTTTCTTTAAACCACGTCTAGATTGGCATGGATGCTTTTCCGCAAAAAGTGCTTTTCCGTTAAAAGCATTTGCGGAAAATCATGCCAGTCTAGACGTAGCCTAGATGTCTGCCTGACAGGTTGTTCTCGGGAGTTTATACATTTCAAATTAAATCTAATATTTTACTTTAAAATCCTCTTCTCTGATCACTGTTCTTCTGTGGACAACATCACCTAAAGAGATGCACAATAAGATGTTGGGTATTTGTTTCCCATTTCATTATTTTTAAGTTAATCTAAGATAACTTTATACATGACGTTGCAAGTTTTTGAAAAGCGTGAAATTCAGATATTTTTTAGGAATTAAATATACTATTTTGAAAATATAAAGCAGGGCGATTTGCAGAGTAGATAGTGAACCTGTACATTCAAACTTTAACCTGTAAGGTTACAAGAGCATCTGTCAGAAATCTCTTTACATATAATGTGCATCAGGAGACACTAGTTGGCAGAAAAATAATCATAGAGACAAGGTGAAACTTTCAATGAGCCATCACAGCTTGATAAGTCATTTTAATTATTATGTGATGCATATTTAAAAGACAGCAATTTGTTATGAGCTCCAGGCTGAAACATGGCCAGCTGACAAGGCTGTGCCAAAAGATTGAATCTGCTTTTAGGCATTGCAACTTTACTTTCTTACAACTGTTTTCTTTTCTTTCTTCTTCTTTTCCTCATCCTTAAATTTCCCCCTATAGAGGTCCTTCTGTAGTGCCATGGTAGAGGAGTTGAGGATGTCCCTGAAGTGTCAACGTCGGTTAAAACACAAACCACAGGCCCCTGTTATCGTGAAAACAGAAGAAGTTATCAACATGCACACGTTTAATGACAGAAGGTTGCCAGGTAAAGAAACCATGGCATAGAGCTGGGAGGCCAAATACCCCAAGCACAAACTGTCGTCTTTTTTTCCAAACAACTTTGCGAGAATGTTTCCTGTGGAAATATGCAACCTGTGCAAAATAAAATGAGTTACCTCATGCCGCTGTGTCTATGAACTAGAGACTCAATGATCTAAGCAGTTGCAATGGCCAGACTCAAATCACAAGCGTCATGGATCAACCAAGTTATGCAGGGGTTACACTGTTTGTCATGGGTTCCACCATTATGAATGAATGAATGTTACATGTGAGTTTTGTGGCTGATTTCAAGTACAGTCTCAGTGAGAAATTGCAGGTTCCTTTTGAAGTTCAACTGTTGCCAGGAGGTGGAGAATAAATGTCCTACATACTAACTAACCACTAAAGGAGTCTTCTAACAGTAATGTCTCAGAACTGTAGTGGAGCAAGAAAGCATGTGTTCTTCAGAACTTCCAAGCAGAGAAGAGTTGGTATTTACTGGTCTCTATCTACAAACTGTAACTGCCAGCTGGAGAGGTGACTTACTGGATGGGGAAAGTACTAAAAAAAAAGAACATCTGAATCCCAGGAATAATATAAAAGCGGGGACAATAACCTACTTTTTCAACTGTGTCTATGTCAATGACCAAAATAAAAAATGTCAGTAAAAAAGGCAGTAATAATTTCCTTTAATT
The DNA here is from genome assembly GCA_032595735.1 of Pelochelys cantorii. Lineage (NCBI taxonomy): Eukaryota > Metazoa > Chordata > Testudines > Trionychidae > Pelochelys > Pelochelys cantorii. Next base: position 75,574,257 of record CM064328.1, read on the forward strand.
TACTTGAGCTGGAACGTTGATATGAGAAAACTATGAGGTTGACCCAATTTTAGATGACATAAAATGTTCCTGAGTACAAAGGAATGTATCTTTATAATCTTCAGCTGTAAGCAATTACTTTGTTCTGTAATTGTGAAAAGAGAAAAAAATAAAGTGTATTTGGCACACAGAAGGCTTGTATTTTAGCCAAAAAGAGTTATGAACCCCTTGATCCTGCTACTAATTGAACTCATTGGAGCCTGTGCAATTCTCATGAATAGTGTAAAAGGGATTGGTCACCCAAAAGAACTGAATGTGGAGAACTTTAAAGAGGACTGCATTTATCAATACGGTCACAGTGTTAAATGAACAAAATTCTTGAGCAGTTTTTTTTTCCAAAAAAATGTTCAGGTTTATTTGTGGAAATGCAAGATTTCTATGAAAATAGTTTTTGTATGGAAATTTTTGTAATACTTTTTATCAACAAAATAAGAACATGCGTTCCGGTCGGGGGTGTGATGCCAAGCATGAATGGTAGTGCGAGAGCATCACCAACGTTTGGTGAAAACTATTTTTATCAAGAAAAAGGAATCTTAGAAGAGAAATATTTTCAAGTTAGGTAATATAAAAGCTGAGTGCACTACCAGCACTGCTTACCATGCTACACTCCTGGTTTCCACTAGGCTGATTACATACTGTAATGAACAATTGTGTGTAAATGGTAAAAGACACAAAACTCTTGACCACATTGTGATAACAGTTGAAGTGCACACAGTTTGCTGTTTGAATCCAATGCACAAAATTAAAAAAAATAAAATTATGTCAGTTTTAGTTGTTTTGTTTTTGCTGTGTGATTTGAGCAATAAATTTAAAGTACTTTTTGTCAGTACTGGTACCTGTAACAATCTCTGCTTAGGGCCTGATCCTACAAACATTTGCTACTGAGTATAAACCAGTGACTTCTTTGGGATTGCTGTACACCTCCTACTCTGGACATCTATTTCAGAATTATGCCCTTAGTTGTTACTAACTTGATTTACTAGCCAGGGTTTCAGGACATAAAGCTGGGGAAAAAAAGCCCCGCTATTTAAAAATGCAAAAATCTGAAATCTGTATCATGAAAACGCAGCAAAATGTATAATGATGGGTTATTACAGGAAAGTTACGCCTACCACCAAAGTTTAAAGTTTTTTTTTTATTCCAGAAAACAATTTCTTTGGCTTGCTAGCTTATTTATTTATTTATATACCAGAGTCTTAGAAGTGCAGGAATAAGAAATCAGTCATTGATGAAGAAAAAGAATAGTTGTTTATTCAAGACACAATTTTATGTTGTCATCCAAAAGAATTATTCCATAATGGTTCATTTTTCCAACAAAAAATATAATATGTGCTGCCACCATTATAGGGATTATATTGTGCAATCTGGGATTTTTTGTCTACTGTCCAGTTCCCATAAATTTTCATATACAATGAGCTGGCCATTTTCATCATAACTAGGAACTAGGAGAGTAACATTTGTGCTTGTGAGAGTTTCATTCTATTAATGTGTTATAAAGTACAGGTTAATTCTACCAAAAACAAAACATAAAATTTCAAAAAAAGCACTTTTCAGCAAAGGTTCTTAAATATATATATGGTTACATAATGCACATTTAAACATAAATTTAATTTTTAAATACAAAAAAGAAAGAAGTAAATGTCATAACAGATAATTGAAACTCCTAATTATGATGGTTTGGAATGCTAAAGCATCGGCAATTGCATTAACTAATGATTTACAATAAAATTTGTAAAGTCATAAAGTATAATGCTGTTTTATATTCAAACTAACCTTTTTTCTCCATTTAAGGAAGTTGAAATAAGCAGGAGTTCCATTCTCCCTTTGATGCACAAGGGTAATTCTCTTTAATATTAATGTGAGCTACAGGAAGTTTGAAAACTGGAGAAAATATGCCCCATATCCATCATTTGGGACAACCCCTCCTAAGGCATGGGGGATTGTCAAACTGAAAACATGCAGTCAGAACATGCAGCCTCCAATGGTAAGAGAAACATGCAAAGTAAGTGGCATGGACTGCTCAACAGACTCACTGGGATAGGAATAATGACATTATTTGAATGTAAACTCTAAGCCACTTATTGATGTGAGTTGGTAACGGTTTCTGTTTTTAGAGAGTTAAAGAATTTAAATTAAAAAATGACAAACGCACACAGTTGTCTCCCAAACAGCAGAAAATATCACCCATCTCTATACATCCCCAAAAGCTCAGCGGATCATTTTCCCATCCATACCAAAGATTCATTTCCCCATCCTCAGAGGAAAAACACATTACTAATGGCTGCTAAATGGCATGAGCCAGATCCGCAGCTCGTGTAAATTGTGATAGCTTTGTTAAAAATCAATGGAGCTGCATCTATTTACATGGAGTGAGCATCTGGCTTTTGCTGATGCAATTGGACTTTTCTCAGTTCAGTTGCTTTATGTGGGGGTTTTTATATAAGAGATCAATATGCCCATTGATTTCTCAGAAAGGGATGGTTGCTTTTTCTCTGCCTGATCTGGATTGTCAGTCCAGAGAAGAGTTTTAAGGCAGCTATAATTGAGCTATGAGTAGCAACCTGGAGGATTAAAAAAAAAAAAAGGAGCAAGTTATGAATATCTCATGGGATGTCCCTTTCTTTATATTTTAATTTAGAGGTCTATAGTCTGTCAAGAGTCTCTGTATGAAGACGTGAAATCTTAAGGTTTGACACGTTGCATATTTCTGTAGGCTCTTTAGTTAGGCATAGGCAACTCTAGATGCAAAAAGAAATGACAACATGTATTTAATTTCATATGTTCATGAAGAATCTAGTTTTGGGAAGGACTGGAAGTAGAAATCTTGGATTTCAGATGAAATCATAAGAGATCAGCTTATGTACACCAATCTGGCTTATTATACAAAGACACACAACTGCAAGACACGCAGCTCCTATAGTATTCCCAAGCCAGAAGAAACCAAGAAGTGCTGGCAGTTTTGTGAGAGAATTTATTCCTGTGAGGTTTCCAGCCCAGGTTCTTAATTGAAGAGCTTAATGCAGGAGTGGAGAATACTCAGGTTTGCACCTGAATTTCTGGGGGCTTACCTGAATCTTTTCAGGTTCCTCCATCACTTCTTCCAAAGAATGTGTCATTCAATGATTAAAAAATAATAATAATGAAATGACTGGATAATATGACAAAATGCAAAGGACATGATGAAGCATGGGGAGGACTAAATAAGTAAATACATTTGAAATGGGCAAAATGTTTTGATATTCTACAAAATCAAGGAGGAACCAAGATCAGATAAACAGCACAGAGTGAGAGAGGCAGGAGGCATATGCCATAGGGATCATTTTAAAGACTGGTAAAAATGTGTCAGTCAAGGAGCAGCTCAAAACCACTTCACCATATCCCCAGATAAAGGAGACCCACTGCAAAACAGAGTGGGCTAAATCTTTGCTACTTTGAAATTAATGAAAAAAATCCCATCAACTTCAGTGGGACCAAGATTTCATCCAGTTTCTCTAAAATTGCTACATTTATTCGGTTAAATGTACAATGACAGAAACATTTAGGCCAGAATATGGCACTAACATTTCAGTCTTCAAGCCTGCCTTCAGGTTTACAGGTGATATTCACTTTGTCTCAGATTCACATATTTTATTCCAAAAATAGCCGTAATGATCATCTCATTTGTTCTCCGGCATGCATTTCTTGTGTCCTCTTCTCACGTTTACCCATGCCCATGTCTTCTTTTATATTGACCCCTACACATATCACTTTCTGAAGCTGTGATCTTCCTTCTTCATTTTTTAAATCTCTTCCCAAATCCATTTCTTCAACCTGTCCTATAGTCCATAACTCCAAATAAACCAATATTACTTGGAATGCCTCATCTCCCTTGTTTGTAACCACCACCAACACATACACTAGCCTTTCATGTGATGGTAATCTTATTGTCCTCCCTTTCATTTTACTTCCTGTCCCCTGCCTTTATCTCTTCCTCCTGTTTTTCTTGTATTTGCCTAGATTGTACGCTCTTAGTGGGCAGGGAATCTATCTTTTATTTGTTATATGGAGCATCATGCACATCTAAGGAGCTATATAAATAATAAAAATAAGACCTTTTAAAATAATGTTTGAAGTGATCCTGATATCATTGCCTGCCAGCCTAACACATTGTGAGTCCAGGCTCATGACTGGGGGGGCTGTCTGCATTGTGAAAATACAAGTGAAATGATAATAGTAAAAAGTCAATTGACAGGAGCCATCACTCTAACTTACACATCAGTAGGAATTACCCTACAGAATCACAATAAAATAGTCAAACCATTATGGAAATAAAACTTAAGTAACATAGACCCTCATGTTCCGATATACTTAACAGCAATTCTACTGTTTATTCTCTCTCATTAAGGATGACCCAACCAGTTCAGACAAAATACAAATGAGGCCTTGTCTGAAGCTTAATCCAAATCTCACATCCTTAACTTATTTTAGTTTGGAAACCAAGCAATGAAATATCTCTTTTCTTACCTTGATCCAAAATGGGCTTCATTCCTTTGTTAAAATTCATCTAATTGTTTAGAAAAGCTAGCAATATTTTCCAATATCACAATTATGTACTAAAAACCACTATGCAAAAGAATTGTTTGCTAATGATAGAAATGTAGAAATTGAATTAAAGAAGTCTCAGAGGGGTAGTTGTGTATCTGCAAAAACAATTAGGAGTCCTGTGGCACATTGGAGACTAATAGATTTATTAGGACATAAGCTTTCATGGGTAAACAAAAAATTAAAGAAGACCTCTTGGGTAAGTTTAAGTGAAATGTACTTTCAGAGGGTGCCTATCACTCAGTGTACCTGGCCTAGTGTAACATGTTGGTCATCTGCAAAGGAGCAGCAACTAGTGCCTATACCACACATTATAAATCATTACTACTAAGAGCTGATGTCCAGGAGGAAGTCCTACTTTCAAAACTCCATGTTCAAAGGCATATTTCCACTTTCCTCACTCGAGCAACTGAAGTTACCTACACTATGTAAATCTAAGCTTGCAAAAATTGAATTGTTCAAAGGTACTTCAATCAACTTTCTCCAGACCACATGAATGATCTTAGTTGCCTAAATAGTTGTCTAGTGAGATTTTGGAAGTGCCACGAAGTACCTAACTGAATCTCCTTGCTTCCCTATCCCTCATCCTGTGTGCTTTTTGAGATGGCACAAGCTGCTCTGAGTAATAATGGTGTTCACCCAAGAGGTCTGAAGAAACATAAATGTGAAATTGCAGAACTTTTAACTATGGTTTTACGCTATCCTTTAAATCAGCTTCTGTACCAAATGACTGGAATACAGGCAACGTGATGCCAATTTTTTAAAAGGGTCCAGAGGCGAACCCAATAATTACAGTCCAGAAAGGCTTACTTCAACACCAGAAAAACTGATTGAAACTCGAGTAAAGAACAGATTTCTAAGACATATAGATGATTTGTTGGAGAAGAGTCAAAATGATTTCTATAAAAGGAAAATCATGCCTCCCTAATCTACTTAAATTCTTTGAAGGGCTCAACAACCATGTGGACATGGGGATGGCTAATGTGTACTCAGAAAGCCTTTGACAAGGTTCCTCACCAAAAGCTTTTAAGCAAAACTTGCTGTTATGGGATAAGAGGGAAGGTTGTGTCATGGATTGGTAAGTGATTAAAAGATAGGAAACAAAGGGTAGGAATGGTCTGGTTTCAGAATGGAAAATGCCCCCAGGGTTTGTTTTGGGACACGTCCTATTTAACGTACTCATAAATGATCTGAAAAGGGAGTAAAAAGTGAGATGGCAAAATTTGCAGATGATACAAAATTACACAAGATAGTGAAGTCTGAAGCAGACTGCAAAGAGCATCATAAGGATCTCACAGATCTGGGGTAACTGGGCAACAAAATGGCAGATGAAATTCAGTATTGAAAAATGCAGGGTAATGCACATTGAAACACTTAATCTCAAAGGGTATGTCTACACTACAAAGTTAATTAGAATTAACAGCCGTTAGTTCTAATTAACTTTCATAGCGTCTATACATACAAACCACTAGTTCGAACTTAATTCGAACTAGCGGAGCACTTAATTCGAACTAGGTAAACCTCATTCTACAAGGACTAATGCCTAGTTCGAATTAAGTAGTTCGAATTAAGGGCTGTGTAGCCACTTAATTCGAACTAGTTGGAGGCTAGCCCTTCCCAGGTTGCCCTGGTGGCCACTCTGGGCCAAACCAGGGAAACTTTTCTGCCCCCCTCCCGGCCCCGGAGCCCTTAAAGGGGCACGGTCTGGCTACAGTGCTCGTGCCAGTTGCAAGCCTGCCAGCACCCAGCCAGCAGACCCTGCACCTGGCACGGCATGAGCCAGCCACCTGCTGCCACCCAGCCCTCCGCCTCTTCCCAGGACCAGGCTGGTGGCTTCCAGGAGCCTGCCCGGGGCCACAAGAGGCGGGCGCCCACCTGGTCTAGTGTGCAGATCATGGACCTCATCGAGGTTTGGGGGGAGGCCTCCAACGTCCACGACCTCCTCACTAGGCACAGGAATGCGGCCATCTAGGGCAGGATAGCTGCCAGCCTGGCCACCAAAGGCCATATGCGAACCCAGGAGCAGGTCTGCATGAAAATCAAGTTGGTCCAGTGATACCCCCGACCCTGAGCCCTGAGCTTAGAACATAAGAACATAAGAACGGCCATACTGGGTCAGACCAAAGGTCCATCTAGCCCAGTAGCCTGTCTGCCGACAGCGGCCAGCACTAGGTGCCCCGGAGGGGATGGACCGAAGACAATGACCAAGCAATTTGTCTTGTGCCATCCATCTCCAGCCTTCCACAAACAGAGGCCAGGGACACCGTTCCTACCCCCTGGCTAATAGCATTCCATGGACCCAATCTCCATGAATTTATCTAACTTCTCTTTAAACTCTGTTATAGTTCTAGCCTTCACAGCCTCCTGTGGCAAGGAGTGCCACAGGTTGACTATGTGCTGTGTGAAGAAGAACTTTCGCTTATTAGTTTGAAGCCTGCTACCCATTCATTTCATTTGGTGTCCTCTAGTCCTTATATTATGGGAACTAATGAAGAACTTTTCTTTATCCACACCACTCATGATTTTATATACCTCTATCATATCCCCCCTCACTCTCCTCGTTTCTAATCTGAAAAGTCCCAGTCTCTTTAGCCTCTCTTCATATGGGACCTGTTCCAAACCCCTAATCATTGTAGTTGCCCTTTTCTGAACCCTTTCCAAGGCCAAAATATCTTTTTTGAGGTGAGGAGACCACATCTGTACACGGTACTGAAGATATGGCGTACCATAGTTTTAGACTTCCCCTCCTCCTTCTTCCCCTGGCTTCCCCCTTCCAGCTCCCTCCTCCCAGGTTTCCACCTCCCCTTTCCCAGCCTCTCTCTTCCCCTCTCCCACCTCCTTTTCCCAGTCTCCCCAGAGGTTAATCTCCCCCCCCCAGTTTTGTTAAATAAAGAGAGTTTCTATTTTTGAACACCCGTGTCCTTTATTTTTTACATCAGGAAGGGGGGCTCGGGAGGGGTAAGTGAAAGGAGGTGAGGGAGGAATGGGGCACAAGCCTCTGATGGGGAGGACTGGGGTGGCTCTGCGGGCTCCTCGGGGTGGAAGCTCTCCTGCAGGGCCCCCTGGATCCTGACAGCCCCCCCCCCCCCCGATTAACCCCCCCCCCTCCGGATGGCAGCCTGCGGCAAGTGCAGCCGGGCTGATGGCCAAGTGCTCTGATGTGCCGAGTGTGGGCACTCAGGGCACTCCAAGACAGGACTGCTTTGCTGTCCCTCATTGAGTTAGACAAGCAAGCGGGGAACCCTGAGAACTGTCTGTCCATGGTGGGGGTCGGGTTCCTTTAAGCATAGCCCTCAGCTAGCCTGAGGCAGCAGCTCCACACTCAAAGTCCTAACCTGATGCCCTGCCAGCACTGGTTCCTGCCAGCCTTAACTTCGATTCAGGGTCCACTCAATGTGGACATGCTAGTTCGAATTAGCAAAACGCTAATTTGAATTAGTTTTTAGGTCTAGATGCACTAATTCGAATTAGCTTAGTTTGAATTAACTAATTCGAACTAAGTTAGTTCGAATTAGTGCTGTAGTGTAGACATACCCAAATAGACCTATAAAATAATCGAGTCTAAATTAGCTGTTACCATTAAAGAAAGAGATCCTAGAGTCCTTGTGGATAGTTTTCTGAAAACATCCATTCAAAGTACAGCAGCAGTAAAAAAAAAAAGTGAATTGAATGTTAGGTATCATAAAGAAAGGGATAACATGACAGAAAATATCGTATTATGCCTACATAAAGCCATGATAGACCCACATCTTGAATGCTATGGCAGATGTGGTCACCCCATCAATATATATGATTAGAAAGGTTCAGAAAAGGGCAACACAAATTATTAAAGGTATGGAACAGCTGCCATATGAGGAAAGATTAATAAGATTGGCCTTTTTCAACTTGTTATTATGATAGAGGTTTATAAAATCATGACTGGTTTGGAGAAAGTAAATATGGAGGTGTCATTTACTCCTTCTCATAACACAAGAACTAAAAGTCACCAAATGAAATTAACAGAGAGAAGGCTTAAAACAAACAAAAGGAAGTATTTATTTACATAATGTATAGTCAACCTGTGATACTCTGACAGAGGATATTGTGAAGACCAAGACTATAAAAGGGTTCAAAAAAGAATTAGGTAAGTTCATGGAGGATAGGTCCATCAATGGCTATCATCCAGGATGGGTAGGGATGGTGTCCCTAGCCTCTGTTTGCCAGAAGCTGGGAATGGGAGATGTGGGATGGATGACTTGATGATTACCTTATCCCTATGTGGCACTTGACATTAGCTACTGTAGCGAGACAGAAGAATGGGCTAGATAACTTTCAGAATGACCTAGTAGGGCCATTCTTATGTTCTTATGATCTGCAGCCATGCTCTCAATCTTATGGCACTGAATTTATGAAGAAATATTGTGGATAGTAAGTTTTTTTGGCCAGAATAGTCTGTTGGGATCATCAAAACTTTGCCTTTCCTCAGCTTTCCAATGAATGTTAAAGGTATTCCTTGCTAATGTGTTATTTATCAGGCCAACAGCTTTTTGTTCAAGGAATCCCACTGATCTTGTGCTGCTGTCATGTAGTTTGGGGGTGAGCAGGGTTTGTCCAACAAGCTCATAACACCTGGTTATGTCTACACTGCAGGCTTCTTGAGCAAGAACTGTTTTGCGCAAAAGTTCTTCTGCAAGAACACGTCCACACTGCTGAAAGCACATTGCAAAAGCGATGCGCTTTTGTGCAAAAGAGCATCCACACTGGCGGGACACTCTTGCACAAAGACCTCCCCCCTCGGAACCACTTAGGACAGGGCAAAAGGGCACCAGTACCTTCCGGGGGCAGCAGGAGGGGACATGGGCATGGCAGGGAGGGCAGCAGGGTAGTGGACGGCAAGGCCGATGTGCGACGTCAGGATGGACATGCTGTCACACATCCTGTTTCACTGCTGAAGGAACTGCCCCCATGCCTGCTGCCACCACTCCAGGTCGGCCCGGCTCTTGGTGCTGATCACCTCCTCCATCCGCTCCATGGCCTGCACGTGTTGCCAGAGGAGCTGGTCACGCTGCCTGGTCCTCCTGGATGGTCCCTGCATCCTCGGTGCCAGCAGTGCAGGGCTGAATGGTCCCTCGCTCCTGGCTGGTCCCGCTGCAGAAAACACAGAAGACAGTGAGGCAGTCGGTCAGCCCTGCCCACAGTGTCCCCCGTGCCCTCCTCCCTGAGCCTCACGTTATACCACACAACTGTGGCTTGAGCCCAGTTGGTCCCGTGTGTGTGTTCACGTAAGGACTAGCTCAAAATCCTGGGATTGAAGTGATCCTCCATGGAATGTAACACTTGGGTCACACATCTCCCCCAACCTTGTGAGTGACAACCACTACCTCACCAGAGGATCTGTCGCTCGTCTCCAACAAGGCCAGGGACACATCCCGGCTGCAGGGCCCTGGCTCCAGGTGGAGGGTGACGGTGGCCAGGCGGTCCTCTCCCTCATCCTTGGAAGCGGTGGTCAAGTCACCCTCCTCCTCCAGGTCAGGTGGCCTGACCACCGAGGTGCACAGACCGGTGTCCACCATGGGCGAGGGCCCTTCCACTACTGTCTCCCCCAGGATGGTGTGCAGGCCTTAAAGAAGATGTGATTTGTGAAGATATGATTTGTGAAGATCATGGATCAATTTAGTCACTGTGATCATGATCTCCCTCCAGCTCCTTCCCTAGCCTTTGCCCACCAATCCGGGTTTTAAATTGTGATATCTGATACTGAAAGGCAAGGGAGGAGTTTCGGGAGGATAGGGGAGCCAGCAGCCATGCGCTCTGGGTGGCTTGCTTTTCATCCCATGCCTGAACTATCAGGGAGTGAGGGAAAAGTATTTGCATTCCGTGCATGCCTCTCATACCTCCTAATTGGCTCCACAGTTCTCCTCCTTCACTGTGTTATTCCCAGAAAGGCTAGTTTTTGCCTCTTTTCAGGGCCTAAAACAGCATCATTGCCCAGAGTTATAAACTACCACATAGCTCTTCCTAACCAAGCACATTTATTTTTAAGGAACAAGCACTGCAGAGAAATTATATTAAAAACAATAAAAGAAACTACACACATGCTAAGAAGTTTACCAAAACTCCAGAAGGGCCCCTGGTAAGAATCAGACTTTCAGACTCCACAAAGGGGTTTTTCAGCCATCACAAATTCATAAGAGCTTTAGCTCAGAATAAGCAATTATAACCTATAAGTACTTCAGGCTTTCCTTTACACAGGATAGGCCTTTGACAGTCAGATTCTGGGAATAGGTACTCAATATACAATGACCCTGTTCAGGGCATAGCTTCAAAAGGCTGGGTTTTTGCATAATCAGAGGTGATAATTTGCAGTCACCTCCCTGTTGAGAGTCTTTAGGTAACCCACTTGACACTCTCCAAAAGTGCATTCCTGTCTGGACTTTTATTCAGTATAGTTCATAACATTTCCCAGTGCTCACAGTAAAGCATAATCTTCCTATTTAATACAGTGGACTCCAAATATACATAGCATTGATGCAATAAGAATTTTTAAGTATATTGCAGAAAATTGTGTGCAAAAGCACTTGAAACCAGGGAGTATGTAATCAGGACAGCTTAGCCATGTGGCCACTGCCCATGCTATCATCATTATACTACTATTTATGTTTATTCAAGCTGGGAATCATACCCCTAGTCGGTAGTATAGATGGAGTCTATGTTGCTCCATATATATTGATTCATGAATTCATGATGAAAACAAACAGGAATGGACAAAGAAGCAATCTGCTGAGAACTCTACTTTACAAATGTACCTGGGTAAAAATGTAGATGTTCTAAACATGGCATGACAATATAAATATTGACTAATATATTGAATAGTGTATTAAGTGCATTCATTATGTTTCTACGCCTAGAAAAGGAAGGAGGCACATTGCCTGCTCTTCAGTGAGATGTTTTTCAGCTTCTCATTAACAATCCTTAATCCTCTTTCCAAAATTGCATCAATCTCTCTTTGAATCTTAGTCAGATCACCAGCAAGTGCCTGATAAGAGATTTCATAATTTAATTGCCTCGAATTTTCTTTTCAATAATCTTCACTATTCATAATTGCAATTGTTCCCTTTTTGTCTTCTGCTTTAATTACATAGTCCTTGTACTGTGTCAGTGTCTTTACAGAGGCTATTTCTCAGATAGCTAAATTATAGATAATTTTTGTTACAGGTTTTGAAATAATTGCTCAGAATTATGGATAATTTTTTTGTTATAGTTTTAAATTAATAAATCAATGGCCTTTTACACATCTCCCATGGAGAGTATTAATCAAGCCTGTGTATCAAATTTACTTTTACATTTAAATAGCTCTTGTTTATAGGAACCAGTCCCACCCCCCCTGAAAATTTGATTTAGTCATAGTTTTATTTATTTATTCTCTCCGGTTGCACTCCTTGCCACTGTACCTAAGTGTGCCACTAACATTAATGATTTCATTCTTCCAATAGCCCTCTGAGTCACAGAGCTCACAGAACCAGGGCAGAGGGCACATGATCCATAGCCCAACCACTTTTTGATTAGGCTAAACCTCAAATTTGGAGAGAGTGTGCATAGGGATTCATGAGCAGGTGCTAAGGGGGTAAACAAGATGGGAAGACGAGAGATGGTGGGTGTTCCTCTCATTTTAAATGGTTTACCACATCACTTGCTCTGAAAGTGGTGTTACTCTATTTGACCAAAGGGAGGCACAGAGAGGGAAAGTGAATTGCTAAAGTTAAATTGGGAAGTCCATGTCAGAACTATGAGTAGATTGCAAATCATCTGACTCTTAATCCTATGTATCTCCTGTGTACTTATGGGAATATAACATTTCCCATAAGTACATCTACTTGAAAGGCTTCTGATGATATTTTAATTGGAAAATGGTCATTACATGGAATGAAAACTAGGGATGTAAAAGGTTAAACTGTTAATCAGTTACCCAGTGAACATTAGGCTTACCAGAAAGCTTATGGGGTAACCAGATAACTGAACCTTGTCCAATCTCTGGGAGATGGCCAGCTGCATCAGGCCATCTGGCTGGACCCCAGCCATGTCGGGACTGCAGACAGGACTGCATCCACATCAAGCAGGTGAGATCCTGATTGTGTAGCAGGCAGACATGAGTCCAGCCACCAGCATACTGTCTGGCAGAACCCTGGTCACATCCGCACTGGGCCAATAGGATGGGCCCTAACTGTGTGGCAGCAGAGGTCCCCAGCCACGTGGCAAGCAGGCAGGGCTCAGGCAAGCAGGACCCTGGCCCCAGCTGTGCCAGAGTGGCCCCATCCCCATCTACAGCAGGCTGACTGGCCTGGAGCGGCTCCCACTACACAAATCCAGCAGGATCATAGCCCTAGAGGGATCTCAGCCCCAGCTCCCTGTGCCAGCCCCAGCTCCCTGTTAAAAGGTTAAACGGTATCATTTTAATCATTAACCAGTTGGCTGTTTCAATGGATATTTACATCCCTAATCAAAACAATCTGGGATAATATCAATTCTTTTGATGGAAATAAGGCTTGCCAGCTACTCATAACCTTGCCAGCTGCCCAGCAACCTGCACATCTCATGGGCAGATGAACAGGAAGGCAGCTCTTTGCAGCTGCTCAGCTCCCCAGATAGGTGGACAAGCTTTCTGGCCTGCCCAGCTGCTGAGAAGCCTGGCTCACATGGCTGTGTGACTGCCCAAATTGCTGGGTTGTGTGGCTTTCTGAGCTGCCCTACTTGTTGATTGTCTACAGACTTGGCTGTTTTCCAAGCTAGACATCTCCCAGGGGCCCTGATTATCAGGCAGGCTGCCTGAATTCTGAGGTGACTTGCCTGGCAGCTAGGGTGCCTGACAGCTTCTTGCCTCTCTGACTGGCAGGTGGGTGGGCTGCCAGGCTTCCAGAATGACCAGCAGTAAGTCCACCAATTTTGATGCTCCCCAGCTGGTGGATGAATTCCTGGATAGCTCACAGGGGCAAAAAAATATATCATTCCATTTTGTGGGAAATTTTGCTAGGAGAACACTTCATCTGAATGTAGAACACAATGAAAAGTCAACAGTCTGCTCGACCCTCAAGGCTATCTTTGTAGCCAAAAAAAAAGAAAAAAAATCATAGAATCATAGAATACTAGGACTGGAAGGGACCTCGAGAGGTCATCGAGTCCAGTCCCCTGTCCTCATGGCAGGACCAAATACTGTCTAGACCATCCCTGGTAGACATTTATCTAACCTACTCTTAAATATCTCCACAGATGGAGATTCCACAACCTCCCTGGGCAATTTATTCCAGTGTTTAACCACTCTGACAGTTAGGAACTTTTTCCTAATGTTCAGCCTAAACCTCCCTTGCTGCACTTTAAGCCCATTGCTTCTTGTTTTATCCTCTGAGGCCAAGATGAACAAGTTTTCTCCCTCCTCCTTATGACACCCTTTTAGATACCTGAAAACTGCTATCATGTCCCCCCTCAATCTTCTCTTTTCTAAACTAAACAAACCCAATTCTTTCAGCCTTCCTTCATAGATCATGTTCACTAGACCTTTAATCATTCTTGTTGCTCTTCTCTGGACCCTCTCCAATTTCTCCACATCCTTCTTGAAATGTGGTGCCCAGAACTGGACACAATACTCCAACTGCGGTCTAATCCGCCAGAAGTATTTTGTTGCCATTTTCAGTACACTGCTTCCACAGATACAAATGATAAACAATTCTGTATTTTTTTCTCTAATATGTCCAAAATAAGCTCAAGGCTTGGGGATTACCTTGAAGGGTGGTTTTCAGATATCTGTTTTTTTTCCCTACATCTCTCATTGTATTCATTGTTCTTTTTCACTAGGTAACACAAATGTATGGTGGACTAATTTTTATTCTGGAGTGTTTTTATGGTTTTCCTTATGATTGCAGATTCAGAGTGGTCTTCTGGTTTCACATTCATAAATCCAGTATAAACTCTTCCTTCATTACTTTTCCTTAAATACAGGCATACTCTGTTTTTCACTAACCCTCATTCTGCCAAATTGTGAGCTCCAAGTTCAAATCCTCCACACAGAAAGAACAAATCCATGTTTCAGCTCAGAAAGAGAAAGAAAATGCAGTGCCTCCCTGTCACATTCTGCATCTGAACAGAAACATGAAATAACAGTTGTCTCACAGTTACTCTTGTGACTAGCTAGAGATGCACGTCTGTATTTAAAAGAGTAGCACACAGAAATCTCTCAGCTCCAGAAACACTAGTCTGTTCCTTAGCAAATAGAAATCTCTATGGAGCATACAGCCACTATAACCAATTTTACAGCATCCTTTATAGCTCCTGGAGCAGGGCCTAATTGGGGGCATAGCAGGCCTGGGAAAGAAGTGGTCTGTGGCTAGAGATCGCTTCACTTCAACTAACTCTGGAAGTGTTATGGTATGCAGGGATCCTTCTCCCCATACCATAAATTACAGCAGCTTTCAGGCTGATTTAATTTACACCAGTGGCCAACCTGGATTGATAGAGTCAGTTTTGTCTTCTCCCCCCATTCCCACTGTACTTTGGATAACCTAGCAACTGGCCATGAAATCCTTTCTTCAATTAGGCTATGTCTACACTACCAGGTTATCTCAAAATAATAACTCCCAAAACAACTATTTTGAAATAAGCTTATTCCTCTTCACAAGCAGGAATTATTATTTTGAAATAATAGGCTTGGTAATGTAGTCTTGACTGGTTATTACAAAATAAGGAGAGTTACTTCAAAATAACTCCCCAGAGTAGACATGCTGTGACAGACTGCTGGCTAAGCCAGAGCTCTGCCAAGGTAGGCTGGCTAAGGGAAAACAGCTGAGCAAGCCCACGCCTAAAGGGTTATCAGAAGCAGCCGTGGGCCTCACAGAAGGAGGGCTATATAAGGCAGAGGAAGGAAGCCAGAGGAAGGAAGAAGGAGTAAGGAGCCAGGGTGTGGCTCAGTGTGCTTCCAGGTAGAGCGAGAGGAGCTGGCTGTCTGGACTGTAAACTTTGTAAATAGAAGGTGGTGGGAACTTACAATAAAAGCATGGGTGACTACACCAGAAGGCTTGTTGACTGATTTGTGGACCAACCAGTGTACCGGACCAAGGGGCCTGAGCGGGGACTCTGCCACACATGCCCTTAGACTATGTTTACAGCGCAACATTATTTCAGAATAACGGATGTTATTTTGTAATAACATAGTGTGCATCTGCACAGCAAGCCTTTATTTAAAAATAATATTGAGACAGAGAACTTCTTACTCTTACTCATGGTAACCCTCATTTCATGAGGAGTACGGGAAGTCAAAGAGAAAGTCTTCTTCCTTCGACTTCCCACTGTGTAGATAGCACCAAAAGGCAAATTAAGCTATTCGACTTCAGCTATGCAATTAATGTAGCTGAAGTTTCGTATCTTAATTCGACTTTTGCCCTGAAGTGTAAATGTGTCTTTAGATAGCTACTGTGCATCTCCAATCCCCAGATCAGCAGCATGTTTATGAAAGCTAGCCCTGGCCCCAGTGTCCTGATGGGCAAGGAGAAGACTAGAGCAAATAAGAAAAGCTGGCTTCTCATCATCAAAGAACTCTGGCTTACTCAGGAGCTGGCAGGAAATCCTGCCTGTTATTGGAGGAGAAACTGAATGGGCTGTGGAGAAGGTTGCAAAGGAAAGGACCAGAGTGGAAACAGTAGTGATATGGGACAATAGCTTGATGCTTGACTTGGGTCCTTTCCAGGTTTTGGGAAGCCAATGACTTTTGCAGTTGTCATAGCCCACATCTGTTCTGCAGCTGATGCTACTCTGTGTCTGTTCCAGCTCTGTTACAGTGAATTGTTCTGGGAAGCTGCTAGTCTGGGTTTATGTGTTTAAGTATTCATTCCTCACTTGTCTTCACACCTGTTTTTCAAAGGTGCTCTGGTCACTTTAAGTAGATGTCCAGCTGCATGGTTAGGTGTCACTGAGTGCAGGTGTTTCCAAGCTGACTCCAACACTTGCAGCTGGCTCAGTGAAAGGTGGCCAATGATTCATGCAGATGGTTAGTGACACCTGAGTTACTAGGAGCCTCATACTGCTTGAGCAAAAAGTGCACTCTTCTTGTCAAGACTGGGGATGTAGCCCAAGTGGCAACTACATGGATTGGCTCTGGAAGCTGCTTTGTAAATAGCTCCACAGAAGCAATGCTCAGTCTCATTTACCAGGATATACTGGGCTGGTATTGTCACTACACCCATCTTTAGCACTTCCCTGTATTTTCCCTGTTGGAATTTTGGAAGTTCCACCACTTTTTGGAACTTGCGACTGGCAGCTGTAGCCCAATATGGATCAGTGGTGGTCTGTGTTGGCTATGTAAAAACCTATCCAAGACATGACACGTTGCTGGCTGATGATGACCATGAACTGGACTGGCCTAACACTAGCTAGGAGAGTAGTCATTAACCCATCTAGAAGAATGAAACGTGCTTTCACTGTTTTGCATCATGGATAAGGTTGAGGTCATTTTGAGATGCCCAGTCTGCAAGTTGTTCACTATTGATGTCAGCCTCTTTTACCCCCAGGCTGTGAGATAGCCATTGAAGTCTCTGACATACACAGCTAGGTATGGTAAGCTTGGTAGAAACTGTTCATTCCAGCTGACGGTTGGAGACCAGTCAGAAACTGACAACATGGATGGTGTCAAAGGATTTGGTGGGCATCAGCTGAATGGAAAGTGCAGTGTCAGACAGAACATATGTGGCTTGGCTGTGCTTGAAGCAGTCAATACTGTAACACCAGGCTTTGACATTTACCACGTGTGTTCCTAGCAAGCAAATGATGTTGACAGTATCTCAATGAGCAAGAACACAGAGTAAATTATGCTTGGCAACTGATAAACCCTCAGCACTAAATTGTAATGTGTGTAGAATTGGTCCAATGACAAAAAGTCACTGCACTGGAAATTGGGATTGTTGGTGATGACAGTGTTTGGATTTGTTGAGTTGGTGCTTATAGAATTTGGTTTGCTTCTCTGACTGCTATCAGGTGATATAACGAGAACACTGATCCATCATCCCCATCACCACAGACAGACCTGTGCACAGTTTTGTGATGCTGGCCCTGAAAAGCTTTTTCATAGCCAAAAGTAATTGGGTTTTATTTGCTAATATTTGGGTTCAACCAAAAAAATCTCCTCTAGCTCTAGGGTTAGCCAATAGTGCATTTTTACTGTGTTATCAGTAAAACTAGGAGCAATGGCCAGTATAAAGTTTTCCTGACCCTTCCAATTATACTATCCTGTTTGTGGTTGCTTATGGCTTTACCATATATTAATTGTGAGAGCCAAAAAAATTGCATGCAGAATGTCTGAATTCTTGGAAATGATTTCTCCATTTCCATCAATGTAGTTAATGAGAAAATGTTGTTCTGAAATTTTTAAGTAATTTTGTCAGTCTTGTCCTTGAGATGCTCTAGTGCCCCCAAGTTTTGGTGTAGAAATTGAAATTCAGCAGGGAAGTCCATGTGGCTTTTGTGTTAGGAATGTGTTGCAAAAAAAAAAAAAAAAAAAAAGGTCAAATGCTAAGCCTTTCAAAAAAATCAGTTAATATATATATTCAGTAGTGACTTTTAATTCTTGTAGTTATAATCTCCAAAAATTCTGACTTCACTGAGCCTCTTATAGCTACCAGAGCCTAGATCCCAGCCTCACAGAGTAACTATTGATGCTCTCTCCATACCAATTACAACTGCATTTTTCTTATAATTGCTGCTCTGGAAGAGACATAGTCACTGAGAGCAGGAACCTTGTTTACCCTGTGCTCTGAGTGACCTCTTTGTCAAAACCCAGGCAGTGTGGAGGAGGAATACACCTGACTCAGGTTCAGAGGGTGCAGAAGCCAGACTAAGCATAGAAGGGAAAAGAGCAGACTGGGACCGAAATGGAAGAGGAGCGGGAAACTGACAAAGTTGGGGAGGAGACTGGGATGAGGAGCCGGTGAAGAAAGAGGGTATGGATGACTGCTATTTGGCTGGGGCTGGGAAAGGGAAGGAAACTGATCAGTGGAGGAGAAACTGGAATCGCCTGAACTAGGATACTGGGCCTAGGGACCAGTGAGAGGGAGAATAGTCGAGGACAGGGGAGACAGATCTGAAAAGAAATTAGAGTCTTTGATGAGAATTAGGACTGGCTGGGCAAGGAGACTGGAAGTGAGTGTAGGGATGGGAAGGCACCTTTCATAGGAAAAGATTGGGACTTGGAGGGGAGATAAGGATGGTCTTGGCTTGGAGACAGGAAAGTGGATGAGAAGCTTCAGGATTAGAGATTGAGAGTGGGTAGGCAAGACAACTAGGAATAATACAAGAAGCAAGGAGTGTGAAAAGGACAGGGCTAGAATATGGACAAGTTATAGGGGAGTGGGCAGAAAGGACCGGGTTTGAGTGCAATGGACAAAAGAGTCTGTGTTCACTAGAGCATGCACCTCTCTAGTACCTGGAATGGAGTTCAGATTTCTGCATCTTACTGTTCCTCATCCGACAGCAAATATTAATAAAAACTTAGGGCAAAATGTATCTCACCACTCTTAGGTGCTAGTTCAGATACAAGATGACAACCTACTGTTCCCATCAGTTACTGAATTAGTTCAACTGACATCTTAAGGAAGAAATATTTGAAATTAACAGTGCTCTGAGAGGGAAACAGAGTTGGTAGGATTTATGCTTGCCAAAAAATGTCAAGGCTGATCAGTGGAGGAAGGATTGCTTGCGGTTAAAGTGTGAATTGGAGACTAGTATTCAATCCCCAACTCTACCGCAGACTTATTTTAGTTGTTATGTCACTTAATCTCTTAGTAACATGAGAATAGTATTTTCCTCTGTCCTTTTTCTTATCCACTAGGTGAGCTCTGTGCAGCAGGAGTTGTCTCTTATAAGTTTGCACAGTGCAAAGTAAAATGGATCTTTGGTTTCAAGGTTTCTCAGGTTATTGGGATATGATGATGATGATGCCTGAAAAGAAGAGATATGGGGGCACTAGCATATATTTACTTAGCAGCTGATCACTAAAGGATCTTAATGGCAAGTGATAATGAAATGAACAATATTGATTGGCCTGTAAATATATCACTTGGCATGTGATTATTCTTGAGCAACTTCATTAAGGGTCAAATTCTTATCCCAGCACCCACCTGAAGATGTGTGCAGTTGAAACCAACATGCCTACAGAGTGTGGTTCCCTGCAGTAGCACTTAGATTACCTACAGAGAGAGCAAGAACGAGTGTACTCTACAGCCTTAGCTAAGAGCCAGCTAGCTTTTACCTCAAACAGTAGAGGCTCCTGCACTAAGCTCCTGAAGTCACAGGTTCATTTCCACCTGTTGGCATGTTGAAGCATATGGGATCTTCCTCACCAAGTAATTGCAGAGCTGTTCAAGGAATACTAGGATGTTACTTAAGCACAGCTTCATGTCCTCTGCCTATGCTTCAGCCTCACACATCCCTGTGCACTGAGGTGAGGGAGACTACTGGGTGCATATATCCTGCAAGTCCCCTCATGTCTGCTCTTTCACTTGGCCTTACCCTCTGACATATTCTGCAGTGGAAATTATCTGTGGCCAGAAGGAAGTGACAGAATTTGCCCCTTTACAGAATTTGTGTAAAGCATTCATTAATTTAGCTCCCTGAAGCCCCACTCTATGTCCTGTACCCAAAAGTACCATTCCTTGAGCCATGAGAAGCAAATTGAGCTCTAGATATATGCAGCATTTCTAAAAGGTTTAATTTGTTTTGTGAGGCATTCATGCTCTAGTATGTTAGGAATCCAAGCAATTGCAGAAGCTATGTTCTAATGTTTTCTCTTAGATTCAATTATACTTTATGTGGACTCCATTTGAAACCATTACCATAAACAACAGAATACCCACATTTGAGGTGGGTACTGAAAAAAAATGTGTCTGTATTACATACACCTACCTGGGACAAGCTGTAAAATGAGCAACTAAAATATTAATAACATAATGTGGCTCTGTTTGGAAAAAGTAGAATATAAAATATTCCTTGTGTCAAAGATATTGGCAGATAAAATTCCACATCTTCAGGAAAGTAGGGAAGTAAATGTCATAGCTTACAATTAAACTTGGGCCTTTTGACAAATCAGACACATATTTGCACAAAAAAGAACCCCCACACACGGATCGTGGGTGTCTTGTCCTTGATAACTGTTAACCATGAGCCTGTGACTGAATACTAGGCTAGCATGCACAATTTCTCACTGAACCTGAGAAATTCTGCAACCTCAGTGTGCTTCAACTGAAGCAGAAGCTGCGATGTGTTAAAAAAAATGTCAGAAACTTGACACACAGTGTGAGATTTTCTTCAGTCCAGCTTTCCCCAGATATTGAAAGAAAGCAAACTGTGTACAAATAAACGTGTTTCAACAGCAGAAACAACAAAAGTGTTAGTCCTGGTCACTCTCGGATACATTCTCTTTTAGGTTTAGTAAAGTTTAGTGGGTCTAGTAAGTCAGACTATCTACATCCTAGTCCATAACACGTAATCTGTATAAACTGGCAGGCTTGAGGGGATAATATATGTTGCTCCTTTTTCACCCAGTGTGATACCAATCCACAGGAACGTGAAGAAGTTTAGTGAAAAAGGAGATAAATAGCACTGTCACATATAGAAAAGGCAGTGTTGCATGGTCCAACCTACATAGATTTTTATACCACACATATCTGAAGGATAATGATATTATCTATAGAAAGCACAAAACACAATTTTGGAGTTTAGTCCCATGACAAATTTTCAGATCTTTCAGAAAATGATATGTGTGCCTTTTAATCCAGGGAAGAAAGTAAATGTGCCAGGAGATAGCTCATAACAGCTGGAGCTTTTGAATTTAATTTGAGCTTATGTTTGAACAATGGCCTGGGCAGATATGAGATCTAACCCTACAGTCCTTATTCAGACAAAAGTTCCATTGACCTCACTGAGAGTTTTTCTTCAGTAAGTAACGTGGCCTCAGGCTGCAGTCATTAGAGGTATTAGGTAGAGTCTTTGTAAAAAGGGCCAATTAATCTAATCTAATCTAATCTACATTTTAGAGGTTTGCGCATCTATCTGTTTGTCTGTCCCTGAGTGCATCCATCCATCCATGAGTCCATCTGTTCAAGATCTCCTCCTAAACAGTAAGAGCTAGAACCTCCAAATATGGTATGCAGCTTCCCCTTCTCCTAACTTAAAGCAAGGCCAGTGTTTTGTTGTGCCATGCAAATGGGATGTGCCTGGAATTGGATTGTTTCCCATAACATGAAAAGGGAGGGGACTGATAAGAGGGACAATTACACTTCACAGTGACCAGAGGGAGCCGCGAGTACAGGGGACCGTTATACTGCAGACCACGGGAGAGCGAGGGGGGTGGCCACACCAGGAAGATTGTGGCAGCTGGGGCTTGGGCTCTCCATATTGTCAGATACCAGCCCAGGTAAATGCCCCCCCTAAACTATAAATCCTTTCCCCCCACCAGCCAGCATCCCTGCCCACCGGCCCCAGTGAGGAATGGCTGGTTGGGCAGAACAACCACATTCCCCTGCCAGAAGGAGCCATCATGGCAGCATAGTGCTGGCTCCCCAGGAATAGCTGCAGTTGGAGCAGCGCCACTCTCACCACTACGGGCGGGTCCAGTAAACCCTCCATGGACCTCCCAGCCACTTACCCTTAGCCTGAGCATCCCCTGTCCTGATTCCTGCACTCCCCCTTGCCCTGATCCCCCCAACTCCTTCCCTGACTACTGTACCCTCACTCCTGGCCTCAGCCCCCCCACACCTCTCAACCCCCTACCCTGACTCGTGCACCCCCACCATCTGTCCTGAGCCTCCCACACCTGCCCTTAGCCTCCCACCCCTTCTCTGACTCCTATAGCCCCACCCCTGTCCTCAGCCCTCCACACCTCTCAAGCCTCTTGCCCTCACTCCTGCACCCCCACCCTCTGCCTTGAAGCTCCAACACCTCCCATCCCCCTGCCCTAACTCCTGTACCCATGGCCTCCTGCCCTCAGTCCCCCCTGACATCCCCAAGTCTCTGCTCTGACTCCTGCATCCCCTACACCCACAGCCCTCTGCCCTGAAGGACCCAAGAAATGCTGGGTAAATCTTCTTGTAGTGAATAATAATGAGATGTAGCAGTTCCCTTAATATAGTGTGGGACCCACCAAGTAGAAGAAATTAACCAATAATTCTGTGGATGTGGCATAAGACTGTTACACATTATGGGAAAGGTAACTACAAAGCATGTAATGCAATCGCTTTGGCTATGTCTACACTCACGGCTTCTTGCGTAAGAAATATGCAAATGAGGCTAAGCGTGGAATATTGCCGAGCCTCATTTGTATACCTAATGAGCTGCCATTTTTGCAGAAGAGGCTCTTGCACCAGAAGGAGCTGTCTATACTGCCCTATCTTGCACAAGAAAAACCTTCTTGCACAATGCCATTATTCCTGAAAATAATCTGGAATAAGCTTAATCCTGAAAATAATAAGCTCCTTCTGGCGCAAGAGCCTCTTCTGCAAAATGGCAGCTCATTAGGTATGCAAATGAGGCTCAGCGATATTCCACGCTTAGCCTCATTTGCATATTTCTCACGCAAGAAGCCGCGAGTGTAGACATAGCCCACAGGTTTATAGCTAGGACTGAAGTGAGACCTAGGGACACTGAATTTCAGCAGAACAAATTTTGGAAGTATGTGGGAAATGATGGGTGAAATTGAATGAGTTTGAGTAATGGAGAGAAATTTAAAGTGTTCAAAGATAAATTTTTGTATGCTCACAGATTATGCATGTCATCTAGCCATAAATATAGCGAGAGTGGAGATGAATGGAGAAGTGAAAAAAAATAGCACGAAAGATGCATGCAGTATGTAAAAGAAGGTACAGACTACATGCTGACAAACTGGTTCAGAATAAATAATTGACATGACAAACATTGAAAATGTCTCTTTAGCTAAGTGTCCCACTTCTCCCTTTTTCTTATCTCTGGCTGTAAATAGTCTAAGTGCCACTACATGGGACAGTGAACCATACTAGGGGTACGTCTACACTAGCCCCCCTAGTTCAAACTAGGGAGGCTAATGAGGGTGACCGAAATTGCAAATGAAGCGCGGGATTTAAATATCCCGCACTTCATTAGCATGTTCCCGGGTGGTCACCATTTTGGAAACTGACTAGCCTGGAATAACTGCCCGTGTCTACATGTGGCAGTCAAACTGGAGTTCGAAGTAAACCCCTTAACTCGAATTAGCTGCTAAACCTCATTCCACGAGGAGTAACAGCTAATTCGAGTTAGGGGTTTACTTCGAACTCCCGTTTGACTGCCACGTGTAGAGGCGGACAGTTATTCCGGGCTAGTCAGTTTCCAAAATTGCAACTGCCCAGGAATATGCTAATGAAGCACAGGATATTTAAATCCTGCTCTTCATTTGCAATTTCAGTCACCCATATTAGCCTCCTTAGTTTGAACTAGGGGGCTAGTGTAGACGTACCCTAGGGCTGAGTCTAGCCTGGCAAGTTTTTGCGCAAATGTATTTGCACAAGAGGGCCAGTGTAGACAGCTAAAAAGTGTTTTGCGCAAAAAAGCCCCGATGGCTAAAATGGCTGATCGGGGCTTTCTTGCGCAAAACCGCATCTAGATTGGCACAGACGCTTTTCCGCAAAAAGAGCTTTTGCGGAAAAGTGTCCGTGCCAATCTAGATGCTCTTTTCCGCAAATGCTTTTAACAAAAAACTTTTCCGTTAAAAGCATTTGCGGAAAATCATGCCAGTCTAGACGTAGCCTAGGTGTATGAGTTACACTGTGTCTGGGATCATCCTGGTGACTAAAAGCTCAGGCTAAAATTTTCAAAACTGGTTGCCTAATGTATGCTTCTCAGTATAAATTTAGCCACTTACATAGAATTAAACTCATTTTCAGAGGTGCTAGACAACTCTAACTCCAGTCGTTGTGGCTGCTGCTACTTGTCAATTTTGGGGAAAAAGGTCAGTTCTGCTTAGGTGACTATACCTTTTGAAAAGTGATAATCACTTTTCTTTCCAAAATAGAATAAAGATTCCTCTAACTCTCCATCCACATTCAAACTACAGATTACAGTCCCAACATCAAACTTGATTCTGCCATCTGTATTCACTGAGTACTGTACTATTCTACTCTTCAAATACGTCCCATTAACTTCAGTGGGATCATCCCACAATAATACTCTACCCACAAATAGAAAAAAATCTTATATCCTACAATCAAATACTCAGACTCAGATACTAACTTAACAAATAGTAAGCAAGTAAGTAATGCCCCAAAATTAAATTTATTTTCTCATTTATCCAACGGCAGAGATTCAGTGAACAGAGATACCTGGTACCTACAAACCACTGCGATGCAGATAGAAGTTTAGATGTCCCTAAGGGGGTTTGAAACTCCTATACTTCTAACAGGCTTGGCAGAATTCAATGTTTATCTTGTTATAGATTTGATGGAAAATATCAATATGAGTACTAATCTGTTTAATTTTTTACAAGTGTTGGAAATTATAATTGGTCAGACAAATGACAACAGACATTGATATTCAAAATTTAAAGCTTTAGAGCTGTTAACATATAATGTCAAGATTATATATAAGAATACAAAAAATAAATATTCTTATCCAAACTCTGAAAACTTCTCAAGAGGTATTTTCTTACTTTGGCTGTACATTTCAATTACTGATGGAAACATTTTATCATCAGTGTGTATGTGTGTCTATAGTAAAATTGACATTTACTGATAAAAATCTAATCCTCCTAAGCCTACTTAAAAAACAGTTGTGTTGTATTTCTTAAGCTCCTGCCGCTATTGTATCTAAGTACTAATTATTCTGCTAAGAAGCCACATGGACCTAGCTCTTTACTTGCTTTTTAGTTTTAATGGTTCATTAACTGATAACATGACTGACTTCCGTTAGTGACTGATTAATTTCAAAGCAAGAATTCTTCACTGAAAAAAAAAGCTCAGCATTATATAGCCTTTATTCAGTTTGGCAGGAGGAAGAAATAAAACCCACTCCAGCAAGCCAGATTTATGATAAAATGAGATAGTATACAATTTCCAATAACTTTGAGTAAAACAGGTCAGAACTTTCAGAATTGTTTGTGATCAGACACTTATTTTAGTGATTTAATGTTTTTATCTCAATCCTATTGGATTTAATTATATATAGCAAGCCAAAACTTGTCCTGCTTTATTTAATTATGAGTAGCATGTTTCCTAGTCACTTTTTGAATAATTCAAAACCCGTTCTTTAGGACAAGAATACAGCACTGATATTTGAAATCTTAAACTCTGAACAAAAATAGCTGCCAAAAGGAAGGGCCCACTTTTCAAAGGCTCACCATAATGATCCTAATTCTGGAAAAATATTAGGCCTGGGCTTAACTTTGAATTCACACTTAAATCCCATTGAAGTTAATGTGACTTACACAGATTTCAAGTTGAGCACATGTTCAGCCTAAATGCTTTGCTGAGTAGAAATGAATTTAAACACATGCTTTAAATTAAGCTCCTTTTTAAGTGTTTTATTGAATGTGTTACTTCCAGTGGTAGAAATGAGGTTGCATGGGAGAGGGGGAATATTAGTACCAGGATTTGATATCTTGTGAAGCGGGAAGCTAAGGTGGTCTGTCTTCCTGCCCTACTCTCCCCAGCCATTTCGCTCAAAACTGCTGAGTTGCTCCCATAGCTATTTCTGTATATATGACTCAGGGACTGTTGATAACATAGTTGTCTTTATATTACAGTATGTTGGTATGGGGGCAAAGAACAAGAATCTTTTACTTCTCTCAAACATTTATAAGTTACCATCAATTTAACCTTGTTATTGCAGTGGATTGAGAGCTAGAGTAAGCCATTTGCCAGAGATTTAAACTGTGAATGTGTCCTTGGAGATTTTTTTAATGGACTTTGGTTTGCTTATGGCAGGATTTTGATAAAGAAGGAGTCACCTGAATATATGCATATTATTGTGCCAGTTTGGCTATGGGTCTATAAATTGGAAGACAGGAGGGGTAGTTCCAGTGAAGAACAGAATAAAAGACTTATTTGTTCCATGGGGGAAAAATAAAGTACCTTGGAGATATAAAATGCTGCTGAGTTTTAAGGGTGATTATTTCCAAAACAGCTCTGCCGTGGCCAGTAAACTGAATATCAAGCACTGATAAATGGCAGCAGGCAGAATGAAATTTTAAGACATGAGCTATGCAGACAATACCCAGGCAGATGAATGGGAAAGTCTTTGTAATTAAAAATAGTCATCCAGCACTCCAGTATAGCTGAGGATTAGCGACAACTGTAGCAAACAGCTGCCACAAATCCTAGTGAATAAATAAGCCCCTCTGAAAGACTCACACAGTTAAAAGTTAGCAAAAACTTAAAAACCCCTTCCACATGTTTTTTTCTTCTTAAAACCTTCACTTTTATAAAATGTGTGTGTGTTTTGAGAGCTGTTTCTCTATGTGTCTGACACCAGCCTTCATGGATAGGCTGAGCTAAGGGAAATGAGCTCAGATCCAGCTGTAGAAGGTAAATTGGGTAATAGCAGGGTGTAGTCCATTAGTTAAGGAACACCAGGGCTTTATAAAGGGTTATAATACCTCAGGTGGGAGTCTAGAAAAGAAGCTTATGTAGGTAGAAGAGGAGTAGCTACTTCCTGCATTGTCTCCCTAACAAGTAGAAGGTGCCTAAAGAGAGGAAGTGGCCCTCAGAACACAGAGGCTACGTCTAGACTGTCATGATTTTCCGCAAATGCTTTTAACGGAAAAGTTTTTCCGTTAAAAGCATTTGCGGAAAAGAGCGTCTAGATTGGCACAGACGCTTTTCCACAAAAGCACTTTTTGTGGAAAAGCGTCCGTGCCAATCTAGACGCGGTTTTGCGCAAGAAAGCCCCGATCGCCATTTTAGCCATCGGGGCTTTTTTGCACAAAACAAATCTGAGCTGTCTACACTGGCCCTTTTGCGCAAAAGCTTTTGCGCAAAAGGACTTTTGCCCGAACGGGAGCATCAAAGTATTTGCGCAAGAAGCACTGATTTCTTACATTAGAACGTCAGTGCTTTTGTGCAAAATCAAGTGGCCAGTGTAGACAGCTGTCAAGTTTTTGCGCAAAAGCGGTTGCTTTTGCGGAAAAACTTGCCAGTCTAGACACAGCCAGAGAGCTCCCGAGAAGAGCCCACGAAGTCCTCCAGCCAGGGAAAGCCTGAGCTATCCTGGCTGAGCAGGGGAGAGAATAGTTTTTATTTTAATTAAATGAAAGCTAAGTGCTAGATTCACAAATAAACCTAGGTGTGGTAATGCAGTTGACAATCCTGAAAGAATCAGGTCAGTTGCACCCTGCTGCTAGGGAAAGCATCGGGCAGAAACAGTTATAAAACTCTTTGCTGGAGAAGATCTAAAACTGGATGCTAGAGGAGAGGCGGAGCCAGGAGCCTATGGAGAGGGTTAGGCAGGGAAGAGATGGGAAAACAATCCCTCGTTCAGTGCAGCCAGAGGTGTTTGAGAGGTGATATCAAATTTTTCAGACACCTCCTATCCAGAAGCTTCTTACCAGGACCTTATTCCTGGACAGTGTGTCCTCCGCTCTGCTGTTTTGCTAGTAGGCTTAGTTCTCTGGCTCTTTTATATTTGGTCAATGTTTCAAAGCATAGTCTCTAGGCTGTTTAGTGAGTAAATATGAGAAGAAGAGGCAAAGAGGCAGACTTGGCATAAAATTGGCCAAAAAGTATGGTCATGAAAGAGGGTGGGGGATTTTTTATGAGGCTTTTTGTTTTTGAAGGGAGTGATTGTCAGTTCCAAAGATTTGGAAATAAGGCACATGCACAAATTCATTATAGCACCCCAAAATTGAAAAAAAAATTAAGCCTCTTTTGCCTTCTCACTTTTAAAAGACGTAAGGAGTTGGGGATATATAGACAAAGGGGTAGAGAACACCGAGCAGGGAGAGTGAGAGGAAGGAAATGTGTGGGGAGAAATGATGAAACAATCACTTAAAATAATGCCGAAAATGAGTGACAAGCCGTGATCTAGTGTAGGACATAGCAGAGTATTGTATAGTAAAATTTTATCATTTTTAAATGTAGGATATGTGACTTTGAGGAGGTGTGTGTGTGTGTGTGTGTGTGTGTGTGTGTGTGAAAGCATTTTTTTTTTTACCTTCTCTAGTAAACTGAGTTCTCCAGCTAGTAGTTGCTGGATATATCTTTCAAGCCCTGCTCACAGACATTATAAAGACAATAGGAGACATCATGGCTACGTCTAGACTGGCACGATTTTCCGCAAATGCTTTTAATGGAAAAGTTTTTCCGTTAAAAGCATTTGCGGAAAAGAGCGTCTAGATTGGCACGGACGCTTTTGCGCAAAAGTACTTTTTGCGGAAAAGCATCCGTGTCAATCTAGACGCGGTTTTGCGCAAGAAAGCCCCAATCGTCGTTTTAGCCATCGGGGCTTTTTTGCGCAAAACACTTTTTAGCTGTCTACACTGGCCCTCTTGCGCAAATACATTTGCGCAAGAGGGCTTTTGCCCGAACGGGAGCATCATTGTATTTGCGCAAGAAGCACTGATTTTGTACATTACAAAGTCAGTGTTCTTGCGCAAATTCAAGCAG
Organism: Pelochelys cantorii; assembly: GCA_032595735.1. Classification (NCBI taxonomy): domain Eukaryota; kingdom Metazoa; phylum Chordata; order Testudines; family Trionychidae; genus Pelochelys; species Pelochelys cantorii. Next base: position 75,603,491 of record CM064328.1, read on the forward strand.
CCAGTGTAGACAGCTGGCAAGTTTTTGCGCAAAAGCAGCTGCTTTTGCGCAAAAACTTGCCAGTCTAGACGCAGCCAAATGAGTATAGACACTAGAAATAATTCCACTCCTGCAGGTTTTGGCACATCGATAAAAAAACCCACAGTGATATAGACATGCTGTTGCTGCAGTGTGGGTTGCCTTGTAATATTAGTTCAAACAATGTCTCTCTCAATTCCAGGAGAGGATCATTGGCTTAGAGTTGCTTGGAGGATGGAAGGGGGGACTGAAAATAGTAGCTGAGGTACATAAGTTCACAGGGAAAGATTGCAGTAAAATCTTCCATTCCCCAATAAATGTGTGCTTTAAAAAGGTTGTTTGCTTTTGCCTGTGTAGAAAATATCAAATCAGCCTTGAGTGCCTGCTAGTCTGTTACCAGTATTGAGGTTTAGTAACAGAAAAATACCACAAAAGGCCAGTGAAAATAGGCAGAGCTTCTACATGTGTAGGTGGTGTTTAAGTGCCACAAAAATAACAGGACCTCCCACAGGCAAGTATAGAAAAATGGCCTAGACTCTAGAGTAGCTAAGAGCTATTATGTTAGCACCTAGAGGCACAATTTGGGGGCTCAAGTCTTCATATATTAAGTATATTACAACCGCAGAGGCAGATGCTGTCTTGGACAGTTTAGTCTGAGGCAAATGAAATATGAAGCAAAGGGAGGAAAACAGTAGAATACTGTAATATACAGTTTTTGAATGTACACTTTTATATTTCACCATCATTTTAGTAGCTAACTGCTTTATTCTGCAGAGAAAGACAACATGCTCATCTCCATTAACTTCTGAGCTGTAGTTCTCTTCCATCAGGCTCTTGATGACTTTTAGCTGCCAGTCAGTGGTCACCTCCTTCATCTAAGTACTGTGGATAAGGTTTGATTCTCTAAGCACATATTTCAGTCCATCTCTATTCAGAATATGATTGAGTGCTGTCCTTAAGTGCTAGCCTAAATAGTGAAGCTTTCCTGAAATCAGAGCCACAGAGCACTGTGGAGAAATGACTGATTTCCTATAAGGGTGTGTCTAGACTACAGGGTTTTTTTTTCTTTTTTCTTTTTTTTTTTTTTTTTTTCGAAAAAGTGGCCTTTTTTCGAAAAAACTTCCCCTGCATCTAGACTGCTGCCACGTTCTTTTGAAAGTAAATTGAAAGAACGCTGCAGTTTTTCCAACCTCGGAAAACCTCATTTTACGAGGAATAATGCCTTTTTTCAAAAGCGCTCTTTCAAAAAATGGCGCTATTTAATGCAAACTGTGCTTTTTCGAAAGAGAGCATCCAGACTGCCTGGGTGCCCTCTTTCGAAAAGGTGGCTTGCTTTTTCAAAAGTACTGGTTGTAGTCTAGACGCTCTTTTTCAGAAGAAGCTTGCAGTCTAGACGAAGCCTAGGAGGCCAAATTTTACTCTAGTTAGGGCAAGTGGTTGAGATTCTTCCTCTAGACAGAGTGAAAGAGTTTAACTCCTCCTGACAATATCTAGACAGGAATTGGTCTCCATACTACACTATGGCAACAGTTTGCTCTTCTCTCTGCTTCTGCTGAACATTCAATTAAAATACGTTTTATAGAGAGAATGAGCACTGAAAAAAAACAACCTAAAAACAAATGTGGAAGTATGCTTGCTGTCTCAATTCCTGTCAAATCCCTCTGGTACCAAATTAAATAATACAACACAAAAAGGAGAGACATCTGGGAACTAGGGAAAGCTCATGTATCCTGAACTGTAAACTTCTATAGATTAGGACCTGTTAGTGTATTTGTTACCCAATAGCAGGGATCTGCAACCCATGGCTCCCGAGCCAAATATGGCTCTTTTTTCATTCCCAAAACACAAGCAACTTTTTAAATTAAAATGAAAAATGAATTCAAAATTTTAAGAACGCATAATTACTCATGTAGCTTGAATGCGTGCATGAACTTGAATTTGACCAGGTACGATGTAAACTTCAAAGAAATGTGTGAACAGAAGTAGACATCCCATTAAAAAAAGTCTGTGAGTACAGGGTTTCGTTTATGCTATTAATCATCATGTCAATTACCAATATTATTAAGTTGTATATTTTCAGTCATGCAAATTGGCATTCTTATACTGGCTCTTTGTTGACCACTTGTTCTGAATTTTAATGTAGTTTGGCTATTAGCTTTGAAAAGGTTGCCAACCCATGCCCTATAGTATTTTGTTAAAGTTAAAACTAACAAGAAAAGCATTGCACACAGTATTCCAGAAAGAATCAATGTTTTGGGTTTTTTTTAGCCTGTTTAAATCTGCTCTAGTTTAGCATTTTATTTTCCTGTTTTTAAAATAACTCTTTAGCTGGCCTATCTCTGCTTCCATTTCTGTGAATGATAAACCTCTGGACTTAAATGGAAGCAGTTAGATCAATGCTGAATGTTTTGGATATCCCACGCTAACTTTAGACCATCAATATCTCTCTGTCAGCATCATCACTCTGGTCACGCCTTGTAATTTCACCCCAGTATTAGCTAGAAATAGGAATTTTACTATTTAAGGTCCTCTTGCTTTCTTGAAAAATAGCTATTTGATTTTTGGCTCAGAAGAGGCTTATCCTAATTAATGGCCCAGTCATTGTCTATGTTTTTTACCCAAGGAAGGCTTATCTCTGAGTACTGTTTCCTTTTTTTACCCAAGGAAGGCTTATCTCTGAGTACTGTTTCCTTTCCTCTTCTTATCAGCTTCAAGAACTCAATTTAGTCAGACATAATATGAGAAGTAAAATGGAGTGCCCACAATAGTTATTTAAACAAAAACAACCCTGATATTTCCCTTGTTTTTCAGTCTTCTATTTACAATCCCAAGAATCTCCCCTAGAGCTAACAAACCTTCTGCACAGCTCTTTGATGGCAGATTAGTATAAGTGGAGTAGACTTTTTCTAGCCAGTTAAAGTTTTGCTCTCCTTTCTCCCTCATAGCAAATCTGATTGTGATCAAAAGACTTCCACAATTACTGATTATTGATGGAACTATTTATACAATATTTGTAGCAAAACCCCAGGCAACTTGTTAGCATGTCTACTAATGTGCATTCCACCTCAGCGTAGTTTTCCTTTATAAGTTACATCTGCCAGATTTTTCCAACCTGTCTCAGTTAAAACTCTTGTTTTAATATTTGTATTTCACCAAGTTACCCAGAAGACACAATGAGTCAGGGCTCAAATATATTAGCTGATGCAAGCAGGCAAACAAAAGTGCTTTCACTCAAAGCTTCAAATTTATTTAGTCTCCAGCACTTACACATGTCCTCAGGAGGTTAGTAGAGCACCCAACATTATCCATAGATTCATATTTACCCAATGTCACGATGAGGTTTCAAGCGGATAGCTGTATATGTACAGTGGCCAGCTTTCTGTCTGCAGGGGAACTTCAAAGGTGTCCAAGTGTCCATCAAACTCAGATTTCTGGAGCCCTGCACAGATACAAAGTTGGTATCCACATCTACAGCTGCAAAAATTATCCACAAATATCTGCAGCTACATCCACATAAGTGGATATCTGCAGATTTGCAGGGTTCTAGACACAAAAATGTCCTTCTTACAAAGCTACTAGAATCAGCATGACCTGTCAAATGGGGGCTAGAGTAGAGAAAAAAATTTAAGTTCTTCCACTGTACTGTGTACATAAAAAGAGCTGCTGCCTTCTTCCTACTTTCATGGAAAAGTAGATGAAAGCTGTGAATACCTTTTTATTTGATTGAGGTACATAACAGAATGAAGGCTAGACTGCAGATGTAACTTGCTGCTGAATTTGCACTTTCAGCTTCTGAACCTCTTTCAGGCATACGAATAATTTATTTGACCACTTAGAAGCAGGTTCCTTCCAGTTGGAAAGGCAGGCAAACAGCTGTGTCTGCAGCTGATGTTATTGCTTCTCTTAGGCTGGAGAGGCTTTTATCCATGGTAGCTGGCTCAGTCTCCTGTTCAATTGAGTGCATCGCTTCCATAACCCTCAGACACTCTGCCAGATCAAATCCTTTATCATTTCAGCATTCCCCAAATCAAATCCTTCTAGCAGAGATCCATTATGGTTTTCATTTCTGCAAGAAACAGTTGGGGATTATTTCTACTATGATGGGGTTTTACAACTTTGTCAAGAGCTGAAGTTTAAGCTCTGAGCCATTATCCGTTGTTTGATAATGGCAATGCAGCCATAAAGGTCAGATCATAACTATTCAGTAGGCAAATTAATTCTTTCAAATGACTGCTTCAGCTGTGTTGGGCATTGTCTCATCACAGCAGCTTTCATCACCCTGTCACAACAATGAAGAATGCCCTTCATATATACAAGTGAAAAACATGTGTTCGCATGTGCATATATGTATATATACACAATACATATATATGTAATGTAGATACGTATTCTGTATCTATTTTACTTTTGGGGAAGTTTTACAGCTTTGACTCAAATCATCCGTAGTCTGATATATAAATGGCTGCTTTCCTGGTATTCCCTACCATGCATAGAATGGATTTAATTGATCCATGCAAGCTTTAATTTTCAAATGATATAAATGCTGATTCTGTTATGTGCATTTCAAATGGACTCCATCACTAGCAAGTATAAGTAAGATATATCTGCTTTCAAGTGTTTGTCGTATTGAGATCAGAGAGATTTATACTTCTGTTTAAGCCTTTAGTTAGTTTAGTTTTAGTGTCTTAGCCCAGTATCGCCAGTTGCTGGGGGCCTGAAACTCCATGACTTCAAGAGTAGTTTATGGTGTCAAGCACCAGAGTAAGCTAATACACTTTTTAATCGGTTTATAATTGAATTAAAAGGACATTGTAGTTTCATGGAATCATAGAACACAAGAACTGGAAGCGACCTCAAGAGGTCATCAAGTCCAGTCCCCTGTCCTCATGGCAGGATCCAGTACTATCTAGACCATCCCAGATAGATGTCTATCTAACCTGCTCTTAAATATCTCCAGAGATGGAGATTCCACAACCTCCCTAGGCAATTTATTCTAGTGTTTAACCACCTTGACAGTTAGGAAGTTTTTCCTAATGTCAAACCTAAACCTCCCCTGCTGCACTTTAAGCCCATTGCTTTTTCTTCTATCCTCAGAGGCCAAGGAGAACAATTTTTCTCCCTCCTCCTTGTGACACCCTTTTAGATACCTGAAAACCACTATCATGTCCCCTTTCAGTCTTCTCCTTTCCAAACTAAACAAGCCCATTTTTTTCTGTCTTACTTCATAGGTCATATTCTCTAGACCTTTAATCATTCTTGTTGCTCTTCTTTGGACCTTCTCCAACTTCCCCACATCTTTTTTGAAATGTGGTGCCCAGAACTGGACATAATAATCCAACTGAGGCCTGATCAGCGCAAAGTAGAGTGGAAGAATGACTTCTTGTGTCTTGCTCACAACACTCCTGCTAATGCATTCCAGAATCATGGTTGCTTTTTTTGCAACAGCGTCACACTGTTGACTCATATTTAGCTTGTGGTCCACTATGACCCCTAGATCCCTTTCTGCAGTACTCCTTCCTAGAGAGTCGCTTCCCATTCTGTAGGTGTGAGACTGATTGTTCCTTCCTAAGTGGAGTACTTTGCATTTGTCCTTATTAAACTTCATCCTATTTACTTCAGACCGTTTCTCCAGTTTGCCCAGATCATTTTGAATTATTACCCTATACTCCAAAGCAGTTGCAACCCCTCCCAGCTTGGTATCATCTGCAAACTTAATAAGCGTACTCTCTATGCCAATATCTAAATTGTTGATGAAGATATTGAACAGAACCGGTCCCAAAACAGACCCCTGTGGAGCCCCACTTGTTATACCCTTCCAGCAGGATTGTGAACCATTAATAACTACTCACTGAGAATGGTTATCCAGCCAGTTTTGCACCCACCTTATAGTAGCCCCATCTAAGTTTTATTTGCCTAGTTTATTGTATTTGCTTGGTTGTATTTATTATTGCAGACCCCAGACTTTAATTCCTGAGGTATTTGGCAATATATTTATAAAGATGAATGGGCAGATTGTGTTTTGCAGCATATATTTTGAGTACATACTGTGGGACTGCACTGAGTGGAAGGCCTGGGAAGAATGCTGCTACAACTTTGAGAGTGCATTCATAGACCATAGAAAGGTATAATGTGTTTCCCCTCTCTTTCCTGGGTCAACTCTACTGATTGTTGGAAAGGGAATTATGGCAATGTCTCTGCCCCCACCTTGCCTTGCCCTTTGGGAGCTAGGTGTCTTGCTTATGGAGTAATAGCTTTGTTCCTGACAGGGGCTGATGTGAGGAAGGGAGAATACAGGAGAAAAGGTTCATGGACCCTCACAGTCTTTGAGCCCTCATGTGATAGTCTGCAATTTATTGTCAGCATGAACATTTTTAGATTAGCAAATGCAGGTCTGAACACTGTGGTGGGAATATTTTTGAAGTGGTAAGCAAATTGTGCATAGTGGTATAAAGGCAATTCTTAAAAGAAGGGATTGATTGTTACAAAATCACCTGAGAAATTTGAGTGTTTGTAGGAATTGTGATGCCTGCATGTTCACATTTTAGACTTATGTAACTGTTATTGTTATTAATGATATGTACATCAACTGCCATGTGCTAGGTCCTTTAGACATATCTAAAAATATTGACCCTGTCCCAAGGAACTTTGTCCCAGATCTTCAAATGTATTTAGGTGCCCAACTCTCATATATTTTAATAGGCGATACCTTTGAGGATCTGGACCTTACAGTTTCGGAACACATTATCCAAATGCATGGAATGAGGAGAGAGACAATAAAAAGCAGTGTGAGTGAGTCAGAAGCATGGCAACTGTCTTGCCATTTTGAACATGTTTGAATTGTTGCTCAATTGGGAATCTTCACCTACCATGCACCCACTTCAGATGGGTGTCCCAAATCTTTACTGATGAAGTCCCAAATCTTTACTGATGAAGTCAGGAATCTGATATTCATCCATTGTTATTTTCTCAATGCTTTTGTTCAAATAAATAAGATAGGATGGGTATTTGGGGTGCTGGCATGTACTAAAGGATATAGAAGCAACGGTGGTGTGCTTAATTCTAATCTGCTCACGCAGAGAATTTCCAAACCTATTCTTAATATTCATGAACACCAGAAATCTACAGCAACTATGCTGTGGAAATTCCAGCCAGTGATTCAATGTTAATGGGATTTATTTCATTTTGTTGTCTATTTTGTGTTTTGTTCAGGTTAATTTGAGGCAGCAAGATGGGTGAAAGTATCCACAGGATTTTCTCTTTTTTAAGGACAAAAATATTTTTGATGCAAACGTCTTCATGAATTAGAGTCTTGAGTTGTTAAATGACAATGTATCCTAAATTGTATTGGTAGAAAACTAACATACAATATAAATTACAAATCAGGGAAACATTTTCATGCATTACTGTATTATTGATAAGAAATTTGATATTGAAGAATAAAATACCATATTCTTTAGAAGTAGTCTATGCCAGGAATATGGTGCACAATGCAATTGTATTGCCTGTTATTACAAAATGTAATTGTTTTCATTATCATTTTTCTCTGATCATTAAAGCAGAAGGCTAGTAGGCACAATAATCTGTTGTTATAGCTGAGTAGCCTTCATTTCCCATCCAGAGCATCTTTGGGGCATTTTAAACAAATATTACAACTTCTATAAAATGACTAATCCACTATTTCCAACACCACAGTCATTATCCTAAATGTATAGCCAGAGATATCAAATTGCATGGACCATGACCCATCACTTTGTATCATCAGTTAAAACTTTCTCTGTATACCATAATCACAACAAATTCCAATTCTTCAGCTTTTATTAAAGAGCTGTAGGCAATTTTCTGCAACAGCTCTTCAATAATCTCATGACATGGCCCTTGAGGAACTAAAAGTGAGGTAGCTGTAGTCAAGATGGAAAACCTGCACCTAAATGGACAAGCTGGTAACTAATCAAATTTCCCTTCTTGCCATCTGTAGCAGCCATGGAGAAACATCAAATATTACACACACACAAGAAAAAAAACGAAGGAAAAAAAATTAAACTTCAGCTGAAAGATTTCTAAACATCCTTCCTTGAAGATCATTGTGAGGGTCAAGTTAACTTCTAAAGCCATCTCAAGCAGGAATACGAATCTGGGAATATACACTAGTCACCATTAAATATCATGACTTTGACATGGTCTGAAATTGGCATAATTTCTCCCCCTTCCATCCCTATGTTTAGAACAGGATGCATCTGTGATAGCTGGGTTATACTTCTTGGCAAGTGTAGATTTTTAAATGGAGTTAGGTACATTAAAAAAGGATAATTGATCAAAAGATCTGTCCATGTGTTACTCATGTAATCAAAGTTATGCACGTGCTTCAATCTTGGCAGAATTGTGCCCTTAGATAGTGAACTAATGTTACTTCATTGTTTAAAGTACTCTAGGAATACATCCAGTGGAAATATATTCATTTCTTTTAAGGCCAGAAGTAACACTGAGCTTGAATTCTTGTATAAAATAGTCCAAAAAGTAACCAGATCATTTTTGCATGAAGCCCATAACTTCTGCTTGAGCTGTAGCATATATTTTATAAAGTCATCCAGTCTTGAGTTAAAGACTTCAAGTGATGGAAAATCCATCACTTCGTAGGCAAATGTTTTCAATAGTTAATTATCCCCATAGTTTAAAAATTTCACCTCTATCTAGTCTGAATCTGTCTAGCTTCAGATTCCAATCAAAGTATTTCTGCTAGATTAAGGAGCTGCCTACAATCAGAACCTTATTCCTCCATGCAGATACTTGTAGACTTCAAATATTATGATACCCTTTTTGATTTTTGTAAACAAAATCTGGCCCATGTTTAAGGGTACCCACTGTAATGCTGAGGATACATTTTCAAAAGATATAGCAAAATGACTGTGAGCATTTTTAGTCTACTTGTACTATAGCTGATCTGTTATATTATATATCCCTTTGAGTCATTCTAATGAATTATATAATTCACATAATAAATTATAAACAAAGGCAAAAAATTCACAAAGGTAGAAAATCTATGATTTCCAGATTAATATCTTGTGTTCTGCAGAATCTCAAATTTCATTAGGGATTCTGATTTATGCATGTATTTTCACTTACAGGTTTAGATAGGTATGTTAGAAATCTAAAACAAATAAAATTACAGAGCCTTTTCTGCTCTTCCTATTTCATTGGCTATGATTAACTGCAGTGAAATCTTGGCTCGTCTTCAGGTGGGCAGACTGGAAAACTGCACCACCAAGAGAAGTTGGATTTTTTCTTATATTCTCAAGTGAAGGTTCCAAAGTCTTATCTCTACATTTAAATACTTAATTTTCTAAATTAATTTGTCCAAAAGAAAAAAATGTTCACATCTAACAAATAAAATTTGAAAACCAAGTTAGAGCAGGGCAAATAATCAAAAGTATATATTTTCAGTTAATTGATAGTGAGGGAAAAATTGCAAGTAATGTGAAAAATATTCATATACCAGCAATAACGATATGTAATGAACAAAAAATGAATAAAAAATTGTATCAACACTTACACTGAGAGTGTCCATATTGATTACATTGTGATTTAGTATATGTAAAGTGTTTTAACATATAGGCATCAGAATCAGGCCCAGGTAATATATTCCTCAATGGGAATTCAAGTAAGTGTCTGTAAAATTGGATCATTAAAAGTCCCCCCTCAGAGCCATTTGTTGTGTAGTTCTACATTATTGTATTTCACATTTAGTGTTTTATATAAAGGATCAATCCATCTTTCTCCTGCTCCTGTTTTGGAAAATTAGGCACTTCCTTATATAATGTCCTCAAAGCTTGATGTGTAGACAAGAACTTGGGATTGATAGAGTACTTGGTAGAGAACAAAAGGGCAATCAGTGTGCAGATTCCTTAGGAGCTCATTCACCTCTCCTTTAGTTAGCTTATGGTTGCCTTTGAATTTCTTAATACGAGGCTGTCAATGCTGTTAGCAATGAGTGTTTGTGTGTGTGTATGATGGTGCCATGCCACCTAGACCAAGCAGTGGGTGTGAGGTCTGTGGCCTCCACTGTCTCTGTCCAGCACTTTTTATAAAAACCTTTGGGCTGTGTCTACATAGCTCGCTTCTTGCGCAAGAACACCTGTTCTTGTGCAAAAACTTGCTGGCTGTCTACACTGCACAAGTAAATTTACAGTATAGTGTCGGAAAACAGGGCTTCTCCCTGTTTATTTCTCCCACGAGGAATAATCCCTCTTGAGCAAGAGCTCTTCCACAAGAGGGCAGTGTAGACAGGCAACATGAATTTCTTGCGCAAGAAGCCCCTATGGTTAAAATGGCCATCAGAGCTTTCTTGCGCAAGAGAGTCCACACTGCCATGGACGCTCTTGCGCAAAAGCACATCTCTTGCGCTAAAGCACAGGCAAGTGTGGATGCACTCTTGTGGAAGACCTTTTGCGCAAGAACTCTTGCTCAAAACAGTTCTTGCGCAAGAAGCCTGCAGTGTAGACGTAGCCTTGTAGTTTTTAAATGGAATGAAAACTTTGAAAATACTGGAAATTTTTCATGAGAAAATTCAACTTTGGAAATAATGACCAAGTTTTGCTTGACTTTTGTAACCTTTATGGGGAGAAAAAAACCCTCCCAGCGCTGCTGGAAGAGAATTGCATTAAACAAGTTGCCCATAGTTTCATTCACTTTCAAACCTACACAACAAACAATTCTCCCATGGCAAGCAAGCCATGGGTAAAAAGAAATAGTCAGAGAGGATAGGAACCATATTAGCATTTTCCTCATTTCCCACACTCTCTATACGAGGGGTCATCTTTAACTAAAAATAATTTGGTCAAGGTGAGGGACTGAATGAACGTAATGCATAATTCCAAAGTCTATTTATGTTATTGAAAAAAAATGTATGCTGGCTTCAATAGAATTGAGATCAGGATTCCTGTGTGTGTGTGTGTTTTAAGCCAGTGTGCTTTGACTCAGGAATGTTTCAAGGCTAGTGTGAATGGCAGAACATTTTGTTATGCCATGTAATATGTATCTATATTTTCCCCCATTATGTGTGCTGTTGTTCCTGGAAGTGGTATTCTTGACTTGCATTTTGATAATGGCAACCTATATTAGCCCAGCGCTGTGATTTCTGTTAAATAGTATTATCCTCCAAAGACTGTCTGTAGAATAGTATAACAATGCTTCTGTAATTAGAACTCCCAAATATTGTGATTGCTTTCTCTGCCATTTCTTGGATAGGGATAGGATCCCTAAAACACAATAAACATAGACACTTAACAGTGGTCCATTTCCATCAAATATCTTCCTTTTTATAGTGACTTCATCTTCAGCACACATCTTCATGACCACTCCTTCACTATTAATATCTCCTATCCCAATCACTTTCTTATAGGGGATACATAGCCAAAACTTAAGATATAGAACTCTGCATATAACTTGCCAAATATCTAATTGGGGTTGGATATTTTATTTGAGGGCCACTTACTAGTGAGTTAATATACACCAGTGAATGACACCTGCTCTTTTCTATAATGTCGGTATGCTCAGAAAATGTAATGATATGGAGATAAAATGAAAAGATAAAATTCTGACATATTAAAGTTTTTTAAGTCAGCTGAAATCCACTAGTTGTTTAAGCTTTCTGTTTATTTAAACAAAGATCTGTTTAACACTTGCCTTACTCTATCTACCCTGCAAAGCACTAAGAGGGTATATAACCAGTGTTCCCTCTAAGCTGCAAGGCGCACAGGTTCACAGGTGATTAATCAGCCCTGCCTGATCTGTACAAGGAGCCCTGAGTGTCTGACTCCCGGAGGCTGATTAATCACCTGTGAAACTGTGCTGCCCCCCAGGTTAGAGGGAACACTGTATATGACTCCCCCTTATTCTCCTTCATAGGCATCCTGCATTGCAGTGAAGAGAGCAGCCACAAGCCACTACTCAGCCTCCTGTTGAGCTGAGCAGAGAGTAGGCAAGTTGGTGTGAAGGGTGGGTGGAGCTTTGATTCCATCCCATCTGCTACAACAAGGTGGAGGGTTCAGCAAGCAATCAGCACCAGATAATGTCTGCAGATTATTCTCTGCTAGAACAAAGAGTAACCAAGCCACAAACAAGGCCAGTGGCAAATTCAATCTAACTCATAGTCTTTAGCAAGCCTTATGCTACCATTCCATATATTTGCAATCTCAGCCTATATTCTATTACTTTTCTTTTAACTGATTAGATGTTCATCAAAAATAATGGCACCCAATTCAGCTTAGGCATTTGCCTTCAGTATAGAAAAAGATGAGGCGAAATCGGTGAATTAGAGACAGAGTGGAGAGAGCAAGCCCACAAATATCAGGTAACCTCCTTTATTTTAATAATTCTAAGTTTCTTCCCAGTCTAGAGAAGAAAGACAGACTATGTAAAATTTAAAAGAAAATCAATTTTCTTAAAGCTGAATAAAGCCATTCTAACTATTCAGTCAAACTAAACTCTTATAGATCAGAATTGAATACCTTATCAAGTTAGTGTGTTGAACCATATTAACACAATGATATATAAACTCCTAAAGCTAACATTGATTAAGGCTGTTTTACCATTAAATAATTTTCCCTAAGAGGACTTCAAAAAAGTGAACAGTTAAATTATGTGCTTTTGTCATTATTGGTAATTACATTACTGAGAAGTTATTCAATTAGTAATATTGAGATAAAACAGTTCATTAGTTCACAAAGTTAGTGTGCCACTGAACAATCCATAGTTTTCACCCTTAACTTCTCATTTTGAAAAGGGGGAAAAAAAATCAACAAAAATAATTGAAGAACTGATTCTTGTATTTCATTCCCCTAATGTATGCTTAAGACAAATAAAAATTAGTTCTCTTTAATTCTGGTCTTTCTTCTAGAAGAGTTCAGACACACGACAAAGTAATTTTTAACTCATGTTCATTTCCTTAAAAAAATACATAAATTCTGAACTGCTGTAATTCTTTCTAAGGTGGCTAAGATGATAAAACAACCATTTCCACTTAGGATACAAAGCATGAATTACTTTGCTCTAGCCACACTTGAACTTCTCAGTAGCAGGGACCATATTTTAGTGCTCATTTGCTATGGTATTTTATTTGTATGTGCATTTAGGGATTTAAAAGTTTAAAAAAAAATTTAAAAAATCAGTCCAAAATATTGCCACCTCTTACAACCCCAAGAAATACTTACTAATAAATGTCATTGTATTTGTGGAAATACCACTTCAGCATCTGAAATAATTGTTATAAGGGAGGTACTTCACCACCTTCTTTCCCTCTTGTTCATGGAATTAGCTGGCATTTAAGCATGTCTACTAGATCATCCCCTACCTGCCTTTTCACTTAGATCATTCTCTACCTGGCAATTATCTCCCCACTTCCCCTTTGTGGATCACTCTAGGGCAGTGTTTCTCAGAGTGAACCATGGGCACACTCTGAGAAAGTTGAGAATTGGCCACTTCAGTTTGTTTACTTACCAGTTCTCCAGCCATGGAGCCTCATGGCTCCCATTGGATGTGGTTCACTGTTTACAACCAAGGGGAGTCATAGGGAGCAGCCCACTTTCAGAAACACTGCTTTAGGGTTTAGTTTCAGAGGGGGAGCTATGTTAGTCTGTAACTTTAAAAACAAAGAGCAGTTCTGTGGCATCTTAGGGTATGTCTACACTTGCACCCTAGTTCGAACTAGGGATGCAATGTAGGCATTCGAAATAGTCAATGAATCGGGGATTTAAATATCCCGCGCTTCATTAGCATGATCTCGCTGGCGCGTTACTCCAATGAACATCTGTTTCGAAAGTGAAAGTGCATGCCAGGACACGTTAGTTCAAACCAAACCACTTGGTTCAAACTAACGTTACTCCTCCAAAATTATTGGTTCGAACTAACGCGTCCCGGCATTTCCTCCTGAAATGAGGTTTAACAGGTAGTTCGAACTAGGGCTTTATTTTGAACTATCGGGTCCCTGCCGCGTGTAGACGCGGGCAGTTAGTCTGGACTTGTAAATTTCAAAAAATGGCGACCGGCCGGGAAGATGCAAATCAAGTGCAGGATATTTAAATTCCGGGCTTGATTTGCAACTTCGAATGCCTACATTAGCCTTCCTAGTTCGAACTGGGGGCTAGTGTAGACATACCCTTATATTATGAGTTTTAATGGATAAAACCCACTTTATCAAATGAAATGGAAATTACAGAATCCAGAGTATATATAACAGCAAAAGCAATTACTTTTAGGTTAGAGACAGATGTCCAGATGCCTAAAGTGAAGTGTGCTGAGTGCCACAGCTGGGTTGCAGTAGAAATCTGGAGTGCTTAAAGTTAGGTACTAAATAAAAGTGGCCTAATTTTTCAGAAGTATTAAGCTCCCATTAGGGTCTATGGGTGCTGAACATTTAAAAATGTCAAGCTGTTTTAGATGGTCTATAAATTAGTACCTAACTTTTGACATCCAATTAAAAAACCTTTGCCAAATGGCTGTGATAGTTCTCAGAATATCCTGGGCTGAACTGCCTCTCTGTTTCCTCTTAGAGCAGGAGTAGGGAACCTATGGCCTGCAGATCCTTCCCAATGTCTAAACTGAGAGTGGTGAGTGTGTTTCAGTGGTCTCCGACGGAAAAAATGTTCCCCACCCCTTTCTTAGGAAGAAATGCTTGAGCTTAACTGTCTGTCATCTCTTGACACCACCAACCTGCCACACACAAAAATCTCCTCTTGGCTATTCCTGACATTACTTTGACTTGCAGGCTAGCAATAGCTTCATCCCTGTCCCATAGGGTATGTCTACACTACAGCACTAATTCGAACTAATTTAATTCGAATTACTTAATTCGAACTAAGCTAATTCGAACTAGTGCATCTAGACCTAAAAACTAATTCGAATTAGTGTTTTGCTCATTCGAACTAGCATGTCCACATTGAGTGGACCCTGAATTGAAGTTAAGGCTGGCTGGAACCAGTGCCGGCAGGGCATCAGGTTAGGACTTAGAGTGTGGAGCTCCCGCCTGAGGATAACTGAGCTCCATGCTTAAAGGGACCTGACCCCCACCCTGGACAGACAGTTCTCAGGGTTCCCCGCTTGCTTGTCTACCTCGATGAGGGACAGCAAAGCAGTCCTGTCTTGGAGTGCCCTGAGTGCCCACACTCAGCACATCAGAGCACTCGGCCATCAGCCCGGCTGCACTTGCCACAGGCTGCCATCCGGGGGCTGTCAGGATCCAGGAGGCCTTGCAGGAGAGCTTCCACCCCGAGGAGCCCGCAAGCTACCCCAGTCCTCCCCATCAGGGGCTTGTGCCCCATTCCTCCCTCACCTCCTTCCACTTACCCCTCCCTAGCCCCCCTTCCTGATGTAAAAAATAAAGGACACGTGTTCAAAAATAGAAACTCTCTTTATTTAACAAAACTGGGGGGGGGGAGATTAACCTCTGGGGAGACTGGGAAAAGGAGGTGGGAGAGGGGAAGAGAGAGGGTGGGAGAGGGGAGGTGGAAACCTGGGAGAAGGGAGCTGGAAGGGGGAAGCCAGGGGAAGAAGGAGGAGGGGAAGTATAAAACTAGAGTGAGCCATATCTTCACTATTGTGTAGAGATGTGGTCTCCTCACCTTAAAAATATATATTTTGGCCTTGGAAAGGGTTCAGAAAAGGGCAACTACAATGATTAGGGGTTTGGAACAGGTCCCATATGAAGAGAGGCTAAAGAGACTGGGACTTTTCAGCTTAGAAAAGAGGAGACTGAGGGGGGATATGATAGAGGTCTATAAAAGCATGAGTGGTGTGGAGAGGGTGAATAAAGAAAAGTTCTTCATTAGTTCCCATAATATAAGGACTAGAGGACACCAAATGAAATGAATGGGTAGCAGGCTTCAAACTAATAAAAGAAAGTTCTTCTTCACAAAGCAAATAGTCAACCTGTGGAACTCCTTGCCACAGGAGGCTGTGAAGGCTAGAACTATAACAGAGTTTAAAGAGAAGTTAGATAAAGTCATGGAGGTTGGGTCCATGGAGTGCTATTAGCCAGGGGGTAGGAACGGTGTCCCTGGCCTCTGTTTGTGGAAGGCTGGAGATGGATGGCACAAGACAAATTGCTTGGTCATTGTCTTCGGTCCATCCCCTCCGGGGCACCTGGTGTTGGCCGCTGTTGGCAGACAGGCTACTGGGCTAGATGGACCTTTGGTCTGACCCAGTACGGCCGTTCTTATGTTCTTATGTTCTAAGCTCAGGGCTCAGGGTCGGGGATCTCACTGGACCAACTTGATTTTCATGAAAACCTACTCATGGGTTCACATGTGGCCTTTGGTGGCCAGGCTGGCAGTTATCCTGCCCTACACGGCCTCATTCCTGTGCCTAGTGTGGAGGTCGTGGACGTTGGAGGTCTCCCCCCAAACCTTGATGAGGTCCACGATCTCCACACTAGACCAGGTGGGTGCCCTGGAAGCCGCCCAGCCTGGTCCTGGGAAGAGGCGGAGGGCTGGGTGGCAGCGGGTGGCTGGCTCATGCCGTGCCAGGTGCAGGGTCTGCTGGCTGGGTGCTGGCAGGCTTGCACCTGGCACGGGCACTGTAGCCAGACCATGGCCCTTTAAGGGCTCCGGGGCCGGGAGGGGGGCAGAAGAGTTTCCCTGGCTTGGCCCAGAGTGGCCACCAGGGCAAGCTGGGAAGAGCTAGCCTCCAACTAGTTCGAATTAAGTGGCTACACAGCCCTTAATTCGAACTACTTAATTCGAACTAGGCGTTAGTCCTTGTAGAATGAGGATTACCTAGTTCGAATTAAGTGCTCTGCTAGTTCGAATTAAGTTCGAACTAGCGGTTTGCATGTGTAGTGCCTATGAAAGTTAATTCGAACTAACAGCTGTTAGTTCGAATTAACTTTGTAGTGTAGACATACCCTAACCTACTTTGATACATTCCTTTGCAATCACTTATCTCTTGAACACACACAGAAATACCAGGCCTGCTGTCCCCAAGGGAACAGTGTACACATTAGTTTATATGTTTCACCTCAGGATTAGTTCCTGGTATAATATGAGAGCACTGAGATACATTTATGATGAAAATATTTATTATTTAAGGGTCAAGATTTAAAAGATGGTGAGAGGTTACAATCAAAAGATTCAGTTTTATAAAACAAACTCATAACAATTTCTAGAGATTAAATGTGGTTAATCATTTGTCTAGAAAATATTCTTTGCAGCACTTCCCATGAGGGCAGGTTGGGGTCCTATTTTAATGAATTTATTCATAGTGTTTGATAACTTCCTGAGTACGGATTAAGGAGCATCTTCCTCGCTTTCTAATATTCCCCAAAGTTTCTATCTCTAAAGTCAGGATGGCCACATTTAGCTTATTCCCTGATATAGTGCCTCCCTGTTGACTTGACATCCCCTATTTCACTTGGCATGTAGACAGGGTTTCCATTGTGTTGACTGAAGACGCTTAGTTTACATGAAGACCAAAAGAGATGGGTTAAAAAAACCCACTTTTGTCTGGCAAAAAACTGTTTGGCATCTTTACCTTGATACAGACATTAGGATTTTAATATACATACAGGACTTCTTACATAGTATCTATATATACATTTAACAATGATATTAATGACTAATGTGAACCTAGCTTTTATGTAAGACCTTATATTATCTTCTTTGAACTAGAATGGACATACCAGGATCAGGGTATTCTTGTACCTCTAGAAAGTTGTAGCTGAAGGGCATATGGATCACAAAGGCATATGTTTTGTGGTGCCAGGTGATAAGCTCTCTGTTATGCAACACTAAAAATGGATAAACAGTTTGTATCACCTGAAAATGCAAATTGGCTGTTTTTGGTGTGGCCTTTGCCAAACAATGTCTGTCATATTCTACTACAGTTTTAAAATTCACATTATATGGCACTTAGGAGTCTTACACCATCTGACTTATAACCTGACAGAGGTTCTAAGCATTTTTTTAAAAGGAGATACCTTATACTATTAATGTTTTAAAAAACACAAAAATAAAGCAAGATGATGTTTGCAAGCAGCTGTTGTTTCAAGTAGTAAACTGTTCCATTTGGTTGAGCTTCCAGAATTCCTAATTTAAGGTCACCTAAAATTGATTTTCTGTCCATTTCTAGATATTTAAAAAAAAATGCTTAGCTTAAAATTTTGGCTGATCCAGTGAGTCTTGGTACACTGCTTTCATATGCATTGTTGGACAGGACTAAAAGTCTGAAGACAAAAATCAGTATAAAATCAAAGGAGATGGAGTACAGAAGGGAGATTTTTTTCCCCCTTCCATGAAGAGGATATTTCCACTTTCCTCCCCAATTTTAAGCCATTGATGCAACTTACTCTGTTGTTCTCAGTGCCCTGTTAGAAACAATTAGTAATACAGTGATCAAATCAATAGCCATATCTGAAATATAGTTGTGGGGTAATAAGTGTGTCCCATGATAGCAATAAATGATAAGGGCTGAATATTAATAGGCCTTGTGAGTGTCTATTTGAAAAGAGTCTCCTATATAATATTTTCCTTCTACCTCAGTTCTCCAGTATGACTCACCCTATTATTTTCATAGAAATGGATTTTTCCAAGTGACACTTAATCAAAATGGAGTATTCGTCAAAATAAATCATTGGGCAGATAACAATACCATCGTAGTGTAATATGCTGATTGGCCAAATGTGTCACCTCCCAATCTAATGCACTTTATGGCTAACATAGGTGTGTAATTACATTTTAGATAAAGCTAAGCTAGGATGCTGGTTTTCACTTTCAGTAGGAGTTTGAAGGCAGCTGAAAAAAAACTGTTTCTTGCAAACATTTTCCTCGCTACTCAGAATGTTACAGGCTAATGGCATCCCAGGTAATAAGATGTTTTCAGTCCCTGCTTTGTTTTTTTTGTTTTGTTTTTGTTTTTCAAAATGCATATGAGAGATTCAAAAGTTGAGAGGTTATGAAATAGCTGCTAACAGCTTTCTCTTGCAGGGGCCACAAATAACCAGCCACACAATCCTTTTAGAAAGTTAAATAGCCATTAAACAATTTATACATTTTATGACACAGTATCAATGATTGTATTGTAGATGAAAAAGAATTTAGGGATGAAGCTCCTTTTGCAATGGAGAGAGCTTCCAGGTCTTGCTCCCGAGGATTTTTTATTTTATTTTATTTTATTTTATTTTATTTTATTGTAGATAAATGGAAAAGAGGAGTTCAAACTCAAACTATGAACTGACTGAATTCAGACTGGTGGGGAACAGATGAGGACATCTCAGTCTAATGAAGTGGTCCTTCTGCCACAACTATAAGTAGAGCTTTTCAAATGTCCTGTAATTTACCTTCTTTGTCATAGTCAGTTCCCTGTGCATTCCACCAAAAAAGGAAGAAAAAACTCTTGTAGCACATGAATGTATTTGGGTCTAGGTTGTAAAGCTCTGTGCACAAAACCTGTAATGCAGGGTGATGTGCAAGGGCTGTGCCCTATAGAGAGCACTGCAATGTTGCCAAGTATATAATATCTGGTAGTTTTTTTCTTCAAGCCCCAGCTCCAAGAATTCTATAATTTGACATATCCAGTGCCGTCTCCTGCACCCTAAGTCCTTATCTCCCTCCCAGACCCTGTATCCCAACTCTGAGCCCCAGCCTGAAGCCTCTTCCTGCACCCTAATTCCTGCCCACACCCTGCTCCTCCTTTCCCAAACCTCCTGCCCTGAGCCTGATCCTACACTACAACCCTTGACTCTCCAGCATGAAGCCCCCTCCTGTACCACAAATGCTTCAGCCCCAGCCCCAGCCCCACCCCAAACCCCACACCTTCAGTTAGAGCCTTTCCATACCTTCCATCCAGCCTCAACCCACAGCTCCCTACCGCACAATGAACCCCTCATTTGTTTTGCACCCTGAAGCCTAGGGGGCTCCACTAATTCTAATATCCCTGGCCCCCAGAAGAGTTAATCCACCCCATTCCTGGTCTTGCTTTCCAGTGGAGAGAGCAGCTGGGCACAATTGTTATTTCTCCTCTCTGCCCTCAGCCCACCCCAATTTCCAGCTCCATCAGAAGAGTCAGGAAGATCCTTTTCCCCTCCAACAACCCTGCTTTTCTACAACATAACAAGAAGTCACAGTAGAAACCTTCATTCATTTCTCATACTTCAGCAGTGTCCCAAATATACCATGCATTGTACAAATATAGAGTTGCATAGTAGAAAACAAGGATCTTCTGTGCAATGAGGGTACCTATGTGTCTGTAGTTATTTGTCCTCTATTTATATTCAAGCTAACATAGGGCCCTTGCTTCAAAATCATTAATGGATAAAAAGAGTCTTCAAATAAAATGTTTTAGTATTAATAACAATCACCTGTATTGCAGTGGTCTCTAGAGTCTCCAAAGAGGGATCATATTTCATTGTACACTAACTTCATATACAACTAGAAATGATGTCTAGTGGTTAGAGATGGGAACAAGAAGTCAAGATTCTGGTTCTATTGTTGGTTCAGCTACTGACTTCTATGGTTGTTTGACAAATCACTTCAAGGGGCAATGTAAATCTCAGCTATAGTAAATTAAAAAAAAAATCCAACTGCAATATTGAGGCCAGTCAGCATAGAGAGCCAATAAAATAAAGAGGCAGTTTTAATTTAACTTAAGATCCAAATGGGAAGCAAGTATTCCTCATGTGGCTCCTTCATGTAAGTATACTGTATCTATAATAGTCACAGAGCATAAGTACAGAGAATTGTTGTGGGGCACGAAGCGTAATTTTACTGACTCTCAAGAGCAGTAAAAAAAAAAAAAAAAGCAAATCTGCTCAGATTTATCATATGCACAACAATGCAATGACTACTGCTAGCATTAGCTTCCAGTAGCTTCCTCAGCATTTCAGAGGTTGCCATCTATGGTATGAAAAATTAAATATATTGTTGATTTTAAAATCAGTTGAAATGAATTTTTGGACTAATGGGAATATCATGCCACTGGGTTTGTTAATATATTTTAAGGCTGGAACTGAGCATGATGATCATCCCATCTGACCTTCTGCCTATACATACTAGCCATAGAATTCCACTCCAGAGTTCTTCCTCAAGCCTGATAATCCCTGGCAGATCTAGAGCTAGCTTTTTAGAAAGTTGTACAGTCTTAATTTAGGTACCCAGATCATCTGTGGTAGTGAAGCAATTTTCAGACATAGTGAGGGGGTGGCTTCAGAGAGCAGAATGACAGCTGATTGACAGCTGCCCAGGTGCAAAAACATCCCTACTTTACACTACTTTACTTTAAGGCTATGCCTTCTCCCTTGCCTGGATTGACCATGCTCTACCCACTGGGTGTCCATCCCTTGTAGCAGGGGTAGGGTTGGGCAGCTGGCATAGACATCATAGCTTCCTCTGCTGCATTTACACCACTAGAAAATTTGCTTGCATGGTGCATAGTGGTTTTTGAGAGCATCTGGCCCAAAGACTCCAAGTGGTACAGATTTCTCCACAAGCCTGAGTAACCTGTGTAACAGGTGTCAACATCCTTGAAAGACCTTATTGTATTAAGTTTATGTGTTATGGTGAGCTGGGATTGTAGTAGCTTACAGAGAGGGGAGATGTGACAAATATTACAACCCCAGGCAGTACCTCTGGGTTCAAACATTTAAAATTAAAAATTGATGCAGGATTGCATGTACACTATAGAAGAGGGACAACAAACCACCTCTATAAACTAGAACAGTGGGCTTAATGCAAACCAAGCAGGCTGTATACTTCCCAGCCTAGAGAAACATTACCTCCTGAGCAGGGTTTAATATACCAGTTGAACCGAGAGTCTCCAAAGTCCAAGAGATAAAGAAAGAACTTTTGAATTTAGTTAGTCAGATAGGGAACGTGGGAAATAATATATGGGCAAGATCAGATGTGAAACAATCATGCATAAAAAAATCCAATGTGTCTGTGAAAGGCGGACATATAAATAGTGGTAGTTTTCTAACATGCTTTTACACTAATGCTAGGAGTCTGTCTAATAAGATGGGTGAACTGGAGTACCTCATATCAAAGGAGGAAGTTGACATAATAGGCATCTCAGAAACATGGTGGAATGAGGACAATCAGTGGGACACTATCATACCGGGATATAAATTATATCGGAAAGACAGAACAGGTCGTGCGGGTGGCGGAGTGGTACTATATGTGAAGGATAATACAGAATCAAATGAAGTAAAAATCCTAAAGGAATCAAAATGTTCCATAGAATCATTATGGATAACAATTCATTCCTCTAATATGAATATGGCATTAGGAATATATTACCGACCACCTAACCAGGACAGTGATAGTGATGCTGAAATGATAAGGGAGATTAGAGAGGCTACCAAAATAAAAAACACAGTAATAATAGGAGATTTCAATTATCCCCATATTGATTGGGTGCATGTCACCTCAGGACGGGATTCAGAGATTAAATTTCTTGATGCCTTAAATGACTGCTTCTTGGAGCAGCTAGTACAGGAACCCACAAGGGGAGAGTCGATTCTCGACCTAGTCTTGACTGGAACGCAGGATCTGGTCCAAGAGGTAACTGTTACTGGACCGCTTGGAAATAGTGACCACAATATAATAACTTTTAATATTCCTGTGTTGGGAAGAACACCGCAGTGGTCAAACACTCTGGCATTTAATTTCAAAAAGGAGAATTACACTAAAATGAGGAAGCTAGTTAAACAGAAACTAAAAGGGAGAGTAATTAAACTAAAATCCCTGGAAGCTGCATGGGAACTGTTTAAAGACACCATACTAGAGGCCCAACTTAAATGTATACCCCAAATAAAAAAACACAGTAAGAGACCTAACAAAGAACCACCATGGCTAAACAGCCATGTTAAAAAGGCAGTGAGAGAGAAAAGGGCAGCTTTTAAAAAGTGGAAGTCAAATCCTAGTGAGGAAAATAGAAAGGAACATAAACACTCCCAAATTAAGTGTCATAATGTAGTAAGAAAAGCCAAAAAAGAGTTTGAGGAACAGCTAGCCAAAAATTCAAAAAATGATAGTAAAATGTTTTTTAAATACATTAGAAGCAGGAAGCCCGCTAAAAAAGCAGTGGGGCCCTTGGATGATAAAGATATAAAAGGAGCGATCAAGGAAGACAGTGCCATTGCGGAGCGATTAAATGATTTCTTTGCTTCAGTCTTCACGGCTGAGGATGTTACAGAGGTTCCTAAATCTGAGCCAGCCTTTTTAGGTGACAAATCTGAGGAACTCACTCAGATTGAAGTGACATTAGAGGAGGTTATGGAATTAATTGATAAGCTGAATAGTAACAAGTCTCCGGGACCAGACGGCATTCACCCAAGGGTTCTGAAAGAACTCAAATGTGAAATTGCGGAGTTATTAACAGTGGTTTGTAACCTATCCTTTAAATCCACTTTGGTACCAAATGACTGGAAGATGGCCAATATAACACCAATATTTAAAAAAGGCTCTAGAGGAGATCCTGGCAATTATAGACCGATAAGTTTAACATCAGTACCAGGCAAATTAGTAGAAACACTAGTAAAGAGTAAAATTGCAAGGCACATAGAAGAGCACGAATTGTTGGGCAAAAGTCAGCATGGTTTCTGCAGAGGGAAGTCGTGTCTAACTAATCTGTTAGAATTCTTTGAAGGGGTTAATAAACATGCGGACAAGGGGCACCCAGTGGATATAATATACCTAGATTTCCAGAAAGCCTTTGACACGGTCCCACACCAAAGGCTTTTACGTAAATTAGGTGGTCATGGGTTAGGAGGAAAGGTCCTTTCATGGATCAAGAATTGGTTAAAAGACAGAAAACAAAGGGTGGGAATAAATGGTAAATTTTCACAATGGAGGAGGGTAACTAGTGGTGTTCCCCAGGGGTCAGTACTGGGACCAATCCTGTTCAACTTGTTCATCAATGATCTAGAAAATGAGGTAAGCAGTGAGGTGACCAAGTTTGCAGATGACACAAAGTTGTTCAGGACAATCAAAAGCAAAAGGGATTGTGAAGAACTACAAAAAGATCTCAGCAAACTGAGTGATTGGGCAGCAAAATGGCAAATGAAATTTAATGTGGGTAAGTGTAAGGTAATGCATGTTGGAAAAAATAACCCAAATTACACGTACTACATGATGGGGTCAAATTTAGCTACGACAGATCAGGAAAGGGATCTTGGAGTTATAGTGGATAGTTCTATGAAGACATCCACGCAGTGTGCAGCGGCAGTTAGTAAGGCAAATAGGATGTTAGGAATTATTAAAAAAGGGATAGATAATAAGACAAAAGATATCATACTTCCCCTATATAAAACTATGGTACGCCCACATCTCGAGTACTGCGTGCAGATATGGTCTCCTCACCTCAAAAAAGATATATTGGCATTAGAAAAGGTTCAGAAAAGGGCGACTAAGATGATTAGGGGCTTGGAAAGGGTCCCATATGGGGAGAGGCTAGAGAGACTGGGACTTTTCAGTTTGGAAAAAAGGCGATTGAGGGGCGATATGATAGAGGTATATAAAATCATGAATGGTGTGGAGAAAGTGATTATAGAAAAATTATTTACCTTTTCCCATAATACAAGAACTAGGGGACACCAAATGAAATTGATGGGTAGTAGGTTCAAAACTAATAAAAGGAAATTTTTCTTCACACAGCGCACAGTCAACCTGTGGAACTCCTTGCCCGAGGAGGCTGTGAAGGCCAGGACTCTATTAGGGTTTAAAAAAGAGCTTGATAAATTTTTGCAGGTTAGATCCATAAATGGCTATTAGCCAGGGATAAAGTATGGTGCCCTAGCCTTCATAACAAGGGCAGGAGATGGATGGCAGGAGATAAATCACTTGATCATTGTCTTCTGTTCTCCTTCTCTGGGGCACCTGGCATTGGCCACCGTCGGCAGATGGGATGCTGGGCTCGATGGACCTTTGGTCTGACCCCGTATGGCCATTCTTATGTTCTTATGTTCTTATGAATAAGTAGCCTGAGTTTACAATGACTTGGGGCCCAATTTCTGATCCAGCAAACAGACAACCTTTTCCCCTGGTGAACCCTAATCCTTATGTAAGGACTGGTAGGGCGTGACCTCGTTGAACCTGAAAAGACTGATGGGTGACAATGGGCAGTGGGTGAAGGTAGGACTGGGGGAGGCAAGACCCCATCTCCATCACTAGCCTTGCCTCTTCTGCCAGGCTTTGCCTCCCCGCCCCCTCCCCCACCCATCCACTGCACCACAGGGAGGCGGGGCAGCAACACTCTGCTTTCACCACACCTAGGTGTAGGAGTTCTAGGGGTGGAGTGTGGGCTGGGCCAGGCTAGAAGTTTGGGAAGGCAGTGCCTTTCCCCGCCTAGCATACCAGCTGCCCATGCAAGTGACCTCTGGTCATCTGTTACATTGGTTTTAATAGGCTTTCTTTCTAATTCTTTCACCTTAAAAATAAACGTGGTTGCTTATAAAGAGCTGTCGACAATTAGGCTAGTCAGAGACTTAGAAGAGAAAGTAAAGGACAGATCTTGATCTGTTTGGGTAGTTTGGCTCTCTGGGACTATCACAGTGTAGGCAGGGAATAGTGTTTCCTCTCGTTTTTCCCACTGCTGAGCAGAATTAATTTTATGTGCAACAATGTGGAAGTGATGTGACACATCACCTGCACATTGGTGCACATAACAAAATTCATGTGGTGGGGATGGGGCCAAAGGGTTCTGACTGTAGGAGGGGACTCAGGCCTCGGACAGAGGGTTGGGGTGTAAGGGCTCTGAAGATGAAGGAATTAAGGTGCAGCAAGAGGATGCCAGGCCTGGATGGCAATGGGGGATTCAGAATCAGGAGAGGGCTGTGGGTTGAGGCAGAAGTTTGGGGTGCAGGAGAGGGTGAGGGCTCTGGTGGGCCTGGTAATGAGGGGTTTAGGATGCAAGAGGGGGCTCCAGGTATGAGGAGGGGCCCTAGATTGGAGATTGGGGTGCAGAATGGGATAAGGGTTGTGGGCTGGGGGGTTAAATTTTCAGGTAGGACTGGGGAGGAGGGGTTTATAATGCAGGAAGTGGCTCCAGGTTGAGGGGGTTTAGTGTTGGATGGAGTTTGGACTTACCTGGGCACTTCCCCGCTGGCTGAAGCTGCTCCATGCCAATGCCAGAAGGGAGGATGCTTCTCTGGCAGTTGCAGCTGCTCCCTGCTGGGGCTGGGAGACCATAATTATCATCATCCTCATGTTAGCATTGCACATCTGGCATTTAGGGACTATCACAGGGAACAGAGCATCCTAGAGAAACCCTAGTCAGGATGGCATGAGGCATGAATGTCTGCCCAAAGGAAGTGATGCCAGAGGCAAGAAACCTTCAAGTGGATTTCCTCAGTACACCATCATTATCATCTTCATCATGTTCCCATTACACCTCTAACATTTAGCACAGGGACCAAGCTTCCCCATTCCTATCTGTTTCTGGCAAGTCTTCTGATGATTTCTCAGCTGTGCCCCAGGGTTTCCAGCCTGACTTCCACAGCTCCTCACAATGTTGCTCTTGGCTGTACTTGTTTTCACCTGCTTTCAAGAGTCCATTTTATTGCTACTCTGGAGATGGAGTTTTCATCTGAAGTACATTTCCAATACATTTCCAAC
Source organism: Pelochelys cantorii (assembly GCA_032595735.1). NCBI lineage: Eukaryota > Metazoa > Chordata > Testudines > Trionychidae > Pelochelys > Pelochelys cantorii. The sequence continues at coordinate 75,630,100 of CM064328.1, forward strand.
ACCTCCTAACCATGATAGTAATCATATATGCTTGGCTGCTCTGTGTCCATAGACCTTGCTATGAGGTTGTTCTGGGCCAAAAGATATGGAGGATTTTTTGAGATAGGTTGAATTGAATGAGGACAATTTGGACATGTCCTCCCAGGATTTTGCACTATTAAGTATTGTTGAAACAAGCAGCTCTGATTAAATCTTGCCTTTGGTTTTGGTGTTGTATTTTGATGTTTTTCAGACTGCATTTAAGCTTCTGAAGGTGTTCCTGGCTTTACTGATTTTGTTCCAGGTGTCTTGCCTTGTTCCACCATCCTAGTTGTTGTTGCTGCCCAAGTAGGTGAAAGTCTCGCTATACTGGTGATGGTGGGGCAATAATAATGGTCTTATTGTGGTTGATTTTCAGTCCAATTTGCTAGCTGAATGCATTGAATTGAGTTGTGGTTTTTTTTCTTGTGTGTGGTGTTGGTTATGTGATAGAAAACCAGAATGAGCTGCAAAGGCCTTCAAGGGATGAGAAAGGGTGTCCATTGGCAAGTTGTCATGTTTTCTGTTATATGCTGCATTTCCCAGTCAATGGCAATATTGAAGCAGATTGCAGACATGACACATGCCTTATGAACTCATGTTTTGACTTCAAAACTGTGATCACTGTTATCAGCACTGTGCATAAATTTGAAATAGAAGGTTTTGATTATGTTGATTATAGCGATAGGGTCTCAGACCAACCATCATACTTACCTACAGGCCTATAGCTTCCATCCAGGACACATCATCTGATCAATCGTTTACAGCCAAGCTCTAAAATACAATCAGATTAGCTCCAACCCCACAGACAGAAACAAACACATACACAATCACTATCAGGTATTCTTAAAACTTAAATACCCATCCACGGAAGTGAAAACATATTGACAAAGCCAAACAAGTACCCAGGCATCAGCTTCTTCAAAATAGGCCCAACAAACAAAATAACAAAACATCACTAGTCATCGCCTACATCCTCTAACTTAAACCCCTCCGGCGCATCATTAATAATCTACAACCTATCCTGGAAAATGACCCCTCACTCTCACAGGCCTTGGGAGACAGGCCAATCCTCACCTACAGATAATCCCCTAATCTGAAATAAATTCTTTCCAGCAACTACGCATCACACCTCAAACATACCCAGAAACCTACCCCTGCAGTAAACTTTGTTACCAATTCTATACACACATCTATTCAAGTGACATAATCACAGGACCTAACTAGATAAGCCACCACATTAGAGGCTCATACAACTGCACATCCACTTATGTGATATATGCCATCAAGTGCCATCAGTGCCGCACTGCCATTTATATTGGCCAAATTGAACTGTCTCTAAAATAAAGGATTAATAGACACAAATCAGATATTCAAAATGGTAACACAGAGAAGCCTGTTGGGGGACATTTTAACTTGCCCAAGCACTCATGATCCAACTAGAGAGAGAGACAGTGGAACTGGCCTTCATATGCAAATTTGACATGTTTACACAGGAACTAAACAGACATTAACTGGATCGGCCATTCTGTTTAACACCCTAATGACATCGTAAGATAAGTATTGGACACTTATAGCCCACTTGATTAGCCTCATTTAGTATGAACACTATAATTGACAGGGGGTTTTTTTCCTCCTCAGTCTTACCCCTCTTTTTCTTCTTTAATTTTTTTTAGTTTCTGTGCCTCCTGTGCCTCTTGCACCACTCATCTGAAGGAGTGAGTTGTTCCCATGAAAGCTCATGATACTGTCTATATTCTTTTGTTAGTCTCTAAGGCTATGTCTAGACTATGATGTTTTATCAGGAAAAGGTACGCAAATTGCTCTCCGCAATTTGTGTACCTTTTCCCGATAGTTTTGTTGGAAGAGGCTTTTCCAAAATTTGGCCCGTCTACATGGGGCCAAATTTCAGAAAAACCTCCTTTTTCGGAAGAGCCCTTCTTCCTTGTGGAATGAGGAAGACAGGGGTTCTGAAAGAGCGCGTCTGCTCTTCCGCAGAAAGAAAGCGGAAGAGCAGACACATTCCCTGGATGAGATGGAGTTTTTCCAGAATACTCATTTTTTTTTGTTTTCTTTTTTATAGAGAGAGGGATTTCATATACTTACAAATAGCACCATAGACTGGTCCAATGAACACTATCAGAAGCCTACTCAGTTTATGTAGAGTTTATGTAGAGTTACCATTGCCATTCTAAGCATTATTCTACTATGTTTCATAGAATGAAACTCTGGTCTATGCATCCACACTCTTTCTGAAAACCAGTTTGCTCTTTTTTGATACATGCCAGACAATGCTCTTAAACAACAATACATTGCTTGACACAGATAAAAATGAATAATTCTGTATTCATTGTTCTTGCCAGAAACTTCTCCCGCCCCTTTTTAGGATCTGATGGTTTGAATGATCTCTTCCTTAGTTGGGGTGTTTGTTGATATCAAGATCTTCTTCTGCCTGCTGGATGTTTGCCCGTGTTCAGTAATTTTTTGAAATGCTCTCTCCAGTACATTTCTTGTATTTTTTTTCTGCTGTCAGTAGGTACTGCCTGCAACTGTGCCTTCCAACTCGTGTGTGGCAATTTGTCTCAGATGACAATGTTTGCTGGTGCCTGCCATTTAACACTGATAAGTTGGCTCATTCCTTGTGCACCAGAAGTAGCTTTATCCTCTCCTTGGGTATGTCTACACTACTACCCTAGTTCGAACTAGGGTGGTTAATGTAGGCATTCGAAGTTGCAAATGAAGCCCGGGATTTAAATATCCCGGGCTTCATTTGCATCTTGCCGGGCGGGAGCCATTTTTAAATCCCCTTAGGTCGAACTCCATGCCCGCGGCTACACGCGGCACGGAGTAGGTAGTTCGAATTAGGATCTTTAATTCGAACTACCGGTACACCTCGTTCCACGAGGAGTAACGGTAGTTCGAATTAGAGATCCTAATTCGAATTAGAGATCCGTGTAGCCGTGGGCACGGAGTTCGACCTAAGGGCATTTAAAAATGGCGCCCGCCCGGCAAGATGCAAATGAAGCCCGGGATATTTAAATCCCGGGCTTCATTTGCAACTTCGAATGCCTACATTAACCACCCTAGTTCGAACTAGGGTGGTAGTGTAGACATACCCCTTGATAATTGCCAGATTATCAAAATAATGTTGTTTGTCTGCTCTCAAAAGGCATTTGACCTCCCTGTATCATGGTAATATTGCTAGAGATATTTGTCCTTTAGCTTCTGGGATTTGATGTCTAAACCTGTTTTTTTTTCCCAAAGCTTGTCTGATTTCTATAACTTCCATGTGCTGGGTATAGTCCACTCTTTCTTTCTCTTCTGCCTGAAGCTTAGACAGGCGTCACTGCTCTGTTTATAAATTACTGTTACTTTGTCCTCGTTAGTCTCCTTGTCTGCATTCATCTTTTCTTCATCCAGGTGTCCAGGTGACTGAATCCAGAATGTACCAGAATGAAAGCTCTCAGCATTTCAGGGGACTTTCAGTTTGTCAATGTTGTAATGTGCCTTGTTCAATGGACCCACACTTCTTGGTTTTATCTTGATGGAGGCTGTCCCAAGGTGGTGGTCACTGCTAACATCTGCACCTCTTCTCCCTTTCATATCTGTCAGTGTGCATTGCTATTAGCCACTAATCATCTTTTGGTCAGTCTGTTTCTTATCTCTGTCATTCGGAGGATGCCATGTCAGTTTGTGAATTTTACAATGTTGTGACAGGGTTCCAATGAGGAGGAAGTCATTCATCTTGCAAAAATCAACAAGACTCTGTTTTCATTTATGGTGCCACACCCATACCTCTCTCATTGTTTGTTTTGTCCTTACTGACCTTTTCGTTCAGGTCTCCCATGATGATGGTTAGGACGCGGTGTGGTACTCTTTATAACTCTGCCTGTAATATAAGATAGAATTTGTCTTTACTTCTTTATCACTGTCATTTGTCAGACCACAGTGATATTATTGTGTTTGCTTTTTAGGTTGGCTCTCATAAGGCTGCTGCTGACTTGGTAGACAAGGGATGTGGAATAAACATGCAGTTACCCTGAAACTGTAACAGCTTATCCAATACTTAAATATCAAAATGTTTTATTTTGAATTTTGGAGGCTTCAAATCTGAAATATTACATCTTATGTTTGTATCTACTATGTTAAAGAGAATTCTGATATCCTATCTTCTCCCATTTGCTTTCTTTGAGGTGTATAAAAAGGATTTGAAGATGCAGAATATTACACAATAAATTAGGTTTTTTTCTTTTTCTCCTGTGCTGAGAGACTTTATATTTGCTCTTTGTGTTAGGGTAAACATGCCAATTTTATTTTGTTTTCAGAATTTTTAAAATCTGAAATAAATCTATAGCACCTATTTCAGGTGTGCTCACAATATCATTTTGTGGGGTGCAGAAATAGCTGCTACCAAAGCTAAAACTGGTTGGGGAAAAGGAAAGAGAGAGGCAAATGAGAAAATTTATAACAATCTGGTAAGCAAAAAATGGAATGGAGCTTTAGGTGGATTGGCTGGCTTGTGGGCTTGGTAACCTGATATGAATTCTTTCATCTACAAATCTCCAATTTGCATCCTAACTCAGATGGTGAAGTCTGCAAATTGTAGCTATTAATAATTTGTCAGTGCCACATGTAAAGGGAATTTGGTAGCATGTGCAATGAAATTTCCTGCAAGTTACCACACAACTCTTTCTAAACAAGCATATTTCTTGAGGTGTAGGCATGGAAGGAAAAAATAGAGAAAACAATAAAAGAACTTGCATGCTGCAAAGCTTACCATGGGTCATGCCTAATTCCCACTTTGGGCTTTCATAGATGTCACTCCTCCTAAACCCAAAACTGGGTTTTTCCGGTGGTATCAACTTTATAACTGTCTCAGATTCAGAACCAGGGTCTTTGATCTCACCTCTAGGATGAAATGATCAGCAGACAATTGCACACTACTCAGGTCACAGCTTCAAAAGGCTGGATTTGTGCTCCTGAGATGAGAGGAATTTGTATTAATCTCTCCCTAGGTATTCCCCAGCAAATTCACTTTACACTTGTTGTCCCAAAACTCCATTCTTTTCTGTCACCTTTTCAGTATAGTCCTTTAGACTCTCCAGCTTCATACCACATCTCCCCTAGGAGAGGTTACATTCAATCCCAGCCCAAAATAATTCATAAACTTTGCATTTAATACAATGGAGACCCAAAATACTTAACTTTATTTAATAAGGTCTCCCAAGCATAAGCAGAAAATTGCCATATCTGTCACACAGCGGAGCTGTCAATCCCACTTATTTTGCAAGCACTAAATTGGCATACACACAGTAGAAGGCAACAGTACCATCACAGAGTTGCAACAATCATGCACTGGGTGGCTGGGAGTGCCATCAGAAACATTACCATAAGCACAACTATATTCTATTCTAAATTATGGCTACAAAATGTGATTTTTAAAATTTGTTTATAGATAATACTGTAATAACTGCTGGCATAGTGACTATTATACTGGTAATCAAATGGGCAGATTCCTCTTCTCCTCTTTTTCTTTCTCCTTAAGACTTTCTGTCAGTCATTCTTCTCCCAACTTGTGTGTAGCAGTTTGAAAAATATTTCAGAGTGATTCACCATTGAAAAAGAAGAATATGACCACACAAACCAATTATATGCTTCCTCTGGCTCTGCTACTCATATGTTTACCCCAGATTTTCTGTTTTAACTGTGACTGTTCAGAGCAGTGGGGAAAAAAGCACTGTCTGGCAACAAGTGACAAAAGTGGCCTTTTTTTTCTATGGTGATGAAATTTTAATTCAGGAAGCAGTTTGTGCAGAATCCACACAAGGATTAAATTGTAAAAGCCAGCTCTGACAGTTTGCTAGGTAACTTTCCTGCAATCTAGGTCACAGGTTAACCAATGTTCCTTTGTTCTGTTAATATACACTATTATAATACACTCACTACGTTTTCTTCAGGAAGCAGTCTAATCTGATATCTGTGGAAAACCCAGGCTCTCTACTACACATGTAGAAAAATTAATCACTCTGGGTATTTTTGTAACACAGTAGTATCCAAATAAGTTCAGGATCCAATTGTGCTATGTGTTACTATATACACAAACTAAGAGAATTTTCCTGCCTCAAAGAGTTTATAATTTAAATAGATAAGAATTTTGAGAAAGTAAGTATTATCCTTCTTATGGATGAGGCTCAGGTAGATGTAATATCTTGGACACTGCTATCCTGGAAATCTTTTACAGAAGCAAGACCTGGATCCAGATCTCTTATGTCACAAACTAAGGCCATAACCAGAAGACTATCTCTTAACTTGTGTGCAGTACCACACGTCTCTCATTCTCCTCTCTACTTTTACTTCAAACACAACGTGGGAAATCGACGAGGAGTCCTGTGGCACCTTATAGACTAACCGAAGTGTTGGAGCATAAGCTTTCGTGGGCAAAGACCCACTTCGTCAGATGCATGTAGTGGAAATTTCCAGAGGCAGGTTAGTATATAAGGTGCCACAAGACTCCTCGCCGCTTTTGCAGATTCAGACTAACACGGCTATCCCTCTGTAACGTGGGAAATATAGTCTTTGTTTTGTGTTTGAATCATATATGTTATAGCTTTCATGATGTTTCTGGATGAATAGCATAAGCTCCTTTTTTCTACCATGAATCTAGCTGAAATTCGAGATTCATGTAGGAAAGGATTAATTTCTCTTCATATTTTTTCATTTTAACAAGAAACCTTCTAAGCTGAGGCAGCAGTTCTTGTACAGATGATTCTAATTAGATCTTTCTAGGCCATTTCTTTCTCTCCGACCCTTCAGAGGAGAGGCTGTTGACTTGGACAAGCTGTGCCAGGTTGCATTGATGTTTAAATAATACATCATTCTCAGCTAACATCAGACAGAAGCCTTATCTTACTTAGAACTTCTGGTTGTACTCAGATCCTAAACCCAGAAGTATAATTCCAGTACTTTATTGCTAGCATTTCAGCACTTTCTGTCAGAATAAATATATCTAATGGAACAAGTCATCTAGAAAATAACTTCTAGCATTTTTTTACTGAAACAAACAAAAATCATTTCAACACTCAACCCCTAGCAGAGATGATATCTGCCTTTAAAAATAGCTACTTCAAAGAAGTGCAGAACACATTTGCATAAACCATGGCTGTCAGATTGTTTGTGTTTAGTTCAAGGAGATGAGAATTAATTGTAAAATGCCATGTAGGGAATTTGTTCCAACAGCGTCTATAGGGGCAAATAACTTCAAGTACTAGGATTTCATACAGAATGGTTAAAAGGACTAATCTTAAAATAATATTTCCCCTACCATTAGGGTTAACTACACAGAAACATCTCAATGGGATACTAATTGCATGTGTTTGTTTAAGCTCTGTTAATAAGATTTCACTAGAAGGGGTGAGCATTCTGTGTAATTAGGTATTTCAGCTCCTGTTGTGGTGAACAGAAGAGTCAACAATGGATTCCTGGTGCACTGCACTGAAGCTCTAGTGTGTATCTAGTAAGTATCCAGTGCTGCACACAAGATCAAAGACATCTGTCTATTTTTTTCTGGCTGATCAGAGAAGAGATGCATTTCCAGGACCCTCAACCCATCAGTGCTGCAGAACTAGTATCCCCATCTTTGAAGGTAATAAGAAAGCGCTGGGAGCCCTCCTTGAATGAAGACAATGGGAACACCAAGAGATTGACTGCACTAGATGGAACAGACCATAAATTGTCATGAAGTTTTAACATAGAAAATAGGATTTCACAGTGGGACAAATCTCAAAGCCCTCACTCAGGGCTGAATTCTGCAAAAGGATCAATATACGTGTTTCTGCCTCACATTGACTTCAGTGGTGCCTTCCATTTGCATTTAGGTCTTAGCAGTTGAAATGGAGTTTGCCATTGTGGATTTTTACAGCCCTGACTGATATAGTTATGTCAACATACATTGTGTCTATAGATCAAGACCAAAAGGCTCTGATTCAAAGCCCATCAAACCCAATGGCAATCTCTCCTGACTCTTAGGGCCAAGCTACTCCAGTCCCACTATGAGTTAGAGTAGCCTTTAGTTATCTCTAGTGTAAACTAGCAATCCATGAGTTCAAAGAGACCATATGCAAGCTATGGATGGGCATAGCAGAGTGATAGTCTCTTTGCCCTGCTCTTTCCTCTTGATATGCCTTCTATACCTACGAGGTAAAATTCTCAGCTGACTACTTACAGCCAGAATATGGCTTTTTAGTATCACCTGACTTCAAAGCCAGCCAGGTTGGAACTGGATTGAAAAATCTTTCCTAAGATTGTAACAGAAACTGAAACACCAGGCCAATAGAGGCAGGGCCGGATTAAGACCTTTGGAGGCCCTAAGCACTGAAAAGATTATGGTGCTCCCCATATGTAATTCAAAATAAAAACAATACTATACCGTAAAATCTCATTTTTTTGGTGCCCCTGCTTTGCTGGTGCCCTAAGCACGTGCTTAGTCTGCCTATTGGGTAATCCAGCCCCGAACAGAGGGCATAACATAATATATGTACACTGTGGCCATGTCTTCACTAGGGGAAGAACAATGCTTCTGCGATCAATCTTCCAGAGTTTGATTTAGTGCGCTTAGTGAAGACCTGCTAAATCAAATTTAGAGGTTGCCCCTGGTGGTACCCAGTACTTCTGTTTGCTCCCTTAGCCTCCTGCTGTGGGTACATTGACTCCAGCTGGAGTTGCGTATCTTCCTTCGACCTTTCTGTTTAGCGTAGACTTATATGATCTCTTATCCATTCATTAATATAACCAGACATCCCATTTACTATTTCAGTGGCTGATGTGCACTGATCAACTAGTGATGACTCCTGAGTCTTTCTCCTTGCCTAGTTAAATCAGAATAAAATAGGAGCAGCAATATTAAAAATCAGGCTTTACTTTTGAGCTGCCAGCTGGCCAGAAGAGTTATTGGCTGTGATTGTAAAGGTGCCCTTTCACTTGCAACATTTCCAAGAGAGGTAATGGCATAATTATACAATTAATAGAATATAACATATGGGTTTAACTCTAGAGCTTCCAATAATTGAAGACTGTGTGTCAACTCATCTTGAGTTCCTCTTTCAACTGATATAGTACAGCTTGCTCTGTGTTCCGAATAGTTTTGCACAGCTCCACTTATAGTTAACTGTTTATTTAGGGGATTATTTGAACATTGGTAATGAAAAAAAAACCAGTTTTTATAACAGATTATAGATTTTATTTTATTACATCTCCCTGTTTTGAGTTAAATCTGACTTTTAGATTAGATTTTTGGTGATAAAGTCAATTTGAGCTATTGAAATTAGGGATGGGTAAACTTGATTGGCTTAAATTTGAAAATATTAGGTGTTCAAAAGTTCAATTTGAGCTCAGGTGTAACTGAATTTACACAGGTACTAAACTAATGAACAATGATTAGAATACAGTTTGGACTTCCCTGGTCTGGCACCCTCGAGACCTGAGCCATCCTGGACCAGAGAGTTTGCCAGACTAGGGGAGGTCAATGCTCCACTGCTGGCTGCCCTGCTGCCAGCTTCTCTCCCTGGGGCTCTGAAGGCTGGGGTTCCCTACCCTGCCACTGCCCTGCTAACACTGGCCCAGCTGAAGCTCCCTGCCTGCTGCTGCCAGGGGTTCCTCAGCCAGGGCCACCTGGCTGCAGCCAGCCCGTGTAGCCACTGATGGCTCTGGTACTTCTGGGAGTTTTCCAGGTCCCAGGCTTCCCAGCTAGGACTCTGCAGACCCCACTGCCCCAGGGCTTTTTGGTCTGGCAACATCCATGGCCTTGCCAGACCAGAGAGTCCTGGATTTGGGAGGTTCAACCTGAACAGCTATATAGAGAAAATACCTATAATAATATATACAGAAGTGTGTGTGTGTATGTGTACTTCTCAAGAAGTTTCTGTTTCCCTAAAACACAACATCAATTTAAACTAAAAACACTCTTTCATCGAATCACTCATAAAATAAACAGAAATTGACCAGGGAGGGGTTTAAATGTACAGCTTGAGAATGCCGGGGGGTTATCAGGAAGGCGAAAGTGCAAATGGAATTGTGACTGGCTAAGGATGTGAAGGATAACAAGAAAGGTTTCTACAGGCATGTTAACAAGAAGAAGGTGATCAGAGAGGGTGTGCGGCCCCTACTGGATGAAGGAGGTAACCTAGGGACAGATGATGTGGGGAAAGCTGAAGTACTCAATGCTTTCTTTGCCTCTGTATTCACGGACAAGGTGAGCTCCCGGACTAATGCGCTAAGTGATGCAAGATAGGATGAAGATGGACAGCCCTTGGTGGGTAAAGAACAGGTTAGGAACTATTTAGAAAAGCTAAATGTACACAAATCCATGGGTCTGAACTTAATGCATCCGAGGGTACTGAGGGAGTTGGCAAATGTCATTGAGGAGCCTTTGGCCATTATTTTTGAAAAGTCGTGGAGATCGGGAGAAATCCCGGATGATTGGAAAAAGGCAAATGTAGTGCCCATCTTCAAAAAAGGGAAGAAGGACGATCCAGGGAACTATAGGCCGGTCAGTCTTACCTCGGTTCCTGGAAAAATCATGGAAGGGATCCTTAAGGAATCCATTTTGAGGCAATTGGAAGAGAGGAAAGTGATTAGGAATAGTCAGCATGGATTCACAAAGGGCAAGTCGTGCCTGACCAATCTGATTAGCTTCTATGATGAGGTAACTGGCTCTGTGGACATGGGAAAGTCAGTGGATGTGATATACCTTGACTTTGGCAAGGCTTTTGATATGGTCTCCCACAATATTCTTGCCAGCAAGTTAAGGGAATGTGGATTGGATAAATGGACGGTAAGATGGATAGAAAGCTGGCTAGAAGGCCGAGCCCAGCGGGTAGTGATCAACAGCTCGATGTCAGGATGGCGGTCAGTTTCTAGCGGAGTGCCCCAAGGTTCGGTTCTAGGACCGGTTTTGTTCAATATCTTTATTAATGACCTGGATGAGGGGATGGATTGTACCCTCATCAAGTTTGCAGATGACACTAAGCTAGGGGGAGAGGTAGATATGCTTGAGGGCAGAGATAGGGTCCAGAGTGACTTAGAGAAATTGGAGGACTGGGCCACAAGAAATCTGATGAGTTTCAACAAGGAGAAGTGCAGAGTCCTGCACTTGGGATGGAAGAATCCCAAGCATTGCTACAGGCTGGGGACCAAGCAGCTAAGTAGTAGTTCTGCAGAAAAGGACCTGGGGGTTACAGTGGATGAGAAGCTGGATATGAGTCAACAGTGTGCCCTTGTAGCCAAGAAGGCTAATGGCATATTAGGTTGCATTAAGAGGAGCATTGCCAGCAGATCCAGAGATGTCATTATTCCCCTTTATTTGGCTCTGGTAAGGCCACAGCTGGAGTATTGTGTCCAGTTCTGGGCCCCCCATTACAAAAAGGATGTGGACGCATTGGAGAGGGTCCAGCAGAGGGCAACCAAAATGATTAGGGGGCTGGAGCATATGACCTACGAGGAGAGGCTGAGGGAGTTGGGTCTGTTTAGTCTGCAGAAGCGAAGAGTGAGGGGGGATTTGATAGCAGCCTTCAACTTCCTGAAGGGAGGTTCCAAAGAGGATGGAGAAAGGCTGTTCTCAGTAGTGACAGATGGCAGAACAAGGAGCAATGGTGTCAAGTTGTGGTGGGAGCGGTCCAGGTTGGATATTAGGAAAAACTATTTCACTAGGAGGGTAGTGAAGCACTGGAATGGGTTACCTAGGGAAGTAGTGGAGTCTCCATCACTAGAGGTGTTTAAGTCTCGGCTTGACAAAGCCCTGGCTGGGTTGATTTAGTTGGGATTGGTCCTGCCTAGAGCAGGGGGCTGGACTTGATGACCTTCTGAGGTCTCTTCCAGCTCTATGATTCTATGATGATTCTATGGTTCTATGAAATTGTTTTAAATTAACATGGGTGTTAGTATTAGAACTGTCTGTGTAAATTGCTAAACATTTTGTGAAAGCCTCAAAAATGTGTCATTCCATAATGTTAACTTATCATGACTGAAAGTCTACTTTCTGGTAAACCTTCTGATCCAAAGCTTGCTGCAGCCAAGACTCCCATAGACTTTAACAGATTATGCCTCAAATATATTTGCTTATTTGGACCTCTCAATATTCATCATAAGCTAAGATTAGTGATGAAATATTGTTTGTGGTTTTGCTCCATGTGTGTAAAACTGCTTGATGCATAATATAATAAAATTTAGTTATAGTATCACATCCTCCAACCTCAACAAGTTTTAATGTTTTATTCATAGATCTTTCCCCACATTAATGGCAGTGATGCCTCCAGTACCTCAGAATCTTGGATCTGTCTCTTCAAAGCCACACAGAAGGATAAAAGATTAGGGCAAATCTTCAGCTGATGAAAATGAATAAAGCTCTGCTGAGGATCTGGTGGAATGCTCTCCACAATAAGATGATGTATAATAACAAAGTATATTGTTTCTAGATATTCTATCAGACAAAACCTATGTAATTGATTAGCATAATTTATCCTACCTGCTTAACTTCTGATTTCACCAGTCAGTGAAGCTGCATGTCTTGATGGACTGAAGTAACTAGGGATGTTAAATATTGGTTAGTTGAATAGTCGATTAACCTCCTGAATTCTTATTGGTTACTTGACTATTCTATAGTCCCCGTGGCTAGGGCTGGCATCTAGTGTGCTCTGACCCCACTCCGAAGGAGCTCCCCACCACTCGGCGCTGCTGCCAACATATGAGAAGCAGCAGTACAAGATGTCAGGAGGAAGCTGGTCCATGAGGGGAGCCAGTTTAAAAACCAGCTCCCTTTGCAAACTGGCTGCCTGTCCAGAGGCGAGGCTGAGCTCCCAGATCTGGCACAAGCCGGAACTGAACCAGGCTGCTCTTAATAAACCTTAAATGCAGAGCTATAGTAGGGGTAGGTCCCAGACCCGGTGTGAGCCAGGCTGCTGGCCAGCCTGCTAAAAAATTTACTGTCAGGGGGAGCTCGGGGGAGGAATGTGTGTAGTCTATAGCATTAACCTATAAGCTTTTGTTTATCAGTTAATCGATTACTCAACTACACTCTTACATCCTTAGAAGTAATTAGAATGCTGCAAATATTTAGTATTTTGCATTTTAAATCAGTGGCATCAAAATAGTCTGTTTCCTTGTGGTCATTAAATACTGGAATTGTGAGGTATCGGAAGCAAGATTCTGACCTTGATATCATCAGAGTAAGTCTAGAATAACTCAGTTGTCTCTGAAATAATTATTTTACCCACTGTGTATAATTCAAGCCAATATACAGAGCATTAAAAGGGGAGAGGCACATTCCTGTGTACCTGTCTGCAGTGCATCAGAGTGAAAACTGCTTACCAGAGTGGTCATGACAGACATTGTGGGACACTTCCTGGAGGTCATGTGAGGAGACATAAGGAAGTGCAATGTCTGTATTGATGCTGTGTCACTCTGACATCACTGTGAAAAGCTCTGTGATTCTCACTGAGGTGGTTTTTACTATGTCAGCCTAGTGGAAGAATTAAACCAGTGAAAGAAGCACTGCAGTTTGCACATCTCTGTTCTTTTGTAAACAAAAGCTTGCCTTCGTGCAGTCTGAATCCAGCATCAGCGAACCCTAATGAGCTACCAAATATTACCACATGAAATTCTAGAAACTTCTGAATGTAGAGTGCTAATTGTGCCCCTTGAAGCCTGTGATGTGAAATTTGCTCTTGTTTCGGTGAAAAACAATATTTCATATATTGTTAATGACAATATATGGGACAATCTCTTTATTAGGCATATGGGTTACATAAGCATAATAAATAGAAAATATATTTTAACAAACTCAATACAAAATAATAATGGACATCTGTTGTACGCAGGTTAGGTCTTACAAGACACCACTTGCAGATATGTAGTATTGTATGTGGTATATATTGCCATATTTTAAAATTGAACAAGTAAACATACCATAAATCACTTAGCTAATGTAGCATGTCAGTGTACATTATACACTAAAAGACTTATACTCTATGCATAAGTATGAATTTTCTGAGCAAAAGCCTGGGATATGAGGTTTGCTCTTGTTCCTGTGAATATTAATGTTTCATATATTGTTAATGACTATATATGTAACAATACAGTAACACAGTGGTGACAACAATATATCACCACAGCACAATATGTGCTTTCAGTGAGCACAAGGACATTTATTGCTCTTACTGGATCCTTTCTCAAATAGCAATATTCTAGTTTTCAAAGCAGAAATGCCAAGTGAACTTAATGGATAAGAATGCCAGCTAGAGATATTTGGGAGAGTAGAGAAAATGGCCGGGTTGGCTCCAATTCTAGAAAGCAATTATTTGAGCATGTGATCATTTGTACTGAAGTCAGCTGCTACTGCTTTTGTTTCCCCATTGCAGTGAGTATGGTTTAAATAGTAAAAAAGAGAACAGTATCCCAGAACCTATAGAAACACAGCAACCACCCTCCCCCAACACCCACACACATTGCTTTTGTGCTGTATTCACTCTCTTTCTCAAACTGGAATTCTCTGAGATTCTTTACTCTCATTTTCCTCTGTAAGGAGCATACCTACTGTTTCTCCAGCTGACAAGCTACTTGCTATATATAAATTAGAGTTTCCAGACTAAACATTATTTTGTAGAAAAAAAATGCACATTCAGGTCCACTGAAACATTTTGCAAAATCATGTTTAATTCTGCCAAATATTTTTTGTTCTCTGGTTGCAACTAAACAAATCAAAACTTTTTTCCGCTTTTGAAAGAAACCCGTTAGCTTTTTTTATTAGAAGCAAATTATTTTATTTTTATGAAGTTAAAAAAAAACTTCAAATGAGAAAAGTTTTATTGCATGTCAAACAAGAAAAAAATCAATGGATTGAAAGAAATGTAAATATTGTCTCAAATATTGAAAACTGTTCATTTTGGGCTAATCGAAAACTGTTTTTTTTTTCAGTTTACCAAACAATCCCATTGTTTATTTTTACAGATCTCATGTAAATGCTTCCATTCATGAAAATATTTCAAATTTATATAAATATTTAAATTGCTGTTTTAAAGTCATTATTACGGTGCTAAACTCTTATGTCTTTTGAAAGTTTTCTTTTGTTTAAAACCCCCCAAAGTACTGGGGGAGGGTTGCTTTGTTTGTTTATTTAATATCTTTGAACAAAAAAGGGAGTTGATATCTTCTAAAGTATTCGTACTGAATATTTGTTTCATTAAAAATAGATACTCAGATCACCCACCCATTGAACACCTGGGAAATGCTCAATTTTTATTCCTGCAATCCATAGCTAACTGAATATTATTTTCATTTAAAAGCATTTTACAAAAAATTAGGAAAGGAGATACATTCAGAAGAATAGCATAACATTTTGGACAACTCTTTGCTGATGACCTAGGAAAGATCAGTGAGCATAAGATGACCATTTGGGTAAAATACGCTAAATAAGATGGTCCATAGGATTGTCATTGTTCCAGCTTCTGACAGGCTAAACTTTGCTTTAGGATATCAAACAAATGTTGCAGGCTTGCATGAGTAAATTGAAATGTCTGTGGAAATATTTATGCTGCAGCTTACCATGGACACTACAATATATTTCATGGATGAAACTATATTCAAGAATGCAGAGATAGGTGCACTTGGGTAGATTTTATGGCCCAGTTTTCATCTTTAAGTATACAGATACTTATATCTGCAAGAATATGCAACTTTCAAACATGACAGTTGATATTTTAAAAAAATGACAATGGCTGTATTTATCTTATCTTTGGTATTTCTTGTATTTGGAATGAGAAATAGTGCCCTGTCAAGACCTGAATTTATGCAAGTGCTAAGCGATCTGTTTTTCAGTGACATTCATTATAATATAATGAACCATGATATACAGATAATTACAGGGACAGTGGGAAGGATGAACAGTTCACCAGGGAGATGGTCCACTGTAAGAAGTTTAAAAATCCTCAAGTGATCTTCAGACTGAAACAGTTTAGAGAAATTCTAGCACCCCAGCTCTTTTTCACAATGAAAACTGTTCATCCATCCCCATTTTAACTGAAAATTCTTCTGGCTATCAATTTCTCAAAATCCAAATGAATTATGCATATGTTATGATCATACAGTTTATATTTGTAACAGCGCTATGTTTTCCCACACCATATTCCCCTATATCAACTTTCTGTATAAAGTCAGCATAAGAAAGAAATTCAGGACCTTCAAAGTCACAGAAAACTCAGCCAGAAAACCAATTGAGCATTCCTACTAATTCACACTGAGTAGCACCTAAAAATGCCAGCTATCCCAATGTTTGCTCACTTGAATAAATGTGGTTCAGCCTGAACAAGGGTGGCCGTATTGGGCCATCCACTGTGACATAAAAGCAGTATGTCTGCTCTTGGAACTGGGGGCTATCATTCCTGCTATAGGACACATATTCATGCTAGTGTGAGCAGTCTCACTGCAGCCCAAGATTGGAGGTGTGAGGAGTAAGGGGCAGGTGTGAGGGGCTAGTTGCCGGGAGTACAATCCCAACAGGACTCCCAAGGTTAGATAGTTGGCAGCTAATCTAATCCCATGCTACTTTGGCTAACTCTTTTGTATAAGCGAGAGCTAGCACAAGTATTTCTCTTTTCTTTGGGACTCTCATCCCTAATTCCTGATGTGGAAATACCCTACATATAAGTACATCTTTCATAGCCCAGAAGGCATCACTTCAATACAGAATGTGCAATGTAACGGTTGGATCATTACAACTTTAGGTCAATAAGGTTTAAGAACCTCTTAAATAATCTCTTAAACTATTGATTTGTTATTCCAATGGCCTTTGTTGTTACATAGGTTCTGACCTGCATCCTTCCTGGTCCCATTGTTACTCTTCTAACGCACAGGAATAAAAAGTTGTACAGAAAGGAGAGGAGGGACTTCAGGAAGCACTGGAAGAACAAGGCAGAAAACTTTTTAGTATTGTGCAGTGCCATGTGACTAGCACAGAACACATGTGTAGCATGACAGAAGTTGTGAGAGACTTGGGAGCTCTCTTTCTGCAAAGAAAATCTAGAAGTGCAACTTCCACCAAACAAAAATTTTAAAGTCAGTACAGATAATAGTCCCATAGCTAGATAGTGGTGGCTAGTTTAAGATTAATGGTGAAGTACAAACATAAAAGAAGAAAAAAGGATAGTGATAAATGTAGAATTCACATCGGCAATGCTGAAGAAATCAACAGCAAGGACCAACAAACAAACTCTCAAACTCGAGGGTGTTTACTCATCAGGCAAAATTAGACTGTAGCTGTATCCCAGGGCAACATTACATTTCTGTGTGAGCCTGCCAATATGCAGTTGAATCTTCACTCTGCAGCTGTCCATGATGCCCTACAGTGATAAATGAATACTGGTGTGTTAAATTGGAAGTGCAGAAAACTGCATAGTTTAAAACAAAATTAACAGATAAGGATAGCCTTAAAAATTTTCTCGCGTATAGTAATGATAGCTTGAGGCTGCAGTGAGAAACCTCTAGCTTTTTTTTTCAGCAGCTGCAGCTTCAAAGTTATGACTGCTAAACATTAACACTGTTATGTTTGGTAAACCATGAATACTACTTTCTTGAATTTTTCAGCCAACTCTTCATTCCTAAAATGATTTTAACTTTATTAGTTTTTCAGGTTATAGCTGTATTGTCATTGGTCTTCTCTTCTGAGGAAAGGGCACTTGAGCCCTGTGTGCTACATAACAACACTCCTCTGATAGTGCTTGGGGCTTTTCCTTCTCTGAAGACCCCATGCTGGGTTTACGCACATTTTGTCTGCTAGGGAATTCAGAACCACAGGGCTCTTAGATTGCTCATGTAAAGGAAGTGGCCAGGATTGCTTGTAAAGGCAGTGGCTGGTGAATAACTGATTGCTATTTCTGGCAACAGTTACATCTTCTCTTTCCTTGAAAATCAAGCTTACAGAAAACAAAATGTCCACCAAAGATAATAACCCCAAACAAATCCAGCCAGTTAGCAAATAGAAGAACACAATGGAAGTGAATGTTCCAACAGACAAAGAGGATTATTTTCTTGTACTGGTCATGTCAAAAACAACTGTCTGATTTTTCAATCCCTTTTTGAGCACACTACTGCTACTTCTTTAAAATAAGACCCTCTGCAGTGGTATATTCAGCTACTGGAGTTATCCCTCTACCAGGAGCCTATGTCAGCTGCTCATGGTGTTTTCTTAGTTCATGCTTGACAGAAATATTTTACTCACATCAGAATATAAGCATTGTCAGTGGCATTCTAAATGTCTAGATGATGTTTGTTCCTTCAGTAGCACTGATGGAAGCTATAACAAGTGACGTCAGTACATAGGGTTATAGATGATGCTTTGGTAGCTTGCTGACCACTTTATATTTGAAATCAAGTATTTTCATGCATGTGCAATGGGATAACTGGCATTCTTGCTGCAGTATTTCTTCTGTTTTAGCTTTTTGATGTTTTGGACTTGAATCACTTTGCTGTTAATTATCTTTAGATTGAGGGTTTGCATGTTCTTAAGTCTACGATTTTTGCTCTTCTGCCTATGAGTCTTAGCACTAGTGATGGTAACAAAAAAAATGAAGAATAGGCTCAGTGGTTCAAGGCTAGGGTAAGTGTAGGTAGCACCAGTTAATTCCTCTGCAAAGAGAGACTTGGGAGTGTTTGTGTTATGGGTGTATTGGGGTACTGTTTAGAGAAGGTATAGTTAAGTTTGTGGGCCATTTACCTTAACTTATGGACCAAAAACCAATGCTCCAAAACTGAAGAGTCTATTCATAATAAAAATAGCAAATGAACCATCCAGATTATAAAAGCTCTGACAAAGGAAAAACGGACCTAAGCCAACGCCATCCAACAAAAAGAAGGGAACAGCCTTAGGGTGTGTCTACATAGCAGGGTTTAACTCAAAATAAGCTACGCAAATTGAGCTACATCAACTGCATGGCTTATTTCGAATAGGGAGCGTCTTCGCAGCACTTATTTCGAAATAGAGCACTCTTCCTCCAACTTCCCTTACTCCTCATTCAATGAGGGTTACAGGAGTTGAAGTAAGAAGTCTTCCAGCTTGACAGTATTTCAACATTATTTTGAAATAACTGTCCACTGTGTAGATGCGGACTAAGTTATTTCAAAATAATGCTAGTTATTGTGAAATAATGTTGCTGTGTAGACGTACCCCTAGAGAAGAAAGGGACATCATGAGTAGGTGGATAAATTACTGCACTGATCTATCCAATCACCAGACAAAGAAAGACCCTGGTGTCCTAGACAGTCTAAATTCAACAGAGGATGACTTTGCAATACTATGAAGAAATGGAGGCAACAGAAAAAGCTTAAGAAGGAAAAGGTATTTACAGGTATTTACAACATCCCATCCAAACTGATGAAATTTGGAGGAAAATACTAATGGATATACTTACCAAAATCTGCAACAAGATCTGGCAGAGGCCCGCCACATAGACATAGACATGTTGATTAGTTACTATGGCTTTCTTATGATCAGACATTGGCTCATGTTCCTAATTAAAAATATCCCACACTGGTGTAAACTATTATCTTTATTACCTACTAGCAGTTTAGTCATTGCATCATTCTATCTCATGATATCTTATGATCTAGAATTACTCTTGGTTAGCTATTTATGATTTTTAGGCCTGATGCCTTAATTAGTTTGGCTAAGCTATTTTCTTAGACCTATCCAAGGGTGGTAAATAATTTTTGATGAGAGGACATTCCAAGAATTTGGTAAGAAGTAAGGGCATGCACTTTTCTATGATATTAATGGAAGGGCTGTAGGGTTTGGGACAGAGTTGGGGTAAAGGAAGGAACTCTATGTAAAGGATTGGGGTGCAGGAGGAGATGTGGGTTTTGGGAGGCATTTTGGATTCAGGAAGGTTTTGTGACCGAGTGTAGTTATTGGGTGTCACCCCAATGATGTATTTAAATGGGAGTATTCTAGATTTCATACTTGCACAGTAGTCTTGAGCACTAAACCTGCTAGTAACACATGCGTGGTTGGTGACAGAAGGTACCTACATTTTTTTAACATGTTCTGCTCTTTTCTGTCTCCTTTTCCCTAATAGCCATTCAGTTAATCACCCCCAGTACCTCCCACTCCTGCTGCTTTTTTCTATATCAAATTACAGTTGAGAACACAGGTGATAAGATTCACTGTGGCTATTATAGTGGAGAGCAAAGCTCTTTTAAATTTAGGGGATGTTAAAGTAACATTTTATAATGACCTCAAGAGCTTGAGGGAGTGACCTTTGGTTATTAGAGGCCACTATTATATTCCTACTTAAATAATTTTAAATGGCATGACCATGAACTCAGCATAGTACCCAGTGCAGAAGCACATGGATACAAAATCTAACATATGCTCTTGTTTTGTTATGCCCACTACTTCTGATAACGTTATTTTTATAATATTGTATTACTTCCCCAGCACATATGACAAAATCTTTTTTCAGAAGCTTCAGGAGGTAGCCGAGTTAGTCTGTACAGGATAAAGTTTATTTTAAATCTTTTTTGTTACACCCTAGACCTTCACTGAGGTTTTCAGGGTTGCAAAGTGATAACCAAGATCAAACATTATATTTTTAGATTTCATTGGTTCTTTCATCACAGATTTTAATTTATATACCTCAGAATGAATCTCAATATATAATGTAATGCATAGCAAATAGGTCGTGGACAAAAATATCTTCAACATAACATGACTTGCAGTTTTTCTACAGGATGAAATGCCGTTGGAATATCCAAGATAATCTCAAAAAAAAGAACTGAACTGTTAGTGTCATAGGCCCAAATCTTGAACACAGAGCTCAATCCAAATAACAGGCTGTGTTCAGGGTATATCCATGGGAGTAAGATGCTACTCCAGCCCCAGGGCTGTAGAAGTCTCTAATGTCCTACTCCCTTACAAGAGATGAAGTGCTTGTGAATCTACATAGGCCGCACTCTGATCCCTGCCTACACCCCCTTTGTGACTCAGTGCACAGTGACATAAGATTCTCCAGAGAATAGGCTTCGTGGTACAGGCTTGTCTTTCAAGCCCCACTCTGGCTCCTTGCATCTTCTCCTTCCAGCATGCAGTGTAACCACACTTATTCTACTGCTCCAAACCCTCCATGGAGTTGGGGTGCAAGAGTAAGGCCCATTTATTTGACACTGGGACTTCAAAACTGGAAATAACCAGTAATTGAAGTTAAAAACAAAAGTAGCTCACATCAGTGCAGTAGTGCAGGACTATGCAAAATTAACTCTAATTTTAACAAGATATTTCTTCTTTACTCTGCTCTTTCATTACTCTTATGAATTTCAGTCTAAAATTTAATGTTATTTTATTTTTGCGAGTGTTGTCAAAAAGGGTTCCATTAATTTACATTAACCAAAGACTCTCCTTTGAGAATCCTGTTTGAAATTAATAGGATTTGATTGCTCGCACTTCCATATGCAAGTTAATGTGATCTAACAGGCACTGCATCTGCACACAAACACTGTGTGAAATTATAATTACAACTAGTAAGTAGAGCAAGAGAAGCAAATTTTGTCTAATTTTTATGGAAGCTTTTTGACTCCTGATTTTTTTCCATTTCATACACCCGTTACTTCTATCTGTTATGGGAGTGTTGGCAATCACTAGGGTACAATGTAGACTGAAAACAATCCTATTGCTCATTACCTTCAGTCTGGCTAAGTGAAAAGCTTTTGCTGCGGTTTGCGTTAAGGTACAAATTTATCCATACGCCCCCATTCAGTTACTCACATGCTTAAATTTAAATATGAGGCTAAGAGCTTTTTTTAGTTGGGGCCTAACTGTTGTGTAGCAAAATTCACCAACTGCTAAATATCTCTAAAGCATAGTAGAGGGTAACATCACTAGTGCTATTCCATTATCCTACAAAAAGCTATTTATCACCATATACTGATTTATAAATTAAGTAGTTAGAGTTTTGAAACTGAAACATAAGCCTCGCTCACAAAGTGTTTAAATCACAGTGATATTAAATAGTGGTATGAAAAGGAATAGGACTATCCTTGGAGGTTTTTACTTTGTGGGTGGTCCAAAACCAATATTTGGACACCTTTTGGTTTCATTTTTAGACTATTTCTTCATACAATGACAATATTTTAAACCAGGGCTACTCAACACGCGGCCCGTGGGCCTCATGCGGCCTGTGGCCCATTTTTTTGCAGCCCGCAGGGCAATGTGAGTTTACGCGGGGCACAACACGTGGCCCGCGGGTGGGATCCTTTGAACACGGCCTCCACTGGGAACACACTCCACAAAAGAAGTCAATATAATGGTCTTCTGTTGATATACGTTTTAGTAGTTAAATTCCTGGACTGTCATTGCTCATTAAAAGTGCTGTCATATGGGTGGAAATCAGGTAAATATTGCATTTTATTAATATCAGCAGAACTGACTTAAATGGGGTCTGCATGTTGTGTAGCCTTGCCTTAATCTTTGTATTCATGCCCGTCAATGTGAAAGAAGCTATTTTTATGTATTTGAATATATATTTGCATGTATATGCCACCACACTTAAGTTGTGGCACTCGGTATGTGCTGTGGCCCCCAGGGCTTCCAAAGTTGAGTAGCCCTGTTCTAAACTGATTGTTAGTGAACAATTGTGATTATGATGCATTAGTTAAGAGAAGTCCTTTAGCTGAAGATGTTTGAAGTGATGAGGACTTTGATCAGTTGAAACACTGAGTACTAATTCTAAAAAATTATATTTTTTAAAAGAAAATCTGGTTAAATATTTTTGTGGATTATTTAATATTATTTTTGTAATTTTTTTCACACTACTATTCTGACAAGCTGTGCTGATTTGCAAGGAGACTAATACTATCCTAATACTGTCCTATTTTATTATAAAGAAAGATCACTTAAGACTTCAGAGCTAAAATTATGACCTTTTTTATTTCGAGACAATGTTTAATGGTATTTAGTATGTGAACTAAAGTATTTCACAATCAGATGTAATTTTAATTCTCATATGTTTTCCATAAAACACATACTGCTTGTACCTCCAAAAAACAGCACTCTCGGTCCAGCAACATCCCTTGTCCGGCTGGCCCAGAGATGCTCATGGACCAGAGAACCCAGGAGCCTAAGGGCAGGAGGGACAGCCGGGCCAGGGCAATTGGGTTGGCAGCCCAGCTGGGGGCAGCGCGGGACCAGGGCCAGAACCCAGTGGCAGCCGTCAGCAATCTGTGGCAGCGCAGGGTGAGACTGGAGTCCCCCCGGCAGCATGGATCAGCACAGGGCTGGAGTTTCCTGGCACCCCTAGGAGTGGGGGGCCACAGCACTGTCGCAGCCCATGGGAGCTTGGGGCTGGAGTTGAGCCCTGCGGCAGCCCAGGGACAGAGCCCCGCAGCAACCTGCTGGAGCACGATGCTGGAACCAGAGCCCCTCTCCCCTCCCGCAGCCCCCTGGAACATGGGCCTGGAGCTGGAGCCCCACAGAGCCTGCTGGAGTGTGGGGCCAGGGCCAGAGCCTGAGCCCCGTGTCTGCCCCTGGATTCACAGGGCTGGATCCCCGCAGCAGGAGCTGGAGTCTGTGCTGCCCAGGGAGCTGGCAGCAGCTGGGCAAGCAGCCCAGCCAGGTTGGGAGGAGGCAAGGCAGGGTGCTTCCTGGGGCAGCCTGTCAATGGCAGTGATGGGGCTTGGGGCAGGTGGGAGGAGACTATCCCTGGTCTGACAAATTCTCTCATTCTGAACCAGTCAGATCCCCACCGTGCCGGACCAGGGAGGTCCAACCTATATCTTAAATATATATATTTGAAATTAGGATCTTTTACAGAGTGTGAGTCCATGATATAGCAGAAATGGACAAGACAGTATTTTTAAGTTAATGTTTCTTTTAAACTTATAACAGAAGGATACTGTAGACTAGTGAATTTTTTTGAGGTAGCTCATAATCTGCAGAGGTTTCTGGAAATACGTGCATACTGGAAAAGCTCTTAAGCTTACACAGGTAATAGCATAGTTATTCCCATGCTAATATTACATGTACTTATTTGCATATCACTCCCAAAGTAGTAATTTGAAACCTAATTTTCCTTGTTCAAGAATATATTTGGATGGTTTATGCTGAAATGAAAGTCTTTCACACATCATAATGAGCTTTATGACAGATTAAGCTGACGGCCTCCTATTACAGGAAGAAAAAAAAGTTGGTTTCTTTTTCACTGTCAGCTGCTAAAATCAAAGTTGCCTGGAAAATACACATGTTCACGAGATTGTGGCTGAATAGTATTCATGTCCCAGAAACCTAAAATATATTAGTTGGTAGGATGCCCCTAGTATAATGTGAATGGAAATATTTGCCCTCTCACTTTAGGGAAAATGTGGAAAGGAATGATTTTAAAGTCAATTGCAAACACTGTTAGTCTCATGGTGGGGTGTAGACCTTGTGAGCCGAAACTGAATGTGTGTTTTATGTAGTATCTGTGTCCTTTGGGAATTCCAAGGAATAGCATTTGCTCTCAAGTGTTTTTTCAACAATTTCCAATAAAACCCCCAAACATGACTGTTATTCTGAACAATCACATACAACTCACAGTTCCAGGAGAGGAAAGAGAGAGAAATGAATGTCCAGTGATTCAGATATTGACCCTGATCCTGCAATGCACTCTTCCATTAGCATAGGGGACTGTGGAGTTCTGCAGTGTTGACTGGCAGGTGTGGGGTTCTCTTTTTATTTTTTGTCACACTCCTACCTGACATAGCTAAACCTTAAATGGGTACTTAACTAAGCTGGGTGTATTGATAGTGGTGGGAGTAAGAATAAAAGTGTATTTTAAGGAGAGCTTTGAAGAGAGGGCTTGCGGAGCATATTGGAAGAAAATACTAAAGACAAGGGGTAGGATATGGGTGCAGTGTTTCTATACAATTTGGTTTTCAATTTCAACTTGGATGAGGATCTCAGCTGAAAAATAAATGTTACTATTTAATGTGATACTTTTTGTTACTACTTATTCATCAGCATTTCTGTAGACACATGGAGATGATTCATCATTCCTGGCAGAATTTTATTATACAAATTAGACACCTCTGACAAGAAAACAGGTGTATTTCTACAATATTTATCAGTACAGTATATTCATGCAGTAGGCAGGCCATTCTGAGGTTAAACACCACCCCTGGCAAATTCTAATTTAATCCCTAAATTACCTCCATATACTACTGCACTCTCAGTGTTTCTGCCTGGTTTCATTCAAGTAGCTGCAGCTTCTTTGGTTTTGTTTCAGGCTGTGCTTCAGGCAACTTCAATAGATACCATTGCAGTGCTGAAGCCTGAAGCTGCAATCAGGGCTTAAAACACCATGTTTTAATTCATGGGTTTATGATATCTTGTGAAATCCCTGTAGGACTTTGCTTCCTGTGGAATTTCAACTCATAATTTAGTGGTATTTAAACAAACAAACACATTTGTTGCATTTGCTGTTCTGCATGTGCACCACACCCCTCTCATTTTCATCAACCTGCAAACATTCTGGGAGGGGTTATGGGTGGAACACATGATTCCAGGTTCCTTTGGAATTGCTGATCATTAGTGACTCCTGTAAACTCGTACATGCCTGTTACATAAACACTGAAAATTTCTTTCCAGTTTTTATTTTAGTTTTTTAAAATCACACCTACATGTCTTCCCTTAAACAAAATGAAAGGGTTGAAGGACAGAGACAGAAATTTTGACCCAGATACAGAAAGGGATGTGGGTGTTACAATGTCTAATTTTTGGGTACTGGGAACATAACCTGAACAACAATAGGTTAGTCTTCTACACTCCCTATGCAATGAATGGGAGAGATAGGCACTTATGGGCCAGAAAGAATGAGCAAGAAGAACTCTACAGCCAGGAGGTTAAAGCAACCACTTGGAAGAGGGATACCCAGCTTCCAAGCCCGTTATTTATCCAAACTGGAATAGCTTCAACAGGAGAGATGGAGGCACCCTAACACAGCGGTTAATCAACTCTCTTGAGCAGTGCAAGTGTATTCAAATCATTCCTCTGCAGAATCCCAAGTTCTGCTACAGGCTGGGGACCAACTGGTTAAGCAGCAGTTCTTCAGAAAAGGAGCTGGGGATTACCGTGGACGAGAAGCTGGATATGAGTCAACAGTGTGCCCTTGTAAGCAAGAAGGCTAATGGCATATTGGGGTATATTAGTAGGAGCACTGCCAGTAGATCTAGGGAAGTGATTATTCCCCTTTATTTGGCACTGGTGAAGCCACATCTGGATTATTGTGTCCACTTCTGGGGCCTTTGTTAGAAAAGGAGGTGGGCGCATTGGAAAGAGTCCAGCAAAGGGCAACAAAAATGATTAGGGGGCTGAAGCACATGACTTATGAGGAGAGGCTGAGAGATTTGGGATTATTTAGTCCATAGAAGAGAAGGGTAAAGGGGGATTTGATAGCAGCCTTCAACTACCTGAAGGGGGGTTCCAAAGAGGATTGAGAGAGGCTGTTCTCAGTAGTGATGGATGACAGAATGAAGAGCAATGGTCTCAAGATGCAGTGGGGGAGGTCTAGGTTGGATGTTAGGAAAAACTCTTTTCCTAGGAGGATGGTGAAGCACTGGAATGGGCTACCTAGGGAGGTGGTGGAATCTCCGTCCCTAGAGATTTTTAAGTCTCGGCTTGAGAAAGACCTGCTTGGGATGATTTAGTTGAGACTGGTCCAGCTTTGAGCAGGGGATTGGACTCGAAAACGTTATGAGGTCTCTTCCAACCCTGATTCTATGATTATATAGAGGTGAGACTAGAATCTGGGATTCCAACATCTCAAGTGAGCATTCTACTCTCGAGTGAACGTTATAAGAGAGGCAGCATAACCTCCTCTTTCTCCAGCTGGACTTTGAATATCCTCCAATCTGATGGGCATGCTTGGAGCATAGCTACTCCATTGGGCCCTGCAGATGAACCAGACACTCCCTCACCTTCTTTCTCCTGGTTTGAGAATCGTGCTTGGGGTGAGGCGTGAGATAGGAACCTAGTGCTAGACAACAGTGCACATGCCCAGATGCAGAAACATGAGCACCAAGGAAACCCTTACAGTGAAAATTGAGGTGCCTTCGGGGTCAGGCAGCAGCTGAGTGGGAGTTTTGTGGTTCACAATAGCACCTAAATCTAGGGTTTAGGCACCTGAGTATCTTTGCAGATCTCAACTTAAGTAGATTGATGAAGGAGGGGTGCCTATAATATAATAGATGGGGATTATTCATTATATTCATTGTGGGAAAATGTAGAACCAAATAGACTAGGGACTAATGGAAAATTGAAACAATAAATGGGAGCAAAGAACAGAGAATTAGGGTGATTTAAATATGGCAGCCTGAAAATTTAATAGAAGTGGGGATGAACAAGCAAAATTGATGAACTAGTCAAAGAGAAACATAGAAATGGTGAGAATGGGTGAGAATGGATTGAAAAGAACCAATAAACTAGTGACAAGGTATGGGACAAATATGGCTTGTGGGGAGAGGACAGAGAACGGATTCTTGGTGTGGGTATAGTGTTGCCAAAGCATTTCTTTTTCCAGAAGAGGCAATCATGCTTCAAGGTGTCGGGCCAGAATGGAGAGGGAAAGAAAGTTAAAAAATGAGTTGATGAAAGAATAGAAAGGAAGGGGGAAGTAGTTGAAAGTACAGGAATGTAAGTTAGACAGAGAAGGAAGGAGAGATTGACAGATGGGAAGAAGGAAAGAGAGATTTGAAACTTAGAACAAGAAAGTGAGGAAAGAATGAAAGATTATAGAGATAGGAGAACAGGGCAGAGATTTTTATATATGCTTTCAAATTCATAAAGGTGCATGGGTCTCTTTGCTTTTTTGGTGTAGAGTGTTTGTTAGTAACATCGCAGAACACAATTTGCTTCAGGCAAGTTAGTCCTATAAAAAGTTCATGTTAAATACACAGTAGACCTTCTTTTCTGTATATAAAATTGTTCTTTGAAATACCATTGGCCTGCAATTACTTTTCATGCAGCTGAAGACATTAGCAAGGATGAACAAGTTTGTGTTGTAATGTATAAAGGTCCAGCTTCATTAAAATATATTAGTGAATTCTTTAATATGGGATGAGGAGAGTAGATAATTGTAATTGTGACAGAGTAATCACAATTGTGGGGGTGGAGTTGCATATTTTAGACCTTTTTCCTCTCTACCTTATGGAAGTTTCTGTAATTTATAAAACTTTTATATTGCATGTGGCATTATTATGGGAATAAATATGATATACATGCAATATGAAAGATTGCCTTGTTTCCCTCTGCCCCACTTTATGACTATTTATGCTATAGCATTTTTCTGTTCTTTCTTTGTATTTTTACTGGGGAATCAAATGAACATCAGAGATTGATGGTGCCTGGGAAGCAGTTGAATTGCCTTAACAACAATTAACCAGAAAAGGCAGGGGCTAATTGCCCTGATTTAATCCTGAAAGGCCAGCTGAGGCTTACTGACTAATGTGTGGCCAACAAGGACAGGAGAAGGGCCATATAAAAATAGCTCTCCTTAGTCTGAGTATGGACTATTTAAATTCTTAAAGCTATAGGCATCCTAACTCTGAATGCTGGGCAGTAAGTTTCTTGTAGTGGGGCTAATCTTAGGGTACTGCAGGATAATGACTTGGTTGGAAAGCCTACATTTTGGCTTTTGTGTTTGGACTGTTTAGAGCATGTGTTTTCCCAGAGTGGGGAAAGATGAATAAAACTTAATTAACCCTAACAGACAAAGTACCCGTGACTTGTTTTAATCAAGTCAGAGCCACTGCTCAAGTTGTATCCGGAATAATAAAGTTAGCAGTTAGTGGTGCAAAACCTCTTTCTTTCGGTGAGCATCTAGTTTATCTATAGAAATAGATGTTAGGATGCAATGCACAGAGGTATTTAGGTTCCTAAGTTTGCCTACCCCTCAAGCCATGTAAGCTCACTAGGTGCCCAGAGTTTTACCCGTAAGTTTGTACACTGCAGACTCCTAGGCATCTGAAAGGCAGGCCACTATCTCCTATCTTTGTATGCATCCTGCTATATCTTCACTGTCCCCTAACAGATATGCACAGTGACTCACAAACTGGGCAAGATGGGTGTTTGGCTTCCCAAGTCATATGTGGTGGTCTGAGCAGGCGGTGTGTGCAGAAGCCATGCACTGGATTGGACTTGACAGGTAAGTTAATACTAAAGAGCCTAATGTGATTTTTCACAAGATGGTGAACACAAATGCAAGTCCGTAGAGAATTTGGGTACTCATAGGATGTGTCTAGACTACATGGCTCCGTCGACGGAGCCATGTAAAGTAGTTTACTCGACATAGTCAATGAAGCAGGGATTTAAATAATCCCCGCTTCATTAAAATAAAAATGGCCGCCGCGCTGTGCCGACAATCAGGTGATCCGGCACAGTGCGGCAGTCTAGACGCGGTGCGGTCGAGAAGGGAAGCCTTTGTCGACCGCTCCGGTATGCCTCATGAAACGAGGTTTACCGGAGCTGTCGACAAAGGCTTCCCTTGTCGACTGTGCCGCGTCTAGACTGCCGCGCTGTGCCGGATCAGCTGATTGTCGGCACAGCATGGTGGCCATTTTTATTTTAATGAAGCGGGGATTATTTAAATCCCTGCTTCATTGACTATGTCGAGTAAACTACTTTACATGGATCCGTTGACGGAGCCATGTAGTCTAGACACACACACAGTTTGATGGTAGCTAAATATGGGTTTTGAGGTTCTCCATGATGCATAAAGTGGCAGTTGGCTGCACAAGTCTCTTTGTGGACTTTTTAGATCTATTAGATGAGTACATGCTTTTCTCAGAGGAGGAGGAGGGAATGAAATTGCTGAAGGCACACTTTTTCTCCTATTGTCACTCTCTTCAACAAAATATTTCTACTGTGACACTATTGGCATTATTTAAGTATTTCTTTCCTTTTCTACATCATCATCTTCAAACATCTCTGTGTTCAAATATTGGGCAAAGACTGTGAAAGCCTCCATTTCTGAAGAAAGTCATCTTTCTGTCAGCTTCACTTTCAATTCTGTGACTGACATATTGTATACAGAAACCAAGGCATAGTTTCATTTTTACTCTTATGATCATGTAGATTTTCATTTGGGAAAATTAATAAAATATATATCAAAATGCAAAACCAGAAAGCAACCTAATATAACAAGCCCCCATTTTTGCATTCCCTCAGACATGGATCTCCTCCCCAGATTTTTTCATTTTTACTTTGGCATCTTCTCACATAGTCATAAAACACTGCATATGGCACTGAATTTAACGAGAATGGGTTTGCAATGGCAGAACAAATATAATGATGCCAGTTAGCATTTCAAAACTGAGAGATGACTGGCCATCTGGGAAAAGGAGTAATTTAAGGTCAACACATGAATAATAATAAAAGCTAAGGCCCACTTTTCTCAGCTGTAGATGTTATTCTGCCAAAAGATTGATATTAAGTACAAAATCCAAGTATTGTGCCTTCCAGCAGTAATTCATTCATGAATTTCAGTTGCTCTCTCATATTATTTTTGTTCCAAGCCCATGGCTGTTGCAGAATAAAAGCAAGCATGGAGCTAATTCCAGAGCAGTGAGTGGTGTACCTGCTTTTCCATGTATAATAGAGAGTAGAATTGATAATGTGATAGAAAATTTATCTTATTAGTAACAGCAGAAGGGGGTACAACCTGTTGGACTACCTACATTTTCCTTCCAAAATAATTTTGTTAAGCCTGGCTAACTTGAATGGTTCAGTGGAGATTTCACTCCTTGGAAATTGTTACATTTAGGTTTTTGTTTGCTGTTGCAGAATAGAAATAAGGCCAGCTAGTCCACTTCCTTTATCAAAATAGAATGTTTGTTGGATATTCATACAAAATGAACCTATGGTAGTAGAATAAGGGAAGCAACTACAGAATTGAGCTTGCTTATTGCTATTGATAACACTGCTCTACAGCCAAAATGCTTCTGAAATAAATGTAATCAAACTTTACTAATTTTGGGTCACTGAGAACGAAAATGATGCTTAAAATTGTTGATTGGCTCTAGTTTTCAAGATATGCTATTGGGTCAGTATATATGACCCTTGACCTGGGAATGGCGGAGGATAAGTGAGTTATAAAGGGAAGGGATCTCAATTTAAACCAGAAATGACTAAAATACATCTTTGACTGGATCTATGAATAAATCTATGACTGGGTTTGGACAGTACTTGCTTTTTAGGCAAAACAATGAATGATGCAATCTGAAGCTGGTATTGCATCATACATGATATGAATTGCATCATGTTATTCCTAGAAGTCATGGATGATGCAATCATAACGAAGCTTACATCACTCTGCTGAACAAATTGCCCTATATCAGCTCTAGAAATCATACAGTGTTGTGCTCTCTTATTTGTCAGTGTTTGATTTTGCAAAGGGACACATTTCTGTTTAGCTAAAGTGAGCAGAGATGCCTCGTACTTGTGTGAACAGTGCAGATAACTTCTGCTATGTTTGTGGTGAAGTGACTTTTGCATCACAAAAGCACAGTATAACCACTATGGTTAAGAAAGCCTATCACCTTTATTTTGGCTGCAAAATTGGAGATCAGGACAAGAGATGGGCCCCACACATATGCTGCAACACTTGTGCAACAAATCTTCGCCAGTGGTTGAACAGAAAAGGAAATCTATGCCTTTTGCAGTGCCAATGATTTGGAGAGAGCCAACAGATCATACCAGCAATTGTTACTTCTTCATGGTGCCTCCAGTTGGGAAAGGTGTGTCAAAGAAGAAAAAGTGGACTGTGCATTATCCAAACATTCCATCAGCTAGACGCCCAGTACCCCACAGAGAAGGACTGCTGGTTCCTGATGCACCAGAATCATTCTCACTTGAGTCAGACGAGGAAGAGGAAGAGGATGAAACTTCTGGTCCTGAACCATCAATGTCACAGGACCCACATTTTCTCCCATCCTCCTCCTCTGAATCACACCTCATAACACAAGGTGAACTGAATGACCTTGTCAGGGATTTGGAACTACCCAAGAGTAAGGCAGAGCTGTTGGGCTCCAGACAACAGCAGTGGAATCTCCTGGCAGGTGATGTTAGGGTTTCCATGTTCCATGACTGTCAAAAGGATCTTGTCCCATTCTTCTTCATGGAAGGTGATCTTGTAGCCTGCAACAACATCAATGGTGTGATGGCAGCCCTCAACATCGTTCACGATCCAGATGAGTGGAGACTGTTCATTGATTCATCGAAGACGAGTCTTAAAGCTGTTTTGCTGCATAATGGCAATGCTTTGCCATCAATTCCAGTTGGTCATGCAGTCCATATGAAGGAAACCTATGACAACATGAAACAACTTTTGAGGTGCATAAACTATGACCAACATCAGTGGCAGCTTTGTGGCAATTTGAAGGTTGTTGCTCTCTTGCTTGGTCTGCAGACTGGATACACAAAGTACTGCTGTTTTCTCTGCGAATGGGATAGTCGTGCAAGAGATTCCCATTACATCAAGATAGATTGGCCACTCCGACAGTCATTGGAGCCTGGGAGGAAAAGTGTTCAGCATCCACCACTTGTTGAATCAAGGAAGATTTTGTTCCCACCCTTACACATCAAGCTGGGTCTGATGAAGAACTTTGTCAAGGCCATGGACAAAACACAAGCAGCTTTTAAGTACCTCCATGGAAAATTTCCAAGGTTAAGGGAAGCTAAGATAAAGGAAGGTGTCTTTGTTGGTCCTCAGATTCGTGAACTTCTTCGAGATGATGCATTTGACCAGGCACTGCGTGGCAAGGGAAAGACGGCATGGAAAGCCTTCCAGTTAGTGGCAATAAATTTTCTCAGAAACAACAAGGCAGACAACTACAGGTTGTTGGTGGAAAACCTCCTCAAGGCATACAAAAGCTTTGGTTGCAACATGTCACTAAAGATACATTTTTTGCACTCTCGTCTAGATTTTTTTCCACCGAACTGCGGAGCAGTGAGCGATGAGCACGGCAAGTGATTTCACCAGGACATTGCAACAATGGAGAAACGCTATCAGGGCAAATGGAGCCCATCAATGCTTGCATTGCTTGCAATGCTTGGCACTATTGCTGGACAGTGACAAGAGATGCTCCATTTAATGAATCCAAGAGACAAGCCAAGAAGCGCCGAGTAGACACTGAATAGGACTAAACTATGTACATAATAGTTTTTTGCCTTTTGTTTCATAATAAATGTTATTTATATAACCCTTTTGCTGATTTTTAAAGTGTTGCATAAACAGGACAGGTGAAATATTATCATGTAAAGCAACCATAAACACATGAAAAGACCTAGGTTTACAATTTATGATTAAAACTCTACTATGTACACAATATACATAGACGTAAAATGTAAAAACTTAAATATCTTGGAAACAGTAGCCAATCAGTTGTTTTAATTGTCATATTTGAATTCAGCACATCAAAATACATAATAAATAGCACATTTTATCTCTGAAGGAGACGACTTCTAAAAAATTGTAGACCAGTGTAATCATTAATGTTTGGGGGCGGACGGGTTGGTTCTACTTTGCCTAGATAAGTGATCTATTTTATGTTGCATGTTTTTAATAAAACCAGGTCAAATAGAATATTTGGAGATTCTTTGTTGCTCATGAGATTGGAAATGAAATATGGGTAATTTTGCCTCTAGCTCACTGGTTAGTTTAGAATTTTACTTGGGTATACATTGACTGAAGTTCTTTATCTGCTCCAAAATAGTTGGTTATTTATGTGAATTGAGTAGGCAGCACTGGTCCCAGGCCCTCTTAAAATAAGTGCTCATGTTACTTAAAAGGCGAAAGTATTGCCTAGTGTGGCATTTCCCAAACTTGTGTTGTTTTAAAGGTCAACCTATATTCATTTATATAGCTGTGACTATCTCGTGTGGGTCCCACAAGTTGGGAAATGCTGGCTTAATGGTTAAACAGAGGGTAGAAGGGCTGGGTTCTTGTCTGAGAGACCTTCCTGAGATAATATAATGCTCAAGACCTTGTTCTTTGATATGAAGACAGTAATCTTTTGGATATTACCCAATTTGATAATCAGCAGTTGTCATTTCTGAAATATAAAAGACAAATAGGTGTAATATGAATCCATAATAATCTGTTTGCTGATATTATAGCCTCTCATTATACACACAAAATTTTTGTATGCTTTCTGTCATTGTTTTATATTACCTACAGTCTGCACCAATTGCTCTTTATCTTAATAATTACCAATTGAATATGATCTTTAACAAGATGATGAAAGAAACATATCATACAGTATTTGGTTCAACACATTATGTACATTTATTTCCTCTACAGTTATGTAAAACAACATAAGTATTCAAAAAAAATGCAGTAATCTTCATTTTTCTTATATTGTAGCTAGGAACTATGCATATCTTATTATATTTGTTATCCCATCTCCCAACGCCCACCCACATCTGCTTGACTATCATTTCCTCACGCTATGTCTTGTTTTTCGATTGTAAGCTCTTTGAGGCAGGGATGGTTCTTCTTTATGGGTATGTCTAGACTACATGCCTCTGGCGACATCAAAGGAATTTGTTGACCTCCCTGGTATGCCTTGTGGGATGAGGTTTACTGGGGAGGTCGACAAATGCCTTTGATGTCGACCGCGGAGCGTCCATACTAGCGCGCTGAGCCGACAAACAGCTGATCGGCTCAGCGCAGCAGCCATTTTAATTTTAATGAAGTGGCGATTATTTAAATAGCCGCTTCATTTTCCTATGCCGGGTAGCCTTATCTACATGCCTCTGTCACCAGAGGCTGATCTAGGTGGCCAGCACTAGTACAATATAAATGTTAATAACCAGCTCGCAACCACTCAACTTCTTGGTATTTTAGAGATTCTTAGAGTCACATACAATTTTATGTGGACAAACCAGAGGGAGCCCAGAGGAGAGCAACAAATATTATAAAAGGGCTAGAAAACCTGACCAGTGAGGAAAGGTTTAAAAAACTGAGCATGTGTAGTCTTGAGAAAAGATGATTTGGTGCTGGTGGGGAAGACTTTATAACAGTCTTCACATGTGTTAAGGGTTGTTATAACTATGTCAGTGATCATTTGTTCTCCATGCCCTGAGAAGATAGGAACAGAAGTAAGCCCTGGTCTACACTAGGGAATTATTTCAAAATAATTCTCCTTATTTTGAAATAACAAGTGGAGCATCCACACTATCAAGCCTATTATTTCAAAATAATGGGCTGGTTATTTCAAAATAATAACACCTGCTTTCCACGAGGAATAATGCTAATTTTGAAAGAATTATTTAAAAATAGTAGTAGTGTGGATGCTGTGGTGCTGCTATTTCAAAATAACTACTTTCCAGAGTAATTCAAAGTAATTACTTCCCAGTGCTTCTTGGGGCTCGATGTCGAGGTAGCGTGTCCACATTAATGGAGCCTGCCTCGGACTAATTTTGAGGCTTTCCCGTAGTGTGGACATTCTATTTCAATTTTGTTATTTCTGGAGTTATTATTTCAAAATAAGTTATTGTATAATAAGTGTAGACATGCCTTCAGAAGATTAACCTGCGGCAGATTTAGGTTAGATCTTAGAAAGTATAGTGAAGCTCTGGAATAGGCTTCTAAGGGAGACTGTGAAATTCTTATTATTGGAGATTTTTAAGAACAAGTTAGACAAACATCTTTCAGAGATGGTCTAGGTTTATGTGGTCCTGCTTCAGCATGCTGGGCTAGACTTAACAAGAACAGTCCTAGATTTCTATGATTTTATATTTTGCTGCTTAATATAGTAAAAAACAATAGAATTAAGATAAGCCCATGTCAATGGAACTTTTAGATTCAGTACAGAGCTTGCCAGATGTAAGTACAGTTAGCAGAGGCCTAACTCAGATAACTTTTTTCTGTGTTTTCTGAAAAAGAGATATAGGAATAATTTGAAATGAAAGTTTCTCTTTAAACTCTTGTGCTTCTGGATAATTTACTAATAAAAGTGTTACAGACTGACACTAAATCTGTCCTTCTGTCTAAATATGGCCTTGTTTACACAGGAGAAAGGTTTGCCAATTTAGCTATAACAACAAATGATGTGACTGGAAGTACATCTCATAAAGGTACATTTGTACTTTTGCAAATATATCTTAATTGGTTGCCTGAACAAAATATACTAATCTGAATAAAACAACTTTTGCTGATATAGATGTGTCTACCATATGGATTTTGCTGGTAAAAACATAACAAAAAAAGTTTCATGTCCTATCAAGATTGATATCTAATAAGAAGATGATAGAGTAGAGAGATCTTTTCCTGTCCACAGGGGGCTGCTGTTTCTGACCATTTTCTCCTGGAAAAGATATTCTTTGGGAAATATACCTGGAAAACATAGTTAACCATAAGTGATTAATTTGAGGTTGATCTGATGGATGTCTGAAAATTAAGATCAGCCAAGCCATTGCTGATGAGATCTTAAGGTACATCAGTGTGACAAAATCTCTTGAGCATCTTTCAAAGACTGCAGGAGCCCTTCTCCAAGCACAAAATGGTCCCACTGACTTGTAGCTGTACATTGGATTAACCTTTTCATTAGACAGCTAATATGATGGCTGCAGTTATGCACAATCAATCCTTTCTCAGCTGGGCATGTAAATCTATGGAATTTTCAGACAACAGTTTTCAAAGGCTTATTATGTTGTGAAATCAAAACATATTTCCTGCAGGTTGATGAAAGGCACTGATGCTTACTGAAGTTCTTTTTTGAAGTTTCAGCTTTCAAATGAATCTCTTTTGACTATGGACTTATTTGAAAAAAAATGTTACTAGATTTTTTTTTAACAGTTGGAAAAATGCAGATTTCTGACTCATGTAATATTCAAAATGGTGGATGAGAATCTGCTCAAAATTACGAAAAGAAAAAGAAAGAGAGTGAGTCAGAGAGAGAGAGACACCAAATTTGGAAACATTTTGAAAATTATAGCCAGAATAGTAAAAGTTTCTGAAAGTTCCAGAATGATTGAAGATAAGTGTTACAATGGGAATGATATGGAATTTGAACTACAGTGCTTGTTTTCACTTCCAATGAAGTGGCTTATAACTAGAGCTCTGAAATCATGATGCGTAGATACCTTGAGGTCTCTGCAAAGCATTTTTTTATTCCAAAAACTGCTTCTGTCACAATGGTGAAACAACTGTCAGTCTTCATGAAGTGGTATTTCCAGAAGGCTGTGGTACTACTTTGCATCCTTTATGGCAACTTTTTGTCTTTGATGGATTTTTTTATTTAAATTAATCTGTGATCACCTACTGTTACTGACCTCCAAACTGGGGATAACTACAATGAGGTTTCCTAAAGATTTTCAAATAGCTGCAAATATGGTTATTAGGAAGTTTTGGCTTTAAGAAATATTGTGTTAGGCCCACATATGTAAAAGAATTTAACCCCGCCCCCCCCACTTCCATTGATGCCCAGGAGAGAGACAAGATGGGCTGGAACAGACGGGTATGGGGTATCTGAACTTCTAGCCCCCAGGGGGGAGGTGCTAGGACCACCAGGGCATTGTGGGAAGTGTCTTGTATTCATTCTTGTCGGTGTGAAAGAAGCTAGGTCCTGCTGGGCCATCTTCACTGGTCTCCCCCAGCCAAGACACTGTTACCCTGGGACGCAGTAACGAATGATTATTTAAATCCAATTAGGAGGACACACCCTGACCTATAAATAAAGTGACAGATATCCCAGGTCCCAGAAGATTGAGATTGCCTGAGGCCGATTACACATGGCCGTATCTATCACCGGCGCGGGGGTTTTCAAATAAAACTCCAAGTCACAGTTTAGGGCCAAACCATATATTGAATTTGGAAGATGAACTGAACAGAATATGACAACTCTTTACGAACAAAACCCTCCCTAACACCCTGAAGAGAAAGCAGATAGTGAAGACCCCTAAACACTAGGTATATACATTACATTCAGCTGCATAGTACAGATAGTAGCTCACGACCTCTATGCCTTGGCTAATTAGAAGCCGTAGCAGAGGAACAGTGAGGAGACCCTCGATGTCTTCTAGGATCTGGTCAGGTCTTCCGGCAGGCGGCGGGGAACAGTGGATTATGGCTCGACGGCCTTCCGCACTCCGAGGTTAATCCGGTGAGATCAGTCTGAAGGTCCTCCCAGGAATTCTCCACAGGAATATCAAACTAATCGATCCCACAAATATGTCCCCCTCCACACACACACTACACGAACTATGCTATTCACTCTCACCCCTCACACTCTCTCTTTCATCTATCATTCATACACGACAAGGGAGAGACTCTCTACAGTACCCACACACACACACTGGAACCCGAACAAAACTGGGAACCTGAACTAACGTTGCCTAGGGTATATAAACCCTTTTAGGCGGGAAAAGCCCCAGTGGTGCTGAGTGCACTGGCTTGCGGGTGGTGTGCATAGAATTCAAGCCGTGTGCAGCGGTTTTGAGCCGTGTGCAGCAGCTTTGAGCCGTGTGCAGCGGTCTGGGACGGGGTGCAAAAACCTTAGAACCGTGTGCACCTACCTCAAGAAAAGGCGGGAAGCTCCTAACCGCTCACCCCCCTCCAAGGGATAATATTGAACCATTAACTGAGTCTCATGCACACAACCCCTATTCAGTCACCTCAGGTTACAACACCAGTGCCCCCTTAGAAGCAGTACAGACACTGAATCTCTTCAGGTCCAAGAAAAGCACAGTTTAGGGCCCAGCTTCCCGGGATACCATTCCCCAAATGGGATTAAATCCCCAATGAATTATTTGGGCAAGCCCCCTTTAACAATAAAAGGGGAAATGTACACACTGATTGCTCCCCCAGGTAACAATTATTTACACTGGGCTTGATAGAAAATGAAACTGATTTTATTAAGTACAAGCAGTCGTATTTAAGTGGTAATAAGTGAGAACAGGCAGAACAAAGTAGATTACAAACTCAAAATAACAAAAAATGCTTAGCTAACTGTAACACTGAAACCTCAACACACAAACTCATTACAAACTCATCCTAAAACTGTCTTTTTACCAGCAAAGCCTTCCAAAACCAGGACGGTCCCTCACCCTGGGGTCTTTGGTCCCATCTCTTGGGTGTGCCAGCCAAAGACCAAAAGACTCCTCCTTTCCTGTTGTTTTAAAAGATTCTCTTATTGCATGGGGAATCACCTGGCCCGTCCCTACCAACCACTGTTAAGACTTAAGGACAAAAGGCTATTTCCATATGATTGCCCAGATGCTGAGGCCTCCCTTCATGACTTTCATTCACACATTTAAAACCCATAAAGTATTCCCTACTCCATGTGTCTAATTTTACACACAAGAATGATACATATACCAAAATAAAATAAACAGCGGATTAAGACATGAAGATTGATACTCAAAGCACCTTTAAGTTGTGTACATTTATGTCCCTAAGTCCATTTCATAAAGCATGGGGAGGATGAACCATTACAGTGTTGATTCCAGGCTATCAGAGACACAAGTTGAGTGGGATTGTATCTTTTATTGTAGCAATTTCTGATATTGAGAAAGAGAAGCTTTTTAGACACATAGAGCTCTTCTTCAGCCCCGGGAAAGGTACTCAGAGTGTCAGTGCTAAGGGGGACATATTGTTTAGCATAAGTAACTAACTCATACTGTGAGGCTTTGTCTACACTGCAGGGTTTTTGCACAAGAAGCTTTTTGCAGAAGAGATCTTCCGCAAAAACTTCTTGCGTAAAAACACGTCCACACCTCAAAAGTGCACTGAAAAAGCGATGTGCTTTTGTACAAGATAGTGTCCACACTGCATGGACACTCTTTTGCCATTCACAGAACGCTTTCACAAAAAGGATTTATTCCTCAAAGAAGGAGGTATGCTTACACCGCAAAAAGCCCTCTGTTCGGCTTTTTTACTGTAAATTTTCTTGAGCAAAAACGCACTTGAGGTGTGGATGCTCCATGGGTTTTTCCACAAAAACCCTATAGTGTAGACATAGCGTGTGAGCTCATTCAATGTGAAGTGGTCAATTAACATCTCTGTGTCAAAGGACAAAAAAAGATAAGGGTGGGTTAGTGGGTTACAGATTGTTACAATAATCCATAAATTTAGTGTCTTAACTAAGAACATCACTTTTAGTGTTAGCAAAGTGACAGTTTTCATGTTTCCTTCAGGAACATGAACTGAAAGTTCAGATAAAGAGTGATTGTTTTGTGAATAGAATTTGCTGATGGATAATATGGTGGCTTTTATCTGTTATCATTTTTCTGTATAAGTTCATTCAAGAACATAGTGATTTTCTGATTAAACCCGGATAGTTGTTGATGGTGTATTTAGAGGTACACCACATGTTGTGATAGGCAAATGTAGGACCATGGATCCTGAAAGGTTAGTTCATGTTAATTTATATTAATGTGAAATAATGTTTATATCCTTCCTATCTTAAAACAAAATGCTGTGTAAATAACTGGTATTTGTATAAGGGTGCAAAGACTGCCAATATGACCTAGAGTAAAAATAAGGAACAGAGCTAGGCAGACCAAGTACTAGAACTGAGCTGACTAAACTTTTACTTTTCAAACTAGAGCCATAATATTTACAATCTTTCATTTTTGGTGACATTTTACATTTATTATTAAATTATGACCACTGTGTATGCACTGATATGTGCATTTCCTAATTGCTTCTTATCAGGCAGCCATGCCAAGGCCTTGCATGTCATTTTAAATGAAAGTACTACCATCTAAATATAATGAGTTTGACTAGCACTGTGGCATAACACATTCAGACTAATGAAAGAAATGACACACAAAAAAATAGTAGAGTGTCCCTTCAGAATAGTCATGGTATATGGATTTCATCAACAGCACACAAAGACTGGATGTAATCCAGAAGACGTGCCAGTGAATAATCTCCATTTCTGTACAATTCACCAAATAATTTTTGCACTTACTAGATTCCATCCCATAATTACCTAAAGTGTAGTAACCATTAAAGGTATGCAAGATCCTGTAGAATCTTCTTCTATATGCTGTGGAAATGTCCAAAATTATGGAATTTCTACGAAAGAGGTACATAAGAATTAAAGGTAGGATATTTAAAAGAATTTAAAAAGAATTTACTCTTATGGATTTCAAATCTAGTAGAACTAGCCAATTAGCCCGTCATAAGATGAGATTTTCAGGTCTCTCCTCCACGTTGGTCTACTCTCCTGAGCCTCTGGTCTCTCGCTCCATCTCTCGCTCTCTCTCTCCTCCTCCTACTGCCTCCCCCTCTCTCTCTCAGCTCTCCTCCGCCTTCTGCCTCTCTCGCCTTCTGCCTCTCTCTCCGTCTCTTTCTTTCTCTTCTCCCCCTCCTGCCTCTCACTCTCCCTTTCTCTTCTCCTCCTCCTCCTGCCTCTCTCTCCCCTCTGTCTCTCCCCACCCCCCTTCCCCTCCCGCCATGGCGCTCGGCTGAGTGCTGCCTGCTTAGCTGGGCCGCCACGAGGGAGGGGGGCGGGGCGGTGACGTACATGGCCAGGGGACGGAGCCATGTATGTCACCAACCTGTGCCCCCCTTCCCCTCCCTCCGTGGCACTCGACTGAGTGCTGCGCGCTCAGCCGAGCCGCCGCGGGGGAGCCCAAATGGCTGATTGCGCCGCTGGCTCCCCTGCAGTGGTCCGGCTGAGGGGCGCATGTACACCCCCTGGCCGTGTACGTCACCACCCCGCCCCCTTCCCCTCCCGCCGTGGCACTCGGCTGAGTGCTGCGCCCCTCAGCTTCACTTGCTCCCCCACCGCCACCCAGCTGAGTGGCACAGCACTCAGCCGAGTGCCATGGTGGGAGGGGAAGGGAGGCGGAGCAGGGCAGTGACGTACACGGCCGGGGGCAGGGCCGTGTACGTCAGCGTTACAGACTCACAGACATTGGGCTACTATATATATGATAAGGTCAATCCTGAGTGTGTTTGAAAACCTACCATTAACTTAATAATAGTTGTGACTGCTCTTAGTTGGATAGAATTGTTTAGGGAGAAACTCACTCATTTAAAATTCTATACGTGTGAAAAGGGGGAGACATCAATTTATACATTTGGCAGTGTGCCAATTAGATTGTGATGCTGATATCTAACAAACTATGTTTGAAAATATAGTAGAATTGAACAGTATAAGCCCCTTTATTGAGTCAAGGGATTGTTAGCTTACTTGTCCAGCACTGGATTCTTTTTAGGTCAATTTATAACTGGAAATGTATTCTCAAATCTGTGCTTGCTTATTCTAAACCTACCAACAATTTACTAATTTACCCAGAATCACATAATATATGATCAACTGTTCACCATTCTAATGTAGACACACCCAATTGTGTGTACGACACACATAATACAATCCTGAAAACATTTATCACAGAATGGACTTGAGGTTCAGTAGTTATATCAAAGAACAATGCAAATTAACAAGATTTCTTATTACATTTACTTATGCTCAACAATTTTAAATTCTTTAGTATCTAAAAAGTGTATCATATTTACAAGGGTGATCTTATCTTTAAGGCACTCTGAAGAGTGCGTTTACTTCTCTTTCCTAGATTGGTCCAAAAGGGATAAATTTAGAATATTAAATGCAAGAATTCTTTCCAATCTCTCTAAGGCCAATTTGCTTGGACTTACAAAGGAGTTACAATCTAAAGTATGATTACTTGAGGCCTCGCTAGAGAATGTAGACTTTGCAAGATAACCTACAGTTAATTAAAGAATAGAATTGAAGATACAATCTTTGAGATGAAATCTTGCCACTTCTTATCCTCTTAACTCTGTGATGGGGGAGATTCCTTTCACGTGGCTGGTCCAGGTGTTAGTCCCATTTAGGATTATGCAGCTTCTTATGTTTTTTTCAATCCTCTTCCTTGAGCTTATGGTTACTAAGTTTATATACCCTATTTTCAGAGACTGTTGGAGCGGGCTATCCTCCGATTCCTATTGGACACATTCCAAGTGGATCCTGGGATTTTAGCTGTTAGTCTTCTGGTGCTTCCAATGGTATCTGACAGGGTGATGGAAATATAACAAATTTCCTTAATCCTTTTCTTGTTGGAGGTTTCTAAAGTTGGATTTGTTTTATATATCATTATTCATCTTTACCATCAACTGGGATTCCCTGTTTGGAGCAATTTCTCTTAATATTCTCAAGTTAAGCCACGATTTATGTCTTTTAATATTTTTTCCTCCTTATGTCAGACAATTCCTGTTACTATTTGAATACAATGAAAACCAACAAAACTGCCCTAATCCTCCAGTTTTGGAGGATTTACTCCATATATTTTTTATTTTTCATAAGCATTTCACATTATTTAGGATTAACAATAGAACAAGACCTGTTTCCACATATAAAGGGGTAGAGATCTGACTGACTAGACAAACAAATGTACATATTCTAATTTGAGGTTGAAAGTCGGATTATTCACGATATATTTGATAAGCAAGGAAACAAAGTATAGTTTATAATTTGTGGTTAAAACCTGTGGTTTGGATTTCTTGGGGTAACAGTTTGCCCAAGTTGAGCACACTTTAAGTTTGCTTAACTTGCATCATTATTACCTATCTCTTTTCTTCAGTCATTCAACATGTTTGCAAAGGAAAATGGGGTATAACACTTGGTGGGTAACTTGCAATTATTTTTAGCAAGGTGAGGAGGGAGAAAAGAGATTTGCACATATGCAAATTTATGAAAAGTTCTTGCCTAGGTACAATGTCATAATTTAGTCATTTTCGTTTCAATAGTTGGGGAGGAAAACTCCCAACCTTGGCTGACCTGTGGGTCCTTAAATAAAGTGTCTTATATCATATAAACCATATTCTTATTGTCTTCATCACTGGACCTCATTCTGAGGGTAAACAAGATGGGTGGACAGCTTTTCTAATTTCTCTGGGCCAGAAGCAATCACTAGTTGTTAATTATTCAAGGCATATCTGTCCTGTATATCCCTTATAATGCTCATGTTCTGATTTGCAAGAACATTGTTTCATATTGGTAGGAAAATATCTGATACTACAGCTTTGGAACCTGTATTTCTTAAGTTAATCAGGTTCAATGGAATGGCAGCTCATGAAAGATTGGCATATAAAAGAAGAAAAGAACTGTACAAATGTGGCATTTGGTCTTTATTTGTAGTATTGTTTGAGATAAATACTGAATGGTTATGTATGTAAAGAGCTTTGTTCTGCCTGATGAAACCACACTGGAGATAGAATGAAGTTATTGTTGTAGGATGACCAGTTTCTGATTACCAGTGATATTTCTTCTGTCTGACCAAGCTGTATTGAGTATCACTTTCTTTGTTTCCTATGGTTCGTTTCTCTCATTGCTCTAGGGTTTTTCTCCCATCATAAAGAAGTGATTGACATGCAATATTGTATGATATGATGGCTAGTTAAGTTGAACAATTTATTTTTTTCTTTCACAGCAACTCTTTTGGTTATTTCTATTTTCCTTCATAGACTGAAAACATTTAATTAAGCAGACATTGGCTCAGAACACACATCTTTCCTGACCTCCCTGAGGATCATCTCCACAGAAGAGCAGCTGCACTGACTGCATAGTTTTGGCTAAAATAGCATACATATGTGTGACTACAAATCAAAATGTTAGTGAGTTTTCAAATGCAGATATAAAGTCTCCTATTTTATTATCACACTGGGATCCCATGCTGCCAGCTTGTCACTTTTGATATCCAAAAAACTATGTCCACAGCCTTTGCTTTTTGGTTCCATTATACACTCTTGGGTGACGACAATGAAGAGCTGGAATCAAATCTTTCACATATCAAGAAGAATAAAACATAATTCAGTGCTTAAGTCATATAAGTTGC
The DNA here is from genome assembly GCA_032595735.1 of Pelochelys cantorii. NCBI lineage: Eukaryota > Metazoa > Chordata > Testudines > Trionychidae > Pelochelys > Pelochelys cantorii. Next base: position 75,674,987 of record CM064328.1, read on the forward strand.
TCTAGGTCCAGGATACTGAATTCTTCAAGGAGAATGCCTCAAAATAAACATCATTTAGTAAAACTGCATCTCTTCCCTACTGTACTTTAAAAACAAACCCAGGAGAACTCCTAAGTGTAATGTAGGGCATTTCTACATCGATTCAAGGAAAATATAGTTGGAATAGAGAAGATACATAGTTGGAATAGAGAAGATACATAGTTTTGCAACAAGTTATGCCTAAACAAATAGAGTATTCAATCACACCTCACCCTTAAGTTCTGAAAAAAATAATAAAAAAACAATAAATAGTCTTGCAGCACCTTCATAGAATCATAGAATCCTAGGGTTGGAAGAGACCTCAGGAGGTCATCAAGTCCAGCCACCTGCCCAAAGCACGACCAATCCCAACTAAGTCAACCCGGCCAGGGCTTTGTCAAGCTGAGACTGAAAAACCGCTAGGGATGGAGATGCCACCACCTCCCTAGGTAACCCATTCCAATGCTTCACCACCCTCCTAATGAAATAGTTTTTCCTAATATCCAACCTTCCCTCACTAATGTTTCCAAGGGCAGAAACAAGTCATGGCATCTGTGATATGTCAATTAAGAAAGTTTTTGCACCATTAAATTATAGCTAAAAATGTCTTTGCACAGACAGAAATCTAGACTAGGGCTGAGGCCATGGGGGGAATGCTAGAATAGTGACTAAAAAAATGTAAGTCATCATCCAGTCATAAGTTGTTTGGTTCTCATTGCTCCAAACTGATGTATCTCTTTCACTTGTTTCAGCTAATGACGGTGACTTTGAGTTATCTTTATGACAGTGTTGATTTAATATTAATCAAGTCTAGCAGATTTACATGGAATGTCTCTTTGGCTTGCTTGCTCCATCACTGATTATTCCAATTCCAGGTTTTGCTGGGAATCGAAATGGGACATAATTGGATGATTGGGAGAAATGACAATGATCATTTATAACTGATCATCTATAAACTGTGCTCTCTGGTCTGGCAACATCCATGGTCTGGCATGGCCACAGATGTTGCAGGATCAGAGTGTCCCAGCATGCAGTGGGGAGTGAGGAGAGCCTGGGAGCTCAGCATGATGTGGGGAGGGATGCCTGGCACACAGCTCAAATGGGCTGGGGAGGTGAGAGTTGGTGTGTGGCTCAGCTGGGCTGCCCTGGGGAGCTGGGAAGCCCAGTGGGATAACAGAGCAGGGGGTGGAGCCAACAGCGGGGGGGGGGGGGCAGAAATGACCTCCCCTGATCCTGCAAAATCCCTCAGGTGCCAGACCAGGAAGGTCTAACCTGTATGTTAAATTTAAATTACAGTGGGGGACTAGTGGTACAGTAATTAAGGGCTTGATCTTGCAAGATGCTGAGCATTCTGGCTCCAATTTAGTCTAGCACAAGCTTAAATTTGCATGTGCATGGTTCACAGAATTGGGATCAGAAGGTACATCATGTTGTAGGATTGTACCTTCAATGTGGTAGCTTTTTAGTTCTGAAAGACTGGGTTCAAATGTGACTAAGTCGCAAGGCGTTGTGGACTCAATGCATGTTTATCTTTGTGCATTCAACAACACATTCAAGCTAAGACTTGGTACAAAGGCTGCATCTGGCGGCACCTAATGTAAATGTCTAGGTTTTGTGTCATGGCTCCTTCCCCACTCTGTCACAATAAATGAAGGAGTGGGGGCCAGCAAAATTGCCCCAAAACCTTATCTACAAGGCTTTGGTATAAAACGTCCCCCCAAAATCTTAACAACCTAGATTTTGGGGATAAAATCTCCGTTGCCACCACCCAAATATTAATAAAGCAACCAGGGAGAGACTACTTGGGAAATCTCACCCCTAAAGTACAAACCAGGACACAACAATTAACCACTACCAGGTTAATAAAAAGAAAAGAGAAAGAATCTTTATTATCATCACAACATTCCTGTTGCAAGCATAATGACTAGATGGAACAGTAATAAAATAATATACTCATGGAGGAGAAATTTACCATGGACCAGGAACTTAGTTACAAAGGAGAGCAAAACCCATTTTTAAATGCACAGACCAGATCCCATTTCCCAAACCATAAAACAATAAAACCTAATGGATTTATCTAAACTTTATCCTACTTACAGACTGTGAAGAGTATTTTCTTAGAGGGAGACATCCTGTCCCCTTCAATAGCTGGAGGAAAACCACCCAGAGGCAAAGGAAGAAAACCCAAAAATTCCTTTGTCCCAGTTTGAAATTCCTACCTGCATTCCTATTGGCTGAATTTAACTGGTTAAGTAAGGGACATAGTTAACCCCTTAATCCCCAGGCTGCTGGCTAACCCTCATGATCATGACATTTTATAATATATTTTTGTAATTGTCCTATCAAACCCTAATACTCTTTCACATTCCCTCACCCCATCCCTATCTGCATTGAAAAGTCATTCTGGGCTTCCTTCCAGACATTTCATTAATTCATTTTCCCATCAAATTAGACTATCACCAAATGCCCTTGTACCTGGTATTATTAGGACATTTTTTTCTTTTAAATATAAATTAATGGTGTCCCTTTAAAATTTTAATCATTCCAAAATATATTGAGTGTATTCTCTTGCAGCATGCATGTGATTTTCAGTGTCCCCTAATGAGAGTTTCTCTTGCTTATCAAGGTGAGAATATACCCTATAGTGTTGCATCTCATTTTCTTTTACCTACTTTGTATTTTTCTTAATTAACTGCTTAGTAATGAGATGTTAATGATGGAATATTTAAGATATAAAATAATCAGAAATGCAGTTGGTTTTAAATATGTCAGTCTTTGAATATCAGAAGAGAAAACAGTGCATGGCAAAAATGCCTTTTTGGTCTTTTTTCTTGTACCAATTAGCATCATCATATAACATTTTATATCTGATATTAACTATTTGATGAATACAAATCTTTTCTTGAAGTCTGAATGAGCTGGGGAAACCTACCTCTTGGCTTTTATATTCCTAAATAGGAACAATTTGACTTCCATTTTTATTATATGAAATCTTTAACCTGAGAAATGTCAAACTGATTGTTTCTTTCCCAGATATTACCCTTGTGAGGTTTCCCCAGTTCACTTCTAACCTTACTGTCAGCTTGCTTTAATGGAATTTTATCAAACAATCTTCATGCTCTCCTGACCAGAATGTGATCTTCAGTTTCCCTGAAATGAAAACACTGAAATCCTCTGTGTTGCTCAGCTGGCATGTGTCTCCTGGAATGACATGAGATCCAACTAACATTTTTTCCCCTATTGAGGCAGGAATTAATGTAAAGAAAGTTACCAAGTTTAGTGAGCAGAATATAGCAGCTATTAACTTTCTGTCACTTTATTTTAGATTCTTATTGGCTCCAAGTTCAGATATAAGTCTGAACTTGTATGTGATTCTTGATACATAGGCATAAACTCTTTTGGACTCTGCTTTCTTTTTTAGCCTATCTGAGCTTTTCTTTCATAAATTCAGTTGAGATCAGCTGATCCATTTGTGCATTTTCGTGATCCCACGGGAGAGCATGTGACATGGTGATACAAAGAGAGAATGTTAATGGCATATGTGAACAAATATGTCAGCCTTCAAATTACTTATAATCAAGTCTAAAGCATTTATGATATTGTAGATATTTTTGCCACTTGCAGTATAAGATTTTGTTTACTAAGTCACAGCTTTTTTCATGAATGGCAACTAGGCCACACAACAAGCTATTCTGAAGAAAGAAAAGTGAATAAAAATAGAGCTAAACTACCTTTGTATTTAAAAAAAAAATCTCTCTTCATCCCTTTTTCTCCTCTAGCACTGCTTTTGAACATTTACAACAAATTATTTTGCAGATGTGCTTTTAATCAAAAGAATGAAACTCATCAACAGTGATTGCTTTTCTTCTCTCTTTTTTAAGGTGGCTCATCCCCATATTTTACTTGTTTTCCAACTACCTGCAATATGCCAAGACTTTTACTCTAACTATTCCTTGCTTAGCTGATATTTCTCTTTATGATCCCTATTTCCACTTAATCTTTTGGAACATTGCTTTCTTAGCCTCTGCCTCCTCTGCATTAGCATCACACTAGGATTCTTTCCTATTAGTATCCCTGTAGAGATTATGGATAACATCATCTAAATCCTGTTGTTTCTTAATTGTTTTTACTTTATTCAGCAGATGGTTGTCTCCGTTCTTAACCTAGCTTTGCCTGTGACTTGATATGTAACCTTGAGCTAGTTAGTCTCACTGTGCCTCACTTCATCCATTGGTGAAATATGTATAGTTATATAACTAGAACTGTGAACACTTGCCATCTTGGAGACCAAGTGACTCATACTTGACTCTTGTAATAGTGAACCTGAATGGAATCACAATTTTCAAAAGTGATTAGTGATTTAGGGTGCCTCAGTGTTTGGATTCCCCATTTGAGAATACTTAATAATACCTAATTTTAAATGCTGCGTCTTCATCACTTTCTTTGAAACTCAAGCCCCTTCAAGTGACTCAAGTAATACACACACATTTAAAGCATCCGAGATCTCTAGTTACTTCTAAAAATTATGGCCCACAATTTGTAGAGTCCAGGAAAAAAAAGGCAAGGAAATATTTATGCTTTGAATAAGAATTTATGGATGTTTAAAATAATCATGGGTTCAGAGAACACTTGATTATTGAAGAAACCCTTAAAAATCTTACAATATTAATTTCCCAGTTCTAGCTAATAATAATAGAGTTGATAAATGCTTCAGATAAAAATTATGTACTGTATGGGCAAGAAAACTTAAGAGAAATCAGTTTTCCAAGCTATTATATTTTTGTGTTATTGTGTGACATTATATGTTGACATTGAAACAGAAAATATATTTATATATTATATATATAATAAAATGGTATCACATTATAGCTTAGCCTTCTAAGACATGGAGATGAAATGCAGAATTCTTTCTTTGTTTGTTTGTTTATAATTACTAGCTGAAATTCTTCTGATTAAGCAAAGCTTAAAAAGAGATTGTTCTTCCAGCGAAATGTTGAGCTGAATGGTAAAAAAGCAAAGGAATTTGAACACAAAACTAGTATGTATTCTAACAGTATTAGGTTTGAGACATATCTACGTGAAGAAAACAATTTGAGTTAAAAGTGAATGAAAATGCATTAAATTGGAGACCAGAACTCTAAAGCATATGTATGAGTGAGCAACTGAGAGTGGAAATACTTGCTTACTGGTCTAGTTTATTTTCCTTGCGCCACACTAAAGGGGTGTTTTGCACTGCAGTAGGTCCATTGCCATGTGTGTCCATGTCAGAGTGCCTGGTGTGCTATTTGAGGGTGGTTCATGGTGCCCTTTAACTATACATATCTGATATGTCAGCTCCACTGATGTCTCATTGGCAATGATCTCTGATGGTTTGAACCCTAGAACTGAGGTGTGTTCCAGTTAGTAGTGCCAGTTCATATCAACATAAATGTTGGAAGTTTATTGATATCCTTGTTTATATAGGATATTAATGTGACATTTTCTCAGGATGCCCAGGACTATGAGTAGCCTTGTTACCCTTTCTGTCCCCAGAAAGAGAGAAAATAGCTTTTCCTTAACTGGGTGTCAGGTTCCTGAAACCAGTTCTGTTAGCCACTCAAATAATCTTTTTGAGTCAATGCTAGCCCTCACTTTGCTTTGCAGGTTAACAATAGGTACACCGCAGTGCTCATGGATATTTCAAATATTCCCCTCTGATACCCAGCCGCTTCCATTGGCTATTCATAAAAATATCAGGTTTGCTATCTGCCAGAGGACAATTTACACGCCATTTTGTTTGTCACCTGAGGATCAGTTCCTATACAGAATTGCACCACAGAGATATATTTACAGTGAAAACTTAAGTTTGTTATCAAAGGTTAAGACTTTTAAAGAGATAGTAAGGATAACAGTGGAACCAGACAGGTTACATATAAAGCAAAACAACTACATGCTTTCTAGCAACTGAACTAAACTTTAACAGGCTAGCCATTGAAAAGTAATCTGATTTTATCCAGTGTTTTCTTGCAATATTTCCAGCTTAGGGTGATTGGGAACCTCTATTCATGAATGGTTTAGCACAGCTTAATTATTACTTCAGGTGCAGGATAAAATGGTGTCCTTTTACTTCCTCTTTATAGCCTCCAAATGTCATTGTTGGTTGTTGGATGACCGCCTGCAAGTTATTCCCTAGCGTGCTGACTTCATGTTGATTTCAAATGCAAATACGCTTACAATGCTTACTTTACCTGTGAACTGAGCTGAGTATAGATCCAAAGTCATGGCCTGTTGTCTGCATTGGATACAGACTTTAAAACATATTTTCATTGTATAGACACAACTCTTTAAATCTCAGCCATACATTCTCTTACAAGGAGTATGAGCATCTGTATGACATAAGATTTTATTAAAGACCTCACATGACCTTCTTTGGAGAAATACTGTATAAGCAGTGTGTTAAGTGTAGTACATTTGTCAGGAATTATTGCTAAAGAACAGCGAACCCTTTGCTAGTTTCTGTGTTCTTGCAAATATGGTGCAAATGCTAATATTTACTTCAAGGTTTATAGAGCACACCCAACACTGCATTATCTGACCACCTGCTTCTAGAAACTTTTACATTACACTCCTTTCACCACCCATGTTCTTTGTGTTCATATTTGTGTGTATGTGTGCGCACATGCACAGACACACACACTTGTTGATTAAGATAATGCACTGAATTAGGTCCTTTACATACAATCTATTTCCCAATATCCATGCTCATTTCTATTGGTAGTGACTTAGATGAGCTTAGCTTCCACACTACTCAAAACAGGGTTTCTTACAACTCCACTCCAATTTTTCTCTCTTACTACTGTTTTGTGTGGTTCAAGATAGTTGTCCTAATCAGAAAATGTAGTATTCTCATGAATGAGAAATGTTCTCTTAAGACAGAAAAGAGAAGAGATGAGAGTGCTTTTGAGTCCCCCTGAATGACAGTGAAGTATGAGAAGAAAACTGAGTTTTAGTCCTGCTGTCTAAGACTAAAGTCATAACTCAGAGGGTACATTCTTATAATGCAACTTCCAAGAATGAATTATTACTTTGATAAGGGAGCGAAAGAGACAGAAGAGGACTCCATCAAAGTATTTGAGAAACCTCCAAGGAATCCAGTAGAACTGGAATTATTCAGTGTGACTGTACACATCTCAAAGCTATGTAAACACAGAATTGAGCAGCTTACAGCCCCATGAGGTATTCAGAAGAAAACTAAGCCTCAAAACCAATAACTTTATTTAACAATGGAGCTTGTATGGAAAATATTACTAATTACTTGAGTGATAGATATGTGGAAGCAAAAAAGTAGACTGTTTCAGCAGAGACATAATGAGTTGCTGTTTTAAGTATGTAGTAAGATGAAATAGAGCACACAATTGAGTTAAAAAACATATAACACCATAGTTGGGGACTAGATTATAGTCAGTGGGGAAGAAAGAGGGAGAAGATTGGTCCCCTTTTTCCTGGCTCAGGGACTCTGTGTCTCTATCTGCTCAAGACCCTAAGTTTGGGTCGTGCCCCCAGTTGTCCAAATTCCCTTTAACTGGGGTTTTCTCAAAAGAATTCCCTCCCCCTTTTTCTAATCGGGGGGGGGCTTTTTCACTCCTATAGCTGCTGCAGTGGCAGGTTCTGGCTCATTTCTCAGACCATCAGACCGAGCTACTGTCCCCTTGCTAGTTATTCCCAAACTGAGCCAGCTTCCTTCCTTTCTGGGCCCAGCATTGGCTGGAGGTAATGTGGGGCAGAGCCAGCTGGGTACAGAAGTTTTCTTTTATCCCTGAGGTGCCAGGCAATTTTCATCCACCCCCTCATTCTCCTCACTCCCTCCCCAGACCTTTCTGGGGTTCTGTCCCACCCAATTACACTCCTTCCTTCAGGAAGAAGAAATCTGCATTTACATGGGCCCTCCTGGCCTAGTGTTGGACTTCGAAAGAGGATTGGAGGGAAAGGTAGCTCATGATTCTGGGATTTGCTTTTGGCGAGAGGGGCATGGTCTGTGACTAGGGTAAAGTGTGTGCCCAGGAGATAATAATGGAGAGAGTCCACTACCTACTTCACCTCCAATGCTTCCTTCTCAATTACAGAATAGGCCTTCTCTGTTTGAAATACCTCCTCACAGGTTTTGGTCCACTGCATCATTTTAGGACTCTCCTTCTTGAGGAGATCAGTGGAAGGGTCATGATGGAGGAGAATCCCAGGATGAAGTGGTGGTAATAGTTCCAAAGACTAGAATACTTGTTTTTTGATTATGTGTACCCAAGGCAAGAGGCGTTATCATTACATAGGAGATATTTAGTGGGGTTCCCTCTCAGACCAGCCTATTGGAAGGACTGAAGCTTTAGGTAAGACTGCCACTAGTGGCAGACACACCTAAATCACCCTATCATTCAAGTAGGCAGTCATGGCAGACTACAATCCCTGGAACATGGGAGGGTTGCCGTGTAGACTAATAGGTATGGTTTGGAACTGGAAGAGCCTGAATGGGGTGGAGAACTAGTTTTTCTTCCTGGATTCAGACATGAGGGGAATCTGCCAGTACTCCTTGGTTAAGTCCAGGGTGGTCATATACTCTGCCTTTCTGAGCTGTTCAGGCAGCTCATTAACTCTGGACATTGGGTATTCATCAACTATTCATATGGTGTTAAAGTTACAGAAATTAATGCAAAAGTGATTACTCCCATTGGATTTGAAGACTAGGATCTTCAGAGAAGAGGTGCAGAGGTCTTCCACCTCCTGGAGGATCCCTGGACAGAAAAAGTGGGCCAGTCTCCGTGCTAATGTATCTTCTTTCCCCAGGTGCAAAGTGTTGGGTATGACATGGACAAGTCACATTAACTCCTTTTGGTAGGGCCAAGATACCTGGTGAAGGACCACTTCAGTTTGTGGGTTCTTCTTTTCCTGGTACAGACAGTCATCTCAGATCTCAAAATGGGGGAATCATCCTGCTTGATGGGATTCAGTGGGTGCATGCTCAGATCAGGGTGCTATCTGCACATTGTTCTTCTACAAAGTCTGAGACAAGAGTCAGGACTACTAATTCCTGGTAGGCAAACTCTTCCACACTGCGAGAGATGCCAATTACAATTGGCTCATGTCTATGGGTTGGTGCTTCTCAGAAGGGGACTGCACCAATTCAATGAGCAGTTTTCTGAAATAGCCCCGGGCCCTGCTTAGGATCACAGGGTAGGTGTCAGGCTGACCATGAGTGGCTCTTCATATCCCCCCCACCCTTAAGGTCACTTTGGTGCCAGGGCAGTCCTTAACATTGTCCCACACACACTGCATGGGTCCTGAGGGAGTCTGGAATTGAGCACCAGGATATACTGAATACACCCTGAGTCACTTAGCATGAGCATCAGTGGGATGATCAGCTTTGCCAGGTCTCCAAGGTGTGTTTGTGAATGCAGAGCCCAAACTTTTCCAAAGTACTCCATGCACAGGCAGTCCCTGGACCAGTGCTCACGCTTCCTTCAGACCTGCCCCAGTCCCCTCAATAGCCTGCTCTCCCCACCTCACCACTGTAGCCCTGTGGCTGAAGGAGTTCTGTGCATGCCCCCAACAATTACTGGGGGGAGGCCCCTCACCCCCACATGCACACCCTTGTTCACTCCATTGGGTAGGACTTTTCCTTTAAGATAGGTTATAATGTTATTTATTCAGTATTCTCTGAACTTAACATATGACCAGTGTTAGTGTTCATCTGGTCTGAAAAGCTGAGATGAACAGCTGAAATTATGCTTCACAAAGAATTTGAAATTTTGGATTTTGTTCTAAATCAGAATAAAACTAAATGTTATTTCCAGTCTCTGCTCAGCTGTGGTGATTGTAAATGGCTACAATATATCTTTGGACAAATCTCATATGAAAAATAATCTTTTTTGTGGAGACTAGGGAAAGTCTCTGACGGTATGTCTACACTAGCTCGTTAGTTCGAGCTAAGTAGTCAAATGAGGGCAACCGGAGTTGCAAATGAAGCCCGGGATTTAAATATCCCGGGCTTCATTTGCATGTTCCCGGGCGCCGCCATTTTTAAATCCCCCTTAGTCCGAATTCCATGCCCGCGGCTACACGCGGCACGGACTAGGTAGTTCGAATTAAAGATCCTAATTCGAACTACCGTTACTCCTCATTCCACGAGGAGTAACGGTAGTTTGAATTAGGATCTTTAATTCGAACTACCTAGTCCGTGCCGCGTGTAGCCGCGGGCATGGAATTCGGACTAAGGGGGATTTAAAAATGGCGGCGCCCGGGAACATGCAAATGAAGCCCGGGATATTTAAATCCCGGGCTTCATTTGCAACTCCGGTTGCCCTCATTTGACTACTTAGCTCGAACTAACGAGCTAGTGTAGACATACACTGAGAGTATGCTCTGTTTGCTATTTATATATTACCCATTCATGTGTGAGAAATATGTGATTGATATATACACACACACTGGGAGGATGTATTTAGTGAGGTTCTGCAAAGCTTCATCCTAGGGTATTATTCTAGTGCATTAGTAAGAGTAGCCTATATAAAACATGGGACAGCCCTGTGTGGATACAAAATTTGTATCAACACTTGTATTCATATCTGCAAAAATGAGCTGCAGATATCCATGTCCACATCTGTGGATGAAGACACCTATGGATATAAAGCTGATAACTGCAAATTTGAAGGGTTCTAGACACAAAATTTGTATTTGTATCCACATCTGCAAAAATTAGACATGGATATCTGCATCCATATCTGCGGATGCGGATACCCATGGACATAAAGTGGATATCTGTGGATTTGCACAACTCTAGAAATGGGAGGTAATAGTTCTGCTGTACTCAGCACTGGAATGGCCTCAGTTGTGTCTTTTGTCCAGTTTTCCATGCCACACTTTAAGGAAGATGTAGACAAAATGGAGAAAGTCCAGAACAGATTTAGAAAAAAAATGACCCCTTAAGAAATGCTACAGAACTGGGTATGTTTATTCTTGAGAAAAGAAGAGTAAGCAGATAGGGCTGATGATTGTTTTCAAATGTGTCTTATAAAGAGTCTTTAAGTATTTTCCATGGCTACTCAGAGTAGGACAAAAAATAATGTGATTAATATACAGGAAGAGAGATTTTGGTTAGATCTTAGGACAAACTTTCTAAATATAAGGACAGTTAAGCATGGGAATAAGCCTCCCACGGAGTTTATGGAATCCCATCATTTCAATTTATACAATACTATTTGGATTGAAAACCCAAATAGAATTATTATCTGTTAAATATAGGCAACTTGTTAGCTTAATGTTCTATAAAATTGTTATTTAAGCATGGAGGTAAGTAAGTAAATAAGGTGTTTCTTAAAAGAGCAGATGAAAGTTTGTTTTAAAGCAGACAGCGCTGGGAAATAGTGGATTAAACACACCTCCTTAGCAAAGATGGTCATTAAGACATCAGTACATAAATGAAAAAAATAATCTGTTCACCCTAAACTTCCAAGTATTCTTTAACAAAATTTTAAAAATCCACACTTATTTATGAGTGGACTTTCCCTGTACACATACTGTACTGTTTGAAATATCAGAAGTGTTGTCCATTACACAAAACTACGTACCACATTTGAGGCATTAAACTTTGACAAGACTATGGCTATGTCTACACTACAAAGAAAAGCTGGAAAAAGATACGCAAATTGTGAACTGCTTTTTCCGCTTTTCTTCCAAAAAAGGCTTTTCCAACATTTGGCCCATTTACACGGGGACAAAACACCCCCCCCCCTCTTTTGGAACATCCCTTCTTCCTCGTCAAACGAGGTTTACGGGGATGCTGAAAAAATGCGTCTCCTTTTCCAAAATTTTTTGGAAAAACAAACGTGTTCCTTGGATGCGGCAGAACTTTTCCGGGATACCTCTGGTATCCCGGAAAAGCTCTGTAGTCTAGATGTACCCTATGTTAGCTATGGTCCAATAAAACACTTCACAGAGAAGATACTAAAGCACTCCATTAGTTTGGAAAAGAATTGTCAGAATATGATTTGTGATGTCTTAAATTGGAAACTAAAAATCATTTTATTGGTACAAATCTGAAGTACAATTAATAGAGTAAATGTCGAGTATGAATTTATACACTATCATTCTAACCCTTTGTAGCCAAATTTAGACAGACTAAGTGCTTTGTAACATTTAACACTCAAATCAAAGGCATTAGAAATGCCTTTATACACTTTGGCATAAATTTGATTTTTTAGATTACTGTAAAAATGACATTTACACCATATCAAAGTAATACAACCAATATTGCTCTTAGGGAGGGCTAGAAATGGCTGAGCTATTTGTTATTTAAAAAAATTAAATTAGCCTGAGGATGGTTAGAAATAGCTTTTAAAAGGTTGAACCCAAACTAATCTGTAAATTAATGAAATGAACTCTCACCATGTTTACACTAAGCATATTCTCACATACTATGAAGGATTGCCAACGGGTGAAATCTTGGCTCTATGAAATCAATAAACAGATTCCCATTGGCTTCAATGGCCATTGCATTAGTCCCATGTGTTTAGGAGCCAAGACATTTTAACACTACTGTAATTTATGTGACCAAATTTTGTTCCCATTTATAATGGTATAATTATCAAGTAACCATACAGACCTTATGGATTAAATGGATTTACACCATTTTCGCCAATGAAAGTTTATGCCCTAATAAATTTGTTAGTCTTTAAGGTGCCATGGGACTTCTCTTTGGTTTTGCTGAAACAGACTAACATTTCTGAAACCATTTTAAGTGAGTGCAGGAATCTCACACTGCAGTGGGGAGTTTGGCTTAAGATATGCAACTCCAACTACATAAATAACATAGCTGGAGTCAGTATACCTTAAGCCAAGCTTCATGCCATCTCCACAACAGGAGGACTATGAAAAATGCTCCCTGCAACTTCCCTTACTCCTCGCAACTGCGAGGAATACTGGTGCCAATGGGGCACCCTCCACATTCAATTTAGCGGGTTTTTACTAGACCTGTAAGTTGAACCACGGAAGATCAATCACGAAGTGTCGATCCTTTAGTAAGTGGAGACATGGCCTGAGTTTATGTATGTGGTATTATTGTCTGCTAAGGAAATATATAAAAGAAACAGTAGGACAGAGGATTCTTTGATGTACTTTTAACATGTAAATATCTAACTATATAGCTAGACATAGATATTTCTCTCAGACAAAAGGAGACAAACAATTTCATCTTAATGAAGTAACTGGTAGGGAGTTTGTACTCTGGTTGTACCTAGTAGCAGGAACTTCATAATACTCCATAGTTTATAGGGCCTGATTTATGCTTTATAATTAGAACTCTAACTGGTTTAAAAACCTCCTTTGGCCTCTAAGCGAGGTAAGGGGGCCCTGCTGCAAATCCTGAGAAGGAGCAGGGTTGGGGCTAGGCAGCCCTCACACCATCCTCTGTAAGATATTTTTTAACTTATAAAATCACATCAGCTGTTTCTGTTTCTTCATTGCTGATAGGCATGTTTTACTTTTTACTATTTCTTTCCTGAAGATGACTAAGTGTGGACTTTGCTACTTGTAGTGGAAATGCGGAAGATGATTGTGAGGTCAAGGAAATTAGGTGGTGTACCACAATTGTTCCTTTTGTGCCTGCATTTTCTTACAGGCCTGGATGCTCTAGACAGCCATTTGTGCTTTTTGCTTCTTATTATTCTTTTGGTTATTCTCAAAGAGTTAGCTGTTTGCTCAAGATGGTACAGTGTAGGAATGCATTGTTGACTTTCAACAAGTTCTGGGATAGGTCCCAAGGCCATGCACCTGGTACAGGAGTGCAGGAGGGCTTGGGAAGATCACATAGCTATCTTTGATAAATGTTTCCCATCTGATAATGCTAATTATTTGGCCTGGAAAAATATGCAAAGTATCAACAAGCTAATTATTGGATGTGGGAAAATATGCAATGTATCAACGATCTTGTTAGGTTCTCAAAACAACTGGGGTGATTACTATAAATCCAACAGTATATAAGTGCCGGGGATATTCCTAACATTGGAACCTTGGCGTAGACCAAAGCCGTAGAAGGTGCTACGCACTGGCCACTGGGGTCCGTCCGCTGTCCTTCTTCAGGAGGTTCCCAGCAGCAGAAGGGACGTAGGCATTGCATTTTATTCTGAGATCTTCTTAGGCTTAATAAGCATTGTACTTTTTTAATAGGCATTGCTTTTGATTCTAAGATTTGCTTAGGCTTAGTAAGTATTGTATTTTATTCTAAGATTTGCTTCATTGTATTTTACTCTAATATTAAGCATTGTATTTTACCTTAATATTTGCTTAGTAAAATCTTTAAGCCTTCACCCAATTTGTGTGTTTATTGCCTTCGAATCCCTTAAGTGAAGAATCATTGCCTCCTGGCAAAACACTTCTATAACAAACCCAGGCTTTCTGTGTTCTTATAAGACATACTGAAATTACTCCAATCTCCGAATAACATTTTAAAACTAGCACATAAGCTTTCGTGGGCAAATACCCACTTTGTCAGATGCATGACTTTCATGGTCTTTGTCCACAAAAGCTTATGCTCCAATAAATCTGTTAGTCTATAAGGTGCCACAGGACTCCTTGTCACTTTTGCAGATTCAGACTAACACGGCTACCCCTCTGATATTTTAAAACTAGATATTCTGTTATTATTGGCTGGCTGCTATATGCATAACCCCTCTTGCTGAAGTGTTTCAGAAAAATCATGTTCCCTTTTCTCTGATTCATTGAGTAATATCACTTCACTGGAGTGGTAGGTGGCCTGTCTCTAATTATATCTTTTATAATTATCAGTGAGTTGATTGTTTCTATAGTGTGAGTCATTTTATTAAATGGCATGGTAACTTGGGTTCAAATGCAGCAAAGCACAAGATCATGTACTTAATTTTAGACATATGAGCAATAATGAGATAGAATGGGATTACTCGCATACTTAAGAGGACTAATCTATTTATAGTTTAGGAAATGCTTTGCAGGATCAAGGCTTTGGTCAGTGTCTGGCTCTCCATACACCACTGTATCAGTCACTAAATGAAACACTTCAAATTACCATATGCTTCCACACTGCAAAAGTAAGAGGCTCCTGGCTTTCATTTATTCTTTCTATCCAAATGTGGTTGGTTGATTGAATTTTTAATTCAAAAAGTTGAAAATTTAGTATGAAATAGAACTGCTTTTAAATGTTACATAGTCAGAATATGAAGCTATAGAAATTGCTCTGTCAATGGTACTGTTGCTCTTTTGGTGTGAGGGTTAGCCAGAATTTGGGACTTCAATGGATTCTTGCAATTAGGAGGAGAATGGATGGTAGGAGTGAGGTATATTGTCTAGGAGCATCATGGTCATTTACAAAGGATATATGCAAAGTCCTGTTTCCCCAAACACTGTCAAAACAAATAATAATAGGCATTTTATTTGCTTACAGTTTCCAAGCCTGTCTTTCCAATGAGTTTCACGTGCCAAGGAACTCACTGTTCCCTCTCAGGACTGCCACTGCTTTTCTTGATGTTTTATTTCTTTTAGAAGTTTATTTGAACACATGTACAGTTTGCCAAATGATTCCTTAGCCTCTGAATTTCCAGACACAAGAAAACTCTTTTTTTCCCCTCCATGGATTATTTCTTGCTTAGCCCTTGCCATCTGGTCTAGGGCCTCCAGTGGTGGCTTTTGATGCTTCCAGCTATCATGAGTAAAAAAGATCACTTGTAATTGACATGAATGAAGAGTACATAGCACTGGACTGCCAACAGGTGGAGGGGGAAGGATAGGGGGGCAAAAGAAACAGTCGCCCCTGAGCCAGTGATTCAAATTGGCAGCTGAGGCACCCAGAGCCCTGGGTCCTTTAAATCACCGTCAGAGCACCACACTGTACACGCTGTGCAGTGCTAAGGGCTGTGTGTGGGGGGGAAGGGAAGCACCATATTCCAAGCAGTGCTGAGAGCTGCGGGCGGAGGCAGCATAGTGACCTCACTTCCTAGGCCCCATCCCTTCTGCCCGAAGCCTCTGGGACTGAAGCTGTATATCAGCAAATATATCAGACCATCCCTGAGGTGGCTGTCTGTCTTCCAGTGATAGGGATTCCATAATATTCCCTGGAGCCCTATTCCAGCACTTAACTACCCTAATAAGGATTTTTCTACTGTCTAATGTAAATCTCCCTTGATGCAGACACAATCAATTTATGTCCACTGAAGACAGGACAAAAAAGGGGAAACAATTGATCACCATGTTTAATTCATAGCACTTGTAACATATTTGAAGACTATTATCAGGTTCCCCTCCTCAATCTTTTTTTTTTTTTTTTTTTTTTTGTAAAACCAAATAGGTCTAGTTTTTTTAACTTTTCATAATTTTTTAAATCTTCTATGATTTTTGTTCTCTTCTCTGGGCTATTTCTAATTTTTCCACCTTGCTGTTAGAGCGTAGAACCCATTGGATGCAGTACTTAGCTGAAGTCTCAACATTGCCAAGTACAATGAGATAATTACCTCTCATGTCTTAAATACAACAGTCTTGGTAATGAACCCCCCCCAATAATATTGGCTTTTTTTTTTTTTTGCAATGCATCACATTGCTGGCTCATATTTAATTTGTGATCCGCTATAATCCCAATATCATTTTCAGCAATATTACTTCATAGACAGTTAATTCCCTTTTTGTGATTGTGCATTGGATTTTTTTCCTTTCCAACTGTAGTAATTTTCATTTGTTTTTCTGTATTTTATCTTGCTGATTTCAGAAGACATCTCCATGTTCTTCACCTTTTTATCTTCATCCATAGACTTTCAAATGGTCCGCTCCTCACCTCCTTATAGCCCTCAGAATAAGTGTATATGTTCATGATGTGTAATGCAACACATCCGCCTGTCTTTCCTTACCTTTCCTTTCTGAATAAGCTATATGTCTCTATGCCAATGTTGGATCATGAGATTTATCCCACCAAGTCAAGTATCCCACCATCAGTGCCAATTAAGTAATAATGTCTCTTGTATACTAATATTTCTAGTTCTTCCAGTTTGTCCTCATTGCTCCTTGCATGTGTCTGTAGACATCTAGGAAGCTGAGAAGAGTGCTTTACTGTTTTCCCTCTTATTGCATCTATTATTTTAATTTTCCAATTTAACAGTACTAACCTTAGGTATACATAACTTTTGATATACTAATTTATACTTTGAATGGTATTTTAGATTGGTACACCTTCTAAGACAAACTCCAACCAAAATAACTCAGAATGGGAGCACTGACTTCAATAAGTTTAGCCATATGAAAAACAAGATATGGCCCTTAAGAAACAAATATAATCTGGTTGCTGGGAATTCTAAGCCTAAATTAAGAGGAAATAAAGTAAATTAAAAAGTGGAGAGAGGGAGAGAGAGAGAAAACAACCAATAAAGAAGAATGTTGCTTACCTAATGCAAATGCAGTAATTACTTTGACCCCTATCTAAATATAAAATTATTTACAGAAGATATAATCTGAATAACATTTCTATCATCATATCTAAACAAGCACTAGATTTGGTCATATGCATACTACTGTGATTTTCACTTCCCCCCTCCTCCGAAATGATGCCAGTAAGGAGTTCCTTGAACAACTGGATGTTTTCTTGCCCTTCCTTGGTGTTTCTGGCAAAAAAGTGCTGGAGAAATTGGAGGAATTATTCAAGAGAAGTTGCTCTGAATAGAAGAGGGGAAAAAACTGAAGAATTAAAGTAGCCTGGAAGCACACTGAAAAATGAAACTTTTCATCTCTTTGAACTTGTACATGCCTTAAAAATAGTCTTAACTACACTGAAAATATGTTTTCTTACCCTTTATATCATGAGACTTTGCAAGATAGCAGCTCAGTACCCATTAAATGAGTAAAAACACTCTAAAAAATGCTAGATGACATTTAAGGCCCTGCTCTTTCCTTTTATCTTTTTCTTTGTGTGTGTATGCATATGCATGTAAAGGTAGTGTAGACATAGTGCTGCTACTTCAACAGGCTGTCGCTTCAACAGGCTTCAACAGACTGTACTGTACTGCTAGCAACAGTACAGTAATGCTGTATGTTAAAATGGGAAGCCTGAACAGAAAAAATTCCCTCAAAATAACTGTGGCATTCATCTTCAACTACCTTTTTTCCCATTTCCAACCACCTTTTGGCCTTTGTAAGGTGGACACTGATGTGAAAATGCAATCCACTTATCTTCAGACAAAAATCCAAGAGTCTTTCAATTCACTCACTTAAGCTATCAGTAAATTATTTTCTCAAAGTCTGATTTCAGTCTTGCATCTTCTTAACCCAATAGTGTGTGACTTGACTAATGCAGGCACCTATTGGTTCAGAGTTCAGTAGTGAGGCTAATAGCACTGTCAAATGCGTATTGAGATAGAGTTATCAGACATTAAAAGCTCTCCTGTCTCATTCTCATGGACCCATTATGAAATTAAGGAAATCTTTATGCGTCAGGAATTGTCTTTTTGTTTTGTGTTTGCATCGCACCTAGGTCAGTGAGTTCCTGGTCTGTGACTAAGGTTCCTGTGCACTGCAGTAATACACATAATAGTGGAAGTTCCATAGCCTGTAACAAATTAATTGTTCACCTCACTCAGGGCCATCCTTACCTACCTGCAGAATATATAGCCGCATACAGCACCTGAAAATTTGGGGCAGCACTGTGTCTTGTATAAATAAGGACTTAATGCCCACCACCCACCTCTTCCTATCCCTGTTCTGTGACCCTGTTTCCTCTGGAGAAGATCTAGTTAACTTAAAAGTGGTAGTGAAGCCATTTAGCAGACATTTGCATACCCCAGATATGTATTGTCAGTTTCTGAATTTACTGTGTTAGTCTACAGAACCTTAATTTAAAATTTGTTTTTAAAATATTTCATTTAAAAATACTTTCTTAGTGCGTTGCTGAAGATTATAAATCACATCTCTAAAAAATCATCGTTGTCCCCGGCTGCCATCGGGAATGGGGGTACCAATTTAATAGTACTGCATAGGTCTCCGTAAATCTTAAGGATGGCTCTGATCTCACCCCAAGAAATGGGTGAAGTTCTATGACCTGTCTTATATAGGAGATGGGATAAAATGATCACAGTGATCCTTTAGGTTTAAAATCTGGCTGGCATTTTGAAGGTGAGTGAAAGAGTTTGACTCCCAAATCCTAGTATAGAAATTCCTTTACCTTTTACGAGCTTTGAAAATCTCACCATCTATGAATATGCATTAGTTATTATAAGATCCTCTTCACAGGAGATATATTCTCAATAATAAATGGCTAGGTGCATAGCATGAGCCTAACTCCCATTTTAGGCACCTAAGTCCATATTTAAGCATCACTAAAAGTCCCACAACCTTTCCTCAGCTGCTGTCAAACTAAGTAGACAGACTCTGAAAGTCTCTCAGTACCTTAATTTCCATTACCATCTACTAGGCAGTTATGTTTTAGCAGTGTGCATGTGTGCTGTTGCCTCAGTCTAGATTTCTGGGTAACAATCTCATACCTAAACCTCAGGGGGGATACCCCATCTAGATGTCCTCCCAAACCTATTTCTCCTTTGGGGCCTGATCCATTGATCAGAGGTGAGGAGCCATTTTGGGGCCGGGGCCACTGACTCGCAGAAAAATCAGTTGGGAGCTGAGATTGCAGGTAGGCAGCAAGGGGCTAGTGGGGGAGGGCTGTAGTGTCAGTGTGGTTTCCCCAATGCTGAGGGAAACCCTAAGCCTCAGGGGACAGATCCAGGCAACCCAGGCAAGCCCTGGGCCTTAGGTTCCTCTCCCTTGCACTAGGTGTTCTCAAAGCACACCTGAGTTCTTGCTAAAAAATAAGGATGAAGTAGCTCTGGAGCTTCCCTTGTCACTTTTAGTAAAGTTGTTAGAACACATAGCTGGGAGTGGGAGTCAATGGGAGAGAAAATGAGAGCAAACAAATTCCTTAATCATCAGGTGGTTAGGGCATTTACCTGGGAGGTGAGAAACCCAAGTTCATTGATTTAATGATTTGTTCACAGTGGAACAACTTCAGTGGGACAGATTCCTTACACAAGAGTGTTCCATAGCCCAGTGGCTGGAGTACAAGCTTCCAATGTGGGAGACTCCATAAAAGGAAGATGCATGCCATAAACACTGACTTGCATGTTAGAAGGAGGGAGCAGTCACAGGCTACTCCTCCAGCCATTGGGTGAATTTAGCCCTTCATTTCCATTGTGTTTTTACTAAAAAGTATCTGGAAAATAAACAAAATGCATCATTTTAGATTGAATGAAACGTTTTGTTCAACGTGAAATAATATTGTTTACACTTTTCCTTTGCTGATATTTGAAGGTTCAGATTTGATACAAGTCTAATTGACTTTTTTCAGATCTGCCAGCAAATTGTAAAATCCATTATTCACCCACCTCTACTTTTGGCTCTGTGCGCCAATGGCGTCGGTATATAATGGAGATAATTCTGTCCCCTCATCTCACAGGGAAGTTGTAAGATAAAATCGTTAATGTGTGTGATGCACTATATGTCAGACACTATAGTAATGGGCACCATAGAAAAACCTATGAGGAAATTAATACTTTATTTAGAGTAAGGTTTGAATTGTGTGCAACAAATACGTTCTAGGACTGCACACTGAACCATGTGTCTGACACTAACTTCTGAGTACTTGAGTTTACAGCTCTCATATTCTTTAAATATAGTTTTAAATTGTGTATAATAATATAAATAGTGCAATACGGGTATTGAAGGTACTGTTCATAGGGTGGGAAACAGGACAGAAATAAGCAAGCAAGAATCAATGTCTCAAAAAAACAAAAAATAAAAATAAAAAAACAAGCAAAACAAAACAGATTTTCTGTTTTCTTACACCAATCATCTCATTGTCATATTTGTTTTCTATGCTATTTTCTTTGCTGACTCCTGCACAGAATACCCACACTGATTTCTACTGGTAATACTACTGCTGGATTCTCTATTTGTAATAGCACCATTGATTGATATGCAATGGAGACAGAATAGCTCACTTGGGCAATTTCCATAATATTTCCCTTCTCCTGAAGGAATTCTCCCTTCAAACAAAGGCAGATTGACAAGCAGGTTAAGATACATAGTGCAGCTGAATCAAACAATGGCACTAGAAGAAAATCATACAGAATAGACTATATTTCTAGTATATAACCAGCTTCAGATCTAATTTTACAATAGACTCAAGCTCATAGCTAGTGTGTGTTCAGGTGTGAGGGGTGGGGAGTTTGACAATCAGGGTCTGGTGCCTCTAATTAGACCCATAACAGTGAAGATGACACTATACCAGGGAAGGGTGAGAAAAGTGCAGGAGGGGGAGGGCACAAAAAATAACCTAAGGGAAAAGGGATTATGTGAGCAATACAGAGTTCTGTTTGTGTACAGAGCCTAACACAATAAAGCCCTTATCCATGACTGGATCTCCTGGAGGCTGCTGAAAAAAAAAAAGATATATCGATATACAGATGAAGATGTAGGCCTGGAATGAGAGGGGTCAAAGATAGAGGTAGACTTGCAAACTAGCAACATATAACTGAACTCAATGTGTACCGGAAGGGCAATCAGAAGAAAGAGGATTAAAACAAGAGGGCTGACAGCTAAACTTTGAGGGTCAAGAGAAAATGAGAGGGAGGAAGAAGAGAAGCCATGAAAAGGATGCTGTAGGAATGGTTGGGAAGATTTTTTTTTTTTTAAATGAAAGAACCAGGACAGCAGTTACAAAAGCAGTGAGCCTCAAAGAGAAAGTCAATGGTTTCAAAGCACCATGGAGACTTCAAATGGCAAAGGAGAGGAGCTAGCAAGGAGAAGTTCATAATTTCAGATATTGAGATACAGCACAAGGTTGGTGGAGACTTGATGACCGCAAGTCTCCTCCTGTTTGTTGAGGAGAATGCAAAAGGGTAAAAGTTGAATGAGATGATGTTTAGGCGTAAAATTTGAAGGAAGTTTTAATTATGGAGATGACAGTTGTCCTGTAATTCAGTCCTGTAGGAGAAAAAATAAGAGGAAAAATTGTCTTTAAAAATTAGTATAATTTAATCTGGGTCCAAAAATACTGAAATTACAGGGTAAGAGTCATATGTTCGTTGCATGGCATCACGACAGGACAATTTTAAGGCTGTTCGGGGGCTGTAACTATGCATTTTCTTAATTTAATACATTTGAATTCTTTTACATGTAATCTCAACTGAATTTCCTGTATACATCTGATTTGGGACATTATTATATCACCATGACATTTTCATCCTTTAATTATTGATATATGCCATCAGCTAACTTCCCTATGAGCTGTGTAGCCCCACCGCAGCCCAGCAGCCTATCCAGTGCTGCACACTTCAGGTGCTCCTCTCCCAGACTACTCCTGCCCTCTGCCTTAGAGCTCCTGGCCAGGTGTTTCCAGAAGCCTCCTGCATGTTGTGAAGAAGGAGGTGGGGAGTTGATGTCAGCATGTCACCCTTCTACCACCCTCCCTGCCACTCTACCCATCTCTACAGAGCAGAGGGTGTGTGAGAGATGCTCAGGAGGGACTGTTCAGAGTTGGCTGCTGCTGCTATTGATGAGCAGGCTTCCCACTGGTGATTTCTAATCTATTTAAAAGTGTAGTGTACTTAAAAGGGTAACGTGTGTCTCCCTCGCACACACTCTCATTCATACGCACCGTGGATATGTCTACACTATGAGCTTATTTCAAAATAAGCTATTTAGGAATACTAACTCCAAAAATAGCTATTTTGAAATAGAGCATTCACACTACAAATCCCCATTGAAATAGTTCAGAATCATGTTGAAATACTGAGTCCACACTGATGGGACCTCTGTTGCATTTAAGGCCCCTGGAAGCACTCCAAGGGCATCAGGACAGCAGACACTTCCTGCAGCTGCTGCCTGAGGCTATCTGAGGCTCTTGCTTAAAGGGACTACCCTCTACAGTTGTGTCTCAGGCTCTTCACCATTGCCTACTTCCTCAAGAGACAGCAAATTCATCTCATTGCCTGCTCTGGTTGCCCTTGCAAACACCACAGCACTCCAGCCATAGATCCGGACCTGCTGCAAAGCACTCATCAGCTCTTAGACCTCATGCTGCACCTCCTTCTGCAGTTACTAGAGGCTGCCCACATAGAACGGCAGAACCAGGACCGGCAGCTCATTGCGGGGCACATTCTCACCTCTCTCTCCATGTGCTGCTCATCCAGCACAATCCCTCCCACCATCCCCTGCACACCATGCACTGCCACGTCTGATTCTGGGACACCAGTTCCGACTGGTGGGCCCAGATTATCCTGGAGCAGTGGGATG
Source organism: Pelochelys cantorii (assembly GCA_032595735.1). Taxonomy (NCBI): domain Eukaryota; kingdom Metazoa; phylum Chordata; order Testudines; family Trionychidae; genus Pelochelys; species Pelochelys cantorii. Next base: position 75,698,321 of record CM064328.1, read on the forward strand.
ACCAGCAGTGGCTCCAGAACTTCCACACACAGAAGGACACCTTCCTGGAGCTATGTGGATGACTTGCCCCTGCCTTCCAGCAACTGGACACCCACATGCAATCTGCCATCCCCCTCGAGAAGCAGGCCATCATCACTATTTGGAAGCTCACCGTTCTGGACAGCTACCACTCCATCAGGAATCAGTTCAGCGTGGAGAGATTGACCATTGGGCCTGTGGTTTGACTCTCTTACTATTGTCCTAGGAGGGTAGTTGTGGCAGACCGGGCCGGGTCTCGGCACTGCTGAGGGTGTCAGCTCAGGACAAATTGCTCAAAACCAGGGCTACTTACAGCCTTCTATTGGAGACCTTTCCCAAATAGGCCACAAACAAGTTGCACAGAGCACTTCATCTGCCAATCTGGTCAGCAAGAAGCCTCATGAGCAAAACCCCTCAGATACCCCAGCTTTCCCCATGCCACAATCAGCCCTGGATCTTACACACAGGTGAGAGGTTATAAAACCCAATCTCACCTACTCCAAACAGATCCTCCCAGTCCCAAAGAACCAGCCATAGTCCCAGGTCAATTTTATACTTTAGATCTTACCTACAAGAGCATGCTAAGCCAATCCTTTAGAATCTAAAATCTAAAGGTGTATTAATAAAAGAAAGAAAAGATTGAGAGTAAGATTGTTAAGGAGAATACATTACATACATCAATCACCAAGTTCTTGATGCAGGCTCTTAGCAGAGATGTTACAAACTGCTAGCTTAGAAGTCTCTGATGTACATCCTGTGTTAGGATGGGTCAGCAATCCTTCCCGGCTCTCTGTCCCTTGCAAGGATGCATCTGGGATCACTAGCAAGATTGAAGACCAGATGGGATTTTTATATTCCTTGTGTCTCCCAAACTGGAGCTGATCACATGATCAAGTGACCTATTTGGGTTTCCCAGGCCAGTAGCCATGAGGCACTGACTGGTCTGCAGGCTTCCAGACACATTCTTCAGGCCACTCCCGAGAGCCACTCCCAAGAGTCATTGTCCATGGAGCAGTGCTAGTTAGCACAGCTGTTCACTGAACAATCCTTCCTCACAATAGGCAGTCCAGGCCCATTGCTCCCTCCCATACAGAGAACATTTACAGTACAAGAACAGAGCCCATATCTATAACTTCACATACAAAAATCATACATGTACATGCGTAGCATGCCTAGAATCAGCAAAGCATAAGCTTTCATTTGACATCTCACATGGCCCACTTTGTACAGAATTTGGGGAAAATGCCACCAGTGGGTGCAACAGTTTAAAATCCAATAATGTGACAGTGGTGAACTACTGGAATCAGGATCCCTAGACAAGGGGAGATGGACTTTTCCTCCCTGGGAGGTTTTACAGTCCTGGCTTCACAAAGCTCTGCCGGGGACGGGGTAAGTTGGGATTACTCCTGCTGTGGGAAAGGAGTTGGGCTCGGGGAATTCCCAAGGGCTCTGGCAACCTTGTGATTATGTGTTTGTATTCTTCTACCAGTGGTGAGGGCCATCAACACCATCCTGCTGCGCAGAGTCATCATCCTGGGCGACGTGGACTCCATTGTCACCAGCTTTGCCACCATGGGCTTTTCCAGCTGAGGGAGGGAGGGGAGAGATTGACAGCACCCATATCCTCACCCGCTCCCCAACCACCAGGCCTCTGATTATATCAACTGGAAGGGGTACTTTTCAATGGTTCTGCAGGCCCTCATGGACCACCGAGGCTGGTTCACTATTGGGTGGTTGAGGAAGGTGCACGACACCCACGTATTCAGGAACTCCAGCCTGTTCCAGAAGATGCATGGTGGCACTTTTTCCCTGACTGCACCATCAGGGTCGGGGATGTGGACATGCCAATGTGCATTTTGGGGATGCAACCTACCCTTTGCACCCATGGCTGATGAACCCCTACATGGACACCTGGACCCCACAGAGAAATGTTTAAACGGCAGGCTCAGCAGTCCCACATCATGGTGGAGGGTGCCTTTGGACATCTGAAGGGAAGATTCTGCTGTGTTCTCACCCACCTGGACCTCAGCTAGCGGAATGTCCCCCAGGCAGTGGCAGCCTGCTGTGTTCTGTACAACTGTGTGAGAACAAGGGGTGAGGGGCAGAGGCCAAGCAGTTGGCCAGGGCCTTTGAGCAGCTCTGCACTTCTGCCATCCAGCAGGCCCATCGGGGGGCTGTGCACATCCAGGAGGCCCTGAGGGAGAATTTTAGTCAAGGCTAACTGTGACACTTCCCTGGGCCTCCCAAAAAGAGGCCTCAGCATTGCCCCTCTATGCCTTTATTCCCCCACCTCTCCCTTCTCTTGTCCACCTTTCCCACCTCCCCTTCCTCTCCCTTGCAGATACAATAAACCAGACTTTATGTTCTGAAAGAATAAACTGGCATGGGAGGTGTGGCTCATTCCCCACTTGCAGCTAGTTCAGCTGGGAAGGAAAGTGAGAAGGGCAGTCACCCCAAGAGACAATGTGCATGAAGCTAGCTGTCATCTCTGAGCCAACACCGAAAGGTCTCGGTTCAGATGAAGGTGATGTGCTTCTAGCAATGCCATCTGTGGCCTGCAGTGGCACAGATGGCCCAGGGGAGCTTTGCTACCCCCATGTCCTGGGGACATGCAGGCATGAGAAGGTGCCAGCTAGGCCAGGAGCCTGGAAGTGGGGAGGGGGGAGCGGGAGGGATGGGGCAGCTGACCTTTCCTTCATTCCACGCACATGCCGGGTCTGGCAGTGGTGGCATCCTGTAGAGAGAGGACTTCTATCCCTGCCCATGGGAGGAGGGGTGGAGGGTGTTGGGGAAAGCGTGTGTGAGCAGCAGATGCTGCTTGCTGAGGAGGATGCTGCTGAGGTCCCCTCCACCTCCTTCCCTCTGGCAAGTTCCCATGCAGGTGCTCGGTGTCCTCTGCCTCGCCATGCTTTCCCAGGAACAGATGCTGTCCAGGGTGTGCAGGCATGACCATGTGGCATGTGCAGCACTGCTGTGTGTGTCCATGATCCCCTCTTCCTTTGTGGTGGCTTGTGGTGGGAAGGTGTCTCACCACGGGATCGGGAGTAAGGCAGGCCTCTCCAGAAACCCTGTGAGCAATAGCTCAAGGTTCCTCTGTGGCAGCCTCATGTGGCTGTCTGTTCTGGACTGGTGCTTCATATGCACCCACAACACTAGCTGTGGTGTGATCCCCAGGCCGAGAAGGCCAAGTGAGGAGCGTGCAACCCTCACCGCCTGCTGTTTCCTCCATGTTTGTCTAGGGTAAGTAATGGAACTTATCTGAGGGGCCTTCCCCGGCTTCATCCAATGCCTGGGTGACAGCCTGGGAGAGAGTACCAGCTCCAGGGACAGGCTGATCTCCTGGCTGGCAGGCATCGTGTCCACACTGGCCTCATCTTCCTCCTCCTTGTTTTCCTGGTCCATGGGCATGCCCTCCGGGAGGTTAATGATGGGCCTCTCCAGGCCAGAGTACATGACAAGCGGGGAGGGAAGGGACCAACCCACCTCCCAGGATGCAGTGCAGAGACTCATAATACTGGCATGAGTGGGGTGCCGCTCCAGAGTAGGAACTCCATTCTTTGGCCTTTGGGTAGGCCTGCCTTAGTTCTTTCACTTTCATGCACACCTGCTCCTGTGTATGCATGTGGCCCTTCTGGCATTCGTGCATTTGGTGTGGAGATCCTGGAGATTAGCTTCCTCTCCCCAGACCTCAATGAAAGCCAGGATCTCCACACCAGACCAGGAAGGGCTTCTCTCTGTGCAGGGTCTTGGGAGCGGGCTGCCAGCTCGATTGCAGCCATTGGAGGGCTCAGAGGGAGCCCGGGGGTCACTCATGGCAGCAGTACTGGGTGCTCGTCTGTGGAACAGAACTGTCAGGGCCTTCCTTCTGCTACAAGCAGTTTCCCTTCTGCCTATACCTTCAAAGGTTGCAAGGGAAGGAAAACTATATAAGTTTGAGGGGTGAGTACAGAGTAGCCACCAGGGCAGCTGTGAGAAGCCCTGCAGGCCAATTATTTCAAAATTACCACAGTTGTGCTATCCACACACACCCTATTCTGAAATAGTTATTTTGGAATAGGCGTTATTCCTCATGAAATGAGGGATTATTCTCCAGAATAAGAAGCCTGTTATTTCAAATTCATTTTGAAATAACAGGCTTGCTGTGTAGACCCTCTGCTTGTTATTTTGTAATAACGCTGCAATGTAGACATGTCGGCTGCATCTAGACTGGCATGATTTTCCGCAAATGCTTTTAACGGAAAAGTTTTTCCGTTAAAAGCATTTGCGGAAAAGAGCATCTAGATTGGCACGGACACTTTTGCGCAAAAGCACTTTTTGTGGAAAAGCATCTAGACGTGGTTTTGCACAAGAAAGCCCCAATCGCCATTTTCTCCATCGGGGCTTTTTTGTGCAAAACTGTTCTCAGCTGTCTACACTGGCTCTCTTGCGCAAAAGCAATTGTGCAAGAGGGCTTTTTCCTGAACAGGAGAGTCATTGTATTTGCGCAAGAACACTGACAATCATACATTAGATTGTCAGTGTTCTTGCGCAAATTCAAGCGGCCAGTCTAGACAGCTGGCAAGTTTTTGCGCAAAAGCGGCTGCTTTTGGGGAAAAACTTGCCAGTCTAGACACAGCCGTCCTGTGTGTGTGTCTGTCCACTGAAATACATACTTGTGTGGGTGTGTGACACACACATACTTCATGTCTTTCTCACACACACTAGCTCTTTTTCCCTCACACATACACTGGGTATGTCTACACTGCAGATTTTTTCCAGAAAAATGGTCGTTTTACAAGAAAAACTACACTTATGTCTACATTGCTATTGCGTTCTTTTGACAGAAAGTTGAAAGAACGGAGAGGTTTTTCCGACAACGGTATATCTCTTTTTACAAGGAAGAAGCCTTTGTCCAAAAGAGCTTTTTCGGAAAAAGGCGTGTGTGGACGTGGAAGAGAGTGTTTTTTCGAAAGAAGAAGCCTCGAGGAAAAAGCACAGGTGTCCTGGTAGCCACTCCATCCACAGTAATCACAACTGAAATGCAAGATAACGTCCAATCAATGTGGACTCTATCTTTCAAAAAAGCATATCTCTTTTTCGTTGCGCTTTTGCTGTGTAGACACTCTCTTTTGAAAAAAGTTTTTCTGGAAGATCTCTTCCGGGAAAGCTTCTTCTGAAAGAAGCTTGTGGTCTAGACATAGCCCCTGTGTGCCTGTCTTTCACATGCACTCTTTGTCTCTTTCACACACACACAAATACGGTCTTTCCCACTCCGCTTTCAACACATACTTGTATTATAGTTTTTGTTGTTACTTCTTGATACTTCTTTCAAAGTGTGTTATTTTAGTTTTTTGACTGGTCTATGCATTTCATAATTTGTATTTCTCTCTTAGGCTTAAAGTTAATTTTTGAGTAGTGAATTCCAAAATGCCTAACCTGCCTGGCCTGTTGTAATCATCCCTATGGGAACTTCTTTAAAAATATGTTTCTACCGGTGGCACACATCTGCCCATTACCTGAATATGGTACACATAATATTCATTCTGCACATGGGAGAAAAAAATAGAAGGAACATTGACCATCTGTCTTAATTCTTAATAGATTTTTTTGTCTAGGAATTTGATACTGGGAAATTCCAATCTTCAATAGTTTTGAATTACAGTTCATTGGTACAATTACAGTCTAAAAGAATGTAGTCTATTTGCCCTGTCAACCACTTTTGAAATGTCATCACTGTATGTCTTTGCCTTTCTCTACAAATGCCTTGCTACTTTGTAATTTATACATAATGCGTTTTCATCTATACTAAGTACTCTAGAAATCTAGATGAGCAGGCTACCACACATTTTGCAGTTAGGCTACTGGTAAATTGGCTGAGCTTATCCAAAGTCACTGAATTAGTCAGAAGTTTTAATTATAGAGACAGAATTTCCTCTCAAAGCCATTAAAAATTCCTCTGAAATGTTATTAGTTAATAAAATCATATTAAAAGCATCAGAAAGAGTGCAACAAGGTAAATAAACAAGATAATATTAATTCATGTGGTAATAAATCCTATTACTACCACATATGGAATATAATGGCATATTTCAGAAAAAGGTCTGCACAACAAATATACAGGTTCAACTCCCATTTATTTCAGTAGGAGAGTATGTATGATTAACTGAATGTAAAATCAGTTCCAACATAAAGTATATTAAAATTCTGTCAATAAAATGGTATCAAATAATGTATTTCTAATATCTGATTAATAAGTTTGAAAATATACGTACACTTTTGCTAATATTACCAGATCATTCTGTCAAGATTTGTTTATGGATCAGAAAATGATCAGGAAATGGTATCTATCCATCTGTTACCCAATTCAGGCATGCAGCTGTCAGTCAATTTAATATTGAGTTATGCAGATAACTAGCCTTGGAATCATTAGACTTTTATTAATAAAAGTTGATAAATGTCAATTTCACCACACACACAAACTGACAAAAAATATTTCATCCATAACAATCAACATTTACAGATAGGCCAAGTAAGGAAAATGATACTTGAACATTTTTAGTCTGTTTTAAAGCTATTTTCTTTATACATTTTGGGTAAGTCTAGACTACATGGCTCCGTCGATGGAGCCATGTAAAGTAGTTTACTCGGCATAGTCAATGAAGTGGGGATTTAAATAATCCCCGCTTCATTAAAATAAAAATGGCCACCGCGTTGTGACAACAATCAGCTGATCTGGCACAGCATGGCATTCTAGATGTGGCGTGGTCGAGAAGGGAAGCCTTTGTCGACCGCTCCAGTATGCCTCGTGAAACGAGGTTTACTGGAGTGGTCGACAAAGGCTTCCCTTGTCGAACGCGCCATGTCTAGACCGCCGCGCTGTGCCGGATCAGCTGATTGTTGTCACAACACGGTGGCCATTTTTATTTTAATGAAGCGGGGATTATTTAAATCCCCACTTCATTGACTATGCCGAGTAAACTACTTTACATGGCTCCATCGACGGAGCCATGTAGTCTAGACATACCCTTTGACATTTAATGTTGACAATTTATGTTTAAAAGGATACCAAGTTTTAATTTTTTGCTTCTCAGCACTTGCTTCATTAAATTATTATTGTTTCACCCTCTCATTGTCTGATCCCCATAATGTCCCATAGAATGTACTATAGAGCATTTTAAAAACAATTAAAAAAAAAAGAGTATTCTTTTGTATAAACTAGTACAGGGATTAGCAGCATGTGAATGATACTACTTCTACTAAGTGTATGTCTACACTGCGGGGGTTTTCCAGGATACTGCAGGTATCCCGGAAAAACTTTGCCACATCCAGGGAATGCGTTTGCTCTTCCGCAAAAAAAAGAGGAAGTGCAAATGCACTCTTTCAGAAGCCCTGTCTTCCTCATTCCATGAGGAAGAAGGGATCTTCCAAAAGAGGGGGATTTTCCAAAATTTGGGCCAGCGTAGATGGGCCAAATTTCAAAAAAGCCTCTTCCAAAAAAAAATCAGAAAAAGCTATAGTTTGTAGACTTAGCCTAAATGTGCTTTATTACAAATAATTTACTATAATTGTGATGCCCCAGGTAGAGGAACAAGCAGAGTTACTAGCAGCAGATGAACCACTAAGCATCAGATGTCTTGTTTTCAGAAAAATTTCCGTTCATAAAAGCAAGGAAAAATAATACCAAAAAATTTACACATGGACAAGATTGCTTTAAAGTTTTCTGTAACCTCAGTTGTTAAAGAGTTTTAAGAATGCTTGCTTTTTCACACTTATGTAATGTGTACGCAGCAGAACAAAATTCATGTCAGTCAATCTCAGAGCATAGGTCATCTGTTTTAAGCTTGTTTGCAAACGCTAAAAATAGCAGTGTAGCTGTTCCCACCCTCTTTCCAGCTCTTCCCTGAATGTCTACACTGCTCTGAGACTCACTGCGGCACATTTTTTTTGCTGATGCTAAGACATACTATAAGCTATTGCAATATATAATGATAACACCTGTAGTTGTCCTGCTTTCTGTTATTCTTAAGGGCTATGTCTATACTGCCCCCCTTTTTGCGCAAGAAATATACAAATGAGGCTAAGCATGGAATATTGCGGAGCCTCATTTGCATAATTTATGAGTGCCCATTGTGATGGACCCTCCCCCCATGGTTTATTAAATGGACACATGGACATGAATATGCATAACTCAAAGGTGGTTTGAGCAAATTATTTCATGTTATCCATCGATCTTCATGTCATGATCTGCTGGTTCTGTTTATCTTACTCTGTTGTATGTATCATTTCTGTGTGTAAAATTAGACACATGGGCTGCGTCTAGATTGGCATGATTTTCCGCAAATGCTTTTAACGGAAAAGATTTCCGTTAAAAGCATTTGCGGAAAAGAGCGTCTAGATTGGCACGGATGCTTTTCCGCAAAAGCACTTTTTGCGGAAAAGCGTCCCTGGCCAATCTAGACGCGCTTTTGCGCAAGAAAGCCCCGATTGCCATTTTAGCCATCGGGGCTTTTTTGCGCAAAACAATACCATGTTGTCTACACTGGCCCTCTTGAGCAAAAGCATTTGCGCAAGAGGGCTTTTGCCCGAACGGGAGCAGCATAGTATTTCCGCAAGAACACTGACAATATTACATGAGATCGTCAGAGTTCTTGCGGAAATTCAAGCTGCCAGTGTAGACAGCTGGCAAGCTTTTCCGGAAAAGCGGCTGATTTTCCGGAAAAACTGGCCAGTCTAGACACAGCCATGGAGTGGGGAATACTTTGTGAGTTTCAAATGTGTGAATGAGAGACATGCAGAGTGTTACCTGCAATTTCTAGATGAGCCAGTTAAACAATCTTTTGTCCTTAAGTCTGAGCAGTGGTTGGTAGGGAGTGGCCTCAACTCTTTAACAAAAGGAATAGGAAAGGAGAGAATCATAGAATCATAGAATACTAGGACTGGAAGGGACCTCGAGAGGTCATCGAGTCCAGTCCCCTGCCCTCATGGCAGGACCAAATACTGTCTAGACCATCCTAGACATTTATCAAACCTACTCTGAAATATCTCCAGAGATGGAGATTCCACAACCTCCCTGGGCAATTTATTCCAGTGTTTGACTACCCTTACAGTTAGGAACTTTTTCCTAATGTCCAACCTAAACCTCCCTTGTTGCAGTTTAAGCCTATTGCTTCTTGTTCTATCCTCAGAGGCCAAGATGAACAAGTTTCCTCCCTCCTCCTTATGACACCCTTTTAGATACCTGAAAATTGCTATCATGTCCACCCTCAATCTTCTCTTTTCTAACTAAACAAACCCAATTCTTTCAGCCTTCCTTCATAGGTCATGTTCTCTAGACCTTTAATCGTTCTTGTTGCTCTTCTCTGGACCCTCTCCAATTTCTCCACATCCTTCTTGAAATGCGATGCCCAGGACAGGACACAATACTCCAACTGAGGACTAACTAGTGCAGAGTAGAGCGGAAGAATGACTTCTCGTGTCTTGCTCACAACACACCTGTTAATGCATCCCAGAATCATGTTTGCTAGACTCATATTCAGCATGTGGTCCACTATGACCCCTTGATCCCTTTCTTCAGTACTCCTTCCTAGACAGTCGCTTCCCATTCTGTATGTGTGAAACTGATTGTTCCTTCCTAAGTGGAGCACTTTGCATTTGTCTTTATTAAACTTCATCCTGTTTACCTCAGACCATTTCTCCAATTTGTCCAGATCATTTTGAATTATGACCCTATCCTCCAGATTAGTCGCAACCCCTCCCAGCTTGGTATCGTCTGCAAACTTAATAAGCGTACTTTTATGCCAATATCTAAATCGTTGATGAAGATATTGAACAGAGCCGGTCCCAAAACAGACCCCTGTGGAACCCCACTTGTTATACCTTTCCAGCAGGATTGTGAACCATTAATAACTACTCTCTGAGTACGGTTATCCAACCAGTTATGCACCCACCTTATAGTAGCCCAATCTAAGTTGTATTTGCCTAGTTTATTGATAAGAATATCATGCGAGACCGTATCAAACGCCTTACTAAAGTCTAGGTATACTACATCCACCGCTTCTCCCTTATCCACAAGACTCGTTATCCTATCAAAGAAAGCTATCAGATTGCTTTGACACGATTTGTTCTTTACAAATCCATGCTGGCTGTTCCCTATCACCTTGCCACCTTCCAGGTGTTTACTGATGATTTCCTTAATTACCTGCTCCATTATCTTCCCTGGCACAGAAGTTAAACTAACTGGTCTGTAGTTTCCTGGGTTGTTCTTATTTCCCTTTTTATAAATGGGCACTATATTTGCCCTTTTCCAGTCTTCTGGAATCTCTCCTGTCTCCCATGATTTTCCAAAGATGATAGCTAGAGGCTCAGATACCTCCTCTATCAGCTCCTTGAGTATTCTAGGATGCATTTCGTCAGGCCCTGGTGACTTGCAGGCATCTAACTTTTCTAGGTGATTTTTAACTTGTTCTTTTTTTATTTTATCTTCTAAACCTACCCCCTTCCCACTAGCATTCCCTATGTTAGTCATTCCTTCAGACTTCTCGGTGAAGACCGAAACAAAGAAGTCATTAAGCATCTCTGCCATTTCCAAGTTTCCTGTTACTGTTTCTCCCTCCTCACTGACCAGTGGGCCTACCCTGTCCTTGGTCTTCCTCTTGCTTCTAATGTATTTATAAAAAGTCTTCTTGTTTCCCTTTATTCCCGTAGCTAGTCTGAGCTCATTTTGTGCCTTTGCCTTTCTAATCTTGCCCCTGCATTCCTGTGTTGTTTGCCTATATTCTTCCTTTGTAATTTGTCCTAGTTTCCATTTTTTATAGGACTCTTTTTTTATTTTTAGATCATGTAAGATCTCGTGGTTAAGCCAAGGCAGTCTTTTGCCATATTTTCTATCTTTCCGACACAGCGGAATAGCTTTCTTTTGGGCCCTTAACAATGTCCCTTTGAAAAACTGCCAACTCTCCTCAGCTGTTTTTCCCCTCAGTCTTGATTCCCATGGAACCTAACCTATCAGCTCTCTGAGCTTACCAAAATCTGCCTTCCTGAAATCCATTGTCTCTATTTTGCTGTTCTCCCTTCTACCCTTCCTTAGAATTGTGAACTCTATGATTTCATGATCACTTTCACCCAAGCTGCCATCTACTTTCAAATTCTCAACCAGTTCCTCCCTATTTGTTAGGATCAAATCTAGAACAGCTTCCCCCCTGGTAGCTTTTTCAACCTTCTGAAATAAAAAGTTGTCTCCAATGCAGTCCAAGAACTTATTGGATAGTCTGTGCCCCGCTGTGTTATTTTCCCAACATATATCTGAATAGTTGAAGTCCCCCATCACCACCAAATCTTGGGCTTTGGATGATACTGTTAGTTGTTTAAAAAAAGCCTCATCCACTTCTTCTACCTGGGTAGGTGGCCTGTAGTAGACTCCTAGCATGACATCACCCTTGTTTTTAATCCCTTTTAGCCTAACCCAGAGACTCTCAACACTTCTGTCTCCTATGTTCATCTCCACCTCATTCCAAGGGTGTTCATTTTTAATATATAAGGCAACACCTCCTCCCTTTTTCCCCTGTCTATCCTTCCTGAGCAAGCTGTACCCTTCTATACAAACATTCCAATCATGGGGTTTGTCTACAACCCAGGCTTCATTTGCAACTTCGAATGCCTACATTAGCCACCCTAGTTCAAACTAGGGTGGTAGAGTAGACATACCATGTGTATTATCCCACCAAGTTTCTGTGATGCCAACAATGTCATAATTGTACTTATTTATTAGCATTTCCAGTTCCTCCTGCTTATTACCCATACTTCTAGCATTTGTATATAGGTATCTAAGATACTGATTTGACCTTGCCTCCCAGTTTTGCCCTGATCCTCCTTTCTCTCTGCCATTATAGCCCACGCTCCCTCCCGTTTCTGACCCATCTCCCAGGTCTCCATGTTCTCCAATTACCTGTGGGCTTTGCTCACCTGTCCCCGTCAAACCTAGTTTAAAGCCCTCCTCACTAGGTTAGCCAGTCTGTGTCCAAATAGGGTCTTCCCCCTCCTCGAAAGTTGAACGCCATCTCTGCCCAGCAGTCCTTCCTGGAATAGCATCCCGTGGTCGAGGAAGCCAAAGCCCTCCTGGTGACACCATCTTCGCAGCCAGGCATTCACCTCCAGGATGCACCTGTCTCTGCCTGGGCCCCTACCTTCGACAGGAAGGATCGAAGAGAATACCACCTGTGCTCCAAACTCCTTCACCGATACTCCCAGAGCCCTGTAGTCACTCTTGATCCGCTCAGTGTCACACCTCGCAGTGTCATTTGTGCCCACATGGATGAGTAGCATGGGGTAGTAGTCAGAGGGCCGGATAATCCTCGACAATGCCTCCATAACATCTCGGATACAGGCCCCCGGCAGACAGCATACCTCCTGAGATGAAATGTCAGGGCGACAGATGGGCCCCTCCGTCCCCCTCAGAAGAGAGTCTCCGACTACCACTACCCTACGTTTCCTAGAGAGGCCTGGGTCTTTCGGCTGGGCTGCACCTGAAGGAAGGAGCCTGAGACCCCAGGGTGGGGAAAAGACCCTGGTTTAGACTGGCAGCTGAAAAGAGGTTTTAGGGGGAGTTTAAGTTTGCACCGAGGTTTCAGTGGAGAATTAGCCAAGCGGTTTTGTTTCTTTTGATTTGTAACCTACTTTGCTCTGCCTGTCTTCACTTATTACTACTTAAATCCTACTGCTTCAGCTTAATAAAACCATTTTTATTTTCTATCAAACCCAGTGTAAGCGATTGTTGCCTGGGAGGGGGGCAACCAGTGTGCACATTCCCCCTTTCATTGCTAAAGGGGGCTTACCTAATTCTTTGGGGTCTGATCCCATCTGGGGAGTGCTCTCTCAGAAGGCTGGCCCCTAAACTGCACTCTCCTTGGACATGAAGTGGTTCAGTGTCTGTACTGCTTCTTGGTGGGAGCAGGGACCTCAGCTCAGGGCCTTGGCTGGAGGAGACCAGTGAAGCTGACCCAGCAGGACCAGGAGGTGAGGAGCCCCAGAGAGAGAGAAGGTGCGTGGCAGTGGCCATGTCAGCACTCCGGGAGGCACTCCCGAGGGGTCGTCTGTGTCCGCACCCCATTACACCCACTTTTTGTGCAAGAGGCTTTTGTGAAAAAAGGAGCCGTCTATATGGCTCCTTTTTGCGCAAAACCCCCCTCTTGCGCAAGAGCCGTTCTTCTGGAAAAAAATGCAGAAGAACGGCTCTTGCACAAGAGGGGATTTTTGCGCAAAAAGGAGCTATGTAGATGGCTCTTTTTTGTACAAAAGCCTCTTGCGCAAAAAATGGGTTCTCGTTAATTATGCAAATGAGGCTGAGCGATATTCCATGCTTAGCCTCATTTGCATATTCTTGCAGAAAAAGATATAGCCAAGGTATTTTGCTGTTTGAAACTAAAAGGTAGGTGACTTCACAGATAATTTAGCATTTCCCCCCCTAGAAATAGAGGTGGAGTGATCAATCAGAACCCAACTATTAATATTTCCATCTAAACTGTACTCTCTAGTCCAAACAATGAGATTGCCCTTAAAATGAACCAAAACAAATCCTTGCATATGTATTTCCCTGAATTTTGGAGGCATTTGGTTCTCTAGCCAGGCCTGAGCTTTGCAGGTCTGACCCTTTGTTCCTTCCTTTTAGAAGCAGTTTAATTCCTTGAAAATAGTATTTCCATTCTTCAGTTCAGCAGCTATCAAATAACTGTTTTCTTCCTTACCTTGCAGATATCCAGCACAACACACATTTTGTTATAACACCCTTAAATCCTAATGTTCTGAACTGGACATATTCACTATCTTTGTAGATGGACAGGGTTATCTGTTTGCTTTTAATAGTCATCCTTGTTGATTTCCGTCTTCCCATGAAATAGCATCTAGAGGCTGAGTCCAGGCACTTCCAAACTTGAACAAATATTGTGCTACTGGTTGGTTGTACTAGGCAATATAATTCTGGCATGGGAGAACTTCACCAGCGAACAGGGAGCCAGAACAAAGTTATGCACCTCTGAGCATAGGTGACTGGTGGTAGCACTTGGGAGGCACACTGCTAAAAACTTAATTGCTAAATGGGATGCCCTGTCATGCCCTCTCCCTGTTCCACTGGCCCACCCTGCACCTCTCCCATTGCAGGCACCCACTGCCTATGCCTCTGAGTCCCACTTAACCTCTATTTTGAGGGCTTAAATGGAACTTAAGTAATGTATAAGGCTGGGCTGGTCGTCTTTGCATGGGCAAGTTCACCCTATGTGATCTGGAAAGATTGTTGGGATTAATTCTTCTAAGTTCCTGGGGGTCAAACCACTGGAATTCCATATTATAACAAGCCTATTTAAAAAAACAGCTTGAAAGGGAAGCTGCAGAGCTTAATGTTATTTATAATTTTGATACCTACAATAGAGGTTTAAACAAAGACCTTAACTGGATTATCTGTTACATTCCACAGCCTAACGACACAAAAGACCAAACACCAGCTTCATTTAGCATAAAAACTCTAATTGACTATTATTTTCCAATTTTTTTCTTCCCTTTCCTTTCCCTCCCCATCCCCTCTCTTTCTCTGCTCTTTATTTGGAACTTGGATCCCCTTAACTCCATTTATCAGAAGAAATGGGCTGTGCCCACAAAAGCTCATTATATCAGCTACATTTTTTGTTAGTCTCCAAGGTGGTGCAGGACTATTTGTTGTTTTTTAAGTTTGTTTTCTGTCACATAAGTCTGTCAAAAGTGAAATCACAATTCACTCTCTAATTAGGCTACAGAATTCTCTATGATATGTGTCTTCTGTATTTCTAAGTACCTCAATTCTTAATTCTTTGCCTTCCACTGTAGTAGTATCTGAGTACCTCCCATAAGACAGGAGAGGCAAGTCGCCCCTGATAAATTAGCTTTAATTCTTTGCCTACATAGCAGAGTTGGAAGATGAAAGGTAACACAATCAAAACAGTTTTCTGAAAAGTTTTGGATATGGATCACCAAAAGCTGATCTATATTAATTAATATAGGTAGTAAAGAGGAGTGAAATTTGGCTCATTAGAAAAAAAATAGAAAATGAAAGCAGAAAGATTATCATTTTCCTGATCTCATTTAAATTGCCAGAACCTACACTCTATTCCCGCAACTAGATATACTTTTAAAAATATTGCTTGATTTTATAATGTCTGTCCATTCCTTCAGGTTGCTTGGAAATATTTAGAGACTTGTAGACTATTAAACTGAAGTCGTAAACTCTTCCTGAACAGTGTCAATTCCCAAGATTCATGTCTTATGTATTAGCAATCCAATTTTTCAGAGTTCAAATTGCTGGTTACTCTATTCCACGATGAGCAAATTTAACAGCTTTATATTTGGTCTCTCTGTCTGGGTCAGTTGTATAAATCAGCAATAATATAGGACCTGGTTCAAATATTGATCCCAGTAGAGCCCCATGGAACATTTCCTCTGTCTGGGACTTTTAAGCCTGCTGTTAGTGTTCTCTGTTTGGTTAGCTCTGAAATATGGTTCATCACTATAAAAATTCATGTGCAGTGTACTTCCTTCAGCACCCTTTTCCTTTTCATGTTCTGTCTCACAAAGAACACTGCAATCTTCTTTGAATTATAATATTAGGATTTTTTTTGCAGTTCAACATTGAGTTTTGAAGATTCTCTTTGACATTTTTATATATTCTTTATCCCTCAAAACAACCGTAGCCATTTGGAATGCAGGTATTTTGGTATTAATTTTAGCCTGCCATTAACAACTCTGATTTTCTTAATTGAAGAAGAAAAACAGAAATAGAAATTTCTGTTCTTAAAATCCATGATTAACAATGCTAATTAAGGTCTCACATGTTAGTTTGCTTCATACTGTTGCACAAGGGCCTGCTGCCTTATAAGGTCTTTCTGGGTTTTCCCAGTTAGGTCAGAGCACAAAGTAGACTACGTGGAGATATAAGTCCACATCAAAATAAAGTGGGATGAGGTGGGTAAATTTCTGTGTCAGTCTTTTTTGTCCATGCCTTTTCTAATATAAGCACATAGCTGCGTGTACACTTTAAAAACAGCCCCAAACTGAAACCTTACACTATCTACATTCATAAAGGACTAGTCATGTCATTTAATGCACCACTGGAACATTTTCAAATACTTATAACTGTGCTCATCACTGTAGTAAGTAGTTTATATAGAGGAGAATAAGGAGCATGGAAAAGGTGTGAAATCTGTTGAACAGATTATTCCTTAGGAATAGCTTTTCCAGCTTTAAATAGATTTCATAGAGTAACAGGGTTAGAAGGGATTGCAAAGGTCGTCTAGTCTAATCCTGCAACAGATATGCAGGATTTGTTGTAACTAAACAGATGGCTATGCAGCCTTCTTTTGTAAACCTCTAGTAAAGAAACTTTCACAAGGCAACCTGTTGCACTGTGGTACCATTCTTAACAATTTTTTTCCCCTGATATTTAATCTAAATCTGTTCTGCTGTAGTTTGAATCCATTGACTCTGGTCCTGTCCTCTGTGGCAAAAGAGATCAACTTTTCTCTATTTTTATAGTAGCCTTTCAAGTACCTGAAGATTATCATATCCCCCCATTAAGCTCCTCTCTTCCAAACTAAACATGCCAAATTCATCCAGCCTTATCTCAACATCCCTTTCACCATCTTTGTCTATAGCCTATCTTGTCTATAGACTAAAATCAAGATCCCTTTGTATTTTAGCTCAAACTTCCCAAGCTGTGGTGCCCTAGTGTCATCTGCAAACTTGATCAGTATGCTCTATCCACTGGATCTAGAACAGATCCTTGACAAACCTCGCTTGAGACCTTCCTCCCATCTCACATCATTCTATTAATAAAAGACAGAACTATGTAGCACTTTAAAGACTAACAAGACGGTTTATTAGGTGATGAGCTTTTGTGGGGCAGACCCACTTCCTCAGATCAATATGTGGAAGAAAATTGGCACAATCATATATACCAAAGTGACACAATCAAAAAAAAGTGAACACATATAAAAATGATGAATCAGGTTTAAGAACAGAGGAGGAGTGAGGGGGGGAAGGTTAGTGTCTGTGAGGTAATGACATTAGGGGTGATAATTGGGGAAGCTATCTTTGTAATGGGTGAGATAATTAGCATCTTTGTTGAGACCCATACATAAAGTGTCAAATTTAAGCATGAATGACAATTCTGAAGCTTCTCTTTGAAGTCTGGAGTTAAAATCGTTCTGAAGCAATATGCATGTTTTAAGGTCATTGAGAGAATGGTCAGTCTGGCTGAAATGGCAAGCAACAGCTTTCTCTCTATGAGAGAGTCTGATGTCTGTTTTATGTGCATTGATTCTTTGGCAAAGTGTCTCAGAAGTTTGTCCAATGTACATGGCAGACGGACACTTTAGGCACATGATGGCATAAATTATATTTCTGGATGAACAGGAATATGTGTTCTTGATCTTGTAATAGGCATGGTTAGGTCCAAAAATGGTGTCAGCAGAGTAAATATGTGGACAAAGCTGGCACCGGGGTTTGTTGCAAGGGAAAGTTCCAGGGTTGGTATTAGTGTGGTATGTCCTGTAGTTGTAGGTAAGAACCATCCTGAGGTTAGGTGGTTGTCTATAGGAGACTATGGGTCTGTCTCCCAGAGCCTCTCGGATGGTAGTATCCTGTTCCAGTATAGGTTGTAGTTTATTGATAATGCGTTGGACGGGTTTAAGTTGAGGGCTATAGGTGATGACAGGTGGTGTTCTATTGTTGGTTTTCTTGGGTCTGTCTTGAAGTAGATGGTTTCTGGGTATTCGTCTGGCTCTTTCAATTTGTTTTTTTATTTCTCCGGGTGGGTAGTTGAGGTTTATAAATGCTTGGTAGAGAATCTGAAGTTTCTGGTCTCTGTCAGTGGGATTAGAGCAGATGCGATTGTATCTAAGGGCTTGTCTATAGATGATGGATCGTATGGTGTGTCCTGGATGGGAGCTAGAAGCGTGTAGGTAACTGTAGGAGTCAGTGGGTTTTCTGTAGAGAGTGGTGTCTAATTTACCATTGGTGATTTGTACTGTGGTGTCCAGGAAATGGATCTCTCGTGTAGAATGGTCCAGGCTGAGATTGATGGTGGGGTGTAGGTTGTTAAAGTCTCTGTGGAATGTCTCCAGTGTTTCTTGGCCATGGGTCCAGATCATAAAGATGTCATCGATGTAGCGTAAGTAGAGAAGGGGCAAAAGGGGACGGGATCTGAGGAATTGTTGTTCTAAGTCAGCCATAAAGATGTTAGCGTACTGTGGGGCCATGCGGGTACCCATGGCTGTGCCGCTAATCTGGAGGTATAAGTTGTCCCCAAATTGGAAATAATTGTGTTTGAGAACAAAGTTACATAGGTCTGCTACCAGATTGGCAGTGGTATCCTCTGGGACAGTGTTTCTAATTGCTTGTAATCCGTCTTCATGTGGGATGTTTGTGTAGAGAGCTTCTACATCCATGGTAGCAAGGATGGCGTTATCAGGGAGGTTATCGATGTTTTGTAGATTTCAGCTAGACCAGACTAACACAGCTGCATCTCTATCACCATTCTGTTAATAGTTACTCTTTGGGTGTGTCTAAACTACACCCCTCTGCCGACAGAGGGATGTAGATTAGGCACATCGCTATTGAAAATGAAGTGGGCATTTAAATATCCCGCGCTTCATTTGAATAGAAATGGCCGCTGCTTTTTGCTGACGTGGCTCTTCACCGGCAAAAAGCAGCAGTCTAGACGGGGATTGGTAGACAAGGAAAGCCTTCTCCAACCAATCCCTTATGCCTCGTGCAACGAGGTTTACCGGATCGGTCGGAAAAGGCTTTCCTTGTTGACCGATACCCATCTAGACTGCTGCTTTTTGCCGGCAAAGTGCCTCATTGGCAAAACGTGTCAGCCATTTCTATTCAAATGAAATGTGGGATATTTAAATCCCCGCTTCATTTGCAATAGCGATGTGCCTAATCTACATCCCTCTGTCAGTAGAGGGGTGTAGTTTAGACACACCCTTTGTTTGCAGTTGTTTAATCAATTGTGTAATCTCTTAATGGTAATTCTCTCAAACCCATATTTGTACTGTTTACTTATCAGAACATCATGCGGGACTGTGTAAAAGTTGAGCTGAAATCCAAGTATATTGTGTCCACTGCATTCCCCCTATCTCCCAGATTACTTACCCAGTCAAAGAAGGAAATCAGGTTGATTTATCATTATTTTTCCTCAGTAAATCCATGCTGGCTCCTAGTGCTATCCCTTCATCCTCCAGGAATTTGCCAATTGAATGTTTTGTATGTTGCTTGAGCAGCTTCAAAGGTATCGAAGTCAAGATGATCTGTCTATAATTCCTTGGCTTCTCCTTTTCATGTCTTTTAAAGATAGGTGCCATGATAGTCTTTTCCCAATCTTCAAAGGCCTCTTCTGTCATCCAAGAGTTTGTACATATTATTGCCAGTGGCTCTGAGATTTCTCAGCTAATTCTCTCAGAACTTTTGGAAGAATAGTATCCAGCCCCACTGATTTGAATTCATTCAAATTGGTGAGAAGATGTGTATTGTATTCCTTACTTATCCTGATCTGCATTCCTCCCTCTTTATTGTTTATGGGAATTTTGCTGACAAGTTATAGCTGTTGTTTACAATTGTAGCTTCTCATAATTCAGAATGAAACATTTTTGAGAAGGAAGCAGTAATAGGGTTGTCTTTTAGTCTACTGAGTGCAAAATGAGGAATTGGGAAACTTGATTTCCAGTATGGTGTACCCACCCATTTACATGTTTAACTTCTGTGCCAGGAAAAATAATGGAGCAAGTAATTAAGGAAATAATCTGCAAACACCTGGAAGATAATAAGGTGATAGGGAACAGCCAGCATGGATTTGTAAAGAGCAAATCATGTCAAACCAATCTGATAGCTTTCTTTGATAAGATAACAAGTCTTGTGAATAAGGGAAAAGCGGTGGATGTGGTATGCCTAGACTTTAGTAAGGCATTTGATATGGTCTCGCATGATATTCTTATCAGTAAACTAGGCAAATACAACCTAGATGGGGCTACTGTAAGGTGGGTGCATAGTTGGCTGGATAACCGTTCTCAGAGAGTAGTTATTAACAGTTCACAATCCTGCTGGAAAGTTATAACAAGCGGAGTTCCGCAGGGGTCAGTTTTGGGACCGGTTCTGTTCAATATCTTCATCAATGATTTAGATATTGGCATAGAGAGTATGCTTATTAAGTTTGCAGATGATACTAAGCTGGGAGGGGTTGCAACTGCTTTGGAGTATAGGGTCATAATTCAAAATGATCTGGACAAATTAGAGAAATGGTCTGAGGTAAACAGGATGAAGTTTAATAAGGACAAATGCAAAGTACTCCACTTAGGAAGGAACAATCAGTTTCACACATACAGAATGGGAAGCGACTGTCTAGGAAGGAGTATGGCAGAAAGGGATCTAGGGGTTATAGTGGACCACAAGCTAAATATGAGTCAACAGTGTGACGCTGTTGCAACAAAAGCAAACATGATTCTAGGATGCATTAACAGGTGTGTTGTAAGCAAGACACGAGAAATCATTCTTCTGCTCTACTGTGCACTGATTAGGCCTCAGTTGGAGTATCATGTCCAGTTCTGGGCACCACATTTCAAGAAAGATGTGGAGAAATTGGGAAAGGTCCAGAGAAGAGCAACAAGAACGATTAAAGGTCTAGAGAACATGACCTATGAAGGAAGACTGAAAGAATTGGGCTTGTTTATTTTGGAAATGAGAAGATTGAGAGGGGATATGATAGCGGTTTTCAGGTATCTAAAAGGGTGTCACAAGGAGGA
This sequence comes from Pelochelys cantorii, assembly GCA_032595735.1. Classification (NCBI taxonomy): domain Eukaryota; kingdom Metazoa; phylum Chordata; order Testudines; family Trionychidae; genus Pelochelys; species Pelochelys cantorii. The sequence goes on from CM064328.1 coordinate 75,719,137, forward strand.
GGGAGAAAAATTGTTCTCCTTGGCCTCTGAGGATAGAAGAAAAAGCAATGGGCTCAAACTGCAGCAAGGGAGGTTTAGGTTGGACATTAGGAAAAAGTTCCTAACTGTCAGGATCGTTAAACACTGGAATAAGTTGCCTAGGGAGGTTGTAGAATCTCCATCTCTGGAGATATTTAAGAGCAGGTTAGATAAATGTCTATCAGGGATGGTCTAGACAGTACTGGGTCATGCCATGAAGGCAGGGGACTGGACTCGATGAGCTCTCGAGGTCCCTTCCAGTCCTAGTATTCTATGAGTCTATGAAATATACACTTATATGCATTTTTTAAATCCTACAAGACAGGTTTAGTGATAGCACATCCCCATGAACAAACAGCAGTAATGCATCTTTCTAGTCTTGAAACATTTAGAACTATAATATATCTTGAGAAACTCAAATCACATATGCAGTAAATAATTGCTATCTTAAACTAAACTCAGACAGAACAAATCATTTACAGTAGTTGCATCATTGTACATTATGCCCTTCTATCTGCTGTAGTTGCGTGTGTGACTTTCTTGTGATAATTATGATCATATTACTTTTTTATTCTTATATGTCAGCTCAAATTGTATGAAAAAGGTTCCAGCAATTTGATTATTTTTTGACGTTTAGATTTGTCTTCAATGGTCTCATTCTCAATATGAAAATCTAAAGATTTTCTCATTTGTAATAGTTTTGAGTACTGAATGTGATTGTAGTAAATATTGAAACAAAGCAGCATTTATTTTACTACTTGGGTTACAGATTACAGATGACAAAGTTACAGATGACAAAGAAATGTGGAAGAAAAAGCATAGACAACTAACTCTAAGATCAAGCAATGCCAGTTCCTGGCAACTGAAGGCAAGTGATAATGTGGAATGAATGACATTTTGATGACATCAACATGAAATGATTCAGAAAGATGCACAATACTAGCATCTTTAAGAACAGAAGCTTATTCAGAAAGCTGCAACCAGGGATTTTCTTTCTGGACAACAAAATCATCTTTGGAGATGCTGAAATGCCAATAGTGACATTTGCTACCCATTACTCTCAGGGTGCAAGAAGCCATGTACAGGACACCTGGGCTACATCTACACTGTACCTCTCTTGCACAAAAGCCTGTGCAAATGAAGCGTGGATTAGTATTTTGCCACACTTCATTTGCATAATTAATTAGGGGCCGTTTTTGCGCAAGAGGCTTTTGTGCAAAAAGGAACCGTATAGGAAGAATGGCTCTTGCACAAGCTAGCTGCAGGAGAGACTGATGTGTGGGCTGAAGGCCCAGGCCAACTGCCCTGAGGGATCCTTTGCTGTTTTCAAAGCTCAATAAATCCTTCTGTTTTGTTCTGTCTGATAGTTGCTCTGGTCTAGAGAACAGGGTTGCACTATTCCTTCTGGGAGTGGAAGCCCCAGGGGTCCAGAGGGAGTGGACCCCCCGAAAGGGCTCATGGCGGAGGCAGGCGTGCTGAAGGCCCTGAGAGACACCATCCCAAAGGTGGAGGGGCAGAATTCCCCCCGGTGAGAGTGAGCACCACAAGAGAGGGTTGCCGTACTGGAGCTCCTTTTTGTGCAAAAGCCTCTTACGTAAAAATGGTCCCTAATTAATTGTGCAAATGAAGTGCGGCAATATGCTAATCCATGCTTCATTTGCATAGGCTTTTGCACAAGAGAGGTGCAGTGTAGACGTAGCCTGGAGAGCAGCAAGGAGTGCTTCAACAAGAGGCTCAGTAATGCAGAATGGAGGTTGAATGTGTAGTTGAATTTGGCCACTGGAAGAGTCACTGTTGCAGTTTGCTCACTAGGTTAGACCTCATTAAAAAAATATGCCTGTGGTTACAGCTACCTTCTGTGTGCTTCATAATATCTGTGAAACAGAGGGAGAGAAATTCCCACAGGGATGGGTAAGCTGATGTGTAGGCTGATTTGCTAATTCTGAGCAACCAGACACAAGAGCTATAAGAAGAGCTCAGTGGACATTGGTGCAACTCACGGTGACTTTGAAAACCCATTTTATGAATAATCCACATTAATATGTGTTGCTTTTCTCTGCGGGGTCTGCCAATAGTCTGAATCTTGCTGTGATTGCTGTGTGTCTAGTAATGTCACCTTGGAAATCCACCTCTTCCTTTTCTCAGCCTCCACCCACTACAACCACTAGACAGCCCTGCATTGCCACAGCTGGGAAGACTACCCAGAAGCCCTGACACCAACAGCTTCCACTTGATCAAACTACTAGACTAGGGGCTCATCTAGACTACGGGAAATGGTTGAAAGAAGATATGCAAATTCCACGGGAATTTGCATATCTTCTTCCAATCGCACTTTTGAAAGCAGAGCTTTCGAAAGTGAAAGTAGTTAAAATGTGGCTTTTTCTGCGACCCCCCCCCCCTTGTTGAAAAGCCATGTAAATCTCCTTTTTTGAGAAAGAGCAGCTTTTCGACAAAGGGGAGGGGGTTCGCCAAAAAAGCCATGTCTTAACTACTTTCACTTTCGAAAGCTCTGCTTTTGAAAGTGCAATCGGAAGAAGATATGCAAATTCCCGTGGAGTTTGCATATCTTCTTTCGATGGTTCCCCGTAGTTTAGATGAGCCCTAGGTGTGGGAAAACTTTTTGGCCCAAGTATCTCATCAAGGTATGTAAATTGTATGGAGGTCCATCAATAATCACAAAATTGGAGTGTAGAAGGGCATGAGGGATCCTTCTGGGGAGCTCTGGAATGGTACCAGAAATGAAGAGTTTAGGATGCTTGAGGGAACTACAGGCTAGGGCAGGGGGTTGGAGTCAGGGGGGTGAGGGCTTTGGCTGGGGATGGGGGTCAGGGATAAGAGGTTGGGTGCAGAAGAGGGCTCTGGGCTGGGACCAAAGGATTTGGAGGCCAGGAGGGAGATCAGGAGTGGGGCATAGAGGTGGAGCCCAGGAGGAACCTCAGGAATGCAGGCTTTGGGCTGTGTTTACTTCGTCAAGCTGCTTCCACAAGCAGAGGTATGACCCCCTTCCAGCCAGTTCATAAATGTAGATGTGGCCAAGTGGCTCTATGTGCTGCCCCCGCCCCAGTCTGCATGCTCCTAGCCAATGGGAGATGCAAGGCTGTTTACCCCCTCTGCACTAGACTCCACACCATTGCCACAGCTGAGTCTGTCACCACCTTTACTACAGCTGGGCAGTGACACTGAACTAGATATACTGAATGCTGTGGACTTCGATTTCCTGTATGCTCGGTGCTTGTCTCTCCCTTCCTTGGAGAGTTTGGTGTACTTGATGCCCCCCAAAATGAACTGAAACATATCAAGTCATTCATTACAGGGCTACCGCACGGACTGCCATTAGTGAAGGGAGTGTGGGATACCACTAACAATGAGGAGGGGAGGAGTGCCAGGACTCCTGGGTTCTGTGCACAGCTTTGATTCTGAGTGGCCTCATTCACATCTCCCCACTGCCTCAGTTTCCCATTCTCTTTCCCTTTCTCCCAGTGTTTTGAAATAATAAAGTTGATTTCAGTTTCAAGGAATGGACTTTTATTGCATACAAATATAGAAATAAATGTGTGCCACAGAAGTAATCCTTGCAAATGGAAATACAATTGGAAGAGGGAAAACACATTCATTTTCTGTTGGAAAAACATCGGCCTTGCCTATCACACATCAGTGTATGTACAACCTCTCCTAGATTTGAGAGGAAGAGCTATCCCCCCCCCCTGCAACCTAGTGGAATGTGTGTGAGTGAGAGAGAGGGGGTACAATGATGTTGGAATGCAGTTCTTCAGTGTCTGCAGTGGGAGTATAGATCCAAGTTGTTTCTCCTAAAGGACAATCAGATGCGTCCACATGTTTGTTCTGTCAGAATCCTCATCATCTTCTGCTGTGTACCACACTCATTCTTCTGAGATTTTGTCTTGCTGATCATGTCCATTTTTAATAACAGAATGATCCTCAGGCCCTTTGCTCAGTGTTCACTGTCCCAGAGGTGTCCATTATCTCAATAAACATGTCATCACACATACCCTTTCATCTTTGTCTTATCTTGGAAAGCCTCTTCGCTGATATGGAGGGAGAGTTAAAGGCCACACTTTCAGCTGTAAAACATGAAAAGCACAAAGGAACCATTGTCAGTGCATATCCAGTGTTTGGTGCATACTTGCTGTATAAAAATGACTACCGTATATCCACACAGATATAAAGCAGAAGACATTCATTTCTATGAGTTGAATTGGTTTTCTGTCCCAGACTTAGGGAGTTCAGTGGGGGTATCAGAAGTTCTGGGAGGGGAACAACCTGTGTGAGACCTGGGTGGTCAGGGGTCCATGCTTCCTCCCCTTTGTAACATAGCTGTCATTTGAAGGGCAGTGCTGACCCCCCACCACTGAAATTGTACCGTGTTGAACAGGGGGCAGTGTTCCCTCTCCCCAGTTCCAATACTGCTGCCCCATTGCCCCACCCTGGTTTTGGCTCCCCTGTCTGGAAAGGAGGGGAAGGGCAAACTATCTCCGGGGAGGGGGGTCATACAGGCACTAGTGTTTGTGGTTCAAGCAATTGAAATGAATGCTACCATCATCTCCCTTCAGTGACCCTAGCTGATATCATACTTCTGAGGGTAACAGAGGCAGAAAAGGAAAAGCTGCTGCATGCGTCTGGGTACAAACTGGGTTCGGATGCTGCTAGGCTGTGTACTGCAAAGATGCCTCCTGAATCAATACTAGAGAAGCATGGGAATGTGTCCTACTATGGCAGACAGGGGCGGCAGGTTTGTATAATTTTTGGTGGTGCCCCATTAGCCACACCCCCTGACCCCTGTTAACCACGCCCCGACCCCCATTAGCCACACGCCCTGACCCCCATTAACCAGGCCTCTGGAGGTAACACGCTCGGGGCAAGATGGACACATGACCAGAAGTAAAAGGTGCCATGTCACCCCTCTCGAAGAACTTTTCCCCACCATCACCCTACCAACAGGGATTAGTTTGGCTCCCACCAAACCCACCTCATGCAACTATCCTGCAATTGCATTAAAACAATGTGTGTGACATTAACTCGGGGGCAGAGAGGCTGGGGGAAGTGTTCCCTCTAAGGCTATGTCTACACTCGTGGCTACTTGCGCAAGTACCGACGTACTTGCGCAAGAACCCACAGAGTATCCACACTGCCCGCCTGCTCTTGCGCAAGGAAATTTACAGTATGGCGTGGTAAGAGAGGGTTTCTTGCACAAGAGCTACGCTCTTTTCTAGCAGGTGTAAGCTCTCTTGCGCAAGAGGGCAGTGTGGATGCTTGGCAGGGATTTTTTTGCTCAAGAAAAACCTGTGGCTAAAATGGCCATCGGAGCTTTCTTGTACAAGAGAGCATCCACACTGCCATGGATGCTCTTGCACAAAAGCACAGCTCGCACATGGCAGTGTAGACGTGTTCTTGCGCAAGACTTCTTGCACAAGAACCCTTGCGCAAGATGTTCTTGCGCAAGAAGCCACCAGTGTTGACATACCCTAAGAGTTTCCTCCCATGAGCTGAATGAATTTTGTGTTGTGCACCAGTACTGAGTTCATGTGGCTTGTTTGGATGTGCCACTGTGGCACCCAAGTTATTAATAAATATTTTATAAACCTTTACCTTTTCTCTCTGCTGCTATGTCTCCTCCCCTTGCTCCATCAGCTCCTCTGGTGCCTGCTGCCCCCCAACTCCTCACCCTCCTCTGCTATCCTGACTCCTGCCCTTCTCACTGCCCTCAGCCCTCCTGCAACCTGCCCCCCTCCACCAGCCCTTCTCTGCCCCCCTGTGCCCACTCCTCCAGTAGCCCCACTCCGATCATGTGAGCTACCCGTCCTCATCCCCTCTTCTAACACCTCCCTCTACACACCTGCCCTGCCTCTCTCCTCTGGTGCTGGTCCCTCCCCTGCAGGTGTCTGCCCTTCTGCTTCACCCCCAGAATCCCCTGGCACCTGCGCCTTCCCTTAGCCCTGCACCCATCCTGGTGCCTCCCCCTTTCCTTACTGCCCCTGCCCCCTTTGCCCTCTTTTTCCCTGATGCCCACCCCCTCACCACTCTCTGCCCCATTTCCCTCATGCCCCCGTGCCCTTACACATGACTTGCTCCATCCCCACCTTTCTCATGCCTACCCCTTCTTTCAAGCCTTCTCCCAGCCCCTCTAGCCCCCAATGCCCTTACCCTCTCCTCTCCCAGCATCACCCTGTACCCCCTCCCACTGACACCTCCCCTCCTGCCCTTTTCCTCATTGTCTGCACTTGGCCCCCTGGCATTTGTCTCTCCTTCACGCTGTCCCTTGGTGCCTTCCCCTTTCTTCCCCCTCTGCACAAGCCCCTTCCTCGCCCATCCCTTCCCCTTTTTTTCTATCTCCCCCTCCCCTCTGCACAAGCCCCTTCCTCCCCCACCCCTTCCCCTACTTTCCCCCTCCCCCTCCACACAAGCCCCTTCCTCTCCCACCCCTTCACCTATTTTCCCCCTCCCCCTCCCCCTCTGCACAAGCCCCTTCTTCCCCCTCCCCCCCCCTTTCCCCTTACCTTACCTTCTGCCTTCCACTTTGCGGGGCCAGAGTCTGCGCTCGGGCCCCAGAAGTCCCCGGACTCTGAACCCGGAGCTAGGCCGCACAGTGCAATGCCGTGCCGAGCAGTTTTAACGTCCCGGGCCATAATGTCACGTCACATCTGGGCGTTTCCCCGCTTACCTGTAAACGCCGTGCATGGCAGCAGCAGCCAGCCAAGGGGGAGCCGGACTGAAAGCTGTGCATGGCAGGGATGGGCCGGGGCCGGGGCCGGGGGGGGGGTGTTACCCGGGGACACAGTAACGATTAATTTTAAAAGGTCTAATAGGCACGCTCTGGCTTTTAACGATGTTAAAGTCCCAAGTCCCAGAAGACAGGAACTACCCAAGGCCGTATCTATCACCGGCTATCTGGTTTCACAAACGAGTCAGAGTCATAGTTTAGGGCCAAACCATATATTATAATTTTCAAATAGCCAACAAGTAAAATTTCAACCAAGTCCACCCTAACCCAGAAGGAAAAGAGTGAAAGAAAGTCCCCGATACAGTAAATATACTTTACATTCGCCCCAGATAAGCAGGAGGGAAAAGGGGTGCTCACGACCTCGACACTTTGGCTCAGTGCGAGCCGCAACGGAGGAGCAGTGAGGCAGTCCCTTGGTGACAAAGATTCCAGGTCACTGGTCTGCACGGTCAGGTAGACAGGATTCGGGTCTGAAGGCCTTCCGCACTCCGTCCGAAGCCTTTGGCTACTTCAGTATCTTCCTGGCATAGGCCGTCTTTTATCCGGGATTACCCACAGACAAAGTGCCTCCAAGCCAATAACCCAACGCTTATCCTACCCAATCATTCACCTCAGTCACACAAACAGACAGGGTCGACGAACACCATTCAAACCTAAGGAACTACGAACGAACCCAGAGAACAAACAAAGAACATGAACAAAACTCAGAAGGGGTTTATATAGATGCACAGGCGGGAAAATTCCAATAGGGCCGTGTGCATAGGTTTTAGTGTCTAGTGCACAGATATTAGTGCCCAGTGCAACTATTTTGAGCGGAGTGCACAGGTTGTAAACCATGTGCAAAGGATTTTGAAAAAGAGCGGGAATTCCATGTGGCAGTTATCCACTTAGTTCGAACTAAGAGCTTGAGTTCAAAGAGAACTAAATAAGTCCGAACCACCATTTACTAGTCCGAACTAACTGAGGGGGTTATCCTTAGTTCGATCAACTGACCTGAAATACCACCCCGACCTTAGGTCCTTAACCCATCAGCACAACAAGATTGACATCATGAAGTAAACCTTTTAACATTCACAAAGCCATTTTAGGGTAACAGGGGATGCTCTGGGGCTGGGTCCGGGGCTGGGGGGGACACTCTGGGGCTGGGGTGGGAGGACTTGCGGGGGAGCTGGCAGGTGGCGGCTGGGGCCTGCTCCAGGCAGGGCCGGGGGAGAGACCCAGCTCCAAATATTGCTGAAGTAGAGCCCCCGGCTCTGAATATTGCTGGAGCATGGGCACCATGAGCCCATATAACTCGCCGCCCATGATGGCAGAAGAAATAAGGCAGCCCTCCCCAGAGCCTTTCTGTAATGGATTGTAAATTACCCTGAAGAAAGTTTCCCCAGACACTGAGAAGCAGATTGAGTGACTATCTCCATTGGTTATTTAAATAAAATCTAGCAAATGAGAACATGTGCCTCCAAAGTATTATTGCAGAACTGCATATTCACCAGAGCTTCCTTCCCTAATCTCATTCTTGAACATGCTGCAGTACTGTGACTGGTTTACAGACAATGCTGCTCCTCCTTTTCCTTATCCAACTTCTCTTCCTTAGTACTGCCCATGCTGGCCTGTGAAGTAGACTCCTCTGAGGTGTTCATTTGGCAGAAGTGTGTTTGGAACATGAAACTGACATGCTCAGCTAGGCAAGTGGGCTCTCCACAGCAAGCAAACAGGAAATGGAAAGTTAAAATTTCCCAGTTCTTTAAAAGGGGAGGGGCAGTTTCTTGTGGATCTGGCTGCTGGGCAACGGAGTTGAGAACAATGTCTGGAGCAATCTCAGTGGAGCACCGCAGGATACTTTATGGAAGACATTTAAGATGATGTAAGCAACATGGTGTCTACACTGTCACTATGTTGACTTAACCATGTCAACTTAAGCACTATGCCTCTCACAAAAGTGGAGTAATTAAGTTAACATAGTGGGTTAGGGGGAGGGACATGGTAGTATAGAGATAGACATAATTAGGGCAACGTAAGGTGCCTTATGTTGATCTAACTTGGTACTATAGACCAGGCCTCAGTAAAGGATAAAAGAATGAAGTATTATGCTGGAAGTGTTGTTCAAAGATCTGTAGTTAAAGTTGAATTAAGCTTTGCATTTAAAGTTGGGATTTGACCACCTCATTACAGTAAAACCTGTGTTATCTGGCACACTCGGGGATTAGGGTATTCCGGTTATCTAAAAATTCCAGTTATCTGAGGGTCTCCATCAACCGAGGAAAAACCAATGAACAATAATAGTAAAACTCAAGTTTTTAATATTGGTAGTTTTGTAGTGTGAGGCACTTGGTCTCACATTTCTATTTTGAGTTAAAGATGATTAGTATTTCTTAAAGAGTTAAAAGCTTAATAAAAAATTGTTAAGCCAATCATGGTAAACCAAGCCAGGTCTGTGCGCCTGAAGATGTGACAGTATTGTGGCTGGGGGCAATGCTGGATAACAAATGTTTCACTGTATATACTGAAACTATAGCCAGGGGTGGCCTTACTATGAGGCGAACTGAGGCGACCACCTCAGGTGCCAGACTGTGTGTGTGTGTGTGGGGGGGGGGTGCCACTAGGACCCAGAGTGTAGAAAATTGTGTCTGCTGCTGGTGCATATGTATTCTTTCTGCAGTACCATGAGAGGAGTAGAACAGATAGAAGGCAGAATTGAGACCTTCAAAGTTTTGGAAGCGAGGGGGCATCATTTAGCTCCCTGCCTCAGGTGCCAAAATGTTGTGGGCCGGCCCTAACTATAGTCTATCTATCAAACACCCTTAACTTTGTTCTTTAGTAACACCAAAAGGTAAAAAGAAAGCCACTGAAGTGCTTTAAAAAACAAGTTCTTCTCATCTTGGTCCCCAAACACTAAAACTCCTTTGTCATACATACATAATTACTGCATGGTATCATTACAACACAGAGTTAAGGTTTTTTTGGTTTAGCAGATTATGCACATCTATACCGAAACATGTTTTAAGTTTAACTCAGAATCTTCAGGATTTATAATCCTTTGTTTGCTGACAATTGAAATATGCCTGTAATGTTCTTTCCCCTCAGTTGTAACATGTACTCTCAACTTTATCACTATGTTAATATATTTTTTCAGCTCTTATGTCTTGGCTAAGCTATGACTGTGTGGTCATAGCCTACAGTTAGCTAAAAATTTAATCATAAAGAAGAAAAGTGGAATTGTTTACATGGAAAAAGAAGGTATAAATAGACTGATGAAATTAAGGAAAGAAAAATTAGCCTGAATATAAGCAGAAACCTCTTGACAGTGACATGTGCTGGATTGTAGATTAATGCCCCAAGGAAAATGGCAGAAGCCCCAGGTCTTAACAAATTTAAAATAAACTGATAAAAAAAAAACACCTGTAGAAATCAGTCCTTGGTTGGAGTGAGATATAGTAGAAGACCCAATTGTCCTTTTCCATCTTTAGAATGTATGGTAGTATGATAATTACCAATTTTTAATTTTTTTCTATTCAAATGATATGAATTCTGTCAGTGCCTCCAGAGGCAGAAATCCCAATTCTTCATTACAGTCTAAAGTGGAAAATTAAAAACGAAAACACCCTCTGCATACTGAACCCAAACTTGGCAATTATTGGATTAGTCTGAATAATGGAATAAAAGGCTTTCATAAGTATGCTTTTTAAATTCAAAATTAAATGTTACTTCAACTTCATAAATGTTCTTTTTGTCTTTGCTTTCCACAAAAATTAAAGTGCTTGCATTTTACTGTGCTAAATATGGTGAAAAATAACTGTTTTTACTCAAATGCTTCAATTTTCCCTCACTGATTTTCAGAATGTATATTCAATTGCAAAATTTGCACTTCATAATTGGCCAAAGATACAAGGCATTGTTTATAACTTTTTGAGTGTGGAAAAAATATATTAAAAAATTCGAGTTTCAATCACTGTTGTCTTCAGCCAGTTTTATTTGTGAACACTTGACTGAATGGAATTTTGTTCTCAAGAATTTTCACCTAAATATTGTTTATACTAGTACACAGTAACCTGACTCAATGTATTACATAGTCCCCCTCTATGCCTGAATCACAGAGGATTTGGCTCAGCTACAGTTCCTATCTAGAGAATTTCATTCTTTAACTCAAGCCGCAGAGACTCATATTTCAGGATTTGAAGTAATTTTTGGTGGTAATCAAGAGGATGGCCATCTGTCTAAGGGTTTCCCTTCACCATATTTTGAGCATTATCAATATAAAATCAATAGCAATAACAAACTTCCTAGTGGAGTTCATTACTCAAATATTCATGAAAATATTAAAACAGGAAGAGTGAAGGCCAAAATCTGGCTTCAACCCCCATATTATGATTTATGCCAACTCCCATTTGACATGATCTATTTTTTCTAAAATCTGAAGTAGTTCTTATTAGTGTACCTTAGACCTTCAATCCATTCTATCGATATACTTTATATAGATGCCTCATTCAAGTGTTTATACTTTTTGAAGAGTTAAACTAAGCTCCAAAGATCTAGTATCTGAGATCCTCCTAACAATGCTTTTTGTGCTCTGGATTATAAACCACTTAAACCCAGCGATTTCTTCTGATTGAAACATTTAAACTCGGTGAAAACAAAGCAAGCTGGCTGTATCATTATCTTAATCTCCTAGCTCTGTGAACACTGTTGGCCAAGCTCACCAACAAGGTGAGGAGTAAAGGGGACATTTGCCCTGGACCCCAGTGATTCAATAGAGCCCAGGGTTCCCAACTGCCACTACTGCTACTATGGAACTGCAGCATCTGGAGCAGCAGCATGTAGAGCAGCTGCATGTGTGGCAGCAGTATCTGGAGTCCCAGGCCCTTTAAATCGCCACCAGAGTCCCCAGTGGCATACTCCAGATGCTTGCCCCAAGTGCTTTGGGCAGCTCAGAGGGCTGGCGAGGAAAGGGGAAGATGGCATGGTTCTGGCAGCACCGTGCACTGCCTGTCCTAGCCCCAGCACTTTTTCCTGAGGCCCCACCCCTTCCGGGAACTATCCCACACACATTGCCCAAAGGCCTGGCAATCCTATCAGCCCCTCTGCTCCTGGCATACAGATTTGGAAATGTTAATAATTTTCTAATGTGAACACCTTCAAGAAATTTTATTCAGCCAAGATTATAACCTAACACGTGATTTCCCCTTCTTGATAGTTTGGTGATTCTGTGGTAACCTTTTTCCCTTCTTTCTGCTAACATATTTTGAAGACAATTTATTGTTCTTCCTAATATTTTCAGATACAAACCTCACATATTTTTGCTTTGACTATTATCCAGCACGCTACAGACAATTCATTGATCCTAATCTTCACTTCTTCCTTCTTACTTTAGCTCTTTCATTTAAAAAAAGACTTTTCTCCTTCTGCTAACATATTTTTAATCTTTCTGGTAATCTAGGATGACTGTTTTTGAACTTACCATCTTTCATGACAAATGGGATAAATCTATACTGAATACTAAGTAAAATGATCTTGAATGCATGCTTTGACCCTTAAAATAGTTTTTTCATTTCATCTTTTTGAGTGCAAGTACAATTATTTACTTTCTTAGATTTCCACATAGTAAAGTTATTTTCTGACTTTTTTCCTCAGCAAAGATTTGCATCACTGAATTATGGTACTGGTAAATGGCTCTCAAGACCGAAAGAGCTCTATTTTTTTTTCAAAATCAGTGATAATTTGGTCCACAGTGCCTCTCCTACATGTTATAAAAAACACCACAATCTAATCTCTCTGCCAATTTAGATGTAGGTAACAAATTCTTCTGATCCTCTGGCCAGATCGATATGCATTTAGGCTACAAATGGTTCATATTACTCAAGCTGCTGAAAGGGGTACACATGAAGATCTTTCTACATTCCAGTGAATGTTTCATTTCTGCAGAAATAGACCTATGAATCCCAACACAACCATCAATATAAAGCAATTAATGTGGAAATATGGCTTGTTTGAAGATATGGAAAATCAGGTTTAATATAACAATATTTTAGAGCAAAAAGCTACTCTTTACAATGTCACATCTTTGAGATAAAATACTTCTTTTATTTTTTCAAATGGGCAATTTTATTATTACAAATGAGATACCATTCTATTCATATTTTTCTTCCAAAAAGCCAGTAAACTCATATATATGCAAGAATAAAATATGTTATAAAACATTTTTATCTGGTGGCCTCTGGCAGGCTTAAGCATCCAGAAAATGAAAGCCATGCTATGCATCTTCATAACAGTTTCTTACAGGCATAAAAGGATATAACTAACGGTATGGCTACACAACAGGACTAAAGTCGAATTAAGCAACACAACTTTAGCTATGTTAATTGCATAGCTTAAGTCAAAATAGCTTAATTTGGCTTTTGGTGCTGTCTCACGAAATGAAGGTTACCATGAGACAGAGTAAGAAGTCTTCCAGTTCACCATTATTTCGAAATAAAGGCTTGTAGTGTAGACACACTCTTTGTTATTTTGGAATAATGCCGGTGTGTAGATGTATAAGTGATCACAGCACCTATTCCAGTACACTTACGTTGAAATTTTTAAAATGCTAAATAATTAATTTAAGTTTTCAGATCTCAGGAAGCAATATTATTTAGAATTAAGATCAAGACTGTAATAAATATTGCAAACTTGAGATTTAGAAGTTCAAAAATTACTCTGAATTATTTCGACTATTACAATGAGTATTTTTACATTGCAACCATGGTGTCAGTTCAAAGATATATTTAATTAGTCATTTTTAGTGCTGAGCAAAGCATAGTGGCTTGAATTGTGATGGAAAGGCTTAGATAATTTGATTAAATATGTTGAACAAGATCTTCAGCTGACGTAAATTGGCAGACTATTCTTTTTCACTGCATCTGTTGTTTGAAGGAGCAACCTAATTTGAAGCAACATATAATCTTATGCTGTGATACTTTATAAACATAACACCTTCACTGAGCCAATATGTATGCATGATATGTATAGGACAAGGAGCCCTACTTTAAAAAAGGAACTGAATTTGAATATATCAGATCTTAAAAAAAATGCAGAAAAAAGTCAAATATATGTATTTAAATTTCCTCTATTCAGTGTATTACATGACAAATTAAAGTACAGCATGCAAACAATTGTTCTCATATGTGTAGGCAATGGAGTTTTGTGTATATAATGAAGAGGGGGCATTGACTTATGCTATTATTATATGTGTAAGAGATTTCACATTGCAATGTGAGATGCGTCCTCAAAAACAGAAAGATGACTGCAAGCTAAAAGGCTGTGGCCCAATGATTTCAGTGTGCCAGCTACTGAAAATAAACTGAAAAAAAGAAGAAGAAAGCCAAACTTCTTGATACAAATGTTATTCTCACCCAAGGGCAGATTTAACATGCTGTGGCCTCTCACAATATATTTATTCTGCAGTAGTCCTTAAACAACAATGCCATGGCAACAACTGCATCAAAGGACCAAACACTGTTTCAAAGAGTAAATAAGTCATATGACAACTATACTGAAACATAAATATTTACATCAGCTTTGATGTCTGGGAACAAACGGAAAGGTATAAGAGAACACAAAGTTTATATGCACTGACACCCCTCCCCCCCTTTTAAAGAATGGAGGTCTCTGTTTCCCCATTTCTTTTGTTTGGACTGAAGAGTTGTGCCTGCTTTAGAGAAGCACACAGGTTACTGGAAAAATTTGTATTGTGGGGGTGCTGAGAGCCACTAAACCAAACTATATACCCTGCATAAGATGGAAACCGCACCTCCAGCACCCCTAGTTCAAACACCTCTGTAAACACATGTATTGCCTCTTATAAAAAATGAGATTTTCATTCCAAGTGAGGTAGTTGCAAGACATAGGTTCAAGTAGCCACCTCTGTGTGGAATTTGACAGAAACAGGGACTTGAACCAGGGCTATCTACATGCCACTTAAAGGCCCTAAACACAGGCAACTATCTATTGTTGGGTCAAAGGGTCTCCTCCCTCCCATAACTAACAAGAACACTAAGCATTGGTTCTGGTTTGTCCCCCAAACTTGATTAAATTTGCATTGCTGGATTCAAATGCTGCCTTCCCACTTTATTTCTAGTTTAAAGTCCTTTCACTTTGGTCAAAATGTAGACCACATCATGCTCCTCCTGATGTGAAAGCTCCTCAAAGGTGAGCTACTGTTTGGTAAAACTTGAAGGCTAAACATTCACATTTTTTGATTCTTACAAGAACTATACTAAATCTCTTGGATCATGGAAGTCAGGAGAGGTGGAAAAGAGAAAATATAGTGCTCATCTATAAAAAGGGAAATAAGAACAACCCAGGAAACTACAGACCAGTCAGTTTAACTTCTATGCCAGTGAAAATAATGGAGCAAGTAATTAAGGAATACATCTACAAAAATCTGGACGAAAATAAGGTGATAGGTAACAGTCAGCCAGCATGGATTTGTAAAGAACATATCATGTCAAACCAGTCTGAAAGCTTTCTGCGATAGGAGAACAAGTCTTGTAGATAAGGGAGAAGCGGTAGACATGGTATACTTAGATTTTAGTAAGTCATTTGACATGGTCTTGCATGACCTTCTTATCAGTAAACTAGGGAAATACAACATAGATAGGGCTACTATAAGGTGGGTGCATAACTGGCTGGACAACTGTTCTCAGAGAGTAGTTATTAATGGTTCATAATTTTGCTGGAAGGGCATAACAAGTGGGGTTCTTCAGGGATCTGTTTTGGGACTGGTTCTGTTCAATATCTTCATCAATGATTTAGATGATGGCATAGAGAGTATGCTTGTTAAGTTTGCAGATAATACAAAGCTGGGAGGGATTGCAAGTGCTTTGGAGGATAAGATCAAAATTCAAAATGATCTGGACAAATTGGAGAAATGGTGTGAGGTAAACAGGATGAAGTTTAATAAGGACAAATTCATAAGTTAAACATGAGTCAACAGTGTGACGCTGTTGCAAAAAAGCAAACATGATTCTGGGATGCATTAACAGGAGTGTTGTAAGTAAGACATGAGAAGTCATTCTTCTGCTCTACTCTGTGCTGATTAGGCCTCCGTTGGAGAACTGCATCAATTTCTGGACACCACATTTCAAGAAAGATGTGGAAAAATTGGTGAGGGTCCAGAGAAGAACAACAAAATGATTAAAGGTATAGAAAACATGATGTATGAGGGAAGACTAAAAGAATTGGACTTGATTAGTTTGGAAAAGAGAAGACAGAGGGGACATGATAGCAGTTTTCAAGTATCTAAAAGGGTGTTATAAGGAGGAGGGAGAAAATTGTTCTCCTTGGCCTCTGAAGATAGGACAAGAAGCAATGGGCTTAGGCTTCAGCAAGGGAAGTTTAGGTTGGACATTAAGAAAAATTTCCTAACTGTCAGGATGGTTAAACACTAGAATAAATTGCCTCGGAAGGTTGTGGAATCTCCATCACTGGAGATATTTAAAAGCAGGCTGGATAGACATCTATCAGGGATGATGTAGACCAAATACAAATTTTAGTCTTTATGGTGCCACAGGACTTCTTGTTGTTTAAACAAGTTATTGCTATTCTGTCATGGATTAAAATGCCTAATGTGTTCAAATCTAAGTGAGTGGACACTTTCCTCCCAACGTACTGAGAGCATAGCCTATGAGATTGCTAATCTGGTAACAACAATGTTTAATAACGTTTGCTCTTTGGGAGGGATAATAGCATATGACTGGAGAATAACTAATGTATGACTTAAAGTTCAAAAAAAGAAAATTGTGAGCTGGGTCATTACAGACTTGTAAGTCTTCCATCTGTTCTGTCCTATACAAATTGTGAAAGAAAAATTATTTTAATTCATGGAGGTAAATGGAGAAGGAGATGTAATTCAATGTGTGTTCACCAAAGGTAAACCTAATTGGCTTGTAAGAGAAAACACCGGTTTTTTTAGATAAGGGAAATGAAATAAATCTAACATAGTTGGACTTTACTAAAAAAATTGACACAGCACCAAATGGTAAATTATGACTTAAATTCAAGGTGATAGGGATTAGTAAAATAATTGAGTGTTGGTTTAGGAACTAGCTAAAGGGAAAAAGGTCACAAGTTATGTGGGAAGGTGGACTGTCAGAAGACAGGAAACTGGGCTAGATGGACCTTTGGTCAGACCCAGTATGGCCGTTCTTATATTCTTATGTCTGCAGTATTGAACTGGAGTGAAGTTGCTATTATAGTTCCTCAGTTATTTGTTTTGGAACTAATCTTATTCAAAACTTTTCTTAATGATCCTTGGCACAAAAAGTAGCAGTGTGCTAATGAAGTTTGTGAATGGCACAAATGTCTGAGATATCAATACTGAGGAAGATTGTAGTATTTATTATACAGGAAGTTCCCGATGACCTTGAGGACTGGAGTGAATGAATGGAGGACAGATGGAAAGAAATTCAATAGTATACAGTGGAAATGCTTAGGGTCTAATAACAATAATTTCTACTACAAACTGAGGGACACAAAAGAGAAGGAGAAATATCTGGGTAAGTTGATCAATCACAAGCTGACAGTGAGATGAAGCTGGCAAAAAAGCAAGCACAATCCTACAATGCATAAGGCAAGACATTTCTAGTAGAGATAGAGAAGTGTTAATGCCACTTACAAGGCATTGATAAGAACTCAAGTGGAATCACATAAAATTCTAGTCAGTCATATTCAAGAAAGAATTGAAAATGGAACAGGTGCAGCAAGGAGCTACTGGGATTATCAGGGGAATTCAGAGCCTATTTTATGAGAGGGGTCTGGCAGAATTTGCTTTGTTTAGCCTCGCAACAAAAAGGCTCAGAAAGGATATGCACACTCTATAAATACATCCTGGATTAAACACTAGGGATGGTAAAGAGCTATTTAAGATGACATATGTTGTCACAAGAACAAATGGATATAAACTAGCCACCTACAATTCAGTCTGGGAATTAGAAGGTTTCTAATCAATCCTCAAAGGAATGAGGTTCTGGGAATAGTCTCCCAATAGGAGCAGTGGAGGCAATCAACTTAATTAGAGTAAAGACCTAGATTACATGAAAGATTTGTTTGTGATGATGGGAAGACTGGACTTGGAAGCCTTAGGAGTACAGTCCAGTTTCTTTTATGTTCCACATCTCATGCTTCAGAGCTTCTGTCAGTCATCCATTTCCCCCCACCACATTTATTTAGATTCAGGGGGTTGATTTTGTTTTTTTGTTTTTACTCTTCTTCCTCTGAATCATCAGAGATGGTCATGAATGGAGGCGGGACACTGGACAGAAAGGTCAGTGCTCCAAGGTGGTGCTGATAACTGAATTCTGAACATAAGAATTAGTAAATGGTCTCACTCTCTTTATTTAAAGAAGTCTGCTCATATGAGTAAAATTGCCAAATCTTTGTGAGGTCTGCAAGTGACTGTCAAATAAGGGTGACCTCACATCTTAATTTATAGCTCAGCTGTCATCATTTTAGTATTGTTAAATCACTTCAGAAAGTGACTTGCCTACTTATTTTCTCTGGCTCTTATTAAAGGAAAATGTGACTTCAGGTTTCAAAGCTGGAGAGCTTAAACTTATTGGGTCTGTATGCCACAATTTACAAAATTGGGAGCCAAAAGTTAGGTTCCTATTTCTGCATGTAAGTGCCTAAATAAGCATTCTGATTTTCTAAAGTACTGAGTGTGAGCACCAACCGGCTTTGAAAACCAGGCTATTTATTTTAATACCTACATATTGACAGTGGAATCTAACTTTAATTAATAGGGTTTTTTTTTTTTTTAGAAAGACCATTATATATGCAGACCATACATACAAATGGCACAGTTAAAATTAGAGTTGGGTGAATACTGGAGGGTGAAGAGACTGGAGAGCAGGAGCAGGAGGTGGGGTCATTATGGGGGAGGGAGACACTGAGAAATATTAGTTATAAAACTCAACAGTTTGTTTTGCTGATATTCACAACTTCTTTTATTTGTTTACTTGTCCCCATTTTCACTTGCAGCTTCACTTGTAAGAGTCAAATAGGAAAGCTCAACCTTTTTTGTGTATCCATAAGGCAACTATGCATATTGCAAGTGAGTGGTTTCCTTTCAACTGCCCCGATAGGCTTTGACATCTGTTTCATCAAATGCACAGCTTAGACGACAGTAGCTGAGTAATACTGCCAGCTTCCATATTTCCTGCTACATATAATATGGATCTGTACTAATGTAAATTATTTTTTTCTTAGTAAGCCATAGTATTTGCCCACAATTAATGGAAGTAGCAAGTGGTAATATCCCAATGGACCAAGATTGTCTTATCTCCCCCAGAGCATGCAAAATGTATCACCACTTCATCTAACTTCAAGGCAGATAGCTTTAATTTGATTGTCTGATTTGATAGTGTATCTTAATCTTTCATAACATACAATTCCTAATGAGAACAAGATTAAAGAATTCTCTAAGCCAGAAGCTTTCACTGTGATATCATTAATTATAAGCTACATTTATATTTAGAAATCATCAATATTTCAGCAAATGTGTTTCACTGTGTATAGCAAAGCAATAATATGTGGAAGTAGTAGGGGACATTTCGTTGGAACTTACGATGAGATAGAAGATGTTATCAAAATCGGATATAGTTATTGCTTTTATATAATAGTCCAATGCCCATTGAGTTCAAAAGAAAGAATCCCCTTCATTTTAATGTGTGCTGGAGTAGGTCCTTAGATGACAAAACTTCACCTTATGAAATTTAATGTGGATAAGTGTAAAGTAATGCACACTGGAAAAAATAACCCCAACTATACGTACAGTATGATGGGGGCTAATTTGGCTACGACAAATCAGGAAAGAGATCTTGCAGTTATCGTGGATAGTTCTCTGAAAACTTCCACACAGTGTGCAGCGGCGGTCAAAAAGGCAAATAAGATGTTAGGAATTATTAAGAAAGGGATAGAAAATAAGACACAGAATATCTTACTGCCCCTGTGTAAAACTATGGTACGCCCACATCTTGAATACTTTGTACAGATGTGGTCTCCTCACCTCAAAAAAGATATTTTGTCCTTAGAAAGGGTTCAGAAAAGGGTAACTAAAATGATTAGGGGTTTGGAACGGGTCCCATATGAAGAGAGGTTAAAACGACTGAGACTTTTCAGTTTAGAAAAGAGGAGACTGAGGGGGGATATGATAGAGGTATATAAAATCATGAGTGGTGTGGAGAGGGCAAATAAAGAAAAATTATTTATTAGATCCCATAACAGAAGAACTAGAGGACACCAAATGAAGTTAATGGGTAGCAGGTTTAAAACTAATAAAAGAAAGTTCTTCTTCACACA
Source organism: Pelochelys cantorii (assembly GCA_032595735.1). Classification (NCBI taxonomy): domain Eukaryota; kingdom Metazoa; phylum Chordata; order Testudines; family Trionychidae; genus Pelochelys; species Pelochelys cantorii. Next base: position 75,739,226 of record CM064328.1, read on the forward strand.
GCATGTAGTCAACCTGTGGAACTCCTTGCCAGAGGAGGCTGTGAAGGCTAGGACTATAACAGAGTTTAAAGAGAAGCTAGATAATTTCATGCAGGTTAGGTCCATAAAAGGCTATTAGCCAGGGGATAGAAATGGTGTCCCTGGCCTCTGTTTGTCAGAGGCTGAAGAAGGATGGCAGGAGACAAATCATTTGATCATTGTCTTCGGTCCACCCCCTCAGGGGCACCTGGTGCTGGCCACTGTTGGCAGACAGGCTACTGGCCTAGATGGACCTTTGGTCTGACCCAGTACGGCCATTCTTATGTTCTTATGTTCACCTCAGAATTTGCAATGCTGTCAGTAACTATAGGGAAGTTTGGTAACTATTATAAAGTTAAAACAGCAGGCACATGTCAGTAGGGTAGCAAATATTATAACTTTTCAATAATATAATTTTGTACAAAATAAGCAAATCGCTCTTCTCCAAAAAGTTAGAGACTCAAGAATTCAGAACTAAAGTTAAACTTACAACAAACCCAACAAACTTTAACTGAAGAAAACTTCATAGTTCTGGTAGCCAAAATACCTGAGATTTATACCCATAGTGCTATTTGAGAAACTGGTGCTACTTTACCCATTCAGGTAAACAGTTTCATTTTCTTCAGGTAACACAAAAAATAGCATGTCTTCATCTTATCACTATTTTTTATTTTCTATTGCAGATGTTCTTAGAGGCCTCCCTTTCAGGAATAACAAAGAGATAGTTCTTTCATTGTGTAATTGTTGTACCACTTTATGAGTTAGAGTGGAAGGGTCAGACAGACTTAGTCAGACTTGCCATGGGATGAGGTGAGCCTTCAAGAACCGTGCAAGTTTCTAGTACCTTTGAGATCTCTCTGATTTTCTTAAGATTTACTGGATATGGGAGGTGCAGCACTCTCGATTTTTCTCCCCTTTCTCATATTCTCTTTCTTCAACATTTTACTGCCTTCTCCTACTGCCCCTTCTTCATTTCTCCCTGATCCTCTCTGCTGGTACACTGATGTCTTCCTCCTCCACTGCCCAAGCTCAGTACATTTTTATACTGAAAGTCAAAGGCCAGATTTTCTGCTTGTGTAAATCAGAAGAGCTTATTTAACATTAATGGAGATATGTTGATATACACCGGCTGAAGATCTAACCCTCTTTTACAGGCGTTTCGGCCGGATTGCCCTGCTGAGGGAGTGACCAGCTATCTGGTCACTCACAGGGCCCTGGGCTGGGACCCGGTGGAGTAGGGTGGGCCCGGGTCCCCCTACCTGGGGTGTGTCCCCGCTACACCCTGAACTGCGTTTGTGACTCAGGCCGGAGGGCCTTGACCTAGCCTTAAAGAGCCAGACTTGAACTGTGTTTGGGGACTCAGGCCGCAGGACCTTGTACTAAAGGGGTCCGGCGGGAGGGTTAGGCGGGAGTGGCCCACCACAGGTAGTAATAAAATAGTGACTAGAATCATCATTACTTAACAGTTTTTTTCCTGTTTTTACAGAGGCTGGGTTATTTCCAAGAGAACACTATGATTTTTAGTTATCTCATGAAACTTCCTTATTTCACATCTAATTTCAGCATCAAATTTATTATAAATAACTCTCCTGGATTTTTTGCTGGCCTTATTTTCTTGTTTTGGTCAAACAATGTTGATTCCCTTTTATAAAATTATCTGGGTCAGTATTCCAATTTGGTAAAACACCTTCTGATCATGGTATCCCTAAGGCCTGATTTACACTACATGGGAAGGTTGAAATAAGATACGCATCTCCAGCTATGTAAATTATGTAGCTGGAGTCAACATATCTTAAATCCCCATCCACACAGTGGGAGGTCGATGGGAGCAAATACTCCTGTCAGCTTCCCTTATTCCTCACAAAGAGTAGGAGAACCAGTGCTGACAGGGGCACCCATTGAGTTTGATCTAGCAAGTCTATATTACACACATTAAATGGAGCCATGGAAGATAGACCGTGGTAGCGTCGATCTTTCATGTAGTGTAGACGTGCCTTAAGGGATCCAAATTCAAGTCCCAAATCGAACCATTGATATCAAGCTAGTAGGAACTGGTTTAGATGCAGAGATGAATCACTCATCTCAAAGGCAAGGCTTGAGGAAAACCTCTCTTGTATTGTCATTCTTTTGATATGGCTATCCATAAAAACAGAAGTGTAATTTCCAGCTCTAGTAGTTCTCTTCGAGCAAGAGTGCTAAAAATAGAGGGTGGCTATAGTGGCATGAGCTACAAGGAGGGCTAACTCTCCTCCCTCAACTACATACCCGCCCAAGACTCTAGGTACAAACTTAGGGCTAGCTAGCCCCATACACAGTTCTATTTTTAGCACACTAGCTCCATCAGAGCCAGCACTGGGATATCTCCCTGAGCAGGAATTTTCACTTTGAGTGATCTTATTTAAGTGATGGAAGAATTGACATATACGTGCTTCAAATCAGACATGATCTGCCCTTTTTATCAGGAGAAATAGCTAATTGAAAGGGAGCAGATGGTGCAAAAGTACAAAGGGAAAAAATCTACCTATATTCTTATACCACAATCCATCTGTACAGTATCCCGCATTTCAAAAGATAATCAAAATCCAGTTGTCCAACATTCATCTCTGTTGCCCGAAGACATTCAGAGTTTGGGGAACTTCTGTTTGTTTAATTTGTTTCCTTTTCTTTTCTCTGACTTCTACTAACTCCTGTCTCACCTTTCCCTCTTTCTTCTCTTCATTTTTTCCTTCTTTACTTTTCTTTGCTATATTCAGCTACAGCTAAACAGTTGGGCCTAGAACCTGACTAAGGTATTTCGGCATGCCACTCTTATTGACTTCAATGGGTATTAGGCACCTAAATGTCTTTGAGGATGTAGGCCTTGAACAGAGATGAAACAATGAGTTTTACAATGTGCCAGAAAGTGTGAAATCAGTGATCATTCTTATCTCCTCTGGTCATGAATGCAAACTCATGACTCCAAAGATCTCAATCTACCACATCTCATGAGATGCACTGTTGAAGATCACTTTTGAGGCACACAGCTGTTTAGAGTGGTCACTGTCTCCATAGGTGCTGGAACTATGAGCATCAGGGGGTGCTGCAGCACCCCTTTGCTTGAAGTATTTTCCATTATAAATAAGATGTACAGTTTGGTTCAGTGGCTCTCAGCATCCCCACTATAAAAATTGTTCCAGTACCCTGACTTTTCTGGAAAAAAAAACAAAAAAAAATAAACATTCTTTTTATGTATCTAATCCCAATTGCTCAGAGGACCTTGAATATTAACATTCTTTGCATTTGCCATGATATCCTATGGGGAGCTAGTGAAGGGAGAGGAGCACATAGTGGTTATGTGCTGAACATCTTGTATAGCTGAAAAAGACTGTGTGCCTCTTTCTGAAGTAACTGAAAAATTGGAGGAGCCCAATGGATTACCATTCCTTAGGGACAGGATAGGGGAAATATATGATAACCAGTTGTCAGTACTGTCATTCATTCATGGTGGTTAGATTCAGGCAATGAAATCAGGTTATTTTACCTTATGCCAATGTCTTTTGAGTATATGCTACCTTGTACGCTGAAAAAAACATGCACTTTGGACAGAGCAAAGATTGGATTTTATTGTGTGTTCTGAACGTTCATTCTTCTCAAAATTGTATTTAAGTTTTTTTTAATTGTTCTTTTACAGCTTTCTATTGGGCTCAGACACATAGTAAATTGTTTAATTACGTATTTTACTTGGGTTCAGTGTGAGATGTTTTCTTATTTTCTAGTTCACTGAAGTTTAAGTAAATGTAGGGAACATGATGTTTTCTGATGCCATTGCACTCTCCAGGCTGATCATTTCATTGTGTTCTCTCTTTTTATTTTTATAAGCAGATAGAGTAAAATCAAGAGAACTATTTGCCCAGACACTGGTGTTAAAAAATAACAATCACAATATCAAGACTAAGTAGTGAGTTGGACATTTTGTTCACAGTATGTTTCTTTTACTAATTTGTGAAAGTTTACTTTATTTATAAAGCGTCTTCCTCCTCCCTATAAATCCATCTATTCTAAGGAATACATACCAGATATATTAGCTAGTCATTGATTTTGTTAGCTTTTTTATATTTTATTTATCTTTTTATTTACCGTACCTGGATTCTCTTATCTAATGTGCAGTGCTAATTGACAATTGAGAGGCATATTATGATAAGTTATTCACTTACTGATGGTTAAATTTGCAATAGCTTCTATTTGTCCTATTTTAGTCTCTATATGTATGCCTGAAAAATAGTCTGGTATGTAAAAGGGCAAATTTACTGTCATGGTAAAGAATGATATTCTGTGAAATATGAGAAGAAAATGTCTGGTTTTGGAATTTTGACTCTTTCATCTAGCTCCAAATCACTTCTTCATTGTCTGTTCATTTTTTCTCAGATATTAAAATCTCCTCAAAAATTCATGTACTGGTTATATTTGAAAGAAATATATTTCATCGAAGAAAAGTTGTTAACTTTTTGTTGGGAACTGATTTGTGCTCAGTCCTGAAGCTCTGATTTCCATCAGGTATTATGTGATCATTACTGGTACCTATGAGATTTTTTTTTTTTTACTACAGTGTATTGTCTTTTAGTGAAAATAGTTTTAGGCACTGCTGCCTCAATCCTTAGCTGTGCCTTGTTACCACTGGTTGGGAAGGAGCCATTTGCTGGAGCTGCTAAACTAGATCTACTCTAAACTACCCACAGCTGGCTTCAGCCCCCAATACTGGAGTAAGCAGTACACACTATGTTCTTACGGTTCTAGGAGTGCTTTGGCACATCCATTACACTGTCTCTGTACCAGCTGGACACATGCTACATCATAGATTCAACCATTTTGGAAAATATGGTCACTTTCTAGCCCATTTAGGCTAATGGAGAAATTAAAAAGTGTCTTCACAGACATTTTTTCTCTGATGGACCTGCATTTTGCAGGAGACAGAAGCATCTGGTTGGGAGATGCTGAGTGCACAACAGAGTCCGTAGCGAAGTATTAGAATTGGGATGCAGAGCTATTGCTGGAGAACATTTTCCTGGACTGCAAGTTTTTGAGATGTTGAATATGTTTGGAGTGATGAGAAGTTAAGGCTGTTCACAGAACGTATAGGAAAGACTTATGTGACTATATATCACTTGGTGCATGCAGCCCTGAGCATTTTTACTTTGTGCATCAATACAGTCTTAAGTCTTTTTGCAAAGGTCATAGGGACTTTTGAAAAATCTTTATTCATACAAAAGGTTTGTCATAAGATGTGAACCAGGGAAAGGAGGTGCCAAACAATGCATATGGACCCCATCCAAAGTCAGTCATCAAAGTAATAAAAACTGCTTCATAAGTAGAGGGGAAAACAAAAATCCCAACCTATTCTGTACCTAAAAAATGTGTGTTGCTGTCACACTGCTGCTGACTCTTATGTATTGGACTAAAATGATACCTTCCCAGCCCTGAGCTCCCTTAAGGTTTTTATGTGATAATGGCTAGAGATGAAGGTAAAGGAACTTCCACTTCTGCTAATGTGAACTGAAGGTCTCTGAAAGAGATCATCCTGCTGGGGTTATGAACTCTGTTTCCACTCATGATGCACTTTATTGGAGTTTTATTGCTTAGCAGAGCATCTCACAGTAGCATTTCCATGATTTACAGTTGTATTCTCACTTCGTCACTTGAAATACAATGAAGTATTTAACTCTTGCATCTTCATATTCACAATGCTGAAGTTAATGTAAATGCAACACTTCCACCTGTAGCCACTCTCTTTCAGGAATTCAGAACTAAGTCAAGATAGGATAAGTGGTGCAAAATCACTAGTCCAAGAGTTCATTATTTTGCCAATGAAAACAAAATCTGCATGGCCATTTTAAAATAATAAAAACATTAGCCCTTTTTGAGATTTCCAAAGTGGGTCCTAATTACATTCTTATTTGAACTTTTTGATTCATCACTGCAGAGATTTTGTGTGAACACGCATACACACACACACCACCCCATAAGTACCCCAGCTGTGTCTCTCAACTTCTCTAATATTATAGCAGCCAAAATTTTCTGCTCTGATCTCTCTGATCTCTATCTTTATCCATACTGCCGCTTATGCATTGTGTGCTCCTCCCAAACCTGTTTGCCAAGCTACTGCCCTTACCACATTCAAATTTCTCCCAAAAACTCAATCCTACCATTTCTTGCCTCTTAGAAGATTTTTTTTAAAGTTTTAAATTATTGTTACTTAAAAAACATAGAAATTGCTATACCAGGTCATACTGGTGGCATATCTAGTCTAATAGCGGCTTGAAATGAGAGTGTAAGAAATCCTTCATGATTTATACTAGGACTTTATTTCAAAATAAACTTCCCCGGGTCAAATTTATAAGTGGAGCATCCACACTATCAAGCCTGTTATTTTGAAATAACAGGCTATGGAATTTGAAATCTGTACTCCTGCTTTTCATCAGGAGTAACACTATTTCTGAAATTGTTATTTCAGAATAATGGTTGTATGGATGCTCCGGTGCTGCTATTTCAAAATAATTATTCCTCAGAGTAATTCTAACTAATTACTTCCTGGTGCTTCTTGGGGCTTTAAGCTTGAGGTAGTGTGTTCACATTCATGGAGCCTGCTTTGGACTAATTTCAAGGCTTCCCTGTAGTGTGGACATGCTAGTTTGAATTTGTTAAACTAATTGAATTTACTAATTTTGAAATAGTTTCCTAGTGTAGATATGGCTTATTGGAGTAACCCGTTGATGAAAAATGATTCTTACAAACATTTATCAGTTGGAGTCAATTTACGCCCTATCCTATCTCTTTCAATAAAACATCGTAAGTACATGTTTGTGTTGTTCATCCCCCATTATCTTCTATTTGTTGTCTGTTTATAAGCCTGAGTGCTAGTCATGCTAAATTTAAATTGGGATAGGGACCAGGCCATTGCTTGTTTTTGTGAGATGTCTGGCATATGTTTCTGCATTCATAATAATGATGATGATGATAATTGCTTGTATCTTAAAAGCTGCCCTAGTGTTTTCTTAACTACAGGGAAGAAAAAGGCAAAATCAGATAAAATAGACAAGTGAGCTAATTACAGCTGATGAAGCCATTCAGACCTTCACTATCACCACATCAATGACATTCAGATCTTCCTGAGGCATTACTGGCATTTACATTATCTTAGAAAAGTGATATAAAAAATAATGCAAAGAAACAGTCTGAAGCTTGCTAATCACTAAAATAAAGCTGTTTACCTAATACTGTGTGACAGCTCTGTATTAATCATGTCCTTTCATAGTGACACACAAAAGGCAATAATAATGAGATACTGGTCTCTATAAAATTTTTAGGGTGGGGTGGAAACATTGGAGACCAATCTCATTACTCTGACTTTAAATGAAAAAAAATCCCTAATTTTAAAATAATACTGTTTTGCGTCTATAGAGTATCTAAATCCATGAATGCCAGAATGTTCTAAGATAATTATACTTGTTAAGGGACTGCACCAGGAACAATTTTACAGATGGGAAAACAGAAGCACAGTGTTTAAGCCTTGTGCAAAGTCACTCAGGAAACCCGTAGCAGACCTGAAAATGGAACCCAAATATCCTAAGTCTTAGACTCATTATTTAGATAGAAGACTTTTTTTTCTTTGGTAAAATGAGTAATTTCCTTGTAACTCTACACTACATATACAATATACATAGGACTCCCTGCTCTATTAGTATAGCATCAAAGGCCACAGCAGCAACCATTAGAGAGCTATATCTGTGTTTAGCTTTAGAGTCTGGGTGAGTGGGATTTTCCTAGTTCATGACCCATTACTATCTTCAAAGGCAAACTTCTGAAAAGGAAGTGTTAATAGAGTAGGATATTATATCATGCTCTGGAATGCAAGATGATCTAATAGGGAGGACTTGAGAATGGACATCAGGGTACTTGCAGCTTTGTCTTCAGAATAGCATTAATGATAATTGCCTTATTTTGTAAAGTGCTTTCAGCTCTATAGATGGAAATTATTATATAAATGCTAAACACTGCAGTGATAACATACCTGTGGTATGGCTACCAGAATCACTCAGTTTAATTAAAGTCCAATCTTGCAAGGTGATGAGTGCACCTGCCCCAGCACACATTACTCATTTGGGTGGTGCAACTTTCAGAGGTCCTACAACTTTTCTTAGCTTTCATTTCATTAAAAAGTATGAAAACGGGACATGAAGGTAGCTAGCAATGGCAGCCAGGGACAATGGCTAAGACTCAGTAAGGGTATGTCTACACTACCACCCTAGTTCGAACTAGGGTGGTTAATGTAGGCATTTGAAGTTGCAAATGAAGCCCGGGATTTAAATATCCCGGGCTTCATTTGCATCTTGCCGGGCGGGCGCCATTTTTAAATGCCCTTAGGTCGAACTCCGTGCCCGCGGCTACACGCGGCACGGAGTAGGTAGTTCGAATTAGGATCTCTAATTCGAACTACCGGTACACCTCATTCCACAAGGAGTAACGGTAGTTTGAATTAGAGATCCTAATTCGAACTACCTACTCCGTGCCGCGTGTAGCCGTGGGCACGGAGTTCGACCTAAGGGCATTTAAAAATGGCGCCTGCCCAGCAAGATGCAAATGAAGCCCGGGATATTTAAATCCTGGGCTTCATTTGCAACTTCGAATGCCTACATTAACCACCCTAGTTCGAACTAGGGTGGTAGTGTAGACATACCCTAAAAGATATTCTCACTTCTCTGCCTGCATTTCCTCATGAATCAGGAAGAGTGTAACAAACAGTCTATTACTGAGTCATAAAATAATTCTTCATGGAAATTCCAGATGTTGATTTCGCTGACTCAGTCTAATTATATTCCTTCATTCATCATCATTGCCATTGTACTTTTCATATTATATGGCACACTTAGAGTTTTCTTTGTCTCAGTGACTTTTTAAAATTATTTTGATTCCTCATTTTATATTTGTTTTTGTATTTTTTCTGCTGATCCCATCTGCTGCAACATTTCTCTAAGTGAAAAGCTGCCGGTGACATTCCAACCTCATATATAATGTAATCCATAAACTTGTCTCCAATTTATTATTCCCTGTCATTCATAACCAATGTTGCACATATTTATGTTGCATATATACATGCTTCTAAAGATGTATCATTTTTAACTGTGTTGATTGAATTATAGTACCTTTGTCATTTAGCCCTTGGAAGAGCTACTGTTTTTCTCTGTGTATAATCTGATTATATTCTTCTTCAAATGATTTACAGTTCCTGATCCCTGTCATCCATTTCTAACAAGCCCCACTCTTCTCTTTGCTTCTTGTTCATTCAGTTTCATTTTCTGAATCAAGGTAGGGAGGAGAGAAGCTTCACAGGGGTCACAAGTTGAAGGGGATGAGCCAGGAAAAATAACCCCTGAGAGTATGTCCTTTTTCCCTTGGGGCCCCAGGAAAAACTACCGGTGCTATGGGTGTGGTGAGCTGGGCCACATAGCAGCCCAGCGCCCCAACCACAAGAAACCAATGCAGTGCAATCTCGGGGACTGGGGCAACCCATGTGCCCTGCTTAATCTGGTAGGAGTGGTGGTTGCCCCCCACAACTACACCCGACCAGTGCCGGTAGAAGGGGTGGAGACCCTGGCACTAGTAGGTTCAGGGAGTGTCATTACCCTAATTCCAAGAAATCTGGTGAGGCCAAATCAGCTGATACAGGAAAAACGCACAGGGGTTACGTGCGTCCATGGGTTGGTGAACTTTTACCCCAGTGCAAGGGTAAAGGTAGAAATCCAAGGGACCAGAACCACGGTCCTAGCTGGGGTGGTCCCATATCTCCCCTCATTGGTACTGATTGGAATAACAGCCTTCAAGAGCATAGCCAAGGCCTTGGTGGAAATATTTGCCCGAGTGGGCCTCCCACAGGAGATTTTAACTGACCAGGGCACCCCATTCATGTCCCGATTGATGAAGGACCTCTGCACACTACTCTGGGTACAGACCTTGCGGACCTCGGTCTATCACCCTCAGACCGATGGCTTCATTGAGAGGTCCAAGCATACCCTCAAGGCTATGATCAAGAAGGTTGTGAGCAGAGATGGAAAGGACTGGGAGATGCTGCTGCCTTATCTCATGTTCGCCATACGGGAGGTGCCCCAGTCATCCACGGGGTTTTCCCCCTTTGAGTTGCTGTATGGGCGTCACCCTCGAGGCATCCTGGATATAGCTAAAGAAGGCTGGGAGAAAGAGATGAAGGGAGGGAGAAATATTGTGGAGTACGTGACACAGATGAGGGACCGAATAGCCCGGGTTACCCCCATAGTGAGGAGGCACATGGAAGAGGCCCAAGAAGCCCAGCGGGCCTGTTATAATCACCAGGCCAAGATACGGTGATTCCAGCCTGGGGACTGCGTCATGGTACTCGTGCCCACCAGTGAAAGTAAACTGCTGGCCCAGTGGCAGGGCCCCTACGAAGTCATTGAGCCGGTTGGGGAAGTAAACTATAGGATGCGTCATCTGGGGTGTCGAAAGCAAGAGCAATCTACCATATCAATCTCTTGAAACACTGGCAGGAGAAGGACGCCTTTCTAGTTACCCAGAGGGAGGAGCTTGATCCCCCAACCAAACCCCCAGTACCAGTGAAAGTGGGCCCCGAGTTAACGCTGGCCCAAAGGAAAGAGGTTTCTAACATGATTGCCCGGAACAGGGACATGTTTTCGGAGAAGCCTGGCCTAACATCGGAGGCCACCCACCAAATTATTACCAATCCGGGAGCCCGAGTGACGATGAGGCCCTACCGGGTCCCGGCAGCTAAAAGAGAGGAGATAAGTGTGGAGGTACACAAGATGCTAAAGATGGGTATCATCAAAGAATCCCATAGCCAGTGGTTCAGTACTGGTGCCAAAACCTGACGGCACCACCCGTTTTTGTAACAATTTCCGACGGTTGAATGAGATCTCCCAGTTCAATGCATATCCCATACCATGCATCGACGAGCTGGTAGACCGCCTGGGCCGAGCACGATACCTAACCACCCTGGACTTGACAAAAGGCTACTGGCAGATCCCATTGGCCAAGGACACCAAGGAGAAGACTGCCTTCGCTACCCCAGAGGGGATGTTTCAGTACACAGTCCTCCTGTTCAGCCTCCATGGGGCTCCAGCCACTTTTCAGCACCTCATGGACAAGCTGTTGTGGCCCCATGCCACCTATGCTGCCGCCTACTTAGACAATGTCATCATCCACACAGCAGATTGGGAGACCCACCTGAAGAGGGTAGAGGCTGCTTTAGACTCCTTTAGGCGGGCCGGCCTCACGGCAAATCCAGTCAAGTGTGCCATGGAGTTCAGAGAGGCTAAATACCTTGGATATGTGGTAGGAAAAGGGGTGGTAAAACCCCAGTTAAATAAATTAGAGGCCATTCAACGGTGGCCCCGGCCTAAATGAAAGTAACAAGTTCGAGCTTTTCTAGGAGTAGTGGGCCATTATCGGCAATTTATTCCCCATTTTGCAACATGGGCCACCCCCCAACAGATTTGGTGAAAGCCCGGGGGGGCTGACCTGGTTAAACGGTCCGCATTTGAGGACCTACGGACTGCTCTCTGTAGCAACCCAATATTGATATCACCACACTTCTCTAAAGAGTTTATCCTACAAACTGACGCATCGGATGTGGGGGCGGGGGCAATACTATCACAAACAATTAGGGAAGAAAAACACCCAGTGTTGTATCTTAGCAGGAAACTGCTCACAAGGGAACACAAGTATGTGGTAGTTGAGAGGGAGTGCCTCACCATAAAATGGGCCATGGAGGCACTACGCTATTACCTCCTTGGGCGACGTTTTGTCTTGGTGACGGACCATGCCCCACTACAGTGGATACAGAGGAATAGGGAAAAGAATGCTAGGGTCACCCGGTGGTTCGTATCCCTACAACCTTTCCAATTTAGGGTGCAGCACAGGGCCAGAACCCATGGGCTATCCCACATGCACTGTTTGGCGTCCCAAGTTTCCCAAACCCCTGGTGTTGAGCGGGGGGGGAGGGGGAGGAGGATGTGTGACAGACCACAGCCTTCAAACTGCAAAGCTCTTATAGAAGGCAGCCATATTGGGAGGTGGGTTAATGCCTTCTTGTTTCCCAATTAGCCTCACCTGAACACAGCCTGCAGCAGGGGTTAATTAAGCACCTGTTGCCAATTAAGGCCTCTGGGTCCCTATAAAAGGATTCCTCCCGGGGGGGGAGTTTTGGAAGGTGCACAGAGGAGAGTTGGAGAGCAGAGCAAGGAAATGCTGAACCCCAAGGACTGGCCTGTGATGAGAATGACTCAGTAAGTGGGGACCCTTGCCTCTAGGGAAGTCCCAGGGCAACGAAGGGGGCTCTGTGAGTCTCTGCGGCGCACAAGTAACCTCCAAGAAGCGCAGAACCCCCAGGGAGCTAACAAGGGACTTTGTCATAATAGTCAACAAACATTTTCATAATGTGAGAGATGAAATGGGATCCCCACAACACTTTCTCTTACCTGCCTTTGCTTTACAAGATTAACAGTAATAAAACATAGGGTTTTTTGTTTGTTCTTTTATTTTGTGCATTAAAAACAACAGGCACTTGAAGAACTCTCATACAAAGTGTAAATGTTTCCAATTTCAATATTTTTTTAATTCTGACTTGGGATCAAAGTTTACCACAGTACATGTAAATGGAGAGTGTTATTTAATGCCCGTCTCCTTTTCCATCTCCCTTCACAAATACCTGTCTCTTCCATCCTCCTGCTTGCTGTCTCCTCAAATTCTCTCCCTCTCTCCTTTTTGTCCTCTCCTACAGTCTTCATCAACTGTCATTCAAAATGTGGTAGGGATTGGTCCCTGAGACCTATGATCTGACTGAACTTACCACATGCAGTTACCCTGAGATTATCTCCAGCAGATTCTTTAGGGTCTGAACATATTGAGAAAGGAGGTGGACCATTTGTTTAGTTTCTGATGGGAGGGCCTTTCTTTCCCCATCTCAGCTAGGTAGGGAAAATTGGGTGAAAACTGCTAAACAAAAGTTTTCTCTACCCCTCTAGTTTTCTAACAGGAAGGAGCCATCTTGCACTATGCATATAACTATGGCACCATTTTTTTTGGTCCAGTTCATTAATGTTTCAGTTTGAGCCAGATTTTTAAAGGTCTTTAGGTGCCTAATGTTGTAAATAGGCACATAAATACCTTTGAGGATCTGGGTCCTACATCATTTAGAAAATCCCAGAAGTTTTCTATCTCCTATTGATTTTAACGGGAGTTAGGTACCTAAATATTTTGGAGGATTTGGGCTTTGGTGACTAATGCACATTTAAGTTCTTACTTAGAAGCATACTTTGAAGAAATTACTCAGAGCCCAGGTTGACTGGGGGTTCTCATGTTCCGATATTTAGAGTAGGACATATATTCAGGGGATATTAGTTTGCACATTTGAGCTAATGATTATTGCCATTAATGTAGCAATTTATTTTAGTATTGAATACTCAGAATAAATATACGTGAATCATTTTTGTCTATCAAAAATAAACATGTGAAGCCTGCATTTGATTATATCAGCATTGTTGTTTTATCCATTGTTTAATTTCTACAGAAAATTTGCTTTTGTCCAAATGCTGTTTTCTCTCCTTTGCAAGCTGACATCTTCCTGATTTATTTTATCACATTTTCAAGAGCCATTAAGCAGTTTGATGATTACATTAATTTTTCATATCCCCATTTTCACTTTCAAATACATTGCTTGTCAACATAATTACTTTTTATAATCAAATGAAAATATTTACATGTGCTTTAAAACTCACCTGTATCTTAACCTAATTTCCTTTTTAAAATTTAAAACTAATCACAAACTGCAGTTCAGAAATCAAGTTTTTTATTTATTTAAGTAGCAGACCTGCATTTAAGGATATGATGGGGATGGCATATTATAAAACTATTCCAGCTAAGATGTAAACTGGACAGAAATATTAGCAAAGAGATGTTATGAATTATAAGTAACCCAGAATATCAAAATAAATAATGCATTTCTTTTATACAGACAAGAAGGTAGAAAGCCTTCTAAAATAACTAATGGGCAAACAGAAAATTTAAAGCAATAGAAAATTTAAAGATGACTTGACAAAGTAAACTATCAAATATGAGCTGAATATGATGCCCCCATAATGTAATGCACCAATAATGCACCATTAACCACAGATCAAATTGAAGCATGGAGCTGGTTGAAAGAGAATCAGCAAAGTCCGGTTTTAAATACAGAGCTGGCATTTTAAAGCTCCTGAATTAATTTCTAGTTTTGGGAGACATGAGATTTTGAGACATTTATTTCCCATGTAGCATCCTCACTGATATTAATGTGTTGTTATAAGTCAGATGCTCGGAGATGTGCTGTGGTGTGAACAATATAGTGCAATGATTTGTCCCTCCATAATTCATCAACATGGGATGGATTCATGAAACACTGAAATGGGCACTCTTCATGAAACATTGAAATGGGCACTGGAGTGAGTAAGGGCTAGCATTTTGAAGGTATTTAGGCACCTAAATATACAGATGGGAATCTAGTGGGATTTTTAAAAGCACCTAGGTTCCTAACTTCCACTGAAATTAATCAAGTGCTTTGAAAATCTAGGAGCTTTTGGTACTTGTAGTAGGCATCACTTGGGCCAGCAGATCTAATAGGCAGGCCATGGCTAACAGGTCTCCTAAACTTGGGATGGCCTTGCCGGACAGTTTAAGGGTCTGGCATCTGAGTCACATTTCATTGTCCAGTGATGGTCCTGAGTTTTCTGTCTATCACAAGAAGAGGAATCAAGGAGGCCATGGCCTTCCTTTACCATTGTGTCCTGTCTGGTGCCCAATAGGAAAGAAATGAGGAGAGTCACAGACTTCTTAGCTAATACAACCTCCCCTGGGCCATTTCATACCTCCTCTGTTCTTTCCTCAGGGTATGTCTACACTACCACCCTAGTTCGAACTAGGGTGGTTAATGTAGGCATTCGAAGTTGCAAATGAAGCCCGGGATTTAAATATCCTGGGCTTCATTTGCATCTTGCTGGGCGGGCGCCATTTTTAAATGCCCTTAGGTCGAACTCCGTGCCCGCGGCTACACGCGGCACGGAGTAGGTAGTTCGAATTAGGATCTCTAATTTGAACTACCGGTAAACGAGGCACGGAGTTCGACCTAAGGGCAATTAAAAATGGCGCTCGCCCGGCAAGATGCAAATGAAGCCCGGGATATTTAAATCCCGGGCTTCATTTGCAACTTCGAATGCCTACATTAACCACCCTAGTTCGAACTAGGGTGGTAGTGTAGACATACCCTCAGTTTGGATGATATTCCACGGCACTCCATTTCCTTCTCGGCAGAAAGTTGCTCACACAGTCTCCACAATCCAGATTTTCTATTAGGCCCAGCTCACTTTCAGTTGACTATGCTGGACAGAGCCATAACTCTGAATTGAGGAGTGCACTTTCTCAGTTATTGAATTAAGATAATTTCTTGTGAATTCTAATCTTTGTACAGGAGTTAAAAGAACAAGTACTATCTCTTATTAAATATTTGGAAAATGCCTAGAACATCTTTTGCACTGCCATATATATGCACTAAAATAGCAAAACAATATAATATGCGACAAGGTCCAAATTATAGGTGACTCATGGTAGCACTCAGGAAGTTCATCAGTCCTCTATGCCGCCACTAAAATTTTAATTGCTAAATAGGGTGCCCTCACATACCCCTCCCTGTACCTCTGTACAGCAGGATGAGTCTTGTTTACCCTCTTGGGTTAATGAGCGGATTTGCAACCCTTTATGCTGATAAAATAACTAAAGAAGCAATGCAACACTTCTCTTCTGTACACTGCTGGGGGGGTGGGAGGGGAGAAAAGGGAGGAAGCACAAAAAAGACAGAGCAGTGGAAGAAGAAGCAGTTATATAAGAGAGGATCAGGAATAGCATGATCATAGTAGTGACACCACAGATGTGGGGTGTTGTCTTGTGCTTCTTCAGATGTATTTGAAGAATGGAGTGTTTCCTTTACAGTACTCATGACATTTCTACCACTAGGGTTCTCAAATTTTTATGGTAGAGGGAATAGCTACTATTGTCCAAGAATTTTTGGGGCACGCATAGAGTATGCCACTTCCTGATACCCTTACTGAATTCTAACTCAGGCAAAACTCAGATTGGCTGAATTCAGTGAGATATTTTCTCAAGAATTATGTAAATCTTTAGTGTCTGCTTCCAAGCTGATACATGGGAATCTCCCACAATAATTAAAGGGCTATTTCTTTTACTGAGGTAAAGGAGATTCTCCATAATGGTCAATCTTACGAAATTCACAGACACACACAATTAGGATTGAACCCTACACATCAGTGCCACTGAAATGGTATCTCTACTGCTCTTTATCTCTGGGCAGGAATCCAATATATCTGCAGCAATTCACTTCAGGCCAATACACATCTCTTTCGACTTCTCCTCATTAATATCAAAGCCTATTAATGTAATGTTGGTCTGTCATGTTGAAGTACAGTGCCAAGTATTTGTAACGGGCAATCACATGCATCCTTCCATCCCCATCCTCTACAAGTAGAAGAAATAGGAAAACAATTTCAAAATGTGAAAAATTTTACCGTGCTATCTTAGGATAAGAAAAAGATCTGTTTTTCTAGAAAAAGGACAGTCCTTCATGACATTGTTTTGCCTCTTCTAGAACTTTGACCTTTGAAGGTTTCAGCCATATCCCTGCTAAACAGTATTTCCAGAGAATAAAGACAAGTTTGATGAAGGGTGGATTAATATAAAATGGATCCTGAATATCCCTGAACATAGAAAAAATACAGTGGTAGAAAGGACACGTATCACCATGATGAAGTTGCTGGAGTTGGGTGGAATTGCACATGTAGGAAAAGTTAGGAGAGAGGAAAGAGGAGGATAATTGTGGAACACATGCTAATTCAGAAGAAAGGCTTCAAAAAAGGAAAGATGGGATGAAGATTCTAAGGCTAGCACATAGGAGATATTGGTTCAATTCCCTGTTGTGCTGCAGACTATGGCTATGTCTACACTGGCATGATCTTGCGCAAGATCTCTTTTGCGGAAGAGTTCTTGTGCAAAAACTCTTCCAGAAGAGAGCGTCTACACTGGCATGTGCGTTTGTGCAAGAGATGTGCTTTTGCGCAAGAGTATCCATGCCAGTGTAGACGCTCTCTTGCTCAAGAAAGCTCTGATGGCCTTTTTAACCAAAGGGCTTTCTTGCGCAAGAAATTTATGTTGCCTGTCTACACTGGCCTCTTGAGCAAGAACAGTTGCGCAAGAAGGCTTATTCCTGAGCGGGAGCATCAGAGTTCTTGGGCAAGAAGCACTGATTTCATACATTAGAAGGTCAGTGTACTTGCGCAAGAACTCGGGGCCAGTGTAGACAGGCAGCAAGTTTTTGCGTAAAAGTGGCCGCTTTTGCGCAAGATCGCACCAGTGTAGACACAGCCTACCTGTGTGATCTTGGACTGTATGATTAGTCTCTCTGTCCCTCAGTTCCCAGTCAGTAGAAAGGATATAATAGTAGTTTTTAGGGTACAATTTGTGAAGTCCTTAAAAACTATGGTAATAAGGGTTCTATAAAGAATTTTAGATGGAAGATAATGACTCTTTTTCTTGTAATATAAATGCATGTGCAAGTATTCATCTAGCCCAGGGCTACTCAACACGCGGTACGGACTGGGTTTACATGGGGCTCAACATGCGGCCTGTGGGTGGGAGCCAAAACAAAAAAGTAGTCAATATAATGGTCTTCTGTTGATATGAGTTTTAGTAGTTATATTCCTGGACTGTCATTGCTTATTAAAAGTGATGTCATATGGGTGGAAATCGAGTAAATATTGTATTTTATTAATATCAGCAGAACTGACTTAAATGGGGCCTGTGTGTTGTGTAGTCTTGCCTTAATCTTTGTATTCATGCCATCAGTGTGAAAAAGCTATTTGCATATATTTGCATATATATTTGCATGTATATGCAGCCACACTTAAGTTGCGGCCCTCGGCATGTTCTGTGAGTATCATTGTGGCTCCCGGGGTTTCCAAAGTTGAGTAGCCCTATCTATCCCATAATGTGGGTATCAGGCCTAATTCTCATGCCAGCTCCACCATCATAGTAGTAAGAAACTTCACTTAAGCATCTGACATTTCTTTAATGAAAGATGGGAAGAAATTTCCAATTACAAAGCTTGCAGTTAGGATAAATGAGAATCACTGTACTTCTACCACACGTTTAGCTGTATAATAAACACAAATACCATATTCAATATCTGTAACTAGTGCACCTTACTGACTGCAGTGGCAATAAAATTCCAACTTCACCCTCAACCTTGTCTTTGCATAATGCTGAATGGAAAATACATCCAGTCTGCCAAATTATATAGAATTCCAAAGTAATCTATCTTGTCTTTTGCCTTTTCTGAAAGAGCCACTTTCCACTTTGTATTGAATTATTCAGACTAATGTGAAAAAGATGTAGATATGACAACTTTTCCTTAATAGGGTCTTTTACTACAATAGGCATGGATTTTAAATAAATGTACATTACTAGGATATTTTTTTCCTCCCGGGAGGCTTTTCATTTGCTTTAACATGCAGATATTAAACTTTTATGAATAATGTATTTGGGGCTAGCTCCTGGGCTCTGCAACACTGCCATGCAATATGGAGAGGAAGATGGAGAGCTGTAAAGAGCCTTTTGCAGGTCCTGCAAAATTGCTTTCTAAAATTGCAGACCCCATGTGTGTGGGTGGTGGTAGTGGGGGGGAGGGGGGGAGAGGGGGGAGTATGTGCTGCAATCAGTCTGCTCCCCCTTGGCTGCCACTTGCCAAAAAGAGGAAGAATTGGTGGAATCGTGCTTCTGACATCCTTATTCACCTGTTAATGAACATGGTCAGCCATATGGGGTATGGTATGTAACAAGGGTCAAGGGGCATAGGAGATTGTGCTCCCTTTTACATAGTCAGGTAGCTCTGCCAGTAATTCAGCAGAATGCTTCCTGACATTTCATTAGTTTTGTTTACCATTAGCCATGTGTTCAGTGCTGAGCAATTAAAAAAATGAAACAGTTCCTTCTCCAAAGTTCTTTTAATCAAAAAGACGCAAATAAGACACATAGGTAGAGCCTTAGCTAGTGTAAACTGTCATTGGTTCATTGACAACTATGACAGCTTTCGTTAGTGGAGCATCTACTCTATGGTGCACTGGAAATCCAAAGATGGTGATTGCATCAGCATTGTTTCATTGTTTGCAGCTATTATAAGCTCACTTCGTTCATAACTATGCAATGAAAAACATAACAAAAACACCAATTTTTCTTAGTTTTCTCTAGATCCTGTTAATATTATCTTGAAATATGCTGATTTCATGCATGCTCATGACAATAAATATCTTCTCTACCATAGTACTGGAAAAGCAAATGGAAGAGGTAGGCAGGCACCAGCAAAGCAGATTTATTTAAAGCTTATAATGAAAATATATGTTTGTGTCCAGTATGTGAGTGTCTCATTTGAAGTGCATATGGATTTTAGCCCACCTTGTTTCATGCACTACTTAGGGAACTTTGCTATTGAGCTAAATGGCATGATATCCAAAGCCAAGAATTCAAAGTTCCCACTGACTATTGCTGGACATCATGAAGAAGTTTGTGTTCTGAATTTATATGCTACCGGTTGGAAAAATCTTGAAAAACACCCAATCAAATCAACTGACAGTATGCAAAGGAAGGACCTTTTAAGTTTCAATGGGAAGTTTAGAAATATTTAACGACTGATACAGATATCCTTACAGAAAGCTATTTTCTGGGTAGTCAAATTTTTCTGTACCTCTATATGCAGAGTACCTTTACATATGTGAATGATTCTGGGGACACCATTGTAACATTCCTCTGAACTGTAAGTGTGTGTAGAAATGAGGCTTTCATGGTAGGGCTGGTCAGAATATGTTTGATTAAATGTAATTTTCAATTTTGATTAAGGTGAAACATTTTGCAAAGATATTTGGTGGGGATATTTCTAAAGACCAGTGTTCTCTTGTTACTTCTGAGTAGGGAGGGAGGAAAGAGACCCAAATTAAAAAAAAGCCCTGATCTTTTCAATTGGAAAAAAGTCATTTTCAGAGCCATTCTAAAGGTTTTGTTTCCATTCTAATACATGAAAACAAATTTTGAAATCTTGAAAGTTGTCTCAAAATGGAATTGTCATCCTCTGGCCAGCTCTAACTAATGAAGTGAATTTAAATATTAAACAAATTGCAGTGAAATTTATGCCCAAGCCAAATGCAGTCACTTGTCCTAATGACCAATAACATCTCATTTCCCACAGGAGTTACTCTATATTAACTGCACTGCTATTCATCCATTTTATTAAGCGTATCATTAAACTGAAAAATAGCAGTTTCTTTCATGGCCACTTTTAACAAGTTTGATTGTATTATTGGATTTAAAATTTTAGGCTGCTCATTCTTGAAGGGCTGTGAGTACCTAACAAGATGCTATTTACAAGAAAGGTTTTTATTAGTTATCAAGATTTCCAAGAATCGTGGTTTTCCAATCTTTGCCATTTAATTACCACCAAGCCTGAAGATGCTGTAATTTTTTAAAAAATTTGCTCAAAGATGCTAATGAACATGGTCAGCCATATGGGCTATGGCATGTCACAAGGATCAAGGGACCTAGGAGATAGTGCTCCCTTTTACATAGTCAGGTAGCTCTGCAAGTCATTCACAGTTTTTACTGGTTGTAATGTTTTAGACCAAGCTATGAAATTGAATTATAGCATCTCTGTATACTATAATACAATATTCACCTTATAAGCAATGTTACACATCTTCTAGTGAGGTGCTTATTCATATAGAGTAAAATTCTCCCCAGTTGTAAGTGTTGGTAAAAGGCATATGCTATGCTTAAGTCCTCTTTTGACACCTTAAGTCAGGGATGTCAGGACTTCAAAAGCTGCATGGTCCTGACAGGGTGGGAGGAGACTTCGCGCTCAACCACCCCCAAACCCTAATTGTTGTGGAGGCAGGGAAAGCATGCAAAGTTTCCTTTGCCCTGCCCCCAACCTGCAAGGAGCGGGAAGCACTTAGAAGCACCATGTGCTCCTGGCATGGTGGGAGGAGGCTTCATGTACTCCCCCACCCGCAGGCCCTGATTAGCCTGGAGGTGGGGGAGCACAGGAAAACTCCTCCCACTGCCAGGGGCATGGGTACCCAGGAGGAACCGGGGGGGGGAGGGCAAAGAGGCTTCCCCCCCCAACCATTCATGGTCTGTGGGTGGGGAAGCCCAGAAGCATTTTTGAAGTGGCTCCCGGCAAAAAATTATTGCCCACCCCATCTTAAGTAGCACATAAGACTAGACTTTTTTCCTGCATTGCCAATCTCAAGTTACCAAAAATTGAGTCAGATGGTCAAAATACACAAGATTGACCTTCCAAATTATATTTTTAAAACATCATCTTCCATGTTTTAGCCTGTCTTTCATAATGATGCTCTAGCCATTAGGGATTAGGCATTTGAAGTCTAGTATGAAAAAGTTTCCTTCGACAGTGAATTGGGGGGGAAAGGATTTAAAAGTATCATTTGGTTTAAATGTATATTAAATGTTACTAATCTTATTTATTTACCAGGTAAAGTGAACCAATCTCTTTTCAGAACATATAAAATGTGCAGTTCCTGACTGAGTCTATTAAAGATAGAATAAACAGATGAAAAGATGAGATTGAAGAGAGAATATGTATTTCAAATTGCTATTTACAAGAACAGAAGAAGCTTAAATGAGGTCAAGGAAACTGGTTACAAACTCTCATGTTTGCAAAAGTTTTAATAAACAATGCTAGCCTTTTTAATCAGTTACATACAGTAAAACTGTAATATTGAGGCTTTAGTGTTACTCAGAGGAAGCATATTTAACACATTCCAAAGGGTTTAGGGGAAGGAATTCACACTTCATTCGTGCAGTAATAGTACAATGCAAACTCTGAACCTTATGTATCCATAGTTCCCCTTCACCAGATGGCAAAACACAGTAATATTTACAGGAAAACACCCTGAAACTTGAGGTCATGGCAAAAGTAGATAATCATAGGCAGTCTTTAAAGTCTTCTCTTTAAATAAGAGAACGTCCAAAGAACAAGTGGAGTTTCTTCAGGCCAGATGATTACTTGGCTAGCAAAGATACAATTATGAAATGAGAATGTTTCCCTTAAATAACAAAGCTGGACATTTTCCAAACTTGCTGCATTATCAAACGGAACATATTTGGCTGCATACAAGCTGTTGAAAAGAGGAGTTTAGTTATAGCTTAGTCCCTTGCATTCTCTAGTGATGGGCAGTCATCCCAGGGGCAAGACTAAACTACATGACATAAATTAACGCACTCATCCATCTGCCATTTATTTACTGAACTAAACATAACTTGAGACACCACTCCTAAATAAATACAATAGTGACTCAGTATTTAATTCCCTGTATATTATTTTCCTTTAACAAATAGGTGTCTCTTTTATTATAAGTCAGATTTCTGGCAGATTCTTCATCTCACGAAGCCTTCAGCTCAATACTGAGTGCTTTTCTGGAACATATTGTTAAGCCAAATGCAGAGTATTGAGCTTTATATAGGAGTTAGTGAATGAAATTCTATGTTCTATGTGATACAGGAGTCAGAGTACATATCACATGGTCCAGTCTGGCCTTAAAAATAGTAAATAGTATATTTCATATTAATATAGCCAAAACTGCTAAAACAAATGAAGACCTATGGTGCAGACAATGTGGCTTTGATTTTACAGAACTCCTTCAGGAAACTACAAATCCATTAAAAATACACTAGCCAAGTCCAAAAAAAGTCTTGTAAGAGATGACAAAACTGTGAGGACTGACATGAAGAGTTTCTAAAGAATAGATAAGAGCCTGAAATTACCATTACTATTATTTGAAATACTTCAAATAACTTGAAAAAATGCATAACATTTGGTAGCAGGACTACCATGGCTCAGTTGTGAAGAAAAGTATCCCACATAGCCATGGAGTGTGGAAGCCTGTCAAAAGAAGGCCTGCCTACATCTTTCTTAATAGACAATAAGGAATATAAGGGGTATTTTATTCTTTACTTTTATTTTCAGCAACAGAACAACTTCTACACTGCAGTTACAATCTGAGTCACAAAGGGAATAAAAGGAACAATTATCACTACAATTCTTCATAAACATACTGAAATCACTGGTTTTCTTTTTAAATCATCATCATCATCATCATCAACAACTATGGGCCCGCTGGTGTCCGATGCCTCCCTCACTATTTCCTTCCATCTTTCCCTGTCCAGTGTGGAGTGGCTTAGTTTCTGTAGACTAGCTCCGCACCAATCCACTGTATCATCTGCTCATTCTCTGTGAGGTCTGCCTCTACTATTTGGACCATCCATTATGCCGAATACCAGGGTCTTAACTTTTCGCTTGTCTTTCATTCTGCAGATATGCCCAAATAGCTATAACTTCTGTTGTATAACCTTCTGCAGTAGGTTATCTTTCAGCTGTATCTTCCTATATAATTCCACATTGGTGACCTTCTGCATACATCCTATTCTCAGGATCTTTCTATAACAACTCCTCTCAAACGCCAATATCCTTTTCTTTGAATCTTATGTTATCACCCATGTCTCACATCCATACAACATACTACTAAATACACACATTTTCAAGATGCTCAGCTTCATTCCTAAGTTAATCACTTTACTTTTCCGGATCTTATCCATCGCCTTCAAACTCACTCTTGCTTTCGCTATTCTAGTTGCTATTTCCTTCTTAAAGTCTAGATCACATGTCATGTTGCTTCCCAAATATGTGAACTTCTCTATGTTCTCTAGTTCAATCCCAGTTAATCTAAGAGTAAATGAAATAGCTACAGACTGAACCTCTCTAATCTGGCAATCTCTGGTCCAGCAATATCTGTGGTCTGGCATGATTTTTGTTAGCTGGGTGTCCACTTATCATGGGTGTGGCCAAGTTTCCCATAGTCCCATGAGGTTTGCTTATGGTCACAAGTCTTTGCTCTCAGTGTTCTGTGCTGTTATTTAGCACTAATGTGTGCCTATATGTTTTCTAAGAGGCCAGTAAGCAGTGGAAGTGTTGGTAATGCTGCAGACAATATTGACCTCCCATGTTCCAGCAAATTCTCTGGTTTGGCAGCAGTCAGTTCCCAAGGGTGTCACACTAGAGAGGTTCAATCTGTACTAAAGAATATAGCAGTTAAATCAATTAATTAAGTGGTTTTAGAAACTCTCTGTTATTAGTAAAGACTTGAGATGTGTTTATGATTGTCAGTTATATGAAAGCGAAATAAATTTGGCTCCCGTGTGTGCTGCTTTGTTCCTCTTTCACTGAGCCTGTGAAGTGCTCTGTGCCACAGGGAGGTGCTCTGCACCCTCAGCCTCCATTGAGTGGAGGACTTTCAGCACATCACAGGGTTTGCTTCGTAACATTTCTGATGGGGCCAAAGATCAGCGAAATGCTTATAATAAATTTGCCACATTTTTCTTTCCAGAGCATGCCACATTTACCTTTAAAACATTAAATGAAAAGGAAGCTAAAGAGAGAAACAGGCTATTTATAATTTCAATTATTTATGGGATACAACCTGTTCCCAATTGCCTCTATATAAATTAGAGGTGAATACATTGATTTAAAAGGAAATATGCTGGAGTCAATAACAGTAGAATTTGACCCAGTTACTGCAACTCTGCTTTATTAAATGGCATTTTTATTTTTATTTGTTTGTGGCTTTATTAGTCTAATGGCAATTTCAGTCATTCTAAATATTGCCTGAAAACACACCTCACCTGTGATTAGGGCCCTACCAAATTTATGTACCTGAAAAATGTGTCTCAGACCATGAAATCTGAGCTCCCAAGTGAAATTTTGTCTTTTATATACTTTTACCTTCTACTGTACAGATTTCATGGGGGAGACCAGTGTTTCTCAAACTCGGGGTCCTGACCCACAGGAGGGATGTGGGGTTTGCTGCAAGGTTATTGAATTGGGGTTGCAATACTGCCATTCTTTTTTCTGCTCTGTCATCAGAGGGGAGGCCAGAGACTTCCAGCTACTGGCCACCCAGCTCTTAAGGCAGTACTCCATGAGCAGCAGAGTAGAAGTAAAGGTGACAATCTTATACCAGGTCACTATTACCTCTGTGCTGCTGCCTTCAGAGTTGGGTCAGGAGCCTTACAATTATAACACCATGAAATTTCACATGTAAACATCTAAAATAAATTGAAATTCACATTAAAACAATCATTTGATAGTGAAATTGATGAAAGTATATAAATGATTCCCACAGTGAGTGAATCTATGTTCATTAACAAACAAACAGAAAACATTAGAAAAAGGGTAAACTCTGAGCCATTGAGCAGATCAGGTCACAAAATTCTGGTGATGCCCCCCTATGCCTTATAGTTTAGTATAACAGCAATCATGTAGAATGTGGTAGACCAACCAGGAAAACTCATCTGCTCCCCCCCCCTTCCAGCCCTGGAGCCCTTAAAGGGGCAGACTCTGGCCACAGTGCCTGTGCCAGTTGCAAGCCTGCCAGCACACAGCCAGCAGACCGTGCACCTGGCACAGGATGAGCCAGCAACCTGCTGCCACCCAGCCCTCCACCGCTCCCCAGGACCAGGCTGGTAGCTCCCAGGAGCCTGCTAGGGGCCGCAAAAGGCGGGCGCCTGCCTGGTCTAGTGTGGAGATCGTGGACCTCATTGAGGTTTGGGGGGAGGCCCCCAATGCCCACAATCTCCGCACTAGGCACAGGAATGTGGTCGTCTACAGCTGCATGGCTGCCAGCCTGGCCACCAGAGGCCACATGCGCAGCCAGGAACAAGTGCGGAGCAAAATTAAAGAACTGCGGCAGGCCTATGCCAGGGTCTCCCAACAATGGACTGACCTGGAGGCCTGCCCACAATATGAGGCCCTGGACCACATCCTGGGGGGTCAGACGGTCCGTACCCCCCTGGTTGTCATTGACCCCGGGGCAGAGGGCCCTGCCCCTGACACAGGGGAAGAGGGGGAGGACGGCAGCCAGGAGCCTGCAGGGAGCATGCCTTGCACCCAGGACTCCCGAGCTGAACTGTCAGCAGCCTCATCCAAGGCCAGGGAGGCCTCCACATGTGAGTGACATCACGGTCCCCTTATGCGGAGCGGAAGTGGGGAGGGAGCCCAGGGACCGTGCGCATCGGCCTTGACGACCACGGAGCAGGCGGCAACTTGTGCATCTGCCATGCCATCAAGGACATGTGGCCCCAGCGGGGTGCCATGCAGGGGCCCTGGCCTGTTCCCCACACGCGTCTACGCGTGAAGGCACATGACAGGCTCCTGACCCCAGGGAGAGACACTGCACACTGCCCTCCCTCCAGATGCCCCCTCTACACAGAGGAAGGGCACATCTCCCCTCTCCTACCCACCCCCCCACACCACACTATAGACAGCACAGGGGCTGGGTGCAGTCCTGGGCCAGCTCACACTCCCGGGGATAGCAGGATGTGATGGTGCGGAGGCCTGCCATCCTCGCCTTGCAGAGGGGGGCTGGGTTTCACCCACTGTGTCCCCAGGGAGAAATGACCACTTCTCTTGTTTCACCACAGCCGCAGCACCTGCGAGTGCAGGGCGCACCACCCCGCCTGGAACATCCACCTGCACCCGGGCCAGCAGGTGCACCCACAACCAGGAGGAGTTCCAGAGGCAGCAGCTGCGGTTACAGGGAAGGCAGGTCCACAGCCAGGAGCAGTGGGTCCAAGAAGACCTGCAGCTACGGTGGGAGAGCTTGCGGGAGCTGCGGAGCAGAGCACCTGCAGGCCCTGGTGGACTGATTACTGCCTCCTGCTGCTCCAGCCCCTGTGGCCACCCCAGCTATCGCTCCTCCTCCCACCCCTGCTCCCCCTCCCGCTTCTTCCGCTCCCCCCCCCCGTTCCTCCTGCCCCACCATCCACTCCCCCCCGGGAACGCCGAGACCCCAGCACCCGCAGTGCTGTGAGACGGGAGGGCCAGCAAGACCCCCAACCCTGAGCTTCCCCTCCCCTTTCCTCCCCTTGCCTCCCCCTTCCAGCTCCCTCCTCTCAGGTTTCACCCCTCCCCTCTCCCTCCCTCATTCCCCTCCTCCCCCCACCCCAGTTATGTTAAATAAAGAGAGTTTTTTGTGGCAACACAGGTGTTTTTATTGTAGATCAGGAAGTGGGGTTAGGGAGGGGAAAGGGGAAGGAGGTGGGGGTGGAATGTAAGGCACAAGGCCCCAGTGGGGCACGCCAGGGGGACTTCAGTCCTCGTCCTCCTGGAAGCTCTCCTGCAGGGCTTCCCGGATGCGGAGAGCCCCCCCAAAGGGCGTCCCGGATGGCAGCCGTGTGGGGCTGTGTGTATTGGCCAGCCAGGAGGGCAGCCTCTGCCCTCCAGGCTGGCAGGAAAGCCTCCCCCTTCCTCTCGCATAAATTGTGGAGCACACAGCACGCTGCCACCATGTGCGGAATATTGTTCTGGGAGAGGTCGAGGAGGGTGAGGAGGCATCTAAATCATGCTTTCAGATGGCCGAAGGCCCCCTCGACCACAATGCGGGCCCTGCTGAGCCTGGCATTGAAGGCCTGCCGGGAGGGGTTCAGGTGTCCCGTGTAGGGCTTCATCAGCCAGGGCTCTAGGGGGTAGGCCACATCCCCCAGCAAGCACACTGGCACGTCCACATCCCCGACCCTGATGTGGCAGTTAGGGAAGAAAGTCCCGGTGTACAGCCTCTGGCACACGGAGGAGTTGCGGTACACCCGCGCGTCGTGTGCCTTGCCAGACCAGCCCACATTGATGTCCATGAACTGGCCCTGGTGGTCAGACATGGCCTGCAGGATCATGGAGAAGTACCCCTTCCTGTTGATGAAGAGGGAGGCCTGGTGGTACGGGGCACGGATGGGGATGTGTGTCCCATCGATTGCCCCCCCGCAGTTGAGGAAGCCCAGGGCGCCGAACCCCTGGATGACCGTGTCCAGGTTGGTGAGCTGGAAGACTCTGCAGAGCAGCACCCTGTTGATGGCCTTGACCACCTGCAGAGAGACACACAAAACTGAGGGTCACTGGGGAGCCCAGGTGGCTGGGAGTGTTCGTTCCCTGCCACTGCCCTGCGCCCCACTCCCAGGAGCAACCCCCGCTGCAATCCTGGCCACCACGGGAGGTCTGTCGTGCAGCTGGGACAGACTGAACCCTCCCGAGGAGGGCACTTACACTACCTCCCCTCCCGTTTTCCCTGGGGTAGCCCATGTCCTCCTTGCAGCCCCCCTCCTGGCCCAGTGGCCGGTCAGTGCTGTACCTGCATGAGCACCACTCCGACTGTGGATCTCCCCATGCCGAACTGGTTCCCCATGGATCAGTAGCTATCCAGCGTGGAGAGCTTCCAGAGGGCAATGGCCACCCACTTGTGGAGGGGAATGGCGGGCCTCATGCGTGTGTCCTGACACTGCAGAGCAGGGGTGAGCCACTTGCAGAGCTCGAGGAAGGTGTCCTTCTTCATCCTGAAGTTCTGGGTCCACTGTTGGTCTCCCCAGCGCTCCAGGACGATGTGGTCCCACCAGTCGCTGCTGGTGTCCAGACGCCAGATGCAGTGGGGCACGCCGGCTTCCGGGTGCTGCTCCTTCAGGGGCCCCAGGAGGGACGGGGGAGGGCCAGGGGGCTGGCCTGCAGCAGGTGCCAGGCAGCCTCCAGCAAGCTGAGCACCGGAGTGCCCAGGGGCGGCTCTGTCTCCATGGTGCCGAGTGCTGTGGTGTCCCAAATGAGAGTGACCAAAGCAGGCAGAGAGGAAAACTCTTTGCTGTCCCTTAGCGAGGTAGGCAAGCAAGCGGGAAAGCTGAGAACCAGCTGTCCAGGGGGGTCCCTTTAAGCACGAGCCTCAGATAGCCTCAGACAGCAGCCACACAAAGCAGCTACTGACCTGATGCCCTGCTGGAACCGGTTTCAGCTGCCCTTAAATGCGATCCAGCGTCCAATCAGTGTGGACGCACTATTTCGAAATAGCAAAAAGCTATTTCAAATTAGATTTTGTGTCTAGATGCATTATTTCAAATTAGCTTAATTCAAATTAACTATTTCGAATTAAGTTAATTCGAAATAGCGTTGTAGTGTAGACATACCCTTGGAGATGCTTGAATCAAGCTTCTGTGCTTTGCATTAAAGTGTTCCTATCTTCAGTAGACAATCATTTGTCTTCTTGGCTCTTGGATCACTTCATCCACTCTAGAAGCATACAGAGTGTATGTTTCGGCGTGTCAGCTTTCTCTCTAGGACCTACAACAGCTACATTCTACTGTTGAGCAATACTAGTATCTGGAGGACTATTGGAAGCAGAATTTTCACAAATGCTTGTCCCAGAATAGTTAACTTTCTGTCAGAATTAAAGAGAATGACCATTGATCACATCATTTTGAGAGGTCAGCGTAAAACCTAATTCCTCACTCCTCCCTTCTCAATGAGTACCCTCCTCATTCTTAAGAATAATTGTAGAAAAAAATTGAAGCTTGCTACTTGGTACCAAAGAGAGAGAGAGAGAGAGAGAGAGGAGTGAAATTACTTGTGAAGATCAGGGCTCAACTACTATAGTGATAAGAGCAAAAGTACCTACTTAAAAAACAATTTTATGTGACCTCTGATTAAAACCCAACTTCTACACACTCATTTTTTGACTAATTACTCAAATCAGATTTCACTACACTTTGTCATGTAATTAGCATTTTGGCAATTTACAGTACTTCATTTCAAAGGTCAGAAGCAAAGGGGAAATCTTTTTTAGAAAAGATCTAACAGTGTCTTGATTTAGCTTCCCCTCTCAATCTATTTTTCCACTGATAATTAATAAAACTCCTGCTAGGTGTAGAATCATCAACAGATATTTAAAACAATTTCTTTGGAAATAGCTTGCACACCTGACAAATTTTTTGCCCCAAGATCTAATGTAAGGACAAGATGAGGCATATAAAACAGTCTTTTCTGTGCATCACAGAAAAACAGCTACTCTGCTTAGCATATTTTAGGCAGATGGTACCATATCTATTCTACATGCCTTTTTACGCCTCCATGAAACTGGGCAATGAAATTTTGCTTTAAGGCAAACCTGGTAAAGATGGATTTTTCATAATTACTGGCAGCTGGCTCAGCCATCATGATGTGCTTATACACATGTTATTTAGCTGAAGTGGTGGCTGGGGAAGTCCTCACAGAGATTGTTTGCCAGCAGGATGCCATTGAGGAGAACCCTAAAAATATTGCAATATACTTTACAGCAGAAGAATAATTTAAAAATTTCATACTTGATGATTGAAAGCATGTTATCTGGATGAATGGGAAAGACTTTGCCACCACCACCACCCTCATCATTAATATTCTTCTGCACAATATTACAACAATGTTAGATATCATTTAAGAAATGTTGTGGCCTTCGTCTCTTAAATCAAATAAATGCATACATCTCTCCCATCATATATATAGTAGCCCAACCCCTAGTACAGGGGTGCTGCATGGCGAGCACGGGGCCCAAACGGCCGCTTGTGCCTCTTACCCCCCCACGGTGGCCAGCTGAGCGGTGCAGAAGTCAGCCGAGCGCCACGGCGGGAGGGGAAGGGGGGTGGGGCGGTGACGTACATGGCCAGGGGGCAGGGCCTGGCCGTGTACACCACCACCCTGCTCCCCCTCGCCTCCCACTGTGGCGCTCAGCTGACTTCTGTGCCACTCAGCCGGGCCACCGCGAGGGAGCAAGCGGAGCAAGCAGCCATTTGGGCTCCCCCACAGCGGCCCGGCTGAGCAGCACAGAAGTCAGCCAAGCGCCACGGCAGGAGGTGAAGGGAGGCGGGGCAGTGATGTGCGGCGTGACTGTGGCTCCAGGCCCCGTCCCCTGGCCATGAATGTCACTGCCCCGCCCCCCTTCACCTCCCGCAGTGGTGCTTGGCTGACTTCTGTGCCGCTAGCTGGGCCGCCACGTGGGAGCAAGTGGTGCAAGCGACTGCTTGGGCTCCATGCTCCCAATGTAGCACGGGAAGTGCAGAGCCCAAACGGCTATTTGGGCTCCGCAGTCCCCCGAGTGAGAGGCAGGAGGGGGAGGAGAAGAGAAAGAGAGACACAGAGAGAGAGGCAGGAGGCGGAGGAGAGCTGAGAGAGAGAGAGAGAGGGGGGAGGCAGTAGGAGGAGGAGAGAGAGAGAGACAGAGCGAGAGACCAGAGGCTCAGGAGAGAAGACCGACGTGGAGGAGAGACCTGAAAATCCCGTTTTATGACTGGCTAATTGGCTAGTTAGGTCAATATTCAGTAGATGTTGCCAGACAATTTCAGCTCTTTTCCTACCAGGAAACAGTCTTGTATTTAGTGACTGGGAGTAACTTTGTTCATCTGTTTTCTTTTCCAGACGTATCTAGTGATGTGCACACCACAGATTTCACTGTTTGGATACAGTCCAATCTGTTCGCAATACAGTATTTCAGTGTCACAAATTTCAACCAAAAAAAAGTGAATGTCACAACTCTCTTTTCCATTTCAGAATGTAGCAAGTCATTACCTGTAAAGTCCCAGTGAATCAAATGTTTTCTGTCATTTTCATATTTGTCATCTGTCTTGTTTCCAATGTTTTGGTTCCATAACGAAAAGTGAGTTTTGTGATGATATTTCAATGTTTGCAGATTTTTCTTGCCATTTGATACATCCTAGAATTATATTAGCTACACAGTGCTAGAAACAATTGGCATAAAATACATTTTAAAATATTTTCTTAAATACCAACATCAGATCTGACAGCGTTGGTGCAGAACTCAGTCAGTTAGTTTTAGCAGCGATTTAAATCCCCCTGTATACATTTAGTCATTATTTAGGTTGGCAAGGTTCCTTAAATGTGTGCTTGGCTTCTCTGGGGAGATTCCAATCTCATAGAGGAAGACGCAAATAAGACCAGGAAGAAGAGGAAAAGAGGGGCTTTTTTACTTGCTTAATTCTTTTCAACTGGGGGACAAATTCGGCAAAGCAGAATACTTTTTTTTTTTCTGCTTATGCAGAAACCTAACTGGAAATGACTAGAGATGGGACCATTGGCTTACAACATTTTAATACCAATCAGAAGGAACTAACATAAGAAATCTCATGAGGGAATTTATTCTTGAAGGTTTCTAAACCAATTTTGTGAATCTGGGAAGTTTGGAGAATTTGAAAATAAGTAGTTGGACTGTATCCAAACAGTGAAATCTGTGGTGTGCACATCACTAGATATGTCTGGAAAAGAAAACAGATGAACAAAGTTACTCCCTAAATACAGTCACTAAATACAAGACTGTTTCCTGGTAGGAAAAGAGCTGAAATTGTCTAGCAACATCTACTGAAGTCCCCCTGGCGTGCCCCACTGGGGCCTTGTGTTATATGGATTTCTTGCCTTACTATTAATCTTTGAGTAAAGTAGATGATCCTGTAATTTCCACACTCAATGGTCCTGATCCATCTGTCTTTCACATGGGTGAAAATTTCACCTAGTAATCACAGTAAATAAAATCATGAGATTGGAATTATTTTTCCATTGACATCAATGAATATACCAATGCAATTTGTCTCAGAGGGATAGCCGTGTTAGTCTGTAACTTTAAAAAATGAGTAGTCCTGTGGCACCTTAGAGACTAACACACAGACACACACAATCATGAACTTTCATGGGCAAAACCCACTTCTTTAGATGAGATGACCTTAAGACAATGCAATTTGTGTCACTTGTCAGCAGCTGATTAAAAGCATGCTTCCCCCAATCCAGCTGAATACTTGCTCTCTGGAAAAATCAAAACATGACTGTGTGTGCTGGGAGTTGGAATCTGTCTCATAACTGCGCAGTGTGTCAGTAGAAACATTCTCATGGTTGTGTGCAGGTGACCTAATGTCATCAAAATTTGCCAAGCCATTTCATAGGGCACCATGAGAGCCAAAGATACCTCTAAACACACCAAATACTTATCAGTCAAAGCACACATTTGGGGCATTGGTGGGAGATTGCAAACCATCCTTTGCTACAAGAGGTAATACCAAACTTTTCTAAATAGTGAAGACTACAATATGTGTGTGCTAGATGGCTGTCAGGACAGCTGTCACACCATTGATTTCCAGGGTGATAGAATACACTGGATCATTTGCAGGAAATTACACATGCTGTTATGGATATATGAATTTCAGAACCACTGCCTAACATATAATGGATATATTGTACAATGTGATAGTGTGCTGTGCCTCATTCTCAGAGAGCTTCAGTTTATGCAACCATTTCCTTGCCATCTGATGAAGCAGGATACGACTCCATAGTGGAATTCCAGCCTACCAGCCCTTACCTGCTAAAATCTGTTAAGAAATGCAGGGAGGCGGGGGTTGGTGGTGGTGGGGATTCTTTTCTTCTTCCTTATATAATACATATGTAGTCCCCTTACTAAAGGTGCCTCTGCTTATTTTCTGGGAAGA
Organism: Pelochelys cantorii; assembly: GCA_032595735.1. Classification (NCBI taxonomy): domain Eukaryota; kingdom Metazoa; phylum Chordata; order Testudines; family Trionychidae; genus Pelochelys; species Pelochelys cantorii. Next base: position 75,772,751 of record CM064328.1, read on the forward strand.
CCCTGTGTGCTGCAATCCAGCCTCACAGACTACAATTCTCATGAGCCTTTGGGAAAAACAGGAAGGAAGTGATTCTGGTGTGGGAGATCAGGGTCTCTCCACGTGCATGAGAAGAGAGGCCTAGCAGTCTGGGACACTGAGTCCAGGGGTGTGCACACTCTGGGTTGGGATCAATATTGGCAGTGCAAATGCTAGATATATAAGTTCCAATTATTGTTGTGCACGTTGTTAATGCTATCATTGTTAATCTGTTAAATCCTGTTTATTTAAGTTAAGTAAAGATTGTTTATTTTAATGTAATCTATTAGATATATATGATTTGTAGCTGTTGTTCTGGAATTAGAACCAGATTATTGCTGGAATGAGTTTATTCTTGGAGGCTCTCAGGGCATACCAGTAAGTGTGTACAAGGCCAGCCAGGTGGAGGCACCGCCATTGTACATTCTTTATGAGCAAGGGACTGCAGCAAGGGGGTGGATAGGTTTTCCCCAACCAAACAACATCACCATTGGGGTACTCAGGATCTCCTTTTATGTCAAGATCATCAGGTGCCCCAGCACACCTGTGAGTGTGACTTGCTCCCGAGTAACCCGGGGAGGAAAAAGGGGGTTACACATATTATAACCAGAGAGAAGTGCAGTCCCTAAATATCTGAAAGGAAAGCACAACATGTCCCCAAAAATAGTAGTGATGAAATGGGGTTCATCCATGCCAATACATGTACTGGTGGGAGCATGTATACCTCCAGTGAGGTGTGGATGTAGGATCTCTCATGTTTTTCTTACATTGAGCTCTTCTTAATAGAACTGGCCATCCTGAGAGTCTTTTGGAGATTGTGAAAGGTGAAATTCTTGATTTTTTTAAACTGATAATCTGAAAACATTTGTACTGAGTCAATTCAAAGTGTTTCAATAATTACAAAAGTTAAAGAGAAATCAAAATCAAAATAGAAATTTGAAAAAACATAAATTAACTTAAATTTTGAAATGAAGTCATTTTGAACCAAAAAGCTGAAAACTTCACAACTTCGATGTTTTCACAACTTCAAATTTTTTTTCAGTTTCAGTTGAAATGCATTAGAATTTTCCAGTAAAAATGTATTTTTGGCCAGAAAATTCCCAATCAGTTTTAATTCCTAATAGACATAATATTTTCAAAAAGAAGCTATGTGACTAAGGAGCTTAAGACCCATTGAATTGCACAACTCGAAGTGTGTGTTCTGAATACATTTTTGCTCAGTAGGTATTATGATCAGTGACAGACAATCTTGTCTCTCCACAAGCAAATTGGCATTTAAACCGAATGGAGAAACTGGCCCTGCTGTTAGCAGATTTCTATTATTGAATTTCTGTGTCTGACTTTGTGACACAGAACTGCTCCCACCACAATATAAATCACTCAAATTACTCAATCATAAACAAAGTCTTCAAGACTCAGAGTAACATTTTCAAGAGTAACTAAATATCTTAGAAGTCTAAAGGCTTATGATGATGTATAGCATACAGAAAAATACCCTCCATGCTGGAATGCTAGGGTATGTACTGTACACAGCTTTCTACAAGTGCAAGTCCTGCCCCCTGTCTGCATTGCTATTTTTAGCAGTGTTGTGTCCTGCTATTTTCCTTCTGCAGTATCCTTTTCCCTCTGCCTTCTCCGTTAGATCCTTTCACTGCTGTGTGTTTTACATACCACAGTGAGTATAGATGCATCCTGCTTTTATCCTGTTGTATAGCTTGATATATCCTGAACATCTCCAAAAGCTTAGGCAAGAGTTAATGTTTTAAGTCCAAATTTTAAAAGTGACAGGTATGTAGGGCCCATTTTTAAAAGGTGTTTATGTGCTTGACGATGCAGATAGGCACCTTCTTGGATTTTCAAAAGAACCCACGTGCCTGTTTATACAAACAAGGGGCTGTCTATAAAACAGTTTGTGTTAAGCTGATGTATAAATCTAACTCACACGAGCCTACTACATGCTAAGTATGGACTTTGCTTTTGTGCACTAAAGTTTTCCACCTGCCCCACTTTGAAATTGGAGTACATTAAAGGTCACTAAGGAAGGTCTAGTACATGGCAGAAGTTTCTACAGTGACATTTAGTGAACTTTAGGCTTGTGTGAGGTAAATTTACACCTCAGCTTGACACAGTTGGGATACACAAGCCTTAACATTAATTTCAATGAGAGTTAGACACCTAAATATCTCTGAGGAGCTGAGCCTAAGTCCCATTGTTCTTTTATAGGATTTAATCTCCTAAATCACTTAGGTATCTGAAATGTTACCATAAGACTGATTTGGTTGTAGAAAGATTAATTCATTTACACAGCCCTCTCCTGCTGAATCATTAGCTCTGAAGAATAGTGTTGGTTACTTTGTTTTGGGAATCAATGGGAAAGTGCTGTGTACACTTATAATGCCAACTTTGCAAATGGGAGCACTCCTACCAGTTCCATTGTGACAGTTATAGCCCAGTTTTCAAAAATTAAAAAAAAGAGTTGAAAAATCTGGTCACTTATTTGGTGAGTAAATGAAAGCTGAGTTCCAAAGGGAGAAAAGAAAACAAAAAATCCACATCCAACAACACAAAACCCCCACAAACACAACCATTCATTCCAATTATGGATGCTGAACCCATCTGAAAACCTTGCAAATGTGCACTAATCAGGGCAAGGAGTTTTATAGCAGGAATGAGTCCTCACTATTTACTGAGGGAAAATAGATTTTGAAGAATGACGTTTTCTACTGCCCATCCCTTTAGAAGTTATACTTTATGAAATAAATGCAGCATAATCTATCAGCAAATTAATTGGAAAGGGAAATACAGTGAAAAGTTTGTTATCCGGCACTCTGTTAACCAGAAAACTTTGTTAACCGGTGTTGCCCCTAGCCACAATACTGTCACATCTTCAGGCACACAGGCCTGGCTTGGTTTACCATGATTGGCTTAACAATTTTTTATTTAATCGTCTTTAACTCAAAATAGAAATGTGAGACCAAGTGCCTCACACTACAAAACTACCAATATTAAAAACTTGAGTTTTACTATTATTGTCCATTGGTTTTTCCTAGGTTGATGGGGACCCTCAGATAACTGGAACTTTTAAATAACTGGAACGCCCTAATCCCTGAGCGTGCTGGATAACACAGGTTTTACTGTATCCTGATTTCAAGGCCACTAGACACATTTCTGAACATGTAGCCTGACCTCCTGTGTAACATAGGCTATAGAACGTCACCCAAATAATTCCTACAGCATGTCTCTTAGAACAACATCCAATATGAAAGTGTAATCCCCTTACTAAAGGTGACTCTGCTTATTTTCTGGGAAGACCCTGTGTGCTGCAATCCAGTCTCACAGACTACAATTCTCATGAGCCCTTGGGGAAAACAGGAAGGAAGTTACTCTTGTGTGGGAGATCAGGGTCTCTCCATGTGCATGAGAGGAGAGGCCTAGCAGTCTGGGACTCTGCCCTTGGATTTTGGAACAGAAGGGGAGCCAGGCTGCTGTGGAGGAGTTTGATCCAGTCCAGGGGCTGTTGGAGTGCAGCTACAGACTGGGAGTAGATGCCTTTGGAACTGGGATCTAGCAGGCTGCTTCTGATAGGCACAGCATGAGGCTGTAAGTCATTGGGCCTTTTTGGGAAAGTGCTGCCTGGGACATAGCTGCTGCCTAGCTTGGACCCTCATACACACTGCCTACAGAGGATCTCCACTACAGCCGCAGTTCTTCAAGCGTGCCCACACAAGCAAGAGTCTGGGACTCTGAGTCCAGGGGTGTGCACGCTCTGGGGTGGGATCAATATTGGCAGTGCAAATGCTAGATATATAAGTTCCAATTATTGTTGTGCACTTTGTTAATGCTATTCATTGTTAATCTGTTAAACCCTGTTTATTTAAGTTAAGTAAAGAATGTTTATTTTAATGTAATCTATTAGATATATATGATTTGTAGTTGTTATTCTGGAATTAGATCCAGATTATAGCTGGAATTAGTATATTCCTGGAGGCTTTCAAGGTGCACCAGTAAGGTGTGTACAAGGCCAGCCAGGTGGAGGCACCGCCATTGTACATTCTTTATGAGCAAGGGACTGCAGCAAGGGGGTGGATAGGTTTTCCCCAACCAAACAACATCACCACTGGGGTACTCAGGATCTCCTTTCTATGTCAAGACCATCAGGTGCCCTGGCACACCTATGAGTGTAACCTGCTCCCGAGTAACCCGGGGACGAAAAAGGGGGTTACAAAAGCTTCTACTATTCAGATTTAATATTTTTTAAAAATTGCCTGTAAAGTTGGAGAATAAAAAATGCATTAAGACTCTATGCACCTGGAAATCAAATGCACCCAGGAGCAATGCTCCACCTGACCCACTATGAATGCTAGGTGTTTTTCCTTTTCATTTTGTATGATTTTCTCAGGGTGATTAGAACAGTTGCACATCACCAAGAACTTGGCCTAACATTCAAAACACCATTATCAAACGTGGAGCCAAACATCTCTCCTCCTCTATGAGGCTTCCTTCTCACCCATCAAGAGCTGGTCAGATAATTGAACATTTCAAAAAAAAACATTGTTTTCTGCTCAAATTGGGACAAAGTCAAAATTTCTCCTAGAAAAATTATACAATTTCTTCATTTATAAACATTAATACATTTAATTCTGAGAATGTTGCATCATTTTATTTTGATAATATTGAAATATTATTTAAAATATCACTTGCATATACATATTAAATATATGTAAATATAGATTATAGTACAATATCAATCCAATATACTAAAATGTTTTATTCATATAAAAAAATGTTTTGCCATAATTGAAATAAAACCTTATTAAAAAGGGCTCTAGAGGCGATCCTGGCAATTACAGACCGGTAAGTCTAACTTCAGTACCGGGCAAATTAGTTGAAACAATAGTAAAGAATAAAATTGTGAGGCACGTAGAAGAACATAATTTGTTGGGCAAAAGTCAACATGGTTTCTGTAAAGGGAAATCATGACTTACTAATCTATTACGGTATGTCTACACTACAAAGTTAATTTGAACTAACAGCTGTTAGTTCGAATTAACTTTCATAGGCGCTACACACGCAAACCGCTAGTTCGAACTTAATTCGAACTAGCGGAGTGCTTAATTCGAACTAGGTAAACCTCATTCTACGAGGACTAACGCCTAGTTCGAATTAAGTAGTTCGAATTAAGGGCTGTGTAGCCACTTAATTCGAACTAGTGGGAGGCTAGCTCTTCCCAGGTTGCCCTGGTGGCCACTCTGGGCCAAGCCAGGGAAACTCGTCTGCCCCCCTCCCGGCCCAGGAGCCCTTAAAGGGCCACAGTCTGGCTACAGTGCCCGTGCCAGGTGCAAGCCTGCCAGCACCCAGCCAGCAGACCCTGCACCTGGCACAGCACGAGCCAGCCACCCGCTGCCACCCAGCCCTCCACCTCTTCCCAGGACCAGGCTGGCAACTCCCAGGAGCCTGCCTGGGGCTGCAAGAGGCGGACGCTCGCCTGGTCTAGTGTGGAGATCGTGGACCTCATCAAGGTTTGGGGGGAGACCTCCAACGTCCACAATCTCCGCAGTAGGCACAGGAAAGCGGCCATCTAGGGCAAGATAGCTGCCAGCCTGGCCACCAAAGGCCACATGCGAACCCAGGAGCAGGTTTGCATGAAAATCAAGTTAGTCCAGTGAGACCCCCGACCCTGAGCTTAGAACATAAGAACATAAGAATGGCCGTACTGGGTCAGACCAAAGGTCCATCTCGCCCAGTAGCCTGTCTGCCAACAGCGGCCAAGCCATTTGTCTCGTGCCATCCATCTCCAGCCTTCCACAAACAGAGGCCAGGGACACCATTCCTACCCCCTGGCGAATAGTACTCCATGGACATAACCTCCATGACTTTATCTAACTTCTCTTTAAACTCTGTTCTAGTTCTCGCCTTCACAGCCTCCTGTGGCAAGGAGTTCCACAGGTTGACTATTTGCTTTGTGAAGAAGAACTTTCTTTTATTAGTTTGAAGCCTGCTACCCATTCATTTCATTTGGTGTCCTCTAGTCCTTCTATTATGGGAACTAATGAATAACTTTTCTTTATTTACCCTCTCCACACCACTCATGATTTTATAGACCTCTATCATATCCCCCCTCAGTCTCCTCTTTTCTAAACTGAAAAGTCCCAGTCGTTTTAACCTCTCTTCATATGGGACCAGTTCCAAACCCCTAATCATTTTAGTTGCCCTTTTCTGAACCCTTTCTAAGGCCAAAATATCTTTTCTGAGGTGAGGAGACCACATCTGTACACAGTATTCAAGATGTGGATGTACCATAGTTTTATACAGGGGCAGTAAGATATTCTGGGTCTTATTTTCTATCCCTTTCTTAATAATTCCTAGCATCCTATTTGCCTTTTTGACCGCTGCTGCACACTGTGTGGAAGTTTTCAGGGAACTATCCACGATAACTGCAAGATCTCTTTCCTGATTTGTCGTAGCCAAATCAGCCCCCGTCATACTGTACGTATAGTTGGGGTTATTTTTCCCAATGTGCATTACTTTACACTTATCCACATTAAATTTCATTTGCCATTTTGTTGCCCAATCACTCAGTTTGGCGAGATCTTTTTGGAGTCTCTCACAGACTGCTTCTGTCTTGACTATCCTAAACAGTTTGGTATCATCCGCAAACTTTACCACCTCACTGCTTACCCCTTTCTCCAGATCATTTATGAATAAGCTGAACAGGATTGGTCCCAGGACTGACCCTTGGGGGACACCACTAGTTACCCCTCTCCATTCTGAAAATTTACCATTTATTCCTACCCTTTGTTTCCTGTCTTTTAACAAGTTGTCAATCCATGAAAGGATCTTCCCTCTTATCCCATGGCCATGTAATTTACACAAGAGCCTTTGGTGAGGGAACTTGTCAAAGGCTTTCTGAAAATCTAAGTATACTACATCTACTGGGTCCCCCTTGTCTGCATGTTTGTTAACCCCTTCAAAGAACTCTAAGGGTATGTCTACACTACAGCACTAATTCGAACTAACTTAGTTCAAATTCGTTAATTCGAACTAAGCTAATACGAATTAGCGCATCTAGACTTAAAACTAGTTCGAATTAGCGTTTTGCTAATTCAAACTAGCATGTCCACATTGAGATAATTTCATGCAGGTTAGGTCCATAAAAGGCTAGGGGATAGAAATGGTGTCCCTGGACTCTGTTTGTCAGAGGCTGGAGAAGGATGGCAGGAGACAAATCGCTTGATCATTGTCTTCAGTCCACCCTCTCTGGAGCACCTGGTGCTGGCCACTGTCAGCAGAGAGGCTACTGGGCTAGATGGACCTTTGGTCTGACCCAGTATGGCCGTTCTTATGTTCTTATGTTCTTATGATACAAACAGAACATAAACAAATTGTTTTTAATACTTTTTGACTGATATTTTTGTCAAAATCAATTTGCTCCCACAAAATGTTTCATTTTTAATAAAACTACATTTCCTGATTGCAACCTGTTCCGGTGTAAAATTTTTGACCATCTCCATTCTCTTCCTAGGTCTTGCGCTAGATTTCCTTCCACTCCATACCAGGTAATTGCCAGAGGCCAGAATGGCCTGGGATGCAAGATGTCACATAGCTCTGGATGTCACCTATCAAGGAAACACAAATAAAAGGGGGGCAAACATGATGAAGGAGCATCTGTGAGGTTTATTCTCTCTTGATCTTTTTCTGAACTCACCTGCAACTAATACTAGTGCAGTTAGACCCTCAGTCTGTTCTGGCATGTCAGTTACTCAACCCATATGATTTAATTTTTTCATGTCAGGGTAAATATTGATAGAATTTTGGAAGCATTTTTCTTCTCTTTAACCCTCAGCTTCTGTAAACTTATCCTTACCTGTAACTGATGACAATAATTTAATATTAAATCAAAATGATGGGCTAAGATCAATGTCATAGACCTCAGAGTCCTGTCTTCCAGGAGTTTCATGTAAGGTTTATGTGAACGCTGTGCCTTCCCCTGTTGCTAAATGGGAGTAGGCTGAGCTAGATGAGAGTGAGGTTTTGGACATGAGTGCTGGAACAGTTTTTATAGTGGGGATGCTCGGAGCTATTGAACCAAACTGCACACCCATTAAATAATGGAAATCACTTAAGTCAGGGGGTGCTGCATGTTAGAGGGCTTATCCCTTCATCCTCCCACTTTCATGGTCCTTCTCACGTGAACAGAGAACAGCAAACAATTCAGTGTTTATTGGGGTTAGTTTCCAGCAAGCATGAATCCTGTTTCCTTTCCTTTCTTCCTCTGTTCTCTTTTTTCTCCCCTCACTTCCTGTTTGTCCCTATATAGCAATATTTTCAAGTATACCTTAACCAATCATTCTATTGAAATTTAACTAACCAGTCCTAACGTATTATAACATAATTATCTAACCAGTTATATCCCACCACCTCAATTAGTTTACACTGAGCAAAATTAATTATACAGGCAACAGAAACAATCAAAGAACCATGCAGATAAACAACAGAGAGATGGGGAGTGGGCCCTTGCCGGACAGAAAGCTATCAACCTAAGTTTCTAGGTTCTTCTTTTTATCTGTAGACATAGATAACAGCCCTAAATTGTTGGAATGTGATTTGTTTCAATATGGATGCTTTGGACTAGTTTGGAATGTGCCAAAAGCCTTAGCTTAAGAGCAAGGCCTCAGACAGATAGACTTTTTTGTTATATTTGCATTTACAGTACAGGCAAGCCAGAATATCTGTGTGCTCCCACTGCAAACCCCCACTTCCAGCATCTATGATTACAGAGAGATTCTGGCATAGCACAGTGTTTCTCAGTCTTTTCTATGAATAAAGGACTATGTTCCAGAAATTGTATTGAACAGAAATTTAAATATACCTGTTTGTAAAAATCAAGATGATATCCAAGGAAAAATAACTCAGCAGTTACACACACACACGCATGCACGCACGCACGCACGCACGCACGCACGCACGCACACAGAAAGTGGATGAAGAAAAAATATAATACATCTAAATCTCTGTGGTATCACAGCAACTAAGGATGACACTTTACACTTTTATAAATACAGGGAGAGGTGATCTGTAGCTTGGAGGACATAAAAGAGTTTCATTACATACACAAAGTTTCCACTTATCCATTCAGTAGAGGCTGCAGCAGCAAGCAGCTTCTCTATTGATGTCAATGTGATAAAAGATTTATGTTACAAAATGTGTGTATAAAGCATAGTCTCTAGTGAAAATAAAAAAGGGATGATTTATTCCTTGGTATAATTTTAAATGTCATTGTTAAGTTTAAATTTGCGAATAGATATTAATTCCTACATTCCATACTTTATCAACAGAAATTTTTTAAGCTAGTTGGTGATATGGAGAGGCACACAAGCACGAATTTAATTCATAATGGAGAATTCCAGACTATAGCACATCTAGGTGAGTCTTCTTTACATTGTTTTATCCACAACGTAAAATATTGATATTGCTAACATACATTCCTTAAATAGGAAATGACATTGGTTCCCAAATGACTTGTGTAGCGGTTTCAGATGCTTTTAACGTTTAACATCCTCTGTCAGCTTCTGTTATCATGCCTTGATTTGATCATAGGATAGTCCAAGTTTTATTATAAATTCCAGATATGTAACATTACAATAGACACTTAGGTTTCCATTTGAAAATATCTTATTAGTATGTGTTGTATAAACTCAGTGTATTGGACAATCATTGTGATTTACTCTTTTTGTAATATATATCAGGCTAGAATAGCTTCCTCTTTTTTCTTTTGTTTATTCAAGTCCATATTCTGTCCTTATCTTTACATGAACTACTCCTATTAATGTTAGTAGGAGAGGTTTGCACATAATGAAAGGCAGTCTTTATTCCTAAAGCTTTAAGGAAAATATTCTTCACAGACACAGAAGAGTCACTTGTTTGATTCTCAGCTTGAATGACAACATAACTGTGGTAGAATAGCCTGCCTTTGATTAGCCTTCTCTTCTGTGTTGTTATTTAACGCACATTTGGGTGTGTCATTCTGAATTCATGAATGGTTAACTTGGCATATTTGGCATGTGGTGAGACATGGAGTCTAACTTTCCCTTGACAGTGTCCCTTATGTGTAGTCTTTTACACCAGTGCAAAGTGAATGCAACTACCACTAAATCAGAATGATAATATTTTATACCTGTTGGACCCTATGGTATATAACTGCTCATCATTCATGGCAAAAGTATCTACTTTACAGTTTCTTACTCTGTTTTCAGTGGGAGGTTGCTGAGTTTAATGGGAAAAGGAATAAGCTATTTCATGCAAGTGTGTGCGTGCATGTATATTACACATAAAATAAAATATTAAATTGAAAAGCAAAGCATTTAAATATTAGACCCGCCTAATTTAATATACAGGTATATATATTAAATCTGATACTATCCAAAATAATATATCAAATATTATTACTATATGATCCTTCTCTTAATCAGTGCACAAAATAATTAATAAGAAGCTATTCAAAATTTAGTCTTCTAACTGTTAAACTGTAGGCTGTGGCTTAATTTGCTGCACACTATGTTGGTCCGAAGACAAAATTATTAATTTCCTCATTTGATTTTCTATGGTGCTTATCACTATAGAACGTAAGTGTTTCATAAATATTAATAACTTATTTTCACAACATCTCTGTGAGGTGAAGGGCTAGTGTTATACCCATTTTGTAGATGCGGGACTGGAGCATTGCAAAATGCCCAGTCTGAGATGCCCTGATTTTTGTCAGAGTACCTAATGTTAAATAACACTTTATTTGTTCAAAGTACAGCTCCCATTGATATCAGTTTCTGTGTATGCTCAGCACCACTTCTGCAAATCAGACCCCGGGTCTCAAGTCAGGCATCCAGAAAATGAGGAACATAGAATTAGTAGCCACCTGTGAAAAGTCAGGTTAAGTGCCTTTCCTTGCATCACACAGGAACCCTGTGGCAGAGACAGGGATAGAATGAAGTTCTTCAGAGAAGCTTTCAGCTGCGATACCTGTGAGACTATCCTTTCTTCCCTGCTTGGCTCACTAAACAGCTTCTAAATTCTGCCACAAATGAGACAGAGTTCACAATGCAGCCCTGTCCCATTCTCCGACCAAGTCCATCCTGTGTCCAGTGGAGACCTAAGGGTGGCAGTGCTATGCCTTCAGCACTGGGTGCCCAGTCAGCATTCTCCACTCTGCCTTCAGAACTAGGTGGCTTTATATATACTTGTGTGGCAGAAGTGTGTGGGGAGGGGCTGGGGGGTAGGCCATAAACACCTAGTTTTCAATTACTTACAAGTTTGTCAAAATTTAACATTTTAGGTGAATTTCCCCCTGCTAGGTATCTGACTCAGAATTTTGGGAAAGTTTCAACCAAAATGGTTAAATTATTTAAAAGACAGAGAACTGGTACACTATGGCAATGTGCATGACTGTTTTCCTGGGCAATCAGAGGTTGGTGGGAATGTGTGAAGAAAAAGATACACTAATGCCCCTTTTCAAAATCTAAAAGTAGGGCATTTTACAGTGAAGGTCAGGTAAGTAGAAAACATCATGGATCCCTGAGACTCCCTTTATTGTTCTCTGCTAATCCCAGTCTCTGTCCTGTTAATATAACTCTTGACCTAAACACCAATTCTCAATCTACTAACTCTATGGCCTTTTCGCATAAACTGTGGTTTTTCTGCCCCCTCCCCTCACTACACATCTGTGTGGATGATCCTTTGTCTGATTTCCTACTGACTAGATTAGGTAGCTCCCTGCTCAGCACTATGACTTCAGTGAATCCATTTGTAAGTGCTTAAATATACACATGCATTATATGGTAAGTTTAGACATCTAACATGGGATTGTGAATTTGACTTGTCATTAACACACCTAAAGATTAGGTGTTGCAACAGTGAGTCTCTGCCCCTCTACCCTTTTGAATTCCACTCCTAGTGCCTAGAGAAGTAAGATGTCTTTTTTTCATATTGTTGTTGTGCATGAATCTTGCACCCTCCAAAGAAACGGAGTTGCTCCCACTGTGGCTCTACTTAGTCATCATTCATAAAGACAAAAATTATTCAGACTGGCTACAAATGCTGTGGGAGCTATGGTTCATCTTGTGCAGACTAAAATTTATCCAGTGACTGACAACAGGTAACAAATTGGAGGAAGATACCTAGTTCATTATAAATGTCAAAGGAACTCTGACTGAAGCTTGATTGCATAATTTTGGAGTACATTAATCCTCACTTTTCAGACTACAATCACAGCAGTAATGAATTGGCTTCTAAATGAGATGCACTTTTTATTGGAGAATGCCCTCTGACTGGTAGGCCCTCTGTACAGGCATCTTAACCCCCCTTTTAATGACATTCAGTTCCATTCCATTCCCCATTCCATGTTCAGCCCCTTTCTGCTAAATGCTTTCTTGATTCGACACTATATTAAATACATTGAATACAGAGGCCACATAGTCTACGTGAATAAGCATAGGCAATCAAAGCCTCTCAAATTCTGCTCTGTCACTGACATGCATTGTAATCTTAGACAAGTAATTTCACTTCTAAATTTCATTTTTCTCATCTATATATAATAAAGAATAATAATTCTCACTTACCTTCACACAGTCAACCTGCAAGGTGGGTTTGGAAGGAGGTGGATAAAATAAAATGATTTCACAGGGGCATGGACTTTTTACTATCCAATAACCCTCTGGATACAGAATTACTAAGTGCCTTGGGAAAGGGAAAAGAGGAAAGAGAACAAAAACCAGAGATAGAAGCAAGAGAAAAAATTGTCCATTTGGTGTCTTTAATTTTTTTAAAATTCTTTATTATACAAATGCTCTTTGTTATCTAATCAGTTCCCGTAAAGAAAAGATCTTGCCTTGCTGCACTAATGCTTCACCTTGACCTTATATTTATAAAAAAATATAGCCCATGTAGTCAAGAAAGAGGGTAGAGGCTGTGATGATGTGTAATAGAAAGGTGACTACTTATATCATTGATATTACCACTGTTTTACAATTACAACAAATTTTGTATAAAGTATGTTATTAAAGGTGTCAAGGGCAAAGTTATGATTTGCTAAGTATGATTATTCTGTTTATATGCATATATCATTCTTGTACCTGAAGTTATGAATATTGTTTATGTACTGTTATTTTACACATGTGCAGTATACCTCAATAACAACTCCCACATATAATTTTTACTAAGGCCACACAGCTATGTAACGATGGCCCATCAAGAACATTTAGCTCACACAATGGGAAATAGAAGAAACTAATTCCACCTAGATAGCAGTTCCTGTGGACACATGGCCACGCCTATGATTCAGTAAACTATATGAGGACATGTGATATGTTCAGGTAAGCCTGGCCTCCATCATGAGCCAATAATTTTCCTGTTTAGGATACTAAGTTTCCAGCACATGGCAGAGGATATAAGAAGGCAACTTAAACATCTTCATTTTGACTTCATTTCCTGTTTCATTTCTCTGGATTGGGTTTCTAAAAAAGAAGCTTTGGACAGGGATTAATGACTCTCAATATGTTTGGATAATTTCAGAGAGACTTTATGAGTTATCAATCTATTCCATCACTGCTATAATCCTGAGCTACGAACACTGAAAAATCACCTATACATTAACCATTTATAAGTTTTTTTCTGTTATTATTAAGCCTTTAGTATTTGGTTACAACAGGATTGGCATCAGCATGATTATTAGGTACAATCTGAATTACACATTGTCCTAGCTAAGTGGATGATCCCTTGAGATTAGAAGAAATTTGAAGAAATTGTTTTTTGTTGTTATTTTTAAAGTAACCTCTTATCATAAATTCTAGCATCTACAGATCACCAAATGTTAAGGGATGAGCTTCCCTGTTATTTTCAATACTGGCATTGGAAGAGACCTAATCAAATCCATCCCTACTTCATTGGAGGATATAGTTATTAAAACACATTAGATACAGAATTTAAAAAATAATTTGATTTTAAGCAATACTCTTGAAAAAACCTTTTTACAGTCATTAGAGAAGCACTACTATTTCTGCAGTGGTTATGCGAGCCTCCAAACTCAGTGCCCTATAACTTATAAACAATATGTATCCTAAAGCAATTCTGTCCCATGTCTCAGTGCCCAGTCTTACCATCACTGATCCTAGCCAAAGATTTGCCTCTACAAAGAGTACAAGATCACAACAACATTCTGAAGATCACCTTCACCACTCATATTGTGTAGATGACAGGCATACAAATGGAGAAAAGTAGGCCACAGAGCATAATTTTTGTTTTAGTGAAAGAAGAGTGGTTTGAAGACCTGGGAATTTGCAAATCGACTGTAACGATTTTTGTGGAGAGGTTTGTTAGGCATTCTGGACTATGATTTGCCCAAAGGTAATGCATATAAGAAATTTTACTGAAATAATTGCTGGTTTTTAGAAAATGGGCTTTCCACACTGAAAAGGACATAGATAGAATTAATTACTATAGTTTGCCTACCACAAGGAGCACGAGTCCCAAAACTACAAACTGCTCCATTGACTTGCAAGCACTGGTGAAACAGAGGGACAGATGCATGGACACTGTTGTGGTATGCAATCGCAGGGTGTATGATGCCAAGGTGATTCTGAAGATTTGGCATTAACCTTCATGGAGAAGCTGGCATATTTTTCCCATCAAATGGCATTGTTATAAATGGAGTTGTTTTCCCACTGGTATTCTAGGGCATCTTGTTTACCAGTTGTCACCCTTGTCTATTCTCTGATTTCAGAGGATGTGTAAAAAAAAAAGTTTCCTTTACATAATTAGTAGCCGTTGAGGGCAGTGGGGGGTGAAATGTGCATATGGTAGATTAATATATTGTTACTGCTAACCGAAAAACAATATGAATGCCATATAGTACAACCGACACCATGCTCTCCACAATGCTTGTGAGCAGAAGGGGGAATGTTTTTTATCAGGAGTAGAACCATGCTGCATAGCTGAACGTATAGCCAGACAGTGCACCTCTTGTGAATGGTTCTGAATCCAGACTAGCAATGGAGCTCAGAGATGCTTTCTTTGCGTATGTAATATGTTTGCATGGGAGCCAACAGTCTCCGTGAACCCCTGGGCAAGGTTAAGAGGCCATGGAAACTGCTCCCAGAAGGGGTAGGACCTTGGATAAAAGAGGCAGGGCCAGCGGCTGCCAGCCCTCAGTACCACCCAGAGCATGGCATGCTTCTCCCTCCAGCCCCCCCAATTTGCACAGAGCGCATGGTGCCGTGCTCCAGCAGCCATTTAAAGAACTGGGATCCCCAGACCTCTTTGAATCATTGGCCCACGGGGCAACTGCTCCCTGTACCTCGCCCCCCCCCCAGGACAACTGCTCTTTGTACCCTCCCCTGGGGCAACTGCTCCTTGTGCCCTCTCCCAGTCAATGGGTCTGTGTGTTTGCATGATCCCGTGCATATGATACAATGAAATGGTATTTGAGATTGCTCGGTCTATGACATTTTTGTAAATCCTTAGCTATTTTGTACCATGAATTCTATAAACACTTTCATGAGATGTATTGAGATGTGTTATGCTATGAATGTTATCCATTACAGCAACATGCTGCCATTCACGGTTTATTGTAAGTGCAGTTTGTAAAATTTTTATTATGAAACTGACATTGTGTATGTGAAAATGAGAAGTCCTGTGGCACCTTAAAAACTAACAGATTTATTTGGGCATAAGCTTTATGAATGAAAATCACTTTCTCAGCTGCTCACTGCAGACTGCCTGTTAACTAGAATCTTCCCAGGTTCCGCTGGCTAGCTGACAGCAGGCTACATGCTACACTTCTTAGTGCTGAAGGGTTAAACACTGAGCAGCTACATGTGAACCAAGAGGTTGTTTCCAATTTCTGGGAGGTAGGTGGCAAGTTTTAGAATTGAGTGGCTGGGAAGCAGAGCCCAAAGGGATTATGCAGGTAGGAGTTCCAGACCCAAAGCTTGCAACCCAGATTAGAGCTAGGCTATGATGCTCTTCCTAGGAAAACTTGGAATATGACCCACTCTCATAGCCCCTCAACTCATGAGGGGTTCTTAGTGTAAGTCAGACTAATTTTTGTGTGGACAGAAGTGGAGCATACTCTAAACTGAACTTGAGCTTTGGAGACGTACAAATTTTGGTCACAGATGACTGCTTGACTTTCTTGCTTTCTCTCTCTCTCTCTGTTCTGTGTGTTCTCTGTCTCTTCATTCTTACACACACACCCCTCTCAGCAAAACCCATTCAGATGCACACTCAGCCCCTACTCCTAAACAGGTTCACAGAATCAGAATGGACCTTGAGAGGTCATCAAGTCCAGTCCCCTGCCAAGCACTATCTCATCCCTGATAGATGTTTATGTAACCTGCTCTTAAATATCTCCAATGATGGAGATTCCACAACCTCCCTAGGCGATTTATCCTAGGCACCGTCGCTCCCTACCATATGGACACAATTTCTACTGATTTGGCACTAATGCTACCTGTACAAAATAATCTAATAGTTTGTGTATTACATAGCTGAATGCAATCTGATATATGCATCTTTATTAGAGCCTTATCCTTACCCTGTAAAAACTAAAATGGATTTTTCCTTTGGCATCCATGGCAGCAGCATCAGTCCTTTTATATTTTCTGGAGTCAGGGGGGAAACATCTACTGCTATATTTTCATTGGTTACAATGAAAATGTTCTGAAGTGCCTATGTACATGGTGTTTAACCACACAAGAGTAGGGAGAAGAGAGAAACTCTGTGGCCTGACCAGCGACTGGAACTCTAAACTTTCAGACTGAAAGTGTGACACTCTACTAACTGAGCTAGTGTGTGTTTGGGGGTAAGGGGGGAAAGGAGTCTGGACTTCTGATTAACTTATCCTGACAATTATGTTAATGGAAGGGTGCATTCACACCCATCGTCAAAGGGAACTGTGATTCAAGAAGCCACCAGTACCTCTCAGCATAACACACAAGTCCACAACTCTGGGGCCAATATTAAAAAGTTGTTCCCAGATCCATTTTGGGAATTAACTTCACATTCTTGTTTCATAATAAACTCTCAGTCCATTTTTCTGCAGCTATGTGTCTTGTTTTGAAGATTCCTGCTGAAGATAGCAAAGATGAAACCAAATTCATTCCTGCATACCAGCGAAAGTGAAATCTTTTAAAGTACAAAGTGTGTATGTGTCTGCTGAAAAAGATGTGTAATTAATTTTAGACAAACATACTCTAAGCAAAGAGAACATTTAAAAAGGGAAGATATTTTAAAGGTATCCAAATCTTCGACACTTGCATGCCCTGATAATCCTTACCCAAATATCTACAATATCTGTACACTGACACATTAGATTGTGACATCATCAGAATGAAGTGAAGGCTCCCCAAAACCTTACAATGATCATTTATTTGCAGTAGCACTTAGTGGGTCCACTCAGGGGTGAAGGCCTCATTGTGCCAGGCACTGCATGCACATAAAAACAAAACTGTCTCTCAGCACATGCTTAAATTGTAACCCCCCTGCAGGCAGAGACAATTCATGGAGTGTCATTATTGCACTATCAATAATCATGAGGGATTGTTATCCCAAGCTATATCTACTATGAACAACAAAAGGAAACAAAACTCTGTTACTTTTTGGAAGGTGAAAGTACTGATCACATAAATAGGTGTAGAAAGTACATCTGCAAGAGATGGAGAGACAAAGAAGTAATGCAATTTGCTAGAAACATGGAGTTCTTTGAGGATGTCTGCAGGCAGGGAGCTGGGTCCCAGTTAAGAAGGAATTGTTTGCTTGAACTTACAAGAAGAGAAGTGTATCCAAATGTTACAGATATCATTAACTTTTAATAAGCATCCAGACTCTGATCAGAACTGCTCCTTCAGATGTTTGATATATTCCCAGCTTTAATTTAAACTCTATTAATCTAACCTGAGTCAAAAGCCATAAAGTGACATATACAGTGAGGTGCAATGGAAAAGATGTCTTCCAAGCATAAATAGGTTATGGTGATGAACCACGTTGCTCTCAATTGTCTCCTATCATCCAAAAATGAGCCTTACAGTTGAGCATAGCTCTGAATGCTGGTCATTTAGTTTGGTTTTATTTTGTTCTGAGTAGTTTCCTTACCATTCTCCTTCATCTTTTCTATCATCACTATCGGCCACTTGTTTTGCTCCTTTGCCTTATGTATCTTTATCTTAATTTTATACCTTGCTCTATCTAGCAAATTGTCTTTTTCGGTCAGGTTCACCTTGCATTTTACTCAACCCAGTCCGGTTTCCTTAAACATCCTCCTGCATGGTCATATTCCTACGCATACACCCTTCCACCCCAATCACTTTGGGTACATCTACACAGCACTCTAAGCTCGAAATAAGATACACAATTAGTGTTATGCAAATTGCATATCTTATTTTGAATCTATTGCAAAATAGCGTATTTTGAAATTTGGTGCATCTACACAGTGTCAAATCCTGAAATAATGGTCTATTTCAAGCCATCTCTTAACCCTCATCCAACGAGGCTTACCGGGATAGCAAAATAGCTTGCCCATTATTTCGAAAAATATTTCAAAATAATGGGCAGCTTGTGTAGACATGGGATAGCTATTTTGGGATACCGGAGGTATCCCAAAATAGCTGTGCAGTGTAGACGTACCCTTACTCGCAACCCCTGTGAGTTGTTTTAAAGCCAAAAAGAATACAACTGCTCTTCTTGTTTTCATGTTAATTTTCTCAGAATGAGAGGAAGCATGGAGATGCATGAACAATTCATATTTTACATTTCTCATTTGCTAATTTAATATTTGGAATAGTATGAGAATCTCATAATCATAGCATCATAGAATACTAGGACTGGAAGGGACCTTGAGAGGTCATCGAGTCCAGTCCCCTGCCCTCATGGCAGGACCAAATACTGTCTAGACCATCCCTGATAGACATTTATCAAACCTACTCTTAAATATCTCCAGAGATGGAGATTCCACAACCTCTCTGGGCAATTTATTCCAGTGTTTGACTACCCTTACAGTTAGGAACTTTTTCCTAATGTCCAACCTAAACCTCCCTTGTTGCAGTTTAAGCCCATTGCTTCTTGTTCTATCCTCAGAGGCCAAGATGAACAAGTTTTCTCCCTCCTCCTTATGACACCCTTTTAGATACCTGAAAACTGTTATCATGTCCCCCCTCAATCTTCTCTTTCCTAAACTAAACAAACCCAATTCTTTCAGCTTTCCTTCATAGGTCATGTTCTCTAGACCTTTAATCATTCTTGTTGCTCTTCTCTGGACCTTCTCCAATTTCTCCACATCCTTCTTGAAATGCGGTGCCCAGAACTGGACACAATACTCCAACTGAGGCCTAACTAGCACAGAGTAGAGCAGAAGAATGACTTCTCGTGTCTTCCTCACAACACACTTGTTAATGCATCCCAGAATCACGTATGCTTTTTTTGCAACAGCATCACACTGCTGACTCATATTCAGCGTGTGGTCCACTATAACCCCTAGATCTCTTTCTGCCGTACTCTTTCCTAGACAATCGCTTCCCATTAAGTATGTGTGAAACTGATTGTTCCTTCCTAAGTGGAGCACTTTGCATTTGTCTTTATTAAACTTCATCCTATTTACCTCAGACCATTTCTCCAATTTGTCCAGATCATTTTGAATTATGACCCTATCCTCCAGATTAGTCGCAACCCCTCCCAGCTTGGTATCGTCTGCAAACTTAATAAGCGTACTTTTATGCCAATATCTAAATCGTTGATGAAGATATTGAACAGAGCCGGTCCCAGAACAGACCCCTGTGGAACCCCACTTGTTATATCTTTCCAGCAGGATTGTGAACCATTAATAACTACTCTCTGAGTACGGTTATCCAGCCAGTTATGCACCCACCTTATAGTAGCCCCATCTAAGTTGTATTTGCCTAGTTTATTGATAAGAATATCATGCGAGACCGTATCAAATGCCTTAGTGAAGTCTAGGTATACCACATCCACCGCTTCTCCCTTATCCACAAGACTCGTTATCCTATCAAAGAAAGCTATCAGATTGCTTTGACACGATTTGTTCTTTACAAATCCATGCTGGCTGTTCCCTATCACCTTGCCACCTTACAGGTGTTTACCGATGATTTCCTTAATTACCTGCTCCATTATCTTCCCTGGCACAGAAGTTAAACTAACTGGTCTGTAGTTTTCTGGGTTGTTCTTATTTCCCTTTTTATAAATGGGCACTATATTTGCCCTTTTCCAGTCTTCTGGAATCTCTCCTGTCTCCCATGATTTTCCAAAGATGATAGCTAGAGGCTCAGATACCTCCTCTATCAGCTCCGTGAGTATTCTAGGATGCATTTCGTCAGGCCCTGGTGACTTGCAGGCATCTAACTTTTCTAGGTGATTTTTAACTTGTTCTTATTTTATTTTATCTTCTAAACCTACCCCCTTCCCACTAGCATTCCCTATGTTAGTCATTCCTTCAGACTTCTCGGTGAAGACCGAAACAAAGAAGTCATTAAGCATCTCTGCCATTTCCAAGTTTCCTGTTACTGTTTCTCCCTCCTCACTGACCAGTGGGCCTACCCTGTCCTTGGTCTTCCTCTTGCTTCTAATATATTTATAAAAAGTCTTCTTGTTTTCCTTTATTCCCGTAGCTAGTTTGAGCTCATTTTGTGCCTTTGCCTTTCTAATCTTGCCCCTGCATTCCTGTGTTGTTTGCCTATATTCTTCCTTTGTAATTTGTCCTAGTTTCCATTTTTTATAGGAGTCCTTTTTTATTTTTAGATCATGCAAGATCTCGTGGTTAAGCCAAGGCGGTCTTTTGCCATATTTTCTATCTTTCCGACACAGCGGAATAGCTTCTTTTTGGGCCCTTAATAATGTCCCTTTGAAAAACTGCCAACTCTCCTCAGCTGTTTTTCCCCTCAGTCTTGATTCCCATGGAACCTTACCTATCAGCTCTCTGAGCTTACCAAAATCTGCCTTCCTGAAATCCATTGTCTCTATTTTGCTGTTCTCCCTTCTACCCTTCCTTAGAATTGTGAACTCTATGATTTCATGATCACTTTCACCCAAGCTGCCATCCACTTTCAAATTCTCAACCAGTTCCTCCCTATTTGTTAGGATCAAATCTAGAACAGCTTCCCCCCGGTAGCTTTTTCAACCTTCTGAAATAAAAAGTTGTGTTCAGTGCAATCCAAGAATTTACTGGATAGTCTGTGCCCCGCTGTGTTACTTTCCCAACATATATCTGGATAGTTGAAGTCCCCCATCACCACCAAATCTTGGGCTTTGGATGATATTGTTAGTTGTTTAAAAAAAGCCTCATCCACTTCTTCTACCTGGGTAGGTGGCCTGTAGTAGACTCCAAGCATGACATCATCCTTGTTTTTAATCCCTTTAAGCCTAACCCAGAGACTCTCAACACTTCTGTCTCCTTTGTCCATCTCCACCTAACTCCAAGTGTGTTCATTTTTAATATATAAGGCAACACCTCCTCCCTTTTCCCCCGTCTATCCTTCCTGAGCAAGCTGTACCCTTCTATACAAACATTCCAATCATGTGTATTATCCCACCAAGTTTCTGTGATGCCAACAATGTCATAATTGTACTTATTTATTAGCATTTCCAGTTCCTCCTGCTTATTACCCATACTTCCCGCATTTGTATATAGGCATCTAAGATACTGATTTGACCTTGCCTCCCAGTTTTACCCGGATCCTCCTTTCTCTCTGCCATTATAGCCCATGCTCCCTCCCGTTTCCGACCCATCTCCCAGGTCTCCATGTTCTCCACTTACCTGTGGGCTTTGCTCACCTGTCCCCGTCGAACCTAGTTTAAAGCCCTCCTCACTAGGTTAGCCAAACTGTGTCCAAATAGGGTCTTCCCCCTCCTCGAAAGATGAACACCATTTCTGCCCAGCAGTCCTTCCTGGAATAGCATCCCATGGTCAAGGAAGCCAAAGCCCTCCTGGTGACACCATCTTTGCAGCCAGGCATTCACCTCCAGGATGCACCTGTCTCTGCCTGGGCCCCTACCTTCGACAGGAAGCATCGAAGAGAATACCACCTGCGCTCCAAACTCCTTCACCTGTACTCCCAGAGCCCTGTAGTCACTCTTGATCCGCTCAGTGTCACACCTCGCAGTATCATTTGTGCCCACATGGATGAGTAGCATGGGGCAGTAGTCAGAGGGCCGGATAATCCTCAACAATGCCTCCATAACATCTCGGATACAGGCCCCCGGCAGACAGCATACCTCCCGAGATGAAATGTCAGGGCGACAGATGGGTGCCTCCGTCCCCCTCAGAAGAGAGTCTCCAAGCACCACTACCCTACGTTTCCTATTCACAGTGGTGGCAGCAGACTTCCCACCCTTGGGGGTTCAAGGCTTCTCCTCCTCTGTTGTAGGGGGTGATTCCTTATCGCCTGTGTAAAGAAGAGCATAACGGTTTTCTAGTACCACGGCGGGAGGGTTCGGAGCAGAGGTGGAGCAATGCCTGCTGCCAGAAGTAACCAGCTGCCAGTGTCCACCCTTAGCCGTCTCCTCCTCCACCAGTGGTGTGTCCGCACTCCTGTGTACTAGGACAGCTACCTCAGCAATCTCCTCATGAACACAGTCCAGGAATTGCTCGTGGGTTCGGGTGCTCCTTAACCTGGCCACCTCCTCCTGTATCTCTCCCACCTGCTGCCTGAGAGATTCCACCAGCAGGCAGCTTTCACATTGGATGATCTCCCCAACCTGGATATCAGTAAGTGGGAATTGCAAGCCACAGTCCCTGCAAAACCACACCGAGATCTGGGTGGAGGCATCCATGCTCAGGCGCTCTGTCTGGCTACAGGCACAGGTGGAGGAGACAAAAGCAGTGCTGGTACAGATGTTGCGGGTCTTCCTGACCATAGTAGGCCTCCCTCTGTCAAACTCCCTCTCAAACTCCCCTGTCTGCAGCCCCCTGTCCACTTTCACTCCCTGGTCGCTCTGCCTCTGGCTTTTAAAGCCTGCTTGCCTAGGCTTTAAATAAGAATCTGAATGCTTACACTACTTGTTCGAATGTATTTTTATAACTTCAGACTAAACACAGTACTAAATAAATTTGTCCACAGATGTGCATCATTTCTTTATTATTCCCCAAGACCTAATTTCTGATGTACTAAGAATAATGTGTAGACATTTTTAGAAAGCTTACTATGATTCAAATGTCTCTATCAGGTTATTTCTGTGTTAGATTCCATTTCTTTTAAAAGAACAAAAGCTTTTCACTCCAAGATTTTCAAACAACTTATGGGCACTAAGAGAAAAAAAGAATCTATATAATTTCAAGAATTCTTTCTCATGGTAAACTGTCTCTGAGACATTAGCAGACATCCTATCACATACCTAAAAACATAAGTCCATAGATGCAAAATTTTTATCAACTCAAATAAAAATAGAAAGCAGACCCTCTTTTTACAACCAGCTATCTCCATAATATGGCTGCTATGTCCAAGGGATGGCATGGCACACACTTAGGTAAGCCTTAAAACAACAACAATAAAAAAGAACAAAAACAACAACAACAAAGGATGTGGTGTTTACATTCAGTTTAGCATAAAAAAAACAAGTTGCTTATTCCAAAACTCATGAAAGCTTTTGGATCTGCAAAAACACTTGGGGTGCTTTCCGTCCTGAAATATCCAAATAGGCCATACACGAGTTTTCAGTTCTGTTTAAATACATTCAACTGAACACAACTGCTAATTTCAAAGCACTTGGGTATATAATTTCACTGTGCTGTGGTAGCTTCTTGTGTTTTACTTAGGGGCAGCAGACCTCATGCTCCTCTCATGTGCCAGAACTGTTTCTTCCTTGAGCTCCCAGGCATGAAAAGGCTCAGTGCAAAAATAGGATCATGACATCATCCCACAGACCCAGGCAAGCAAAGGGTACGTATGCTGCAATCACAGGTATGTAGAAGTTAGTTCACCCCCTTTTGCACCTGGAAAGTCCATCAGGATACGGTGGCTCGACATCACCTCCAACATAGGCCAGAACCCCTGATATGTAGAATCCCAACAAATCAGTATTTATTATTATAAATACATACATACATACATACACAAGCAAATCAATGAGAATGTGTAAACATTTTTTCTAAAAGCTGAAAGGCTTTCATTATATCAGGGTCTCAAACCTCCCATTGTAGACAGTTTTTCAAGCACAGCTGTGAACAACCCTGCATAAAACAAGTTACTATACCCAGGTGTACCGTTACACTTAACCAGAGACCCACTGATTTCAATGGTGTCTTGCTTGTGTAGAAAAACTGTGGCCTTATCCCTGATGCCTTGTCTCCGCCCTGCAGATCAACGCTGCCAAGATTGATCCCCTGGGGTTCGATTTAGCAGTTCTAGTAATGACTCACTAAATCAACCACTGATCATGCCCCCGTTGACGCCAGTACTCCACCAAGTCACCAGGAATAACAGAAGTCGATGTGTAGTTTCTCCTGTAGACATCCTGCAGTGGGGACGCTGCAGAAATTCAAACTAAGATATGTTGACTCCTGCCATGCTATTCAGGTAGCTGGAGTTGCATATCCTAGTTTGACTTTGTCCCCTACTGTAGACCTGGCCTGAGTATTGTGGAGCTATTGGTTGATAGCAAACATTTTTCTGCTGGCCCATCTCTATCTTTAAATTTATCTTTTACTGACGAATCATTTTGTATCTCTAGAATGAACCCATTATAATTTCCTAATGATGTTTACTAGATAAAATTGTTTTATTGTGGTTCAGTTCCATAAAAAATATTTTTATTAATTTTGTTTTTAAATTCACAAACTTATTTCAGTGCTGGTCTCTGCTAGCACACAAACTCTGAAGATATACTTGAAGCCAGGGATTTTCTTTTTAAATAAGAAATGCCAAGTTGACTGTGAAAAGTAGCTTGCAATGGAGTATGTTAATACAACTGCCAAAGTTAGATTTCTCATGAGAACAAAAGTGTAAAAAGTGTGACATTTTTACATTCAAGATAGTATGTGGATAAATTAAAATAAATAACACCTCTCCTGAGAAAAAAAAATAAAAAAATATTTCTACAAACTTCATTTATATTCGACTGATAGTTAAGGAGGCAATTATTATTTTCAATTGCTTTTAAAGCAATAGAATTCGAAAAGAATAACTGTAGCAATTAGATATTGGATCCCGACAAGAGATCAAAAGTTACCATATACAGTACTTTCAAAGGTAGTTAGTATTTTCTTTGAAGCAAAATCATCTGCCTGCTGCTGTATTTCCACTAGCAAAATAAAATAAATTTAGTTTTTTTTTAATACAACACAGTATAGTAGATGAAGGCATTAAGTTTGAATCTTTACATAGTTGTTTTTGTTCTACTGTCAAGTTCTAGGGATAATGAATTTCTTGTTACTCATTTAAAATAGTAACAAGAATAAAGACCTCATTCTTTCCTCACTTTCACCTCCGCGAGCTTAATAATGTCATTGTGGATACAGAATGTAACTGAAAGTTTAGCCCAGAAACTCTATAAATAACTGAACTCCATCATTTGTGAACAGTGCAGAAATACATGATTCTTACAGACTATCATTAAACACCTGCCAAAATTTACCAAAGGCATTGGTCCATCAAATGATTGGTCATGATCACGTTCAGGAGCATAGTACATGCAAAACCCCCACTGATATCCATGGGCAGAAGAGAGACAGGTAGGTGTGTAGGGTCTGTGTGTAGGTGGATATGCACATGTAAAAATAATTTCTTGATCTTGAACTCACATGAAAACTTTTTTGCCTGTCTCTTTCATCTCATTGGTTGCTATTACATCATTCCATGGGCAATATAGTTTACATTGATGATAAATGATACTGTACCTAACTTTCTGTAATGTATCAGACACATAAAATAGGATGTTTTCTATAATATCAGGAACTGAATTCTGCTTCTCTTATTTACATGAGTAGACCCACTCACCTCAACTGGAGATTTTTGAGTAAGTAAGGTGAGCAGCATATTGTTCTAGGAAACTGAAACTCTACAAAAGAATGTTCCACATTACCCTAATACTTATTTGCCAAATGAAGTGTCATATTTCTAGATTCTCCATGCTGTCTGTGGCTAGAAAGGAGAAGCCTTCTAGATATTGTTTTTTTTTATTTCATATAATAAAGTTACATGGTCCACAGAAAAAAGTCCCGAGGGAATTTTAAGAGATTATGAAAGAAAACAAATGATAGAAATAATATTCAAGAGTGCCAGATATCCTATCCATCAGCTCAACAGATTACCCTTTGACAGAGCCAGAGGCATCTGCAAAGCTGCCAGTACAGTTGCCAGTGAAGCCTGCCAAAAGGGCAGATGTCTTTTGAAACAATAGTTTCTATAGCTTGTCATCTGGGTCCTATGATTCTAGGACTAAAAGAGAGAAAGAGAAAAGCTGTGACATAATAAACAGAACACTATTATCTCATCTATCCTGATCTTTTAACAAATTGTATTATTTTGACAATGTATGATGATATTTCGTTCACTTTAGTCTATTTTAATGAGCAAATGTTATGCATTTAAATGAAATGTATGTTTTGGCAATATGGTGTCTAACACCAGGCCATATTTTAAAATTGTAATGCTATATTTGGGGATTACACTGTTGTTACAGGTGTATTGGTCCCAAGATACGAAAAAGACAGAATGAGGGTGAAGTAATATCTATTAGGGCACGTCTACACTGCATGTTTATTTCTGAATGAGCTATTTTGGAGGAAATACTCCGAAATAGCTTAATTGAAAATAGCGCGTCAACATAGCAAATGCCCATCAAAATAGTGCTGAGCTATTTCGAAATAGAGCATCCACACTCACTGGACGCTGAATGAATGTTCACACTCATTGGACTCATTGCATTTCAGGCCACCCAGAAGCACTTCAAGCAGGGCATCAGGACAGTACTCACTTCCTGGAGCTGCTGCCTGAGGCTATCTGGGACTTGAGCTTAAAGGGACTCCTCTGTACAGCCATGTCTCAGGCTCTTCTCCTTTGCCTACTTCATTGAGGGACAGCAAAGCCTTTTCTCTGACTGCTGTGGTTGCCCTTGCAGACATCTCAGCTCTCTTGCCATGGAGCCAGACCTGCCTGTGAGCAGTCGACGGCTGTTATATGTCTTGGTGCACTTCCTGCAGCTTCTGTGGGCTCTCTTCCTGGCCCTGCAGGAACAGAACCTCCAGCTCCTCGTGGGGCAATTCTGCTCTGCTCTCTGGGCGTTGCTTATGCAGCATGACCCCACCTGCCCTCTCCTGAACAGTGTGCTCCGCCACTTCTGGCAACTGGATACCAGCTCAGAGGTGGGACCGGATCAGCCTGGAGTGGTGGGACAAGCAGCAGTTGCTCCAGAATTTCTGTATGCAGAAGGACACCTTTCTGGAGTTGTGTGAGTGGTTTGCCCCTGCCCTCCATTGACGGGACACTCATACGAGACCCTCTGTCCCCTTCCAGAAGTGGAATGCCATCACCATCTGGAAGCTCGCCACACTGGGCAGCTTTTTATCCATTGGGAACCAGTTCAGTATGGGGAGATCAACCATCAGGGCCGTGGTCATGCAGGTATGGCACTCTTGTGCTATTGTCCCAGGAGGCTGATTAACTGAACTGCTGGAGTGGGGTTCCCTAGGGAAGGGTGGTGGTGATGGTGGTGGAAGCCCTCTCATCAGGAGGTTTTTCACTTGCACCTTCACAAAGCCCTGAGGGGAGATGGGGCAAATTGGGGTTGCTCCTGGTGTGTGGGAAGGAGGGGGGGGGGTTGGGCTCAGGACCCTCCCAAGTGCCCTGGCAATCTAGTGAATCTCTGTCTCATTTGTCTCCTACAAGTGGTGAGGGCCATCAAGACCATCCTGCTGCACAGAGTCATCAACCTGGGTGACGTTGACCCCATCATCACCGGATTTGCTGCCATGATGTGCCTCAACTTCAGGGGTGCTATTGCTGGCTCCATATTCCTATCCAGGACCCTGATCACTGGGTATCTGAGTATATTAACTGGAAGAGGTATTTTTTATGGTCCTGCAGGCCCCCATTAACCACCATGGCCAGTTCCCGGATATCTACGTCAGGTGGTCAGGGAAAGTGCACAACGCACGTGTCTTTCAAAACTCCAGCCTCTTCTAGAAGCTCTACGCTAGCACCTTTTTCCCCAACTGCACCATCAGGGTCGGGGAAGTGGACATGCTGATCTGTACTGTGGGGGATGAAGCCTACCCTCTGCTTCTCTAGTTAATGAAGCCCTACACTGGACACCTGGACCAAAGTAAGGGACACTTCAATGCCAGGCTCAGCAGGGCCTACGTTGTTGTTGAGGGTGCCTTCAGGTGTCTCAAGGGGAGGTTCCATTGCTTCCTCACTTGGCTGGACATCAGCAAACAGAACATCTCCCAGATGGTGGTGGCATGTTGTGTCCTTCATAATATTTGTGAAAGCAAGGGGGAGATGTTCTTATTAAGGTGGGGGACGCAGGTTGACTGGATCAGCAGGGACTTTGAGCAGCCATGCACAGTTGCCATCTGGCAGGCCCGTCAGGGGGCCGTGGGTATCTGTGAGGCCCTGAGGGAGAGTTTCACACAAGGACCCCAGTGACATTTTCCCCTTTGCCCTACAAGGGGCCTGTGCAATGACCCTCTTTGCTTTTCTTCCCACACTCCTCCCTTCCACCCACCCACCCCATAGAGACAATAAACACTTTTTTGTTTTGGTAAAATAAACTCTGTTTTTTTTATTGGGGTGACTATAACTGGGGAGGGACTGGGGAAAGAACCTGGGAGGAATAGGAGGAAGTGGAAGGGGGAGGAAGGGGGGAGAGGCTCAGGGCTCAGGCTAGGAGTGGTGCCTGCAGCAGGTGGTCCCACCACCTCTTGTCGGGGCCCTTGGTGGCCATGGATGGAGCTAGGAAGAGAAGTCAGAGGGGTGGGAGCTGGCACGGGAGCAGCCACCAGGCAGTCGATGACTATGCAGAAGGTCACGCAGATGGTTTGGCCTTGATGCAGCTGCTCCCACCAGGTGTCACAGTGCAGCTGAAGGTCCTCCTCAAGTCTCCAGTCCTTCAAGTGCATGGAGTACAGCATGGCTTGCAAGGCAGCAATATGCTCCTTCTCTCCTGCATCGGTGGGTCACTTGGGGTTGAGAGTATGGCACGGGAGGTATAGACTGCTCCGCTCTCACAGCTCATCCAGCTGTGGAGAACAAAGAGAAGGGCAGTCATCCCAGAAGACACCGTACATGAAGCCTAGCCCTCATCTCTGAGCTGAGACCAAAAGGCCACGGGTTAGACAAAGGTGATGTGCTTTAAGCAAGACCATCTGTGGCCTAGACAGCAGGCCCTATCCTGCAGGGACTCAGATGTCCCCGAGGGGAGCCTCACTACTCCTATGTCCCGGGGACAAGCAGGCATGGGAAGCTGTCAGCCAAATGAGGAGCCTGTGGGCAGGAGGGCCATGGGGTGGCTGGTCTTTGCTCCATGCCATGCATATGACAGATTTGGCAGTGGCTGCATCTCACAGGGAGAGGACTTCTATCCTCCAGTGGCCTGAAATACAAGGGCAGGGTGTTGTGGGGAGGTGTGTGAGAGAGGCAGACACTCCTGTGCCTCACTGTGCTGTCCCCAGGAGTATATGCAGCCCAGAGAGTGTGGGCATGCCTGTGTGCCGTGTGCAACACTCCTCTGTGTGTGTGCGTGTGCGCGTGTGCGCGCGTGCGCGTCTCCATGTCAAGTCCATCTAAAGGTGGCTTGTGGTGGGAGGGTGTCCCACCCCAGAGTTGGGAGTAACACAGGCCTGTCCAGATACCATGTGAGCCACAGCACAAGGGTCCTCTGTTGCTGCTTCCTGGGGCTGTGAGCCCTGGACTGGCACTCCACGTGCACCCACATGTACAGGCTGCTGCACGATCCTCAGGCTGAGCAGGCCGAGCGAGGAGCACACAGCAGCCCCTCGGCACCCGCCGTCTTCATCCGTGTGTGTCTAGGGACAGTAATGGCACTCATCTGAGGGGCCTTCCCCAGCCTTGGATAATTCCTGGGGGACAACCTGGGTGGGGGATGCTCCAGGGTGAGCATGACCTCCTGGCTGTCAGGCATTGAGCTGGTGCTGGCTTCGTCTGGCTCCTCCTCTTCCTTCTTCTCACCAGTTGTGCCCCCCTGGGAGGACAATGACAGGAATCTCCAGCCCTGAGTCCATGACAACAGCAGGGAAGGGCCTGACCTGCCCCCTAGGATGGGGTGGAGCTGGGTGTATTACGGGCAAGTCTGAGGTGCAGCCCCCGAGTGCGAGCTGTGCTTCCTGGCTTTGGTATAGGACTTCCAGGCCTCCTTCACTTTCATGTGCACCTGCTCCTGGCTGCACACGTGACCCTTGGTGGCCAGGCTATCAGCCATCCGACAGTAGATGTCCACATTCCTGCACCCGGTGTGGAGCTCCTGGAGGTTTGCCTCCTCTCCCCAGACCTCAAGAAGTCCAGGAGCTCTGCACCAGACCGGGAAGGCACACGCCTTTTTGATCCCTGGGCAGGGGACGGGCAGGGTTCAGGAAGCTGGCTGGAGGGCTCAGTGGAAACAACAGAGTCACTCATGGTGGCAGAACATGCTGGTGCTGACTGGCTCAGGGCTGTCAGGGCTTGCTGTGAGTCACAAGCCCTTTCCCCTATGTCTGTAGCTTTAAGGGCTGCAGGGGAAGGGGGACTACAGGGGTTTGATGAGTGTGGACAGAGTGGTCAGCAGGGCATCTGTGGGAATGGATGGAGGCCTCTGATTTCAAATTAACTCCATCTGCCCTCTCTACACAAGCCCTATTCCAAAATAGCTATTTTGGAAGAGGTGTTATTCCTCATACAATGAGGGTTACAGAATCTGGAATAAGACACCCTTTATTTTGAAATTATTTTGAAATAATGGACTTGCTGTGTAGATGCTTGCAAAGTTATTTTGGAATAAGATCCATATTCCAGAATAACACTGCTGCGTAGACATGCCCTTATTGGGCCAACTTTCCTATGTAGAAGGGACAAGATTTTGAGCTTTATAGAGGTCCTGGGTAGCATGAAGGCTTGTCCCTTCCACCAACAGAAGTTGGTCCAATAATAGATATTACCTCACCCAGCAAATCTCTCTCATATTTGAGAATCTATGTAATTACTTATCATTTTGATATATCTTTACCATTTAGCATGTTTTCTTGAACACTGATCCTGTAAGCTGTTCTGAGTGGGTTGGCAGACCTTTGCGCTTTCATGGAAAACACTTAACAGGATCTGTGCTTTGGAGGAGAGTACAACCCAGGCAGTAATCTAGCTATGGCCATGTCTTTACTCCATGGAAGATCAAGTTCTGGAGTTCAGTTTAGCGAATCTAGTTAAGATTTGCTAAATCAAACTCAGTGGGAGCTCCTACCGGTGTCTGGTACTTCTGCTCTTGCAAAGAGTAAGGGAAGCCTTTGGCCTCCTGCTGTAGGGACACTACTAATCTTGGATTAAGGTAAGCTGATTCCAGCTACATATTCTACGTAGCTGGAGTTGAATACCTTAAGCTGAGCGACCAGGTCTAGTGTATACCTGGCCTTTGATACCTACATAGGCCCCTTGCTGCCATATCTGAGCCATTCACAAACTTTATTTACTCAGAACATGTCAGAGATTGTTGTCAATTTCCCTCATTTTAGAGAAGGGGAGCTGAAGCACAGTGTTATTAGGTGACTTGCCCATGGCCACAGTGGAAGTCAGTGGTAGAACAAGAACTGGAACTCAAATCCACAAAGTGCTAACAACACTAGACCATGCTTCCTGTCAATAAGCCAGGGAATGGTTTACATGATAAGGGCCTTGTGGTTAACAGAACCTCAGCAATAATCTCTTGCTCCAAAAAGGTGCAGAAAACAAAAATTGGAAATGTTATTATTAGTATCACTGAAATGACAATGAGAAATACTTGCAGAGTTGTTGGACTGCTTATTTTACACACAGTATTATTGATTCTAAGAGCCACTTTGTGTACTGAAAAACAATAATCTTAAAGGTGAGTTGGAAATATGGAATACTGTTTTTGCCTGTAATTTACTGCAAGTATACACCTACTGTTTGGAAAAGTTTTATATGTGTGATAATGATAAAGTATCTGATTTAGAAGCATTGTTTTCTGAGCAACTTGGAGCCTTTAGGTTTATGACAAGTAACTAAGAACTAGTAATGGACATTCATGGTGTTGTTAGGGGCAAAGGTAAAAAAAACCTACACATCTTTTAAAAAGGAATTAAAAGAGATCCAAGAGCATTCAGGTGAAGAACACTAAAAAAGAAATGCTGTATACATGTCTTTTTCTTCATTGAGAGCTTTGTTATGCAGTCCTCTCTGTGTCTTTCCATAAGATAGGCAGATCATGAATGTCAATCACAGATGTCTGTTTCTCTCTGCATATCCAGACTAAGAATGTTAAAATGCGGTTAATTGATTAGTTGACTAGTCGATGGAATTTCCGTCGACTAGTCGATAGGCACTTCCACATTCCTCCTTTGAAATGTACAAAAGCATTGGGGCTCTTGTACATTTCAAAGGAGGAACGTAGAACTCCGCATATAGCCTGGAGCCAGTGGGAAGTCCTGCTGACTCTGGGCTGCATGTAATGTACCTGCTTTGAAGAGTCCCCAACAGGGGCTCTTGTGCATTTCAAAACCATGGAGCCAGGGGTCAGCGGAGGACTCACAGTCCCCCACTGACCCCGGGCTCCATGCTACTCTGCATGCCACTAGGAGCATGCTGAATCCAGGTTCCGGAGATGTGCCGTGCAGTGCCCAGGATCAGCTGGGGAGTTCCCAGCTGACCCCAGGCTCCACTGCACCTTTGAAAGGCATGGAGGGGGCAGTTTCAAAGGAGCAGCCACCGCACAGCCTTTCAAAGGGGCAGCCATGGAGCCCACTGGAACCTGAGATCAGCTGGGGAGTCAGCTAGGGAAATGCCATGGGGAGCCCGGGATCAGTTAGGGAGTCCTCAGATGACTCCGGGCTCCACAGCTGCTCCTTTGAAAGGCACAGAGGTGGTGCTTTAAAGGGGCAGCCCACCTGCACACCTGCCCCTTTGAAAGTACCCCTTCACCCCCTTCAGCAAAGGGCAGCAAAGGGGAGAGGGATGTCAACTAGTCAACTAGTCTTTTACATCCTTAATCCAGACTGATCAAAGGATAATCTTTATTTATAGTGTATACATTTTGATTTTTGTTGAACAAATACATTTGACAAAATTGAAGAGTCATTGTAGGCCTGTTTCAACACAAGTAGGTGCACAAGGGTGAAAGTCCTCATTTCTTCAGAAACAGGGTAAATGGATCAGCAGATTGGAAATATAAGGTCTACATTAGCCAAGATAAAGGCTAAGATAAAGGAAGAGTCTTGCTGTGTAATTTTAGATGTGAGGTATACCCTGTACTCACCAGCCATATTTGAGTCTGGTCAACTCAGGCTAACTAAGCTCTATACCAAATAAAGGAACCTGAGAATTGAGACTTGGATGTTCCAGTTGATGGTTGCTGCATTTGTATTTCTGTCCATTGTGATACAGCAGAGCAAGAGATCAGGAGGACAGTGGTAGGTATATAAGACCAAAGATGATCAAGGCCTTATTCCCTGTGGATTAGGAAAAATTTACTACAGGGCAATTGGAGAACCTGGAGCCTATTAAGGCTCTGTCCAAGACCTGATTGCCCCCCCAGCTCCACTTGCTGACAAGAGTTTGGAAGAGCACTGCTGATAACCAGAGGACTAGGGGAAAGAGAACCCTGCCCAAATAGAGCAGTGGAACTCTTCAGAACAGAGGACTGAGGAAAACCCTACCCAAGGGGAAAAGGATAAGAAGTCTACAAAGCTGAAGGAGCTTTGACCCAGAGCAGGCAGATGGACCTGCATTCCTTCCCTGCTTCCTTTCTTTCCCCCACATAGGGCACCATTGGAGCCCTCGATGGCCAAGAACAGGGACAAAGGGTAGCACCCTGACCCCCCCACACCAAGGAAAAGAGCGGGACCCACTATAGTAGTGTCAGACAATTGCAACTGTATTTTTCTCTGCTCAATGCTAGAATACACAAGTAAAAGGAATTTTCTGTTGAAAATCATTCCATTGGACGGTGATGTTTATTGGATGCTATATAGCTTCAGTAGGATTTTTCTTCATATTCTATAACACATTGTGGTGAGACTGCAAGCTTCTTTTGGAAGAAGCTTTTCCAGAACAGATCTTCCAGAAAAACTTATTTTGAAAGAGAGAGTCTACACAGCAAAAGTGCAACAAAAAAGCAATCTGCTTTTTCAAAAGATAGTGTCCACATTAGCAGTTGCTTCCGGGTGCTGTTTCCTAAGGTTATCTGAGATGTGTGCTTAAAGGGATCCCCCTGGACAGCTGTTTCTTAGTTTCTGCTGCTTGCTTGCCTACCTGTCTGAGGGACAGCAAAGCGTTAGCAGTGCATGCTCTGGTTGCCCATCTTTTGGATGCCACAACATACTTCTTGACACGGAGCTAGAGCTGCCTCTGGGCATGCAATGGTCCCACACTGCCATGCTGCAGCTTCTGCAGCACTTTGCACAGACCGTTTTGATGGTCCTGCCCCAGCTCGACTCCAAGCTCATCAGTGAGTCCCTGTGCCTGGATGCAGTGCCCTTGCAACCGCATCCTATGATGGAGAGACGATTCTGGAGGCAGGACACCAGTTCCAAATGGTGGGACCAGCTGGTAATGGAATGGTGGGATGACCAGCAGTGGCTCTAAAACTTCCGTATGTGGAAGGCCACCTTTATGGAGCTGTGTGCCTGGCTCACGCTTGCCCTCCGATGTCAGAACACCCTCCTGCAGCCCATCATCCCCCTGGAGAAGTGGATCGCCATCGCCTTATGGACATGTGCCACCCCAAACAACTACCAGTTGGTGGGCAACCAGTTCATCATGAAGAAGTCCACCGTCGGGGCCCTCCTCATGGAGGTAAGGCACTTTCAGGCTGCAGTCTCTTCTGGGGTGGGGAGTCCTGGAAAGGGGGACCCTAGGGAAAGAGGGGGTGGGAGGGTGAGGGTGGGCTGGGCTGTGGGGGAAGCCCCGTCCCCAGGGATTGTGCTGTCCTGCCCTCACACATCCCTGCTGGGGGGATGGCCTCCTAGGGGGTGGCTCCTGGGGTGTTTCGGGGGGGGGGGGAGAAAGGGAAGGGCATGCACCTCCCAAGGGCTCAGGCATGCCCTCTCATTCTCTGTTTTGTGTGTTTCTTTGTCTCCTTCTGCAGGTTGAGAGGGCCATCAACTCCATCCTGCTGTGCAGGGTCATCCGCCTGGGCGACCTGGACCCAATCGTTGCAGGATTTGCCTCCCTGGGGTTTCCCAACTGCAGGGGAGCCATCGATGGAACCCACATCCTGATCCACGCACCACAGCATCGAGCCGCCCAATTCATCAACTACAAGGGCTATTTCTCCATGGTGCTGCAGATCCTGGTCAATCACCATGGACAGTTCACAGATGTTTTCATCAAGTGGCCAGGCAGGGTTCATGACACCCTTATTTTCAGAAACTCCAGCTTCTACCAGAAGCTGGAGGCTGGCACATTCTTCCCCCAGCGTGACTTTCCCATGGGGGACGTGCACCCTTGTGCCCAGCCTGCTACCAGCAGTGGCTGCTGGTGAGAGAGCATCCCCCCGCAGGGGTTAGATTTGTGTGTGGCCTCCCCAGAGCCTGTGAGTAGGAGCCTGGGCTGCTCCAGGGCTGCCTCCTGCAGCCGTGTCGTGCAGACTGGCATTGCATGTGCTTCCACTTGCACAGAATTCAGCGTGATGTCCAGAATGAGCAGGCCAAGCGACAATCACTACTTCCCCTCTGTGCCTGCCTCCCCCCGCTCTGTGTGTGTGACAAACTGAGCATTCACTTGATAATCCCTCCCCGCCCTTAGAAGATGCCTGCGACACATCCAGGCCCAGGTACCATCTTGAGGGTCAGAGTGATGGTGCTGGCAATTTCCTCTGTTGCATAAAAAAGCTTCCGCCTGAGCTTACTTGATTTATACACATGCATTTTCTGAAACTACACTAACTGTAAGGTCTAAGGTTTTAAAATGCATCTCATTGTAATCTCTGTAAAACCCTGCAATTTGCTGTAATCTTTGTAAAACTTTGTAATCTTTGTAACTCTCAGAAACTTACTGTAAGCTGCAGCGTTGTAATCTTCGTAACTCTCAGCCACCTTGCTTGTAACTTGCTCTAAACTGCATTCTCCCAGGAGTGAATGGAGAGAGAATGTGTGTTTTTGGAGTTGCTAAGACTGGACCACATAGTGATGAATCATCACAGACTGCTGCTTTTGCTGGATAAAGGGAAGTCTCGGCATGCTCCCGGATGAGGAGGTGAATGAGTCACAGGAAACATTCAGACACTATATAAGGAGAGGGCGCACATGTGAGACCCTCTCTCTTTCTTCCCCTGCTCCTGAGAAACTCCTCTCTACAGCCAATGTCTCTCCTTGGGTATGTCTAGACTGCATCCCTCTGTTGGCGGAGGGATGCAGATTAGGCAAGTCGACATTGCAAATGAAGCAGGGATTTAAATATCCCGTGCTTAATTTGCATAAAAATGGCCGCCATTTTTGCCGACTCAGCGCTTTGTTGGCAAAAAGTGGCAGTCTAGAGAGGGATCTGTCGAGAAAGAAAGCCTTTTTCAACAGATCCTGTAAACTTCCTTGCAGGAGGCATAAGGAATCTGTCGAAAAAGGCTTTCTTTCTCGACAGATCCCCCTCTAGACTGACACTTTTTGCTGACAAAGTGCTGAATCTGCAAAAACGGTGGCCATTTTTATGCAAATTAAGAGTGGGATATTTAAATCCCCACTTCATTTGCAATGTCGACCTGCCTAATCTTCATCCCTCTGCCAACAGAGGGATGCAGTCTAGACGTGCCCCTTCTGATCAGCTTCCCCAGCCATGAGGAGCGGACAGACCCTCCAGGATCTACATGCCTTGGCTCCTTCTGCAACCCATATGCCTGTGTGTAAGTGTGTGAGTGCTTGAGGGCAGGAATGAATGTGTGTGAATGAGTGAATGAACGGAGGGGTGTATGTGCTTGTTTGTTTGTGTGTGTGTGAGAGAGAGAGCTCTGTGTCTTCTTTAAACCTTTGGTGGCAGCTCTATCTTCTTTGGTTTAACCTTGTAGTGAAAATAGTGGAGTGCTAATTCCTCAAACAATAAACCCATACTAGTGTAACCCTGGGTGGTCTCAAGGGAGAATATTTTTGGGGTACATCCTCCTCCTCCTGCAACTCGTCTTCCTCCTCCTCCTGGTCAGGGAGCCCCAGGGGCTAGATATAGCAGGCATATCTAGCCCTGAGTCCACCACTAAGGTGGACTGCGCCACCCCCCAGGATTTGGCGGAGCTCCTGGTAGTAGGGGCAGTAGTGGGGTCCTGACCCAGAGTGAGGGGTAAGCTCTCTGGCCCTGGTGTAGCCCTGGCAGAGCTTCTTGACCTTGTCCCTAACCTGGTCCAAGGTCTGGGAGTGGTCGGCATTTCGTCACCAGGAGCGGAGATCCTGCAGGGTGTCCTTCTCTCCCCACAGCTCCAGGACCTCTGCCCCAGACCAAGATGGCATGCACCATTTGCTGCTCTTGGCTGGGTCCTGAGAGCCCTGGTGGTGCTCCTTTTGAGGGCCAGGGAAGTCTCGGGGGGCTTGTGGCTGGGCTGCAGCTCCAAATGTGGGTGGCAGTCAGAGCCGAGCGGTGAGGTGCAGCTCCCAGGGCCGGCTTCCTGCCCCCTGGGTACCTGCAGCTTTAAGAGCTGGCAGGAGACAGGAACTATAGAGTTGTGATTAGTCTGGATGGAGTACCCACCAGGACACCTGTGTTTTTTCTTGGAGGCCTCTTCTTTCAAAAGAACTCCCTCTTTTGCATCCACACATGGAAAAAGGCTTCTTCCTCATAGAATGAGGTTTACCGCCACCAGAAAAACCCCTCTGTTCTTTCTGTTGAAAGAACTCAATAGCAGTGTGGACACAAGTATTGTTTTTCTGGAAAACTGTCAGTTTTTCTGGAAAAACACTGCAGTGTAGATGCACCCTAAGACATATTAAAATCAAAACTTCTGTGTCAAATTGTTAAAGAAGAAAGGAAACAAAAGGTTTGATTCACCACTGCATCCTTGTTCTTCTAGGCCAACATTGCTGTAAAGCAGGTCTACTCAACTTTGGAAGCCCCGGGGACCACTATGATACTTACAGCACATGCCAAGGGCCGCAGCTTAAGTGTGGTTGCATGTACATGCAAATATATATGCAAATATATGCAAATAACTTCTTTCACACTGACAGGTGTAGATACAAAGATTAAGCCTTAAGTTGCAGTGCTGGACCCAAACATTGCTAGTATGAGCCAGTCAGCACTTATCAGGCTCTGCCCACAAGATTAAGCAGCCAGCACTTCGCACAATGCCCTGGCGCTCCCGGCACCTCCTCCCTGGGGGCTAGAAATACCGACATTCTGTACCAGTCTGTTCCAGCCAGCCCAGCTGCTTGCGTCTTTCAGTGCTCACCCTGTCTGTGAGACACCTCGCTGTTGTGCAGCATGTTCCCAGTGGAAGCCATGTTCAAAGGATCCCACCCATGGGCCACGTGTTGAACCCCACGTAAACCCAAACTGCACTGCAGGCCGCAAACGGGCAGCCCACGGACCATGTGTTGAGTAGCCCTGCTGTAAAGACTGTGGTGCCCCTGACATTTTTACTTGTATGCTACATGAAATAAATATAATTTATTAGCCACTCTATCTGATTAAGCATCACCAAGTACTATCTGCCCAGGTTCCCCAAAACTCTGCTTCCCTGGCACTTAGCCTCACCGCTGTGAAAGGAATTGTGCTTCCGAGCAAGAAAAGGCATATAATTATGTAACCTTGCCCAATTTATCATTTTACCAGCTATACATAATTTTGGCTATACCATGTACCAGCTCTCATCAAAACTTATTATCAAAAGCAATCACAAGAGTATCACCAAGTCAAATCAAATAAACCATTGCCATCAAGTAAACAAATGCACCTATCAGCATAATTTAATTCAACCAATAGACTTACCCAAGAAGACCTTTCTTTGAATACCAAGAGAACAATTCTTCCGAGCCTTCAATATCACAATCACTGTTGCCCCAGCACATGTGTCTGATAAGGACAAGGAAAGAGTTGGCAAGCCTATCTGACCTTACCCCACACTAACATCTCTCAACAGGCATAATCCACTGAAGCAGTTATGAGGGTGGGAATAAAGGCA
This sequence comes from Pelochelys cantorii, assembly GCA_032595735.1. NCBI lineage: Eukaryota > Metazoa > Chordata > Testudines > Trionychidae > Pelochelys > Pelochelys cantorii. Next base: position 75,812,075 of record CM064328.1, read on the forward strand.
TGTTTCCAATGCCCTCGGAACAAGCGTGTGCCATTTCAGGGAAATGTCATTTATAAATTCCTTCCCCAAACAGGGAAAGAAGCAGCCAATTGGCCACTTATCCCAACCATCCACACAGCACCCACAGCACTTTTGCCCCTCCTCTTCACAAGAAGCACAATGTAAAAGGGATAAAGAGCACAATGTGGGTGTGTCTACAAAGCAGGGCTTAACTCAAAATAAGCTATGCAAATTGAGCTACCTCAATTGCATATCTTATTTCAAAATATCTTATTTTGAAATAGGGAGCGTCTACACATCTTGAAATAGAGCACTCTTCCTCCAACTTCCCTTATTCCTCGTGCAATGAGGGTTACAGGAGTCAGAGTAAGAAGTCCTTCATCTTGACAGTATTTTGACACTATTTTAAAATAACTGCCTGTTGTGTAGACACGGACTAAGTTATTTTGGAATAGCACTAGTTATTTTGAAATAGCGTTGCAGTGTAGGGTGTGTCTACACAGCAAAGTTATTTCAGAATAATGGCTGTTATTTCAAAATAACTATGCAAGCGTCTACACAGCAATTCTGTTATTTTGAAATACTTTCAAAATAACAGATAGCTTATTCCAACTTCTGTAAACCTCATTCTATGAAGAGTAATGCCTATTCCAAAATAGCTATTTTGAAATAAGGCATGTGTAAACACCCCATTTCTGCTATTTTGAAATAGCCACTCACCAGGGCCATTCTAAGTTATTCCTCCTGGGGCTCTAAATTGAGATAGCACTTCTACATTAGGGAAGCCTGCCTCAGACTAATTTTCAGGCTTCCCTGCAGTGTAGACCTGCTATTTTGAAATAAGCTATTTCGAAATAACTATTCCGGAATAGCTTATTCTGAAATAACTGTGCAGTGTAGACGTAGATGTACATGTACCCTGTCTGAGCACCGAACGATGGTAAGATCTGAGCAAGCTGTCTAGTATTTTCTCCCATCAGACTCAGGATGTGCAAAACCACATTAGAATGTCTGGGATAACATGTCTGGGATAACAAGGTCTGGGGTAACATAAGTGATATCCTGGTACCCAATATGGTGGGGAAACGGCACTAGCTGGCAATTCAGTAACTAATTACATCTTAAAAGAATGTCATCCCATTTCCTCCCAATTTTTTTAAATTAATTTTTCAAAATGTAACACGTTAAATATTTTCACTGACTTCAAGGTCTAAATTTTGTAAAGGGACTAGTGATTTTGTGTCTTGATTTTTGATTCCCAGATGGAGACACCTTAAAAACATTTTGAACATTTTATATTTTAACTTGTTTTCTATATCATTTTTAATCAATGTTAAAAAGAGAATTGAGATGGAAGTCTGACTCTTCCTACTCCATTTGATAGAAATTACCTTTACTCCGTAAGACTTTGTCTACACTATGGCTTTTGCCAGAAGAGGCAATGCAAATGAAGTGCTGATTAGCATATTGTCGTTCTTCATTTGCATAATCTATTCCCAGCGGTTTTTGCACCAGCGGTTTTTGCGCAAAAGCAAGCGGTGTGGACATTTCCTTTTTGTGCAAGATCCTTATCCCTCTCCCGGAGAGGGATAAGGATCTTGTGCAAAAAGGGTTTTTTGCGCAAAAAGGAAATGTCCACACCTCTTGCTTTTGCACAAAAACTGCTGGTGCAAAAACGGCTCGGAATAGATTATGCAAATGCAGCACGACAATATGCTAATCAGCGCTTCATTTGCATTGCTTCTTCCGGCAAAAACTGATAGTGTAGACATAACCAAAGAGTCATAGCTTTCATAATAAAGTTTGGAAGACAGAAAAATGGCCACTACCAGTATGGCTTGCTTGTTTGATGCAAAGTCAACTCTTCCTTCTCAGTGTGTTGTAATTTATTTGCTGACGTGAATGTGGAAGACAAGCTATACTTGAAAACTTTACTCTGCTTCAATCTGACTTCAACTTCAAGAACAAAAAAGTTTGAACAACCACAATTGCAGGTCTAGATGTTGTTGCTGAAAATGTTACTTCTGACGTTTTAGCTTCAAGCTTATGGATGGCTTCACTGTAAGGCAAATTCAGGAAAATGATATGAAACCTGAATAAGCAGACCTAATGTACACAAGGGGAGACATAATCTGTCCCAGCCTTCATGGTGGAAACAGTAATTCTGGAAAATCTCTACAGTCACTTCCACAGACTGAGTGGAGGCATCTGTAGTAATTTTACTGATGAATAGGCTAGTATCAAGATCAACCCTTATTCTGTACATACTTCTTGTTCACAAATGAGGCAACAGAACTTCCTGCTACTCTGTATATCCAAAACCTTTGAATGCTCTTCCTAGGTTGTTTTGTTTCTGCCCCCACTGGGAAGTGTGCCCTAGGAAACCAGAGATAGCATCCATAAAATACTGCAAGTATGACTTCTTTATACTTCCTTGATGGCTCCCTCCATTGCACATCTTCCCTATATTAGATTCCTCATTAAATTACTTTAGTGAATTAAAATACTATTAAATGAGATTAAAAATCTATTACAAATTTAATAACTCATTTAGCAATCCTCCAGGTCTCAATCAGTCTTTTCAGGGTGTTTCACCATCTTCCGGGTCTGCTATAGGCAAATCTCTGTCTATGACAGGCGGTTAAATCTCATAGCCAATAAAAGGGTCAGTTTTGTGACTTGTATGCCTGCTATCACTTCATTTTTCTTGGTCAAGTTGTCAAGTATCTTGAATTTATGACTCCTTTGTAAGATTGTTGCCTTGTCTGTGTTCATTCAGTATGAGTTAAGTGGCTCATCCTGGATCACTATAGCTTTGACAAGCCAGTGCCCATGTTGCCAAGTTCTTACTGAGTCTTTCATTTTTCAAACTATGGGAGATGACTTCTCTCCTTTATTATAGTTTTTTGTCTGGTTTTACTTTCCCAGTCTTTTCCACACTCCCATAGAATGATCCCACTTGCTGTTATATTCGGTAGATCTACTCCTAAGCTTTTTCTTATGGGATGTGGAACTTTTCACATAGCATGAACCACAGCTCCTGTATCTTCTAACTGTATCTTGTAAGTTAGGGTGTGTCTAGACAGCACCTTTCTGTTCAAATAAGCTATGCAATTTGTGCTATGCAAATTCCGTAGCTTATTCCGAGTCTAAGTCGAAAGAGTTTATTTTGAAATTTGGCCCTGTCTCCGCAACAAATTACGTTAGTCTATTTGTCTGACAATTCCATTCTTAATGATAGTTTCAACTAATTTGCCCATGCGGACGTTAGACTTACTGGTCTGTAATTGCCAGAATCATGTCTAGAGCCCCTTTTAATATTGGCGTCACATTCAGCTTCTGTTCCTAATGACTGGAAGAACTCTATTTAAAGGATAGGTTACAAACAACAGTTAATAGTTCTTCAATTTCCCATTTGAGTTCTTTCAGAACTCTATGGTGACTGCCAATCTGGTCCCGGTAACTTGTTACTGTTCAGTTTACCAATTTGTTCCAAGACCTCCTCTAATGACACCTCAATCTGGGACAATTCCTCAGATTTGTCACCTAAAAAGAATGGCTCAGGTTTGGTAATCTCCCTAACATCCTCAGCCGTGAAGACTGAAGCAAAAAATTCATTTAGTTTCTCTGCAATGACCTTATCGCTTTTGACTGCTCCTTTAGCATCTGAGTCGTCCAGTGGCCCCACTCAGTCATCCAGTGGCCACACTGGCTTCCTGCTTCTGATGTACTTAAAAAAAAACATTTTGATATTATTTTTGAGTTTTTGGCTAGCTGTTCTTCAAACTTCTTTTTGGCTTTCCTTATTGTATTTTTATACTTAATTTGACAGAGTTTATGTTCTTTTCTATTTTCCTTGCTAGGTTTTAACTTCCACTTTTTAAATTATGCTGTTTTATCTATCACTGCTTCTTTTACTTGGTTGTTAAGCCACAGTGGCACTTTTTTTGTTCTCCTGCTGTGTTTTTAAATTTGGGGTATACATTTAAATTGGGCCTCTATTATGGTGTCTTTGAAAAGTCTCCTTGCAGTTTGCAGGGATTTTCTTTTGACATTGTACCTTTAATTTCTATTGATCTCAGGTATTATATTATAATGATAGGATCTATAGATATTTGGAACTTGCAGAACTGGTTTTGTTGTTAATATAAAATAGTACTTCTCCAGTCTGGATAAATGAGAAAAAAAGCATAACTATAAGTTTCCTTTCAGAAAGTCAGTACTTAGCAGAACTAAATATTATGTATTTTCATTTTCAAAATGTATATTACATGTAATATTCTGAGTCTAAATCTGAATTCTTTCCACTTAGGGAATGGATAAAGATATGCCACCTCTAGCATGTAAACCTCTATCACAGGATTTGTTGGAATGACTACCTAGTTGCATTTCTATAACTTATGCAATGTGCCAACAGCCTAGCTTTGTGCTGAAAAAATGCAATAACTCCCAAGCTGCAAAGCCACTATATTGTATTGCTTTTTCATCTGGTCTACCCTTTGACCTGTCTTGTTTCAGTGGTCTCATTGGGTATTGAAATTCCTGCCACATAACTCTTGGGGTCATTGGTAAACAAACACCTTCCCACCATAGAAAAGTACAGAAAAGATATTATAAAATTAAAATAATACATAACAAAATAAAGTCGAACTCAAAACAAAACATTTTAATTGCCCCCCAAACAGGGTTTGTTTATTTTTAATTATTTCCCAGGAAATTTTTAAAAAATTATTTGGTTTCACTCTGATTCTGAACAAAAACAAAAAAAAATTGTTAAGTCACAAAATTTCACAAAAAAATGAAAAGTCAGTTTCCCACACAGCTCTCAGTTGACAGCATTAGCAAAAAGTTAAATCCATCCATGTGTACGTAGTTAAGCTGAAACAAAAAACAGGACTATGTAACACTTTAAAGACTAACAAGATGGTTTATTAGGTGATGAGCTTTCGTGGGCCAGACCCACTTCCTCAGATCAAATAGTGGAAGAAAATTGGCACGACCATATATACCAAAGGATACAATCAAAAAAATGAACACATATGAAAAGGACAAATCAAATTTCAGAACAGAAGGGGGATGAGCGGGGGGGAGGTAAATATCTGTGAGCTAATGATATTAGAGGTGATAATTGGGGAAGCTATCTTTGTAATGGGTAAGGTAATTAGCATCCTTGTTAAGACCTAGGTGTAAAGTGTCAAATTTAAGCATGAATGACAGTTCAGAGGATTCTCTTTCAAGTCTGGTGTTAAAAGGTCTTTGAAGCAGGATGCAGGTAATCAGGTCTTTGAGACAATGCCCTTTCTGGTTGAAATGGCAAGAAACTGTTTTTTCTTTGTGATCCTGTCTAATATCTGTTTTGTGGGCATTGATTCTTTGGTGAAGTGTCTGAGACGTTTGTCCAATGTACATAGCAGACGGACATTGTCAGCACATGATAGCATAAATTTATTTCTGGATGAGCAGGAATATGTGTTCTTGATCTTATAACTCAATTGGTTAGGTCCAATAATGGTATCAGCAGAGTGAATATGTGGACAAAGCTGGCAACGGGGTTTGTTGCAAGGGAAAGTTTCAGGGTTGGTGTTAGTGGGGTATGTCCTGTGGTTGTTGGTAAGAATCATCTTGAGGTTAGGTGGTTGTCTATAGGAGACTATGGGTCTGTCTCCCAGAGCCTCTCGGAGTTTAGTATCCTGTTCCAGTATAGGTTGTAGTTTATTGATAATGTGTTGGACGGGTTTAAGTTGGGGGCTGTAGGTGATGACAAGTGGTGTTCTATTGTTGGTTTTCTTGGGTCTGTCTTGAAGTAGATAGTTTCTGGGTATTTGTCTGGCTCTTTCAATTTGTTTTTTTATTTCTCCGGGTGGGTAGTTGAGGTTTATAAATGCTTGGTAGAGATCCTGAAGTTTCTGGTCTCTGTCAATGGGATTAGAGCAGATGCAATTGTATCGAAGGGCTTGGCTACAGATGATGGATTGCATGGTGTGTTCTGGATGGGAGCTGGAGGCATGAAGGTAACAGTATCAGTAGGTGGGTTTTCTGTAGAGAGTGGTGTCTAATTTACCATTGGTGATTTGTGCTGTGGTATCCAGGAAATGGATCTCTCGTGTAGAATGGTCCAGGCTGAGATTGATGGTGGGGTGTAGGTTGTTAAAGTCTCTGTGGAATGTCTCCAGTGTTTCTTGGCCATGGGTCCAGATCATAAAGATGTCATCGATGTAGCGTAAGTAGAGAAGGGGTAAGAGGGGACGGGATCTGAGGAAACATTGTTCTAAGTCAGCCATAAAGATGTTAGCGTACTGTGGGGCCATGCGGGTACCCATGGCTGTGCCGCTGATCTGGAGGTATAAGTTGTCCTCAAACTGGAAATAATTGTGGGTGAGAACAAAGTTACATAGGTCTGCTGTCAGATTGGCAGTGGTGTCCTCTGGGATAGTGTTTCTAATTGCTTGTAATCCGTCTTCATGTGGGATGTTGGTGTATAGAGCTTCTACATCCATGGTAGCAAGGATGGTGTTATCGGGGAGGTTATCAATGTTTTGTAGTTTCCTTAGGAAGTCAGTAGTATCTCGGAGATAGCTGGGAGTGTTGGTTGCGTAGGGTTTGAGAAGAGAGTCTATATAGCTGGATAAACCAGTAGTGAGCATGCCAATACCTGAGATGATGGGACGTCCGGGGTGTCCAGGTTTATGGATTTTGGGAAGCAGATAGAACAATCCTTGTCGGGGTTCAGAAGGTGTTTCTGTGTAGATTTGGTCCCAAGTAGATGTAGGGACGTCTTTAAGGAGACAGTGTAGTTTCTTTTGGTATTCCGAGGTGGGATCAGAGGAGAGAGGTTTGTAAAATGTGGTGTTGGAGAGCTGTCTGGTTGCCTCCTGGTTATAGTCGGCCTTATTCATAATGACCACAGCACGGTCAGAATTACAATCTGGATTTCTATATACAAAGCTTCTGCAACAACGCACAGACTGACATTATTCACAAACGACAACAAGTGACACACAATCTCAGCCGCGCTGAACACTATGCTATCCAGAGTCTCAGAAACAACCCGGACATTATAATCAAACCAGCTGACAAAGGGGGTGCTGTGGTCATTATGAATAAGGCCAACTATAACCAGAAGGCAACCAGACAATTCTCCAACACCACATTTTACAAACCTCTCTCCTCTGATCCCACCTCGGAATACCAAAAGAAACTACACTGTCTCCTTAAAGACCTCCCTACATCTTCTCGGGACCAAATCTACACAGAAACACCTTCTGAACCCCGACCAGGATTGTTCTATCTTGGTTTCTTGCCATTTCAACCAGAAAGGGCATTGTCTCAATGACCTGATTACCTGCATCCTGCTTCAAAGATCTTTTAACACCAGACTTGAAAGAGAATCCTCTGAACTGTCATTCATGCTTAAATTTGACACTTTACACCTAGGTCTTTACAAAGACGCTAATTACCTTACCCATTACAAAGATAGCTTCCCCAATTATCACCTCTAATATCATTAGCTCACAGATATTTACCTCCCCCCCCATCCCCCATCTGTTCTGAAATTTGATTTGTCCTTTTCATATGTGTTCATTTTTTTGATTGTATCCTTTGGTATATATGGTCGTGCCAATTTTCTTCCACTATTTGATCTGAGGAAGTGGGTCTGGCTCACGAAAGCTCATCACCTAATAAACCATCTTGTTAGTCTTTAAAGTGCTACATAGTCCTGTTTTTTGTTTCAGCTAAACCAGACTAACACGGCTACATATCTATTACTATTCTACATAGTTAAGGTGCAAGAAGGTAAAATCCAACAATATAAGCTGTTGACATATTCACGCACAGCATCTGTGACAGAAATTAATTAGTACCGACTTACATTCAAAGAGCTCAGAACAACCTCTCTATTAATCATTTATAATTACCAGGATAGTAAACAGTTTACTATTAATTATTTTTGTTTTTCTAGTTGTGTCAGTCTTTGATCAATGAAAATCCCAGTTTTCTACTGCATAAAGTGAAGGAACAATAATTGCTAAATCTTTCCATGAAAAGTTATTATATTTGCACAGCAAAATATGTTGAACTTGCAAAGACAAAGTGACCCATAGAGACTTTTTTCATGATTTCTGAAATTAATATTTTGGTGACAGATTATATTTCACACTTTTGAAAACAGTATGCTAACTTCCATATATACTGAAAGTTCTCACTGTCAATATTTGCACTTCCTAAAATTAGAAATGGTGAAGTTTGCTTGACAGTGTTTGAAAAGTCTTCTGAACTGTCATTTGACTGACATTTCCTGGTAGCATGTTATGCTGTCCTGATGGAAAATAAAATTTAGGAGCAGATTTGGCTTCACAAACCCCACACTCCACTGGTAAATAAGGCTACGACTAGACTGCAGGCTTCTTTTGGAAGAAACTTTTCCGGAAGACATCTTCCGGAAAAACTTCTTTCGAAAGAGAGCATCCACACACCAAAAGCACATTGAAAAAGCGATCTGCTTTTTCGAAAGATAGCGTCCACATTGATTGAACATAAGAACATAAGAATGGCCATATTGGGTCAGACCAAAGGTCCATCCAGCCCAGTACCCTGTCTGCCGACAGTGGCCCGTGCCAAGTGTCCCAGAGGGAGTGAATCAAACAGCTCAAGCGATCTCTCTCCTGCCATCCATCTCCACCCTCTGACAAACAGAGCCTAGGGACACCATTCCTTACCCATACTGGCTAATAGCCATTTATGGACTTAACCGCTATGAATTTATCTAGTTCTCTTTTAAATCCTGTTATAGTCCTAGCCTTCACAACCTCCTCAGGCAAGGATTGGACGCTATGTCACATTTAAGTTGTGATTACTATGGACGGAGTAGCCACTAAGGTACCTGTGCTTTTTCCTGGAGGCCTCTTCCTTCGAAAAAAAACCCCTCTTCCCTGTCCACATGCACCTTTTCCCAAAAGAGCTCTTTCAGAAATACAGTTCTTCCTCATAGAAAGAGTTTTACTTCTGTAGGAAAAACCCCTGCATTCTTTTGACTTTCTGTCAAAAGAATGCAATTGCAGTGTTGACATAAGTGTAGTTTTTCTGGAAAAACAGTAGTTTTTCCGGAAAAACTCTGCAGCGTAGATATACCCTAAATGAAGATGAAGAGTGCTGATGGGGATTGTATAGTATCAGAAACATCTCCATATTATTACTGTAAAAAATAAACTGGAGTCAGTTAACGTTATAGTGCAAAAAATTAGCTCCTTTTTTCTCTGAACTGCACTCAGTGGCAGCAGAGGAAGGTGCTAGATCTTTTGTCCTGGGCGGTAGTTACAAGGTATTCCACTTGAATATAATTTAAAAACTCATTTTAAAATTTTTCCTGTTATTCTTTATTTAAAATGTATTTAACTTCTTAAAGATGGATAGATAACCAGCATCTCCAGGGCTGTCAATCTAGTAACTTTCATGTGATATACAATTTATACACAAAAGACCCTAAATACATTAAAAAAAATATTGAAAGCTGCAGGCCTCATAGTATCCTAACTCCTCTTCCCAGTTCTGAGGAAGCCTTGGCTTTCAGTTTCAGCATTAGCTCAAGCTACCTTTCTGGCCTTGAAATGGCTTATTATTTTGAAGTTTCCCCGAGGAGAAAAACCAGCAACCTGAGTGAAGAAAAAACCCCAAACTGATTTCATTCTACTTACAGCCTACATCAAAACTTGGCTGAAAGTAGAATCATTCATTTTTAAATAGGTAGTTTTGTTCTTCATGGGGACATTTTCAAAATTGGATCCGTGGCAGCGGCTCAGTCGTTGCAGCAGAAAATGATGATGCTGGTGCTATCCAATTTTGAAAATACCTATTTCCAAATGGAAAAGCTATTCTTGGTCATCAAATTAGTATTGTTTTCACTTTTCTTCTGAGCTAAGCATAAGCAATAGTCATAGTAGCTTACAAGGATGCCTTAAAGTTTCAGCAGCCCTCAGAGGGACTTGTTTTCTGGACTTTGACATGGCAGCCATGAAGACAAATATGAACAACAGTTTTTAAAGTAAATTTGCATCCTCGGCATCCCTTTTATAAATAAACAATTCTTCCAACTATCTTAATCCTGTGCCTATAAGGGGGAAGGGATTATAGCAACATTTGTCCTCCTCCCTTGATTCTTTGGAAGCCTATTCCTGGGGCTCTGAGTTTGGAGCATGGGAGGCAACACAAGGGGAAGAACCATGGATCTGCCATGTTATTGAGATGCTGTGGCTCATAAGGGGGACTCTACAATATAATTATGCATACAAATTTAGAGAAATCTGCTTTTATGAAGCACTTGATGAGGTGGAGGAAGGATTAAAGCCTGAATATTGCACTTGTCTCCATCACACACTCACATGCAGAAAAAAATGTGCAGGCTCAGCCAAAGAGATTGTGGGGCCCAAGGCATCACGCTGTGTTTGGCTGAGCCACACGGCCGTGCAGCTCCCAGTCAGGGCAGTGAGTGAGCAGCTGGGTGGGCGGGGCTGGGAGCTGGGCAGCATGGAGCCCTGAATGTGCAGGGCCACGAGGCCCTGAATGCGCAGGGCCTAAGGCAACCACCTCGCTCGCCTTGACCAGAGGCTGGGTCTTGCATTGTGCTATCAATGGGTCAGCTCTTACAGGTATGTCAAATGAAACTCTAGAAATATTGCAAAAAAAAAAAAAAGAAAGAAAATCCAAATAGAACACAATGATCATTGTAGTACACAGACCCCAACATATAGGCATAGAAGGGAAAAAGTTTAACAACTGGGCATTCTTTAGATCAAAATGGGGAAAAGTATGACATTGTAATGGCTCTGAATAAACACAAAAACAAAATAAGAGAAGCCACATGGTTAGAGGTAATGGGCAAAAGATGATCACAGGCCCCAAAACATATAGATAGACTGCAGACCAGGAGAACCAATTAAAAATCCTAGAAGTGCTTTTGCAAAAATGTAAATGTTAAACCATTTCCAACACACAAATACTCTTATGTATGTAAAGTGTCTTTTCAATAGTTGTAATTAAGAATCTGAAGAAAGAACAGATCACTTGAAGGATAGGAGGGAAAGAGGATATTACCTCTACTCCCTGAGGCAGGCTTTTGTGTCTTTTCCTTGGGACATTTCTTGACAGGCTACTGCTTATGAAACTCCTCAAGACAGTTTTCAGCCTATTTGTCAGCTGCCCCTCTCTGCCTCAGCTCAACCATTTTATCCCAGCTGTTGCTAGTTAGCCACTTAGAGCTGGGGGAATTACTCTTAAGGCCAATAACACTTCCTGGCTGCAGACATGAGAAGTTTAAAAAACTCATCACAAATGGATATGGCCAGGTTCAGGAAAAGCAGCTACCTCACAATTTTTGTACCTACCTATAGATAGGTACAACAGGATAAGTATGTCATTTTGGATCCACCTAATAGTGGAAGAATATTAATGCAACCAGCAAGACTTACTAACAGGATTTGAAGGTACCACACTTGTGTGGGCATTCTGGTATAAGAACTCAGAAACATTCTGGAAGAAGTTGCACACGATCATGACCATAAATACATCTATTGGTTGCAAGGCAAGGGAGCCAGGGCAATAAATTTAAAATTAAATAGAAATCAGCAGAATTTGTGATTGACTGCAGTACCATGCATACATTTGGGCACCACTCTAGAGATATGAACTGACCCCCAAAAGATTAAAGAAATACAGCAGAGGACTGCACCTAAAGAAATATCAATTCAGAGACTATTAAGATTAGTAAACAATTTGACAGAATTTCTACCAAACCACCCATGATGTGTGTGAATCCCAGGAGGCAACAACTAAACCAAGACAAAATATGGATATGGTTACTGTCACATGATGCTGCCATCACTTGTGTCAAGGAACTGGAGACCAGTTATCCTATCCTGAAATACTACAAAGTAAATGAAGAGCCAGCTGAACAATTTTCGCTAGTGAGCACAGGGCTTGAAGCATGACTCCTATCAAAGGGAGAGCTGGTCACTTTCTTGTCAATGTTGCTATCACCAGTCCAACAAAGATGTATTCAAATTGCAGACAAATGTCTGGCCATAGTATTCACATGTGAAAAAGTTTGTTCAGTAAATAAAAGGACAGGATCACATTCATGTAGAAAGTTACCATAAATCACTAGAGAACACTTTTAAAAAGTGACTGCTAGCTGTCCGTCTACACTCAGGCCTACTAATGGGGGATGGGAGGGTGCAAACTGAGCAGTTGCCCTGGGCTCAGAGATTCAAAGGGTCCAGAAGCACTAAAGGCTGAAGCCCAGGTGGCGCTCAGGGCTAACTGGCCCTCGGCTCCACCTTGGCCCCCACACATACCTTGGCCAGGGGTCTGTGGTGTCTGTTGGCCCTGCTGTCCACACTGATACTGAAACTGCAGTGATACCACCTATAAGTACATTACAAGAAAGGGAGAGACAAAAGCATAGCAGGGCTTCTTAACCAGAGTAGCCTTGAAGCATGAAGATATGACAACTGAACTAGAATATGAGAAAACCTGACAGAAATACAGAAAGACACAGAAAGCATAAACCTAGCCTGTCACATTCCATTTTCAAGGCAGGGGGTAGAAGGAATCAAACTACACAAAGCAAGGATTTGTAAGTACTCACATCCATCACTCTGTTAGGATGGCCAGATGCCAGGGGAGAAGACTCTTATGCTTCTGAAAAATACTAGAACTACTGAGATGAGCATACATCAGGACTGGGCAATAGTTTTTGCAAGGGGGCACTTAATGAATTTTGGTATGTGGTCACGGAAGGGGTGGGACATGGGGCAGAAGGGGAGGAGCTAGGGATTAGCATCCCCCCCCCCCCCGAGTTGTCTGGGGTCAGAGGATTTGAATTAAAAACACAGCAAAGGGCTCTTTGCTCCCTTTGCTGGCAGCTGCCTGGGGTTGCAGCAGCTATTTAAAGGACTCATGGCTCCAGTCCCTGCAGGGGTTGTGCCATGACTGGGAGCCATCAGCTATTTAAATAGGATCCTGTTGCCTGAGCCACCGCCTGCAAATTCGGTGGCATGGGCAGCAGGATATAAAAAGAAAGTGGCCAGATGCCGTCTGTGGGCTGAAGTGTTAGGCAGGCCGGATCCAGCTCCCGGCCACATCTTGCCCAGCCCTGGCATACATGATATCATTAAACCTGGGTATGGATTTTTCAATAAAATGATTTTTCATCAACACAGAATTTTGTGCAAACATATCACTTTGTTTGCTAAATTTTCATTGGTATGTTTGCTCAGTTCTTGAATATCATTCCTGCTGAAGAAAGAGAAAGAAAAAGAGGGAGAACCCAGAATAGCAAAAAACCCAATGAGGAAGGTGCAAGTTGAAATCCCTTTTCTGCATAATAAAGAGCAGGAACTTGAATCTGAGTCTTCTACATCCAGACCTATGGGCAGGGCAAAGGGGCCACAATAGCGCTGCCAAAAAGTCTTTCTTGATTTATAGATGCTTTTCATATTTCCCATGCAAGTTCTGGGGCTGGATTACTGGGACCTGGAACCTCTATGGGGCATATCAAAAGTGTCTTTAAATCAAGAGGGGCTGCTGTGGCTTTCTCCAGAGCAGGCAAGTTGGGTATGGAAAACAGAGGGGAAGTGTGGTGTGATGTGACTTCCCTGATGCCTTCTGTTAGGGAGGGAATGTTTGGAGTTTCTCTGGGAAGGAAGGCGGGGGGAGGGGGGGAGGGTCTTATGGCCCTAGCAGGGGCCCATTGATTTCTTCCCTGGATCCCAGATCTGTGAATTGTAGGCCTGTCCACATCCTGTGTTACAGCCCTCAGGCTATTGGCTATCCTGGGGTGGATATGATGTCATTTTTCATGAACATTTTTGAAAGGTCTTGGTTTCATCTTAATGTGGAATGAAACCCAATGCCAAAAGCACATTTTTGGGGACGGTTGGGGGGAAATAGCATTCTTGTTTTCCAGTGAGCCTGAGGTATAATATACAAAGGCTATTGAATTGTAATACTTAGGGCACTGAGAACAGAAACTCTCTCAAGCATACATCAGAGTGGGATAGAACCATGTCTCTGAAAAACTGAAGTTGCTGTATACTGCCCCAAAATTGCCAAGGATTCAGAAACCTGGTTAGTTGCGGTAATGCATGTAGCAAAAGGCAGGCCAAAGAGCAAAAAGAGGCAATGAAACTACACAGCAGTCCCATTAAATCTTTGAGTATAAGAGGAATGAACTTTTCACCATAAAGCACACTAATTACCTATATATAATTCCTCCATATATGGAAAAGCCATTCTTCTACAGCAGTCATTAACATCAAACCACTACAACCTTTGATGTCATCCCTTGGGATATCTCTACCCTACAGGACAAAGTTGAATTAAGATATGCAACTTCAGCTACATTAATTGCACAGCTGAAATCGAAGTAGCTTAATCTGGCTTTTGGAGCTGTCTACACTGTAGGAAGTCAAAGGAAGAACACTCTTCCTTTGACTTCCCTTACTCCTTGTGAAAGCAGGGTTACCGGCATCAACCAGAGTGCCCCTTTCACTTCAAATTAGCTATCTTAACAAGACCACTAATTTGAACCCTGGAAGATTGACAGTGGCAGCTTTGATCTTCTTCTATAGTATAGACATTACCCACAGTGTCTATTTATCATGCCCCTCAAATCATCAGTGATGAAACAAGTAGCAAACCAAAAGATCAAAGCCTACTATGATTAACAAGTAAAAACTTTCCAAAAGTGCAGGCTCCGGAGTTACCAGGCTCAAACAATTTTCTTAGTTGGAAGCAGTCTACATAAATTGAACACATAAATCTTTATTCATACAATGTAACAATGGATGGGTACATATTTCACCAAAACTGTGTTTATATTTGCCCACTATGTACATAAGACAAAAACTTGGACTCAGAGGATGGTGAAATATTCATTCCACTGAGATTTCATAAGTGGGACTTAGAAGGCACACAAGTCAACAAGTGACTGGAAGATATGAGAACAGACTCTCTGAAAAACAAAAGTGCAAGACAGTCTCATGATAGCACAAGTAAGATTTGCATTTGCTCTAATATCAAACTGCATCAAATATATACTCAGGACTTTGACCATAATAAGCATGAAAGGACATCCTTCCCAACACCTTCAGGACACCTTAAATGACTGCTTCTTGAAGCAGCTTGTTCTGGAACCCATAAGGGGAGAGACAATTCTGGACATAAACTTAAGTGGGGTACAGGGTCTGGTTCAAGAATAAATATGGACCACCTTGTACTAGTGATCATAATGTAATTAAATTTAACATCTCTCTGTTTGGGAAAACACCACAGCAGCCCAACACTGTAGCATTTAATTCTGAAAGGAGGACGACAGAAAAATGATGTTAGTTAAACAGAAATTAAAAGATGCAGTGCCAAAAGTAAAATCCCTGAAGTCTGTGTGGAAACTTTTAAAGGCATCATAATAGAGGCTCAAATTAAATGATTAACCCAAATTAAAAAAAACATAGTAACACAATCAAAAAAGTACTACCATGGCTAAACAGTACAGTAAAGGAATCAGTGAGAGACAAAAAAGTATCCTTTGAAAAAAGGCAATTAAATCCAAATGAAAAAATCGAAAGGAGTATTAAGTCTGGCAAATGAATTGTAAAAATATAATTAGGAATGTTGAAAAAGAACAGCTAGCCAAAGACTCAAAAGTAATAGCATTTTTTTAAAGTACATCACAAGCAAGAAGCCTGATAAACAGCTAATGGGGCATTGGAAAATCAAGATGCTAAAGGAACACTCAAGATCAATAAGGGCATTGTGGACAAACTAAATGAATTCTTTGAACTGATCTTCATGGATGAGGATGTGAGAAAGATTAAGGATGGACAATTAAGGTGTCCTTAGCCTCTGTTTGCCAGAAGTTGGGAATGGGTGATACCTCTGATTAAGGCTGTCTAACATTTTCTAGTATAGGACCCCATTTTAATTTGCTTATAAAATTCAACACACTTTAACTATTATGGCTGAATTTTTTCCATGTTGGGCAACTGCTGAATTTTTCTGGAACATGACACCTTAAATTAATCATTTCCAAGAATTAGATTAGTGGATAATAAAACATTACCAATCTTTAGAGGGAAAGAATCTTACAGATATTTTGCTGAGAAATTGTAGTGTCCACAAACATTGAGCAAGGATTTGACATTAGACAGGAAGCTAGCCTTTGTTTTGGGTAGGTGCCTTTTGTTTTGCCCCTGAAGAACTCCACTATCTAAATATGGCCAAGTTACTTGCCTCTGAAAATTATCATTTTGTATACATTAAGTTCTCCAAAGATTCTGTCTACACCGAGCATGCTCCATCCTCAGAGAGGAATGACCAACACTTTCCTTTGTGTTCGATCTCCCAGGTAGCAAGGGCTGTTGTGGTACGACAGACAGACATTTATTCCTGTGCTCTCAGTGACACCCCGGCTGGCACCCAAGCAGAGTGGAGAAGGAAGAAACAACATGACTTATATACAGAGCTCTCCTTACTGTTGGCACTGCATAATGGTTAGGTTCATGGGTCATGAGTCTCACTTTCTCTCATCAATAGAATGAGAAAAGGGGCAGAAGGAGGTTGGGAGAAAATGGGTCTGCAGAAGCCAGAAAGGGGCCAGTGACAGTAGCAGAGTAGAAGAATGGCAGGAACTGGGACAGAGATTAAGTAAGAGCAGAAGAGGGGGTGGGGACTGCAGAAGAGGCTGGGTGGATAGGAACAGACAGGGAAAGAACCAGTATCAAGGACATTTTAATTATAGGTGGACAGGAGCAGAGGGGAAAGAGCGATGGTTTGGTAAGAGCAGAAGGAGGATGGGAAGGACCTGGAATTGATAAAGGGGAATAAGAACATAACCCAGGCTAGAGCGCAGGTGGACAGAGATAGCCTGGGGGCACAAGATTCTATAGCCACTAGAAATCACTACAGGTTGTATGGACATCTCTTATCCAGCACCCTTGGGACCTGACCAGTCCTAAATCAGGGAATTAGCTGGACTAGAGAAGATTCACTGCCACAGACCCCAGCCACTTACTCTGCCAGCTCGAGAAGTGGGGAGAGATGGGGCGACTACCCCCAACCCCTCCCGGGCTGCCTGCTGGGTTGCTGGCTACATTGCTGCTGCCCTTGCCAGACTGCCTGCTGGGCTTTAGCAGCCCACACTGCAGAATGCTGCCAGGGGCTGGTTGTGGCCCTGGTCAGACTGCCAGGGGCTGCCGAGGGCTTGGGCTCTGGTCCCAGTTCTGCAGCACCCTGCAGATTATGGTACCACTTCCACAAGCTATCTGGGGCTCTGGTCCTGGGCTGCTGTGTGTTGTTGGGGCTGCCACCAGGCCCGGCCCCTATCCCAGTACTGCAGGCTGCTGAAAGCGCGAACTCCTGCCCTGTGGCAGCCCACAGGCTCTGGCCTCGCTTCCACAGCCTGCCTGGGGTTCGGGCCCCAGCTCTGTGCTGCCATGAGCTGTCACTGGTCTGATCCTGCACTGACGGAGGCTGCCCCAACTCAGTCCAAGTGCCTCAGGCTGTCGGGAGTGGCCGCGGGCTGCTGCCAACTCCAGCCCCACTGCTCTGGGCTTCTGGGGGCTTCTGCCAGCCTCTATCCAGTCCCGTTGCTTCAGCCCAGCCCCTCCTGTATTACCCTCCTGCAACTAGGCCACCAGGGTTCTCTGGTCAAGGAACATCTGTGGTCCTACAAGACCACGGATGTTGCTGGACCAGAGAATTCTGGTTTTGGGAGGTGCAGCCTATACCCTGTAGAACTGTAATTGAACACAGGGCTCTCTGCATTCTTCTACTGTCAGGAAACAGATGCAAAATGCTTTGACATACTGTGTATTTCAATCCTCTATTGTGGCTGGTCCACAGAGTATAAAAGCCAAATACTAGTACCCATTACCCTATTAGCTCAAGTGGTAAAAGTCTGTGTTGTGATCTGAATTTTCCTATTGACCAAATTAGGGATCAATATCGTTCCACTTGATAGAATTTTTTTTCAGAGACAGAATGAGCGTGTTTTAATTAGGGTTTAGATGTAATTTCCTGAATTAAAACAACATTAAAATTGTGAACTCAAGAAGTCAAAAGGTAGGAAATAAACTTAGAGATGCATGTGCACTTTTATTTCACCCCTCCAATATCATATCATTATTATTACTTGATCAGGACAGAGTATATTTGGTACTTAGTTGTATAGTGAACTATTATCTATACAATACTTGCTTTATTTGTTCCAGAAGTTGGAAGGTATGTAGTAAGTGAGGCAGAGGGATGCAGGAAGCAAAAGGAGTGTCTCATAATTAAGGGTATGTCTACAAAGCAAAGTTATTTTGAAATAGCAGCTGTTATTTTGAAATAACTTTACCAGTGTCTACACAGCCAAACCGCTATTTCGAAATTAAATCAAAATAGTGGAGGGCTTATTTGGAAATTGGTAAACCTCATTCCACGAGGAACAGAGCCAATTTCAAAATTGCTATTTCAAAATAAGTGCTATGTAGATGCTTATTTCGAAATAGGGGGCTCCAGCCCTTCCCAGGGTGCCCTGGTGGCCACTCTGGGCACAACCAAGAAAACTCCTCTCTCTCTCCCCCCCCCCCCGCCCCGGAGCCTTTAAAGGGGTAGAGTCTGGCCACAGTGCCTGTGCCAGCTCCAAGCCTGCCAGCCCAGAGCCAGCAGTTGCTGCACCTGACCCAGCATGAGCCAGGCATGAGCCAGGCAGCCAGTGCCAGCCAGCCCTCCAGGACCAGTCTGCCAGCTCCCAGGAGCCTGCCAGGGGCCGGAAAAGGCGGGCGCCTGCCTGGTCCACTGCGGAGATCAGGGACCTAATTCAGGTTTGGGGGGATGCCTCCAATGTCCATGATCTCCACACTAAATGGAGGAATGCAACCATCTACAGGTGGATGGCTGCCAGCCTGGCCACCAAAGGCCACATGTGAACCCAGGAGCAGGTTAGCATGAAAATAAAGGAGCTGCGGCAGGCGTATGCCAGGGCCACAGAGGACAGCTCCCAACCAGGGGCAGACCCAGACCCCTGCCCCTATTTTGATGCCATGGACTGCATCCTGTGGGCAGGATGGTCCATGCCCCCCAGGTGGTCATCGACCGTGGGGCAGAGCTTGCTGCCTTCTGCTGCTCCAGCCCCTGCTGCCTTCCCAGCTACCGCTCCTCCTCCCGCTCCTGCTTCTTCCTCCCTGCCCTCCCCACACCCCCAAGGATGCCGAGGCCCCCGCACCCGCAGTGCTGGGAGACAGTCGGGCCGGTGAGACCCCCAAACCTGAGCCCTGAGCTTCTCCTCCCCCTTCCTCCCCCTGCCAGCTCCCTCCTCCCAGGTTTCCCTCTCCCCTCCCCTCTCCCACCCTCTCTCCTCCCCTCTCCCACCTTCCTTCCCCAGTCTCACCTCAGTTTAATCCCCCCCCACCCCAGTTTTGTTCAATAAAGAGGCTTTGTTGTAATGAACACATGTGTCTTTTATTGTACAGCAGGAAGGGGGGGTAGGAGGGATAAGTGGAAGGACATGAGGGAGGAATGAGGCACAAGCCCCCAGTGGGGCACACCAGGGAGACTGTTACTGTCTGCAGAATGTGCTGCCAGGCTTGCAGCAACATGTCCAGGAGAAGCACCAGAGTGCCCAGGGGCAGCTCTGGCTCCATACTGTGGTGTCACGAGTGAGGGCAACCAGAGCACGCAGAGAAAAAACTGCTTTTTCTGTCCCTCATCGAGGTAGGCAAGCAAGCAGGGAAACCTTAGAACTGGCTTTCTGGGGAGGGGGGTCCCTTTAAGCACAGGTCTCAGATAGCCTCAGGCAGCAGCCATACAAGGTAACTCCTGACCTGATGCCCTGGCAGAACCGGGTCCAGATGGCTTTAAATGCGATTCAGTGTCCTATCAGTGTGGACGCGCTATTTCGAAATAACAAAATACTATTTCAAAATGCATTTTGTGTCTAGATGTGTTATTTCAAAATAAGCTATTTCAAAATAACTATTTCGAAATAAGGTATTTTGAAATAATGCTGTAGTGTAGATATACCCTAAGGCAGTTGAATATAGAACTTCAGTTACAGAGGTATTATGTAATACTGGGCAAGTAGGTTACTTTAACTAAATTTTTTTTATGGTCACTAATACGTGTTCCTCATTTTGTGGATGCCTAGACTAAAACCCTGGGGTCTCATTTGCAGAAGAACAGAGCATTTATAGCCACAACTGAAGTCTATAAGAAGCTATGAGCTGAGCATATAAAGTGTTAAATAATGCTGAAAAATCAATTCTTAGATACATTAAATTGGGATCCAAAATTAATGGATACCCATGACCTTAATATTTTTGCCTCGGCTCCCTTTCTGTTGAATGGGGATAATACCACCCCAATTTCAGGGTTGTTGTGAAGATAAATTCATTAATATCTGTGAAGCTTTTACATGTTATAGTGATGAGTGCCTCTGAAAAGTCTATGAAGAAATTAATAATCCTGTCTTTAGAACGAGGATTGAATAACTTGCACTACCCAAGGCCCAGAGCCACACATTGAACAATGAAGAGAGAATATAATATTACATAGCTGATCATTAACTGCATAATCCAGCCCGTGCATTGAATAAGACATGGCCTATGGAAAAACTAGTGTGCAAACATGCAATTAAGGACTTCATCATAATGCAAATATAATTAAGATTGTCCAGGCACCTGTGTACTGGGTCTTGTTTAAAATCCTTCCTGGATTCTGGGAAAGTGGCTGCTGTTTACCTTGTTTGATATTATATCGTGGTCAGGAATCTGGAAAGGATTATGTATATGAAATTTAACAACAACAAGGGCAAGAAAACAAGGCAAAGGATTTCTATGGGTGTTAAGCCTTCTCTCATCTCATAACCTTGTAAGTGACTTCACAAAAGACAAAAACCAAGAAGCACTTCAGAGCTCTCACCTCCACCTCATTGCCAGCTATTTAATGCCACAACCAAATGTCCCATGTGGATAGATTTCTGTTTTACACTTTTGTCCCTGCATTTGTTTTATTTTCAGTATTTCCCCCTAAACTTTGTGAGCTTCCAGAATTTTTATTACTTGATTTGTTCCCCCTTTTTGTCATGTTTGCCTGGCTCAGATCACTAGTCTTGAATCAGTATTGTTAGGATGCACATGCACATGACATATCAAAGAAGAAGTGTGAGACAATAAGAAAAATTTACCTGTGGGCACTTAATGTG
This sequence comes from Pelochelys cantorii, assembly GCA_032595735.1. Classification (NCBI taxonomy): domain Eukaryota; kingdom Metazoa; phylum Chordata; order Testudines; family Trionychidae; genus Pelochelys; species Pelochelys cantorii. Next base: position 75,833,313 of record CM064328.1, read on the forward strand.
TTTTTGGAAGTTACTCTGCAGGAAGAAAGCTTTCAAAGTTTCCATCTGCATGATGTTGTTTAAAACAACTCTTCTCCCATTTTCACTCAGGCCATGTCTACACTACAGAGAGGATTGAAGCAGCCACAATTGATCTTCCAGGGTTCAAATTAGTGGGTCTAGTGAAGACATGCTAATTTGAACTGAGAGGGAACTCTTGTCAATGCCAGTAGTCCTGCTTCTCTGAAGAGTAAGAGAAGTCAAAGGGAGAGTGTGTTCCCTTTGACTTCCTGTAGTGTGGATGGCACCAAAATTCAAGTTAAGATACTTCGAGTTCAGCTACACAATTAACGTAGCTGAAGTTGCATATCTTAATTCAAGCTTATCCCCTAGTGTAGACCAGGATTTCGGGATTTATGATTTGGATAGTTGCCCACACTTCAATCCAAATTCTCAACGTCATTCTAGTTGTCAACTTGTCAAGCCCTAAGGTGGGACAAAGGGCTGCAACTGAAAATAATAAAGATCCTTAAAATGGTTTGAAATGAATGTCTTAAAAAAAAGACAACATATTCTGTACTCTCAGTACGTGATTCAGAATGACCAATCTGTAAATTTTTTTTACCCCTTTCCTGCTAAATGTGTTTGTTCTATTGCATTGTCTGGCAACAATAATGAGCCAGCATTAGTGTAAAGTCAACCAGTGGATTGTTGGCCCAGATGTGAAACTATTTCTACTATTATATTTTTATTATTTTTATTTTTTCAAACTGGATTTTGCAATGCCCATTACTAGATGGAGGTGGAAAAGCTTAAAAGAAAACATTCTTCAGCTACCATAGCGGAGAAAAGGTAGACCAAGGACGCAGTAGTACTGTTTACTAATGATGGGGGGGAGGGGAAAGACAACAACAGAAAATGTGCAATTGCACAAATGCTAAATAACTTTTTTTTGTTTCAATTTTCATCAGAATGATTATTGGTCATCAGAGGTCTCACATACTGAATGCTGTGAAAATGAGGAAAGATCTGAGGCTAAAATGGGGAAAGAACAAGTTAAGTATTACTTAGACAAGATAGATGTCTTCAAAATTGTCAGAGCCAGATGAAATATACCTTAGAGTACTCAGTGAGCTGACTGAGAAGATATCTAAGCCATTAACAATCATTCTCGAAAATTCACAGAAGACAAGAGAGATTCCAGAGGACAGGAAGAGAGCAAATATAGTGCCAATTTATAAAAATGAAAGTAGGACAACATAGGGAATTATAGACTCATCAGCTTTAACTTTTGTACCTGGAAAGACAATAGAACAAATAATCAACCAATTTACAAACACCTAGAAGATAATTAATTAATAATTAACAGTCAATAAGGATTTGTCAAGAAAAATAATGTCAAACCACCCCATAATAGCTTTATCTGACATGGTAACAAGCCTTTTAATGTAATGGGTGAAGCAGTAGATGTGGTATATGTTTTCTTTAGTAAGGCTTCTGATACAGTCCTGCATAGCCTCCTCATAATCACGTTAGGGAAATTAGATGGAGCTAATATAAGGTGGATGTATAACTGGTTGGAAAACCATTCCCAGACAGTAGTTATCAGTTCTTCACAATCAACTTGGAAGGACATATCAAATGGAGACCTGCAGGGATCAGTTCTGAGTCCAGATCTGTTTAATAACTTCTTAATGATTTAGATAATGGCATTAAGAGTTTAAAGTTTTGGATGAAGATGGGAGGTTTTGCAAGTGCTTTAGAGGACAGGATTAAAATTCAAAATGATCTGGACAAACTGGAGAAATGGTTTAAAATAATTAGGATGAAATTCAATAAGAACTAATGCAAAGTACTCCACTTAGGAAGAAGTACTGAGGAAAGGAATCTGGGGCTCATAGTGGATTAAAAGCTAAATATGAAGCAGGAGTGCAATGCCAATCAAACATCATTTTGGGATGCATCAGCAAGAGTCTTGTAAGCAAGACATGAGAAGTAATTTTTCCACTTTGCTCTACACAGTAAAATCTCACTTAAGGTACAGTGTCCAGGCCTTACTTTTCGGGAATGATGTAGACAATTTAGAGAAAGTCCAGAAGAGAGCATGACAAATGATTAAATGTCTAGAAAACATGACCTATAAATATAGATTGGAAACATTTGTGTTTGTTTAGTCTCAAGGGGTGTGTATAGACTACATGGCTCCGTCGACAGAGCCATGTAGATGAGTGTACTTGGCAAAGGGAAATGAAACTGCCTCGTATAAATCCATATACTGAAACTCTCAATATTGCATTTTTGTATTAAGCTACAGTGTAATATAGAAATTCAACTCAAATTGAAGATCCACATTATCACAGGTTTCCCTCCCTACATATTGACACATATCCAAACAATGAATAGTTTTGTTGGTCAATTCTTAATTCCTTTAATATGTTATCTGTTGATATTGTGTAGTGCAATTTTTTAAAATCACAATGCAATGTGGTATAAAGGAGGCATAAAGGATCTGATGACAAAGGGATCTGGGGTCGGCTGATCCCCATCTAGACTACTGCGCTGTGCTGACAATCAGCTGATCGGCACAGCGCGGTGGCCATTTTGAAGTAAATGAAGTGGCGATTATTTAAATCGATGCTTCATTTCCCTTTGCCGAGTACACTCATCTAACAATCAAACTACAATATTTCACTAATAATATTATTCACTTCAAACAATCTGATAAACTGAATTCAGACAGTATTAATCAACATCATTAAACTCCAATCATGTAAGAGGCATCACTGTTTCCATAGTAACTGTGGTTTGTAACCTATCCTTTAAATCAGCTTCTGTGCCTAATGACTGTAAGGCTATGTCTACACTACAGGGTTTTTGCGCAAAACCTCATGGAGTGTACACACTTCAAGCATGTTTTTGAGCAAGAAAATTTACAGTAAAACGGCAGAACAGACGGTGTTTTGTGGAGTAGGTATACCTCTTTCTATGAGGAATAACTCCTTTATGCTCAAGAGTTGGTGTGCAAAAAGGTGTGTGTGGATGCTCAACAGGGGTTTCTTGCGCAAAAAGAGCAGAAAAAGCACAGCATTCTGTGAATGGCAATCAGAACTTTCTTGCACAAGAGCGTCCATGCAGTGTGGATGCTTTCTTGTGCAAAAGCACATCACTTTTGCAATGTGCTTTTGAGGTGTGGACATGCTTTTGCGCAAGAAGTTTTTGCGGAAGATCTCTTTCGCAAAAAGCTTCTTGCTCAAAAACCCTGCAGTGTAGACAAAGCCTAAGATAAGTAACATGATGCCAATATTTAAAAAAGGACTCTAGAGGTGATCCTGGCAATTACAGATCAGTAAGTCTAACATCAGTACTGGGCAAATTAGTTGAAACTATAGTAAAGAATAAAATTGTCAGATTTATAGATAAACATAAGTTGTTGGGGAAAAGTCAACATGATTTCTGTAAAGGGAAATCATGCTTTACTAATCTACTAGAATTGTTTGAGGGAGTCAGCAAACATGTGGACAAGGGGGATCAAGTGGATATAGTGTACTTAGTTTTCCAGAAAGCCTTTGACAATGTCCCTCACCAAAGATTCTTAAGTAAAATAAGTTGTCATGGAATAAGAGGGAAGATCCTCTCATCGATTGATAACTGGTTAAAAGACAGGAATCAAAGGGTTGGAATAAATGGTAAGTTTTCAGAATGGAGAGAGGTAACTAGTGGTTTCCCTGAAGGGTCCATACTGGGACCAATCCTATTCAGTCCTTTTATAAATGATCTGGAAAAAGGGTAAACAGTGAGGTGGAAAAATATGAAGATGATACCAAATTGCTCAAGATTGTTAAGACCAAAGCAGACTGTGAAGAGCTTCTAAAATATCTCACAAAACTAAGTGATTGGGCAACAAAATGGCAAATGAAATTTAATGTTGATAAATGTAAAGTAATGCACATTGGAAAAAATAATCCTCACAACCAGTATATGGGATACTGGGCTAGATATCCCAGTATATGGGATACTGGGCTAGATGGACCTTTGGTCTGACCCAGTACGGCCATTCTTATGTTCTTATGTTCTTAATATGATGGGGACTAATTTAGTTATAACTACTCAACAGAGAGATCTTGGAGTCATTATAGTTCTCTGAAAACATCCACTGAATATGCAGCAGTAGTAAAAAAGTGAACAGAATGATAGAAATCATTAAAAAAAGAGATAAAGAATAAGACAGAGAACTTCTTATTGCCTCTATATGAAATCGTGGTACACCCACATCTTGAATACTGCATACAAATGTGGTCACCTCATCTCAAAAAAGATATATTGGCACTGGAAAAGGTTCAGAAAATGGCAACAAAATGATTAGGGGTTTGGAACAGGTCCCATATGAAGAGAGATTAAAAAGTCTGAACTTTTCATTTTAGAAAAGTGGAGACTAAGGGGGGATATGATAGAGGTCTATAAAATCATTGCTGTAGAGAAAAAGTGAGTAAGGAAAAGCTATTTACTTGTTCCTATAACATAAGAACTAGGGGTCACCAAATGAAATTAATAGGTAGCCGGTTAATAAACAAAAGGAAGTTTTTCTTCACACAGTACATAGTCAGCCTGTGGAACTCCACAGGAGGTTGTGAAGACTAGGACAGTAATAGGGTTCAAAAAAGAACTAGATTAATTCATAGTGGTTAGGTCCATCAATGGCTATTAGCCAGGATGGGAGGGAATGTGTCCCTAGCCTCTGTCAGAAGCTGGAAATGGGTAACAGGAGAGAGATTACTTGATGATTCCCTGTTCTGTTCACTCTGTCTGGGGCATCTGGCATTGGCCACTGTCAGAACACAGGATACTGGGCTAGATGGACCTTTGGTCTAACCCATTATGACTATTAAAAAACAAAAACAAAAAACAACAGACAAATTTAACCAACTCCATCATTACATTGAAAGAGATCAACACAATGGGCCCAATCCCACAGGTCATCCATTTGCCGAAGTCTTGTATATAACAGAAATGACATTTATGAAATGCAGATGCAATTGCCCCCCTGTTTTTATTGTGCAGGGTGTGGTAACATGTCAAGATACATGGAGTTAGCCCAAATATTGCATCATGATAATGTCTCAATTTAGTTCTTTTCTTGGAGGTCTATTACTTACCAGGGCCCAGGATAGAGTTTGTATTTCACACACTCAAGATTGCTTTCTGAGGCTACATCTACACTGCAGGTTTTTTGCAGAAGAGGAAATGCAAATGGACTACTCATTTGCATATCTTTCACTCTCATTTGCATATCTTCTTCCAATCCTTTTTGCAGAAGTGGTTTTTGCGATAAAAAGCCCTGTGTAGATGGGGCCATTTGTCGGAAAAAAAAAACCTTTTGTGCAAGAGCCTGTAAACCTCATTTTTTGAGGAATAAGGGATCTTGCACAAAAGGGTTTTTTTCTGACAAATGGCCCATCTACACAGGGCTTTTTACTGCAAAAACCTCTTCCACAAAAAAGGATCAGAAGAAGATATGCAAATGAGAGCACAAGATATGCAAATAAGTGCTCCATTTGCATTTCCTTTTCCTCCAAAAACCCACAGTGTAGACATAGCCTGATTTCTACCTTTTTCTGAATGGATTGATTTCACACAAACCAAAGGGTACATCTACACAGCAATGGTATGTTGGAATAACTGACGTTATTCCGAAATAACATTGTCCGTATCTTCAATAAAAGCAGTTATTTCATCATAATATCAAAACAATGTGAAGCTGGAGAACTTCTTACTCCAACTCCTGTAATCCTCATTTTACAAGAAGTAAGAGAAGTCAGAGGAAGAGTGCTCTAACTCGAACTTCCTGCTGTGTCGTCAGCGGCAAAAGCCAAAATAAGCTATTTGGACTTCAGCTATGCAATTGACGTAGCTCAAGTTGAGTAGCTTATTTTAGCTTTAGCCCTTCTGTGTAGACATGCCAAAACTGACACAATTCTGATTTGCCTTCTCATTTAATCTTCTGTATGCTTTATCCTTATAATACATTTCATTTAAAAATGCTTCTTTGTTGCTTCACTTCATTTAGTTGGCATAATAGAAATCAAAGTTCTATTTAGTGTGTGTTACAATGGTGAAACTGCTCTCAGCTTTATAATAAAACCTGAGGTATTTATTATATAGTGGTAGTTTTTTGTGCTACTGGAACATGCACTAAAAATGTCAATGGTTTAATATATTAGAATCTAATATCATCAGCGCTTTATTACTTGCCATCTACAAATACTTTCAATGCTTATTACCAAAACTTCAGTTAGCATGGTTTGGAAGGTACATTAAAAATATAAAAACAGATTAGCTTGCATGGATGGATTTTATCTTCATGTGGTTCTCCCCCCAACACCACATTTTAGGGTGCTACTTTCAAAAAAAGGAAAGCTTCAAATATTTTGTATTTATGATAGTATTTATATTTAAGTCCTAATTATTCCTCACTCTAAATGGAAATGCAGAATATGTTAAGTAATGCTACTTCTTTAAAAAAAAAGTCACCTAAGCACTTATCCATGTCAGTCAAGTGCATGATAATTAATTAATGTTGCCAATGTCTATGTGATTCAGGAAAGTATTATTTGTTTTACAGACAGGGAAACAGAGATAGTGCTCTGAAGTGACTTACTCCAAGTCATTCAGCTTTTCATTGCAGAATTTGGACTATAACTATGGAGTGGCTGGGTCAAAGTCCTCAAATTACTGCTAGTTATTACTGTGCCTGAAACGTGAAACTGCTAATAGACAGTAAGGGCAATTAAATTATTTCAGTGTGATGTAAGTAATAGTTGGTACTGCCAGACTCCATAGGAGGATGTGTTTTGTCTATTCTTCCCCATCAAGATAATGAATGTTTATACAGTTCCTTAATTATCAATGGGTCTTTACAGAAAAAAGACTATACAATGTGTTTGTATGAATATTTTTTTTTACAAGACAGGTGATTGTATCCCTATGCTTTTATTCATCATACTGTAGCCTCCCTCCACCTTTCACTGGCCCAGTATGAGGCTGTTCAAGCCTGCCTTAACACTTTTTACACAGTTTTGGGAGCCTGAGTCTGAGGGTCCTTTTGTGTGCTTTGTATGGTGTGTCAGTATGTGTTCACCTCAGACCAGAACCACTCAGACAAACCACCAGGAACAGGCTTTATTCTGCAAAAACACATAGAACAGGATTACTGTTCAGCAGCCTTCTCTCTGCTTGGCTGCTAAGCACTCCCAGCTGGGGGGTAGAGGGTATATCCTGGTAGGAATCAGGAAGTTCTTACAACATGTCACAGTTTATGGCCCACAACTTGTAGTTCCCACAGCTGCTGTTGAAATACACCGAGCCTTGGGCTACACCCTTCCTCCACATATTGAAAGACTCAGGAGTGGCCCTAGATGAGCTGCCAGCAACTGGTGCACTAGGCGAAACGCATGATTGGCGCGCGATTGGTGCCCCCGCCTCCAAAGCCCTCAATGGCCGTTTTTCTTGGTGCCCTAGGCGACCGCTTAGGTCACCTGTATTGACAGGCCACCACTGGAAAGACTCACCTCATCCCTTTCCCTAGACAAAAATTCAGGCTGAGTATCACATCCACCCGCCTTTTTGCAAATGTTTCTGAGAGCTTCCTGCTGCAGGTTGTACACAGCAGAACTGGCCAAGCCCCCAGCCTCTGCTTCTTTTTCATCAGGCAGCCCTCTGTTCCAAAGTGAGCCAGACAGATGCCCTTTGCTGTCCTGCTGAGCTTCGAAATGTTGGTGGACTCTGGGAACCTGGCCAATATCACTCTATCTATCCGTCTACAATTCAATTAGATTTGTACAGCCTCTCCTTAGTTTCATTTGTCTCCTCCATTGTCCTCATGGTCTGGTAAGGCTCCTCCAGGTCAGACTTCTAAGGGTCTAGATCAAAATGGTCTGGAGCTCGTGACTCAATACAAAGTAGCCCTGACACCCTTTCATTTCGCTGCCCATTCCCCATGCCCCAGGCATCCCTTGTGTATGTCATCTGTCTAGTGGTTTTCTTTCCGCCATAGCATCCTGGTCTATCTACAGAGCCCCCACTATGTTCCTTTCCTGCCACTGCCTCCAATGGGAAGTTTCACTCTGTGGCGGCGCGTCGGGGTCCCCCGACGCCTGCACCCCCGTAATGGCACGGACAGACTCCACCAGCCAGTAGAATAGAGGGGGTTTATTGCTTCTCCAGGATACAGCACAGCACAGATGTCATCTGGTTACAGGAACCGGGCCTAGGATGCCTCAGCCCCCCTTGAGATGGGGAGAGTGGGCCCCTAAATTCCAGCCCCTTTCCCTAGGCTGTCTCCTCCATGATCCCAGACAGAAACTAACTCTTCCTTCCAGCCCTGCCCCCAGCCAGGGCTGGCCTTGCCCCCTTCCTTTCCATTGTTCCGCTCCATGGGAGATACCTGTCTGACGAGTTTCGAAGCCCCCTTGCATAATGACTCATCCCCTGCCCTGCTGGGCCGTGCTGCAGACAGCAGCCAGTGGAGGTCACTGACAACCCACTGCCCAGCATAGCAACCAGCAAGGTACCCACACTACGTCACACACTCAAGTCCTGGCTTGGCTTTTCCACTTATGACTCCACTGATAGGTATAAATATGCATGGTACAATTCATCTACTGTGTATCACCCATTCACCTCCTGATTTTATTTATACAGGATAGATAGGCAAGTCCCCTTGTCTTCAGATCATGATATAGGGAATCGGTTCCCATCTGTCTCTCAGTTTCTGTCTCCTTTCTTCTGCCTGGCTACTAGCACCCTGTCTTCAGGAGTCAGTGGGGCTTCTCGTGTCTGGAGATCACAGTAATGTTTGGAAGCTTCAGGTTCCTTTCTTGCCTGATGATATTCTCTCTCTCTAGGCATTCCCTTAGCCAGGAGACATATTACTCCACATCTACCCCTTCATCACAATAAGTTTTGATCATCCATTATTCAGGTGTATATTACATCACATTGTTATCATTTAGCTCATTTTAGTAAGACTTGCTACAGGATTAATATATATGGATGGCTGAACACTACCTGGCATGTTGTTAGTTTCCTCTTTTAAAAGGCTGAAAGGAGCAAAATCAGAAACAGTTCTAATGGGCAGTTCAGATTTGGGGAATGCATTACTTAAGGCATATTTTCTATTTGTTAGGGGAGTCCAAAGAAGTTATCATTATTTCTTCTTTTGGCCTTTTTTCAGTTCTTTTTTCCAGTGATATAGATTGGAGCTCATATGGATGCTAGCTGCCAGTAAATCTTTATGGTTATGCTTAGAAGTGAAGCTCAAAAGATAGCACACTTTATACAAGTCTTTAAAGATTGTATAATGATTTCTTCTATTATAATTATCTTTACAAATTATAGCTAAGAAAACTCCTATCAATTAATCTCAAGAATTTTTAGATTAAAAAATAGCACTATTTATAATTACTGCTGTGTCATATTTAAGCAACCTGTTTATCCCCGTTAGTGGAAAATAGAGGCTAACTAAATCAGCTATTTATAATCAGAATTTTATTAGAGATTTGCTTTATATTGTCTTACAAGAAAACAAGGTGTTAATGGCCTCTTGCTCTTGTATGCATTAGTGTTGTCTTTAAATCTATTTGCCATGGTAGGCTGGCTCATTATGCTCTGCCCCCACCAAGCTCCATATACAGAGAGGTTCCTCCACACATGGACATCCACCCTCTGCTATGAAAGTGATACCATGCTGTCTTTTACATGATGCTCCCCAATGCCTCTCCAGTCTATGCAGGTTTGCATATGAATTGAAGGTCTCTGTTTGGGGAGGATAAGAGAATGAATGAATTATTGTGGGACCGCACCAAATCCAAATGGATAGAGTAATGGAGATTCTGGAGTTGACACTGTGGACTTTTACTATACTATAGAAGGAAACATAGAAAAATGATATCTAATCTATGGTATTTATATTTAACCCATCATCATATTTTCTAGGCACTAAATAGCATCATGTAGATTTGCCAAATACATCCACAGAGGCTATTATGAGAATTGATACTCTTTGCCTTTTAATAGTATCAAGAAGATTTTGCACTAATCTGTGTGGATGTCCACCTTTGTTTTACCTTTTCCCTTCTGGTAGCTTGTGCCACAATGAAGCATCCTTAACTGAGTACTCTTTATCCATCACTCGTGAATTCTATTGTAGGTTTTGTTGTTGAGATATCATGACCTTCACATCTAAGCTATGAAGTCTTATTTATTCTTTCTGTATAACATTCCTAAGATACAGACTTCTCTATCTATCCACACAGCTAAAACTCTTCTCCAAATTCTTAAAATTTCATGTTTCAATGATTACATTATCCTTCTCTCTTGCCTTGACAAATATAATTTTGTCTTGCTCATATATATTTAAAATGATACTATTGAGATTATTTTCCTACTCCATCTCTTTGAGTTTATCGTGCCTATCTTTACTTCCCTTCACTGGCTACTCCATATCAAGCATAAGCTATTTGTCTTCTCATTCCAGGCCCATCATGGCCTATCCCCAACCTAACTATCATCTCCCACTCAGTATTGTAAGGTCCACTCCCAGATCAGATTGGCCCATAATGCTTGTCTCCTTCGCCCATTTATAAACTTTTTCACCTAGGCACTATCATGCTGTTTTTCATGGATAGTAGATGATAACTTAGCCTATCTTGAAAACCAGCCTTAATACTCTCATTTGCAGTGATCTGTATAAAAAAAAGTTAGACAGCACCAAGGCTGTTGCTGTTTGAGATGACTGTCTATCATGCTGACTGAGAGTGTGTCCTTGTATTCCCCCTTCTGTGTATGTGTCTGTCTCCTTTTATATTTAGATTGTAAGAGTCTTGTAGCCAAAGCTGTGGGCTTTTTTCTGTATCTGTACATTACCTGCCACGATGGGGTCCTGATCCATGGACAGCGCTCCTAGGCACTACAATAATATAAATAATAATAAAAAAGAGTAAATACTCTGATGGGTTACATAAAATGGATAGCTGTGTAAGCAGGGTCTGAATGAACTCTCCACTGACACTAGTTGGAGATGTGAAGAGACTTCAGGAGCAAATTGTATTTACATTAACACACTTAATTTGTGTAAGTATCTAGTAGACAGGAGCTGTGTAGGGTTACAAATCACTTTAGTACTGAATGCAGAAGTAGTGAAATGCTGTCATCAGTCAGTCCTGTCATCTGAAGAAGTGGGTTGTGCCCATGAAAGCTCATGATATCATCTACATGTTTTGTAAGTCTTTAAGGTGCTACTAGACTATTTGTTGTTTTTTAAGTTTTTCCTGTTATTAATGCTGTTATCTTCATTATATAATTAAAGGGGAGCAGAACTGTGCTGAGCCTGTTCTGAGTGAGGTCACCTCATCTGAAAGGAACTTGATAAGCCAAGTGCTTGAATGCCCATGGAAGTAAGGGGGGGAGGGCATATGTCCTACCCAGGAGAAGTGGACTTTCCCTAAGAGTCCTTGGTCTGATTTAATCTTTTCCTCTCCACTGTTCAAAGATAGAGTAAAATAGATTTCATTTGGAGCCTTTTGTTATATTAAGTACTCAATAGGAGCTGAAATCACTTGTGGCAGGGCAGTGCTTCTGCCCAGCTGTCTGAGAGCTTAAAAATCACAAAGAGATTGACCTACAGAGATCAGAACAGAGAGGCAGGTGGCAGGAGTAGATGATGAAAGTTGTGAGGGAGCAGTGACAGGGCAGCAAGGGACCATGGCTGGCAGGTAGCCACCGGAGAGGAACCTCACTTGGCAGGTTAGACAGCCATCATAAGTACTCAGATGGTGAAACAAACAAGTTGCTTTCTTCCTCCGGTGGGAAGTGAACTCATACAGATGCACTGCTGAACTGTGGGTTCTCACTGACCAAAGACAAGCACTGGGAGTTAAGTGTGGTGAGGGAGGAGAGGGGGGCATCTTTGGTTGCAAAACTCAAGAACATGAGATAGAGGACTCTGCCCCACGCATTATGGGGTGGATGTCCTGCTCACATCTCTATGTTTATGAAGCCTGAGCATGGCATTTTCCCTAATTAAATGCGGGTGATTTCTTTATTTTCATTAAAAGGTTTTTTCTACACTCATACTTTGAGTGTGGGTGAGTATTGCCTTTCAGAGATGCCAGGAAGGGGTTCAAGTTGTTTCTCTGTTATGTTGTTGAAAAGGAACACCTAGGGTACTTCTAGACTACAGGCTTTTGTCGACAGAAGTTTTGTCAACAGATACTGTCGACAAAGCTTCTGTCGACAAAGAGCGTCTAGGCTACATCCAGTTCTGTCGACAAAGCAAGATGCATTGTCGACATGACAGTGTAGACGCAAAGGACACTGTAGATGCAATAATGCCTTCTGTCAACAGAACTCTGTCGACAAAAGGCATTATTCCTCGTAGAATGAGGTTTACAGCCGTCGACAAAACTGCTGAGTTCTGTCAACGTTATGTTGACAGAACTCAGCAGCAGTGTAGACGCAGGTATAGTTTTGTTGACAAAAGTCCACTTCTGTCGACAAAACCCTGTAGTTTAGACACACCCCTAGATATGGATTCTGCCCCAGGTTTCTGCAGAACCAGGAACAGAAAGATTACAGTCAGATAACCACAGAAGGGCAGCTATGCTGTGTATAGAGAGACTGTCTCTAATAATAAACAAGTCTGAATCAAGTAGGCCCTACACCAATTGGAGTCTTCGTGTTATTTCTACCTTTAGCCCAAATATAGTGAATTGCAGTAATCCAGTCTGTAGCTGATGACTGTGTTCAGGTCTTTATCTGAGAGAAAGCAGCACAGTCTCCTAGCAAACAAAGGTGTACAAATTTGTTTTTCACCATCATTGCTACCTGGGAATATAAAGCCACAGCAGAGACCCCAGATGAACCCCCTAGTCTTTCTATCACATTGACTGACCTCACATGCTCCTGAGGTAAGGGCACATCAGACTCTAGATTAGTTCCTTGAAACTCTTCTCCTTTTCTAGCAATATTAGCTTGGTGTTACCCAAGTTTAATTTCAACAATCATTTCAAGCACTGACTTTTTTGAAGGCACTGTAACATCATGTTGACAGTACCAGCTAAGTCTGCTGAAGAGCAAATCCATAAAGGGAATTATGATGGAAAAACAAAAATCTTATATAATAGTGTTGTGTCCTAGGTAGATTTAGAGCTATTGCTGCTTACTTTTAAAGACAAAATTAACTCTTCTACCTTTTATTCTTTTCAGTACTGCAGAGCCAATACAGCTCTAGGTGCGTGATGAGATGGTTCCTAGTCTGGTTCACCTGTTGTCAACAGAAATGTTGCCTAAGTGCTGGTAGCAGAATATGTATTTTAAATTATTATGCATGAGCAAAGAAAGAGGGAGAAAGAAAATCCCAGTTTGAGTTTGTGTAATAGTGGTTCATTAAAAAAAACCCTCTGTAAAATAGGTACATTTGATAGGGAAGTTATTGAGAGAAAATATTAATATCATTATTTAACTTTTATGAAGTAACTCATGAGTATAAACCACATTTTGACTGACTCAATTTTTGATAGTAATATACAAATTGGGCCTGATTATGAATTCCTTTGGTATCAGAAGCTCCCACTGACTTTAGAGAAGGGTCTAGGTATGCAAGCAATACAGTTGCTTGCATACCTAGACCCTTCTCTAAAGTTAGTTTACAGGATAGCTCTTAAAACACACTCTGATATTAAATGTCTAGAATAGGGTGATGTAAGGAGAGTTCGTGGAGTTTCAGCATTGTTACTCTTGCTTTAATGAGTTTAATTCAGGCTCCTAAAATTACTTATATAGAGATTTTTTTCTTAGTGGATGAATATGTTTAATGTTTAAAACAAAACCTAATGAAATGAAAAATATAAGTTAAAAGTGGCTCTTGAGTATCTTCAGTTGTACTTGAAGCCTCAGCTATTCAAGCCCAAGAGATCTGTGGTAAGCCAGCAATTTGAAGGCATTGAACACATACAAGACATAACTGATTAGAAAAAACTAGTAAAATAAAGAATTCTACTTATATTGAATCCCTGTGTGGCACGTTTATTTTAACTGACTTTAATATTGCTCAGTTTAATACTTTTTTTATTAATTCCTCATGAGTCAGAGAACCAAAGGTCTCAAATCTAGCCTTACAGGATATGGAAATATCATGCTTTATTCCTTAATAACTCTACTTGTTTAGATATGTAGGTGATAGCACATTTTCTTCCCTGAAGATATGTGTATTTTCTAAATCACTTATTATTTGTTTTTAAAGTGCAATGGTGGGCCAGATCTCAGCTAAGTTGTAAATTGACATAGCTCTGTAGATTTCAGATAGGTCAACTGAGGTCTGGCTTAATGTTTTCATGACTTTTGAGGCAAACTTTCTTAAATTTCACACGTGTGCCAATGTTATTAAAGAAGGATGAATGAAACTAACTTGGGAAACTCCTCCTTCTATGCCCCCACTCTTTATACTGACTTAGGTATAACTGAACAAGATCATTATTCCACAAATGTATCATAGATTTTTAGTTTCCTTCCCAAAGTTCATATTCTGGAGCAATGAGTCACAGCACATTTTCTTTTCTAATAATGCTACAGTTTGTTTTCACATTACTGCAGGTTGAGCTCCAAGGAGATTTTAAGAGGGAAGTATTAAAGCTGAAAAGTTGTTAGCAGATAAGCTATTAAACTCCAACACATTCATTCTTGCCATCTCAGTGAGTAGTTAACATGAGGTCACTGGACATTAATGAGATATTTTGGAGACTTATAAAAGTTATTATATTTATGCAAGGTCTCAACTTTAGAATAAGAGACACATGTCATTACAGATTTGTGTGTTGTATGTTATTTTTACATCAAGTGATGCAGTAATCTTGGATTTTCCATCTCTCGTGATAATTAATTGACGGATGTGATAAAGTACTGCCCTAAAATTTGTATGTGTGTGTAGGGTAGAAGGGAGCCCCAAAGGAAAAAAATATTATATGCTCTACAGAATTTTATGCTTGATGGTTCAGCTAATCTCTTTAATATGATTGATCATAAATAATTACTTGAAGAACAAACAGAATGTCTCTTTCTTCCATGCAACACAGTGATAATCTTGGCCACAGTTCCACATGGAAAAAATGGTCCTAATCATTCACATTATTGAACAACTTCTCAATTAGCATTGATTATTACTGAATTATTAACCACTTAGCTATGGACAGCTCTTTTAGTAAACCATTAATTTTGAATGAAGTTTTACAATGGGTCATCTCATGATCAGATAACATAAGAATATTTGTAATATTTCTAAAATGGCTTCCAACCTCAGCTAAGTCATTGGCTGCAGATTGAAAAATTTAATCATGTTTAATGGTAAGAACTGTATAAAGTATGGGCGAGATATAGCTTTGACACTTTCATTAATTGAAGGTTGCCATAACAACTGAAGGTCTGTACTGAAAGCCCCTTAGTTACATAGAAACTAGCTGTCCTCTATCACCTTTATACTCATTTTTAACACTTGCACATGCATAGCGTACTTAAGCAAGAATGATTTACATTAAGACTACATGGAGGCATAAATGGAAATACTAGGAAGTGTCTGCATTCTTCTCTATAGGATCATGGCATTTTTAGGAGCAGACAGATGATGCCTCAGTAATAAACTGACTTTCATAAAGATCCAGACACATCTTTTGAATATGTGAATATATGAATTTGCAAAATTAATATTAATGATAGTAACTTTTTTGACATTGTGTCAGAGGTAGAGTAGTGAACAAGGTTTAGGGCTTGCTACTTTTTTTTACTTTCAACATTGTTCTTGTACTACAGAGTTGTTTTTGCTTTGAGACCATGGCTGATCTGCTGTATGTGTCACTGAGTATAAGTGTAAAATTGCCAATTTTCATGAGAAACATATTTCTTTGCAAAAATTTATGAGGACGCTACTTTGCTCAAAACAAATTAAACTCAATATAAAAAGTAAGAATAGTTTACTTCAGTGGTAATACTCGTATCATGCAGGGAAAGGATGAAGTTTGCATTGATCAATTATTAAACTATGAATTATTGTTTAAGAAAACAAAATTAGGAAAGAAAACCAGATTCATAGCAAAGGTTAGACCTGTTGTGTTGCATTTTGGTGCGGATGGAGTAAATATTACTAATTTGCTGATCATTGCTAAATATTACTAATAATTTTCTTTCTGTTATTTAAAGAACTGTGTTCATTTCATCTACTCTTTATATTTATTTTATCTTTTCCAGTTGTATCATGCCTTCTTTCCTGCTGCCCTCTCCCATCTATAAAGTATATCCTATTTTCAGATCTTGTCTTTCAGTTCAAAGGAATATGTTACCCCATCCCTCAAGTTTAATAATCCTCATCAGTTCTTAGCTGTTACATATTTGACAACAACTTCATGTTTATAGAAAGAAACTTTTAGTAGCCTGTTATATAACTGCTGTTCTTTGAAATGCATCCATTCCACTTCAGGTGACCATATGTGGAGAATTATTGGAGCTCATAATTCACCCACTCTCCTGGCTGAGACAATTGTGAACAAAAAGGCTATCATTATATATTGATGGAAGTGAATAGTTAGCCATTGTTTTCAAAAAAGGAGACCCATTAGAATTAATACTATTTTTATGTCTCAAAGTTGAATAGAATCCTATACTTGAAGATATAATCAGTCCCTTCAGAAACCTGTCATAGGCTTGGAGAAAAGTGAGCAATTATCATTTGGGTGTGGAAATATGAGAGAGCCACTAGATGAACCTTGATGGAAGTAATGGCAAGACCTTGTAGTTTGAGCTATAATAAATATTCCAATGCATGTGGCATTGAAGCCAGGACTGAAGCAATGCCCTTTTTTGGGGACTGAATGGAGAATCTCTGCCACTTTGTCATTTAAGTAAACTGAATAGAAGGATTTGGTTGGTTGGTTGGTTTACTATTTAAAAGTTTCTCTTGAACACCCTTGAAGAAATCGCCTCAGGACTTAGCTATGGAGCATCCAGGCTATCTGATGGAGAGGCTTCAGGTTCAGTTGAATGGGGTGGAGGTGACCGTGGTCATGAGAGATCATGTCTGTGACTGGGGTAGTGGTAATGGAGATGTGTATGTGAGTAGCAGTGTGGAAAAACAGTATTGCCAAGGCCATAATGGAGCTATCGATATAATTTGTGCATGGTTCTGCCTGATTTTCAAAGTTTTGGGTAGGAGTGGAAGTGTAGGTAATGTCTGCAGGAGCTGGTCTGTCCAGAACAGCAGGAATGTGCCCTGGGTGTGACCTGCTGACGAACAAAACTGATGACACTTCCCGTTGTCTTCTTCTGAAAACTGTAACTATGTTTTTTGTATAGCCACATTAGAAGGTGGGTAGCCATATTGGAAGGCCTAAAGCCCTCCTCTGCAGCCAGAATGAAGAGCAGCAGCCATTAGCTGAAAAGCTTGGATTCATGTACTCACATCTAAATTGCATTAAAATAGTGTCACACCAGGCTGGTAAGAAAGAGATCCTGTCCTAATGGCATCCACTGTCACCAGATAAAGAAACACATCACAAGATGGCTAAAGAACAGGAATTGCTAACAGGGAGTTTGGAGAGGGAGTTTAGAGGGGGAGGTTAGAGGGCACTAGTGACTTCTGGCCTTCTTTAAAACATAACTCTTATCGTAATCTATATTCCAGAGGTTTAAAAAGAATCCCAGTTTATACTTAAACTTGTTCATTAGAAAAATGGAGACAGAAGCCCAGCAGCAGAGTGGGGGCTATCCTGTTTATTGCGTCGAGTGTAACATGTATGATTACCTGCCCTGTGGGCGGGTGGCGTATGTGTGCACCCGTTGCAAGGAGCTCCTGACCCTCAGAGACCGAGTTCGGGCTTTGGAGGCCAGGGTGGCTGAACTGGAGGAGCTAAGGGAGGTAGAGAGATTTGTGGATGAGACTTTCTGGGACACTGTAGTACTGTCCCACCTCCAGTCTGAGAGCCCCAGTGCTCTTAAGGAGGATGAAAGTCTCAAGGGAACAGAGCATTCAATGGGAGCAGAGGGAAACCATCCCGTAGTTGGGACCCTCCTCCCAGAGGATGTTGCGGTATCCTCTCGCACTGAGGATACCTCTGAGGGGGAGGGAAAGCCAGTTCGGAAGAGGCAGGTGTTAGTAGTGGGTGATTCGATCGTTAGAAACATAGATAGTTGGGTTTGTGATGACCGGGAGAACCGTATGGTCACTTGCCTGCCTGGTGCGAAGGTTGCGGATCTCTCGAGGCATCTAGATAGACTTATGTGTAGTGCTGGGGAGGAGCCGGTGGTCGTGGTACATGTAGGTACCAATGACGTAGGGAAGGGTAGGAGAGATGTCCTGGAGGCCAAATTTAGGCTGCTAGGAAAGAGACTGAAATCCAGGACCTCTATGGTGGCGTTCTCGGAAATGCTTCCGGTTCCACGCGCAGGGCCGGGTAGGCAGGCAGAGATTCAGAATCTCAATGCGTGGATGAGACGATGGTGTAGGGAAGAGGGGTTTGGATTTATTAGGAACTGGGGACACTTTTGGGAGAGGGGGAGCCTATACAGGAAGGATGGGCTCCACCTAAACCAGGGTGGAACCAGACTGCTGGCACTAAACATTAAAAAGGCCGTAGAGCAGTTTTTAAACTGAGAGATGGGGGAAAGCCGATTGGTGTGGAGATGCACGTAAATCGGAGGGAGACTACTCTTAGAGGAGAATCCATTGATAGAGATTCTCTAAGCTGTAGTCAGAAAGAGAGGAGGGGAGAGGGCAAACCATGGGCCAGAGCAGACAAACAACCGTGTACAAAGGAATCCAATGCATCAGGGAAGGGCAGACAAATAAGCAGTGGCAAATTTTTAAAGTGCTTCTACACAAATGCTAGGAGTCTGACTAATAAGATGGGTGAACTAGAGTACCTAGTATTAAATGAGGAGGTTGACATAATAGGCATCACTGAAACCTGGTGGAATGAGGAAAATCTGTGGGACACAATCATACCGGGATATAAAATATATCGAAAGGATAGAGCAGGCCGGGTGGGTGGCGGAGTGGCACTGTATGTGAAAGATAATGTAGAATCAAATGAAATAAAAATATTAAATGAATCAACATGTTCAATAGAATCGCTATGGATAGTAATTCCATGCTCCAAAAATAAGAAATTAGCAGTAGGGATATATTACCGACCACCTGACCAGGACAGGGATACTGACATTGAAATGCTGAGGGAGATTAGAGAGGCTACCAAAACAAAGAACTCTATAATAATGGGGGATTTTAATTACCCCCATATTGACTGGATACATGTCACCTCAGGAAGAGAAGCGGAGATAAAATTTCTCAATGGCTTAAATGACTGCTTCTTGGAGCAGCTAGTGCAGGAACCCACAAGGGGAGAGGCAATTCTCGATTTAGTCCTGAGTGGAGCGCAGGAACAGGTCCAGGAAATAACCGTTACAGGACCGCTTGGGAATAGTGACCATAATATAATAACATTCAACATTCCTGTGGTGGGAAGAACACCTCAGCAGACCAGCACCCTGGCATTTAATTTCAAAAAGGGGAATTACACAAAAATGAGGAGGTTAGTTAAACAGAAATTAAAAGGCACAGTGACTAGAGCCAAATCCCTGCAAGCTGCATGGAAACTTCTTAAAGACACCATAATAGAGGCCCAACTTAAATGTATACCCCAAATTAAAAAACATAGCAAGAGACCTAAAAAAGAGTCACCGTGGCTTAACCACCATGTAAAAGAAGCAGTGAGGGACAAAAAGGCATCTTTTAAGAAGTGGAAGTCCAATCCTAGTGAGATAAATAGAAAGGAACATAAACACTGTCAAATCAAGTGTAAAAATGTAATAAGAAAAGCAAAAAAAGATTTTGAGGAACAGCTAGCCAAAAACTCAAAAATAAATAACAAAATGTTTTTTAAGTACATTAGAAGCAGGAAGCCTGCTAAAAAACCTGTGGGTCCCCTAGACGATCGAACTATAAAAGGCGCAATCAAGGACGATAAAGCCATTGCGGAGAAACTAAATGATTTCTTTGCTTCAGTCTTCACGGCTGAGGACGTTGGGGAGATTCCCAAATCTGCACCGTCCTTTGTGGGTAATGAATCTGAGGAACTGTCCCGGATTGAAGTGTCATTAGAGGAGGTTTTGGAACAAATAGAAAAACTTAATGTTAACAAATCTCCGGGACCGGATGGCATTCATCCAAGGGTTCTAAAAGAACTCAAATGGGAAATTGCTGAACTATTATCTGTGGTTTGTAACCTATCCCTTAAATCGGCTTCCGTACCTAATGACTGGAAGGTAGCCAACGTGACACCAATATTTAAAAAGGGCTCTAGAGGCGATCCGGGCAATTACAGACCGGTAAGTCTAACTTCAGTACCGGGCAAATTAGTCGAAACAATAGTAAAGAATAAAATTGTGAAGCATGTAGAAGAACATAATTTGTTGGACAAAAGTCAACATGGGTTTTGTAAAGGGAAATCCTGTCTTACTAATCTATTAGAGTTCTTTGAAGGGGTTAACAAACATGCGGACAAGGGGGATCCAGTAGATATAGTATACTTAGATTTCCAGAAAGCCTTTGACAAGGTCCCTCACCAAAGGCTCTTGTGTAAATTACATGGCCATGGGATAAGAGGGAAGGTCCTTTCTTGGATTGAGAACTGGTTAAAAGACAGGAAACAAAGGGTAGGAATAAATGGTAAATTTTCAGAGTGGAGAGGGGTAACTAGTGGTGTCCCCCAAGGGTCAGTCCTAGGACCAATCCTGTTCAACTTATTCATAAATGATCTGGAGAAAGGGGTAAGCAGTGAGGTGGTAAAGTTTGCGGATGATACCAAACTGTTTAGGATAGTCAAGACAGAAGCAGACTGTAAGGGACTCCAAGAAGATCTCACCAAACTGAGTGATTGGGCAACAAAATGGCAAATGAAATTTAATGTGGATAAGTGTAAAGTAATGCACATTGGGAAAAATAACCCCAACTATACGTACAGTATGATGGGGGCTAATTTGGCTACGACAAATCAGGAAAGAGATCTTGGAGTTATCGTGGACAGTTCTCTGAAAACTTCCACACAGTGTGCAGCGGCGGTCAAAAAGGCAAATAGGATGCTAGGTATTATTAAGAAAGGGATAGAAAATAAGACCCGGAATATCTTACTGCCCCTGTATAAAACTATGGTACGCCCACATCTTGAATACTGTGTACAGATGTGGTCTCCTCACCTCAAAAAAGATATTTTGGCCTTGGAAAGGGTTCAGAAAAGGGCAACTAAATTGATTAGGGGTTTGGAACGGGTCCCATATGAGGAGAGGTTAAAGCGACTGGGACTTTTCAGTTTAGAAAAGAGGAGACTGAGGGGGGATATGATAGAGGTGTATAAAATCATGAGTGGTATGGAGAGGGCCGATAAAGAAAAGTTATTTATTAGTTCCCTAAATAGAAGAACTAGAGGACACCAAATGAAATTAATGGGTAGCAGGTTTAAAACTAATAAAAGAAAGTTCTTCTTCACACAGCGTGTAGTCAGCATGTGGAACTCCTTGCCAGAGGAGGCTGTGAAGGCTAGGACTGTAACAGAGTTTAAAGAGAAGCTAGATAATTTCATGGAGGTTAGGTCCATAAAAGGCTATTAGCCAGGGGATAAAATGGTGTCCTTGGCCTCTGTTTGACAGAGGCTGGAGAGGGATGGCAGGAGACAAAGCGCTTGATCATTGTCTTCGGTCCACCCCCTCTGGGGCACCTGGTGCTGGCCACTGTCGGCAGACAGGATACTGGGCTAGATGGACCTTTGGTCTGACCCGGTACGGCCGTTCTTATGTTCTTATGTAAGAAAACTTAGTTTAACAGCATTTCATCTGGCAAGAAACTGTTTATCAGTAGTTGAGATTGTGGAATCCTCATTCTAAAATTATGATCCTCACTTTCCTATTGTTTGTCTGTATGGTCTTTATTTTTAACTGTTTCTCTCTGCTGTATAATTAATTTTGCTAGGTGTAAATTAACTAAGGTGGTGGGGTGTGACTGATTAGGTAGTTCTGTTACAGTATGTTATGATTGGTTAGTAATATTATACTAAAATAATTGGTTACGGTATAGCTAAGCAGAACTGAGGTTTCACTATAAA
Organism: Pelochelys cantorii; assembly: GCA_032595735.1. Classification (NCBI taxonomy): domain Eukaryota; kingdom Metazoa; phylum Chordata; order Testudines; family Trionychidae; genus Pelochelys; species Pelochelys cantorii. The sequence continues at coordinate 75,855,482 of CM064328.1, forward strand.
AACTGGGGCCCTAAAGGAAATTCTTTGGGGGAACCAACTACAGGACACAGGACCAAGATCAGAGCTTCCAGATCTCAGCCTTGTGCCAATGACACCATGCTGAATATGGAGTCCCCCAATAGACCTGATCCTGACTGGCCATCAAGATGAGATCTTCTATCTCATTGAGAGTGGTGAGCACTATATGCCTGATGTGTGCATCTGTTTTTGATTATTGTTAATAAATAAAGATTTAGTAGGCTATTACTGCATAAGGCTCTTTCACTGATAAAAAACCCCACAATCCCACAAAGCGTTAGGTTACACCTAAGCCTGCAAAAGGGTGAGAGTGGGTACCTATATTGGAAAGGTTACACCTGAGCCCTACGAATGGGTAAGGGTGGGTGCCCTTAGAGTGTGAGTATTTGCTGGGTCACAAAACAGGTCTAAATGGAAAATGAATCTGGCTATGCCTGGACAGAGAGACCACTCATGGTGACTGGTTAAAGTTCTGCTCCATGGCTACTCCAGATTGGCTTGAGCACCCAGAAGTGATAACGGCCTTGATATTGATTGAGTTGTTGACACAAGTCCAGTTGCCACATTTGTTCTTGACACTTCAGAGCTGACTGAGTTCTTTCCTTCCTGCTAATATACAACAAGGCCACTCTAGTCTCAGATTTTTTTTTTTTGCTTGATATGGGAAAAAGGCTTAAAAATTCTGTGGCATTTATATGGACAGATAGATCCTGAGCCAACCATAAATATTAAGTCTTCAGGGACCCCAGATGATCTCCCCACCCCTGTTCTAAGATAGAAGAGTTCATGGGAAACAACATTAAGGGGAAAAACAGCTGAAGAGAGTTGGAAGTTTTTCAAGGGGACATTATTAAAGGCCCAAAAACAAGGTATTCCGCTGCATAGAAAAGATAGAAAGTATGGAAAAAGGCTGCCTTGGCTTAACCACGAGATCTTGCATGATCTAAAAATCAAAAAGGAGTCATATAAAAAGTGAAAAAAGGACAAATTACAAAGGATGAATATAAGCAAACGATACAGGTATGCAGGAGCAAGATTAGAAAAGCAAAGGCACAAAACAAGCTCAAACTAGCTACAGACATAAAGGGAAACAAGAAGACATTCTATAAATATATTAGAAGCAAGAGGAAGACCAAGGACAGGGTAGGCCCACTGCCATAGCCAAGTTTCCTGTTACTGTTTCTCCCTCCTCACTGAGTAGAGGTGTTTAATGACTTCTTTGTTTCGGTCATCACCAAGAAATCTAATGATGAAGGAATGCCTAATATAGTGAATGCTAGTGAGAAGGGGATAGGTTTAGAAGATAAAATAAAAAAAGAACAAGTTAAAAATCACTTAGGAAAGTTAGATGTCTGCAAGTCACAGGGCCTAACGAAATGCATCCTAGAATACTCAAGGAGCTGATAGTGGAAGTATCTGAGCCTTTAGCTATTATCTTTGAAAAATCATGGAAGACGGGAGAGATTCAAGAAGACTAGAAAAGGGCAAATATAGTGCCTATCTATAAAAAGGGAAATAAGAACAACCCAGGAAACTACAGAGCAGTCAGTTTAACTTCTGTGCCAGGGAAGATAATGGAGCAGGTAATTAAGGAAATCATCTGCAAACACCTGAAAGATAATAAGGTGATAGGTAACAGCCAGCATGGATTTGTAATGAATAAATCATGTCAAACCAATCTGATAGCTTTCTTTGATAGGATAATGAGTCTTGTGGATAAGGGAGAAGCGGTAGACGTGGTATACCTAGAATTTAGTAAGGCGTTTGATACGGTCTCACATGATAGTCTTATCAATAAACAAGGCAAATACAATTTAGATGGGGCTACTATAAGGTGGGTGCATAACTGGCTGGATAACTGCTCTCAGAGAGTAGTTATTCACAATCCTTCTGGAAAGGCATAACAAGTGGGATATTGCAGAGGTCTGTTTTGGGACTGGTTCTGTTCAATATCTTCAATGATTTAGATATTGGCATAGAGAGTGCGCTTATTAAGTTTGCAGATGATACGAAGCTGGGAGGGGTTGGAGGATAGGGTCATAATTCAAAATGATCTGGACAAACTAGAGAAATGGTCTGAGGTAAATAGGATGAAGTTTAATAAAGACAAATGCAAAGTACTCCACTTAGGAAGAAACAATCAGCCTCACACATACAGAATGGGAAGCTACTTTCTAGGAAGGAGTACTGCAGAAAGAGATCTAGGGGTCATAGTGGACCACAAGCTAAATATGAGTCAACAGTGTGATGCTGTTGCAAAAAAAGCAAACACGTTTCTGGGATGCATTGTTGTGAGCAAGACACGAGAAGTCATTCTTCTGCTCTACTCTGCGCTGATTAGGCCTCAGCTGAAGCATTGTGTCCAGTTCTGGGCACCACATTTCAGGAAAGATGTGGAGAAATTGGGAAGATCCAGAGAAGAAGAATGATTAAAGGTGTAGAGAAGATGACCTATGAAGGAAGACTGAAAAAATTGGGCTTGTTTATTTTGGAAAAGAGAAGATTGAGAGGGGACATGATAGCAGTTTTCAGGTATCTAAAATGGTGTCACAATGAAGAGGAGAAAAATTGTTTTCCTTAGCTTCTGATGATAGGACAAGAAGCAATTGGAATTAAACTGCAGCAAGGGAGGTTTAGGTTGGACATTAGGAAAAAATTCCCAACTGTCAGGGTGGTTAAACACTGGAATAAGTTGCTTAGGGAGGTTGTGGAATCTCCGTTACTGGAGATATTTAAGAGCAGGCTGGACAGACATCTATCAGGGATGATGTAGACAGTGCTTGGTCCAGCCGATAGGGCAAGGAACTGGATTTGATGACCTCCCTAGGTCTTTTTCAGTTCTCTGGAAATATTTTAAAGCAGGTTAGATGGACATCTGTCAGGGATGGTGTAGATGGTACTGGGTCCTGTTATGATGACAGGGAACTGGACTTGATGATCTCTCGAGGTCCCTTCCAGTTCTAGTGTTCTATGATTCTATGATTAGTGTCAAAGCTGGTTGAACTCCCCGCACATACATCTGAAGTGTCTGCCCACTGGTATAGAGATACTAAGATTTGAGTGGACGCTCAGACCCCATTTCTACGAGTCCACACCATGATGATACTTTGGGCCTTTAGTTAGACTCAATGGTCAGTATCATCTGGAATCTTATCTGTGGAAGTAAGGCTTTGCTTTCCACAGAGTCCATTCTCATAAACTTTATCTTTTTTACAGATGAAAGGATTGTCCCTTCCATGTTGATTAACAATCCCAGCATGTCAAAGGCAGATTGGAAGATAGATACCCAGGACAGTACCTGAGCTTAGACTGTCTTCTCCTTACCCAGTCATCTGGAAGGAAATACTTGAGCTTTCTCAGGAATGCTGCCACTACTGCCATTCACTTTGTGAATACATGTGGAGCTGCAGATAAATCATATAGTAGTTCTATAAACTGGTAGTGGGATTAATTTACCAAATATCTGAGGAATTTCCTTGGCCTTGATTGTTGTCACATGGAAAAAAAGCATCCTTTAAGACTAGGGCGGCATACCAGTCTCCAGCTCCTAGGGTGAGGATAATAGAAGCCAGTGGTGTCATGCAGAACTTTCTTCAGAGCTTTGTTGATCTGTCAAAGGTCTAGTATGGGTCTGAGACCTCCCATTGCTTTTGTGATCAGGAAATAGCTGTAATAAAAACTGTTCACTACGTCTGACTGATGAACTTCCTATAGGGCTCCCAAGTGAAGATTGCACCTGGTTTTGTGAGAATGGTCTTTGTAAAGGGACTGGGAGGAGAGGTGGGAAAGGATAATAGAAAGAAATGTAAGTGTGTATCCCTAGTCCACCATATTTAAGACCAACTGCTCTGTAGTGATATGAGATAGCCAGTTGGCAAAAACTGGAGTAGGAGAGGCTGGCACTGAAGACTGGTAGCTGTCCTCAACAAACACATCAAAATGAAGTTTGTCATCTGCCTGCTCAGAGAAGACCAATAGTCCATAAAGGGGCAGGTCCTATATGATCTGTTGGACATGTTTAGGAAGACCTGATGAATGGTGCCATGAGCATCAGCACATTGGTTGATGCCATGACAGTAGCTGCAAAATCAGTAGTGTCCAAGCCCATGTGAAGGGATGTTTTGGCTACTAAATTACCCTCCTCCATTATGACAAGTAATTCATGCGTCACATTTTCTATCAATTTGTTTTTTTAATTTTAATATATTGTCCCAGAAGGTACACACATAACATTCCAGGAAAGCCTGACAACTGCAATCCTGAACTGCAGAATAGCTGTTGAATTAAGTTTTCTGCCAAAGAAATCCAGCTTTCCATGAAAACTAAACCAAGTTCTTTGCATTCTTCTCTCACTGGCAGTGCCCAGAGTTCCTGTTAATGAAGAGAACATTCTAGATGTTCCCACAGAAGCTAAAATGTCAATCAGTAGAGCCCTGAGTGGATACAAATGTCTACCCCAGATATCAGTATCTGTGGATAGAAATCAGTGTCAGATGATTTGCAGAGCTCTAATTCCAGGAGATGCTGTGGCCAAAAGAGAGAAGCATGGTGCCACTATCTCAAGAGCCAGCACTCCATGCTGGCAGCTTCTCCTGGCTGAGCAGCCACATTGGTTCTTTACATTGAAATCAGCTGGGTCCTTTCCTGCCTGTTAACAGAGATCATGAACACTCTAATGTCTATGAGAATGTGCAGATTTTTTTTCTTTAACATGGAAAATTATATTGTCTTAATTCGGCTTTGGATAAGGCAGGTAGTTCACAGCAGCCAGTAGCCTACTACCACAGCACACTACCAATTTATATATATATAGGTTTAGAAATGGGGCCATAAACCACAACTTTGGGCTCTAGATATCAAATCTTTAAAGTGTGAGGATACCTTAATCAGGGGACTTGATTTGGCTCATTATGAAGATACTGGACAACATCTATGCCAACATACTGGCACCAAGTACACATGTCTAGAGACCCAAGATTTTGGCGCAGGTCCATCTCTGATTTAGTTTAAAAAATAGTTTAGATTATTAGAGAAATAGCAAGAGGTATGTGAGAACTAGCCATTACAAGTAGCACAGGGAACTGATATCCTATGGTTTGCCCTCTGAAGAAATAAATTGGATAATTTTTTTACCCACAGAGGAATTGGTGTGGAGACTGGTATATTTATATTCATCCCCTAGGTAAATTTTCTCTTACAACCAGAACTGGTCAGAGAACGCTTTTTTTTCCCCTTCCCATGAAAATTTAAATATAAATAAGGGGAAAACACAACTGTTTTATCAAAATTATCTGCTGAAAAAATTGATTTTTCAGCCCCAAATTGAAAACTAAAATACTTGGAAAATCAAAATGTTTTTATTTGGAAATGCTACTGTGGTGCTTCCCAGGAAATGTAGGGAGTTTCCTCATGTTCTGTGGGATGAGCTTTCTCCTCATATGGTGTCTTCCATGATGCACTACCCTTCTAGTGATGGAGGTAGTCGCATCAGAGGAATTATTGTGCTTTGTTGGAGATGTCATTTGGCTAAGAGGCTTAGTCTACAAAGAAGAATGAGGATGGGAAGAAACCAAAACATATCTTAATTGAAATATTTCAGTTTTGGAATTTTGCTTTTTTTTCTTTTTCTTATTCTTTTAAGAAAGAATAAATTGAAAACTGAAATGTTTCAGTGTTTGGAAAGAAAACATTTTTCTCATAAAATTCCATTTTGTGGAAAATCTAATTTTCTATTAAAAGATATTTTTAACTGAAAAAAATTGAATGAGCTTTACTCATGAATTGCAGCCAAATTCTCCACCTTGGCTTTTTGTTCATCATAGCAGCACAAACATTTGTTCATTACTGTGTGCTCAACAGAAGTCAAATTGTTGTGAAATATAATAGTGGTAAAATGGTAATAGAGATGTAGCTGTGTTAGTCTAGTCTAGCTGAAACAAAAAACAGGACTATGTAACACTTTAAAGACTAACAAGATGGTTTATTAGGTGATGAGCTTTCGTGGGCCAGACCCACTTCCCACGAAAGCTCATCACCTAACAAACCATCTTGTTAGTCTTTAAAGTGCTACATAGTCCTGTTTTTTGTTTCAGTGGTAAAATGGTGATTCCCAGCTGGCATAAACGGGAGTTGATTAACAGACAGTTTAATGACAGAATAAGGGTACATCTACACAGTAACATTATTTCGAAATAACGAGTGTTATTTCAAAATAACTTAGTGTCTATACAGCAGGCAGTTATTTCAAAATAATGTCAAAATACTGTCAAGCTGGAGGACTTCTTACTCTGACTCATTGTACGAGGAGTAAGGGAAGTGGGAGGAAGAATGCTCTATTTCGAGATAAGTGCTGTGTAGATGCTCCTAATTTTGAAATAAGCTATGCAACTGGGGTAGCTCAATTTGCGTAGCTTATTTTGAGTTAAGCTCTGCTGTGTAGATGCACACTGACTGTTTAAGAGATGAACAGACCTGAAAAACCAAGAAGGTTCGAATCAAGGATTATAATACTAGAACTGTATGGAAAAGTCAGAGCAGCACCCGACTACACTAACCCAGTCTATATCCAAGTGATACAAATTATTAAGATCTTTAATATTAACACTAGATATGTCCAGAAGTTATTACAGACAATAATGGACTATATCTTCTTTCCTTTAAATACCAGGAAGTGTGCTGCCAGTTTCATTCTTAAAAATGGAAGACCTTGTGCCACAAAATCTGCAGGCCAGATAGCAAAGGCTACCCAGAAAATCTGTTTGTTTAATTAAAATGCTCACTTTTGAAGTTTTGTTCCCTCTTGGGTCCTCTAGTTTTTCCAAGCTTCATTGGAGCAGTAATGGATAAATGTCTTTTCATTCTATTTTAAAATGTACTTTGAGGCAGAAAAATGACTGCATAAAAACAACACTTTATTATTCAATTCACCTGTTTTCTGTGTGTCTTTGAGTTATAGCTGCTTATTTCATAGTCAAATATCAAATTTTTAGTACCATTAGCAGTGCACTATAATCTGACCTACAACATGAATCCTTCATGTAGCAGAATACAATGAATAAATACAATAATAAACAATGATATTAATGGAAGAGGTGCAGGGGTCTGAGCTAGAAGTTGGGTGCAGAAGGGAACTTGGGGTACGTGATTAGAGTGCAGGAGGGGATGGTGTGGTCTTGGACAGAGTTGGATGAAGAAGGGGGTTATGACCTGGTTCAAGGAATAGGGTTGTAGGATTGGGTGCAGGGTCTAGGCATGGTTTAGGGTATAGGAGAAGATTCTGACCTGGGGGAGGGTCGAAAAGGGGGTGCAGTTTCTGGGAGGGAGTTGTAACCAGAGGCAGGGGTGCAGGCAGGAGTACAGATGGTTTGGGTTGTGATCTGGGGCAGGGAGTTGGGATATGGGAAGGGGGATGCCAGGTACAGTCTCTGGTGAGGAGGTACTAACTGTAGGTGACTCTCAGCCAGTAGCCCAGTGGAACCTTTGTTCAGACTCCCTGCCTGCCACAGGCCCACAAACTGCTCAAAGCAGCTGGCTGCTGAGGCCAGCATGTGCGTCTCTGCATAGCATGTGCCACTGGGGGGACTCCACATGCTGCATGCACGGGCTCACAAGCATGGATCAGGCAGCTCCCATTGTCTGGTTTCTAGCCAAGGGGAGCTGTGAGGGGCAGAGACATATCATACAGAGAAACACATGTTGGTCCCAGAAGCTGGGTGCTTTGAGCAGCATGTGGGGCCATGACAGGCAGGGAGCCTAAACAAGGGTCCTCCTGGGCTACAGTACATTTGTGGCCCAGAGTATTGTTTAGGGCCAGATTCAAATACTTGGTGCGCCGGATCCAGCCTCTAGGCTGTATTTTGCTTGCCTCTGCCTTAAATTAACTTATTTTTAAAAGGACAATGTCAAGGAATTTTTAAGAATTTTCACATAGATTTTCTTACTCCCTTTTTCGTGCAACTCCTAGAAATGTGAAGTGGAACCTATTTGCTTACTGGCCTTTTTTTTCTCCCTTGGTCTCAAATATATGCTAGCTGACTGTTACATTTTCTCTTTTGAAATGAAAAATAAATATGAAGAATGGATTTTACACATATAACAGGAAAAGATTATCAGATTTTGTCTTAGGGACACTATGGGACAAGGTTGAATTAAGATATACAACTTCAGCTACATTAATTGTGTAGCTGAAGTCTAAGTAGCTTAACTCGACTTTTGGCGCTGTCCACACTGCAGGAAGTTGAAGTGAAAACACTCTCCCTTCGACTTCACAGAGTCATAGAATCATAGCGTCCTAAGGCTGGAAGAGACCTCAGGAAGTTATTGAGTCCAATCCTCTGCCCAAAGCAGGACCAACCCTAACTTCCCTTACTCCTTGTGGAAGCAGGACTACCGCCATTGACAGGAGTGCCCATCTCAGTTCAGATTAGTTAATTCTTAATTGTTAATTCAAACCCTGGAAGATCGATGGTGGCAGCTTTAATCATCCTCTGTAGTGTAGATGTAGCCCTAGTTATTAACATCTGTGTCACCATGGCTTTTAAGAAAGCCGTGTGTCCACTCCACACTTTAATTTCTAAGGGTGGCTAACCCATCATGATTAGTTTTCCATTAAATGCATCCTCCTGGTGTACTGCAGACATGACTCACTTTCCTAGATGAGACACTGGCATGGAAAATTAGGAGAAAACACATTTAATAATATTATCCATATATATATATATATATGAGAACACATGGTTTCTTTTACTACAGGAAGAGATGAGAGAAGATGGAGAATTTTGGGGACTCATAATTTCTTTAGAGATTGAAAATAAATAGCTTGAACAAAACAGTATTAATTAACAATTTACTTGAAAGAATGGAAGGAACTAGTTTGGGACTGCTAATAGTAATTGAAAACAATATCCTAGACAAATTAAAACAACTTTAACAGGATTTTGTACCATTTTTGCACCTTGCTGAAAAACTTCTGAAGTCTTATTCAATTTTTTTTAAACTACACAAAAATAAAACATATCAACAGCTTCATGCCGAAAAACTGAACACAAGCAAATATTAAAATAGAAACATTTTTTCTTGTGAGCTTAAAGTAAAAATCTATGCCAAGAGAATGTTAATGTTGGAGCAACCAGTCAAGCAACATCTTCCACTTGACATGCAAAAGTACAGCCATTCAGAGAATAGGAGAAACTGGGATGATTACTTTTCAAAAATCTCCTGTCAAAACAAGAAGTGATTTCTCTCGAGACCAGTGGCTATTCCAATACTTTCAAAAAATTAATTTTGGTGAGATGTAAGCAGGATCCGAAGGCATGCTTCCCTGACAACTAGCTGAAAGCAGGGAGAGACCCTGAATGTGTCTATGTAAATACTGAAGAAGTGGGTTTTGCCCAGAAAAGCTCATGATACCATCTACATTTTTTTGTTAGTCTCTAAGGTGCTGTAGAACTATTTGTTGTTCTTCATGTTTTTTTTCAGTTACAGATTAACACGGCTACCCTTCTGAGACTATGTAAATACAGTTTGCTCCTGCTTTGCTTAGATTTCCTAGATATTCATCAGATAGAGCGATATATTGTTGATTATTATCAACTTAACATGTAACCCAAAACCAGCTATGATTGTATTAAATGCAAGGATAGCTGAAATATGATTACCAATGCTTATAATTATTGTGGGACTACAAGAAAGTGGGACTACGTTTAATTTATTCCAAAGGAAAGGGCTCACAGATAGCAGAAGGAATTACTAAGCAGGGGCTTAACTTTTGCCATTTGTTTGACAGCTGTGCATATAATATTAACTAATTCCACATTTCTCACCAATGGCAAGCTCAGAAAGTCTAGACTGGAGTTTTACATTGACCTGATTATACTTTTCAACATTGACTACCCTGTTCCTTTTATTCCGTTTGAGGTCAATAACAGTATGAGCCCTTGAAGCTGTAGGAGGTTTTCTAACACACTGACACTGAGTCCCCCTTGATTCTGTTGCAAACAAACTTTTGCTAACAACTCTATGTGCCGTAACTATTGCACCTTCTTTCTAACTTCTGCAATCACTTCAGTAAAATCATTGTATGTTCCCTAAGTGACTTGGCATATGTGACTCAATGTGCTCTCCTAAATATTCACTTTGAATTGTCCTGTTCCTGACCATGTGTAATAAACTCCTTTATGCTCAGTTTGCTTGTATTGCTGTGATTATTTCTCACAGGATAAGCTTCAGGAAATGCTGGCAGGACATATTTGTTAAGTTCTAAAATGATTTTTTTCTGGTATTAACATATGGATGTCAGCATTTGTCTCTTACCTTTTTTAATAGGTACTCTCTTGTTTGGTTTCACTGCTGATTTTGCTTTTATCGGTGGACCTACTGCTGCGAGCAGGGTCAGTAGGCTACTCCTGGCATTGTCACTCTTCCCAATAATATTTTATTTAACTTCACAGAGCATTTATTTGCCTCCTTTCCTCATTTTAAAGTGCCAAGTTCAGTGTAAATGAATTATGAGATTCAAATATTTGGCTCTTTCAGGTGTAAGAAAGGAAGTTGCTAGGACATTCATCATAGATTTAAATTCCGGAAAATTCTAGGGATGATTCCAACCTCATGTCTCCTTTGGCCTCTGAGACTGACAATAAAAAATGTTTCTAGTAAAGACTAATAGGGAGAGGGACATCTACACATGCAGCTATCCAACAAATATCTGTTTGCCACTGGAATGCCTGTCAGCAGGCACAGCAAAGCAGCTGGGTATCATGTAAAATTGCCATGTCCTATTGTCTTGTTCAGACTTTGTAGCACAAATCAACAAGAAGTGTAGGTAGGAAAGAAGAGACTTGAGGCTTTAGAGCTGGCAGCAGACAAAAGGGCAGGCAGAGTCAGAACTGGAATTTGGAACTGATTTGTACATGCTAAAAGTAACTGTAGCAAGGGTATTTGCAGGCCATCTATGTGGCATTACTAATAGAATTGTCTTGTATAATTTACCCAGAATCTGAGGGTGCGTATGAAGGTGTAGAGCCTACTGCTCAGAGTACTTCCAGCATTTGCTTCTTTTGATACAGAGAGCTTTCTAAGGGTGTGCCTACACTGCACCATAGGTTGAAATAAGATACACAATTTGAGCTATGCAAATTGTGTATCTTATTTCAAAATAACCTGCTATTCTGAAAAAAAAAAACCAGCAAGCAAATGGTCTAGTAGCACTTTATAGACTAACAAAACATGAAACGTCCCTTACTTCTCATGGAATGAGGTTTACAAGGACATTGGAATAGCGAGCCTAAAAAATGGGCTTGCTGTTAAAATGTGGGATAGCTATTTCGAGATACTCAGGTATCCTGAAATAGCGTTGCAGTGTACACGTAGCCCAACAGACATCCAGAGGTGAGTGGTGTACAACATCACAGTGATACCACACATGAGATGGGGAGGTTACAGTATAAATTATAGGCAAAATTGGTTGCACTACCAGTTATTAAGGCTGCCCGATACTTTCCATACTAAGACCCTATTTTCAATTGCTCATAATTATGCCAAACTAACTTTAAGCTAAAAATGGGGATGGGGAATATATGTGATGTGGGAAAGAGAGAGAGACTGCATCATGGACCAGTAGGGAGAGCAAATTACATTGGCTGTGCTTGGGAAGATTAGAGAAAAACAGCTGATGGAAACAGAGGACCAGGAATGGATGAACAAGAAACTGGGACTGGGAGCGGGAATGGTGGGGATAAGGAAGAAGGGGTGAAGCATGGTGTGAATGGTGACTAAAGCATACTCTTCCCCAAGAAAGGAAGAAGACTCCTCAGCTTCACTGCTCCTCTGTTGTCAGCAAATTCTTGTGCAACCAATTGGCAAAGCATTTCATCACTCTGGTGCTGGTCCATTAAGTATGATAGCTTCATTTAGAATAGACTGAGTCCTTTCTAATCAAAGACCCATGGAAAAGGAATCTGAAGGCCCCAAGGTGTATCAATGAGAAGAGAGTTTAAAATAATCTAAACTAACTAAATGTATTAATATGAAATGGATTAGTTAAAACCCATTAAACCAGTGTGACCTTAATTAAGTTTAGATCCATGTAATACACTAAATTGAATTAAGGCCACTTTAATTCTGAAGAGCAGCGTCCACATAGGGGTTTAATGGGTTTTAATTTATCTGCTTTTAAATCACACTCTGAGTTGATTTGGATTAATTTTCTTGAGTGTCCACATGCAGACAATCCCTCATTCTAGCTATCCTGCATCAGTTTTTTTCCTTCAAAAGGAGCCAAGGACATTAAATGAGGAAATTAACATTTTTTTTTCATTTTTACTGATATGAACAAATTAGAAGGTGATCATAAAAAAAAGAAGTATTACTGGATGGACTGGAATCTGGGCAAAGAGGTTGATTTTCAGAAAAAAAATAGGATGGTTGTCTGAGGAGGAATTTGTAAACCGGGAAATATATAACCAGGAGCAGCACAGAAATGGGATAGTAACAATGCCTCTTTACTGCCTCCTTGTATGGAGTGATCATTCAGTTTCATGGACTAATATACTGAATCCTGAATAAGATTAGTACAGGTGCATTATTATAACTACACCAACTCAAGTAACAATCAAAGGGGATTGCAAGGGTGCAAAGCTCTTTCCCAAACACCAGTCATACAAATATCAGCACAACAGTGAACAACAGAGATTGAATATAGATGGATTAAGTTGTTATTCCTATATTGTGGATATGCTACCAAATAATTTTTCACACTGTTTCCCCAACTTTAGTTTCAGCAGCTGCAGGATAATCTATAAGAGGTATAGTGTGTTCTGAGGTCCACTCAAAATCTCAGGAGCTGCATTTATCTAAACGTAATTTGTCTTCACCTGCCCTGTAGGTTTGTCAAAATCACAATAGCAGAGAGCCCATCAGATTCCAGAAGTCAAACTAAACCCAAAGTATTTATTAGTGCTGTCTTTTTCTTACACCAGTATTACAGGATAACATAAAAATATAATATACTAACTAAATGCCTTGTCCTGCAGCACCTTAGAGACTAACAAAAAATGAAAATGGTTTCATAAGCTTTCATGGGCACAATCCATTTCTTCAGTTGAATGGAGCAAAGAGGTCCAGAGTTACAAATAAATAGCAGAAAAGGAGGGGACAAGGAGGGGAAAAAATGGAAAAAAGTTGTAAAATAGAAGCGATGGCGAGGGAAAGAAAAGGGAAAAAAACTTGTCAATTAGACAGTCTGTGTTAAATGAGGATAATAGAGTGGGGTGTAAGTGCCCGATACTTAACTTTTGATGTCATTAGGTTGTTGACTATAGTGGCCCATCCAGGTCAGGTCTTTATTCAAACCTTGATTAAAGGTGCCAAATTTGCAGATGAAGGCAATACAACCTCTACATCCACTGATGTGATCTATGCCACCAAGTGCCAGCAATGTCCCTTTGTCATCTACATTGGCCAAACTGGACAGTCTTTATGAAAAAGAATTAACGCACACAAAGCAGATATTCAAAATGATAACACACAGAAACACGTGGGGGAACATTTTAGCCTGCCCAAGCATTCATTAATGGATCTAAAAGTGACTATACTATTACAAAGCAATTTCAAAATCAGCTGGAAAGAGAAGCTGCAAAAATTGCCTTCATCTACAAATTTGACAAGGTTTTTTTCCCCTTCTCTTTCCCTCCCCATCCCTTCTTTTTCTGCTATTTATTTGTAACTCTGGACCTCTTGCTCCATTCATCTGAAAAGCTACGTCTATACTAAAGTCTTCTTGTGCAAAAGCCTATGCAAATGAAGAGCAGATTAGCATATTTCCGTGCTACATTTGCATAGTTAATTAGGGGTCATTTTTGCGCAAGTGGCTTTTGCACAAAAAGAAGCTGTGTAGATGGCTCCTTTTTGTACAAAAAACCCCTCTTGTGCAAGAACAGTTCTTCCTCATTTTTTCAGGAAGAGTGGCTCTTGCGCAAGAGGGGGTTTTTGCGCAAAAATGAGCTGTCTACACCACTCCTTTTTGCGCAAAAGCCTCTTTGCAAATGAAGTGTGGCAATATGCTTATCCACATTTCATTTGCATAGGCTTTGTGCAAGAAGGGTGCAGTATAGATGTAGCCAAGAACTGGATTGTGCCCATGAAAGCTCATGATGCCATTTACGTTTTTTGTTAGTCTCTAAGGTGCTGTAGGACCATTCGTTGTTTTTTAAATTTTTTCATTTACAGATGAACATGGATACCTTTCTAAGATTTTTAAATGCCTTTTTTAATGCAAATTTAGTTTGTTGCTTTAATAACATATGCAGTTAGGGCCTTCAAACATACTAAAAGAGCCATATCCTATTTTCATTATTAATCTGTAATAATGCCATGTCTTTGCAAAGCAGTATTTTTACCTTGTTTTCATTTTATTTTTTGTCAGTGGTGCACAACGTGACAAAATGCACGTGACCTGAAGACTTCCACTTTTGGAAGAAAATGTGTTAAAACATCAAGAAATGTGACATCAGTGATTTTAATTGGAGGTTTGAAATGAAGAGAGGACTAGGAAAGTATGATATGAGTCAATGTCACCTTGCTTGCCCCTTGAAGGTGTGGGTTCATCAGTTTAGGTCACAGGCAGAAAGCATTGATCTACATCCCAGAGAGTATTGATCTGATCAAACCACAATGCCATGATCTCAGGTCAAGAAAGAACTACCCTTGGAATGAAAGGGATATTCTGAATCAGGTATGACATGTTTTCATAGTTGTAGTACTGCTATAGAGTGCACCTTAAAAACAAACAAATAAACAAACAAAAAACTTTGCCTCACTGTACTGGGTTTTAATTAGAGCTTTTGGGCATTCATTTTCTCATGACTTACAAATTAAAATTAATTTGATTTTATTTCAGGTAAGTGTTCATTTTACAATTAAATGATTAACACACAAAATTTTATCATCTCCACACTATGAAAAGTTTTGAAAACACATTTGTGTGTAACACTATTTTTAAGCTTTTCTTTTCCTTTATAACAATTAGTCACCTGTTTATTCACATTGATTTAGTGTTACACAAGGTCATGACAGACAGAATGATGTTCTACCTGTTTAAAAACCTACCAGACACTTCATCTTTGGATGTCTCGCATTTATGTACAATTTATTTTTACAAGAATGGGTATGAAGGGTAAAACCTATCAGTTTTGATATCTTTGCCATCATGCATCACTGATTCAGATTGTACATTAAAGTCTATATCATCATAAATGGGCATGTACAAAGCATGCAGTAAATGTCTTTGAATTATTGAGGGCAGTGAAACAGTCTTCTCACAAATTTATTTGTGCTGTTTTATGCTAGCCACTGCAAAGTCAGGCAGCTGTAACTTTCCTGGGAGTTGCATTTCATGGATTGTTAACTATGCAGTGCAGTCTGGGGAGCTGATGCAGTGAGATTGGGTGAGTTTGCTATTCTGTAAAAATAGGAACATCCCCTGGGTAGTTCTTGGAATCCATTTCACGTTTCATCGTGTAAGTAAATGAGATAGAGAATCAGGGAACTTGCATTATTGGAAAACTATCACAGGCTACTCAAACTTCCACCTTGTTAAAAAAATAATGGACCTCTATTTCCACATCATTAGTTTTTAATGATTAGTTTTAAGGGCTCTTATGCCGTCCAGGTATGAGGAAATGGGGGATTCTTCACATACCATGGTAACAGATGTCCCCACATTTTCTTGAAAACATTTCATTTGGGGAATAAGTTCATACAAAGCTGTGAGTAGATGAAGCAATTTGAAATATTATTTTCCCTGCCTTATCTATAAAGGTCCTGAACAAAATCTGCTGCCTTTTTATTTTCAGATAGCTCAGTTGAATACAATGGAGGTATAATATGTTAGATTTGGATCTAATATTAGAAGATATAGTGGATAGAGTACTGAGGACCAGGTCTTAGGAGACCTATATTCTGCTCCTGGCTTTTCTACTGACCTGCTGGGTGATTCTGGCCAAGCCACCTTCTTCTCTCTATGCCTCAGTTTGTTTATCTTTAAAAAAGGGATAATGACACTGGCCTTCATTGTAAACCATTCTGAGATAAATGGATAACAAAAGTGCTGTAGTATGTTCCAGATTTAAAGACTTTAAAGTCATCACACTGCATCTTTTCTTGATCTTGCTGAGAATCATTTTGGATTTGCTGTTGTTTTGGCTTTTAGAGGCTTTCCCTAATTCTAACTGACATATTGAGCCAGTTTCCACCCACATCTATGCATTCCAACTTAAGTCAATTTTCCATGTAATTTCTCCCTTTCCAAATTCACACCTTGAGAAGAAAGAGGGATAAAGCTAGACTGGGTGTGGTCTAGTCACCACACACTGGTCTACACTAGGGAGTAATTTCAAAATAATTCCCCTTATTTTGAATTAACAAGCAGAACGTCCACACTTCCAAGCCCATTATTCTGAAATAAGGTGCTGGTTATTTCAAAATAATAATTCCTGATTTCCTTGGAGAATAAGCTTATTTAGAAATAATTATTTCAGGAGTTATTATTTCAAAATAAGTTATTTCAAAATAATTTCCTAAACATGCCCCATAATTCTATCTATTTTGGTTGTGATAGCTTAACAAACAAGAAAAAATAAGGGTATGAAATAGAATTATGATTAATCTTGCAGTTATTTGTTAATATTAAAAGGTTTGGCTGAATAAATATTTTATTATATTTCTTGCTGAATTAGCTCTATAAAAGGTTAAATCATATTCAGTAAAGTAAGATACTCATCACTGTTTGTCACCCCTCAAATAAATTGTTTGCAAATATTTTTGTCATCTGTTCTTAAAATTAGGGCACGTCAAGACTACATGGCTCCATCAAAGGAGCCATGTAGATCTGTTTACTAGGCAAAGGGAAATGAAGCGGCGATTTAAATAATCGCCGCTTCATTTAAATTAAAATGGCTGCCACGCTGTGCCGATCAGCTGTTTGTCGGCACAGCACTGTAGTCTGGATGCTCCACGGTCGACATCAAAGGCATTTGTCGACCTCCCCGGTAAACCTCATCCCACGAGGCATACCGGGGAGGTCGACAAATGCCTTTGATGTCGACCACGGAGCATCCAGTCTACGGCGCTGTGCCGACAAACAGCTGATCGGCACAGTGCGGCAGCCGTTTTAATTTAAATGAAGCGGCGATTATTTAAATCGTCGCTTCATTTCCCTTTGCTTACAACCCTAATCTACATGGCTCCGTCGATGGAGCCATGTAGTCTAGACGCACCCTTAGAAATGACACATTGTTCCTTGCAAATCATCAAAGAGATGACACAAACTTTACTACAGGTTGCACCTCTCTGGTCCAACACCCTCGGGACCTGACTGGTCCTGGATAAGGTGATTTGCTGGACCAGGGGAGGTCCCTCCCCTAATGGCCCACACTAAACTGCTTCCCTGCACCCTCCACTGCCCATCCCATTGCTGCCTAGCCAGCCATCGCTCCTTTGGCTGGAGCTCTCCAGCTCTCACTCGTCCTGCTGCTCCCGGGGTTGGAGCTCTGTGGCCAGGATCAGAGCTTCCTGGCTGCAGCTGGGGTCAGAGCTGCATGGCCACTGCTGACCCCCTGCTACTGCCCAGTTGCTGGGACCAGATCTGACTGCTGCAGCCCCCCCTCCCAGGGCTCCCAGGTGAGTCTGCCCCCCCACACACACTGCACTTCTGCCCCTTGGCCAGACCTCCCTATACCTGGCCTCTGTGGACTAGGAACATCTGTGTTCCTGCTGGACCATGGATGTTGCCAGACCAGAGAGTCCTGATTAAGGGAGGTACAATCTGTAGTATATTTTTTTTGTTCCAAAAAGGTAATTATGCTAATTATTAAAAGCAGCTGAACAAAAACAAAAGTAGGCAAATTTAAAAAGGTGACTGGAAAAATTATTCTCTAATCCAATGCTAATTCCAAATGTAGAGCAGCTAATTCTAATCCTGCAAAAGACTGTATATCTCAGGGTGCATCTGCACAGCATCCTTATCTTGAAATAAGCTACGCAATTTGTGCTACACAAATTGCGTAGCCATTGCGTAGCTTATTTTGAGTCAATTTCAGAATAGCTTATTTCATAATTTGGTGCTGTCTACACAGCACCAAATTTTGAAATAACACACTATTCAAAAATGCCCCTTAACGCTCCTGGAATGAGAGTTATCAGGATGTTGGAATAAGCCACCCATTATTTTGAAATCTATTTTGAAATAACAGGCTGCATCAATAGACACAGAGTAGCTAATTTTGGGATACTTCTGGTATCCCGAAATAGCTCTTCAGTGTAGATATACAGGGTAGTCAAACACTGGAATAAATTGTCCAGGGAGGTTGTGGAATCCCCATCTCTGGAGATATTTCAGAGTAGGTTAGATAAATGACTATCAGGGATGGTCTAGACAGTATTTGGTCCTGCCATGAGGGAAGGGGACTGGACTCAATGACCTCTCGAGGTCCCTTCCAGTCCTAGTATTCTATGATTCTAAGATTCTAAATTATTACAAGGCCTCCATTATCCCAGGATCTGTGCAGTTTACAGTCTTTAATGTAGTTGTAGTCAGAACACTCTTACAAGGTAGTGAAATATTATCCCCATTTTACAGATGAGGACCTGAGAGGCTAGGGCTTGTTTCCATGAACATTTAGTTCCTGGTAAGACTGGAACCCAGTCTACGCTACAGAGTTAGATCAGGTTATATACAACACTCAAAGCTGTGAAAAATGGCATGCCCTGCTAACCTCTGTCAAGGCATAGACACTGCTAGGTGAACAGAAGAATTCTTCCATCAAGCCAGCTACTGACTCTTGGAGACATGGATTAATATTAGAGATGTCTGTCTTGTTGCAGCATTTCTATTTTAGAGGTAAACCCAATTTGCAGCAAAACTGAGTGTTGTGTAGAGAAGTACTTGCCCCATGTCACATCTACACAACCCATTGCTATGAGGCTCCTAAGCCCAGACAACCAGCTTGGGCTAGTACTCAAAGATAACTGTAGACATCCCTTTGAAGTTGAGACTCAGGCTCTGTTAGCTCACAGGCTGCAAAATCAATGATTCATTTGGGACTTGAGGCCATGTTCTTTAAGGCATCAATTGGAGCACTAAGTCCTGGACCATCCTTCCTGAGAGGGAGTGAATGGGAGTCTCTGTGCCAATGAAGCCATCTCCTCATATACAGCTAGTTCCAATACATGGATGTATTTTGAGTCAGACTGTTTCCTGTAAGGACATGTTCTATATGCCTTTCACAGAATTTCATACATTTAAAAATGAATTTTAAGTAATAAAATGCTAAATGTAGGCTATTGAAACCATTTCTAGACCCTGGCACATTGATCGTATTATCAAAAGGGCAGAGCCCCATAGCTCCCATTGAAGTAAATGAGGTTACAAAAAAGCAAGTCAACAAGCTCTTGATAGGAAGGAATCCTGTCAGTGACACAGAATATTTTTTCTAGAAGCTAATAGCAAAATATCCATGTCTGTAACTTTCATATTTAATGTAACATTAGTTGATGCAAGTATTAATCCAGACACTCAATGTTATTTTGAATATGATCTTTGTCTTAGAACAGTTCATTTCTCCTTCTAACACCATGGGTCAGTGATAGCATTTTTGTTGCAGTAGACTGGCATTTGTGGCCATTATCTCAACAGAAGATAAAGTAAAAAACATGCATTTACATGTATTCACTGTATATTTTCAAGGCTGGAGCAGCTGTTCATGTCTTTTTAAAAAATGTACTGTAACTGTCTTTTTGTTTTGTTAAAAATGCCAAGATTTTGTGTACCAAAGTGTCTCATGTCTGTTTATTCTGTCAGGTTTTCTTAATGATAGGATTGAGGACATGACCACATTTGATGCATGACACAGTAAATATGCATTAGTCTGGAAAATGTTAAACCTGTTTTCTAAAAGCTGAGTGTAGAACACTGCAGTTTTCTTATTTTTTTTAATATTTAATCATATTAATTTATAGCATGCAATCTTTCATAAATGATTTCTTTAAAAGACTTTAAAGTTCACGGTCCACTTCTCCACCTCCTGCAATACTGCTGTGTGAAAACAAAATCATCATGTTTCCATCACAATTCAGAAAAATAGTTGCTAAGTGTAACCAATTCTGTTCTTTCTTTTAAAAAACAAAATTCTGAATTATAAGCTTTGAACAAAGAAAATAAAATATCCTTTTTGCAATAATCATAGAATAATAGAACTGGGACTGGAAGAGACCTTGAGAAGTCATCGAGTCCAGTCCCCGCCCTCACGGCAGGACAAAGCACCATCCCTGATAGACATCTCTCTAACCTGATCTTAAATATCTCTAGTAAATGGAGATTCCACAACCTCTCTAGGCAATTTACTCCAGTGTTTACCCATCCTCACAGTTAGGAAGTTTTTCCTAATGTCCAGCCTAAACCTCCCTTGCTGCAATTTAAGCCCATTGCTTCTTGTCCTATCAGCTAAGGCCAACAAGTACAATTTTTCTCCCTCTACCTTGTGACACCCTTTTAGATACTTGAAAACTGCTATCATGTCCCCTCTCAGTCGTCTCTTTTCTAAACTAAACAAACCCAATTCTCTCAGTCTTCCTTCAATAAAGACAAACAGCACACCACTTGTCTATCCAACAATACTGCATAAAGGTCTCAGTTTGGAAAAGAACTAGCACATGCTGAAATTTCAGACTCAACACTCCATTACAGAAACTCTCAAATCTCAACAACACATTGATCCAGTGATTAAAGCACTAACTTAGACTTTGGGAGACAGGAGTTCTGCTCTGCCCCAAATGTCCTCTGGGAAAACCAATCTATGACTCAGTTCCCCAACCGTAAAAGAGGAGCTTAAATACAGATTGAACTTCCATAATCCCTTAGTCCGGCAACATCCCTTGTGCAGCATTGTCAGTGACCCAATGGGAGCACTCATGGGGACAAACTGGCAGAGTTCGGTCAGGATCATTGCTGGAATAAGGGGCTGTGGCAGGCAGTGGAGCCCTGACAGCTGGTGGGAAGTGGAGCCCCCGGCAGATGGGGGGAGGGGCAAGTGGGGCAGCAGAGTAATAGGAGAAAGGGAAGCCCAGAGCTGACCTCCTCTGGTCCAGCAAATTCCCTGGATTGGGACCAGTCAGGTTCCAAGGGTGCTGGAGCAGGGAGGTTCAACCTTTACATTAGTGATTGTGAGATATTCAGACATGCTGCTAATGTTGGATATATACGCACAAGTTGGACCTCCATCATCCAGCACCCTGGGGACCTGACCGGTCCCAAATGAGGGGATTTGCTGGACCAGGAGAGATGTCTCCCATCATGGCCCATGCTGCCTTGATGCCCACAGCTAGAGCTCCAGTTCAGCCCCGCTACTGCCTGCCTAGCCAAGGCTTCCCAGGCTGGAGCTCTGTGGCTGTCGCTGGAGCTTCTGGACAGAGCTCCGCAGCCAGGGCCAGAGTTTTCTGGCTGCCACTGCTGGCCCCCAAGCTCCAGCAGATTTCCTTAGGCTGCAGCTGCAGGCCCCCTGCTACCGCCCAGCCACAGGGGCCAGAACTCCCTGCTGCACCACCCGCCCCTGTGTGCCCCTCCAACACGGAGCCCCCGAGTGAGTCTCACACACCCTATGGCCTGACCTCCTTATACCTGCGCTCTGTGGTCCAGGAATATCCATGGTCCTGCCAGACCACGGATGTTGATGGACCAGAGAGTCCCAGTTAAGGGAGGTACCAACTGTACAATTAACAGAAATTCATTGTTTATTGCTCCTTACCAAACACACAAATACACACACTGTTGAAGTTTTTTATCCCCCTATAATTCATCAGTTCTCCCTTCTCTCCCCTATCAGTTCCCATCTTCCAATAACTACCTGTTCATGCTGAGTTTTCCAGAGACTCATTTCTCTACCTGTTCCTTGTCCCTCGACCTTCTTTTTTCCAGCATACTTCCCAATCTCTCACTGAGCACTGTTCAATTTTCATCATTTGTTGTACATATATATAAAGAACAAATATCTGATGAAAATGTTCATGAAAAAATGGTCCTGTTTTCTGAGCTTCTCTGCTCTCCCTCCCTCACCTCTCAGTACCTCTCAAACAGGTTGCATTAGGCTCTGCGGTTACCACTTGCATCAAGTCCTGCTGCTGCTTCTAGTTAGCAGGTGTTTCTTCCTACTTTTGTCCTTTCCTTGTTAGCTGTTTGGTGCTGCCTGCTCTTCTATCATCCCTCTCTGTCTCTCCTCTAGAAGAAGTGGGAGTATTATGAGGGCAGGGAGAATGCTGACTAGCTGGCATGGGGGAACCAGTTGAGCATCTCCAGTACATTACACATGCACTCTGGCACTCACCAAATGATGCAGAAGAGGCAATGGAAGCCAGAAATCAGACAAAAAAATGGGAATATCTGACCAAAAAATCAGAACTTCAGTCTGTTGTCAGGTCAAATTCGCCCCCCCCCTAAAAACATACTATCTATATTAAACCACTTTGTTACAGCTGTTTTGTATAACTGACTGACTGCACAGCAGCTAGAACTTTGCCAGTGGATGGAGATGGGGACTCTTGTTTGTTTACTAGGCTCTCATGTGCTTATTTTTCACCTCAAATTATCTGAAAGGAGTGAGGCAGTAAGCAAGTCCTCAAGGACAGAAAGGAAGTATCAGTTCACACCCATTTGTTAAACTTTCATATAATCATCTTTATGGCGGTTTTTTCCTGCTTCCATTCCTGCAAAGCTATTTCATTATGTTCCTTCAAAATCCTACTTAAAACTTACCTTCTCCACAAAGCCTATTGTGTTGATTGATATTGTCTTATTGGGTAGGTCTACACTGCAATGAGACATCAGTGGCTGATCCATGCCAGCTAATTTAGGCTCCTGGGGATGTTTAGTTGCAATGTAATATACAGCCACCTTTCCATTTATACCAAGATATGAGTTCTGCTCAGACAAGGAGAGTTCATTATAATATTCCTTTTCCCACCTTGTTACTCTTCTCACCCAACCTTCTAATCTGCCATTTCATATTTTGAACAGAGATGAGAACTATTTAAAAGAAAAGATTTAAAACTAACATTTCAAAATTGAAATAATGTGTTCTAACCATTTATTTAATCTCAATTACCAAAATTCAGCTGTATGCAGCCATGTGAATATTTTGGGATAAAAATTAGTCCTCTCATACTTGGATGTAAAATTTATGCCGCTTGTCTGGAATGCTTACATTCATGCCTGTCAAAATCCAATTGTAATACACTCACAAGGTATCATGCTTGTTTCAAGTAGGCTTATATTGCAACTAAACATTAGTTTAGGGAGAAAGAATTTAGAGAGAGCTCCTGCTGAGTGCAAAAGGGAAAAAAAGTGCCTCATGCTTTTTAACAAGAGATTACAACTGTTGCCATTTGTAGGCTAATGCCACTAAAGAGCTGAGATTTTTTTTGTTGTTGTTTTGTTTAAAATATATGTCAGGTATTCTAAAGAAAACTAGAAATGTATCAATATGATTTTATAAAGCATTAGCCTTGACCACAATACATCACAAATAGTACAAAAAGTACAAATTGGATTTTAAAATGCTGTGAAAAGAGGGGTTATTAGTTTTATAGCTTTTAGTAAGGCCTTTAATAAAGCCATATGCAGAAGAAGTTGTCTTAATAAATTCTGATTCTTTTTCTCATACACTTTTTTGGGTTGCTGCTGCACAGCTGTTCTCTCATTGCTCTAGCTCTTTTCCTACAGTATAAGTTACTTCAATTCCCTGAGAACAATTTATACAGTATTATTACCTGGCATGCCTGCATTCTGATTTCTTCTCCTTTCCAACAAATAGTAAGGGCCCAGCAGCATCTGAATCTACCTTCAAATGCCAACCTCTTCAGTATAGCTAATCAAGAATTTTCAGTCAGAATATATTTGGTCTGAAAGTGTAATTAAAAAACTTCCAGAGTCACAAGGTGGAACAGGACAAAAAAGAGTATAGTGTGTTACAGATTGTTCTAATATTAAAAAAAATACTATTCTGTCAGAACATGCTCTTTTCACAAAACTCAAGATTTCTTTTTGCTGGAAAAGTTTGTTTTTACTTGAAAGATTCAATTTTCCATTGGGAAAAGTCAAAACGACAGCTTCCCATGGAGAGACAGTGAAATTGGAAAGAACCTTCCAGGAGAGCAGTAAACAAGCTGAAAAATCTCATTTTGTTTCTCCAACAATTTTTATTTTCTGGAAATCTCTTTTTGAAAAAAGAACAAAAATTTTAAAATGTGAATTAACTGATATCTTTGCAGTAATTGATTTCCATTTTCTGGCCAACTCTGTTCTGATATTTCCCCTACTGGCTATCTCTCTCATTGCTTCTTTTTCTCCCTGTACACTTCTCCAGATCCCTGCTAAACTGTCTATCCCTCATGTCGCACCTTCCTGAACTATTGTCTCTTTCCCATGTCCTTGATACAAATATTCAACCAGCCTTCACTGCTTCAGAAAGATTTTGTCACGGAACTATATTAAAACAAAAGTCAGGGGTTAGGAATTCAAGGATTGTATTTAAAACACAAAAAATATGTACCCAAGTAGAGATCAGTAAATAAATTTGAATACATCTTGAATGTACTCACATTGAAGTTTTTAATGCGTTACATGTGTAATACTGACAGGCAGAACTGAACCAGGAACCTCTGTAACTTAGTGTAGGAGCCGCTATAGCTTGAGTTATAAAACCAGCAGATGGTCTGCCAACTGTATGGAGTACACTGATTATTTTTCTCTGTAAGTGGTCTAAGTACCACTACAGGGGACAGTAACCCACATCCAGTAAAGTGTGTGGATTACACATGCACTCACATATAATTGTTTAAAGGAGCTAGTCATCCTACTCACAGCACCTTTCAGTGGGCCATTCCCATTGACTTAAAGCCTTAGACCCCAATTGGATTTTTGGATTTTCCACATCATATTTTTGCCTGGATATTTACCTGATTGTTCACATTTATGACTCTTTGGCACATATATGCCTGTTTTCAAACTGTAGCTCTAATGATACAAGCTGGTTATCTGTTCAGCTCCCCCTTAGCTTTTTGTTTCTGGTGTTCCCTGTAGAATCTGCAATCATGGTCTAATCTCTATGGTTAGGTCTACACTAGTCACTGGGGGATAAGTTTGAATTAAAATACGCAACTCCAGCTATGTTAATTGCGTAGCTGGAGTCAAAGTATCTTAAATCGCATTTTGGTGCTGTCCACATAGTGGGAGGACTATGGGAGTACAATCTTCCTTGACTTCCCTTACTCCTTGTAGGAGCAGGACTACCAACATCAACAGGAGTACCTTCTCAATTTGAATTAGCATATCTTCACTAGACCTGCTAATCTGAACCCTAGAAAATCAACTGCGGTAGCTTCAATCTTCTCAGTAGTGTAGCCAAGCCCTATGTGAAAAGATAGGTGACTGACTGTCAGCCGGTGGTCAGGGCAGTGAGTGGTGTGTGTGTGTTATACACCCGAGACTTCAACTGCTAGGACTGGGGTCTCTTAGCAGTGGGCAACCTGGAGGAGGTTGACGGGCGCCCCAAGAAGTTTACAGGGAGAGCTTATTACACCTCAGATTTTGACTGCTAGGATACACGATCCCTTCGGAGCGGGCAGCCTGGGGAGGCTGAGAGATGCCCCAACGGATCTGTCCCCTGGAAGCGACACGATCCAACGCTCAAGCTCTCCCTATATCTGTCCCTTATGACCGGCTGGAGTTCTTTTTAAAATTGTGCTTGGTTCTGTTACAGCGACTGAAGGAGTCAGGTCACAGCTTAAACAGTTACTATTTTATTGTTACAGGGTAAACTTAGCTGTTAAATGCTACTACTGTGTTACAGATAACACAGCCACTACAAAGGACAGGACAGAAATTACACTAATAAGTCACTTACAGGTACCATGAAACCCTTTTGGTTCTCTGAGCTCTTATTAAATGCATGCAAAATAGACACCTAGCAGGTATATATTTTCACCCCTGCATTCCAGACTTGGCGTGGCCAGCGTCTTTCTCTCAATCCCTCGGGAAGAAGTAGGGCGAGGTTGGGCGTCCCACAGACCTCGGGAGACAACGAATACCTGCCAGCAGGTGTAGATGATTGGAGCTCAAATGGGGTGGGCTACTAAACCCCTCTTTATACCCCTTGGGTCACGTAGGCTTCTTCCTGGTCTCAAGTGGCCAATTAGGAAAAATGGCTTTGAATGCCAAGTTTCCCAGGAAGGGTGCAAAGCATAATTCACACCTGGGAAAATGCAG
Source organism: Pelochelys cantorii (assembly GCA_032595735.1). Lineage (NCBI taxonomy): Eukaryota > Metazoa > Chordata > Testudines > Trionychidae > Pelochelys > Pelochelys cantorii. The sequence continues at coordinate 75,881,811 of CM064328.1, forward strand.
ACAATGGGCACCTCTGGTATGTGATGGGCGAAGATTCCTCTCCTGGGACAGTGCAGGCGTGTCAATTACTGGTGCTAGCCATCAGGGCGACGGGAGGCCCCCGGGTCGTCAGCTAGCCCATTTACTGTCTGGTTTCTGTTTATTAGAGTCAGGGACAGGCAGCACACCTGCGTTCCCAGGGCATCAAAGGCTGGCTGCCTTTCTCTTGCTCTCTGGGGGGGGGGGAGAACAAGATGGGGTTCATGTCTGGCTACACTGACTGTGTACAAACTTAGCATATTGTTGCTCCATTCTTCACCCAGAAAATGTGGTAAGAGGCACTTAATTATTTTGCATAATGTGGCAAGGGTTTTCCCTCACCGCTTGAAGAAAAGTTCACTGCTCATTTTCAAGTGTGAAGCCCTGACACACACAATGACTCGTGTTAGTACTCTAATAAAATTCATTTTAAAATATTTACTTAATTAAATTGTCCTGGTCTCTCTCTCGCAAGAAAAAAAGAAGGATGTTGAACATCTCTGAATGTCAGTTTAAATTTGATTTCTTTTCACTGGGATTTATTTTCTGTTTCTGATTCTAATCCTGCTCCCACTTTTCCAAAAGGATGGGAAACTCCTTTCAAGAAATAGCTGTGAAGACTTTTTTTTATAGGTTCCTTAGATCTTACTTCTTCTTATCATGTGTTAACAGTTTGTGGTGATTAAAGGCAGTGAAGTTTATTGAGCTCTTTCTGCCCTTAAGCAACAATTATATCAATATCAATTGTGGTAGCCCATAGCACTCCCATTCAGCACTTACCCCTCAGTTTTAAATGACTTAGCCTTGCACTCCATTGTTTAGAGCTACTGAATTCTCATATATTTCCCACAGGACATTGGAGAGAACTTACATAAATTAAGGTGTTGGATACTTGAATGTTGTCATGTCTCATAAATAAACTCAAGTCTTAAGCCCCGCTTTCCACTGTGTACATGAAATAATTTTCATTTTATTGGCTCTAATGGTAGTTTCCCCAAAGACATGCACTGAATTAGGCTTTCAGATAATTAATAGGAAGCTGTATTACTTTAGGTATCAGTGTATTGCCATGCTAAATACTAATACATAGTCCAGTTGATGTTCCTTTATGGCATATGCCATCAATAGGTACACATATGACTACCAGTTCTGTAGAGAGTAACTTAAAAAAAAAAGACACGACTATGCAGCACTTTAAAGACTAACAAGATGGTTTATGAAGTGATGAGCTTTCATGGGCCAGACCCACTTCCTCAGATCAAATTGTGGAAGAAAATTGGCATGACCATATATACCAAAGGGATACAATCAAAAAAAAGTGAACACATATAAAATTGACAAATCATATTTTGGAAAAGGGGTGTGGGGGGGAGGTTAGTGTCTATGAGATAATGATATTAGGGATGATAATTGGGGAAGCTATCTTTGTAATGGGTAAGGTAGTTAGCATCTTTGTTAAGGCCCATTCGTAAAGTGTCAAATTTAAGCATGAATGACAGTTCTGAGGGTTCCCTTTGTAGTCTGGTGTTAAAGTCTCTTTGAAGTGAGATACATGTAGTGAGGTCATCGAGACAATGCCCAGTCTGGTTGAAATGACAAGAAACTGTTTTTTCTTTGTGAAACTGTCTGATGTCTGATTTGTGGGCATTAATTCTTTGGCGAAGTATCTGAGAAGTTTGTCGAATATACATAACAGATGGACACTGTTGGCACATGATGGCATAAATTATATTTCTGGATGAACAGGAATATGTGTTCTTGATCTTGTAACTGACGTGGTTAGGTCCAATGATGGTGTCAGCAGAGTAAATATGTGGACAAAGCTGGCAACGGGGTTTGTTGCAAGGGAAAGTTCCAGGGTTGGTATTAGTGTGGTATGTCCTGTGGTTGTTGGTAAGAATCATCCTGAGGTTAGGTGGTTTTATAGGAGACTATGGGTCTGTCTCCCAGAGCCTCTCGGAGTGTAGTATCCTGTTCCAGTATAGGTTGTAGGTTATTGATAATGCGTTGGACGGGTTTAAGTTGGGGGCTGTAGGTGATGACAGGTGGTGTTCTATTGTTGGTTTTCTTGGGTCTGTCTTGAAGTAGATGGTTTCTGGGTATTCGTCTGGCTCTTTCAATTTGTTTTTTTATTTCCCCAGGTGGGTAATTGAGGTTTACAAAGGCTTGGTAGAGATCCTGAAGTTTCTGGTCTCTGTCAGTGGGATTAGAGCAGATGTGGTTGTATCTAAGGGCTTGTCTATAGATGATGGATCGTATGGTGTGTTCTGGATGGGAGCTGGAGGCATGTAGGTAACTGTATGAGTCAGATACGACCTCTCTACATGTATCTTACTTCAAAGAGACTTTAACACCAGACTACAAAGGGAAACCTCAGAACTGTCATTCATGCTTAAATTTGACACTTTGCGAATGGGCCTTAACAAAGATGCTAACTACCTTACCCATTACAAAGATAGCTTCCCCAAGTATTACTCCTAATATCATTATCTCATAGGGTATGTCTACACTACAAAGTTAATTCGAACTAACAGCCGTTAGTTCGAATTAACTTTCATGGCGTCTATACATGCAAACTGCTAGTTTGAACTTAATTCGAACTAGTGGAGCGCTTAATTTGAACGAGGTGAACCTCATTCTACGAGGTCTAACGCCTAGTTTGAATTAAGCAGTTCGAATTAAGGGCTGTGTAGCCACTTAATTTAAACTAGTGGGAGGCTAGCCCTTCCCAGGTTCCCCCTGGTGGCCACTCTGGGCCAAACCAGGAAAACTCTCCTCTCCCCCAGCCCCGGGTCCCTTAAAGGGGTAGACTCTGGCCAGACGGCACTTGTCAGAGACAGCCCTGCCAGCAGTCTCTGCCCCTGACGCAGTGACCCCAGCATGAGCCAGGGAGCCAGTGGCAGCCAGCCTTGCCCTGCCCAGTCCCCCAGCACCCAGGGGCCAGCCAGGGGCCGTAGATGGCGCGCGCCCTCCTGGAGTAGTGCGGAGGTCATGGACCTCATTGAGGTTTGGGGACAGGCCCCCAACCTCCATGATCTCCGCACTAGGAGGAGGAACGCAGCCGTCTACAGCCGCACAGCGGCTGCCATTGCCCGAAAGGGACACAGACGCACCCAGGAGCAGGTGCACCTGAAAGTTAAACAGCTGCAGCAGGCGTACGCCAGGGCCACCAGGGGCGGCACCGCAGCAGGGGCTGCCACCTGTCCTTACTTCCCCGCCCTCGACCAACTCTTAGGGGGCAGGGTGGTCCACGCCAGCCCGGGAGGCAGTGAGACAGGAACAGAGGGCCCTGACCCGGGCACACCGGCAGGGTCGTCCGTAGCCATACCAGGTAAGTGCCAGCACTGTCCCCCGCCCAGGAGGGAGGCGGGGAGGGAGACCAGGGACCGTGTGCGTGGGGCATGCCTCCCACAGATCATGCAGCCACCTGTGCACGTGTGAGCACATGCCATGCCACCCTTGGGCCGGTGGCTCCAGCTGCGTGACACCCAGGGGCTGTGGCCCAATAGGCACATGTGTGTGTGAAGAGACCTGACAGGCTCCCGACCCCGGGGTGGGACCCAGCAGGATGCTCTCCCTTCACACGCCCCCTCTACACAGAGGCAGGGGACATCTCCCCCCTGCCCCAGCCACACTATACACGGCACAGGGACATGGGTGCGGTCTTGGGGCAGCTCCCAGTCCCGGGGAGAGCCAGACATCCTGACCATGGCCTCTGTACAAACACAACGGCTCTGACGGTGCAGGGCACGGTCGCCCTCACTTCGCGGGGGGGTGGTGGGGGGGGGCTGGGCATCATCCACTGTGTCCCCAGGGAGAACTGACCACTTCTCTTCTTTCTCTACAGCTGCACCAGCTGCTCGTGCAGGGCGCACCACCCCGCCCAGGACATGCTCCCGCACCCACGGCCTGCTCCGGACCACCACCATGGAGCAGGATTACTGGGACCAGCACCTGGAGTCCCTGCGAGCCCTGAACCACACCATGGAGGCCTGGATGCGGGCAGACCTGCAGGCCCTGCTGCAGAGCATGGTGCCCTGTGCCCATCCTGCGCCTGCTGCCCCCCCAATAACTGTCCCTCCTCCCACTCCTGACCCCCCTCCCACCTCTTCCTCCTCAACCCCCACACCCTCCTCCTCAATGTCCACAGCCTCCACCTCAACCTCCGCACCCTCCACCCCATCCCCCCGGGGATGCCGAGGCCCCCTCCCTCGCCATGCTTGGAGGCGGTTGGCCCGGCGAGACCCCCACCCCGATCCCTGAGTTTCCCCTCCCCCTTCTTCCCCTTGCTTCCCCCTTCCAGCTCCCTCCTCCCAGGTTCCCCCTCCCCTCTCCCACCCTCTCTCCTGCCCTCTCCCCACAGTTTCATTCCCCCTCCCCAGTTGTGTTGAATAACAGCTGAGATGTTTGCAAGATAAGGAGCACAGCTGAGACGAAGTCTGAGTCTGAAAAGAGGCAGAGTATCGTCCCAGTGAGCCAGGATCCACAGCTGCTGGCATTTGGTGAGGCCAGCTCCAATCTTGTTGCTCCAGTCTTGTTGTGTATACTGATACACAAAACCTGCACAGCACTGTCTCCAGCTGCAGATCTTCAAGTGCATCCTCGCAAGCAATTAGGACTCTGAAATCCAGAAGAGTATGCACTCTCGGGTGGGGTAAATGGTGGGAATGTAAATGTCAGTTAGATATGTTTCATTTATCACTGTATACTATATTTGTTAATTGATTTTATTCAACTTCACACCATCTATTTAAATTAGGAGTGATATTTAATCTTCATCTGTTAAAACCTGTTTCATTAAGTTTTCATGTAAAGATGTGTTAAGAATAATTTAAGTGCATTAGATACATATTATTTATAATTTATATTCTTGAGTTAGATCCATGACACAAATTATTATTGGTATTATTAGAATGGATTTATTCCTGGAAGTGTCCAAGGCACTCCCTTGGGTATGTACAGAGGCCAGGCAGGTGGAGAGACTGACAATTTTAAATTCCTTTAGAACAGGGTGAGCAAATACCTGCCCTCAGGCTGGATCTGGTCTGCCAGGGTTAGCTCCTGGCAGGACCCCACTACTATATTTGCCTGCACAGCCGCAGGTGTTGGTGATCCCAGCTGCCCTTGGATGCAGATTGTAGTTCCTGGCCAATGGAAGCTGTGGGAAGTGGTGTCCCAGTCCTCTCTGCTTTCGGCTGACCATGCAGGTAAATATAGTGGCAGCAGCCTGCCAGGGACTAATCCTAATGAACTGCCACCATATTATGCTGACCTTTGCTTTAGAAGTAAAGGACTACAGCAGAGGGGTGGATAGAGGATTCCCAGCTATCCATCGCCACCAATGGGATACTGTGGATCTCATTTAATATCAACAGCATCAGGCAACCAGGAGCACAGGTGAGTGTTGCCTCTCCCAAGTAACCAAGGGAGGAAAGGGGGGATTACATTAGAAAACTCCGCTGAATTTCATATGTATTATTTTATCTGTAATTTAACACAAATATATGAAGTTAGCTAGATTCTCTTTCATCTGACCTCCCATGAGAGGTAACTTGTCTCTAACTATAGAAGTTAAGCTCTGGCATAATTTTATGCTGCTGTACATTGGTTTGTAACAAGCGTATGGATAATGCACTTTTAGCGAAACCTTTGTATGACCAAAGGAGCATGCGAATACTTTTTGCCTGACGCAGCACTGTTTGTTAAATTACTTTATTGATTGTGTATTATTATAATGTGTATTTCATTGCTTCTTTGACAAGTTTATAGATTTTCTTGTAGTGTATTATGATTTTATGATGTGGTATTAATGTATGATATGAAAAACCTCGTTTTATTGCATTCTATTAAGAAATTTTAATGCGGAGGCCTCTTTTAATTTAGTTATACACCTGGTGAAAGCATTTCAATCATCTTCATGCAGTACACTGGGAGAGAGAAATTTGACGTTTCTATGAACACAGCATGCTCACCTAGTAGTAGCTATTTTGGGGGAACTATATTAGTTGATATTTTAAAGCTGACTATAATCTCCTCTGCTTCTCTAACTGCTCAGCTGAGGTTTCACAGGGGCTGGAAAGCTAGCCTCACAAGCCTAGATTCTGCAAGTGTCAAAAAGGAGTGGGGCCATAACCTTAAAAAAAAAAAGAGTGTCATTTCCAATCCAGTCAAACATGGGCTGTGCCAGCTAGGGAAGAAGCAGGAAACCCAGATGTGCAATTATTTCCAGTCTTCTGAGAATTCTTCACCAGCATAGAGTCAATGGCACAACATCTCCCTCAGAGAAAGCCCAGAGACTGTAAGATGTTTATGTACAGCCTGCTCACCCTGAAGTTAACTATTCTTACAGGTGCAGGGTTTTCCCTTTAGCCATTATTTTGCTGACATGCCAAAAATAGTTTAATAGGTTAGAGAAGCATATTTTAAAGCAATCAGATTGGTTTGTCCCTATCATATGATGTTCAATCGATGTCATGCCTAAACATGTAATGCTTAAAATATAATATATTCAGGAACATGTTGATGAATTCCAAACCAAATAATACAATTATTCTAAAAGTATAAAGATATTCTGCTCCTGAAATGTGCACAGCCCTCCTTTTACCAATTAAATACATTATAGTCTATGGGAACATTTTTTCCATTAAAAACAGAACTTTAAAAAAACTGGGTCTTTTTGGCTAAATCCAAATATGATTTTTTGGGTTGAGATGGGAAAGGGGAACTTTTTGTTCTTCTTTCCTTCCTCTGTTTTAAAATCTTTTACAGCGGGGAAAAATATATATACACAATAGAAAAAAGAAAAAGAGAGTATCAAAGGGTATGTCTACACTACCACCCTAGTTTGAACTAGGCTGGCTAATGTAGGCATTTGAAGTTGCAAATGAAGCCCGGGATTTAAATATCCCGGGCTTCATTTGCATCTTGCTGGGCGGGCGCCATTTTTAAATCCCCTTAGGTCGAACTCCGTGCCCGCGGCTACACGCGGCATGGAGTAGGTAGTCCGAATTAGGATCTCTAATTCGAACTATCGGTACACCTTGTAGAGATCCTAATTCGAACTACCTACTCCGTGCCACGTGTAGCCGTGGGCACGGAGTTCGACCTAAGGGGATTTAAAAATGGCGCCTGCCCAGCAAGATGCAAATGAAGCCCGGGATATTTAAATCCCTGGCTTCATTTGCAACTTCGAATGCCTACATTAGCCACCCTAGTTCGAACTAGGGTGGTAGTGTAGACATACCCAGAGTGATTTCATTTTTTTTCTTCCATTCCTGTGACATGTTTTCCCCATACAACAGTGCTGTTGCAATCCTCAAATGGTGCATACTGTCATAGCTCCATTGACTAAGTTTCACAAGGATATATTTTACTTTTACATCAGATTCACTTTGCATTATCCATTCTGACTATATGTTCAAGCTCCAGTGGTACTCACAGCTCAGGTGAGCTGTATTAAATCTAGCTGTCAATGTTGCAGTCTTCCAGCTCACTTGATTATCCCCTTTAGTGCATCTGTTTAAAATTTAACTGCATAAAGTATGTCTGCTTCCAGAGGCCCAAACATCCCGGTTGGTGTAATCCAAATAAATCAAATACTGCTACTCATATTTATTATCTATGTTCCTGTACTCTGTCAAGCCACTACAAGCTGCCTCTATAGTATATTATGCAAGACTGCAAATGTAGCATGTAGCCATGCCACTTTCTTGAACAGCTTTTTTTAAAAGTAATTTAAAGTGGTTTGGGTGTTATCATCGTTGATAGAGCAGTGTATCAATCCTTCCACTTAGTAGAAACCATTTTTATTATTTAAAAGGTTACTTTTGAAAAGGTTTTATTATTTAAAAATATTACATTTGAAATATAACATTTAACAAACTCTTATCTGCCAGTTTTTAATAGCTATTTTTGTCTCTCCCCCCCAGAATTTCATTGTATTAGCCCATGACATATTTGATGTAATATTTTCCATGCTATGTTGCAGGAACGTGAATGAATGGAAAGTTAAGTGACGCATATTGAAATGGGGGTGGAGCAATACATAGAAAAAAAAGATGGGATACTTCAAAGTTGATACTAGTCATCCACACAAACTACAAATGGTTTGTGTAACATGGGAGATAAGAAATAGGACTTTCATGGAGCCACATGTCCAGATGGCCCTCCCCATCCTGGAGGGGTTCCTCATATCCTGTTACGAAGACCTTTTCAAGGGAGGTTACATAATACCTACGCAGTCAGCCAGCCACCCTGTGTCCTATGTAAAAGTGGAATGCTTGACTAATTTCTGCCCCTGCTGTAGGTTGAAAGGAGTCAGGGAGGCACTGAGTATATTCAGTATTTTTCTTAGCCCATGTGTCAGTAGGTTCCCACTAACTATGGAAAGGGATAAATGGAGCCTTAAGAAGGAGCAACAACTCCAAACATGGAAGACAAATATGTTCCCCACAATTAAGAAATAAGGGAACAACCCCAGAGTTAACTATTCTGGTTTACTATTACCAACATCTCTGCACTCAGGCTTCCCTTGTCTGGCAGCATGCCTTACGGAGAAGGCCAATATTCGCTTTAGAAAAAAATTGAATCACCTGTCCACAGGTTTTAAAACCACCCTATGGGATTTAATGGAGAATTATATCCTCACTTTAAACAAACATTAGCTGTTTTGAGCAGCTACTCCTACAGCATAGGACTGAAGAGGAGAAACTACACATCTTAGTCCTAATTATAAGAGACAGTTGAAAAAGAGCTACAGTTGAGTCACTACAGATGGGACTGGAATATAATTTAGTTCAATATCTTCTAACTGTCCATTGTGCAGATACTGCATCATCCTTTGAAGCAACTGCCAATACTGGAGACAGGGTTTTGGGCTGCTGGTCTGATCTATTATGGCAGTTCCTATATTCCCTTCCTAAAGCCTCTATTCTGAAAAGTAAGAACTCTAGCATCTGCTAGGCAAGCATTTATGAAAGCATTACAGCAACTGTTTCAGTAGTTTTCCAAATCTGGATCAGGAGCAGATGCTTAAAATTCAGATTAAATAAGGATCTTATCTGGTTAATGTACTACAAAGGTAATTTCCCCTTTCTTGATAGCCACATTTCCACTCAGAGGGTATGTCTACACAGCAGTATTATTTTTTAATAACGTCCATTATTCCAAAATAACTATGTGAGCATCTACACTGCTAGTCCATTCTTTCAAAATAATTTTAAAATAACGGGCACCTTATTTCGGCAATTGTAAACCTCAGTGCATGAGGAATGATGCCTCTTCCAAAATAGCTATTTTGTAATAGCAGTAGTGTGGACACTCCACTGTTGCTATTTTGAAATAGCTCCTCCCCCAGGCCATTCAAAGTAATTACTCCCCTGTGCTTGCTGGGGCTCTAAATCAAGGTAGCACATCCACATTAGGGAAGCCTGCCTCAGACTAATTTCCAGGCTTCCCTGTAGTATAGATGTGCTGTTTTGAAATAAGCTATTTTGGAGTATTTCTTCCGGAATAGCTTATACCGAAATAATTGTGCAGTGTAGACATAGCCTAACTGATGTAAATGAGCCACTTATGCCCTGACTTGATTAGCCTCATTTACACAAGTACCCTCTTTCTTTTGCTGTCTTTGTTTATAGATACCCATGCCTCTGTAAATTCTACTCCAATTCATCTGATAAAGTGGGTTTTACCCACAAAAGTTTATTCCCTAATAAATCTGTTAATCTCTTATGGTACCACACAACTTCTCACTATTAACCCAGTTTATACAATATATCAGTTGCAGTATTTTATAAGTCTTTAGCTACCTGCTTCTATAAGCCTCTCAATATAAAAATAAATATGTATTTGTGTAATATAATTACACACAGGTCAGCCTCTAACACCATCTGGATTATGCAGTAGAGCATAACTAAAATAATGGAGTGAGATTCAATTCAATTTACTGATGGATGACATGGGAGCTGTCACTAACAGCTGGACTTGGGTCAGTTACAGCAGGATGAGGAAGTTGAGACATGCAATATGATAGAATTTGCAGGAGTCAATTATGTTTGTTCAACCAATCACTGATTTGGATTTGTATTGCAGTACATCAGGGAGATGAGAAATAAACAAGCTTGATGGACAAGTACCGTTTTAAAGTATTGATAATTTCCATGCAAATTAAAATGATATAGCTGAAAGGAAACAACTACCCCAGAGAGAGGTTTGGCAGTCTGCCTGCTTACTCCAACAATTCAGTCACCAAACAAGAGTGTTAAGGCTGTTTAGAATTAAAGCTGTAACTTTTCTGTGATGCTGTATGGTTGGGGATTAGTATATATATTTTAAGGGCTGGTCGGGTGACTTAAAGATGGTGGTGATCACAGATAGTTAGGAAGATGGCAGAAAACAAATGCTGTATGCTATCAATAGCACTTGTTGCACAAGTTCATTCATTCTACAAAAACATTTGCATTGGTTTTGAGAGGAAGACTCTACCAGTTGTCTAGGTATAATAGAGGAGACAATTAAAAAAATCAAGCAGACCAGAAAATTAAAGTTAGTGACTTTATTAAACAAAACCAACTTTGTGATAAGAATCACTTTTGCATACATAGATAAAGAATGAAGGAAGGAAACGAGGTAGAAGAATTTTATTTAAGAAGTGCCAGAATGATGAAAAATCATTACCTGTACCAAAGCTTTTAGTACTTCATTTCTCTTTTTTTTATTTCAGGGGCTATCACAGAAAATGGACGAGACTGAAGTCCATGGTCTATGATTGTGACAAGAAAGCTAAAGACATAGGAAACAAACTGCAGGACCAGGACGAGGGCCTCATTAGTCCTCGTCTAGGGTTTGACAGTGGCTGCATCACCGAAGGTGCAGTATTTGATGCATTTGACATATTTGAAGGTGTGGGGCAGATTAAGTCTCCTATTAAATCTGTTAGACTTTGGTTTACAATCTGAAGCATGAGATTCAATATTACCTGAACATTTTTAATGTTAATTACTATAAATCTAGATACTTCTGTTATCCATATGTGGTCTTAACTTGCTGAATTCTTGGTCACAAAAATAGCCTGTAACACCAAGCTCCACAGCTTAATTATACATTGCATGAAAAGTATTTCTATCATCACTATTTAATCTGCCACCTTTTAATCAGTTGACTGCCCACTTGATTTCGTGTTATGAATCAGGGAGAACAAAGACTCCTAGTCTACTTTCTCAATACCATTCATTATTTTGTGTACTTTTATCACGGGCATTTTATTTATCTCATTTCTAAGGTAAACAATCTCAGTCTTTTCAACCTCTGTTCAGATGAAAATTTCCATGTCCTTAATCATTTGTCACCCTTCTCTAACTGCCCTCAAAATCTTCTCAGAAAATAGGTATCCAACACTGTAGAAAAGAGCACACCAGCAATAGTATAGTACAGCTTGGCATAGTGGACTAAATTCAGCTTTTTATGTTCAGTGTATGCTTATGGACATTAATGCCAATAGAGATTGCCTGGGTAACGCATATTTTTGTCTAGAACATTTTAAAAATGGTTTAAATCCCTCCTTTAATGAAGTTGCTATTGCCAGTGTAAGAAATTGTTTAGTAGACTATATGGATTGATCCACCAAGTTAGACATATTATGGAAATAATTACCATTGAGCTGAAGATCATTATTTCTCCTTGCACCAGAAATGTTCCTCAAAATGATCCTTCGAGGGTCAAAGTTGGAGTCACTTACTGGTGCCTTATTGCTATGGTTACATATTGCCAGGGTACCAGTAAGGCATACTTTGTCATTGTGCCTGTGTTAATACCTTGTCCAACTGCAAGCCAAAGCCGTGCTAGTAGGCAAAATGCTGCTCACAGCCAGAACAAGCCGTGAGTCAAAAGCCCCAAAAAAACAAATTAAGGTTCCTTACTTGAAACCTGAGCTCCTCGGTATGGTCTCTGCATATTTCAAGGGATTTGGAGAGGTTCAAATACATCCATCTGCTGCTATGGTTGGAAAGGACTGGAGTGGCTAGTGGTGTTTTACAGCCTCACTATCAGAACATGCGCAAATAGTGATGGTGAAGTAAATGCTCTAATCAGCAGTACCATCAGAAGATTCCTGTCCAAGGTGCACCAATCAGTGTATCCCAAGCATGCAAGTTTACAGAGGACATTTAGGGCCATGTCTACCCTACAGAGAAGATTGAACCTGCCATAGTCAATCTTCTGGGGTTCGAATTAGCGGGTTGTCACGGGGTGGACTCATCGCCACAGTGCCTCCTGCAGGTAGCCCTGGGAATTAGCTTTTGTTTGCTTGCTAGATGCCACCCTCTGGCTGATGTCTCCCTGTGTTCTCATTTCACTCTCCAGTCCAGACCTGCATCACTCTTGGACTGGGGTGTCCTCTTCAGAACACTGCCCTCTGGCAATCTTTGCTCCAATGTGTCTCAACCCTCTTCCCCCCAGAGGTGTTTATCAGTCTCTGCGCTCCAGGGTCCTCCCCTCCCAGGGAACAACCAGTTCCCCTGTACCTTCCTTGCCTCAGTGACCCACAGCCAGTCTTCATTTAGCCCTGCTTCAGGGGCAAACTACAGTCTAATGGCCACTCATCATTGGCAAGGGGGTGTGGACCTGCTCCCTTTGCCTACCCTGGCTGCCACTCTGCAGCCCTAGCAGCCTCAGGCCTTGCTTCAGGCCCTGCAGCCTGGGAGCTTGCTTAGCCAAAGCTTTGCCAGCTCTGCCTTCCTTCCCCAGCACTGCTCTACCTCCAGGAAGCCTCCTGCTTCCCAGGCAGCCAGGTTTCTCCTGCTCTCTAGCCAAAGCAAGAGTAAGTCCTCTCCTCTCCCTCCAGGAGCCCTTCTTTATATAGCCCCCCAGTTGGGCCCTAATTAGCAATATCTGCCTCAGCTGGGGCTTCGCTCTCAGCCCTCACTCAGGGCTGGGTTTTTGCCCTTAAAAGGCCAGATGTCCTGTCACACAGATCTAGTGAAGAGATGCTAATTCGAACTGAGAGGACACTCCTATAGGCACTGGTAGTCCTGCTCCTACAAAGGAGTAAGGGAAGTCGAAGGGAGAGTGTGCTCCCATCAACCTCCCACTGTGTGGATGGTGCCAAAATTTGATTTAAGATACTTTGACTCCAGCAATGCAATTAATATAGCTGGATTTGCGTATCTTAATTCAAACGTGTCCCTGAGTGTAGACCTAGCCTTCAAGAATTGGCAGTTATGCCATGACAATGGAAAGTGACTTGAATCACAAGATGACAGACAAGAGTTTTATTGAAAAAAAACAACAACCCAAAATTTCAGAACAAAATACCTAAGTATGTAAAGATGGGATGAACAACAAAAACATTGGCAAGTGGTGCTATTTGTTTGTTTCATCACAGATCAATAGTTGTTTCAAACTGCTTTAGGAATAGTGATTGCCTTCATCATTAAAGTCTTCATCTCTCCATTCAGGGACAAAGACAGGGACGATGAATTGTCCTGTGGTTAGGGCATTACACCTAAGACTTGGGAGAAATTTCTTGTCGGAAATTTCCTAGAGAGCAATTCAGCTAACTTCTCTGTGCCTCCGCTCCTCATCTTCCAGAGATCAATACTTTTCTCATATGAAGTGAGTGTTTTGAGGGTATCTACATTAAAAATTGCAAGGTGATCAGATACTACAGGAATAGGGGCCACATAAACAATATAAATGAACATTTTTCTTTTTAGACAACCAAAAAATTGATGGTTGATAATTTGGACTACCTTTGAGCCAGTGACTTCAGTTTTATGCCAGCTGTTACTAGTCCCTGATCCATCCAATAACACTAAATTAAATTCAGAATGGAAAGTCCCTTCAGCTGCAATATCATTAAGTCAAAATACTTATTTTACACCACTATAGCATCATGGCAGAGCATTTACACTATAGTATTTCTCTGATAACAATTGATAATTTACCAAATAAAAGACAAACCAGTAAATATAGATCTTGTATGTTATCAATGCATGCAAAAATATCATTACCTTCATAAGAGCTACCATAGGGGAATGATTTAAGTCTGCAACTCAGTTGTAATGGGATCAATAATGTATGCTCTTAAAAAGTACAATGCATAGGAGTGCACACATCTTGAACAAACAGGAATATTCCTTATATTATTCAAATAGACTTACAGGATAAGATAGACTGATATTAAGTGCACTTCCAAATGAGTGGCAATTAACCAGTAAAAATAGATATTAAACATGCCTGCAATGGGTTTCAAAATAATCGGGGCAGAAATTTTGTAAAAAATTATGTGTTGGCACCCCAAATGTTTTTATTCACATGAGTCTGTCTTTTGCCTTAGGGCATTAGAGAACTCATCACATTTCAGCAGACACAGACTTAAAGATAAACCTTATTTGGTCATTATTCCAGATCTGTGCAGACTGTTATTTTGAATGCTGGGTAGTAAAAAACTGAAATTCTATACTGCAAAGCACAGAGAAACCTGTGCTATCCTTTGAAAACGAATTTAAACATGGCGGAACTAGAATGATTATAACATTAACTGGAAATACTAAAGGGGCCTTTAATAATATTGTCAGTGTCAAAAGCAATTTGGTTTATAACATCCCCTTGTGTTCCAAACTGTCCTTTCACACATGACCAGCTCTGCCAAACAGAGTTACTCTTTTGGTTTTAATAATAGAGAGGGTAGTGAGCCTGTAGGCTATTCTATTATATTTGGATCTTAAAAATATATCAAACCTTTATACTTATAATTAGAGCAAGAACTCATGTTCAATTAATGTTCTCCATGATGCCAAATTTAAAAGCTTTTTTTTCTCTTTTTTTTACTCTTCTAAAACCACCATCTGGATCATTTCATCCCATCAAAGAAGCCAGTGTTCTTTACAATGACTGATCCATGGAAAACTCTGCAAATGTCCCTTGGATTTTTTACTGTTATTAAGGGAATCAAAATACCAGCTCTGCTGCCATGGATACCTCCACCTGTGAGAAACTATAACTGGGCAGAACTGCCCCCTCCCCACTCTATTAATTAATTGGCACATTTAGTGATCAGTTGCCTTTCTGAACCTGCTCTCAAATACAGTCCATGTGCAGTATAAAGTCAGAACTCTCCCTTCCTGTGATTTGGTGTCATTCAAATTAACAACAAGGTATAAGAAGTTCAACTGAAATCTTCTCTCACAATTTGACTGGTCCAAAGGTTTCGTCCTCTGGACTGCTGAGCTGGTAAAACTGCACCTGCAGAGAGCCCTTTGGAAATTGTCGCTTTAAATTCTATCAGGCTCTCTTGATAGCATTAGAGCCAAAATTAGTATTCCTTGTTCCTACAGCTGTTTTCCTATCACTGGACCACAACTTTCTCACTCCCTTACTTTTAACCCTGCAGCTGTACAGTCCCATGATTCAATGATAAACTAAAAGGCAAAATGATTTATTCATAGATTGTTAGAGCAGTGGAGTTTTGGAGGGAAAATACAATCTTCTGGGACAAATGCTTGTCATTTACAGAAGAGAAGAGCAAAATTTGAACAGAAGGCATTTATTTCAATGTCATTCTACAGAGACAAGTAAAAATAAATTCCCTAGTAGTGCAAATAATAAAATATTCCTTAACACAAAAATGTGGTTTTTGCTGTCTAATCAGTTATACCTAAGTCTGTTAATCCCTCAAGGGTTTACCCTCCCCCCCCCCCCAAGCACCATGTATAAAGCAAAGAGCATCATTCCATAAAATTGCATCAAAATTCTGGTAATGGTTGTTCCAAAGCAATGGGAAGAGCCTAAAAAGCACGGACACAGGAGGGGCATGTCTACACTGCACGGCTATTTTGGGATACCCGAGGTATCCCGAAATAGCTATACCAGAACTACACAAGCCACCCATTATTTCAAAACATTTTGAATAACGGGTGCACTATTTCACCATCCTAGTAAACCTCGTTGCATGAGGGAGACGGAATTGATAGAAATAGCACCTTATTTCAATATTTGGCGCTGTGTAGACGTGCCAAATTTCAAAATAAGCTATTTTGAAATAAATTCAAGATAAGATATGCAATTTGCACTACGCAAAGCCCTCCACCAAGGAGTTGAGTGCTGCTGTGTAGATGCACCTGAGATGAATTTGAATTGGCTACGGTGATAGAACTTCATGACAATGTATCAATGTGGCACTGTATCCTATCAAGTTACTTTCCTATCATGCTAATAAAATGTTTGTGTTACTTTAGATTAATTCGGTAATAATTAAAAACTGTAATGCAAGAATTCTTCTAAAAGCTGCTCTCAGCATTCCCGTAGGCTCTTTGTGTTAGCTTGACTGATGTCTGGATTCAGGTGTAATACACTAGGCCTTATGTCTGCCCAAGTTTGTGAAGGCCACTAATACTAACACAGCAGCACTCAACTCCTTGGTGGAGGGCTTTGCCATTAACGCATCTGGGTACAGTACAGCCCAGTCCTAGGCTGCCTGGTGAGTCAGGTTCCATTGCAGTGTAGTAGCTCCTGCTCTAGAATATAACAAGATGGTACAGCCTCTGAATGCACTTTCCAATGAGTGACATGTCTGCATTACAATCAATTAAAGGAAAGGCTTATACTTGAATGAGAGAACATACATAAGCTCACAGTCCAGGTCAAGTAATATGAGGTTATATTTTATCTTTTGTCCATGCTGCAACAGGCCGTTTGCAAGATCAGCAGAAGCTGAGGTTTGCAGACTCCCGTGGTTGGGACACAGTCTCACCCAGATACCGGTCATAACTTATTTATGGTTTCCTGGGCCTGAAAAAGGGGAACTTAGGTCTGGACCTCTCACCCACACAGGATGGCAGGAACAATACCCTCAGACTCGGCAGATGTATTATTAAATATAAGTCCCAAATAACTGGTTCAGGCTGAGTTGGGCAATTAGGACACAGGTTGGGCAATAACCACAAAGACCCATGGCAACGAACTGACGTATATGATAATAAGTTAAGAGCAATGATATATTGACCAATAGGAAAAGAACACTTCAGCATTAGAAACACCCCCTATTGAATATGCATAAAACATGTTATCGTTGGCATCACTTGGTATATAAGTGGTACCCCAGCCAATGGTCAATAGGGAGGAAAAGATGTAGTCCTTGGAAGGGCCAGAATGATGGCCCCTGGTGATGATGGGGAAGGGGAAGGTAATGAGAAAGATGATGGGCTAACACCTAAGATTGTTCTAGAAGGAATGATGTAAGTATATGGTAAGGAAATATAAATGTACATTCCCTGTCTTATGGAATTGAGGTGTTTGTGACTGTGCCAACCTTATTAATAAACTATAAATATACAAGAATTTCTATCTTGTGAGTGTTGCAGCCGTGCACATCAGGGTTCCCAATCATAGTATAATTGAATACTGGGCCTGATCCTGGGACAGAGAACCTGTTAACCCTAAAGGTGGGTAATTAGAATTTAAACATAATCTTAGATCAGGCTACAGCACTTATACCAATGCCTGTCTTCACAATAACCTTTTATTATGGATAATATAAGCAGCTTTGCTTAAAAAAGTTTTTAAAGTAAGAACCTCTAAAGAGATTTATACCAATTACTCTCTGAATTACTTATATAATTATGCTTGTCTAATGCTGTTATTATTTTCCCAGCAAATTCATCTACCCTGAACTTTGTTGCAGCCAGAAGTTTACCACATGTTCATAATAATTGGAAACATGATAGAAGATATGGATATTGCTTAACAATGGGAATAGGGAGAAGAACACAAAATGAGGAGGGATTTTAGGGCTGTTACTCTGAAACACTGACTGTCTATTATAGTCTACACTCTGCAATTTCATGGTAATATTCTCTTCTCACATCCAACTGAGTTTCTGCTTCCTCCACCAGCACTAAAATAATCATACATTTTTATTACAAAAGTCTGCCATATCTGAAATATCTATAGGAATGAGCTGGTCCCTGGCAGGTCATTGCTTACACTGGGCCTGATCAAGTCACTGAGTGCTTTCCATTGACTATAAGAGGTATTGCATTCAGCTCTATTTGGGCTCAGACTTAGATCTGGGTAGTCAGATAAGAGGACATCTTATTCTCCTTCATTGGGCAACTTGTCATAAGTCATACAATCTAGCCTTTAGCACTTGTGAAGTTGCTGAAACAAAACACTAGAGAGTGACGTCTTCTACTTACACAAAAAAGAGGTAGACCACAAGTGTCCCCGCTGCTCTGTCAACATTTCTAATTTACCCTGGAGGCATACCTGACTAGACAAATTACTTGAATATTCCAAGAAATTCTCAAAATTAAGTTGCATCAGTTCCATAACATTACTTGGTGGCTACCATTGCAAGACAATGTCAAAGATGTGACCATACTCAGATTTTCAGGATATGAAGAACAACAAGTGTGAGAAAGGAAGAATAAATTTTGCTTAATGTTGACATTTTTAATACTACATATGAAAGGAAAGCATTTTTTAAAAACAGTTGGATCTGAATTCATAAAATGGAGAAGCCACATTGATCAGATATACTGAATATTTCCAAGGGTGTAGGTTAATCAATGTTTCTAAAATATGACACCTTTTTTGCACCACTGATCATTCAATTGAATTGACACAGAGAAGCATGAAGTAGGCAAAGAGGTTTTCAGAGAGCATTGCTGGCTTATCTTTCTATTAATAAATGACTGAAAATGCATCTGCACCTAGAGTTAAATCCATTTTTCTTTTCTAATAAAGGGGGGAACAACCAATATAGGCTATTATTTGCTGGGGGCTAGAATATATTTTCTCAACGATATTAAAATACATGAGTTAAAAATCAATTGTTCTCTAAATATTTAGCAATATAATTGTGACAGATCACAATTTTTATTAAAATACATTCATTGTCAGCCCTTTTCTGCCTGTATGGGCACTCAAACTAGATTTTAGCATCATGGTTTATGCATTTTTGTAATATGTACTTGAAAAAAGAGGAAAGAGCAGCCAGAGAAAAGTGTGAGGAAGAACTAACAAACAAGGACATACTGACTAAAATTAGAAACCAATGCTGTAAGGTGATGAATGCAAATTCTACTAGAGTGGCAGTCACACAAGATAGGGTCCCAGTGTTAAAGTAACCAATAACCTGATAGCCTTTTTTTAGTCCCAGAAGCGACACCACTAAATGGCTAATAGTTCACTAGTTCTGATATACAGTCCAGGTTGAACCTCTCTAGTCTGGCACTCTCAGGACCTGACTGGTGCCTAAGCAGAGCTAGCAGCATTGCCAACACTTCCAGTGCTTACTGGGCACATAGAACACATTTAGAGCTAAGTAACAGCACAGAACACTGAGAGCCAGGACTAGTGTTTGTAAACAAATGTATGGGACTATGGGAAAGTTGGCCACACCCATGATCAGTGGACAGCTGGTTAACTAAAATCATGCTAGACCATGGATGTTGCCAGACCAGAGAGTGCCAGATATGAGAGGGCATATATAAGATGATACAATAATAGTTCAGGTCTCACTATGGTATATTTTCTTAATGTTGATATTGTTATTGTTCTGACAGTTTTCATCCATATTGCATAGAATCTCAGTTCAGAAAGTTCTTATGTTTTTGGATGGTGTTTTGGTTTTGGGGGGTTTTTTTAGAACAAAAGGACTGTTATGATCACTTAGTCTCACCTACCATATAATAAAATACATAAAATTTGTCAGTCAGTAATATCTGCATTAAAGGCCAATAACTTAAACCCACGCCTTGAATTATTAGGTGAGCTAATGGTCCCTTGTAGCCATAAATATTTCTGAATCTATGAACTCATGGTTGAACTACAGCATAAGCTTTAGAAGCACACCCAGTCTTGACTTAAGCACCACATGTGAAGGAGAATCTACAATACCTCTTGGTAAGCTCAATGGTTAGTTATCTTCATTGTTTTAAACAGACATATCCACACTGAAAGTAAAGCAGTTAGAACTTCCAGTTAGAATCTTAACATGCTGGAAAGGTTATGGTCAAACTGAGCATGGTTAAGGCTTCCTACAAACGCCTTCTGAGTCCTTTAAACAAAGTGCCACAATTCTTTATAAGGCACATCACAATTTTGTCAATGTTCCGTAGAGTATTTCATAAGAGCACACAAAAGACACATAAAGGGAAAATGAAAAAAGGCTGCCACCACCATCTGGATGATTAAACATGGCTTCTGTGCCCCTACTCCAAAGCCAGAAATCTGAGGAGCTACATCATTTATCTAATAATTTGTTGGATCCATGTTACATCATTTATCCAATAATTTGTTTACAAAAGATATAGGAAGAGAGAGACAGAAGAATTTAGAATAACAATGTTTTTACTCTTAGTACCAGGAATCGCCTCATGGAATCTATGGATAATTCTGGTAATTCATTAATTTAAATGCCCATTTATAGACAGTAGCCCCATACTTGAAAACATCCAATTTGTCAGAGTGATATGATTTCCAGTACTTTTGTTCAATTAATATCTTCAGGAAGAACATGCTGAAACTGAGTATTAATTATAATGGACAGAGGCCAGAGAGAAAGCACACTCCAAAAAGGCCCAATGAATGGGTGCAGTTATGTCACTAGATATTGTTTATGAATAATCTATTTTTACTTTTCAAAGATTTATTCTGGACCTGGGTTGTCCATTGTAATCAATATGAATTACTATTAGTTTTCACAGAAAAAAGGCAAGCCAAAAGAGAAAGGAAAAGCCTAATCCTATTGTTTTAGAAATGTTTGGTTTTTATGCCTAGCATCTTGGTCTGTGTTGTGTTTGGTTTTTATGCCCAGCATCGTGGTCCCCTTTGCAAAGCCTGACTAAATGAGGAATGACTTCATTATTTAGACTGCCTGCACATGTGTTTCACAGCAGCTACTCCAGGCTATTGGCTACAGTAGCAGCCACCCTTGAACCACTAAGAACAGGAACATCACAGTTCTAGATCCAGAGGCCAGTCTCTTTCTACACTCTTCCACCAAACCGTTTGTCCATTTTACTGTGGGTAGACATGTCAGCAATTAGTGCCACAGTGGACAGGGGTACAAACCTGCTTTGTAAAGCCTCTTCATTACTTGGCCATTTTGTTATATTTATGTATTTCTTGATGTCACTTTCCCAGCCGCTGTGTCTAGACTACAAAGTTTTATCGGAAAAAGATACACAAATTGCGAACTGAAATTTGTATTGCAAACTGAAATTTGTATATTTTACTGCTTTTCTTCCGAAAGAGGCTTTTCTGGCAATTGGCCCATCTACACTGGGCCAAATGTCAGAAAAAAAATGTCTCTTGGAACATCCTTTCTTCTCGTAGAATGAGGTTTACAGGGATGCAGAAAAAACATGTCTTCTTTTCCAAATTTTTTTCAGAAAATCAGATGCATTCCTTGGACATGGCAGAGCTTTTCTGGGATACTTCCAGTATCCCGGAAAAAACTCTGCAGTCTAGACATACCCTTCATCTATAGACTTGGCTGCAAGGCTACATGCTTCATTCCTCACCACACAATTTCTGTTAATATTTTTGGTGAAAGAAAGAAAGAAAGAAAGAGACTAGAGGCTCAAACCACAACACTGATTCCCAACCCAGTTCTCATCTATAAATCTGTAGACAATCTGGATATCACAAACCTTGGTAGAGTTTGTAATGATACCTAAAACTCTTTCAAGTTTTGGTTCTCCAGTTAAGACTTGTTCCTGCAGTGCCACTGCTCTACAGCCAAAATGCTTGTGAAATAAATGTAGCCAAACTTTACTAATTCTGGGTCACTGAGAACGAAAATGATGCTTAAAATTGTTGATTGGCTCTAGTTTTCAAGATATGCTATTGCGTCAGTATATACGACCCTTGACTTGGGAATGGCGGAGGATAAGTGAGTTATAAAGGGAAGGGATCTCAATTTAAACCAGAAATGACTAAAATACATCTTTGACTGGATCTATGAATAAAGCTATGACTGGGTTTGGACAGTACTTGCTTTTTAGGCAAAACAATGAATGATGCAATCTGAAGCTGGTATTGCGTCATACATTATATGAATTGCATCATGTTATTCCTAGAAGTCATGGATGATGCAATCATAACGAAGCTTACATCACTCTGCTGAACAAATTGCCCTATCTCAGCTCTAGAAATCATACAGTGTCGTGCTCTCTTATTTGTCAGTGTTTGATTTTGCAAAGGGACACATTTCTGTTTCGCCAAAGTGAGCAGAGATGCCTCGTACTTGTGTGAACGGTGCAGATAACTTCTGCTATGTTTGTGGTGAAGTGACTTTTGCATCACAAAAGTGCAGTATAACCACTATGGTTAAGAAAGCCTATCACCTTTATTTTGGCTGCAAAATTGGAGATCAGGACAAGAGGTGGGCCCCACACATATGCTGCAACACTTGTGCAACAAATCTTCGCCAGTGGTTGAACAGGAAAAGGAAATCTATGCCTTTTGCAGTGCCAATGATTTGGAGAGAGTCAACAGATCATACCAGCAATTGTTACTTCTGCATGGTGCCTCCAGTTGGGAAAGGTGTGTCAAAGAAGAAAAAGTGGACTATTCATTATCCAAAAATTCCATCAGCTATATGCCCAGTACCCCACGGAGAAGGACTACCGGTTTCTGATGCACCAGAATCATTCTCACTTGAGTCAGACGAGGAAGAGGAAGAGGATGAAACTTCTGGTCCTGAACCATCAATGTCACAGGACCCACATTTTCTCCCATCCTCCTCCTCTGAACCACACCTCATAACACAAGGTGAACTGAATGACCTTGTCAGGGATTTGGAACTACCCAAGAGTAAGGCAGAGCTGTTGGGCTCCAGACTACAGCAGTGGATTCTCCTGGCAGGTGATGTTAGGGTTTCCATGTTCCGTAACCGTCAAAAGGATCTTGTCCCATTCTTCTTCATGGAAGGTGCTCCATTTAATGAATACAAGAGACAAGCCAAGAAGCGCCAAGTAGACACTGAATAGGACTAAACTATGTACATAATAGTTTTTTGCCTTTTGTTTTATAATACATTTTATTTATATAACCCTTTTGCTGATTTTTAAAGTGTTACATAAACAGGACAGGTGAAATATTATCATGTAAAGCGACCATAAACACATGAAAAGACCTAGGTTTACAATTTATGATTAAAACTCTACTATCTACACAATATACATAGAAGTAAAATGTAAAAACTTAAATATCTTGGAAACAGTAGCCAATCAGTTGTTTTAATTTCATATTTGAATTCAGCACATCAAAATACATAATAAATAGCACATTTTATCTCTGAAGCAGACGACTTCTAAAAAATTGTAGACCAGTGTTACCCCAGAATTATGCTGCAGTCATTGCAGCTATGCCAGTTTACATCAGTTGAGGATCTGGCTTGAAGCTGGAGTCAAAGCCACATGTTAGGATCTGACTCACCATTCATAATTACACTTAAGATTCCAATAAATGATCAGAGTCTATGTTGGTTTCTGGAAAATTGCCACCATTTTTAAACTTGAAATAGTGATCCATCCTTAATTTTAACTAAATAATGTTACCTTCTGCTGGGAGACTGCCACAAATTCCATGGCAACATGCTCTAAATAAAGCCAAACCATTATAATTTTAAGTGTTTCTTGTGATTGGGATCTAAAAATATTTTCCTTGTGAAATTAAGATATTGATCTTTCTTTTTAAATTTTAACAAAACAATATCATTAAACAAAATTCTGCAAGCAAACACATGTATTGATATTTTCAGTTTATTTTAAACTCTTAATTATCATTTATACTAATTAAAGATTTAAAATTCAGAACTAATCAATTACATTGTACAACATATTTGAATGTTACTGACTAGAGCCTTCCTATAGGGACCATGACAATGCACTGATCCCTTTCCCCCAGTTTAATTAAGCAGTTGTGACAGAGGGATTATCCTGCACAATAATTAAGATGTCATAACTAAAGGGACAGTATTATGAACTCAAATTAATATCACAGAATGTTATTACCACTACAGCAGGGAGAGGGTTACAAGCAGGCTAGAAGAGGTTTGTGCAATCTTTGCCAATTAGGGTGGGGAGCAGTCAGCCAATCAGGGCCAGGCTGGGTCCTATAAAGGGCTGCAAAGAGAACACTCTTGCTACAGCTGTGGATCTGGAGGGACCTGGCTGTCTGGAAAGCTAGAGAGGGTATCTGACACAGAGTAGTGCTGGGAAAAGGCAGGCAGAGATGGGGAGCTTTAGCCTGATCCAGTTCCCAGGCTGCAGACTTGATATAGGGGCCTGAAGGTGACTAGGGCTGCAGGAGAGCAACCAGGGCAGAAGGCAGCAGGTCCACACTCTCCTGCCAATGATGAGTGGCCATTTCAGACTGCAGTTCACCCTGGGTGTAGGGGCTAGATTACAACTGGGAATGGGTTCTGAAACAAGAGGAGTTGTCTGGGAGGGGAGGACTCCAGAGTGCAGGGGCACGCTGTGGGGCAGTGACAGCAAGGAAAGGGCACCATGGGCCAGAAAGGACACAGGGCCTGAAGTAGTTCAGAAGACGGGTAACTGAGGATGAGACGGTGGTCAACAGGGATTTCTCCAGGGCTAGAAGAGCTAATTCCCAAGGAGACCAGTGGAGGCACAAAATCATTGAGTCATATCTCCTTTCACAGAGATACACATTTAAAATAATGTCATCATGAGTCCAAAACATAACCAGTCTATCTGAAAAAAGGTTTGATCTAGAATAGAAGTGTCAAAATCATCACCATAAGCCAGATCACATCCATGTCCTGTATTTATGTGGCCTACAAAATATATTCAGGTGATGCAGAATCTAATATTTCTTATATTAAAAAAAATAACTATCCCTCAAGAACATTAAAGGCATGTCTTCACAGCAGGGCTAAAGCATAAGTTGCATAACTTAAGTCAAAATAGCTTATTTTGGCTTTAGGCACTGTCTACACAGTAGGAAGTCCGAGGAAGAGCATTCTTTCTCCAACTTCCCTTACTCCTCACAAATTGAGGGTTACAGGAGTTGGAGTAAGAAGTCCTCCAGCTCAACATTATTTTGACATTATATTGAAATAACTGCTTGTAGTGTAGATACAGTGAAGGAACAGAATCTGGACACCGTATGTGAAGCAAGCAGGAGAGTTTATTATACACACAGCTCTGGGTGGAGTGTCACTTGCTAAGCTCAGTGAACACTGCCAAACTATAGGTTACAACTAGTTATATAGGATGCTCAATGGGCAGATCAAAGTGATGGGAGGGGGGAAGATCCCGGATCCCCTGGATAGATGCTAATAATAAGGCAAGATAAGAACAATAATATAAAGTTACATAGTGTTTCCAGTAAAACAAGTATTTAAACAAAGCAGACTTCAATTATCAATTATCAGTTAAGTGGTGATATGTCTGTCAGCTTCAAGAAGGAATCTCTGCAGGATGTGGTCCATCTGGGAATTAAAGCAGAGACATTAGCACCATTGAATGTGTCTTGTCCTGCCTCCCATCCTGGGTGATGGCTTTCCTTTGATGGGCTAGACTGGTGGGGGAGGGGAATAACCATGTACTGTGTTTATGTGCCATTCCCAGAGTCTGAATTTAGATTGGGTTCTTAACAGAATATCATAGCCTACTTCAGAAATTTTCATCCTCCACACAGACTATGTTTTTTTGGAATAACGTTCATTATTCTGACATAACACTTCTGTGGAGACGTACCCTTAGATACCTTCCAATTGTAACCTAAGCATAAACAGATGAAATGCTATCTTCCTGGAATTTCAAGAAGCCTAAAACAGAATATCACATTAAAGTTTGAACTTCTCTAGTCTAGCACCCTTTGGGATCTGACTGGTGGCCAAACTAGAGAATTTGCCAAATCAAAGAAGGTCAATATTCAGCCTTACCTTCAGCCTTACCTCAGTCCTTGGAAAAATCATAAAGGGAATCCTCAAGGAATCCATTTGGAAGCACTTAGAAGAGGGGAACGTGATCAGGAATAGTCAACATGGATTCACCAAAGGCAAGTCATGCCTGACTAATCTGATTAGCTTCTATGATGAGGTAACTGGCTCTGTGGACATGGGGAAGTCAGTAGATGTGATATACCTTGACTTTAGCAAAGCTTTTGATACGGTATCCCACAATATTCTTGCCAGCAAGTTCAGGAAGTATGGATTGGATAAATGGACTGTAAAGTGGATAGAAAGCTGGTGAGATTGTTGGGCCCAAGGGGTAGTGATCAAAGGCTCAATATCTGGTTGGTTTCAAGTGGAGTGCCCCAAGGATCAGTTCTAGGGCTGGTTTTGTTCAACATCTTTATTAATGACCTGGATGAGGGGATGGATTGCACCCTTAGGAAATTTGCAGATGACACTAAGCTAGCGGGAGAGGTAGATACATTGGAGGGCAGGGATAAGGTCCAGAGTGACCTAGAAAAATTAGAGGATTGGACCAAAAGAAATCTGATGAGGTTCAACAAGGACAAGTGCAGAGTCCTGCACTTGGGACGGAAACTCACGAGGAGAGGCTGAGGGATTTGGGCTTATTTAGTCTGCAGAAGAGAAGAGTGAGGGGGGATTTGATAGCAGCCTTCAACTTCCTCCAGGGAGGTTCCAAAGAAGATGGAGAGAAGCTGTCCTCAGTAGTGACAGATGGCAGAAAAAGGAGCAATGGTCTCAAATTACAGTGAGGGAGGTCTACGTAGGATATTAGGAAAAAAATATTTTACTAGGATGGTGGTGAAACACTGGAATGTATTACTTAGGAAGGTGGTGGATTCTCCATCCCTAGAGGTTTTTAAGTCCCAGCTTGACAAAGCCCTGGCTGGGATAATTTAGTTAGGGTTGGTTCTCCTTTGGGCAGGGGGCTGGATTCAATGACCTCTTAAGATCTCTTCCAGCCCTAGGATTCTATGATTCTATGAATATACCTAACAGCATTACCAATACTTCCGTACTGCTTACTGGGCTCTTAGAAGAAATTTAGGGATAAATTAGAGCTAAAATAGTGGCACAGAACGCTGAGAACCAGGACTGGTGGCTTTAAACAAACTTTATGGGACCATGGAGAACACCTATGATAAGTGGACTTCCAGATAACTAAAATCATACCAGACCAGAGAGACCCGAATTAGAGAGGTTCAACCTGTAGTAAACTTTCCTAACATCTTTTTATTGAATTGACCTCCAAAGCCCCATAATAATGTTTTACTGTAATCATTAGCTATTCCTTCCCTGATAGCTTTAGGGTCAGAGATAGCACATGATGCAAGAATGAAATTTATAGCACAGGAGATCGGAAGTTGGAGTAGGGAAAGAACAAAACACACACACACACACACAAAACAGGGAAGACAAACACAGCAGAGAGGGGGAAAGAAGAAAAAATCCAAAAGGGCAGGCTTTCCTGCTGTGTAATACTGATTTTTTTTCCATTATTGCATCCAGTTTCCATACTTTCAAAAGGCTGGAAAGAAATCTGAAGAGAACTACAAGAATTAGTTGAGATCTGGAAACCCAAACATATAACAAAAAAGTTTAGTTTCTCCATAGAGAGGATTTATAATTAAGTTTCTGAAAGCGGGCATCTAAGTGATTTAGCAGAAAAATACATATGATCTAGTGGTTGGACAATTCCAGCCAGAAATGTTTGAATTTGTAAGTGAAGGTGATTAACCAGTAGAATAACTCTCCTATTGACATGGTAGATTCCCATCACTTTCACTGTTCTAAATTGTAGTCTCTCTCAAAAGATATGCTCTAGCTCAAACAAAAGATACAGGTTTGATGCAGAAGTTAAGTGAAATTCTCTGCCCTGGATTATTCAGATGGTGATATCAGATCATAAAAGTTCATTATGACCTTAAAATAATAAACTATGAATGTAAAAATAAAGATCTGAACAAATAAGATAGTATCTGAACATATGCTTATTGCATAAAGGTTTTTTTAACTCTGGGTCTTCGTGGAAAACTTCTATCAACATTATTGTGTGTTTTCTTGTAAATTGGGGGAGTATATATTATTGTGTTCATATCCAATCCACTGCAATAATTAAAATTGGATTCTATCCTCTTGCTGAATGAATTTAACGCTTTTAATTAGGAAAATCTTATGCTAGTTTAAAGGAAGTCCTCCCTCTGATAGGAGTGTGGTTTGTTGATAAGACAGCATAGAATAGCAACTCACCCACTAGTACATCCCCACATGGCTGGTCATAGCATAGTAATCGATTCTCCATGTTCGATGCTCCCCTTATGATAGTTGTTCCGGCACTCTGGCAGTCTGCTTCTGCTTGTGACTCAGTCTTTTGGCCAAGTCAAGTTCAGTATTACCTCTGATGCCTCCTCATGGCTGGGCTCTCTCTCCACTGGGGATCTCCTTTTCAGTAGCTGCCCTGCCTCTTCCTGAGATTTTGCTCGCTGGCCATATCACTTCAAAATCTCTGCCCTTCTGAGATAGTCCATGAACCAAAAGCAAGGAGAAACTAAATTTAAAAGAACTATGCATTTTGCTGCATCAGTTCTTCATTAACCACCATTTTAATATCTGTTTATCTGGAAGTCATTCTTCTATGTCATCTGACATCCATATGCTGGTGCCTCCTTCCCAGTGTTATTTCAAGGCTGTCTTGTTTGTAAGGGATGCTTGTTCTTAATACTCCAAAGCCATCTATAATGTCTTACATTGGTCTGCTTTATATTAGGCCCAATTGATGGTAGCTTGGCACTTCTGAGTTTTATGACCTCTTCTCCAAACACTCACATTTCAAACTCATTCACTCCCCCTCCCAAGGTACTACACAATTATTTCACACATGGGAAAAGGGTTACAATTATTTATACAAAAGGTATCAATCTATTTCAATACAAAACTTCTGTTAGTACAAACTTTTAATTCATTCATCATAATTTCTTTACAACACAAGCTATATTCTAATTACTTCTAAGAGCAACAGTGAGATCATGCTACATCACAAGAATCTTTTTGATCTCTTTCTGTCTTGACATCAGATACAAACAGAAAGTGGTTTGCCTGATGTATCTTTACTAAGCGCCTAGAGGACTGTTTTCCCCTGATAACCAGAGAAGGGTGGCCAACAGAGTTATGATTGTTTAACATTTATTCTTACACTACCCATTAAGCACATTACATAAAACATTATAAAACTCTGAGGTCTATAAGTGTGGGATTTGTGTCCCCATCATAGATACCCCAACTTTGGGCCCAGCAGTCCTTATACTCTTTTTCTCAGGGCTTCCAAGAGTCCCTCCCCCTTATACCAGGGGGTTGCACCCCAAGCTCCACTGTGGCTGAGAGGGGAGTCAGGTCCTCTCTCCACTCTGGGTTTCAGTCTAGAGATGCTGTGGTGAGCAGTCAAGGTTTGCTCCCTCTTACCCTTGCTGGTTGCCTGGATTTTTTACTTCTTGGGTCAGTGACAAAGTCCTTTTCCCCAACCCCTTTCCTGGGCTCTGCAGAGTCTTCTGTGGCTCTGGTAACAAACAAAGACCCCAACTGCTATCTTCTTTGATAGCCAATGCTTGTCCCTTTATCAAGGCTCATGGCAGAGACTTGTTCCACCCCCTATGGTTTCTCAGTCTCACAGTAGAGTTCCCTTTTTGAGACAGTATCCAAAGATTTACCATTTCCCTGGACTTCATTTTCCCTTTTACTCCCAAATCCTTCCTTTATGTTAGCCACCACATCCCCCTCACCTTGGTCTCAACTTTAGTTGAACTAGACATGCCCAGTTGCTGCTACCAGGTGTTTTAATTGAACAATACCTGAAAAACACCCCATCAAAAAGTGCAATGAAGCAGACTAATTAAATTTCAATCTTGTAAACATTTACACTTATGAATATTTCCACTAATTACAGTAGGCCAACTCATACACTAAGACCATGCTTAAACAGTGTGCTCAATCACAGCTTATGACTATATATTAAATAACACCCTAATCCATCATCACTTATGCACATGCATAACTTTGCTCATTTAATTGAAAGGTGGGGAGGGTTGCAAAGTAACAAATAGCTGGAATTTCCAGGAAGTCTGAGTTAAGTACCCTTCTCCCAGTGAAATCTAATAGGATTTTGATTCATATCGTCCTTAGGTGCCTTTGAAAGTTCTTGCCCATGTCCGTAAGTATTTGAAAAAATGGTGCCAAAATAATCAGCTCATCCAAGCAATGTTAATAGTTAAAGATACTTAAAGTTAAACATACTTAATAGTTAAATATACTTAAAGATAAGCAGATAATGTTTTGCTGGATTGGGATCATGGATTCTGTGGTGCTTAGTACCGTGTTCATGGAGTTCAGCATGTTACATACAACACTCACATAGGTACTGATGGATCTACTGTTGCTACCATGGATCAACCATGACAAACCTCCAAGTCTGGCATATGTGAGCTGCCAAGCCACACATATGTTAGAGTAAGAAATGTTAGTGGGCACTCAAATTAGATCCCTTTGAAAATTGCAGCTTAAGAACAGCATCACCACTAAAAAACCTGAAAATTCATTCTTACATTTACACTTAAAGAAAAAGAGGAAAACATTATGAAGTATGAAAATATTCACTTCAGGTCCCTCAAAGAACCTTAGCCATGTCCCCTAACTTTGCTTATAGAACAACACAAAACTCAGACACAAATCTATACTCAAATAATGCCTGTTGCACCAGTGCCTTCGAAAACTCAACTATGTCACTCTTGCGGATTATTTATTTTAAAATGAACCTGCCTTTGCATTGCTATATGACACTACTTCCACCATGAAGACAATAATGGAACTGGAAAGAGACTTCAGCAGGAAAATTCACCATAGAAGATAGGATTTCACATGGGGTGGGGAAGAGAGAGGAGTATGACCTATTGTGATTTTGAGCATATCCATGAGCTTTAGAGTTACAAAATGTTTGGAGCTAGAATATCAGACAGCCTATATCTCAGTGGCTTAAAGTGGCAGGGAATCCTAATTACACAGTTTTTCAAAACCACATACATTCTTCAGCTTCACAAGCAAAGAAATGTGGCTTTAAAGGATACATGGTTTTCTAATATCTTTATCAAGATATCCTTAATCCAGTGTTTCTCAAAGTGGTCCATGGATCCACTCTGAGAAACCTGCTAACTGGCCACTCCCACATCTCCCGTTGTCTGCAAACAGTGAACTGGAGCCAATCGGAGCTGGGAGGCTCCATGGCTGCAGAGACAGTAAATAAACAAATGAGAGCAACCAGTTAGCAAGTTTCTCAGAGTAAATCTGTGGATCACTTTGAGAAACACGGTCTTAATCAAAAGTCCAAGAAAAAATTATTTATACTCTAGACACAACAGGATCATACTTGATAACTGTGAAATGTACACTGCAGCATGCGGGTTTCATATGTAAAATTCATTAACGTTCTTTTCACATGTAAAATGTGCAATTTGGTGTGAATTAGTTATAACCAACAATGTACTCTGACTTATACAACATGGAAAGAGAATCCCTTCCCTTCCCATGTAAGACATAAGTCCCTCAAATAAATACTTTTAGCATGGACCCTGTATCTGTGTGGAGTCTTATTTAAGTCAATGAAAACACATGGTTTGAGATTCCATGTTGTTACCACTATATGTAAAATACAGAGGTGGGGATGAGAAATACATCTCTATCACTATATAAAAAAATCTTTTCCTGTGGGTATCAGAGTGACATCATCACATCACTCTGCATTGCCCTCCCCCCAGCCTGAACAGACTCCCCATAAGGGGAAGTGGCAGCCATGCTTGGGATTCCCTCAGCTCCATTTCAGGGGGCACCCTGGGCTCCCTGCTGGCCCCTGGCTCCCCTGCAGGAGGGCCAGGGTGTTGCGGCAGTAGCTCCTTGCTACACTCTGGGGCCCTGACACTCTGGGACCAGCAGGGAACCTCCACCTTCCTCTGGCCAGGCACTTGGACCACTATCTGCCTGGTGCTCCAGCCTCGTGCCCTCCCTCTGCAAGATTAGAGCACCAGCACCGGCTTCCTGTGCGGGGGGTGGGGGAGAGGGGAATCGGGGGGGAGGATAAAGCCCTGAGACTCTGCAGATTCAGCTTGCAGGGAAATGCTTGTGCTGCTCCTCTTCCTTGCAAGCCAAATCCAGTGCGGAACCTTGGGCCTTTCTCCTCTCACCCTCCCCCTGCAGGAAGCCAGTGCTGGTGCTCTAATCTTGTGGAGGGAAGGCATGAGGCTGGAGCGCCAGGCAGATGGTGCCTGAGTGCCTGGCCAGAGGCAGGTGGAGGTGGTGGTTTCTTGCTGGGTCTCAGAGTGTCAAGGCCCTGGAGCATAGTGAGGAGCCACTGCTGCTGCCCCCGCTGCCCATTGCCTCATCCCCTGCTGCCCCTGGCTTGGCCCCAGCCCCCCTCCAGCGGCCGAAGGGGGGCCAAGAGGCCAGGGAGGTGGGTAGCCAAGAGGATGGACCTGCATGCAGGGAGAGGGGTGAAAGGCCGGGTCTGGTTGCAGGCGCAAGGGGGCAAGAGGCCAGGCATGGCTGTGGCAGGCAAGGGCCCAGCAGCCGGGGTCGTGGCTGACTACCCCCCACAGATAAGGGGGTTGGCAAGTGTAGCAAGCAGGGAGCACAGCCCCCTAATAAAATAAAATAAATAATACAAATAATAATAAATACCTAGCTCTTTTACAGTACTTTTCATCACTAGATCTAAGTGGGGACATAGTACCTGAGTTAAAAAGGTGGCTAAATGGGTTTTGCTGTGAGTATTTTCCCTTATATTTTCATTTTCATTTTCCTGTCTAGAGAATTTAGAAACTACCCACTGTCAGAACAGTATATACCTTTTTCTCCACCATTGATTTTAACTGCTGTTCAGCAATAGCTGGTAGCTATATTCTTGATAGGTTTTCTTACTTACTTCTATGTTGTCTGAAGCTAATGCTCTGCAGCAGAAGACCCTGACTGACTTCAATCAGGAAAGATTTTTGACATTTGCTTTTATATAATTTCTCTGATGAAATAAAGATTTAATATACATATTCAATAGAGTGTACTGAACCTAAAAATGTGATATTGTACCATTGTATGCACCCTCATTCTTTGAATATGGGGAAGAAGGATCTCTTACTTAGTCTGAATGTGGCTGTGAAATAACCAGCATATTTTCTTTGATTTAGTCAAGGAAGATAGAAGGTCACAAAATCAGCTTTTATTCTGAGTCACTTACAGAGCTGTTTGATATATCCTGTATGTATTTAGCCCCTTGTGTGGTCAGAGAATTGCTCAGCTATATTCATTCTTTGCAAGTGCTTACTAAATAGATGGAATGAATAATTTTCAGATAATGGGATCTTCATGGTCTGTTTACTTCAACGATTATCTGGTAGTGATGTTGTGGTTGGTCAGCGTAGCCAGAGCTTGTGAATGGGATATGTGCTACTTGGCCTTGTGCCGTCTATATCCCTGTACCTGCTGTGGATCTTTTATTGACCAGTGAAGAAAATCTGCACAACCCAGAAGAGACAACACTACAAAATTGACTGTGAATCCTGTGCCAACTCAACTGCCTAGTGGAGAATATAAGGGGAATATCCTCAGTTATGGCAATTTACATCAGGTGAAGATCTGCTCCTTGGTAAGGAAGTTACTGTTCAGGCTAAATTTAAGCCTAAAAACAATAACCTGTTTGTTTATTAGTGGACCAGAATTCAGCAGTTTGCAAATGATACATTAAAAACAGGGAAATTCTTGAAAGGAATAAGGAGAAAACAAAGATTTAGTACATCTGTATTTTTAGCTGAACTGAGCTCTGTGGAGCATTTAGCTTGATTTGATAAAATATAATTGTCCTGCAGTAGACTTACCTATTACAGGCTTGGAGTCATCTTACAAATATCACAACAGCACCATTCAGAATAGGAAGTCAAGTCTGAGCATGCTTGAAGTCATTTGACTGTTGTGGAAGAAACATCTTTCTGTAAGTGAGCTGAAAAATAACTTTACTGCAAAGTTAAATCAAAGAGCATCAACTGTAGAGACTGGCTGCAGCCAGAGACAGCTAAGCATGAAAGTTATTTAAAAATACAGATACAAATCCTGTTAAAATAACATTATTAAGATTGCAAAGTCAAGAACTCAACCTTAATAGGACACCATGGAGTCAATTTTGATATAGTCTTTAGTTACATGATCACATGCTGTTTTTTCCTTAAATGACTGCAGCTAGTCCTGTAACCAAAAGAGGAGAGGCATTTCTTCATTTTGTAATAAGTTGAACACTTATAATATTTACATATAATTACATTTAACATCCCTATGACTGGAAAAACACCACAACAACCCAACACTGTAGCATTTAATTTGAGAAATGGGAACTACACCACAATGAGGAAATTACTTAAGCAGAAATTAAAAGGTAAAGTGCCAAAAGTGAAATCCCTGCAAGCTGTATGGAAACATTTTAAGGACACCATAATATACAATTTACATATTTACCCCAATTAAAAAAAAAACATAAAAAGGAAACCAAAAAGTTCTATTGTAGCTAAACAGCAAAGTAAAAGAAGCAGAGAGAGGCAACAAGACATTTTTAGAAAGTGGAAGATAAATCATAGCAAGGAAAACAGAAAGAAGCATAATCTTTGGCAAATTAAGTGTAAAAAATATAATCAGGAAGGCCAAAAAAATGTAAAGAACAGCTAAACAAAGATTCAAAATGTAAGCAATTGTTAAGCACATCAGAAGCAGGAAGCCAGCTAAACAATCACTGGGGCCACTGGATGATAGAGATGCTAAAGAAGAACTCAAGGACAATAAAGCCATTGCAGAGAAATTAAATGGATTCTTTGAAAGCTCTTCACTGCTGAGGATGTGAGGGAGAGTTCAAAACCTGAGCCATAACAATTAATGGTATGCCATTGTATACCCCCCAGAATTCACAAAAAAGTGTGACTGGCAGCCATATAACATAGTAGAACAAAATGAGTCCTTGCATGAATGGAGAATGCCATTTGTAAAAACCTTACTAAAAAGCTTGGAGCACCTAAAGCATGGAAGAGCAGAACTGAATTGTCCATGATAGAACAAAATAGTGGTGTGAACTCATCATCAAGATGGAAAATTTATTCATTAAAAAGTTGCTGCATGTATTACCAAAAATATCACAGCTGCTGCTGGTTGCAACTATCATTTTTGCTACAAAGACTTTCCTGATATTTAACCTAAAGTCTTGCATCCTACAGATTAAGCCCATTACTTCTTGTCCTACCTTCAGTAGACATGGAGAATAATTGATTTGTAAAAGCACTTAGGTTATTTTTAGACTGTTATCCAGGTATCCACTCATTCTTATTTTCTTAAGACTAATTACTCCCATTTTGGATTTTTCCCCCCACCTTTTCTAACAGGTCAGATTTTCTAAACCTTTTTTTTTTTTGTTCTCCTCATGACACTTTCCAGTTGTTCACAGCTTTCTTAAAGTGTGACACCCAGAACTTGACACAGCGTTATAGCTGACGCCTGACTAGCTGACTAATGCTGATGTGCTGCACAGGTCCATTCCATTGTAGGTGATTCTCAAGCAGTCCCAACTGCAGAGGGGTTCAGAGTCTGCTTGAACAAGGACTGGAGGACCATGTGTCCAAATTTTGCATTGTCTATAGATTGTTGAGAGATAGTGTAGTGAGAAGCAATTGTGTGACATGATAACCAGTATGGAAACTTTATCCATAAAAGCCTCAGATTTTTAATGACCCAACACTCTACCCGATGACTTCATGCAATCCTGCTGGTAACATAAGGGAGTACAACAAGATATCCAAAATGAAATCCTTTGTGTAGAAACAGGATTTCCATTCATTCTGTCAGTAAATTAAATGTGTTGAAGACATGACAATTTTAGTCAGGACTAGGTAGAAAAAACTAACTCTTTTCTAAAATCCGAAGTGTTCAATCTCTCCTCTACCTTATTGCTGAGAAGATTTGAGAAGAAGGTTGTAAGAAAACTACTTCTTTAATATGAAAAGTGGGACCACTTCCATAGAAGTCTTAAGAGAGAATGCAGTTAGGCTTTGTCCATGTAGAAAGCCATATAAGGAGAATTTAATAAGTCTAATAATAGTCTTTAGTTCCCCCACTCTCTTGGGTGAGGTAATGAGTACTAAAAATGCTTCCTTAATTAAAAGTTGCAACAAAAAACAGATTGTTAGACTCTCTAAAAAAAATGCAGAATCATCAGCTCTTAAAAGACAAGATTCAGGGTCCATTACGGAATAGGATCATGCACCTGCAGATAGTTTGTCCAAACCCTTTAAAATTCCTAAAGATTTCAATTTGGAAAAAAGTGGTTATCAACAGGCTTATGAAATGCTGAGATAGCTGCAAGGATATTTGATTGAGCAAGTCTCCAATCCTTGAAGTCGCAGGAACAGACAATAGACCAGTATGTGCTGAATAGAGGAAAGAAGAGAGGAAACCCCTTTTTCATTCTGGATCAGATTGAAAACCTCTTCCATTTTGCCAGGAAAGTGGTTTTCTACAGCACATCTACCTCAACTCTCTTCTACCAGTCTTCGTTAAGAAGCCTCCAGGCTTGTAATGGAAGATGAAGGCAAGATGGAGTTGGATAAGGTGAGTACGAGGACACTGCAAAATGAGAGGGAAATACCCAAAGTTTTCTAAAGTGTCCCTGGTATGGACTTGGCCCCACTGTGCAAAGTCCAAAGGTACTTTCAGTAAGTCACTGTTGATAGTAAGACTAAAATCAAAGTGGGCAGGTAATATACTCTTGATGGTAACAACAGGTAGATTGGGACACATAGGATGATGATGGAACTCTTTCTTCTTGCAACTATGGTAGAGCTTTATCCATCAGTAGTTGTGAGATAGATTCAGATCCTGAAGAAAGGAGAGGCAGAGAGATCAGTTGTGGCTTTTCCTGAGATGGAACCACCTTTTTGGATACACTGATCAACAAAAATTTTGGACCTGCTTGGTACAGAGGTAAAACAGCTCATGTCAGAACCTGGGATGCCAGTGCCAGGCACAACTTCCAAATATTTGATGATAATACCAAGATAACAACACCAAATAGCTCCGCCAGTACAAGGAAAACACTCCGCAGTACTAGGTCATGAGATGATCAAGATGATGAAGATCTGAGAATCAATCTCAAAAGACTTATAGTGGGCTCTAGAATCAATTAACTCCTTCTCCTAAAGATGTGTTTTGGAAAATACCTCTTTTTTCACTGCACTCTTTTTACATAAGTCTTTACATAAGCTCGAACTCTTCATCTCCTTGAAAGACTCTGATACCAAGTCCTATGTATGGTGTTTCTTCTTTGATACCAGTGACACTGATCTACCTTTCATTACAGATGAGTTTGACAGTGTACGACTAACTGATGCCAAAGTGCTCAGTTCCCATACCAAGGAAGATGGTTCACACAGATATCATAACACTGATTTCAGTAGCAGATAATTGCCAGCACTGGAGCTGGTACCCAGATGGAGCCAGAGCTACCCAAAGCATGCTTCTTCAATTATACTAACTAAAGTGCACAGAAACGAAAATGGACACTGCTTAGAAGCTTGATGAAAATATATGCAGAAGCCAGGAAAAAGTGCTCCAACAACCATCACAGGTGGCAGGAAAGAACTGAAAGCAATCAGAGGCAGTTCTGACATATGCCTGTCAGCCGGTGGTCAGGGCAGTGAGTGGTGTGTGTATATTATACACCCGAGTCTTCAACTGCTAGGACTGGGGTCCCTTACCAGCAGGCAACCTGGAAGAGGTTGACGGGCGCCCAAGAAGTTTACAGGGAGAGCTTATTACACCTCAGACTTTGACTGCTAGGATACACGATCCCTTCGCAGCGGGCAGCCTGGGCAGGCTGAGAGGTGCCCCAACGGATCTGTCCCCTGGAAGCGACACGATCCAACGCTCAAGCTCTCCCTATATCTATCCCTTATGACCGGCTGGAGTTCTTTTTAAAATTGTGCTTGGTTCTGTTACAGCAACTGAAGGAGTCAGGTCACAGCTTAAACAGTTACTATTACAG
Organism: Pelochelys cantorii; assembly: GCA_032595735.1. Taxonomy (NCBI): domain Eukaryota; kingdom Metazoa; phylum Chordata; order Testudines; family Trionychidae; genus Pelochelys; species Pelochelys cantorii. Next base: position 75,919,886 of record CM064328.1, read on the forward strand.
GGTAAACTTAGCTGTTAAATGCTACTACTGTGTTACAGATAACACAGCCACTACAAAGGACAGGACAGAAATTACACTAATAAGTCACTTACAGGTACCATGAAACCCTTTTGGTTCTCTGAGCTCTTATTAAATGTATGCAAAATAGACACCTAGCAGGTATATATTCTCACCCCTGCATTCCAGACTTGGCGTGGCCAGCGTCTTTCTCTCAATCCCTCGGGAAGAAGTAGGGCGAGGCTGGGCGTCCCACAGACCTCAGGAGACAACCAATACCTGCCAGCAGGTGTAGATGATTGGAGCTCAAATGGGGTGGGCTACTAAACCCCTCTTTATACCCCTTGGGTCACGTAGGCTTCTTCCTGGTCTCAAGTGGCCAATTAGGAAAAATGGCTTTGAATGCCAAGTTTCCCAGGAAGGGTGCAAAGCATAATTCACACCTGGGAAAATGCAGACAATGGGCACTTCTAGTATGTGATGGGCGAAGATTCCTCTCCTGGGACAGTGCAGGCGTGTCAATTACTGGTGCTAGCCATCAGGGCGGCGGGAGGTCTCTGGTCGTCAGCTAGCCCATTTACTGTCTGGTTTCTGTTTATTAGAGTCAGGGACAAGCAGCACCCCTGCGTTCCCAGGGCATCAAAGGCTGACTGCCTTTCTCTTACTCCTACAGGTTGAACCTCTGAAAATCAGTACTCTCTGGTCCGGCAACATCCGTAGTTCAGCAGGACCACAGATGCTCCTGAACCAGAGAGCCCTGGAGCCTAATGGCAGGAGGGCCAGAAGCACAGTCAGGCCTGAACAGAAGGCCAGAGGAGAGCCACAGCAGTACTGGGGCCAGGGATTGGAGAACCCTGGCAGGCCACAGCAGCATGGAGTCAAGGGCTGGGGAACTCCAGGTCCTCACAGCAGCACAGGGCTGGCAGCCACAGAAACCTGGGTGCTCATGGCAGTGTGCGGTTAGGGCCTGGAGAAGCCCAGCCACCTGTGGCAGCCCACGGCAACACAGAGCTGGAGAACCCCAACAGCCAGTGGCAGAGTGGGGTCAGGGGCTGGAGAAGCTCGGGCTCCCGTGGTAGTACAGAGCTGGGGATATCTGGCAGCATGCAGCAACGTGGTCCAGGGCTGGAGCACCCTAGCCACCAAAGGTGGGCCAGGGCTGATGACAGCATAGCAGGGGAGAGGGGGCCAGAGACACGGGGCTGGCTGGCCTGGAGTATGTGGTAGAGAACACCTCCCCTGGTCCAGCAATATTTTTTGTTTGGGACTGGTCAGGTCCCAACAGGCTGGACCTCCCTGGTCCAGCATAGTATAATGCTATTCTTTTGTTCTCATTCTTCAACATTTCTCCATATTTTCATTTTTTTGTAGGATTCCTTTCTGATTATCAGGTCACTAAATAATTTCTGATGCAGCCACATTGGCCTCTTACTATTCTTCCTACCTTGTCTTTACACTGGGATTATTTGCTGTTGTGTCTTTAATATTAATCTACCTGAGCAACTGAAGAAGACCTCTGCATAAGCTAGAAAAGTCTCTCTTGCCAACAGAAACTGGTCCAATAAAAGACATTACTTCACCCTCCTTGTCTTTTTAATAAGCCCACTGAACAACTTTGTTCTCAGATTTTCTTCCCAGGGGACCTTTCTTACCAGTTCTCTGATTTTGTTACAGTATGCTCTTTTTGAAAGCAGAACAACTGACTTTTTTGAAGTCAATTTTTTGAATTCTGCTGCTTCTCTCCTCCCTTTCCTTAGAATCATGAGCTGTATCATTTCATGACCAATTACACCCAAATAGCTTTCAACTTTTAGAGTAACAACCAATTTCTACCTGTTAGTCACAATCAAGTTGAAAATAAATTTCCCCCTTGGTTTCTTCCTCCAACTTTTGAAACAAAAAGTTGGCCCCAAAAGATTCCAAGAACTTACTGCACATTTTGTTTTCTGCTATATTACTTTACACACAGATTTCTGAGTAGTTGAAGTGCTCTATTATTACTAGGTCTTGTGTTTTGGATATTTGTTATTTGTTCTAGAAATCTCATCTATCTCTTCCTCCTGATATGGTGGTCCATAATCAATTCCTACAATGTTGTTGTTTCTGGTTTTTTTCTCCCTTTTATCTTCAACAAGTCTGCCTCCTACCTCTTCCCAGATACCAGAACACAGCAGGTGTCTATTCTTTATGTATATTGCAACACTTCTCCTTTTTTACCTGCCTGTCCTTCCAGAATAAGCTATCCTGCTCTGTACCAATATTTCAGTCATGAGATTTAGCCAACAAATATCAGTGATGCAATTGCCATATTTTTATGTTTGTATTAATAATATACTGCGATGATTTGAGAATCTGTGAGTATTTGATTATGGACACTGTACACATTTTTATACACTTGAAAACTGTCTTTTAAATGTGGAACCCTTTGTTTCCTCTTTTGTCTTTTTACCTCTGTATTGGACTGAAATTCCAAGGGATAGTGATACACAGCTGACAATAGAGGGTTGTTAAATCAAGATAATCCTCTGTTGAAATTCAAACATTTAGACAACTTCCTGGTTCCCATCTAGAAGAACAGGTTTGCCATGGGAGAGACCCTGGCATGGGTCTGTCATCATCTGAGGAGACTGATTCAGGACTTAACTGACAGAGGAACTGGAAAGTTAAAGAGTAGGAACTAGTTTAGTTGGGATGTCTGGCCATTTTCACCAACTCAAGCAAGAGGTAAGATGATAGAGGAGCTACCTACTTGATGACAGAATCTATCTATTTGAATTCAGATTATTCCCCAAAGATGCCGAAGCAAAAAGCGAGCTAGAGTAAGGGTCCCTGCGTTCAGCATGTTTCCTGTTTTTTCTCATGCTATTAAGTAAAGAATAATTGCATTTTAGAATCCTGTGCAAAGTCTGTCTGCATTATGCCCTACACCTATCATATGTTCCTGAAAACTTAACCTAGAGTGCTCACACAGCTGGAGTTCTGGACAAAGATGAGGGTGTGTTTAAGCAATGGAGAAGTTTAAAAGGTCAACACTTGTGCCAGAGGTTAGCCTGTTGGACCAAAGAGTATAAGGACTCAGGAGAGTATGCTTGATATTGGAAAGTGTCAGCAAAAGATGTGCCTAGGAACCCCAAGATAAAAGCAGCCATGAAATTGACTCTGTTCAGACTCTGCAAACTTAAAACACATGGGATCTAGCAATTGGTACCCTCACAACAGTCTAGTGGACACTCAAGAGGTGCCATTAAACTAGACTTGTGGCTTCCTCACTCTAACAATTATAGCCTAAAAGCCACCTTCTCCAATTCAGTTTCATTTCTCCTTACCACAACCAAAGCCCACCTCCCTTATACAAAGTGTGACTCCACTTGCACTTTTCCTTCTTTCTGTCTGTACAGACTAACTGAAGCACTGGGGAACCCTGGTTACTTTCACATTTAGCAATAAAAGAGCAGTGAGAAACTAGAGCCAGACTTTCAGCTAGATTAGAACCTGCATGTTCACCTAAACAATGAGGAGTTACATTTACATGGATTTGCAAAGAAGGAAAATGTGTTATTCTCACTTCAAAATTTTGACATATAATAAATACAGTTTTAGCAGTATGAAAACTTACTTTTCCCCAGAAAATATTTTGACTGAAAGTGCCATACTTACACTTGGAATAAAGTCAAGAATATTTATCATTTTGCCACTGTCACCCTGAAAAGCTGGAAAGAATGCAGAGAGTTTTCCCCAGATAAAGTTTGTCAGTACTTGCACTCATGCCATGTTCACAAAATACAATCAATGCATACTACTCTTGTCTAAATATTTGTTAACTAACTTGCCTTAATATTTCACAGACACCACATTATATATCACTTCTGATCACTGGAACTGGCCAGATTTTTTTCCCAACAAAAATCCCATTTCTTCAGAAAATGCTGACTATATCTGAAACAAAATCTTTTGCACAATATGACTAAACTTTTGTCAAAATACAGGCAGCTTTCCTTTGATTGGTGTTCCAGGGTCAGCCTCATAGCAAACAGGCTGCTGGGAATCTGAGGGCTGTTAGCAAATTCAAAATCATCAAATCTTTCAGTGAACCAAAATCCCTGAGCTTTTCTGAGCATTTCTACTAATCAGAATATTATTTTAAAAGGGGAGAATCAGTAAAGAGGTTAATATAAATCGCCTACAATAAGTTAATTTAAAAACAATAGATATAATTGTAAGATGTATCCTCAGGCTACGTCTACACTACAGGGTTTTTGCGCAAAAACCCGCAGAGCGTCCACACCTCAAGTGTGTTTTAGCGCAAGTAAATTTACAACAATTCAAAAGAACAGAGGGTTTTTGCGGTGTAGGTAATCCTACTTCTATGAGGAATAACTCTTTTTTGCACAAGAGTTATTGTGCAAAAAGGTGTGTGGACGGGCAACAGGGTTTTTTTGAATGAAAAGAGCCAATCGACAAAAGCACAGTTGCTCTGGTGGCTATTCTGTGAACAGCAATCAGAGTTTTCTTTTGAGAGAGCATCCATGCAGTCTGGACACTCTCTTGTGCAAAAGCGCATCACTTTTGTGATGCACTTTTGTAGTGTGGACATGCTCTTGCACAAGAAGTTTTTGCAGAAGATCTCTTCTGCAAAAAAGCTTCTTGCACAAGAAGCCTGCAGTATAGACATAGCCTTAGTGAAGATTTAAATCACTGAGGAGGCATGATTATTGTTCACCCATAATTACAACTAAGACTAATGGAAGACGAGATTATGCAAAAGCTCTGAAAACAGACCTTTAAGTACTGAGGAGAAGTAATGTTCAGTACATTCTAAGGTTCAGCTTATGGGAATATTGGAATGTTTATGTAAAGGTCTCCTCTCTCTCCCTTTTCTAGTTATGTTCTTTCTTCAAGACTCAGTCAGATCCTTCTCTTTTCCCTTCTCTTTTCTTGTTCTTAGAACAGCATATGTCCCCAAATCCCTGGTTCCTTTTTTCTGACTCCCTATTTCTAAGCGTCTTTCTATACCTTGTGTCATGTGATCTGAGCGAAGTGGGCAGCCCCAAGTGGGACTCTAGCAAATGTTTGTCTGGATATCTAAGCAGATGTTTAAGGCATTTTTATTCCTTATTAATACATTAATCAATGCCATGTACATCTCAAGAATTGGATTTACAAAAATGCTTTTGGCCTAACTTTGTGACATTCAAGTCAATGGCAGAATTCCTATTGACTTTAATGGACTTTGACCCAGCTCAAATGGGCATATATTTCTCTCTAAATAAAAAATTAATTAACTTGCTCTGGAAATTTATATTCTTGCAGTCTCTTTCTTATAGCTAGAAATACCTACTTTTTCATAAGTTATAGGTGGACATGCAATACAATGAACTTTAAGTATCTACAAAAATATTATCTTACTAAGAAAGAAAGAAAGAAAATTAGTTTACTCTAAAGCTTGCCTTATACCTAATAGCAATGGCTAAAGACTGAAAGTTAGCCAGCTATAATCAAGCAACAGTTGAAATTAGTATGTAACAGAACATGAAAGTCTACTCACATACACTCTAGTTCCCATGAATTTTACAAATTATACAGACAAATCCTTTATCAAAAAACTCTTTAACATATAATGACCTCTTGATAATGAACTGAAAAAAATCTGCTGGATTACTAGAACTATTATCCTTTACATTAGGTCATAATTTGTGAACCACATATTTAAGAAGGCACCTCTGTTTTCTCACTTTTCAGGAAACTCTCAAATGATTGACAGTCAAGCCCTCAGTGTAATAATCTATCTCAAGTCAAGTACTAGGAAAAGATTGCATTTCTTCAGTTAGCTTTTGAAGTGTTGGCATACACTACTTCCATTGAACAGCTCCAAGTTAGCCTATTACATAGTTGGGATCATGAAATATGAATACACAGACATCTGAATAAAATACATAGAGAAACTGCTTCAAAAGAGGCAGACTCAATCAGCAAGGTCACTTGGAAAGAAGAAGAGAAAAAGGACAAGGACAAGGACAAGAATAAAAAGTAAAAATATCACAGAATGAAATAAAAGAAGAATGAGGAAAGAAGAAGAGCCAGAAAATAGCTTTCAGATCTTTTAAAGAGCTGGAAGAAAAGTAAATAAAAATCAGTTCTAATACAGAAATAGAGATGTGCTGATATTTCATACTCTGGAATTGGGATTTATCTTCAACATCTAGGTCTATGTCATCACAATTCCACAATATGCTGTTACAATTTATCTTCTAGCTCCTGAAGATAAATGTGCTATCATACATGTTATTTGCATGACAGAATTTTTTAAAAAGTAAAATCAAAAACAAAAAAAATCCGATATACAAAACATTTAAACTTAGAGGTGATGATTCACACAAAGTGCTGAAATAAGTTTTTATCATCAGCAGCCATTTCTTTCAATAATATGAAAATAAACATTGAAATATTAAGAATAATATGTTTCAGGAGTCATGAAGTATGCTTGATTGTGTATTTGTAATATATACTGGCTGGAGTCAAATTTATTGTGATACGCTATTTTCCTGGCATTTAAAAAACTGACAATGGGAGAAAATACCTGGAGTTATTAGCTAAGGGCATCACCACCTACAGGAAGTAATTTCCTCATCCCAAATGGCAAGCATTTTTTTACATGGAGAGGCCTTTAATCCTGTGTAAATATTTTTGCTCTATACATGCTATGGCTTCAATTTGCCTCTGATGAGGGTTTTAATTACAATGTAATACTTTGATTCTGTGTCATTGAGCTAGAAAACCATTCTCTCTCAAATGACTACCAGATTTCAGGTCTAAATGACAGAGTTGTTTATTGGAATGAGAAGCACTGGGATAACAAAACATTACTTTTGACCAACAGACTGAAAACATTGTGGTCAAGAGTACTAAAAACTATAAGTCTGCAGTTATGCACTTATAGAGGTATAGACTTTTGAGATATGGCTCACAAGAAGAGGCTGAATGTCTACTGTTATGCAGACCTTTGTGGAAAGTTGGCAACCGATCATCAAAAGGGCCTGACAGAATCTAACTCAGAGGGCATCACGAACTTGCACCCTGTGTAGTCATTGACATCTGTGCAAAGTGGAAGTGACATTATTCTGATTGCAATGGTATCAATAAAAACACCACTATCTCAATCTTATATAGCACTTTTTAAAGATTTTAAAGCTCTTTAGAAAAGTGGTCAGTGGATTTTTTTAGTAATTAGAAAGAGACCTCAAGTCTCAATTCAAGGTTGACTGGCATATGTTAATTGTTATTACAGCACATAAAAATATGTTATCGAGTCTGTGGAACCAATGCTTACAGTCAATGACAAATATGACAGATTAGTCCCAGTGTAATCTTTAAGGTTTTTTTTTTTATACATAAACTTATCTTTATTTTTAGAACATTTCCAAACGTCCCATCATATTTCATAAACTTCAAACTGCAAGATCAGCATTTGGTGCTTATTCATTGCTTATGCCATTTATATCTATAGCTATAAATTTCCAATAAATACATTAAATTTGTCAACATAGCATCTGTTAGTCTTGCGGTTTAGTACATTCCTTGAAAAAAATCACTTACTAAGCTAAACAGTGTACTATGTTAGAATTTGTTTTATATATTTTGCAAACTGACATTTTCTCTGATCCTGCAGTTTTTAACAGAATTTTAAAGTATCCTGGGAGTTTGGTTCACCAGCAGGCCATAGGCCTAACAAAAGATTGGACTATATTCCACAAAGGGGAGGGAGATTTGAGACCTTAATGTCAAAACATTTAAATGCCCATTGTAACCAGGGAGTAGTTAAAAGCAATACTTTTGGAACAGGGCCTTTAAACACAGCAATGATAACCCAGGATTAGTGGGACTTGAATCAGCTGACTCTGGGTTGGCAAACCCAAGGTCTGAATATATACACTGATTGTTTTAACCTCACATTAAAAATGTTCTAACCTGAGTTCAGATTTGGGGCGCTAGTGTTTAAATTGCAGCATGTAGACACAAAGTCAAATCCACCATAACCCAGACTCACTAGCATCTTCTAAAAATGTGATCACTGTAGCATAGTGTGCTGTGTAGTACTCTACTGTAGTGTTCTGTGGGGGGAAAAATTGACTGGCTACCTCGCCCATTAAAGAGCAGCCCACCTACACATTATTATTTTAGTTTGCATGTAGCCAGAAACATGGAGGATGAAACTTGTGAAGAACTGCCCTTTCTTACATGCTCCCTCATGTCAGAAAACAGGGAGAGCTTCTGAGACACACTGGTGGCATTTTGGTTTTCTGACCCACCAAAGGCTCATGACAGAACTTACAATGAAGAAGGAGCAAGTAAAGGACACAGACATGGCAATCAAACTGTCTCATGCTGCTCACAATACATGGTACAGCCACTGCATGGCCTCCCATGAACCACCAGAGCAGGGCCACAGTACACAACAATAGGATCCCATGATCAGTGAGACCTGGGATGACCAGCAATAGGTCCAGAAGTTTTCCATAAAAATGGTATATTTCTGAAGCTTTGTGAACAGCTTGCCTTGACACTTCAGAGTGAAGATACATGCATAAGGGATACCATCCCTATCCAGAAGCAAGATGCTATAACTGTCTGGAAGCTGGCTACTTTGGACTGCTATAGCCAACTGCTGATCAATTTGATGTAGGAAAATTGACTATGGGTAAAGTGGTGGCAAAAATATCTAAGGCAATCAGGCATGTGGTTTACCTAGGTATCAGGCATAAAAGATATCCCTCATTTAATGCTCAGATAATGCTGGCTTTGAAATAATGGGGTTTTCAAACTACATTGGGCCCAATTATGAGTCTTGGGTGCCCATAGTATATCCCCTTTCTCTTGACTCATGAAATTATACAATGATTTCAGAGGCCTGGCAAAAGACAGTTTAATTGCACTCTGAGCATGTACAAAATGCTTACTGAATGTGTTTTTGGCAGATTAAAAGCCTGCTGGAAATGTCTGTAAACCTGCTTGGGTTCCAGAGTTATCAGTGCTATCTGCATTAATGTAGCTTTCTGTGCTATTCACAATCTTTGTGAAGTCAGAGGTGAGCCATCACTTCCTGACTAAATCTGCAGCAGTGAGGGGCAACTGAATTGATAAGATAAGTCAGACAATGCACCTATCACAAGCGGAGCTGGATGCACTTGGGTGACTGAAGGAAGGGGTGCTTTGTGTTCCCACATTATGGACAAAGTGAGAGGTATAATAGTATGTTTATGAATGTTTGTGTGGAAATACAATGTGGGGGTTTCAATGCTTTGAGGAGTATTGGGTGAGGAGGGTCAATTGTTATGCAATGTTCATATGAATTACATGACTCCTTATTAATAAAGGGGGTGATTCACAGTGTGTATTGATGTAAGGATATGATTGAAGTATGGACTGATGTAGACAACTGAATTGAGGAATAGTGCTTGCATACTAATTCCTAATTGTCCCTGATTATGTGCTTTCCTTTATTATTTTAAATAAATATTGTATGATATGATGCAGTGATATCAGTAAACTTTCTTGATAAAAAACTTCTAATACATATTTATAAATAAAAAGGGCAACAGTAATTCAGCTGCCATTATCACTCCAATACCAGTAACAGCAGAACCTTAACCAAAAAAACCCAAAAACCCCAAACCCGAAACCAAGCAATTAAAAAACCTCCAAAATACCCACTTGTTTGTGAAAAAGTACAAACAGTGAGACCCCATAAAACACAGAACTTCCCGTCCCCCTGACTGCTGCATGCCCTCTGATCCCAGCAGTTCTTCATTCCTTTCTTTCCCCATTTGCTCCAGACTTTTAACTGGGGAGAGGAGTGGAGGCATCCACAGTGGAAGGGGACAATATGAACTGTGGAGCAGAAATGGAGTCCATCTATTAAGGAAGGGAAGAGTATCGTCAGATATAGACAGGGTAACCTAGTTAAATTAATTTAAATCTAGATTGGATGGATGCAAGACACAAAAAGGCCACAGGTGAGTAAAAAATATGACCTGGGTGAACCGTCAGAATCTGAGGGCATGTCTAGACTACATGTCTCTGCCGACGGAGGCATGTAAATTAGACATACCAACATAGTCAATGAAGCAGGGATTTAAATATCCCCTGCTTCATTAGAATAAAAATGGCCGCCGAGTCGTGCCAGCTCAGCTGTTTGTCAGCACAAAGCGGCAGTCAAGACGGGGATCAGTCGGCAAGGAAAGCCTTTGCTGACTGATCCTGTAAACCTTGTTGCACGAGGCAACTATGTCGATATGTCTAATTTACATGCCTCTGTCGGCAGAGGCATGTACTCTAGACATATCCTGAGTGTTGTTTCTTCAGGGACAAAGGAGAGTGTGACAGGGTGCTCAGCAGGAATAGCTGAGCCAGCCCTCTGTCACTCCAGCTCCAATTAGAGGAGGCAAATTGTGGGGGACCAATGCTGATTGGCAAAGAAAAAACATTACCAGCTTGATTAGCTTAGGGCTAGATACAAGCCCAGACAGAGGAAGCCAGGGAAGAAAAGGAGTGAGGTAAGTTCTAGCCTCATGGGTCTAGAGGCCAAGGAGTCCTCAAGGCTGGAACCCTGAAGCTGTACCCAGAGAGAAGGTGGTAGGATGGCGGTATGTAAATAAACTGCATGGGTGATTGCTGAGCCAGAAGCTCTGAGTGGTTTTTGGAGCAGAGCAGAGACAGGACCGTGGGGGAGGGAGATGCTATGCCTTATTACAGAGAGACAAGTAAGAAAAACTGGAAATCTAACAAACATCTTTGGTGTTATATTCTCATACAAATAGTCTGGGGAATAAACAGGCAGAACCAGAAATACTCGTGAATAATTACAAATATAACACAATAGGCATCAAAGAAATTTGGTGGGAAATTCACATGCCTGGTATAGAAAGGTACAGCCTGGAAAGACAGGCGTGGGAAAAAAAGGAGGAGGTATTACCTTGTATTTCAAAGACAGGGTCATCCTCACCTATACACAGAATTCAGAGCTGTGTAGGGCCCTGGAAAATTTGTGGCACCACTGGGTCTTCATGTTCACCCACCCACTTTTTTTCCTATACCTGTTCTGTGACTGCTGCAGAAAAAAGCAATTTAACTTAAAAGTGAAAAAGCCTGCCAGACCTAGCAGCTGATGGTTGAACCTGTGAAAGAGCCATTCAGGTGGTAACGAAGCCATTTAACAGATATGTACTGACAGCTTCTGAATTTACTGAGTTAGTCTACAGCACTTTCGTCTAAAATTTGCTTTAAAATATTTCATCTGCTTCCCCCTCCCCGGCTTCCAACCAGTTGCCATCAGGCATAGGGAGGCACCAATTTAATAGTACTGCATAGGGCCACACAAATCCTAAGGATAACCCTGATCAAAGATGTATACACTTGCTCTGAGGTTGAGATAGAAGTGGGAGTCAGATCTGTTCAAAATCTGTGGACTAATAACAGGCAATTAAACATAAACCATAAACTTGGAAGAAGAGCTACATGAAACTTTGAACAAAACTAATAACAAGTTATCCAAACCACAGGATTTGATGCTGATGGGGAACTTCACTTCCCAGATAATCTGTAGGCAAAATACTACAACAGGGCAGAGATTACCCAACCAGTTCTTGGAATACCTTGGAGACAATTTTGTTATAGACAAAGAAGGCGAATAAGGAAGATGCTATTCTTGACTGAATTTTGGCAAACAGGGAGGAAACTACTTGAAAATCTGAAAGTGGAAGTCAGCTGATTTGAAAATGACCAAGAGATGACAGAGGTTTTGATCTAAGAAATGATAGAAGGGGAACAAGCAGAATAAAGACAATGGACTTCAAGGCATCAGGCATCAGAGAACTGATAGATAAGATCCTATGACAAGTCTAGGAAAAAAAGAAGGAACTTGCTGAGGAGACCTCTGGGCTATTAGTGATTATCTTTGAGACTGTTTGGAAGACGGGAGAGATACCAGAGGATTGGAAAAGGCAAATGTAGTACCTATCTATAAAAACAGGAATGTGGACAAAACAGGGAATTATAAACCAGTCAGCTTAACTGCTGTGAGCAAAAAAATAATGGAGCAATTAATCAAAGAATAAGTTTGTAAGTAACTAGAAGAAACCTGCAGCATATGCAACAAAAGTGTTGAAACATATGATGATATTCAGTCATATACAGCACATCTCTGAGTGGAGCAGGCTGGTCAGCTACCAAGATGGCTCATGAATGTACCCGTACCCCAAAATGTGACTAACCATCTGGAGTTCCTGTGTAAGCAAAATATTGAAGCCATCAGAACCTGGGATTGAGTCAATTGGAATTAAGAGTATGATGCATTAGCTTCAAGGTGGGTTATTCTGTTATGGCTGCATGAACACAGACAGAAATCCACCACCATCCTCCTTACCCAGGCTCCTACCTTGTCGTATTTCTGAACAGAAACTGAGAAATGAGATAATCAGTGCATGCTATAGTCCCAATACTGGGCAACACTAAGCATCTCAAATTCCAGTTTAACTTGACAAATACTGCAAGTATATAGCAACGTAGCAGGATCAGGCTGTATCTGACTAACATTAGGCAGTTTTATTTTCCATTTCATGGTCTAGCACTGGATTTAAAATAACTACGAGGGAAATGGTAAACTTCTCTCAGTCATACACAAGCTTATTCAGCATATGGGACTTATTTGGGTTCTGTTCTAATACAATACTTGAGCATGTGCTTAACTGTAAGCCTATGAATAGTGCACATAAAGCTAAGCACATGTTTGAATGCTTGACTAGATCAGGAACTAAACTATATGCTGAAATATAATATCAATAAAAAATAATTTCTCAGCACATCTTAAGCAGTATTGGTGTTATACGTTTCTGAAATCATTTGATCTTTCACTGAAAACATAGTAGATAGTTATTGAGTGAAATTTGGGAGACTCTCTCAGTGGTTTGTTTCTTTCTAAATGGAACTTTAATGCCCTTTTGACATTCCAGGTGAAGGGCTGCTTCCTCTTGAGTCTGCTGGGGCTTCTGGAAAAAGCCCAGAAGATGAATAAACAAAGCAATGGGGAACTTAAGAGGTATTTTAATTAAAAATGTAAGATGTTCTAGTCTCCAATTTATAAACTTTTCCTTCTGAAAATTACTGAGCTAGAGTGGAAAAAAACAAGATTAGAATTTTTAACAGAAAAAGAAGCGGGGGGGCGGGAAGTACCTGTCAATTATAATACCAGTGCTAATAAGGCTAATTAAGTGAGCTGGAAGTGTCCCATACTTAGCTTTTGATGTAAATGAAGTGTTAAATGCAGGGAAGGCTGGCTTTATAATGAGACATTCAGTTAGTGTCTCTGTTCAAGTTCAGGGAAACAGTGTCAAATTGCAGATGAATGTCAATTCGGCACTCTCTCTCTGTAATTGGCTTGAGAAATTCCTTTGTAGAAGAATGGCTACTTCTAAATCCATTAATGAGTGTCCAGGCAGGTTAAAATGTTCCCCTACAGGTTTGTATGTGTCACCATTTCTGATGTCTGATTTGTGTCCATTCATCCTTTGTCGTAGAGGCTGTCCAGTTTGGCCAATACACTTGGCAAAGGGGCATTGATGGTACTTGATGGCATATATCACATTAGAGCAGTGTTTCTCAAACTGTGCTCCGCGGAGCCCCAGGGGTTCCGCGAGACATCTCGAGGGGCTCTGCGAGGTTGACAAACTGGAAACATCGATAGGTACAACACATAATCAGTGGACCGCTAGGGCTCTGCATAAATTTTTACGTATGTAAAGGGCTCCGGAGCCCAAAAAGTTTCAGAACCACTGCATTAGAGGATGTGCAGCTGTATGAGCCCCTGGTCACTCATTCAGTGCTAGGAAATGAAATGTACATTTTTTATATGTATTAATATACCAAATGAGCCAGATGGCATTTTATTGCAGTTTATTTTAAGATTATCAGCAGATACATTGAACTGCTACATGTTGATACCACATAGTTAAACAATTAGAATTTCTGATACTTCTGGGCAGACTCCAGGAATAAGAACAGCCTGATAGAATCACCTCAACATACAGCATGAACAAAATATTCATTCTACCCAAATCTTTCACCTTCTGTTTTCCTCATCTGTAATCAATGCGGACTTTAAACAGAAATTCTCCAACTTATAATGAGGTCTTATGGAGTTAATTGCTGTGGTACTAATTAGAAGATGTAGAGTAGCTACAGAACTGCATGTGGGTAGAAAAAACTTTGAAGTACTTTCAATGCTATGAATGAGTTACTTTTTCATTAGTTACCCAAGTGACTTTGTTTTAAATAGTAAACATTCTCTTACTCTTCGTTGATGGTCAGAGTTTGATCACAAGACCATTCAGCCCTTCAATTAATTTCTGATATTGTAAATTAGTGTAGTGTATCATGTAGAAAGACCAGTAAACAAGAAACTTTATACCATGTGCAATGTAACACAGAATTATGTGACTGCAGAACATAATCAGACTGCCAAAGCAGTATTATTTTTCTGCACATCAGATAGGTACCTTGATAAAATAGGAGTTATGAAAGAAGTCTGCCTAATGAGGATTGTGTGTGTGTGTGTGTGTGTGTGTGTGTGTGTGTGTAACTGCCCAGGTCAGAACTCATTATGTAATTTGCTCCCCTTCTCCATCATTATCATTTGAAAGTCATGAAACTATGGAAGATGAAGTGTTCTAGTCCTTTTTGCTCCTCTACACACCATACTTTGAGAGTACATTTTTTGTTCATTAATAGGAATTGGTCTGTAAAGATTTTGATTGAGAATCTCACACACACACCCACCCACGCACCCACCCACCCACACACACACACCCTACAGTGTATGTTAAGTGGTGTACAATAAGATCCATGTGGCTTATTGGCTGATGGGATACAAATGTATAGTAGGGCAGATAACAGAAGCCTAACTTACTCCTCGGTTATAAGCCCCCTTCAATACACTCACCCACTGAAGGTGGAATGTCTCATGTCTAGAATAAAGAGGGTCTTTTTAATGCATTACAGACTTATTGATTTATGCCCCTCCACAGTTTAAGCGGAATGCCAATTGTGCATAAATAGGGAAATACTTAGACAATGAGTTGCTTCAAAAACCACAAGTTCTAGCTACGGCTGCGGATGCAGGATTATGTCAGGGGATTCTAGCCTTTGACTGCTTCTTTCCCATTGGACTAGCAGATTCTGCTCTTCTATTCCACACGAGAAACAGAAGCAGCACCTATGAACAGTGTTCCTAGGCTTCAGACATTGCTCAGACTCTGACCCTAGAACAGATCTCTTCTTTATTCACTTGCTGCACTGCCACTGGTTCCCTTCCTATGATGGCTGCATGTGGTGCTCACCCACATCTCATCTCTCCTCTTCCCCATTTTGCGCTTCCTCCCCTTCGGTTTTCCTCTCCCTTCATACATTTACATTTTACATGAACAGCCTCCTCCCCAATGTTGCTTGGACTTCTTCCTCACCCCAAATTAAATGCAAAATTAAAGAGTTATAAAATAGAAATAAAACAGTAAAAGAATCTCCTTTTGAAAATCCCATACATCATATCTTAGTATAGAGCATGGCAACTGATATCCTAAATAGTAACAGTATATACTGAAAGCCCTCATGACACCTATTCCTCTTAGCAGCAAAGGAAGGGTTTCACTAATTGACTAACCATCTTTCTTGTTTCCTGAAGTGCACTGAAGTAACATTAGAAGCCAGAATTAATTTATGTACTAAAAAAAAATCTCTCAAAGCATCATTAATCATATTCTGAACTCCTAGTGCCTCACATCAGAGAATAGCAAACATTAATTAACGAAGCTGTGTTTAAACCAGGGTTTTTCAACTCTGGGCCATGGCTTGTTAGGGCAAACTGCTAGGTGGTCATGAGATGCTGTGTTTACCTGTGCTTCTGCACTGCTTCCTGTAGCTCCCATTGGCCAGGAATGGCAATCCATGGCCAACAGAACTGTGGAGGTGCAGATAAACAAAGTGTCTCACGGCCAGCTAGCAGTTTGCCCTTACAAGCTGCATCCAAGAGTTTATATACCCCTTGTTTAAACAATATCACTGGGCAAATTCAAAATAGCAAAATTTGTATTTAACATCAGTGACTGTGGTCCAACATGACTATTGTTGGTACAAAGCAATCTAGTGTAGCCATTCTATGACCTATACTACATTTCCACTATGGATGAGTTGTTTTAGAAGGTCCAGAGTTCCCACTCTCTCTGAGTTAATCATGTGTTTGTTATTCTGCTTTATTTGACCTATGCTGACTTGTCTGAAATCTGGATTCAGCATGGTTGCTCCACAGGCAAACCTTACTGATTCCCTCTAGCTCCCTGTCTCCCACCCCCTTCTGTTTTCCCTCCTCCTCCCCTCTCATTTATTTTGGGTCTGCACATCCTAAACTCATAACTCTGGTCATCTGAAGAAGTGGGCTGTGCCCACGAAAGCTCATGATACCATCTACATGTTTTGTTAGTCTATAAAGTGCTACCAGACCATTTGTTGTTTTTTTCTGTTTTCAAAGGACAGCAGTTGATGCACAGATTTCTACAGTACATGCACTATTCACAGCATGAGCAGGGTGAAGGAATAAAGCAACTAGCACAACATTCCATCTCCATTGGGACTTTATGATATTACTCTCTCACCCCTCATTACTTGCTTCACATGGAATACTAAAACTGTCCTCCATGATGTCCTAGTTAGCCACAGAGTTGACAATTCTTAGCACTTTGTACCTAAAGATGTGAAAATGATTATAAGTAAGACACAAAGTTGGAGACTCTCAATATAACTTTCCCCATCCTTGAAGGTTGTGAGTAAATAAGCTGTCCTCTCCCATCTTTATCAGAACACACTAGACTTTAGTTTCAGAAAAAATACATGAAGCAATCAATTGTAGTTCTTTCAATCCCAGACGACTGATCATCTGAAAATGTTTCATAAGAATTAAGTGTGGCATACTGATCCTTTTAGTGAGAAGAGAAGTGTGAAATCAGAATTCCACTCCAAAATTAGAATTTCCTGCTTAATGGACATACTCTGTGTGTCCCTGGAATCACTGAATCAGAGAACGCAAAGATGGAATGGACCTAGAGAAATAATTTAAGTCCAACCCCCTGTGTTGAGGAAGGACCACATAATCCTGACCACCCCTTACTGCAGTTTGTCCAACTTATTTTTAAAAACCTTCAGTGATGGTGATTCCACAATTTCTATTGGAAGCCTATTTCAGAGCTTAACTACCCTTAGAGCTAGAAAGGTTTTCTTATATCTAATTTAAATCAGGTGAAATCCATTACTGCTTGTCCTACTATCAGTGGATTTGGAGACAATTGATCATAATCCTGTCTGAAGACCTATCATGTTTGCAACCCACACTTCACTTTTCACAAGATTAAACATTCTCAGTGGTTTTAACTTTACTTCACTGGCTAGACACAGACTGATACCTGGAACCTGAAGTTCTAAGGGAAGACAGTATAGAAAGTGGACAATGGGTATGAAGGGCTTGATCTAGTCTGTGTTGCTGAGGAGATGCACTGCAACATTCTGTAAATGCTGCAGGTTTCATGTCCACATACATTGATTACTATATGGCAGTGACAAAGAGATGTGAACAAAGGCTTGAATAACTTAGGCCAGGTCTTCATCCACTAGGGTGTGGAGGAGAACTTGTCATCCCTACAGGCCCTGGGCCCCAGCTTCCATAAAGGACAACACAGCACTGCAAGAACATGAAGGAGTTAACATGATTTGAGCTGGCTGTTTCTTTATGGTTTGAGGCAGGAAGGGGAGCATGTGTCACAAAGATGTCCTTACTCTAGGAATGGCTGTTTTGTAGGTTGAGCAGAAGTACAAACACAACAGTGTACAATGAAATTTGCATAGCACCTGCCTGCGCTATAACTGGCCCCAGCACTTTCATTCCTCACTTTTCTGGTGAAAATGGCAGAAACTAAAAACAGAAAGGGGAAATGGAAGATGAAACCAGCAGAGAGAGAGTAATAAGTAAGGGTACGTCTAGATTACAGGCTTTTGTCGACAGAAGTTTTGTTGTCAGATACTGTCAACAAAGCTTCTGTCGACAAAGAGTGTCTAGACTACATCCAGTTCTGTCGACAAAGCAAGCCGCTTTGTCGACATGAGACTGTAGATGCAAAGGACAGTGTAGATTCAATAATGCCTTCTGTCGACAGAACTCTGTTGACAAAAGGTGTTATTCCTCGTAGAATGAGGTTTACAGCCGTCGACAAAACTGCTGACGTTATGTCGACAGAACTCAGTGGCAGTGTAGACGCAGGTATAGTTTTGTCGACAAAAGTCCACGTTTGTCGACAAAACCCTGTAGTCTAGACACACCCTAAGTGAAGACAAGGTAATAAGGATATTAACAATGCCACACAAGATAGTCCAAAACCACTTTTCATTCAGAATTATTTTTTAAAGATTGCAACTTGATGTTCTTTTATTATTACAGAATACTCTTGAAGAGGATGCAAATAATAAGGCAGGAAATTTCCAGGGTTCACCTGTTTATAAAATCCTTTGTTTTGCACCAATGGAAACATTTCTCAGAAATGGCCAGAGCATAGGAGCTAAGAGTGAAAGCAGAGGAAACAGCTCTAAAGATCACAAACAGATTATTAGAATGGGGCAGAAAACAATATATCTGCACACACAAAGTTTGATAAAACAACCCCAGCAAACACAGAGACACACTAAATCATACTGAAGTTAAATCATTAAGTATAAAACATATAGTATATTAAAGGTGGTATTGGTGCATGACTTATTTAGCCTAAGTTTATTTCTTAAATGTAGTTTGCCATGCTTTAAGTAGTATTGAATAATACAAAGTTGCTTTATTTGGGGCTATTTATTAATCAGTTCTTTAATCATTGTCACTGTTGTTCTGAATGTTCTGTACAGAATTGAGAATGTCAAATATGTAATTTACAAAAATGACAGACTGCATTTTGGTAGCAATCCAGATCCCGAGACAGTGATATTTATCGCAGAATGAAATGTTCGTTCAAAAGATACACTAGCTGGCTGGCAACCTAGACACTCAAAGGTTAAAATGCTAAGGTTGGGCACCATTCTTCTATGATATAACAACATACTGTTAATGGTATAGATTGCAGACAGCAGTAGACCACTGCAGCCACTGTTTGCTCATTATATTTTCTTGACTGATACAGAATCAATATAAAATAGGTGTCTTCAATTGTTAATATTTCCAGTTGTGATCTCTAGCTGTGGTGGAAAAACATATTAAAGATGCAGAACTGACTGCTGGAACATGTTGGGGATCAGGGAATTGAATACTAAATTTGCTGAACAGCACAAATATCAGTGCTATTTGTGTGCCAGCTGACATCTGGATTGTCACTGCCAGTTTTTCTGACAGCAGCAGATTCAGAGCTGATCAGAGGTCCTTTAGTTGTAGCTCCACTACAAAGAAAGAGCCTGAAGATCCACACAGTTCCTTCTCCATATTTGTGGTGAGAGATATTCCATTATTTGCCCCTCTGTCAGTTTTACATGAACAAAAATCTTCACTAAAACCATTAGATCACACGCCTGAAAATAGCTCCAATCCTGATTGCGGTACAAGCTTGATTGAGGAATGTGAGTCCATAAAGGAGGACTGAGTCCTGTGGGAATAGCATTGATATTGGGGTCACAGTGACAGTCAGAAAAACTGCCCTGGAGGTGCTGCAATATAACTGGGAGGGTTAGAGAATAGATGCTGGCCCATCAACCTCTGCACAAATCCTATTTATTTCGGCCTTGCTTGAAGAGAGCTGTATTTCACCCACAGTCAAATACATTGCAGCTGCAATCAGGTTTGAAAAGGAAGAGCAAATGTACGCTTTTGTAATTGAAAGTATAATAGTTGTGACCATCTCAAAGAGCTGGAAATTTCTAGGTTTCTCAGCTATATAAATAAGTTCCTGTGTTAATTGATTTTAAAATGCTTGGAATATCACCATCCACACCATGTCTATTGCCTTCCCATACAGTGTCATTGCTTATTAAGGTCACCGGCTTAAATTCTTAAGTAATCTGAACATTTCTTTTACAATTAAAATCAGAAAATAATGTTTAAGTGAAAGGGAGCCATTTTTTAGGAAGCTTCATAAAGATTTGAGGTGGATGAAGAAAAGTAGAATCAATGAATAGAGTTTTATCATCAGCCTGATATTTACTGTTCTGCATGAGAGCTATAATACTGAGAGTCATCAAGTCCAGTCCCCCAGTCCCCTTCTTGTGCGACATTGTGTGTGTTCTCTGAGAATAAGCAGAGGGCAACAACCTTGATTTAATCTATATCCCAGTGGGGAAAGAAATTTGTTTAATACATTAAGCCAGAAGCAGCTCACTGCATCCTTTTACAGCTTGGATCTTCTATTCCTATTTCCCTCCTTTTCAGGAATAGGAATATTTCTAGCAGATTTCACAGTTTAATTTAAAATCACTGTTGGAAGATCAGGTTTTGAGTCAGGGAACTATGTATCTATGTTTTCCTAGGCATATAGTATAATTCGATGCTTCTTGTATCAATATGAAAAAGACCCTGTATAACAAGAAACATCCATACATGTATGTGGAAGTAATGTATACAGTCAAATTGATGCTGTTCCAGATGAAGAAATGTCGATGGTCTCTGGAGCATCTGTTACATTTTTATTGCAGTCAAAATCAGCAGTGTTTTCAGGCATACTTTCCCATGACAGCATCTGGGTGATGAATAAGATTGGATTAATCTAAATAAGCATAAATTCTACCTTTGCTGCATTTGCTACCCTACTGATAACTCAGCAGGGATCAACCATGCTAATAAAGAAAAAGATCCTTTTTAGCAGGTAACCCTTCTCCTCCTGCTGCTGGGAACATTAGTGCAAAGTGACAAACCTTGTTCTCCAACATTGATATTAGATGCTAGTACCTGTTGGTGTAACACCGTGTTCTAAGTTCTTCTTTTTTGAAATACACATTCTGCTCTCTTAGGACCAAAGGGAAACTTTCAGCCATGTTTCTCTTTTCTTTCCTCTCATTTGTTTTCTTTTTCTTAGATGATGTAGTTGTGGAATAATAATAAATAAATAATAACAGTAATAACAACAACAATAACAACAATCCTGCATTTATGTAGCACCTTCCATCCCAAAGGTTCCCAAAGTGCTTGCTGACCATATGCATTAAGGCTCATTGACACAGCCACTTCTGAGATAGAGGGCGGCAACAAATTTGCACGTACAGGTTTCACAGGAAGAGCAAACCTTGCTTAAGTACATTAGGCAAACCCCTTGTCTTATCAAAAGCACTATTGAATCCTTCAAGGACCATGCATAGCAGGCACATTTTTTTTTCTTTTAGAGCTCTTAACTCAAAGACACCTTCCCTCTTCCCCCCATAAACTGTATGAAACCCAAAATAACTGCCTAATTTTTTTCTAGTCAACTTATTTTACCTCCCTATCACAAAAGGACAAACTGAGTTAACCCTGCCAAGGTCACATGGCTTTCTACTCTTACAACTCAGTGTGATGTTTCTTTGAGTATGCATGTGTGTTTGCATGAACCCTTATAACTATAAACATGGCATTGGAAACGTCAATCCAGGTATGTCTACACCAGCATTTCTTAAGCTGCGTTCTGTGGCACGCTGGTGTGCCGCGAGGCAGTCTGAGGTGTGCCGCAAAGATATGGTGACCATATGTCCCTTTTTTTCGGGACAGTCACAGATTTAAAGACATCCAGCGCTCATGCGGCGCAGCAGAAACTTCCCGCCTCCACCCAGCACCTAAGCGGCTCCCTTGGTGCTTTGTGCTGGCAGCCAGGGCTGCTACGGGTGGCCTTGCAGTGACCACAGCTCCAAGCTCCCATGCAGCACGCGCCGCCGTCCGGCAAGCCACCACCACCTGTGGCCCCTTCCTTCTTGCTGCAGGACTGCCTCCGCCCTGCACAGCTGCCATCCCGGTCCCGCTGCCTCCTCCATACACAGGTAGCCGCCACCGCGGCCGGAGGGGACGGGGCGCTGGTTGGAGCCAGTGAGCTACTCCTGGGAGCGGCCGCCAGACTCCCGGCAGAGACCACGCAGAGCCCGGCTGGAGCGCTGCAGAGCGGGGTACGTTTGGGCTCTGCCGGTGTGCTCTGTGCACGGTCCTTTCTCCCCCCGCCTCCCCCTCACTCCGCTGGGGGAGCAGCAGTGCACAGACCCACTCACTCTGCTGCGCTCCGCAAGCCAGATCTGGCAGGGTGGGGGCTTTCTGCCCTCCCCCCCCCCCACACACACGCTCCTCCTAATGGGAGTCAGAGCTGGTATGGGGACTGGAATGCTGCACTCACATTAGCACCGCAGGCGGCCCAGCTCCAGGCCCGGCAAGCGGTCCTGCCTTGGAAGAAGCTGGGGCCAGGGCTGTAGGGACTTCTGGGGCCCGACCAGACTCCAGCCCCGCAAACTGGAAGGCAAAAGGTGGGGGAGGGGCTCGGTGAGAACTAGGGGGAAGGGGTGAGAGAGGAAGGGACTTGTGCTGAGGGGAGGGGGGCAGGGCAGGAGAAGAAAGGGGAAGGCACCAAGGGACAGGGTGGAGGAGAGACAAATGTCAGGGGGCCAAGTGGAGACAATGAGGAAAAGGCCAGGAGGAGGGAGGAGACGTGTCAGTGCAGGTGGGAGGGTGGAGGGGACAGGGTGATGCTAGGAGAGGAGAGGGGAAGGGCACTGGGGGCAAGAGGAAGCAAGGGGAGAGGGAGGTGCTGGGAGAAGGGTTGAAAGAAGGAGTGGGCATGAGGAAGGCAGGGATGAAGCAAGTCATGTGAGGTCACAGAGGGGCATAAGAAGAACTGAGGCAGAGGTTGGTGAGGGGATGGGCATCAGGGAGAAAGAGGGCAAGGGGGCAGGAGCAGTGAGGGAAGCACCAGGAGGGTACAGGGCTAAGGGAAGGTGCAGGTGCCAGCGGATTCTGGGGGTGAAGCAGAAGGGCAGATACCTTCAGGGAAGAGACCAGCACCAGAGGAGAGAGGGTTCGGTGGGGGCCAAACTCATCCCCTATTGGTAGGAGGATGGTGGGAAAATTGCTCTGTCTTAAAAAGTTTAAGAAACTCTGATGTAGTGTCTATTCCCCAGCAATTCATTCAAGTTGAGATAGATCAACAATAGCAAAGAGAACACAGCCAATCCATCAGTTTCACAGAAAGTGTGTTGTCCATATCTTTTAACCCTAATTATAACAGTAATAATCCTACATAGTAGAATGGCTTGTTCTGTTCTCATACATCTGATGGAAATCTGTACAGACTCCTCTGACTTCACTGGAGATATTTTGGTTTGACAACAGTTTGAATGAGAACATAATTTGGCCATTGTTACAAGTGTTTGATGTTATATATTCTTCTGTTTAAAAAATGCTTGAGCATTCTCTTAAATGGACTTCTATATTTTGATTGTTTTATAAAGCTTCCCCAACTGCCTTCTCAGTTTCTTCAAATTATTGAAATACATCCATTTCTACGTAGCTCTAAAAATCAAACAAACCTTTGTTTGATCACGTTGCTTTTATGGTTCTTTTAGCTTCATTTTCTTTCATTTTAACAGGAATTAACAGTTCCTGGAATAGTTTCTAACTTTTCCACAACTGATTTCTTATGAATCATTGAATTTCAGACAATTTTTTTCAATTAAATTTCCCATTCCTTCAAAGTCAGCTTTTTGAAAGTCTAATAACTGTGCTTACTGCCCTTTCTATGGATACCCATCAACATTTCAAGTCTAAAAGTATTACAATAGTTAAATCCTAGATGCCCTGCATCCTCAACCAAATTTATCTGACTGTACTTATCTTATCTCCAGTTATTTGGGCAGGAATGTAACTTTGTTGGCTGTTCAACTTACACTGTAGGAACAAATCCCATTCTTAGCTTTGTGCTGAAGCTTTTCTATAATTAATTTATTAGTCAGTATCTGGTTAAGGGAAATCACCCATGACTACTGTACTGCTCTCTTACAAAGCATGTTTTATCTATCAAACATTTCATGCATCACCTCTTTATCCTATCCAGGAGATCTATAGCAAAATATAAGGATCAGATTTTATATCTTGTTCATTCTTTACAGTACCTCAATCCACTTTGTTTCTGGGATGTAAGCCAGAAAACCTGATATAATTTATTTCTGTTGTCACCAATATTCTCTCTTCTATATTTCTAGTCTATGAGCAATATCCTGGTCACTTCGCTGCTGGTTCTCACTACTCCCATGGTGTAAACTGGTTTAGTAGATTGACTAAAGATTCCCCAGGAATGAGAGAATGCCCAAGTAACACAGGATTGCTTAACAATTGATACATCCCTCTACTTACCATTGTAGCATAGGGATTGCAGCTGGGGAGCTGCTACTTCTGGACACTTCCAAGCTTCTATATGAATTCCTTAAGTGGTATCACAAGCCAACATAACTTACAGAAGCCCTGTAGCTGTGAATGCGGAACACATAAAAGTTGTCATACAGCAACCTTTGCACTTACCTTCCTGATCTGTGCTGGACCCAGACTGGCAGTCCCAAGGACCAGGCTGGTAATTTAGAGATCTGATTCAACTCAGTTGCAGATCACCTGCTCCTAGTAATTTCTTCAGGAGCAGGGCTGGTTTTTCAGTTCCCTAGTCAATGGCTTGATTTAACAAAGTTTCATTTAGTCTGGTGACATCATACATGCTTACAAAAGATACATTTAAGACTAGCCTGTTGCTTACCTTCATAGTTTTCTTACAATTTTCTTATTTATTAGTTTGATTATTTGTTTTTATAATAGGTTTAAAGGTTTATATTAGAGTATATTTTGGCTGTAACACAAGGGACTTACAGGCCATATCCTATATGTTGAGTGAAGTCAAAGTTAGCATATATATCTTTGGGACCTTTTACTGAAATAGATGGTGATGAGATAACACATAAGATCCATATATGGCTGCAATCTTTAAGACAGACGGTGTTCTGAATTAGTTTGGCATAGGAGCTTCCCAAATTCTTACCCTTTTATACTTAACCCAAACACCACAACTTGGAAATAACTTAAGACAAATAATAAATGAGACCCCTAACCACAAAATGGCCATGGTAATTGAAGTCTATGACAATAAGCTGAGATCACTGATATACTAACATATGAGAAAGATACTCCAACGTTAGTAAGTTGAGGAAATACAAAAAAGAAAAAGGGGGAAAACTCCTATTGAATATGCATCAAACATAGTGATGTCAGCATAATATTGTAGAAGTGGCATCCCAATTAAGGGGCTGTAGGTGAAGGAGATATTTTCCTTGGGAGGTACCAGAATGATGCCTACTAGAGATGATGGGAAAGATGATGGCTAACACTTCAGGTTGCTCTAGAAGGGATGGTGTGAGTATATGTACATTCTGTAGTGTCTCTCTTTCTTACTAAGTTGGAGTGTTTGTGACTGGGTTAAATGTATTAATAAATTTGTAAATATAATTTTGTTCCTGTAGTGGGAGTGTTCCAGTTCTGGAGTAACCAGCTATACAGTCTTTCAAATAATATTAGAACTCATCTTGGGACAAGAACATGTCCACCCTCAAAGTGATCTAATTAAATACATAATCTAAGGATCAGACAACAAACTGACTGTTCTACCCAAATGTAAACTAATCCTTTTTAAAAAGATCTAAACATGCGCAAGTGCAGTATGTGACTACCTCCTTGGTATTTTTCTTTATTGCTGACAAAGGAAATGCCCCAAAAAATCTTATAAGAAGCCCATATGGTTTCCAATTTGTAGACTTGGGAGTTTACGACAATTTAGATAAGAGATTAGTGTAGTGCTTTCCATACCCAGGGTATGTCTAGACTACATCCCTCTGTTGCCAGAGGGATGTAAATAAGACATACCGAAATTGCTAATGAAGCGGGGATTTAAATCTCCCACGCTTATTATCATAAAAATGGCCGCTACTTTGTCACCACAGAGCTTTGACGACGAAAAACAGCAGTCTAGCCGCGGTTCTATCGCTCACTAAAGCCTTTGGTGACAGATCCCTTATGCCTTGTAAAACAAAGTATACAGGATCTGTCGCCAAAGGCTTTAGTGAGTGATAGAACCGTGGCTAGACTGCCGTTTTTCGTCGCCAAAGCTCTGTGGCGACAAAAAGCAGTGGCCATTTTTATGCTAATGAAGCACAGATTTAAATCCCTGTTTCATTAGCAATTTCGGTATGTCTAATTTACATCCCTCTGGCGACAGAGGAATAGGGGTATGTCTAGGCTAAAGAGGCCAGCTAGGGTATGTCTACACTGCAGAGGGTTTTTTTTTTTTTAAAACAGCTGTTTTTCCAAAAAAACTTCATTTACGTCCACACTGCAATCAAAAAAAAGAAATTGAAAGAACAGAGGCATTTTTTCGACATTGGTAAACCTTTTTCCATGAGGAAGAAGCCTTTTTCCGAAATCGGTCTTTCGGAAAAAGGTGTGTGTGTGGACGGGGAAGAGGGAGTTCTTTCGAAAGAAGAGGAAAGAGGAAAATGCACAAGTGCCCTGGTGGCCACATCGTCCATAGTAATCACGTCTGAAATACGAGATAGCATCCACACTGAATGGATGCTATCTTTCGAAAAAGAAGATTGCTTTTTTGATGTGCTTTTGCTGTGTAGACACTCTTTCGGAAGAAGTTTTTTTGGAAACTCTCTTCCAGAAAAGCTTCTTCCAAAAGAAGCCTGCAGTCTAGACATAGCCCTAGAGATGGCTACAAGATGCAATTTTGGCCATGACTCTATCTATAGCAAACTGTCAATAAAATGTATTCAGAGAGCCACACAGCACAAAGGCCCAAGTGGTCTTAAAAGTATGATTTAAGCACTTATGTTTTAGAAAGATATGCATATCATCAGTTAAGAGAAACTAACAAGAGAAAAGAACACCACAGGCAGCTGCACTGGGGAGCTGCACTTAAAGTACATAATTTTAAACATTCTTTTTTTTTTAAAAGGTAGCTATAATAAGTAAATGTTGCTAATGAGAAGGTCAGGAAAACCACTTGTGCAGCTGGCTAGGAAAGCCTAATGTGTGTACAACTTGAAACATCCTCCTCATTTTGTCCCGTTCTTTCTAATGTGCCAATTAATTGTCTACTTAGACTTTAGCTTCATAAAACTAGATGATCATGATGCTACCTGACCTGCACACTGCAGGTGGGCCCGCTAACAGGGCTGGAAAAGGGGGCAGTTGTTCTGAGATCTGGCAATTCAAAGTGGTACGGGGGCTCCCAGCCACTATTGCTGCTACCATGGAAGTGGATGCAGGTGGAGCCCAAGCCGTTTCAATTGCTGCCAGAGCACCGCGCTGCATACTCTGTGCAGGCACGCATGGATATAAAGTGGATATCCACAGATTTGCAGGGCTCTGCTCATTTGTTCTTGCGTCCATACTGGCGCTTAATTTAAATCATTCTTCTCCCTCTCTGGTAATTATCCCTCTGATGTATTTAGAGAGCAATCTTCCCTCAACCTTTTTTGGTTAGGCTAATCAAGTCAAGCTCTAAGCCTGCTCTTATAAGGTAAGTTTTCTATTCCTCATATCATCTTAGTATCCCTTCTTTGTATCTACTCCAGTTTGAATTCATGTTTGTTAAACATGGAAGATCAGAAGTGCACTCAGTATTCCAGACAAGGTTTCGCCAGTGCCTAATTTTTCCCTGACTACTGCAAATACAGTCCTAGAATGCATCCTGGGATGTATTTGCTGTTTTCTGTCTATGTGAAGTTACATCAAAAGAAACTATTAATGTTTGGGAAAGTGAGCAAACAGGAAATAAAAGAATGACTAGTGATATGACAGCCTCCAGGGTAAATATTTCAAGGGTCCTTTGGAGAACAACAGATGGGTTATTAATTGGGAAACACATTCCTATCTGCCTACAACCAATTAATAGGATTGTTTTCCTAAGATCAAGAGGAAAATGAATCCCTGAAAAATCTCTGCCTAACAGAGGAAAGGGGAGGGTTATCAGCAACTATAGAGGTAAGAGAAACAGAGAAGAAGATAGCAAGGCTTGAGACTTGGCAAGTCTGAAGCAAACAGGTTAACCTGTGTGTGAGATAATCCATTCTGTGTTACATGCAGAACTTTTAGAGTAGGGAATATAGCTGTCAGATTAGTGTGGTGCAGTATGAAATTAAATTTGGGATAGATTTGATTTTGACTGGAGACTACAGTTTGCTGTAAACAGGGAAGCTGGATACTACATTCTGTAAATTGCAGGATTAAAATAAGATTCCAGAGACCGCTGTTTTTTCAAAGTATATACCAGGGGTGAGCAACTTTTCAAAGAGGTCAAGTATCAGAGGGGTAGCTGTGTTAGTCTGAAACTGCAAAAGTGACGAGGAGTCCTGTGGCACCTTATAGACTAACAGATTTATTGCAGCATAAGCTTTCGTGGGTCTGACGAAGTAGGTCTTTGTGAAAGCTTATGCTCCAATAAATCTGTTAGTCTATAAGTTGCCACAGGACTCCTCTTCGCTCTTTCAAAGAAGAAGAGCCATTTATTTGTTGTTGTCTTTGACCAAAATATTTCAAGAGCTGCATCACATATAAAGCTACTTGTACACATGGAAAAAGATAGCAGGTATACAACTGATTACAAACAAATTCTAACTTAAAATAGGTGTTAGAATAAACTGTGACTACTTCAGGATTTTTTTTCTCCCCTGGGTTATTCTTTAACAATGCAGTTGGACTGTACATTTTGTTGTTCACCAACAAATTACATAGTATCCTGCTCCCTGTACTATTTAAAGAATTGCTTATTATTTTTATGCTAAAATAGGTTTAAAATTGGTTTGGTGCAGGAGGCAGCTCTGGGCTGGTCCAGAGGATTGGGGTACAGGATGGGATGAGGGGTATGGGCTGTTGGAGGGAGTTTGGGTATAGGGTGGAGTTCTGACCTGGCACAGGGCATTGGGGTACAGGAGTGGTTGTGAGGTATAGGCTCTGTCCAGGGTGTGTTTACCACAAGTGGCTCCTGACTGGTGCTGGCATGTGTCTGCACTCCCCTTGGGGGGATGGGGAGAGTGCTGTCCATACACTACCTGCCCACACAAGCAGAACCCACGCAGCTCACCTTGGCCAGTTCATGGCAACAAACCCCAAACCCTCAACAATGTATACAGAACATTGATAACCAAGGCTACGTGACAACGAATCTATCAAGGGTCTGCCTCCTCTACCACAGCCACACAGTATAATTTGCTACATTGCAGTCTTAACTTATTTTTTTAAGTCACAAACTTCCCTAAGTTTCCTGTCCATAAATCTCATTTCACTCTGGGACCCAGAAAGGAACACTGGCTTGAAAGGTTAGAAAATCTGCTTATTGCTATGAAGGAAGATATCAACCGAAAGTGTGCTATGCTCTTATACTTCGCTGGAAATGAAGGGCACCATATTTTTGAAGCACTACCTGATGCTGGGGCTAGTAAGGAAGACAAGAAAGCAAAAAAAAAAGCATTTGCAAGGTATTTTAGACAATTTGAAAACATTGGCTATGAAGCATATCAGTAAGAAGGGGAAGACATGGATATGTACTATGAACACTTATGTCACTTTGCATGTTCATGTAGCTTCACAAATGGGTATCATGAGATAAGAGGGTAGATAATGCAAAGATGTTTGTCAGCTAGGCTAAGACAACTTTGTCAGACCCCCAAATCCCTCTTCTTAGAACACTGCTTGAGTGAATGAGATGACACAATCACATGCTTAACACATTAAAGCAAGTAAATCTGGTAACACATACAGAGACAGCACACTAAGGACTCAATCAGAAATTGAGTGTGGCATTCTTGAGACAGTATCCAACTAATAAATGAGCCACAAAAATAACATATGTAAAAGATCAAGTGAATGCACTTCAAGCAGATAGGTCAGAAGAGGACAGGTCTTATGATTTCACAGTATTCCACAAAAGAACAAAAGGCTTCAAGCATATTGTTCAACCACAATGCTTCATCATCATAAAATGATACGAGTCTGAGGTTTTAACTGACATTGGTATGTGTGATGCCATGCCACAGAAACTGCTTTTACAACCAACAGTAATAAAAATATATGCCTATGGAAATGCAGATCCACTGATAAATGTATGGTATATACTCAGCTCATTTTATATTTAAGAAAAGATCTGTTACAAGTCTACTGTATGTGATGACTAATGACTCAGTTACACTGTTTAGGGTGCACTAGGACTGATTCAGATGATCCAAATGGTAAAACCTAGCAGACTAAATCAAGTTCTCCAGTCTCATGAGAACATGTTCAAAGGAAAGGATATTTGAAGGAACAGCAATAAACTGAAAGCTGATGACATGTCTAAGCCTATAGTTCTACCATAAACACATTTCTTTCCTTGTTAGAATGCTAGTCAGAGAATAAATTTCCTACTTGGAAGAGGTTGTCATTGAATGAGTGTAAGGCCCAGAAACCAAAGCGATCAGGCGTTTGTGAGGATGTGTGTGGGTATCAAGCATGAGAGACACATCGCCCCTGCTGAAGATGACATGATTGCTCATCTGAATGGGGAAGATATTCTCCAAGCATGACCTCCAAGCAGAATATAATCCACTTGGGCTCCATCTGAATCAAGTTACATAACAACCTTCACCACACATGTGGGTTTACACCATTTAAAAACAATTCCATATTGCAATTTCTTCAGTCTAAGACCACCACATGAGCGGTACTAGCAAGAATCCCTGAGTTCATAATGAGTTATTTGGCACCACATCTGAGTAGTACATTCACACAGCAGCTGTTTTTGAACAACCGCAGAATCTCATGTTAAACACACACAAATGTGAGTACAATAAATCTACTTTTTTTTGCATATGAAGTATCCAAAGATGTCATCTCAACAGATCCTATGAGAAAGAAGGACATTCACAGTGCCATTGTGCCCACTAGACCCACTAACGCCCACATTCTAGGACTTGCAAATTACTGTGACGGAATCATTCCAAGGTTATACACCATCACACAGAGAAGTCTTATCAGGAAAGATGCAACATGGGACTAATCAGATGAACATCAAAATGCACTTGAAGAATTAACACAATCTCTTACCAATGATGTCATTGGTTCATATTTTGATTTCAGTAAGAGAACTGAATTTTTAGTAGAAGCCTCCCCTGTCGGATTAGGAGCAGTCCTCACACAGACTGACCAACACAGTCAAAATCACACATTGCTAATGCCAGCAAGGTTCCTTTGCCCAATGAATAATGATACTTGGAGACTATAGAGAATCCCATTTTAAAAAATATATGTTAGTCCAGTGGTTCTCAAACTATTCCATGGACCCACTTCAGGAATGCCGTCAGCATAAAAATATAAGAATGGCCATACTGAATCAGACCAAAGGACCATCTATCCCAGTATCCTATCTTCCATCAATGGCCAATGCTAGGTGCCCCCAGAGGGAATGAACAGAACAAGTAATCAACAAGTGATCCTTCCCCTGCCACCCATTCCCAGTTTCTGACAAACAGAGGCTAGGGACACCATTCCTATCCATCCTGGCTAATAGCCATTGATGGACCTATTCTCCACAAATTAATCTTTTTGGAACCCTCTTAAAGTCCTTTTAACCAGTTATTAATCCATGAGAGGACCTTCCCTCTTATCCCATGACAACTTTCTTTACTTAAGAGCCTTTGGTGAGGAATCTTGTCAAAGGCTTTCTAGAAATCTAAGTCCTGCCCAGAAAGCCTACTATAATATATCTGCCCTGAACGTTGCTGATTACCCCCAGCTGAAGGAGGAAATCCTTGCCCGTTCATAAGTAGCAGCTGCCGTGCGAGCACAGAGGTATCACAACTGGAAGTACAAGGAGAATAGACCAGCTAGAACCCAGCTGTATGATTTGATACTCCTTGTTCAGAAGTGGCTATGGCCTGAGGAGCACAGCTCAGAGGAAAATTTGGAGATATTGACAATAGACAAGTTTATGCGGAAATTACCATTAGATCTTTGTGTATGGGTGGGCCAGAATGACCCCACCACCTACAATGAAACAATCAACTTGGTGGAAAGATGGCTGACAGTGAGAGAGTTGACCCGCCTACCTAAGGGAGACCCCATGTGTAGCAGGCCTCCAATGCCAACCCCAAGAATTCCAGTTCCCAGATGCCCAGAGAGCCCTAAGTGGAAGAGAAGGGGCCCCAATAACCAGACTGGAACACAGAATGGGAGTGGATTGGGTAGAGGGGGCCCTGAGGGAAAAAACCCTAACCCACCAGACAAGAAAAATAGATTAGGTGTTACAGGTGTGGGGAGGGAGGACCACATAGTGGCTTAGTGCCCCAACTGGAAGAGCCCATGAAGTGTCATCTACGAGAATGGGACAACATGTGTGCCCTACTCAATCTAGTGAGGGGTTGCAGTTACCCCACACAATTATACTAGGCCAGTAAAAGTAAATGGGGTAGCAATTACAGCACTCATAGACTCTGGAAGTGCTATCACCCTGATTTCCGGCAAGCTACTCAAGCCCAGCCAGTTTGTGCAGCCTAAATGGACTGTGGTCACTTGTGTCCATGGGACAGGGATAAGGGATCTTGTGCAAAAGGGGTTTTTTTGGTGCAAAATGGCCCCATCTACACTGCGTTTTTCTCCACAAAAACCTCTTCCGCAAAAGGGATCGGAGGAGACTATGCAAATGACAGCACAAGAAATGCTAATGAGCACTTCATTTTCATTTCCTCTGCCAACAAAATGATGCAGTGTAGACGTAGCCTTTATGCCCCCATCAAAATTTTAATTGATAAATGGGGTGCCTCCTCTTTGTCTCCCCTCCCCTGCAGGCACCAGTCACCTATGCATACTTCTTTGTAAATAAACAAATTTGCATCAAAGAAATAACTTACCATGACCAATTTCTACTTGCAACTGAAACATTCCAGGGCCCCAAACAAACAAACTGCTCAGCTCAAAAAGGGTCAGCAGTACAGAGGAGCTCTTACAGGATAGCAAGCACAACTAGAGTGGAAGTTTGATCCAGCTGGGAATGGAAATAATTTTAACAAGCAGAACAGATTTCAGTCAATGCTGAGAAGGGAGCTCAATATACTGTAAAGTCCACATTTAAAAGCACTGGACAATTGTCTTCAGCTAGCAGACTTAGAGAATGACAGTTACTATAGACATACAACTAGTCTTTAAAAGCATAGCTTTCAAAACCCATTTTCTGTTTCTTAGGTTGATGTGTTGCACTATGACATATCATGCCAAGCTGTGTCAACAGAGCAATTTAATAAAAGGTTTTCTTAAAAACCCCAGCAAAGGAAACTGCGATGTGGAGGAAAAACAAACTTTTCGAGACTACTACCTACACCCTCCTGCTCCCCCCACACACTTTATATCATTCAGCCAAAAGTTCTTGTGGCAAATTAGTGCCACACAATCTATCTATGAATGTCAGCTTTGAAAATTACAGCATTATAAAAGCTGCAGGGGTTAGCCGAGTTAGTCTGTACACGATAAACTTAAAAAACAACAAATGGTCTGGTAGCACTTTATAGACTAACAAAACATGTAGATGGTATCATGAGCTTTTGTGGCCATAGCCCACTTCTTCAGATGACCGGAGTTCCATTTTAAATGCTTATTCACTTCACAATACAAATGAGAAATGCAAGTATTGGTTTGTAAAAAACAGGATGTTTTCTAGTTCATACTTTGCTTCATGTACCCGTGTCTTACATCTTATTGTAGTGGAGGGTAATGGTACACTGGCTGCCTGCTGCCCATTGGGGTTCTATGTCCGGCTCTCGAGATATTTGTTTACCATTGCGCACACACAGGGTTGCCAGACTCGACTGGTTTCCATCCATGTAGAATTTTTTTTCCTACTTGAATTACTAAAGTGACCCACATATGAAGCAAGGTGTGTGCTGAGTCAAACACAGTTAGCAAAACTACTCTATCTTGGGACACCATCTTAGTTACATCAATCTTGCAGCTAACTGAGATGAAGGAGGGTCACTCATGAGACTCACTCACTAGCCTGGGCTGCCCATCGCTATTTTATTGATTAGAGTGCTTTTGACCAATAAAGTTCCAATGGTACAGAATACAGTGACTGATGGGCTCAAGGCAAGTGGCCAAGGATAGAATTTTGTCCATAATGGGAGAAATTTAACTCTAGTCTTAGCACAGTTGCACTTGTAACAACTTGAATATTTTCATTTAATTTGAGAGAATATAAAATATCTTTGCATTCTGTGAAAGATGGACAATTGTTCACTTGTACTTTGATGGTCTCTAATATTATTAAAGACTAACTAACAAGTAGAGTTTAGTCTTTTCTTATAATAGATAAAAGATTCAGAGGGATAGCCAAGTTAGTCTGTAACAGGAAAAACTTAAAAAGCAACAAAATAGTTTAGTAGCACCTTAAAGACTAACAAAATATGTAGATGGTATCATGAGCTTTTGTGGGCAAAACCCACTTCTTCATTCTAATACTCCATTCATCTGAAGAAGTGGGTTGTACCCACGAAAGCTCATGATACCATCTACATGTTTTGTTAGTCTTTAAGGTGCTACTAAACTATTTGTTGTTGGTTTTTTAATAGATAAAAGGATAGTATTATGGTCCTGAAACCTTAATATTTCCACCTTGCTTTTAGGAAAGGTATTTCTAAACTTTTGAAAAAAGAAACTTAATGGGCTTCAATCAGCACAAGACAGAAGGAACTGATTCAGGAAATCTATTACAGCTCCTTAATTCTAAGGACCAGCCTTAATAGTAACAATTAGAACAGCTGATCAGCTTATCTAAATTAAGCAGTTGATGCATGATTTCTAATGGACCTTATGCCAGTAAAAAAATTCAGCAGCACTCTAAGATGACATCACTTCCCTTCCCCAACCCATGCTCTCCTACCCCAAAGAAGTTTCCTTCTCTGGAGCAGAGGAGGCTGTCAAAGGACCCACCTCCACCGGCTTTAAGCAAGTGAGGTGTTCCCCATCCTTGAAAGTTATCTGCAGGCCACTACTTCTTGTCTCATTCTAGTCCCTTTGCACCTTTTGTGTGATCTTAATGGTCTGAATCATTGTTTCCTCTGATCTTTTTCATCCATGTGCAGAATATTTTATGTGCACTGAGGCATGTGTGAATGTGCACCTCCAGTAAAGACAAACAAAACAAAACAAAACAAAACAACAACAACCCTAGCTGCAGGTGCTCTGCTAATCAGCTGGACATCTGATTTTCTACTAAGTGACCACACAAGTGTACAACTTACATGTAACACTGGTGTGGATGTCAATAGACAATATGGTCAAATGTTTTTAAATTGACTTCAGTTCATGGACTATGACAAGCCCTGTAGTACAGATGGAATGTAAAGGCTTTCCAGCTATATGATAACAGCTGTAGGATCTCCAAAGCTAAGGTATTGACTAACCAAATTAATTTTAAAATAGTATATTAAATCACACCAATTCAAGCACTGCCACCTTCAACAGCACTATTGGTACTTCTGGAAATAATCACATTTTCTAAGAATACCAATGAACTTGCAGTGTAATATACTTCCTTTCTGAGAGTCCCTATGGGTAACAAAGTAATTCAGGATCCATAATATAATTATATACATTGTGACAAAGCTCCTACAAAAATTTGGTGGGTCCTGCACTACCTGGCATATTTGCTTGCCTCAGAGGCTCACAGATGCCTACTATTTTATGCACCATGCCTTGGGTTTTAGTTCGCTGTTTGTTGAGCTCTCTTCATCATCGGCTAGCATATGGTAAAACAGAGACTAAACTCGACAATCCTTTTCCCCGAGTGGAAATGGGGAGGTGGATGTTGGGGAGGAACCCGGGCCCACCTTCTACTCTGGGTTCCAGCCCAGGGCCTTGTAATAGTAGCTGCCTGTGTGAGTACTCAACACCTGCTATAAGACAGCTCTAAGACTCCTGGGCTACTTACCTACACCTTCCCCATCACTTTCCTTCTCTCTGGTTCATCCTCCTAGTGTTCACTTGATATCTCCTTTCCTCCTACTCTTATCAGCACTTTCCTCTGTCCTGTCAGCTACACATGTACACCCCAACTGTAGGCAAAACTTCTTTTATAGCCAGTCTGAACTGGTTTTCTTAATTACTCCCAGGTGTCCTAATTAGCCTTGACTGGCCTGATACGTCAGGCTTGATCAATTAGCCCGAGGTGTTCCACTGTCCCTGATTGCCTCTGCTGCTTCTAAACCAGCCCCTCCCTGTTACTCTGGGAACAGAGATCTCCTCAGTCTGAGGCTTATATATCTCCCCTCCACTATATATAAGGGAGGGGCCTGTGACTGTGGGGCCTATTTCCACTCCTGCATCTGTTCATGCAGAGTTCCACTGGGCAGCGTCCGCTGGCTCTCTCGAGACCTTTGAGGGGCAGTGAGCGCTGTCCGGGGTTCTCTACTCCATGTCTCCATCTGGCTCCCTCGTTTTGACCCTATGACTTCCACCACCCATCCCTGTTTTCTCTTTATTTGTCCCCAGTAAACATTTGGTGTTCTGGGCTCTGTGGACCCTCCCCGTAGGCTGGGGGGAGGTCCTTTAGATGTGGACGGGCTAATGCCTGCCCACCTTCTGGAAGCCGATAGGACTATAGATATATATTGCTCAGTACACAGTTCCAACTACATATCAGATCACTTTATATCTATATATGAATTACCCATCTTTATTATTTTATCTATAGCTTGTGTATCATATGCATCTTTTTCTCATAAATATATACAATCTGCACATACTTAATCCTCTAAAAAGTTGTATCTCTCTATGGAGTTTTCCAGAAGGGTTTGTAGACTCTGCAAAATTTTGTGGAATTCTGTATTGGAGTGTATAATGCTGTGCCCTAATTTACTGCAAAATAAGTAAAGTAATGGCCAGTGTCAATAAAAAACTAATGACTCTCCTAATTCAGTTTTGAAAAACAAAGCAGTACTGGGGTAATACCACAGAAAACTAAATCTAGTGCTACAAAATGAAATGGAAGATTTTGCATTTCCATATCTGAAGCTTGGCTGAGCCACATTTTCCCAGCTGTTGGGAAAATATTTGCTCTGCAACTGGAGAAAAAAAAAGCATGTTAATTGCCACAAGCAACTTTTGATTCCTAAATGATAATAAGTAGTGACTGTTTGTAAGGACTAATAATGCAAACCTTAACCAGAGCACCCAAGTGAGATGTTACTATTCATAGTGCAGCATACATATTTAATAGAATCTTGATTTTTTAAAAGAAAGCCTATGTTTGAGTTTAGAAAAAAAGAAAGCAATAAATTTAATTAAAGAATCTTTATTGCATGAAGTTATAAGAGGAGAAGTAGTCACAGGGCCAACTGCTGACCTTTTGTACGCCAGTGCTACAAGTTCAGGGCAGATGCATCCATTTAAAGCAGGGCTTAGCTGAGGTTGGAGTCTTTATTTTTAATCATTTGTTCATAAAGAAGACTCAGTTTACAGTACTTGCACACCTAATCCTATTACATCTCATATAAACTGACAATTATTAATTGTATAGACAAACCCTTATTGAATGTAATTACTCATCAGTAACACTGCTGAATCAATTAATCATATGGTATCTCAATTTTAATTTCACGGTTCTACAGCATTTAGAAGAATAACTGTAACCCACATGCCTACACTGCAGCATTTGATTTTTTTTAAAGTTCAGACAAAAGGGAGAGAAGCAGCAGAGAGGAAACATGGATTTTAGTGAGGATAATCTGTATCTGCACACATACAGAGAAGAAGAGAGCATGGTGAGGATGCTTAGCAAGGAGGACACAGAGACATCTAGAGGAAGGGTGTACTAGTTACTAGACATGCTCAGTAACTGGTTCTGAAAATATACTAAGAGTTCTCATTAAGGCCAAGGAATCTGGCAAGGTCCATACGTACTCCAGCTGAGCCAACTGGAAATCAGGGGGAATAAATTACAGGATCAAAGAAGATTAAGATTGGAAGAGACCTCAGGTGGTCATCTAGTCAACCCCACCTAAATCATTCCAGCAAGGGCTTTGTCAAGCCTGGCTTTAAAAATCTCTATGGATGGAGATTCTACCACCTCCCAAGACAACCCATTCCAGTGCTTCACCACCTTCCTAGTAAAATATAGGTTGAACCTCTCTAGTCCAGTACCCTTGGGACCTGACCGATTCTGAACCAGAGAATTCTCCAGACCACAAGAGGTCAATATTTTCTAGCAGCATTACCAACACTCCCACTGCTTACTGGGCTGTTAGAGGACATTTAGAGGTAAATCAGAGCTAAATAACAGCATAGAACACTGAGCTGGGACTTATGGCATAAAACAAATTTTATGAAACCATAGGAAACTTAGTCACACCCATGGATAAGTGGACATCCAGCTACCTAAAATCATTTTGAATGACAGTTGTTTCCAGACCAGAGAGGTCTGGACTAGAAAGGGTCAACCTGTAGTTTTTCCAGCTGGTTAACCTAGACCTTTGTTCCTTGTTCTATCATCTATGAGAACAGCTAATCCTCTTTAAACCTCCCTCGCTTCAGATAGATGAAGGCTGCTATAAGATCCTCCCTCACTCTTCTTTTCTGCAAACTAAATAAGCCCAGTTCGCTCATTCATCTCATAAATCACGTGCTCCAGCCCCTTAATCATTTTTGCTTCTGTGCACTAGATTCTTTCCAATTTCTCCACATCCTTTCAGAGGTGGGGGCAAAACTGGATGCAATACCCCAGATGTGGCCTCAACAGATGAATACAGGGAAATAATTATTCCCCTTGATCTGCTGGCAGTGCTTCCACTAATGTAGCCCAATATGCCATTAGCCTTCTTGGCAACAAAAGCAGACTCTTGACTCATATCAAGCCTCTCATCCACTGTAATCCCCAGGTCTTTTTCCGTAAAACTGCCACTGAGCCAGTCAGTTCTCAGCCTGTAGCAATGCAGGGGATTCTTTTGTCCTAAGTTCAGGACACTGCACTTGTCTGCTGAACCTCATCAGATTTCTTTTGGCTCAATCTTCCAATTTGTCTAGGTCACTCTGGACCCATTCCCTACACTCCAGTGTATCTACCTTTCTTCCCACCCCCTGCAAACTTGCTGAGGGTGAAATCCATCCCATCATCCAGATCATTAATGAAGATATTGACCAAAACCAACTCTAGGACTGACCCCTGGGACCTTCCTCTTGATACTGGCTGACAACTAGACATTGAGCCATTGTTCACTGCTCATTCAGCCTGACAATCTAGACAATTTTCTGTGCATCTTATAGTCCATGAATCCAATTCAGGCTACTTTAACTTGCTGGCAAGAATATGGTGGGAAACCATGTCAAAAGATTTACTAAAATCAAGGTACATCATGTCCACCACTTTCCCCATAACCACAAAGCCAGATAGTTCCTCATAGAAGGTAATTAGATTGGTAAGACATCCATGTTGACTATTCTTAGTCTTCTTCCTCTCCTCCATGTATTTCTAAATGGTTTCCCTGAGGACCTACCTCATGATTTTTTCCCAAGGACTGAGGTGAGTCTGACCTATCTATAGTTTCCTGGATTCTCCATCTTCCCTTTTAAAAAAAAGATGGGCACTATACATGCCTTTTTCCAATCATCTGGGACATCCCACAATTACCACAAGTTTTCAAAAATAATGACCAACAGCTCTGCAATCACATCAGCCAAAAATCTCAGCACCCTTGGATGCATTAAATCCAGCTCCATGGACTTG
The DNA here is from genome assembly GCA_032595735.1 of Pelochelys cantorii. Taxonomy (NCBI): domain Eukaryota; kingdom Metazoa; phylum Chordata; order Testudines; family Trionychidae; genus Pelochelys; species Pelochelys cantorii. The sequence goes on from CM064328.1 coordinate 75,959,725, forward strand.
TATATGTCCAGCTTTTCTAAATAGTCCTTAACCTGTTCTTTTACCTGTAAGGGTTGTTCACCTTCTCCCCATACTGTCCTACCCAGTGAAGCAATCTGGGAGCTGACCTTGAGGAAAAAAAAAAAAAGACTGAGTATTTTAGCTTTTTGCACATTATCTCTTACTACATTGCCTTTCACTTTCACTAAGGGTCCAACACTTTCCCTGGCACCATCTGCACAACTATTCATGATTTGATAGTTCCTACCTGGACCTTTTCCTTCAACAGGGAGGATGGATGAGAACATGACTTGGCCTCAAGCTCCTTTATCCTTCTTCTCAGAACCATGTAGTCTGCAGTGACCTGCTCAAGGTCATTCTTGGCAGTATCATTGGTGCTATGTGGAGAGGTAAGGGGTAGGAGTCTGATGTCTTAATCAATCTCTAGAGAAACTCCATCAATTCGTGAATTCTAGCTCCAGGCAAGCAGCATACTTTTCATGTTTCCTGGTCTGGAAGACATATGGATGATACGGTCACCCTTAGGAGCGAGTCCCAAAGCACCCCCATCTATCTCCTCTTTTGGGAGTGGTAGTTGTAGAGACCCCACCCATAGGACAGTGTAACCCATGCCTTCTGGTCAATGGGGTCTCCTTCTGTTCTCTTCCCTCAGACAACTCTTCTAAATTAATCTCTGCCATAATACCTGTGAAGAGAGCCTAAAAATTGTTTCTTCTTCTGGAGGTCGCATGCTGCCTATTTTCTTCACCCCTCTGCACGGCCTCTCTGATTCTTCAGCATGCTGTGCCTACAGTACCAAATGCTGACTTCTATCCAGAAACTCTTCCTTTTCTCTGATGCAATGGAGGGTTGATAGTAGGGTCTCTAGTCCTGTAACTTTCTCTTCTAATATGGAGACCAGCTTGCACTTCATACAGATGAAGTTCCTTGTATCCTCTGGAAGAAAGAAAACCATCACACATCCTTTGCAGATCACCACAGCTGATAGCTCACTGTCCATATTTTGTTCCTTCTAAGAGCCTTTTCAGATATATCTACTGCTCACAAAAGCCTGAAAGACGAAAAAATTCAGAGAGAACTCTTTCCTCAGGCAAACTTCCTCCACTTGCCTATCTTCTGTTCACCTTTATAATTATGTCAATTAGCATTACAGGGTCAAGAGAGGCATCTGTACTGAAGGCTGCATCATGTTACCATTGTGATACAAGCTACAGAGTACCTTCTTTGCTAGAAGGCAAGAAGACAGTCAAGTATTACCATGACAGTTCTGCAAGAACTGGCATTGCTGGAGGATGTAGAGATTTTCAAACTGTTGTTTTCTTCAGAAGATTGTGAAACATTTGGAGGTAAAATTAGAAACTATCAACTCCTCAGACTCACATTATAGAAACACAAAAAGTTAAAACAACATTAAGATTGCAAAGTATAGCACTCTGAAATTAGGAAATGGCAGAATTAAGATTACCTGTGCAGATTTAATTTGGTCCTCTTGTGCATATGAACTAATTAAATCTTCAATTACATTATCAGATACTATTTTTTTCCAACAGACCCCTGTGTCATTCAGAGCACAGAAAGGACGATGCTTACTTAATGAACATCTATTTAATATTTTGTTTTATCCTTGTTCAATATGCAGCATCATGACTTACTGACTGCACACTATTCAAGAAGCTGCTATGAGGACAGGGTTACCTTGGGAACATTTATTTATGCGTTTCCTGGTTTTAAGAAGTTTAAGTTTTGCTCAACTTAATATTCTGTAAGTAAATGACACACTGTCAAAGAACCTTAACTCTGCAAAATCTGTGTGAAGCAAGGTGGCCTTATTAACACCACTTGATAGTTGGAGACACAGAGGATATGTCTACACTAGCCCCCTAGTTTGAACTAGGGTGGCTAATGTAGGCATTCGAACTTGCAAATGAAGCCCGGGATTTAAATATCCCGGGCTTCATTTGCATGTTCCTGGGCGGGCACCATTTTTAAATGCCCCGTAGTTCGAACTGACTGCCCGCGACTACACGCGGCAGTCAGAAGTTAATCCGAACTAAGTCCTTAGTTCGGATTAACTGTTACTCCTCCTGCAATAAGGTGTAACAGTTAATCCAAACTAAGAACTTAGTTCGGATTAACTTCTGACTGCCATGTATAGCCGCAGGCAGTCAGTTCGACTATGGGGCATTTAAAAATGGCGCCCACCCAAGAACATGCAAATGAAGCCCGGGATATTTAAATCCCGGGCTTCATTGGCAAGTTCGAATGCCTACATTAGCCACCCTAGTTCGAACTAGGGGGCTAGTGTAGACATACCCAGAGAGATTAAGGTGGCACCTTTGATACAGAGCAGTTCACACTGCTTTTAATGGTTGGCTGCTCTGTGCTCTAGATGCTGAGGAGGGATGACAAGGCTTTGTATGCTGTCCCTGCCCCCTAGCAAAATCCCTCAGCTCCCATTGGCCAGTTTCTGGCCAATAGGAGCTGAGAAATGTTGCTAGAGACAGGGACGGTGAGCAAAACCTCCTCTCACTCCCCTACCCATGCTGGAGCAGGGCCACGTGGAGCAGCCAACACAGCAGACAGGCAGGGCACCTGTCTCAAGTTCCTGCAGGGCTTCTGGCTGGGAGTCACCTAGGTAAGCACCTTCCAACTAGAGCCTGCCTCTGGCACCCCAGCCCCTCTCTCCCACCAACTTTCTGCCCCGGCTACTACCCCCTCTTGCCCCAGGTTACTACCCAAACACTCTGCTCCCCCTTTACCCCTTCTCCCAGGTCACAACTTCCTCCCAGTCTCTGTACTCCCACCTCCCCTCCTCCCCAAGGCCAGAAACCTCTCCTGTACCATATGCCCTCCCAGACCATGCACCCCAATCCCCTGCCCCAGATCACAACCCCCTCCTTCACCCAAACTACCTCTCAGACCACACACCCCCTCCTGAACCCCAGTCCTCTATCCCAAACTCCCTTCTACACCCCACCTGCCATTCCAGACCCCATGCCCCTGCATAGACGCGTGGATGAAAATTTTTGAGTGGTCCCCATTAAAAATTATTGCCCACCCCTTGAATAACCCCACCTCAGCCTTTTGCATTGAAGATGGAATAGCAATTGCAGTGAAAATCCACATCAGACTCTGCAGGCCAGAGATTTTAGCTGTGAAGCCCTAACTAGTCTTTGAGCATGTCTGAACTGAGATTTTTAAAAGGCCTATACTTGACCAAGTTTCAATAGACATGCAGTGGGACATGAAAAAAGTACATCCCTAATACCAAGGCCATCCCCCCGAATAAATCTCAAGACCATGCTACAAAGTCTGCCACACTAGAGCTTCTCAAAGAACGTTTTTTCCTATATGGAAAAAAAAAATCTGACAACCAGTGCAATTTGCCCTTATCTCCTTCTTGGAAATGACGGAATCATTATGCTGAAACTTTCTCAGAAGTGTCAGACGGAGGCAGATACTCAGTATGGGAAATGTAAACCCAAAATAATTAAAGTTTACTAAAGTTATATGCAATTGAAGATGGGATTTTAAAATGGGAGGAGTTGAGTATTATCTCTGAGAGGCAGAAATAATAGTGCATGTGCAATTGCTCTATTTTAAAATTTCTGAAGTCTATTTTCCCAGAAAAGCAAAGTGATAAAAACCACAAAAAGCATAAACAAACAGTAATACTCTGCACAGTACCATTCTCCTAGTGTTTTGCTGCTACCATCTCAACAGTCACACAAAATGCTAATACACCCTCTAACACTTCCAATTTGCGGCCTTTATCTACAATTGCATTCTGTGCTAAACTAGGGAGTAAAGTTGGCCCCTGTGGTGCTACACTTTTAAGATCAATAGGGTGTAATTACTCTTCATAGAGTCTCTTAAATTGGGAGACACTGGGGAGCACATGGAGAATGACTAAAGTGACCACAAACACAGGTGAAAGTAAACATTTTGGTTGTGATATGTTACACTCACATACACATGTACAGAACCCAAGAGAGCCCAAGCAATAGCCAGTGCTTTATTTAAACTCATCTACCCAAAAATGTTACATAGTCTGGCACGTCTCTCCACAGGTGGTCATTGATAGACAGGTGGCTCCTGCTAGGGCATCCCCAATGAGGTCTTCCCTGGGGTCTTCCCCCTCTCCCATACCAGGAAACCTCTTTTATCTTGTTATTCTGACCATGCCTAGTATCATATGCATTATGTTTCCAATCTCCTTTTCCTTATTAGTAGATCCACACTCTATACATTTTGAGGTGCCCTGATTTTTCATAGGTTGTTTTCTTATCTTCACTTTTTCTAATTAACATCTTATCAACAGATTTACAAATGTGTTAACATGGTAACCTGTGGCCAGATTAGAAATTTCTGTGATGTTACAGAAGCTTCAGGGGGTAGCGGAGTTAGTCTGTTACAAAAAAAAAAAAAAAAAAAAGGTCTGGTAGCACTTTATAGACTAACAAAACATATAGATGGTATCGTGAGCTTTTGTGGGCACACTGAAGAAGTGGGCTGTACACACAAAAGCTCATGATACCATCTACATGTTTTGTTAGTCTATAAAGTGCTACCAGACCATTTCTTGTGGGTTTTTTTTGTGATGTTACATCCAGGTGTTTTGCAGTCCAGATGGGTATTTTGTGATGGAATATCATCTATTGGGTATAACTTTCTCAGTAATCCTGTAGATTTATTGTCTTAGGATCAGTCTTCAATGCCCTCACCTCAGAGTGCCTGTGAAGGATGGGAGGCTTGGGGCACAGGTCAGTCCCATCTGGGGGACACGCCCCCCCAGCCAGCCCTTTTTACCTGCCTGGTGATTCTGTCTATTTTCTGTTTTGGTTTTATGAGAAGCAATCCCATTCCAGGCATATCCCATTTTCCTGGCACAACCAAACCCTTGCCTTGCTTTAAGTTCTGATAAGAGGAAGCTATATAACAAATGTAGTGGTCCTAGCTCTTACCGTTTAGGAGGAATTCTTGAACAAACAAATATACAGACAATCAGACAAACTCTCTCAAATACATAGTAGATAATGAGGTCATCCCAAACACATAAAATCTCTATATACACACAACATCAGCATGTATTTCCTTTATGTGTAAAAAGATATCTTTCTCTCAATTCCTCTCTCACACACACAGACCACTGAAGATAGGACAAGAGGTAATTAGGTTAGCTGTAGCAAGAGAGATTTAGGTTAGATATCAGGAAAAAATGCAGCTATAAAGATTGGTAAATGTTGGAATAGGCTTCAAAGGGAGTCTGTGAAATCCCTGTCACTGGAGATTTTTAAGAATAGGTTAGACAAACACCTGTCAGGGTGGTCTAGGTATACTCAGTCCTGCTGCAGTGTGGGGAGGTGAACTAGTTGAAGTTCTCTGGAGACCTACGTTTCTGTTTCTGTGTCTGCTTGAAACTATATGAACTCTTGTAACCTGGCTAATTAATAAATGCATGATTATTTTTGTGAAAACAGCAGAACTAGGGAACTAAGTTTATTGTTAGAATGGATAGAATCATTTGGAAGCAGATCATGATTTTGACACATGTGCTCATAATTTTATGTTATTCAGATATATTGTGCAAAGCAATTTCAAGCCATTGATTGCTCACAGACTACTGAGTCAAAGTAGTGCTTTGAGTACTCAATATTCTGTATTTGCCTATAAAGATGTGTGAAGAGTTATGTAGGTTATGTGACCCCAATGCTCAAATCCATTTGGCTATGTCTAGACTACAAGCTTCTTGCGCAAGAAGCTTTTTTGGAACAGATCTTCCAAAAAAACATCTTGCACAAGAGAACGTCCACACTCAAAAAAAACATGGAAAAAGCGATGTGCTTTTTCAAAAGATAGCGTCCAGACTGCCTGGACACTATTTTGCATGTAAGCAGTGATTGCTATGGACAGAATGAGCAACAGGGCATCTGTGCTTTTTCCTCTTTCCTTTTCTTCTGAAAAAAATCCCTCTTCCCCATCCACACACGCCTTTTTGCAAAAGAGCTCTTTTGCAAAAAGGCTTCTTCCTCATAGAATGAGGATTACCAATTGTGCAAAAAGCCCTCTGTTCTTTCAATTTACTGTTGAAAGAACACGCTTTGCAGTGTGGACATAACTCAAGTTTTGTCAGAAAAACAGCCGTTTTGCTGACAAAACTCTGTAGTCTAGATATAGCCTTTGAGCTTTTCCCCAGGCAGAGGACTTAATTAAAAGACAGCAGGCACAAGTGGCTTCATGACACTTCCATAATTATGGGGCTAGTTCAATGTTGGTTTAGTTCCCTGGTTTAGATCACATCATTGTCATGATTGTTCTAAAATATACCTGGCTGCAAGAGGCTGTTAGGGGAGCCAGGACTTAGACATTATCTGGTCATACTGTGCACAGTACTGGCATCTATGATAGGTGATGCACTTAAGCTTCTGGACCATGCTAGACTTGAAAATTGGGCCAATTTTATCATCTTTCCCTTTGATTAGAATAAAGCAGGAACATCACCTTTAGGCTATGTCTACACTTCAAGGTTTTTGCACAAAAACAGCCGTTTTTGTGCAAAAACTGGTGGAGCGTCCATACCTCAAGCACATATTTGCGCAAGAAAATTGACAGAACAGAGGGCTTTTGTGGTGTAGGTATAAACTCCTTTTTGTGCAAGAGTTCTTGCCCAAAAAGGTGTGTGTGGATGTTCAACAGGGGTTTCTTGCACAAAAAGAGACTATCACAAAAAGTACAGCTGCTCTGATGGCCATTCTGTGAATGGCCATCAGAACTTTCTTGTGCAACAACATCCATGCAGTGTGGATGCTCTCTTGCACAAAAGCACATTGCTTTTGCAATGTGCTTTTGAGGTGTGGATGCGCTTTTGTGCAAGAAGTTTTTGCAGAAGGTCTCTTCCGCAAAAAGTTTCTTGCGCAAAAACCCTGCAGTGTAGACAAAGCCTTAGGGTATGTCTAGACTACATGCCTCTGTTGCCAGAGGCATGTAGATTAGGCTACCTGGCATAGGAAAATGAAGCGGCGATTTAAATAATTGCCACTTCATTTAAATTAAAATGGCTGCCGCGCTGTGCCGATCAGCTGTTTGTCGGCTCAGCGCGCTAGTCTGGACGCTCCAGGGTCGACATCAAAGGCATTTGTTGACCTCCCCGGTAAACCTCATCCCACGAGGCATACCAGGGAGGTCAACATATGCCTTTGATGTCGACTGCGGAGTGTCCAGACTAGCGCGCTGAGCCGACAAACAGCTGATCGGCACAGCGCGGCAGCCATTTTAATTTAAATGAAGCGGCGATTATTTAAATTGCCACTTCATTTTCCTATGCCGGGTAGCCTAATCTACATGCCTCTGTTGGCAGAGGCATGTAGTCTAGACATACCCTTAGAGTGAGAACGGGAACAGTTTAGGAAGTGGAGATAAACAGATTTAGGAAAGTTTAAAACACTTCAATTTTTTCTTTTCTTCTCTGCCACAAGAGAGAGAGCTATATTGTAGCTACATTGGTTGTCCGCAGATTTAAAAACATCTGATTGAGGAGAAGAATAGAATGATAAGCCCATCATAGCTATTTTTATTGGCTCTTTACAGCAGACTTTTCATTCAATTTTCTTTTCAGATATTTAAACCAAACAATCTCATTTGATTAATTACCTCAGTGACAGAATCAACCAGATATGACAACAATCAGTCACACATGCTACTGTGTTTGTCAGCCTGGTGGGATCATCAAATTAACATATGCCATAAACATTTTGCCATGCACCCAAAGTAGTACCAGTTTCTGGCACTTACAGAAGGAATGCATTTTGGGTGCTGGGAGAATGGCAGGGAAAGGGTTAGACACATTACAGTGAGTATTTTTCTATAGGTATAATTTTCTACTCTGCTTTACTTTCTTTAAATCCTGATCAGCAGCTTAAAATGACATATAAATGAAAAAAAAAAAAAAAGAACATATCCCACCTCTGTGTCTGGTATAATAATGTGAAGGTAAAAATGATGGAAATGGTAGATTTTCAATCCTCACTGGGAGATGATGGGACAGCAGAGGCATCAGCAAGACTTATGCTGAGTTCAAGAGACTTAAAGTGCTTGAGTTTATCCAGGATTTATGAAATTGTAATCCTGTCTCTTAAACTAGTGGAACGTAAATCACTGTCACCTGTCCTTGTTTCCATAGCTCAGTCTGATCAACTATATCTCAGCTTACTTGTCTTTCTGAAACTTATGTTCAGTGAATGGCTGTTGATCAGGGAAGTCGAACAGCAACAGATTAGGAGGCTTTACATTTAAATCCCAAAGTTGTTAATCCAATAACAAGTTTCTAGTATAAAACAATAATCTCATTGGTGTCAGATTTCCTTTCCTAGGCTCTCTCTGTGCCTTTGCAGAAGGCATGGTTGGGTTTTATTATTACAGATTGGACCTCTCTTGTCCGGCACCCATGGGACCTGTCTGGATCCCAGATGAGGGAATTTCCCAGACAACAGAAGATCCCCTGACACCAGCCCCATAGCTCGCTGCCCCTCCCTATTGCTGGTTCGGCTGTCTGTGGGTCAGCCCCAGCCTTGATTTTGAGGCTGGCTGGCCAGGCAGCTCCAGCCCCACTGCTGAATGGCACATTGCCCAATTGGACTGCCGCAGCCCCAGCCCCGCTGTCAGAGAGCACATGGCCCAAGCCACACTGATTCTTCTGGGCTACTACAGCTGGCTTCCCTTACTGGACTGCTGTGGCTGCTGTGGCTAACCACAGTGACGTTGCCACCTTTGCCGCCCAGGCTGCTACAGCTATGATGCCTCTCAGGCTGATGTGGCCTGGCCAGGCTTCCCCTCTTGGGCTGCTGTGGTCCCAGGCCCACTGCCGAGCAGCAGACAAGTCCTGATTGCATTCTGACCAGGCTGCTGTGCCCTCAATGCTAGCAGACTCGTAGGGTTGCACCGGGCTCCCAGCTGCTGGCTCTCCTGCTCTGGGGTTCTCTCATCCAGGAACCTCCGTGGTCATGATGGACCATGGATGTTGCTGGACGAGAGAATCCAGGATTTGGGAGGTGCAACCTGTATTTATTAATTATTATTATTAGTCACTGGCTATTTTTTTATCCAACTGCCATTTTAGGTTAAAGTGATATCTGGTGAAGTTTTTCTTTAAGATAGGGAAGTAGGCCAAGTAAAATTGAAAATAGATTTCAAATGGGTTGATGGTTTCATCAGTTCACACATTTCCACCACATCACCGTGTCATGACAAACTATATCCAATGGAATTCCTAGATTGTATTGCTCTCAGAATACTGCAAACAATGGTGTCATCATTCAACACTGAGAATTTTAATTTAAAAATAAAACCAAAAGTAGAGAAAGAAAAAAAAATGGAAAGGGAGGCAAACATTTCAGGTTGGGCCCTGTTGTTTCAATGAGATCCATATAGGTACATCCTTTCACCCATATGTTGACGAATATATACTAATTAGCATCTATCAAGCTATGTGTTATATTAATAAAATGTATAATCCAGACCATACATACTGGCATTCATTAAGAACAAATACTATAGAACTTATATAACCTAAATTGGCCTATAACTTTACTATAATCCTGTTCACATATACTAAGTACACCACAGTGCTTTGGATTAGCTGAAGTAAATTTTTGCTTAAATGGACCGGAAAGCTGGGAGGATCACAACGTAGGATTATATTCCTAGAGCATCAAGTAAGAGAACAGTACTGGTTTGTCCCAAGAGAAGCAGTATGGCAAGAGACCACCCTGGCTTAACCAGGAAATCTTAAATGATCTAAAAATCAAAGAGGTGTCCTATAAAAAGTGAAAACTAGGTCAAACCACAATAGATGAATATAAACAAATAACATAAGTATATAGGAGCAAAAATAGAAAGGCAAAGGCACAAAATGTGCTCAATCTAGTTAGAGACATAAAAGACAACAAGAAAACATTCTACACATATATTAGAAGCAAGAGGAATACCATGGACAGGGTAAGCCCATTGCTCAGTGAAGAAGGAAAAAACAAACATAAAATGTGGAAATGGCAGAACTGCTTCATGATTTCTTTGTTTCTTTGTTTTCACTAAGAAGGTTGGTAGTGATTGGATGCATAAAATTGTGATTGCTGGAGAAAAGGAGGTAGGCTTATAAGTTAAAAATTACTTAGGAAAGTTAGATACCTTCAAGTTACGAGGGCCTGATAAAATGCACCCTAGAATACTCAAGGACCTGATTGAGAAGCTTTCTGAGCATTAGTTATCTTTGAAAACTCATGGAAGACAGGGGAAATTCCAGAAGCCTGGAAAACAGCAAATACAGTTGCCTAGCTATAAAAAGGGAAATAAGGACAATCCAGGAAACTACATTCCAGTCAGCTTAACTTCTATGCAAAGAAAGATAATGTAGCAAATAATGAAAGACTCCATCTGCAAACATCTGGAAGATAATAAGAAGATAAGTAACAGTCAGCATGGATTTGTAAATCTATCACGTTAAACCAACCTGACAGCTTTCTTTAATAGGATAACAAGCCTTGTGGATAAGGGGCAAGCTGTAGACATTCTTATAGATAAACTAGGGGAATACAACCTAGATGGGGCTACTATAAAAGGTGGGTGCATAACTAGTTGGATAACCATTCACTGAGGGTAGTTGTCAATGGTACACAATCATGCTGGAAGGGCAATAACAAGTGGAGTTCCATAGAGATCAGTTTTGGGATCAATTCTGGTCAATATCTTCATCAATGATTTGGATGATGGCATAGAGAGTATAAGAACATAAGAACAGCTATACTGGGTCAAACTAAAGGTCCATCTAGCTGGACATCCTGTCTTCCAACAGTGGCCAATGCAAGATGCCCCAGAGGGAGTGAACAGAACATGTAATCATCAACATGTAATCATCAGGAGATCCCTCTCCTGTCATCGATTTCCAGCCTCTGACAAATAGAGCCTAGGGACACTATTCCTACCATCCTGGCTAACAGCCATTGATGGACCTAACCTCCATGAATTTATCTAGTTCTTTTTTGAACCCTGGTAAAGTCCTGGTCTTCACAAGATCCTCTAGCAGGGAATTCCATGGGTCGACTATGATTTGTATGAAGAAAAACTTCCTTTTGTTTGTTTTAAACCTGCTACCTATGATTATAATTCAAAATGATCTGGACAAACTGAAGAAATGACCTGAGGTAAATAGGATGAAGTTCAATAAGGATAAATGCAAATTACTCCACATAGGGAGGAACAATCAGTTTCACACATATAAATGGAAAGTGACTACCTAAAAAAGAGTACTACAGAAAACAGATCTAGGGGTCATGATGGACCATTAGCTAAATATGAGTCAAACTGTGACCCTGTTGCAAAGAAAGCAAACATCTTAGTTGAGATCCAAGGTCTGAATATCCTATTTTTTTCAGGGGAATTACTACTACTCCCTTCTCCGAGTAGATGCCAGAGGTCACAGTGTATCTCTTAGCCAAAGGTGAAAGTAAGCAGGTACGCAGCTCCAGAAAGAGGTGGCTGAGCTGCAGCAAAAGCCAGCAGGGAGCTATTTAAAGAGCTGGCAGAGATTCGGGCTGCAATAGGACAGTACCTGTAAGAAATGTTCAGTTACTTTCACTGCTTCCCTTAGCAGATATGTAGAAAGAAATCTGTAAAAGGAACTCTAACGTAAACTTGATTATACATCACGCCACAATGAGATCATGCCTCACAGTACAGACTAAAACTATTCACTCATGAAGATGCCTAAGTTTCTCAACCATTGCTAAGTAATTGCAATCTTCACTGTTCTTCATACTATCTGCATAGTGGTTTACTGAAATGAACAGGTGAAATTAAAAATACATAATAGCTTACGTGCATTTTGGCAAGAATATACACTGATTGCAAAGCATGCTGTGTACAGAGTACAATATAGGAAAATAGCCAAGTAAGTAACCATCAAATGAAGGATTATCCTTATTTGCAAGAAATCCAGTCCAGTAAAAATATGAGGTAGGAGCTTCAAAATTGAAGGAGTGGTGGTGGGTTTCTGGGTGAGCTAGAAGTAAATCTTCCAGTAGTAATACTTTAAGAGCTTTAAACAAAGGTTTCAGCAAAATAAATCAGAGACTCACAGTCATTAAAAACAAGCATTTATATAAAGGAGAAGCCACAAGATTACAGAACTAAGTACTCTCAGATGGTCAGAAATCTTCAGCAGGCTCCAAAATTTTTACATCAGACAAAGACAGATATCTGCAGATTAGCCTACTCATTTTCTTTTGGCTAACCAATCAAAGCCATTTTTTATTGCAATGTACCTCAGTATTGAGATTTGTAGCAAATATTGCCTACTCAGGAGGTTTGGATAATTCAGATAAGCACCTAACAATCAGGTACTTACTCAAACTGAAGCTTGAGTCAGAGTTATAGTTAAGGGGTAAAATTTTCAAGAGTACATAAGTGGTTTAGGAACCTATCTGCCTAATTTCCACAGATATCACATAAAGGCATCTTGGTTCCCTTTGGAAAGAGAGAGTCCTATATTATTCTTAAGTACTGAACTTTTCTGTTCTGGAAAATTCTACCCAGAACCTGTATTTGGAAACATCTTTTATTTAAAAAAAAAATATGCTCAAAACTGGAGGAACAATTCTTTATCACCATAATTTTACATCGTTTGAGTCTCTTTAGCATTTGTACTGTTGGCCTCTATCTTATATATCTTATCTCTTCTTTATTTCAGATCTTCATTTCTCATCTAAAAGAATCCTTTAATAACCCTGGAAGCAGAGCACCATGTAAACCCAAGACTCACAGTGGGGATTTCCAAGGAGGAAAAAGAATATCAATCATCTGGAATCTGTGGAGCAACTACAACAGCTGCTACAGCACTAAGGTTGTGATAATCCTGGTGGCTGACACACTCCAGTTCCCACTACCCACCTCACATTAAATTCCTACATATGTTAGTACAAGTAGCCCCACTCCTCACAGAAAGTAGTCACAAGTTCCCAGCTCCTGCCACCATGTTCTATACTACCACAGGTCTCCTAGGCCAGGGATCTCCATGTAACACCTGAGGGATACACAGTGTAAGGCCCTCACAGTGCAGAGTACTAAACAGCGTAACAGTCACATCTGTCTTTCTAGACACTAGCTGTACTATCTATCTGCTGAACATGGAGCCGTCTTTATCAACTGAGGCTAGAGTTCTGACTGTTCCTTTTGAATCCTGAACAAGGTCTTCCTAGTGGCACTCAGTGCTCTGCAGAATCAAATTACATATTTTCCAGCAGTGAACTTTACTGTTTCTTTATTCTAATTCACCTTACAGACATTACCTGAAGTTCAGGATAATGGTGATCAGGGTGACCATACTGAGGCTGCCTGAACTGATTTGGGAGGGTCCAAAGACCTACCAACTAAAATTGGTCCATCTATGTATCACTATTCTTGGGCCACCTGATTAATTACTCTCTTAATCCTATGAGAGTCCAGGCCTGACTGCAGTGGTTGGCAGGCTTAAGGTGCAGCTGGGCCCCTTTTTCTAGGAGCCTTTGCTCCCTCTCTATATTGTTGCTGTTATTATTTGTATTGTGGCACCTAGAAGAGAGAATGCATTAACTTAGGGAGTGTACAGACTGAAGGAAAGTGTGTAAGAAAGCTAAACTTAAAAGAATTGGATTGTAACAGACAATAGTGGCAGAAGCTCACTTTGAATAGGGGTTGAGCAGAGATAGGAAGGGAAGTGGAGTGGGTGCTCTTAATGGGAAGTTAGGGAAGTCTCACTTGGTGACATTTGGTGGAGAAGTTTTGGCTCCACACTAGGAAGTGAGTGAGGGGTGATGTGGCTCAGAGATTTAGAACAGCAAGATGAAGGGGACTTGTACTCTGGGAACATAGGTTCCAATCTCCCTGAATGAATGGGGCTTAGAAGAGAGAGTCTCCTTGGTGAATGGGTCTGTGTCAGGTCTCTCAGGCTATGTCTACACAGCAGCGTTATTTCAGAATAACATCAGTAATTCCGAAATAATGTAGTGGACGTTGACACAGAAAGCCCATTATTTTGAAATAAATTCAAAATAACGGGGCTACTCCGACTTCTGTAAATCTCATTGTATGAGGAGTAAAGGAAGTTGGGGGAAGAGTGCTCTATTTCGAAATAACTGCTGTGTAGACAGTGCCAAAAGTCAAAATAAGCTATTTTGACTTAAGCTACACAAGTAGCGTAGCTCAAGTTGCATAGTTTATTTTGAGTTTAGCCCTGCTGTGTTGACATGTCGTCAAAGAACTGTGCAGGGATTCAAGGCTCATGCCCCAGTAGCTTTGAGGGAGAGGGGCAGGATGGTGCAACCCCTCCATCGGTCCACAGAGCTGCAGACAAAAATCCTGGACTAGATTTGGACAAGGCACCAGAGCCAGGAGGGGCCAGAATGGGGACAGGGAAGCTTCAGAGATGGGGGGGAGGGGCAGATGGCAGCAGCCAAAGATGACAGGGATCCAAGACTGCAAGCTGGAGAGCCAGGTAATGAGACTGCAGTCACCAGAACAAAGGGTCTTGCCTATGTGGGCTAAAGCTGCAATCAGGAGCATGATGCAGCTTTGAAAAGAGGTTAATATCATTCTGAGGAGCATTAGCTGGAGTGTTAGATGTCAGAAAAGGGAGGTCACTGTCCTGCTCTGCTCAGCTGGAGTACTGTAGCCAGTTTGTTTAGGAAAATGTCATGGGGAATGTGTCAAAAGCCTTATTAAAGTCAAAATAAATAACATCTACTGCTTCCTCCAGGATCCCTGTCAACGAAAGCTAGGAACCCTGTAAAGAAAAGCTAGATGTTGTTTCCATCACTTCAAAGTTACTCTTATGTCTATTTTAGGCTTCAGAGTGACATACAGAATGTTCCATATTCCATGCACTAGACTATAACAAGAAGAGGGAATGCATTGAGGGATCCAAAGAGCAGGGTGAGTCACAACAAAGTCACTAAAACTATCTTTGTAGCTGCAGTCTTTGAAGTTTCATTCTTAAATCCTGACTTCAGGTAACTGTATCCCAGTCACACGCCAACATTGTGTCAGTTTAGGGCAGGAATCTTCCACTCGTTCCTCATATACCTATCCATCTGATAAGATGCGCTATAGCTGACTGGAAAAATAGGTGAACATAAGAACGTAAGAACGGCCATACTGGGTCAGACCAAAGGTCCATCTAGCCCAGTAGCCTGTCTGCCGACAGTGGCCAGCACCAGGTGCCTCAGAGAGGGTGGACCGAAGACAATGATCAAGCGATTTGTCTCCTGCCATCCCTCTCCAGCCTCTGACAAACAGAGGCCCAGGACACCATTTTATCCCCTGGCTAATAGCCTTTTATGGACCTAACCTCCATGAAATTATCTAGCTTCTCTTTGACCTCTATTATAGTCCTAGCCTTCAGAGCCTCCTCTGGCAAGGAGTTCCACAGGCTGACTACATGCTGTGTGAAGAAGAACTTTCTTTTATTAGCTTTAAACCTGCTACCCATTAATTTCATTTGGTGTCCTCTAGTTCTTCTATTTAGGGAACTAATAAATAACTTTTCTTTATCGGCCCTCTCCACACCACTCATGATTTTATAGACCTCTATCATATCCCCCCTCAGTCTCCTCTTTTCTAAACTGAAAAGTCCCGGTCACTTTAACCTCTCCTCATATGGGACCCGTTCCAAACCCCTAATCATTTTAGTTGCCCTTTTCTGAACCCTTTCCAAGGCCAAAATATCTTTTCTGAGGTGAGGAGACCACATCTGTACACAGTATTCAAGATGTGGGCGTACCATAGTTTTATACAGGGGCAGTAAGATATTCTGGGTCTTATTTTCTATCTCTTTCTTAATAATTCTGAGCATCCTATTTGCCTTTTTGATCGCCGCTGCACACTGTGTGGAAGTTTTCAGAGAACTGTCCACGATAACTCCAAGATCTCTTTCCTGATTTGTCGTAGCCAAATTAGCCCCCATCATACTGTATGTATAGTTGGGGTTATTTTTCCCGATGTGCATTACTTTACACTTATCCACATTAAATTTCATTTGCCATTTTGTTGCCCAATCATTCAGTTTGGTGAGATCTTCTTGGAGTCCCTCACAGTCTGCTTCTGTCTTGACTATCCTAAACAGTTTGGTATCATCTGCAAACTTTACCACCTCACTGCTTACCCCTTTCTCCAGATCATTTATGAATAAGTTGAACAGGATTGGTCCTAGGACCGACCCTTGGGGGACACCACTAGTTACCCCTCTCCATTCTGAAAATTTACCATTTATTCCTACCCTTTGTTCCCTGTCTTTTAACCAGTTCTCAATCCAAGAAAGGACCTTCCCTCTTATCCCAGGGTAGATGGGGAAAACAATTGCACACATTTTTACATCCTTTTTTCATTGCAGTTTTCTTACTGAGTCTAGTTAAGGCATGTTTTCTGGGCATCCAGACCTATTTCGAGAGGATATTATGGCTAACAGTTTGACAACATGCCAGTTAAGCAGTTACTAGCAGCATTTAGTACCAAAAAATGTGCAAGTCCACTGGCAATTCAATTGGGGGAACAAGGCATTCTTGTTTTTTGTATTGTGACGCTTTAGAGAACAATGAAACAAAGTATAAGGGAGGGGCTGCCAAGGGTTACTCCAGCCTTCTGAATGAGTGTAAAGTGTTGAGTTATCCCATGAATTAGAATATCAGGCCAGATCTTGGTATATCATGGACACATTGGTCCATGGAGCAGCTGGCAGGTCTTCTTGCCTAGTGAGGATGTTGGCCACAATCCTTTCATGCAAGAACTAGACTTTATTTTCCCAGTACCAATACAGTTGTGGCCTATGAGTTCTTTGCAATCACAGTGTGATCATCTTCCTTACATCCACATCAGGAAAGAATGTTTTTTGTTGAATGTTGTATGTAGGAAAGTGCACAAGCATTTAGTATTTACAAAGATTTAAAATGCATTCCAGATAATTGGATTGAAATGGAATAAAAAACTTTTTAAAAATCCATTTCCAACCCTTCCCTGTTTGGCACTTTTATGCTTTCTTTTACTCCCCTTCTCCCCTCATGGGACAATCGCTATTGTATTTTATCAGTCACTTATCCTTTTTTATTTCTTTTAGTCTTTCTCTATTTAAAATTCTATATATGTCTTACTTTGGTTTCAACACTTTGGTTCTAACACTTGGGACATCAATTCTTCTTTCTAAAGCTACATAGATCCCTTTGTTACTCTGTCCTACTTTTGACTTAGTATCTAATTTCTAATTAAGATGAAGTGTTTCAGTTTTCCTTAATACTACAAGGGGTTCCACAGAAATTTCATTCCCTACAGCCAATGTAATGCTTACATCTGAGTATTTTTCAGGCCTGCCGAGAGTGCAGGCTTACGATGGGTAATCTTTCATACTGAAAAATGAATCCCACTGTGATACCTCTAAGGTCTGGCTGTGTGCAATCTGTTAAATACCCTGCAATTTAACTAAATTTTTATTACTATGTTCAAAGATAATAGGATTACTCTAACCACGTTAAGCATGGGGAATTTCTGGATACATTTATTTGGAAATGTATGTATAGTATTAGCAAAACATTCTTCTTGACCACTAGGATAGAGGCTTTCTTGCCTCATTGAGGACTCCATGAGAGAGAGAGAGAGGACATCATTTATGGGATGATTAGCCTATGGATTTGTGTGAGATGGCAGGAATTAACATGGTCCTTACTCTGTCATCTGGAAAGAGTGATCCCACAAACCGCTGACTAGATTTACGACTTAAAATTTGATATTTTGTTAAAAAATAGGTGAAGGAGAGTTCAAGTGTTGGGCTCACAACTTACAACGTGGGAGACTTGAATTCTGTCATTGACCTTCTATGACACTTTGGGCAAATTACTTAGCTTCTTGTATCTCAGTTTTCCCTTTGTAAAATTGGAGTGATACCTGTCAGGGTGATATTATAAATACATTAAAGACTACAAAACTGCTTAGCTGTTACAGTAATGAGGGTCATGTAAGCATATGAAGTAGATTAATTTGACTGGAAGTACAGCTGGTTTAACAATTAAAAATGGTTTCTAAATATTAGTGAATATTAAAAGTTTAATAAAATTTTAGCCCACTTGATTATTTCAATTCAAATATTCTCCTTGGAAGTGCATCATCATTGTTTACGACCTTTAAAACAAAAGAAATAAAAATGATCTATGTGGGGAACAGAAACAATATAAAGTGAGTTAACTGAACCATCACATACTGTAAACAACAGAGAGTTGTTAGTCTGTGTTAGTCTGATCTTGGTAAAACAAAACAAAACAAAAAAGCAGTCATGTAGCACTTTAAAGACTAACAAGATGGTTTATTAGGTGATGAGCTTTCGTGAAACAGATCCAGATCTGAAGAAGTGGGTCTGCCCCACGAAAGCTCATCACCTAATAAACCATCTTGTTAGTCTTTAAAGTGCTACATGACTGCTCTTTTTTTTGTAAACAACAGTGAATTGTCAAAAGCAGTTTTCTAACTGCAAATGCCCTGAAAACTATTCCTTCAGAAATGTGATGAATATTTACAGTTAACATACATTTCATTAAAATTAAGAAATGTTGGTGAACCAACCAAAAAAGGCAACTATATTTGTGATGAATATTGACCAGCCATAACCATTTCATATATGACTTTATATACGAAGACTATATTCTGGGACACCATTTGCAAACATTAATGAGTAATGGAAACAAGTAAGATTCTTCTTCTTATATTAATAGGAAAACCTGTTGTTTGCTAATTAATAGTTCTTATCTGCCCCCTTTGACTATCTAGTCTTTAGGTGCTTATAGACTCGGCTTTCCCTTGATATATTTTTTACCTGCTGCCTTTTCCTGTCCCCCCCTCCCAATTTTCCTTTCTTCCACTCCCCCCTTCCATCTCCCCTATTTATTTTGGTCCTAGACATCCAACGTGCCAGTCATCTGAAGAAGTGGGCTGTGCCCATGAAAGCTCATGATACCATCTACATGTTTTGTTAGTCTATACAGTGCTACCAGACTATTTGTTGTTTTTTCAGTTTACCTGTACAGACTAACTCGGCTATCCCCTGAAGCTTCACTTTCTAACAGTTTACCCCAACATCTAAAAGTAATGTTGTCGATTAAGGTAAAGATCACTTATGGAAAAATAGAAAATAAGATGGGTGAGGTAATAACTTTTATTGTCCCTGCTTCTGTTGGTGAGAAAGACAATCTCTCAAGCTTACACAGAGGTCTTTTTTATCTCTGGTAGCCATAACCAGAGGGCAAAATCTACATTATAAAATTATGTTAACCTAAATTATGTTGATGTACAGACACCACAGTTATTAAATTGCTCCTTGTATTGATAGTGTGCATCCTCATCACGAGTGCTTGCATTGATTTACCTTTCCGTGTTGGACATTGTGGCACAACTTCTGAAAGGCAACAGTTAATGTAAGCAGCACAGTGTCTACACGGACACTGCATTAACCTAACTTTATCAACCTAAGCACTGTGCCTCTTGTAGCTAAGTTGGTGTAGTATGTGAGTTACATCAGTTAGCCCTACATTTTAATGTAGAGAACATACAGAGGCTCTGTCTGCACTAGCTTATAGTGCCACAATGCAGCTGTGGTGCTTTAAGATCTCTCGTTTAGCCTCTCTATGCCAATGGGAGGCAGTTCTGTCCTAGGACATATTTAATAGAGTGTCAGTAGCTATTTTTGCTCTCCCACCAAGATAGCACTGTCTTCACTTTCACTTATGTCAGCAAAATTTATGTCACGCGTGGGTGTATTGTTGTTTTTTCATTATACCAAACAAAGGGGTATTGTAGGCATGGCCAGAATTAGCTTGACACTGAGGGTACGTCTAGACTACATGCCTCTGACGACAAAGGCATGTAGATTAGGCTACCCGGCATAGGAAAATGAAGCGGCAATTTAAATAATCGCTGCTTCATTTAAATTAAAATGGCTGCCGCGCTGTGCCGATCAGCTGTTTGTTGGCTCAGCGTGGTAGTCTGGACGCTCCGCAGTCAACATCAAAGGCATTTGTCGACCTCCCCGGTAAACCTCATCGCACGAGGCATACCGGGGAGGTCGACAAATGCCTTTGATGTTGACCGTGGAGCATCCAGACTACCACGCTGAGCCGACAAACAGCTGATCGGCACAGCGCAGCAGCCATTTTAATTTAAATGAAGCAGCGATTATTTAAATTGCCGCTTCATTTTCCTATGCCGGGTAGCCTAATCTACATGCCTCTGTCGCCAGAGGCATGTAGTCTAGACACACCCAAACTGTCTTACATCAAACTAATGCTGTAGTGTAGATCAGGCCAGAGTGTCATAGCTAATTATAAGACGAAACAGCTTATTTAACACAGGTAGTCAACATATTTCAAATGACCATTTAAGGAGAAGTGAGCTGATAACGACTATTTCAGAGGGACAAATACAGACTGTTAGCACATTCAACTCCTGAGCAGGCCATGAAGAAAATGTAGGCAACCAAGACACAATGGGATACTAGCATCCAGTTCCTACTGAAAAGGTCTATGTAATATCATAGAAAATATTAACTTAAAAAACAACAAATAGTCCGGTCGCACTTTATAGACTAACAAAACATGTAGATGGTATCATGAGCTTTTGTGGGCACAGCCCACTTCTTCAGTTGTCCGGAATTTTGAGTTTAGGATGTCCAGACCCAAAATAAATAGGGGACAAGGGAGAGGGAAGAAGGAAAAAAATGGAAGGGGATGGGAAACAAGAAACAAAGGGTATGTAAATATCAAAGGAAAAGCCAAACAGGCAAAACTGGTAAACGATAAGCACCTAAAAACTGGATAGTTAAAAGAAGCAGATAAGGATTATAGGATAGCAGTTAGAGAGGAAGGATAACACAGAACTAACACAAGAATCTACACAGTCCAAGAGCTGTTGGCACCTTCATTGTTTGTTTGGTTGATAATGTCCCAGCCATCCATTATCTCGATTGAGGCCACAGGTGTGAGAATTAAATTTGTGGATGAATTGTAATTCCAACCCTTCTGTGTGTATTTGGCTTGTAGAATTGGTCTGTAACAAGACAGCCACTTGGAGATCTTTTAAAGTATGTTCTCTTTATGGATATCAGATTTGTGTCCATTGATTCTTTCTCGTAGGGATTGTCCAGTTTGTCCAATATATATAGCAGTGAGGCATTGCTGGCATTTGATGGCATAGATCAAATTACTGGATGTGCAGTTAAATGAGCCACTGATTTGGTAGCTTATGTTGTTGGCTCCAGTAATGAATTTGCTTGTATAGATATATGGGTAGAGTTGGCACTGCAGCTGATTTCAGGGCTGGGTTCTTGGATGTTTATGATGTGGTTGTATAGCATGGTTACTGGAAAGAATTCGTTTCAGGTTGGGGGGTTGTCTGTAAGCAAGAATAGGCTATTCCCCCAAGGCATCTGAGAGTGAGGGATCATTTTCCAAGATAGGTTGCAGATTGTGTATAATGTGTTGGAGGGTTTTGAGTTGTGGACTGTAGGTAATAAGTGGAATTCTGTTATTTTCTCTTTCGGGTCTGTCTTGAAGTAGTTCATGACTGGGTACTTTTTTGGATTTGTCATCTGTTTTTTTCACATCTCCAGGTGGATATTACAGTTTTAGGAATGCTCTATAAAGATCCTGTAGGTGTTTGTCTGTCTGTGGTATTGGAGCAAATTCGGTTGCATCTTAGGGCTTGGCTATATACAATAGAATGAGAAATCTGTCTGGGATGGAAGCTGGAGGCATGAAGGAAAGTGTAGGGGTTGGTGGGCTTCCGGTATAGGATGGTGGAAATTTGTCCTTTATTTAATCATACTGTAGTGTCCTGTAAGTGGATTTCAGGCGTGGATTGGTCCAGGCTGAGGTTGATAGGTTGATGGTGGGCCTCATACTGAGAAACAATGTCTCAAAAGAGAACCCCAAAACATCAATTGACCCAAGCCCCTATAAAAAAAGCATTACTCAAATGTAATGGGTAGTTTTGAAGGTCCCGCACAGTATGGCTACGTCTACACTACGAGTTTTCTCAGCAAAAAATATGCTAATGAGGGACTCATTTGCATGAGTCGCAATCTCATTTGCATATTTTCTGCTGATCCATTTTTGCGCTGGGGTTTTTGTGCAAAAACAAGCAGTGTGGACGTTTTCTTTTTGTGCAAAACCCCCTTTTTCCACAAGATCAGTAAACCTCCTTTTTTGGGGCATAAGGATCTTGCGGAAAAAGGGGTTTTTGCTCAAAAAGAAAATGTCCACACTGCTTGTTTTTGCGCAAAAACCCCAGCACAAAAACGGATCGGCAGAAAATACGCAAGTGAGATTGCGGCTCATGCAAATGAGTCCCTCATTAGTATATTTTTGCAGAGAAAACTCATAGTGTAGACATAGCCTAAGTGTATAATGTAGTAATGCTGAATTTCCTACAATGAATCATTAACAGTCTGTTTGCCCAAAGTCAAAAGTGTATCACACATGGTAATAAAATACATCTTGTCATCCTGTGTTACATTACAGGGTAATACGTTTAGAGATTTCAGTCACCACTTACTGGCTTTGTAATATCTCCATTTTATTGAAATTCTCACAAGATTTGTGAGAGCTGTTCTCTAGATTACTTAGTCCAGTCATCAACTGACTATTTGTAAATACAAACAGAACATGGATAAATCACCTGTAATACAAGGGAAAGAAAAACACCACCATTATACTTTTATCTCTGTCCCTTTTCTTCTCTGTATCCCACATATCTTGTTCAAACTAGTTCAAGGTCTTTCATCAAAACTTTTTTTGGCTTTTGAGAAACAGAAATTAACCAGATGAAGAGTAGAGTAGCTCTGCAGCTCAAGGCTACAGAAGCTTCTCTGGTGGCACTCTGATTTGTATCATGAGTGAGAGTATTTGGCCATGGGGTATGATTATAGGAGTATACTAGGCATTTGCAATACACAAAAGTAGTCCCCAGAGCCCTGCTAAGTCTCCCCACATCCAGAATTTGATCCTAAAAATTACACTAATCTGATCAGGACATGGAAATACAGTACGGGAGGTTATCTATATGGCTAGTCAGAACAGTTGAAAGTATGTATAATGAAATCTTCCAACAGACTGCTCACAAACAAACTACAGTAAAATTATTCAGATATTCAGGTATCAATTTGCACTGCGCTCTATTCACAGAAAAAAAAAATTACAACACATTCTAGAATAGTGTTTCTCAAAGTGGTTCATGGATCCACTCTGAGAACCCTGCTAACTGGCCATTGCTAATTGTTTATTTACTGGCTTCACGGCCATGGAGCCTCGTGGCTCCCATTGGCCCTGGTTCACCATTTGCAGCCAAGGGGAGCCACAGGAAGTGGTGTGGGAACCTCCATCCTGTGGGCTGCATGCGGTTTGTCAATGTTAGCCATTGGTGGTCTGCTAGATGGTTTGTTTACCTGAGCATCTGAAAGGCACAGAGCCCTGCAGCAGAGGAGAAAAGTAAAATGAAAGCAATTAATTGCATGTTGTTGGAGGGAAAGCATTGGATATTTATAAACAGTTAAGTTTGAAGAAAGTGAAAGCATGAACTTACACAAAATACTGATGGAACATTCAGTGCCAAAAAGGAATGAAACCTTTGAGGCACATAATTATTTTTGCATGCATGCAAAAATCTGATGATACTTTAGAGCAATATGCCATAAAATAACGGAAATTCAGTAAAATCTGTAATACTGATTAGTTGACAGTGTCTCCGATCAAAGATAACATATTGTCTTTAATGCCACAAATGAGTAAGAGAGAGTCTGCACCATGAATCAGACTTCAGAAAAAAAGATATCAAAATACACAGGGCAGCAGAAACTATGAAGAAACAAGCCAAAGAGCTGAATTAACCAGAAAGGAGCCAGCTATCTACTAAGTACAAAATAATATATCCAGGATATATTTAAGCAGTGGAAATATCCACTATGGAAACCTCTGCTGGGGAAAGACTAGGTCAGGTGGAAAGTGTGGGGAATATGGATGACCCAGAAACAATTTGTTGCCTTTGGGAAACTATCATTAATATGGGGAAATAATAATTTTGCAAAATGCTGCAGACCCCATGTGCAGAAAACTCAAGTGCATTAAATTAAAGACAATCTGGTTGAGCAGTTCTTCAAAGACATACTAAGATATTAGACATACTAGGATCTGGCAAGTCTGATGGCAGGGATTGGATATTGTCTATAACAGTGAATAGAACAATTATTCAATCGAAAATAGGCACAGGAGCTCAAGTAATACTCTGTCTGAACAAGATTATAAGAGAAAAAGTAAGTCCCAAACTTGGAGCAACAAAAGTAAAAGTAACTGGTTATTCCGGAACAAATATACCAATGAAGGAGAAGTAGATTGCTAGCATCAATCATTAAAAAGCATAAACAAAAATAAAAACAAAACAAAAAAATACATACACAATACGAAAGAAAAAAGAAAAAGATTAATTGTTGGGAATCTTGAAGAAGTGATAATTAAAGGGTGGCCTGAAGAAATAAGTAGTTACTGTCCAAGTATAAGAGAGATTGGGACTACTAACATGAATTTATTGTGACAGATGGAGTGATATTCATGGGCAGTGAAGTTGTAATTCTAATGATCTTCTGAAAAGAAAGGCTACAGAAGATCCACCAGGATCATTTAAGAATTGAGAAGTGAAAGCAACAAGCACAAGAGATGCTCTCTTGCTATGGATCAATGATAAAATCGCTGAAATGAAAGGAAAGTGATTTTTTTATGCTTTAAATACAGATTGGACCTCCCTGGTCCGACACCCTTGGGAGCTGACCAGTACTGAATGAGGGATTTTGCTGGACTAAGGATTTTGCTGGATTTTTCTGCCCCTCCTGCCACTGGCCCCCCTGGCCTATCTCCCCACCTCTTGCCAGCCTGCTGAGCAGCCACTGCTGCCATGGCTCCTGGCCCTGCTAGGCAGCTGCTGCTCTGGGACCTGCCAGGTAGCCACACGCCATGGTTCCAGGAGCTGCTGGGCAGCTGCAGCTCCCTGCCCCTCCCAGCCATCACTGCTGTGGCTTCCAGCCCTGCCAGGCTGCCATGTGCCAGGTCTCTTAGCTCCACTGGGCATCCCCATCGTCAGCTGCTGTGCTTTCATCCCTACAGGGATCCCTGCTGCTGGCCCTCCACTGGGACTCTAAGGTCCTGCAACATATATGCCAGACCATGAATGTTGCTGGACCAGAAAGTCCTAGTTTAGAGACCTGTTTCAATCTGTACAAGCCATGCCAACAAGTAGAGCTACTGAGACCTCAACCAGTTCCAAGACCTTACAAGAAGGTCTTCACTGATTAAAAAACAACAAATAGTCTAGTAGCACCTTAAAAACTAACAAAACATGTAGATGGTATCATGAACTTTCGTGGGCACAACCCACTTCTTCAGATGACCAGAGTGTTGAAAGTCCAGATCCAAGAATAAATAAGGGAAGGAGGGAGGGTAGGGGGAGAGAAGGAAAAAAATGGAGAGGAGGAAGAAAAAAAAGAGACAGTGAGTAGCTAAGCTTCAGAGGGATAGCCGAGTTAGTCTGTAACAGTAAAGACTGAAAAAACAATGAATAGTCTAGTATCTCCTTAAAGATTAAATAATTACAAGAGGTTGATAAGAACCATTAGTTTGCACTTGGAAAGGAAGGTGACCATCACCAGATTCTACAGAGACATCAAGAACCATTAGCACCTTCATTGGTTGGTTGGTTGATAATGTGTGAGCCATCCAATATCATGATTCATGTGCCCACAAAGGCTCATGATGCCATCTACATGTTTTGTTAGTCTTTAAGGTGCTACTAGACTCTGTTGGTTTTTAAAGTTTTTCCTGTTACAGACTAACTCGGCTACCCCTCTGAAGCTTTAGTTCACTGATTTAGTTACCTGGCAATCAGAGGATTAATTAATATTCCCAGATTATTATTCTCTATAGCCAGAAATGTGCAGATTACACTCATAGATCAGTGACAGTTGGCATGAAGAGAATCTTTAGATGTGGAATTCCAGATAAAGTCTTTAGCCATAATGGAGTACAATTTTCCAGTGCAGATTTTAGGCAAATTGCCATGGATTGGGATTTGCATCACAAAACAAGAAAGGTCAATGCAGACATTATAGAATTTTATGAAAAAGACTTTTAGACAGCGGGGGGGGGGATTTGATAAAGCTTTATTGGCGTTCTGAAGTATACCTCTGGACAATAGTGTGTCTCCAACTATCCATTAATGGGAAGGAGGATCAGGCCTATTTTACCAAATACCAATAACCTGTAGAAATCTCATAAAAATGAAACCATATAGAATGTTAAATAAAATCAGAAGTGGAAACAGAAATAATATTTGATAAGAGAGACTGTGATCTCCCGTCTCCAAAGGTGCTAAAGGAATCATACCTCTAATATTTGGGGCTAAAAGGTTAACATGAAATAACACCTGCATCCAAGGTCTTATGTAGTCCAGACAGACCATTACATTTCAATGTAATCCAAAGGATCTACAAGTAATCTCAGAAACTTCCACTGCACTGGCTTTTCCCTTCTGACTGATCCTTTATTGTCAGTGCATGAAAGAGAAACTGTCAAGGGACAAGAGAACAGCTCAGACCCTAATGTAAGGCTGATACTAAGAAGATCACACTGGGAGATTCAACCTCCTGAAAAACTCAGACTTGCTCTGGAAAAGGATTTTTTGAGGAAAGTGAGTGGTAAAGACACACTTGAGTGTGATGTGCTGGGTTTGACTCTCTGTATCTAGAAGAGGATCCTGTAACCCACTGCATTCTTATATCTGTATATAACTATGATATTGAAAAGAAAACATGCCATGTGAGGTACCAGAGGGAAGGCTATGATTTGCTAAAAGTTACTGTTCTATCTAAATATTTATAATTTTAATGCATAGGAAGTTATGAGACTTTGCATCTGTTGTCACCAGTGGAATTGCTTAATCTTCCCTGGGGACTTAGCAGTGCCCACCAGACTTGTCTGGACTTATGTTCTCAAAACACATGAACTAAGTGTATAAAACAGAATTCAGGAAGCCCTCCTGCCTCCACCTATGCTGTATTCAACAAAGACACTGAGATTGAAGTAGACTGAAGTCTCCAAAGAGGAGACTAGACCAAGTTTAAGGAAAAAAAATCTATATTAAAAACTGCAATATCCAGTGGAGTTAGAAAAACTGTTTAATCTAAATGTTAACCAGTCTAATAAGGTTGTGACTGTGTGCTTATATTTTATTTTGGTAACCACACTGACTTTTTGCCTATCACTTAAGATTTATATGATTATTAGAGGACTGTGCCCCCTGCTCATTGCACTCTCCAATCTTCCTGTCACAGGGGGTAGGCAACCATGGCTCTCCCCCTGGGTATCAGGCAGGGCCGTGCTGCAGCCATGCCAGCCAGGGTCCCTTCACTCTCCCCCACCACACCAACCCGGGCTCCTTCTATCCCCCACCACACCCTCCACCACCCAGGGCCCTCTTCCCCACCCCCTACTGTGGCGTAACCAGTACCCCAGCAGCATGCAACAGGCCCAGCTCTAATCCCACTGCTGGGAGGGCCTGGCTGCCAGACCCTGGTTTCCCCCACACATGCCAGGAGAATCCAGGTCCACTTCCCCCCCCTTGTGCACTAGGAGGGGTCTGGCCCCGCTTTCACCCTCCCCATGCACCAGGAGGGACTGGGTCCTGCTTTCCCCACCCCTCACATGCTGGGAGGGGCCGGGACCTGATTTCCCCCCCATGTGCCAGTAGGGACCATGCCCAAGCTTTGCTGGTTCCTGCTCCATCCATCCGGCAGGAGGGCCCAGACCCAAGCCATGCAGGGCCCTGGCTCAGCTTTCCCTCCAGTTTCTGGGAAGGGGAGGAAAGGGCTGGGGCAGCCCTCCATGTGGGCCCTGGAAAGGGCCAGGATGTGGGTTGGTAGGACATGTTCCTGTGGGATGCACAGTGACGTGATGTCACTCTGTTGTTCCACAGGAAAATCTTTTTAAAAGTATAGTAAGATATCTAAGAAAAGGTGATTCAGAATCACCCAAGGATTTCACAATTTTGCATTAGTTTTACCAAATTGTTCATTTAGAAAAAAACTCAATGAAATTATCCCCATACCACCTCAAAATGTGTTGATTTTGGTGTGTGTTGGAGGTGGGGAGGGTTGTTCTATAAAACACTGATTAATAATAAAAATACTGGAAATCAAAAATAACTTGCCTACATCTAATGAAACATTTTCTTTGACACACTCTTCTTGATTCTTTGAAAGCTTTCCATTTTTATTTGATCTCAATTGACTTTGAAATATCTTTTTAAACAGGAAAAGTTAGTTATTAATCCAGCTCCACCGAGTATTGTGATACAGCTGGAGTTCTATTCTTTTAAAAGGTGACAATACAGGAAAGTGAGAAAGAAAGAAAGAGAGAGAGAGAGAGAAAAAAATAAATGTCATCATTCCAAGGTGACCCCCTCTTTGCCAGAAGAACCTTTATTTGATTTTTTTCCGTCACCCAATGAACCAAGAAGTCTAAACAGAGTAGCCATCCTGAACCAGAACACCTCCTTACAGAAACGTCAACACAGAACAGGAACAAAAATTATCATCCCAGCAGGGTATTTAGGTCATTCATGGATATTTGGTCCCCCGCTTCAGTGTAGTGCTCACTTTTACCTGGGCTGTTCCCCAGGGGTTCTCTCATTTCTCGTCTGCCCCCACTGTAATAGTGCCAGAGATCTATGAAAGTCCCTTCATTGTGACATCTCCAGGGTCAATGGGTTATCATTGCCAAGCCAGGGTTCTGGTCAATGTTCAGGAGACTCCTGGCTGAAGTGAAATCAGGCCATTTTGGATATTTCTGGACTCAATCACTTGTCTGGGAGGTTCTCTTTACTAGGAGCACCTTTTGCAATCCATTCCAGTCAGAGATCACCCTCCAAAGAGCTCCCTGCTTAGCACTTTCCTAGCAAGTACCCCGTGACATGTTGGCTACGTCTACACTGGCAGCTTTTTGTGCAAGAACTGTTTTGTGGAAGAGTTCTTACACAAAAAGTCTTCCACAAGAGCGCATCAACACTGGCATGTACTTTTGCACAAGAGATGTGCTTTTGCACAAGAGAGTCTATGGCAGTGTGGATGCTCTCTTGTGCAAGAAAGCACTGATGGCCATTTTAGCCATAGGGGTTTCTTGCACAAGAAATTAGTGTTGCCTGTCTACACTGCCTACTTGCGCAAGAGCTCTTATTCCTCGTGGGGAGAGGAATAACTCTTCTGGAAGGAGCCCTATTTTCTTACGCTAGATTGTAAATTTACTTATGCAAGAACGCGCATGCAGTGTAGACACCTGGCAAGTTTTTGCGCAAGAAAGCTGTTCTTGCACAAGAAGCCGTCAGTGTAGACGTAGCCATCCTGTTTCCCTTTAGAATTCCTGCAGAGTTTGAGCAACCTTTATTAGGTTCATGTGCTCGTTTACTAATCAGCCACCTGGGGGGAGTCAATTAGACTCAGTTTGGGCCTTCATAAAGCAGTCAGAGGCAGACTGAGCCTTATCTCCCCTGAAGAGCAGCTGCACCAATGACAAGGAGTCTATTTTGTAGGCTGGGGGGAGATAAAACTGCCCCTTAGCAAAAGGCATGCTGGAAAACTCTTTGGAGGCAATAGGTGACATTTTTTAAATGTAATTTGTGTAACAGAAAAGTATGAAGCCTGAAGTTGTCTTTGTTTTCTATGTAATATATACATCTTTGCTTTCCCTTGCTATTTCCTCTTTGGAACTGCTTTATCTGTTTGTTTGTTTTTTAACTCCAAGTATGGGTCTGGTGTGCAAACTGTCGGGAGCGGTGTATGCAAAAGTGAGCTGGTTACTAGGAGACAGCTTTCACTCCTTCAGGGATGATGAATCAGGAGGGAAAATCTCAATATCAAATTTGGGGAGATGTGGGAGAGGAAGCGTTGTTAAAATGAACCTGCAAGGAGTAACTAGAGAGGTGGAAGCCAGGATGAGGCCTTTTAAGTTTCTAGACTGTCTGCTGGTGTCAGAACTTTGAGTCATAGCAGCACAGAATAAATCAACCAAAATGAAAAGTTAGGTAATGACAGAACCCCAAACTGGTCTTGATGAACCCTAAAACATTATAGCTGATTTCCCCCAGTGCCTGTTTTATGAGACTGAGCATCCTGACAGCAGGAATATATAACCTGCTTGGCAGATTAGGTCAACTTTTAGAACTATGGGCTCAGTGCCTGCCAAAATGTTTCTGATAATCCATTGACTTCAGCTGCAGCGTTAAAAAACCAACAGGGGATTTGAGGTAGCTGTATCTTCCCCATAGGCAGGAATCCATACATCCAGAAGCAATTGCAGGAGTAGGTCTGAGTATCTATCAAACACCTAAATGTTATTTATTTTCAATCTAGACAATTAAATCTGAAGAGTATTTTATTCTTTTATTCACAAAGAGAGCTAATACCTTCAAACTTTTGCATTGTTTTAAACTGTGAGAAAGGGAACCTGCAGGTTGAGGAAGGTGAAAGAGTAACACAGAAAACAAAGAAACTTACAGACTAACATGACGACCCAGCTGAAGCAGGAAACAAAGAAAATATGAATTGAAATTTAGTTCTGGATTCATTATAGTAACTGTGACTATTTGCGAACAGCAAACTAAAGATTAAAATGCCTACCATTTAAAATTCTTAAAGCCATATTTCTCCCCTTTTGTACATATAATTTCTTGTCATTGTCAGCAACATCATTATGTAGATTTTTTTTTTTTTTTTTTTTTCCAATCTGGCTGTTTTCCCAAATGTGCTTCCAGCTATTTGGGAGCCTTTTTCACATAATCAGTAGTTTGTACAAAGCAGTGAATGGTTTGAATACACAAATTGCACATGCCAGTACTAATAATGTCATCACATATACTGAAACTTAAGATCTATCTAGGAGTTCTGTGTTTTACATCTGATCTAGTTCAGTCAGCTGATTAAAAATAACCCCTAAGGATAGCAGCTAATTACTTGAGGCTAGATACTGCCAACATTACTTGTGTTCAAACTGTCTTATTCTTTGAAATCAGAATCACAAGGAAGATTTTACAGTTTAAGCCCCCAGTCCTGCAAACAGTTAGGCGTGTGGAAAACTTTATTCGAGTGAGTAAAGTTACATATATATTTAAATCTTTGCAGGATGAGTTCTTATATTAAAAATCAGAAGCCTTATGCTGCAATTAGATGTCCTAGATCTTTGCTATGCTGCATTAAATCTGCACGTGAGACTGTATTTGTACTTAGAATCATAGTTCCCTCTAAGGTGCATGCCTGCACGGCCATGCACAAAAAATTCTATGCCTGCCTGCCTGCCTACCTCCTTCACAGAGCCAGGTGGCAGCACTCACTTTCCTGCTGGAAGGTGAATGGTGTAGTAGGCTCCAGCTCTCGTGACTGCCTCATGGCCTGGCTGGTGGGGCTGTGTGGCAGGTGGCTGTCCCGAGGCTGCAGTGAGGTTGTCCCTACTGGGGAAGCCTCACTACGGTCCTGGTTCCAGCTCTGGTGGCCACCTGCCACACAGCCTGCCCTGGGAACAGCTGGGCAGCTACCACACAGCCCAGCTGCTCCTAGGGCAGGCTGTGTGGCAAGTGGCTGCTGGAGCCAAGCTGTGATACTGCTGTCCCAATGGTTGCCAAAGGCTGCTGCTGTCCCAGTGGCTGCTGGTTGCCCCACGCTGTGCCATGGGATCCCAGGGTTTGGCTGCCCAGCTGAGTGTGGTGGGGTTTGGCTGCCAGCTACCTGACCTTGCATGGTGGGGTCCAGGTCTGGCGTGGGCCCCACACTGCAGGGTTCTGGCTGCCCAGTTCTGACCAGTGGAGTGTGGGTCCATTTACCTGGCCCTGTACTCCCCTCATAGCTCCAGTCTCTGAAGGAGTCCCTGATGTGCAGATATAGAGAACTACAAGGGGGCATGTGGGAGGGGTGCTATGGTTCTCAACCTGCGGCCCACATAACACATCACCAGCTGCATATATGACCCAAAATGATAAAAAGGTTGAAAAGCACTGGGCTAAGTAGAAAACATGGACAAAGTGTAGGAGGCACAGCAAAGAGGAGACCCATGACTTGTTTGTGAAACAAGGTTGATCCTGGGTTGGCAACTGCTAGAAACCCTGCCCATTTCTATTTGACTCCTGGTCTCAGCCCCAGTTCTTGATTTTGATGCTGTCCCAGTTTCCAGCTCCAGCCTTGTTCTGGTCCCTGAAACCTGTTGTCCAGTTTTCTGACTAAGCCAGCTCTGGCTATAGGCTCTGGCTTCTGTTTCCTAGCGCCTGTTTCCTATCTGGCCCAGCTCTGACTCCTGACTTCAGACCTGCTCAGTGGCCTGGAGTTGCTGCACACCAGGGTCACCATGATGCCTGACTGCCCATGTTGCTGGCATTGGTCTGTCGCTGGTACTGGTCTTCCACAAGTCCTCATAGTAAGTTGTTTCAATTGTGGAAGCTGATGCCCAGCTCTGTGTTTCCTAATGCTCTACCTATTGGACCAATGCAGTATTATTTTCTACAGGATAATATCTATTTGTCCAGTTTTGAATCACCCAGGCAAGAGAGTAATATGACATACACAGGAACTGGAAACTATAGTAAAAGGGTGGGCCAAGCCATATGGAACCCTTTATAACAGTTGTAAATCTTAAAAATAACAGATCTGCCTAGTGGTAAGCATGAGGCGGAGTATAAATGAGGGGAAGAATTCCCATAGTCTATTAGATTGGTAATGAATACCTACATGAGGATGCAGATGTACTTGAGGGAACTGCTAAGATTTGTTTTATGACAGTGGTCATGCCTCCTCAGCTTCATGTGCTGTAGGACAGGCCAGAAGCCTCTGAACCCAAGAGCCTGTGAGGATCACAACCTAATGCAGTGACACCATGGATGCAGATGCTTAGACTGATGATGTGTGGGTCTAATAGTTTGGCATGCTTCTTGTATGAAATCTGGCCTTCAACCTGGAGAGGGGGGCACTATCACTCTGAAATCCCTAAAGGGGGAGGGGTGAATGGCTGGGAAAAAGCATGGTACTCTTGCATGTTAACCACTGTATGTCAGTGAGATGGTTTTGGGTGTCATGGTAGCACTTAGGAGTTGTGAATGGGGAGAAATATTCAATAAGCTGTTGTCTAGCTGTTGTCATCGTGTGCAATGGAGATTCTATTCTACACAAGTTCAGAAATGTTAGTCTGAACAGCCAATTAACATAGTCCCTGAAAGGAGATCCAGATTTAATTGAGGAGGAAGCTTAGCTTGGGGGTGCGGGGAGTCTGAGAGAGGGCTATAAACAGAGGAAGTTGGCTACTGAAAATGTTTCAGTATTTATTTTATTTTTATTTGATTTCATATTAAATAATTATTTAAAGTCATGCACCTTGCTAATTATCTCTTCCCACAGTGGCACATGGTGGCAAACATCTGAACAAGAGCACATGTCCTCACTATTGGTGCACAAGCCAAAACTCAGTCCGCTCATGGATGGAAAATCTTAATAGGAACACTGCTTAGAATGGAAGTCACTGCAATATCTCAACCCCATTTAATGGGACTTCAGTGAACATGAGGGTCCTTGTTGATGCATTTATTTCCAGAATAGGATTGTACTTCTAGGACATGACTAGAAAATATATAGCTTGTGTCTATCTCATGCAATGTTTTGAACAACTTCAAATCTGGTCTTTTTTTTCTTTTTAATTAAAACAATTTTAAAGCAATTCTGGGAACAAGTCTTCCTGCAAATATATGTTTTTCCTAAAGCTGTCAATCACAATTAACAAAAGCAATTAACACAAAGAAAATCAACTAGATTTTTAAGTCTTGATTATTTGCTGTATTAATTGGACTGTAGAATAAAAATAATAATTTATTATACAAATTTTGAATGTTTTTGCACATTTTCAAATATTGATTTTAATTATGCCAAAGAATGCAAACTAATTGCACAGTGCTCACTTTGTTATTTTAATATAAATATTTGTACTGTAAAAATGAAAAGAAATAGCATTTTCAAGTATCTCATACAAGTATTGTAGTGAAATCTCTTTACTATGAAAGCACAGCGTACAAATCTGCAATTTTTTCCCATAACTGCACTCAAAAATAAAACATTGTAAAACTTCATAGCCTACAAGTCTACTCAGTCCTACTTCTTGTTCAGCTAATCCTTAAGACAAACAAGTTTGTTTAAATTTATTGGAGATAATACTGCACACTTCTTATTTATAATGTCACCTTTCGCCATGATGAGCCCTTGGTGGGCTGCCATCATACTTTATTTACCTATGTGTCTGCAGGTACAACTGCTTGCAGCTTCCATTGGTTGTGGATCACCATTCCCAACCAAAGGGAGCTGTAGGAAGCAACACAGACCAGGACTCCGCTTCCCACAGCTTCCATTGGCCAGGAGTGGTGATCCATGGTCAACAGGAGCTGCAAGTGGCTGTACCTGTGAAAATGAAGGTAAAGAATCTACCAGCAGCCTTCCAGGGGTTAACCCTGGTGAATCACATCTGTCCTCAGGCTGATTATTGCCCAACCCTGCTATAATGTTTTACATTGTTTTGTTTGTGAATGTAGCTATGTAAAAAAAATAAAATAAAAAAATCTACATTTGTAAGTTGAACTTTCACAAAATAGAGATTTCACTATAGTACTCGTATGAGGTAAATTGAAAAATACTATTTTTGTTTACCTTTTTATACTGCAATTATTTTTAATAAAAATAATAATATAAACTGAATGCTCTATAGTTTGTATTGTGTGTTATAATAGAAATCAGTATATTTGAAATGATAGAAAATCAATAAAAATACTTAGAATATATTTAAATTGGTATTCTATCATTGTTTAATGGTGCAATTAAAAGAGACATTAATCACAACTTTTCTTAATATCATGATTAATTGCAATTTTTAAATGGTTTGAGACCTCCAATTTTTACAATCACATTTTCATAGTTTGGTTTTATGAATACTCAAAGAATTAACCAAGGATTCTGACTTACAAACTAACATGGGGTGGCCAATAAAAGGGAGGCGATTCACTGGGGTTAGCCCATGGTGGGCTGCGCCTCTACAGGTATAGGCACTTCCAGATACCGTTGGCTGTGGATTGTTGTTTCCAGCCAATGGAACCTGTGGGAAGCAACATGGACCAGGGCACTGCTTCCCACAGCTCCCATTGGCTGGGAAGAGTGATCCGCAGCCAACAGGAGTGGCCCAACAGGGGCTAACTCTGGAAAACTGTATGTGGCCCATGGGCTGGTATTTGACCATGGCTGGACTAACAGAAGAAATAATGAAATTCCATGTACACAAAGCACTGTAAATTGCACCAAGTAAATAAACTCACAACAGAGAGAAAAATATGATTCTTATCTCAGAGTTTTATACTGTTCCCCATCACCATCGTATCAGTGCATTCTGTGTATGTGCTTCCAATCTCTTTCAGTTAGGACTAACTCTTAAACAGAGTCAATACTTTGTCTACAGGCAGAAACATGATCTTAAATTTGGTGGTGTTCCTTTAAGTGTCCAAAACACCTTTTCAATAGGTTTATTCTTAGACTTGTATGCTGTTCCCTATAATTCTCAAACTTAGTTTACCTTTATGAATCCAGTAAATTATATAGATAACTTAACCCCTTTAAGGCAGATGGTATTTTGTAAATGAGTGTGTGGCGGTTATGGAAATACAATTCCAAGGCCTATGCAATACTCTAGGAATATAGTTAATAATGTGATCTCTCTGATCATAATGTTTCTGTTGATGAACATCTTCCATCTTCAATTCTTGATGCAATTCTCTAAAAGCATGTGTAAATCCCAGCATAGATCTTTTACCATAATTTCTACTCTCAGTCTATTCCCCATAATGGAGCATTTCCCCATCTATTCCAATTTCTCCATTACCCCAGACAATTTCTGTGCTATTATGATTTCTGCTCTAATGGTTGTTTACTCAAGAAATGATCTTTACTTCAGACTGGTTTATTATATTTCATGACTGAGTTGCTCAATTTTACTTAATAAAAATCCTAAACTGGCTAAGGTTAATCATTCTCACTTTCAGGTATTGCTAAAGATAACCAAATTAATCACTGAGGAGTAGATATGTTAGTCTGTAACTTTAAAAATGGCGAGTGATCCTGTGGCACCTTACAAATGAGTCACTACATATCTTTTGTAAAGAGATTACTCAACAGCAGCAAGCTGCTAGCAACATAATACATATTTCAATTTGGAATTCAAGGTTCTCATTTCTATTTATGGGCTTTGAAAATCTTAAAGTTTAATCAGAGCTTTATTATTATTATTATTTATTTATTTATTATTATTATCCCAAATAATTCTACATTACTCCCTGTGCTCACTTTATATAACTATCTGACAACTTTAGAAGTAGTATTAAACCTATCCCTGATTCCCTGACCCTTTCAAGAAAAAAGAAGTTGGTTTCACGCTGCATGGAACACATCGGTCATATCCTCTTTCACTGACAATCTGCAGCAGTTTACCTACCCACCCTGGCAATAAGATGCAATTGCCCAGTCTCTCTATTTGGCTTTGATCTTTTGGCTGGCAGCAGAGCATTCCTGCTGATTTTGGCTCTAACATTCCTGTACAGACGGGCTCAGGAATCTAGCCTGTGACTGCACCAATTTCATTTGAAATCCCAGTCACAGTCCTGTTATTGCCAGAATGATTATCCATAGTCCCTATATTTATACTGTGCTGCTGCCAGTCAACAGCTGAAGGGACTGTGGCTCAGGAGAATGGCTCTCATAGGACCAGAATACTGCTGCCAAGTATATATAAAACTGCCTTGATATACAACCTAGTTGATAGTCAGTCCTATGTACCTGCTGCTCTTAACAACAGAAAAATTCCCATTGAGGGTTTTTTGCAGAGTACAGAAATACAGTAAAAGGCATTACATAAACTTTTAAAAGTTTCCTATTTATTATTTATCTTGTAGAACAGTATATTTGATTCAGCAGCTCTGATTTAGAACAATAGAACAGGATGTCTGAAGCAGTGGTGATCTACAGAGGGTCTCCCAGCACTAAGGGAGAAGGCTGACAGTTATACAACGTGTACAGTGAAACTTCTGACATAAACCCAAGGTGAGCTGTAGGGTAGGGAGATTTATGAGCAGGGAGCCAAATGCAGATGAAAAAAAAGAAAAAGACTGCAAAAGCAGTGAAAGTTGTTGTATAGGGGCAGAAGATAGGAGTGAAAGAAGGGATGGAAGGTGCGGCAGAAATGATATATGGGAAGATGGGGAACAAAAAAAAAGAGAGAGAGAGAGGAACCAAGAGATCAAGAAAAGGGGCTCAGACTGGCTGAGCTGAGCATTTGAAGGTCATGGCTACTGGGAAGTACATAGACAAGCCAAGGATTGCCAATGCAGGTTGTAAAGGGTGCAGGAGGGTGTTTGGACTATTTGCTACTATCTGGAAGGAAAGAAAGGCTTTCCAGGTTGTAAGTGGAAAAATGAGAGAGGTGTGAGGAAGAGAAGAAGCAGACATGGGTCATATAACAGATTGATGGGCACAATATATGAATCTAGATGTATGGATGAGGTTAACCTGAAAGTTAGTATTCTTACAGGCTGTTAAAAATCAAAGAACAGTGACAAACTATTTGCTGTTGGAGTGCAGCCTTGCATTAAAGTAACTTGTTGAAATAGAGTTTAAGGTAGGGTTTATGATAGGTTTTCTTCTGAGTAAATAGATTAAAAGATAGAAGGAAGTAATTTTTCCTGACTGACAGAGTGAAATATTACTATGTGGTTTTCAAGTCCCTAGCCAAGTACAACTGAAATTTAACACTCCATCCATACAATAAAGCAACACATTTGGCCATACAAAAATGTTCACATAACAGTAGCTAACAGACTACCTGCAATTGCAATTTCCTACCACTTGGGGTGCCTCCATTATAACATAACAGGAAAGCATTTCATATATTGGGCACCCTTAAATCTAGTTATCAAAGATTTTTTTTTTACTTATACCTGAATTTCCTATTGAAGCCACAGATGAGTTCTAGAAAAGATAAAATATTTCAAAAGGTAGAAATTTTTAAGTACACCTTTTGTATGTGCCAGTCTGAAATCAGAAAAATTCAAACGAGAAATTAGATACACATTTTCAATGTTGAGGGTGATTAGACACTGGAACAAACTCTCCAGGGAAGTGACAGATTCCCCAGTTCTCTATCATCCGAAATCTTGAAATCAAGATTGGTTCCCTTTCTGGAAGATGTTTTATCCAAACATAATATAGCAAGCTCATTGAGTGGGTAACTCGGTGATTTTTGTTTCATTCTGTGATATACAGGAGGCCCAAATTAGATGATCTAATGTTCTGTTCTGTTCTTAACCTCTGTGAATCTATGAGCATAAAAGTGAGTGCAGGATATTCTTGTCAACACTGTTAAAAATGGTTATGAATGGTTTGGAGGAGATGGATAACTACCAAGCCTGGAAACAGGATATGGAAGTGCCCCCCGGTTCACATTCCATATCTCAAACCCTAGCAATTGTAATTACCTTAATTTGTAGAATCTTCTTCATCAATTTAATTAAAAGGGAAATCTGCATTAAAAAAAAGAAATCTTGTTTTAAGGGAGTCTATCTGCTCCTGTTGAATATTTCCACATCTAAAATCATAATCCTCTCTGTGAATCCCATCATTTCCATATTTAGGTGGGGGAATAAGCAGCTAAATTTTCAAAGCTTTTAGGGATTTGAGTTCTTAACTCAACCCTATGCAGCAGTTAGCTGTAGCACCAGTAGTTTCCTGAGATAAGATAGAGAATGTTCAGTGACATAAAGAAATATGGAGCTACAGGAACAGTAATAAAATCAGACTGACCATCTACTTTGTTGGTGTCAGGTAAGAAGTGGCTGGACAAATTCTCCTCTAAATCTCATTGATCTGAATTCTCGTGAGGTCATGGATGTCATGGACTTATCTCAGTGAAAATGTGGATTAAGTCCACTGAGGCCATGAGATTTAGTCTGCATATTCAAATTTTTGAGTATAGAATGTCTCCACAGTCTGCTTTACCCCAGTTACAATGTCATTTTTCCTCCCCCATGAGAAGTACAAGACATTCAAGTGTAAAACTACTCCAAGTGTCTGATCCTGTACCATGGAAGTCAATAGATATTTTCTTTCTGGCACCAGTGGTGTAAGATCACCCAATTACCCAAGACCACCAGAGCTGAGAACACTACACTTACAGTTTTAAGCAGGACTAGTCAAAGAATATGTCTTTATGTCCAAATGTTTCATTTGGCTTTAATTGCTCAAGTTCCCTGGCAGACATGCCAAGATCTGATGCACTTTGGAATATGTCAGTCACATCCTATAATAAGATGTGACACACCACAGGCTGACTGATGCAATCTGATGTGACATGTCCCAGCTTGACTCTCATGAAAAATTTGGACAAGTTTATCTAAAAAAAACCCCTAAAAAATGTATGCAGTAGTTACCAAACCTAAAGTAGGGCTCTCTGAATAATATTAAAAGGAGCCCCACTCATTCTAACAGCCTGATATGGGCATTCCTTTTACAGGAAGAGTTAAAGGTAATATTTGGTTGTCTGTAATAATAACATTAAGATTATTTCATCCATAGTTTAGCTGGAGAGTATCTCCATGTTGAATATACTATAACATCAGCTGAAATAATGGGATCATTTCTGCTCTGTGCACGAAATATATCAGCAATCTGTTTGAGGACAGATGGCTTATGAGGAGGAAGTTTACATTAAAAAAAGAGAATATGCAGTTGACACCAGAATGTGAATAAAGAAATGACCTAATTCAACTGGCTTGTATACCTGTCTGATCCCGTACTTGCATAATGCTCTAATTTCTGTTGTTGTTCCACGGTTTTTTTTTCTGACTGGATGTGTGCTTCTTGCAAGGAACATAAGAACATAAGAACATAAGAACGGCTGTACCGGGTCAGACCAAAGGTCCATCTAGCCCAGTATCCTGTCTGCCGACAGTGGCCAGCACCAGGTGCCCCAGAGGGGGTGGACCGAAGACAATGATCAAGCGCTTTGTCTCCTGCCATCCCTCTCCAGCCTCTGTCAAACAGAGGCCAAGGACACCATTTTATCCCCTGGCTAATAGCCTTTTATGGACCTAACCTCCATGAAATTATCTAGCTTCTCTTTAAACTCTGTTATAGTCCTAGCCTTCACAGCCTCCTCTGGCAAGGAGTTCCACATGCTGACTACACGCTGGAGGAAGGAGGGTTCTCAGCACAGAAAAGGATTGGACCCAAAATATTGCTTTAGTTTGCCGGGGAAAAGGCTAAAAAAACCCTTTCTGGAACTATTTTGAAGAAAGAATGAACAGTAGATGTCAACAGTGTTGGGAGGTAGGGATGTCAGTGGTTAACCGGTAAGCATCACCCTTTATGAGTGATGTTTACCAGTTATTGGTATACCAGAAGCCTGTCTGGGCTGGAGCAGCCCCCCGCCCACACTGTGAAATGTTTAACTTGTTAATTGATTAAACAGGATTCTGCATCCCCTTTTGGGAGGTGTCATAGGTACCAACTCTGTGGCTTCCCTGGATCACAAGCACTTACAAGGAAAAACAGTGGATTCTCAGAATCATAGAACACAGAACACTAGAACTGGAAGGGACTTCGAGACTTGAGTCTAGTCTCCTGTCCTCACAGCAGGACCAAGCACTGTCTATATCAGGGCTACTCAACTTTAGAAGCCCTGGGTGCCACAGTGATACTCATAGCACATGCCGAGGGCCGCAACTTAAGTGTGGTTGCATATACATATGCAAATATATGCAAATAGCTTCTTTCACACTGACGGGCATAAATACAAAGATTAAGGCAAGACTACAAAACACGCAGGCCCCATTTAAGTCAATTCTGCTGATATTAATAAAATGGAATATTTACCCAATTTCCCACATGATGGGACTTCTAATGAGCAATTGTAACTGCCATTGGGCAGATTTGAACCTGGGACCTCTGAAGCAGAGTATAGGCACCTCTGTTTATGAATGGAGTATAGGAGCCAGCTGGGTTCAAGCCCATGCTGTAGAGGTCTCTTGAGCTTAACTGTTGCTGTGGTCTAGGTACCACTTGCATTGCTCAGTAACCACATTAGGGCTATGTCTACACTGGTGGGTTCTTGCGCCAGAAATATGCAAATGGGGCTAAGCATGGAATATCGCTGAGCCTCATTTGAATATCTAATGAGCCACCATTTTTGCAGAAGAAGATCTTGTGCCAGAAGGAGCGTCTACACTGCTCCTTCTTGTGCAAGAAAAACCCTCTTGCGCAATGCCGCTACACTGATTATTTTCAAGAATAACGGCATTGCTCAAGAGGGTTTTTCTTGCGCAAGAAGGGGCAGTGTAAACGCTCCTTCTGGTGCAAGAGCCTCTTCCACAAAAATGGCGGCTCATTAGATGTGCAAATGAGGCTCGGTGATATTCCACGCCTCATTTGCATATTTCTGGCACAAGAACCCGCCAGTGTAGACATAGCCTAGGTGTGTGGGTTACACAGTGGCAATCCAGGAATTTAACTACTAAAACACAGAAGAAAGTAATATTGAATACTTTTTTGTTTTGGCTCCCACCCATAGGCCATGTGCTGAGCCCCGTGTAAATCCAAACTGCACTGCGGGCCGCAAACAAATGGCCCACAGGCTACATACAGCCCACAGGCCACATGTTGAGTAGTCCTGATCTAGATCATCCGTGACACATATATGTCTAACCTGCTCTTAAATATCTCCAGTGAAGGAGATTCCACAACTCCCCTAAGCAATTTATTCCAGTGTTCAATCACTCTGACAGGCAGGAATTCTTTCCTGGTGTCCAACCTAAACCTTCCTTGCTGCAATTTAAGCTCCTTGCTTCTTGTCCTATCCTCAGATGCCAAGGAGAACAATTTTTCTCCCTCCTCCTTATAACACCTTTTTAGATACTTGAAAAACCACGATCAAGTCCCATCTCAGGCTACGTTTAGACTGCAGGCTTCTTTTAGAAGAAGCTTTTCCAGAAGAGATCTTATGAAAAAACGTATTTCGAAAGAGCATGTCCAAAGCACATAGAAAAAGCACATAGAAAAAGTGATCTGCTTTTTCAACAGATAGCTATCTCACATTTCAGCTGTGATTACTATGGATGGAGTGGCCACCAGAACACCTATGCTTTTTCCTCTTTCCTCTTCTATCGAAAGAACTCCCTCATTCCAGTTCACTCACACCTTTTTCCAAAAGAGCTCTTTCAGAAAAGGTATTCTTCCTTGTAGAAAGAGGTTTACCAATGTCGGGAAAACCCCTCTGTTCTTTCGATAGAACACGGTTGCCGTGTGGACGTAAGGTTTTTCTGAAAAAACTCTGTAGTGTAGACATACCCTCAGTCTTCTCTTTTCTAAACTAAACAAGCCCAGTTCTTTCAGTCTTCCCTCATAGCTCATGTTTTCTAGACCTTTAATCATTTTTGTGGCTCTTCTCTGGACCTTCTTGAGTTTCTTCTCACATCTTTCTTGAAATGTGGTGCTCAGAACTGGACCCAATACTCCAATTGAGTCCTAATCAGTGCAGAACGGAAGAATGACTTCTCGTGCCTTACTCACAACACTCCTATGAATGCATCCCAGAATCATGGTTGCTTTTTTTGCAACAGTGTCACACTGTTGATTCATGTTTAACTTGTCATCCACTATGACCCCTAAATCCCTTTCAGCAGCATTCCTTCCTGGACAATCACTTCCCATTCTGTATGCATGAAACTCATTGTTCCTTCCTACATGGAGTACTTTGCATTTGTCCTTATTAAACTTCATCCTATTTACCTCAGACCATTTCTCTAGTTTGTCCAGATCATTTTGAATTTTGACCCTATCCTCAGCACCCAGGAATCAGAGCTTGAGTGTGAAATGCGATGAGTTCTGTGCTGCTAACAACTCCTTCCATTGGGATAGGGAGTTTGTTCATAAACAGAGGCAGGGTGATTAAGATAACAAAAGGCTTACCACTGTATTAAATTAAAGGCCATTAGATGATCCAGAAAGTATTGTCAGGTATTCCAGTTAAAAAATAGGAAATGAAGGATAGGAATAAGTGATCAGTTTTAAAATTGTAAAAATACCAAATATAGACAAATCCACTATCAAGGATGTGTTGAAAATAGCATCCTTACAAAACAGGCAGAGTGACCCCTACTATCTCTCCCCATAGTGAAACACACAAACATCTTCTAAAGTACCCACTGGCAAAACCAGAAGTCAGCACCAATGGGAGGTGTGGTGGATTCCTCCATCTATATAGACACTTAAAAGGAAGACAGTTAAGCGCTTTTTTTCCTCAAATAGCCATTATTTTTCATTCAGATATCACAGTTACCGCAGTTTGGGGGGACAGACAGCCAGGAGTTGAGCCCTGGCACCTTGGGGTCAGGCAGTTGAACCCCAGCTCAAAAAATAGTGCAGAGTACAGGCGCAGCGAGACTACCAGTGGAGGGTAGCCCCAACTACCTGGGGAAGCAGAAGGGAGCTCTGACCAGTGGAGAGGAGAGTAGGCCTGGGCAGCCAACACAGGAGAGGGTAGCCACAGCTAGCAGAGTAGAGGGGAGCTCTGGCTGTCTGGTTGGTGGAATGTAGCCCTGGACCGCTGCCGTAGCAAAGGGAGGCTCTGGCCAGCAGAGGGTAGCCCTGGCTAGCCAGCTGACATTGTGGAGATGAGTCCCAGCCAGCC
This sequence comes from Pelochelys cantorii, assembly GCA_032595735.1. NCBI lineage: Eukaryota > Metazoa > Chordata > Testudines > Trionychidae > Pelochelys > Pelochelys cantorii. The sequence continues at coordinate 76,003,611 of CM064328.1, forward strand.
AGCAGAGCAGCTGATAGTCCCAACTAATGGAGTGGAGCCAAGGCCAACTGAGTCCCAGCACCCCAAAGTCCAGCAACCGAACCCTGGTGTCCCTGAGGATGGAAGGGGACTGTGCCCTAGGGACTAGCCATCAGGAGCGGAGGAGCTGGGATTGACTTTGTCTGGTTTGGCAAATTCCCTGTTTCAGGACAGTCAGGTGGTCTGGAGGATACCAGACCAGAGAGTTTCAACTTGTGTGTGGTAGTCACATAATCACTTTGTATCTCAGTTCCCTAAGGATCAAGGGTATAGTACTCCTTTTCCTCCACCATTGTATATTTAAATTTTAAGCTTTTGGGAGCAGTGTTTTTATGTACAGCTCTTGGCACAATAGAGCATACTGACTCCAGATACTATTGTAATACACAAAGAATAAGTCATTAATGTGCTTTTCATAGACAAAATTAAAAGTAGAAAACAAGGTTACCATTAGTGCCTAATTCCATTTGAACCTCTTTAAGCAATTGCAATAGACAGAAATACAAGGTGCTATTTCACTAAAGAAATGGCCCATAAACATTTGGACAAATAAAGGTATTTCAATCTCCATTTTAAATTTCTGCAATTTACTCATAATTCAGAATGAGCCATTACATGTTCAAAAGCCAATCATTTGATCTTATGCACTGAATTGCCCACAAAAATTACAGTTCTGAATGTTGATGAACCCCAAAGTGGCTGGAAATGGTACAAAGCTGTAAGTATTGCTTTGCAATTAGATTGATATACCATAAATAATACAAGATAAAATGGATGCAGGGTCACCGCCAGGCACCAAACAAATAGTCATAGCATTATTCCAGGGCTCACCTCTAGAAATTCTCCATCAAGTCCTGATATAGGATTAAAAAAAACTTAGACCCAGAACTAGCAAACTGAATGCCAAGTCAATATAACCCTATTTTTAGGCTTTTTTCACCTCAACCCATGTTGATCAATGTTTTTAATTAAACATTGGACTAAATTCTGTATTATTTATTTCCATTATAACAGAATTGTAAATATCAAACATGATATTATGAGGAGTCGTGTGGCCCCTTAAATGCTAACAGATTTATTTGGGCATAAGCATTTGTGGGTAAAACTCACTTCATCAGATGCATGGAGTGCACCATGTATCTGACAAAATGTTTTTTTGCCTACAAAAGTTTATGCCCAAATAAATCAGTTAGGCTACGTCTAGACTGCAAGCCTCTTTCGAAAGAAGCTTTTTTGAAAGATACTTTTGAAAAAGCCTCTTTCGAAAAAGAGCGTCTAGACTACAACCAGTACTTTCGAAAAAGCAAGCCGCTTTTTTTAAAGAGAGCACTGAGGCAGTCTGGATGCTCTCTTTCGAAAAAATACAGTTTGCATTACATAGCGCCTTTTTTCAAAAGAGCACTTTCGAAAAAAGGCATTATTGCTCGTAAAACTAGGTTTTCCGCAGTCGAAAAAACTGTGGCGTTCTTTTGATTTACTTCTGAAAGAACACAGCAGCAGTCTAGATGCAGGTGACTTTTTTTGAAAAAAGGCCACTTTTTTCAAAAAAAAGCCTGTAGTCTAGACACACCTCTAGTCTCTAAGGTGCCACAGGACTCTTTGCTGTTTTTGCAAATACAGACTAACATGGCTACTCTTCTGAGCCTTGTTAAGCATGATAGTATATTTATGGTAACTTAATTCATTAATGCTGTCATCTCAACTGCCTGCTTCTGAGAGTTCATCTACACAGCAGTGTTATTTCGGAATAACTGATGTTATTCTGAAATAACAGTGTGCATCTACACTACAAGCCTTTATTTCAAAATAATGTTGAGCTGAAGGACTTCTTACTCCAACTCATGCTAACCCTCATTTCACAAGGAGTAAGGGAAGCTGAAGGCAGAGTCTTCTTCATTTGTGTAGACAGCGCCAAAAGCAGAATTAAGCTATTTCGACTTAAGCTACACAATTGACATAGCTGAAGTTGTGTAGCGTACTTCTACTTTAGCCCTGCTGTGTAGATGTACCCTGAGAGGAAAGAGAGAAAATGCAAAACTCATGATGATACTTCACTGTTGTTCAGATATGAATGTACAGTAATCCCTGTCTGTGATATGACACACCACTGAAGTTGATGAGAGCCCCATTGACCACTTTGGTTTACAGCTGTTGAGATCTAGCCTTCTATTTGACGTAAAACTCCGAGTTACTATTCCAAATTTTCCTTTAGAGTTCTAGTGCACAGATTTCTAAATGGCTGCCATTTATAATTGTAGACTTGTTTTAATTGGCCCTTGGTCAATCCCTTTGTTTTCATATTGACACTTGTCCAAACCCACAGCTGAATACATTCAGCATAGCTCTATTGTTTCACTGATTTACGCCATCTGATTATCTGCCCTTCTGTCTCTTGAATCCCCAAAGTCCTTTTGTAATTTGTGAAAGATTCTGCTTCTGGCCACTGACTTTTCCCAAATACTATCAGGTCAGAAAATTGCAGCAGAGAAAGAAGAAAGATTTGTATATGCTCATCTTCATTATGTGCTGAAAATGTACACTCGACAATGATATCAACATATGGATGTACAAATCTAAGTAAACAAATTCATTAACTAGCTTTAGTCATCTTTACTTAATGTTACTTCTTTATACAGTAAAATATCTTGTTTATCATACCTATGTGGCCAGATTACACTGGTCTACAATTTTTTAGAAGTCTTCTCCTTCAGAGATAAAATGTGCTATTTATTATGTATTTTGATGTGCTGAATTCAAATATGACAATTAAAACAACTGATTGGCTACTGTTTCCAAGATATTTAAGTTTTTACATTTTACGTTTATGTATATTGTGTAGATAGTAGAGTTTTAATCATAAATTGTAAACCTAGGTCTTTTCATGTGTTTATGGTTGCTTTACATGATGATATTTCACCTGTCCTGTTTATGTAACACTTTAAAAATCAGCAAAAGGGTTATATAAATACAATTTATTATGAAACAAAAGGCAAAAAACTATTATGTACATAGTTTAGTCCAATTCAGTGTCTACTTGGCGCTTCTTGGCTTGTCTCTTGTATTCATTAAATGGAGCATCTCTTGTCATTGTCCAGCAATAGTCTGCAAGCATTGATGGGCTCGATTTGCCCTGATAGCATTTCTCCATTGTTGCAATGTCCTGGTGAAATCGCTCGGCATGCTCGTCGCTCACTGCTCCGCAGTTCGGTGGAAAAAAATCTAGATGAGAGTGCAAAAAATGTATCTTTAGTGACATGTTGCAACCAAGGCTTTTGTATGCCTTGAGGAGGTTTTCCACCAACAACCTGTAGTTGTCTGCCTTGTTGTTTCTGAGAAAATTTATTGCCACTAACTGGAAGGCTTTCCATGCCGTCTTTTCCTTGCCACGCAGTGCATGGTCAAATGCATCATCTCAAAGAAGTTCACGAACCTGAGGACCAACAAAGACACCTTCCTTTATCTTAGCTTCACTTAACCTTGGAAATTTTCCACGGAGGTACTTGAAAGCTGCTTGTGTTTTGTCCATGGCCTTGACAAAGTTCTTCATCAGACCCAGCTTGATGTGTAAGGGTGGTAACAAAATCTTCCTTGATTCAACAAGTGGTGGATGCTGAACACTTTTCCTCCCAGGCTCCAATGACTGTCGGAGTGGCCAATCTATCTTGATGTAGTGGGAATCTCTTGCACGACTATCCCATTCGCAGAGAAAACAGCAGTACTTTGTGTATCCAGTCTGCAGACCAAGCAAGAGAGCAACAACCTTCAAATCGCCACAAAGCTGCCAATGATGTTGGTCATAGTTTATGCACCTCAAAAGTTGTTTCATGTTGTTTCATGTTGTTTCAGGTTTCCTTCATATGGACTGCATGACCAACTGGAATTGATGGCAAAACATTGCCATTATGCAGCAAAACAGTTTTAAGACTCATCTTCGATGAATCAATGAACAGTGTCCACTCATCTGGATCGTGAACGATGTTGAGGGCCGCCATCACACCATCGATGTTGTTGCAGGCTACAAGATCACCTTCCATGAAGAAGAATGGGACAAGATCCTTTTGACGGTCACGGAACATGGAAACCCTAACATCACCTGCCAGGAGATTCCACTGCTGTAGTCTGGAGCCCAACAGCTCTGCCTTACTCTTGGGTAGTTCCAAATCCCTGACAAGGTCATTCAGTTCACCTTGTGTTATGAGGTGTGGTTCAGAGGAGGAGGATGGGAGAAAATGTGGGTCCTGTGACATTGATGGTTCAGGACCAGAAGTTTCATCCTCTTCCTCGTCTGACTCAAGTGAGAATGATTCTGGTGCATCAGGAACCGGCACTCCTTCTCCGTGGGGTACTGGGCGTCTAGCTAATGGAATGTTTGGATAATGCACAGTCCACTTTTTCTTCTTTGACACACCTTTCCCAACTGGAGGCACCATGCAGAAGTAACAATTGCTGGTATGATCTGTTGGCTCTCTCCAAATCATTGGCACTGCAAAAGGCATAGATTTCCTTTTCCTGTTCAACCACTGGCGAAGATTTGGTGCACAAGTGTTGCAGCATATGTGTGGGGCCCACCTCTTGTCCTGATCTCCAATTTTGCAGCCAAAATAAAGGTGATAGGCTTTCTTAACCGTAGTGCTTATACTGCGCTTTTGTGATGCAAAAGTCACTTCACCACAAACATAGCAGAAGTTATCTGCACTGTTCACACAAGTACGAGGCATCTCTGCTCACTTTGGCGAAAGAGAAATGTGTCCCTTTGCAAAATCAAACACTGACAAATAAGAGAGCACGACACTGTGTGATTTCTAGAGCTGATATAGGGCAATTTGTTCAGCAGAGTGATGTAAGCTTCGTTATGATTGCATCATCCATGATGCAATTCATATCTTGTATGACGCAATACCAGCTTCAGATTGCATCATTCATTGTTTTGCCTAAAAAGCAAGTACTGTCCAAACCCAGTCATAGCTTTATTCATAGATCCAGTCAAAGATGTATTTTAGTCATTTCTGGTTTAAATTGAGATCCCTTCCCTTTATAACTCACTTATCCTCCGCCATTCCCAAATCAAGGGTCGTATATACTGACCCAATAGCATATCTTGAAAACTAGAGCCAATCAACAATTTTAAGCATCATTTTCGTTCTCAGTGACCCAGAATTAGTAAAGTTTGACTACATTTATTTCAGAAGCATTTTGGCTGTAGAGCAGTGTTATTGTTTCCTTCATTACATCAAGTTTACTAATGTGTTCAGCACCTTGATTGAGCTACACAGAATTTTTCACTCTGATACCACTGAAAACCCGTTAGTGCTTGGTTCATGTGTTCTCCAATGTAAATGTAGATAATCACATTAAGCTCACAAAGAAGCAATTGAAAAAAATAGGAAAGGAAAGAAAAATGGCAGTAGAGCAATTTATCAGAAAATTAAACTTTCAAATACAAGACCAAGGAAAGAGCAGATAGAAGAAAAAGGGATATTCAGGAAGAGATCAGTGCATTATCATGATTTATTTAGGAAGTTTCTGTGTGCATGCATGCATGTAATTTGTATGTATGTGATAGCCCTTCACTACCATAAGATGCTGTGTGAATTTGGTTGTGGGAGATGGAGATTCCAAGGAACCCATGAAGAAAACATAAAGGTGAGACAAATGAAAAGGAGAGAGATGAGACAAAGCATTCATCTGTCATAACCCTCAGTGAGCTTCCTCATGAGAATGTTCACCAACTTGTCCATTCCACATCTTCTTAGGGTGGCTGGGTCTACACAGATTCCAGTCACCATCTCAAGTTCTGATGTTCTAGACATATTCACAGGGCGCATCTCTATCTAGCAGCTTTTCCTGAGACATGGAACTCTACAGTCTAACTACCTAGATTCTGACACTATTGGTGGCCCATCCAAGCTACCCCAATATAATTTTGTACTCTACAGAGCTCCCTCAAAGCCATGGGTCTTCTAGATTACTATTTTACCATTTGGAAACTGCGTGACTGTTAAAGGAACACAGCAGAAGATATACATAGTTGTAGGGGAAAATAAACATCTGCACACAAAACCTTCTCTCCAATGTCCTTACTCCTCCCAGAGAGTTTTGGGAATTATTCAGTCTTTTAGGGGTCAAGGACCTTCCTCTTCCTCCTGCCCAAAGTTAACATCTTGTTCTAGTTAGTGAGAAAGAACCCCTGAAAAGGACAGAATTATTCCTTTTATGTAGTTCCAGCTCCTTCTGTTAGGTGACCCACCTTGAACAACTTCAAATCCCTGGTCAGAAGATTTGTTGCTTTGTTACAAGCAAACCTATGGAAAACTTGTTCCCATGGACTGCAGACAGCTTATTGTTCTAGGATGCTTCCAGTTGAATGGAACACCATGCTGGTTAATGACTTTTGATTCCTTACCATTATTAATCCTCTTCTAGACACACACAGTGTTTTACATCTTCTAGACACCCCAATTCCAATATGAAAGTTAAAAAGGCAAACGAGAAGATGGCTCCATTCATAATCAAAATGGCATTCACAAAACAAAATAGAGCTTGCAGGCTGATATTGACATATGCAAAACATGTTAAATCATCACACCCTCACACAAAAATCTTTAATATACTTTTCCTGTCCCATTGTGTTTGAAAAAAGAGCTTGCATCTTGACAATACAGCCTCTCTCCGACTTACGAACCGGTTACGGACCAAGCAATTGGTCGTAACTCGGTTTGTTCGTAAGTCAGACCCCATAGAGTTACACATGACCGCGCTGTTCGTAAGCACGGATCACGTTCGTAACTTGGGGTCTGCCATTTATGACAGCTTCATTCGTAACTGTAAACGGTCGTAAGTAGACCATTTGCAACTTGGGGACCGGCTGTACTGGACATTGCAACATAAACATTACTCAGTTCCCTTACGCATTCTCCGTTATGGATAACTAGAAAATCAGGTTTTTTGTGTTCATTTGCTCAGTTCAATGAAATTTTTGCAAGTGTTATTGCAGAATTAATAGTGGAATTAATGGTAGAATTAATGGCAAATATGCCAAGTTTGGAAGAGATGACTTTATCGTTTTTTAATGCAGTACATAAAATTATAATTGGCAGGGTCTCTGTGTCTGTAAAATTATCTTCACTCATGTTCATCAGCATTTCCCAGTATATGAAACTTTATTCTCTGTCTTGTTGATGAGAGTTAATGTATGGTATATATCTATCAGAAGATGTGAGAAAGTGTGGTTTAATAGGAAGGCAAAGGTTTGGGGGGGAGGGGATGCATTGATTCAGAATGTAAAACTTGGTTGAATTACACAATTTATTTCCACTTAGTCTGATTTAAGACATGTTTTGATTAACTGACTCCAGTTCAAGAAAGCACACTAGTATGGAACAGAATAATCTACCATAATTATATCTAGTTTTGCTAAGGTGATACAAAATTAGTCATTTTCTCTCTCAGTAATTGAAGATGTTTTGTTGCTGTTTTTAGTTATGCTTCTGAACACTGTATATCAGAAAAATGATACTGTGGTACAAATTCCACATTCCTAATAAATCATTTTGTCTACAAAAATACCAACATAATTACATGAAAAAACTACATTATTGCAACATTAAGGTTAAGCTAAGTAAGCCAGAAAATTGAGACTAGAAAAAGAAGTAGATTCACTGTTTTCAGGGCTGAAAGGGACTGTTTGTGATCATCTAGTTTGATTTCTGCATACCATAGAACTTCCCTGAATTAATTCCTGCTTCATATGCAATAGTGGTACTTGAACTAGAGCACATCTTTTAGAAACACATCCAATATTGACTTCAAATGTTTCAGTCATGGAGAATCCATCATAGCCCTTCATAAGTTGTTTCCAAATGAGAAATATTTTCCTCCGCAGGTACCAAGTAATATTTCATATATAAGTTCCTTCTGAGACCAGCAGGAAAGAAAACATGGCACATCCATTGCAAGACAAAGCCACTGTTTCATCTCTGTCATTGAAGATGCTGTACTCAGAAGCCTTAAAAGGCCTAAAACCCTCTCACACTCCATCTAAAACTCTCCTGTTTTCCACTTCTGTTCATATGCTAATATTTCATTTGACAGCTGGCTACTGTATTAAGGCTTTCTGCCTAGCTCCACTACCAGGCTAAGAGGGAGGGATTAATCAATCAGATTTCAAGGATCAGGGCTGATCACAGAACCAATATTCCCAACTACATGGTGCTCACTGAGACCCAAACAGACCTTTCTCCTCTGGCATATACAGGAGCCCAAACCCTAGACACATTACTCTTATGAAAAACAAACCAGTCAGGTACCTTTCCTTCCTAGCACAAGAGCCAGAGCCTCAAAACTTGCCTGCAGTCACTCCTGTTCATCTCCTCTGATATATTTGCTGAAAAATATGCCTTATTATTCACTATGATATTGTATGTATTAGCTTCCATAAATGCTGGAAGTAATGGTGCTGTCGAACACTCTGTCTTGAAGAAGTAACAGCCCAAATACAGGGGTTTCCATCTTCAGCACCTCTATTAGAAAAAATGTTTCAGCACCAATGTCTAACCCTGAATGTAATTACATATGTAATTAAATTACATGTGAAACAGTTTGCAAGACTGGAGCCTTGGTGTTAGACATTGAATGATATTGCCCTCTAGGGCGGTGATGAGCTATAAGCAGCCTATGGACCTGATGCAGTTTGCAAGGGTTAGACCCTGGCAAACCACCAGACATTTTTATTTACCTGAGCAATTACAGGTACAGCTGCTTGCAGCTCCTATTGGCTGTGATTTGCCATTCTATCTGTGCAGGCCTAGCCACAGCTTCCTGCAAATCCCACTGGTAAAGAATGGCAACCTGCAGCCAAAAGGAGCTGCAAGCAGCCATACCTGTAGATATTCAGGTAAATAAAGTGTCTGATGGCTTCTTATTGCCCACCCTGGCTGGAGGACAGCAGACTGACTCTTGCTACTAACAGCTACAGGGATGGATGGGCCAATATGAAACTTGTGTAGGCAACTAAGTAATTTTTGTTGGAGGGAGGGGCATGGGTAATGGCAGAAGAAAAGAGGAAAAGGCAAAGTGCTGCTGATTTGCATTAAAAATACTCACTAGATATTGGGCCTGTTCTAACAATTATACAAAACAACCTTCTGTGAACTGTACAATTTTCTCTTTGCTTTTGAAGTCCACTACTGAAAAGGTTTGATTTTGAAAACAATTGCCACCATTTTGCTGTGAACCCATGGAAAGAGAAGGGATGCATAGCTTTGCTACATTGTTGTGTGCTGATTACAATGATTAAAAACAAACTGGGTCCCCATGAAATGGAGAAATAGCAAACAGAATATATGTAACCTCCAGGCACATATCCGGCAACCCAAATACATGTATATTCCTGTTATGAACAAAATGCTTGGTGCACAAACAGTGAAACAGGAAGGAAAAAAAGCAGCTGAATGGAGTGCAACATAGTAGAAAATCAGATGGGAAATACATTTTGTTGTCAAAGACACGTTTCAAAAGATGGAAAGTTGAAAACAAAAAGCTGCTTCTGTACTCAGCCAAACCAACCTGAACATTTCACATAATTGGTTTAATAAAGGCTTGCTGCTGCCAAATAAACTGAGAGGACCTAGGCCTACAAAATATAAATAAGGAGACTTTTGTCATCCTCCAGTTTATCACATTTCCTTACCCTTGCTGAGGGTCCATACCAAGGTCTTCTGAAAGCTATCTTCTGCTCTTTGGTTTACAATCTGAGATTTTAGGGGGTTTATGTGTTTGGTTTTTGGAGGGTGGTTTGTTTTTAATAGTATATGTGGAGCCCTTACACACCTAAGAATCAGAGGGGTACTTGTTTTCATCTGTACCTGCAAAAATAATGAAGTATCCTGCGGTGCCTTAAAGAATAAGGGTATGTCTACATTGCATTCCTCTTTCGAGAGAGGAATGCAAATGCAGATGAACAAAATTGCAAATGAAGCGTGGATTTGAATTTCCCACGCTTCATTTGTATAATCGTGTCCGGGCGCTATTTCAAAATAGCCTATTTTGAAAAAAGAAATGCTGTGTAGATGTGGTTATTTTGAAAGAAACCCTTCTTTCAAAATAACCTTGCTCCTTGTAAAATGAGGTTTAAGGGTTATTTCAAAAGAAAGGTTTTCTTTCAAAATAACCACATCTACACAGTGTTTCTTTTTTTGAAATAGGCTATTTTGAAATAGCGCCTGAACGCAATTATGCAAATGAAGCACGGGAAATTCAAATCCACGCTTCATTTGCAATTTTGTTCGTCTGCATTTGCATATTTCCCCTGGTAGAGGGGCCCTAGACTGGGAGGGCCAGGCTAAAGTGCTTATGTATTCCCCGAGCCAAGTTAGATTCGCACCGGGACCGGGGCCTGCCCCTTCACACTCGTGAAACAAGGCTTACAGGATCTGACAACAAAGGGTTCTGGGGTCGGCTGATCCCCGTCTAGACTACCGCGCTGTGCCGACAATCAGCTGATCGGCACAGTGCGGCGGCCATTTTGATGTAAATGAAGCGACGATTATTTAAATCACCGCTTCATTTCCCTTTGCTGAGTTCACTCATCTACATGGCTCCGTCAACGGAGCCATGTAGTCTAGACACACCCTCTCTCGAAAGAGGAATGCAATGTTGACATACCCTAACAGATTTGGGCATAAGCTTTTGAGGGCAAAGGTGCATGTGATGAAATGGGTCTTTGCCTACAAAAGCTTATGTCCAAATAAATCTCTCTGTCCTTTAGGTGCCACAGGACTCCTAACTGGGTTTACACTTAAGAATGTTTGTTGAACCATAATATACAGCACACACATTTACAACATATATTTACATGTAGATTATACTCCTAAGAATATTCTCCCCAAGCAAAATGATTGATGCAAAATATACACAGCATAGTTACATTTATACACCTTAAGAACCAGTAAACATTGAGTCCTTTTTGAGGTGGGTTCCAGATAAATGTTTTATGAACAAAATTGATACCAGATGTTAAATTCACTATTTCAATATTAGGCAGGAATGCCTATACTGTTGTTAAAATGGAGAGAACATTACACTGGACATTTCCAGGATCCCTGGAGGAAAAGCATCATCTAGTTAATTTTATTTGCTATAAATAATTCAAACTGTCTTTTTTCAGTTAGAAAAACATATATATATATATATATATATATATATATTTGTAAACTGTATCATGAGAAGAATGTACTACATATGCATATAAAACTTGACTACACAGAATTTGTGCAGTATGCTCCTAATATTTATTTTCCCAATCATACTAGGAATGTTATGCCAAAAGATAGCCAGCTAGATTATTAGATCAGGGTAGAAACCACATTTTTGTTTCACAGGAAATGTTGTGAGATTTTTTTTTTAATTTATTCTCAAATGGGACAAAAGCAAAAAAAATGCAAAATAAACTGGAAGGGGGAGGAAGTTTCAGGACAGTTGGAAACATTTTGTTCTGATTTTTTCTTATATAATATTTAAATTAAAACATTAACACATTTATATTAAAACATTTAAATAAAAAGTCATTTCAAACAGGAAGAGTGAAACATTCCATTTTTAGGGGAAAATTTTGCCTCAAAGTGCTGCTTTTTCATCCAAATTGGCCTTTGAAATGAACTTTTGTCAATATAGACATATTTCCGCAAAATGTTCTGCTTTTAATAAATTGCAGCTTTCCCTGTGGGGGAAAAAAAATCCATGAGAAATTTCAGACCAATTCTGATCCTGACACCTTATTCAACAAGAGGAGCACCTTACTCCATAAACAACCCCTTTGCGGTCACTAATCAGACTCTGTGTGTACTAAGTCATTTTTCAATGTTCTTAAGCATATCAGAATGTCACTCAAAATGAAAGGGACAATGAAACATTTGAAAACAGATCCAGAGTGATACTGAATCAATACTTACCCTGTGCTTCCTCCCAACTTGGACATGCTTCTGAAAAAAAGACCAATGACCAATTTTTCAAAAGTCCATGAATACTTTTCAGGCAGCTGGCTTCCATTCTTGCAAATCCTAATTTGCATGGGCATATAAGAGTGTCTGCCTGAGTCAATGTTTAACAAATAGTTGTGAAGAGCACAAATCCACACATTCACTTTTTAACATACATTAAAGTTTTACCTTGCAATCATTTCCCCTTGGATTGCCTGTCCTATGCCCTATTACACTGGCATTTCTAAAACTAGCATTTCCCTCTTATAGCTGACAGAGACCAGAAACTTCAAAATCTCAACCAAGCATTTGTAAATCTCAATTACCCACCGGGGGAAATAAAAAAACAAATTGAAAGAGCCAGACGAATACCCAGAAACCATCTTCTTCAAGATAGGCCCAAGAAAACCAACAATAGAACACCACTTATCACCTATAGCCCCCAACTTAAACCCCTCCAACGCATTATCAATAACCTACAACCTATACTGGAACAGGATACTATACTCCGAGAGGCTCTGGAGGACAGACCCGTAGTTTTCCAGGGTGTGTCTAGACTACATGGCTCCGTCGATGGAGCCACGTAGATGAGTGAACTCAGCAAAGGGAAATGAAGCGGTGATTTAAATAATCGTCGCTTCATTTACATCAAAATGGCCGCCGCACTGTGCCGATCAGCTGATTGTCGGCACAGCGCGGTAGTCTAGACGGGGATCAGCCGACCCCAGAACCCTTTGTTGTCAGATCCTGTAAGCCTCGTTTCACGAGTGTGAAGGAGCAGGCCCCGGTCCCGGTGCGAATCTAACTTGGCTCGGGGAATACATAAGCACTTTAGCCTGGCCCTCCCAGTCTAGGGCCCCTCTACTAGGGGAAATATGGCCCTCTGGCCAAGTCTATATAGTTCAGTGCCCCTTTATCAGGGTAAGTACGGCCCTCCGGCCAAATCTATATAGTTCAGTGCCCCTTTATCAGGGTAATACGGCCATCCAGCCTAGTCTACAAAACCCAGCCTTGGTCACAGTTCTGCAGGCTGGCTTACGGGGGTTTTTGGGGAGGTAGGGGGACCCGGGCCCTCCCGCTCCACCAGGTCCCAGCCAGGGCCCTATTGGCAATGTCAGCAAACACTGCCCGGTCGGTGGGGAAGTCTGCTGGAACACACCGCCCGCCCGAAGGTCCTCCCTCCACCCTGGGCTACTTCCTACCTCTTCCGCATCTGTGGCGATGTCCTGAGGTCTGTGATTAAGCTTGTGGCTTGCGAGCGACTGTATCAACAGGCCTTGCTCCAGTGTTGGCGGTGATGGCCGGACAGGCTCCGAGGATGGCTGTGCCAGCTCGGGATCTCTTCCCTGCACTCCTGCCTCCTCAGCTACCTCCCCTGACGGTCTGCTTCCCCTGGCTTTTATCCCCGGTCTGACTTGGGTGCAGGCCCAGCAAGGCTGTAGGGGCGGAGTCTGCCCCGCCCCCAGGGCCAGGTAAGCCCTTTTAGCTTTAGTGCAGGGCCTGGCTGCCCCGTCACAACAAGGCATAAAGGATCTGACGACAAAGGGTTCTGGGGTTGGCTGATCCCCGTCTAGACTACCTCGCTGTGCCGACAATCAGCTGATCGGCACAGCGCGGCGGCCATTTTGATGTAAATGAAGCGGCGATTATTTAAATCACCGCTTCATTTCCCTTTGCCAAGTACACTCATCTACATGGCTCCGTCGACGGAGCCATGTAGTCTAGACACACCCCTATAGACAATCACCTAACCTCAGGAGGATTCTTACCAACAACCACAGGATACACCACATAAATACCAACCCTGGAACTTTCCCTTGCAACAAACTCTGTTGCCAACTTTGTCCACATATTTACTCTGGTGACACCATCACTGGACCTAACCATGTCAGTTATATGATCAAGAACACATATTCCTGTTCATCCAGAAATATAATTTATGCCATCATGTGCCAACAGTGTCCTTCTGCTATGTGTATTGGACAGACTTCTCAGACACTTTGCCAAAGAATTAATGCCCACAAATCAGACATCTTCACAAGGAAAAAACAGTTGCTTTTCATTTCAACCTACCTGGACTTAATCTTAACAATCTTACTACATGCATCTTACTTCAAAGAGATGTTAACACCAGATTACAGAGGGAAACTTCAGAACTTTCTTTCATGATTAAATTTGACACTTTACGAATGGGTCTTAACAAAGATGCTAATTACCTTAACCATTACAAAGATAGCTTCCCCACTTATCACCCCTGATTAGCCATTCATTGACTCATAAATAGCTATTCCCTCCCTCCCTCTTCCTCACCCCACCTTCTGTACTAAATCTGATTTGTCAGCTTAATAATGTGTTCACTTTTTTCATTGTATTCCTTTGGTATATATGGTTATGCCAATTCTCTTCCAGAATATGATCTGAGGAAGTGGGTCTGGCCCACGAAAGCTCATCACCTATTAAACCATCTTGTTAGTCTTTAAAGTGCTACATCTTTTTTCCTTTTGTTTTTGCAAGATCAGACTAACATGGCTACCTCTCTATTACTATTGATATCTGGTGGCAGAGGTAACAGATTCCTAATTCTTTATTCCAGATACCTCAAACCCAGATGACTTCAACACAGTTATGCCAATTTAAACAAAGTGTGAATCTAGTCTGACACCATTTTCTGTATTTTGTGGAGTTAGGAATATTTATAACTATAAAGGTCATTTGTATGTGAATATGTCTGTGTACGGATGCATATATGTGTGTTTGAGTAACTCAATATAAACTAACACAAGGGTATTTGTTCCTCTCACTATACCAACAGAAGTATTGTTATATCATGCACGTACTTTAAACAAACATTGCTTCAATCCAGAATCCTCCCTTCACTATGACTGATAAGAGTACTTTTTGGGCAACATCTGCAGGAAAGTAGCTGCACCTATTGCACTCCTGCATTCTTCCTAGATAAATGTCAGGATAAACTGATTGCATTCTACAGTATATTGTTCCACATGGAGAGGAGCATGCTCATGTGGATGCACAGAAAACTTATGTCACTTCTCACACTTCCAAATGAGAACATAAGAGGATGGTAGCTCCCCTTCAAGCTTGAATTATGTGATTCTATCCCCAAATACACTATGTGACCCTGAGTGAATCAAGTAGTAGGTGTATGTCTCAGTTTGTCCATCTGCTTAATAAGAATAATAATATATATCATAGAGGCACTGGATTATGGAACTTCAAAATAATTAATAGTAGATGAAATCAATCCCTTACAAAATCCAGTGAGTGATGTTATATTTCAAATGAAGCTGATCCCATGGCCCCAACTCGACAATGCACTTAAGGATATGTTTAATTTTTAAGCACAACTTTAAGGCTCAATTAAATTTAAAGAGGTGCTTCACTAGATAAAAAAGTAGTTAAACACATGTTTGTGTTTTGCTAACCTGGGGCCTATTTGAGAACATGCATTTATTGTTTTTCCCATTGCTTGCATATCTATATCTATATCTATCATAAATGAATGCACCATAATCATTTAAATAAGATACCATCATTGTAAGTGTAGCAGAAAACAATCTTTAAGTAGTGAAAATGAAAATGATAAATATATTATTAGAGAGAAGTCAAGATTACTATAACGTTCTAAATCATAGAATCAGAGAGCTGGAAGAGACCCCAGGAGGTCATCAAGTCCAGCCCCCTGCCCAAGGTAGGACCAATCCCAACTATGATGTAAATTTTTTTCTTAAATACTTTCCTTTCTTGATGCTTGCCACAGTTCTCCCCAAAAGATTAACCATCATTCGGAACCATCATAACTGGCTAACAATGCAGAATTTCTTCAGAGACTATATATTGCTCACACACTGAGAAAAAGTGCTTCTAAGCAGAGCTGAGTCAATAGTTAATTTTTTTGTTTGACCAACTCCCCCACCACCTTCCCCTCCCAAAAGATTCAGGGTTGTCAGAAAATTGAAAAAGTCCATCTGTGCCAACAAAGACAGAATGGGAGCTTGTATCTGTTCTACACTTTAGTGCAGGGGTACGTGCACTCTCTTGAAATGTTGGAGACCAGATGTGAAGCTGAGACTTGAACTCAAACCTACCCAATCCCTGACGAACATCTTAATCATCAGACTATAGGATATTCTGAGTAGGGTGCTTCCAATATCTCTTGTTGAAGCTGTTCCACTTCATAGCAATACCTAAATATTCATTGAGCTAACTGTCTGATGAACAAAGCACCAACCTGGGAGGTAGGAGATGTGGTTTCAATTGCCTGCTCAGATTCAGAGCAGATTTGACTCTACATTTTACATGGAAGTTCCTTAATCAATAGGTTGTAGAGCTATTCTCAGTCCCCCCTCTGGCTCAGAAATAGTAAAATATTTCTACAAAGAGTCATAGCTGCAACAGGAAAGACTGAAAGTTACCCTGCACGGAAAATCCCATAGCCTAGTAGTTTGGATGCTTACTTAGGAGTGGGGAAATCTACACAACAGAGAGAAACCCACAGCTGACCTCCTTCCTTGTCTCTTCCTCGTCCCCTTGCCCTTACCTTGTAGTCTATGTAGCTGATTTGTTTACTTCTTCATTGTATCCCTCTGTTATATAACGGTCATGCCATTTCACTTTCAGAATATGATCCGAAGAAGTGGGTCTGCCCCACGAAAGCTCGTCACCTAATAAACCATCTTGTTAGTCTTTGAAGCGCTACATGACTGCTTTTTTAGTTTTACCAAGTTCAGACTAATACGGCTACCTTTCTGTTACTCAGCTAAAGGGACACTCACAAAAACATTTCCCCAGACAAAACTGCTGTGTCAAATTCATAGTTTAGGGTCATTCAAAAGAGCATTTCTGACTAATAAAGTACTTGTCTTAGAAATTTCACCCAATTCTGCTTGGAAGCCCATGTGTAATCATGCCACTGGCAATTCCTAACATAACATTATTTAAAAGAGGGGAATTACCATGTGTTTGAAGTATGCTGTCCATTTGATTACTGTGCATATACCAGAACTGCAACAAATAGCATTGCTCTGATAAATTTGTCGCCCTCCCACCTATCCAGTCACTTTTAATATATCCTCAGACCTAAATCTTGTTTTGCTTTTTTCCTTCTAATTTCTTTTAAACATACCCTCATGCCATTTTCCCTCCACTGCTCTGCAGTTTCAAGGGCTTTATTTGTGTTTGCCTGCTTATCTTTTTTCCCCATTCTTTCCTGGCTGAACAGTTTAAGAAAAATCTGTCCAGTGCTATCATTTCCTTCAACCTCTATTGATCCCCCTTCCCAGCTCTCCCATTTTTATTGTCATTGACATTGCTCCATCTGCTCCTGAGCCAGATATGGAGACCTCTACAAAGCAGCTACACAAATTCATCCATTGGATGATTAGTGCAACTGTCTATCTGGGAAAGCAACTGATCTCTGAGAAGAAGAATTAAGTAGACTACTACATGGAAGAGTAATGAGTCCCTGTTCAAGAATGCTGAAAGAGATGGTAAAAAGGAAAAAAAACAGTCAAATTGATCTGACTGGCACTTTTCTAGTTAGATTCATGAAACTGATCTGGCCAATGTTCATTTAATCTTTGGCCTGATCTTGTGTCCATCCTTATCCTGCACTAACTATTTGACTGGATGTGTCAGTGAACTGGAAGTCCCCAAATTGGTTTTGTTGCACCATGTGTCAGGTACTCTTTAATCATACTACTTATCTGAAGAAACTGTTTCTCTAATCTAATTTTCTGTTACTTAGGGGTTTAGTTGCCTGAAAAAAAAAAGGCACAGCCTTACACATACGGTCAAAAGCATATGCATGCTAATCTAAGAAGCTTTAGAGAAAGCATTTGAATTACATATGGCAGAATCTCAAGTTCAGCATATTCTGATATTTTGTACTATTTATTATTTAAGCTCTTGTTTTGGTGAGGTGCAGGATTTATCAATGCCTGATGTTTAGAGCTTTATGTGGGATGAAAAATACATGAACCAACTCCTTGAGAGTTCTGTCTTTTGCTCATACATATTTTTTATGATGAAGGTCTAAAACTTTGTTGACCAAAGGTGGACAAGAATTAGTATTTTGTAGGGCAATTCAGCTAAAATTAAATAACTTTTCACTTCATATTTCCTCTTAAGCTATGTCTACACTACACTGCTCTTCCAGAAAAAGCTATGCAATTTGCATAGCTTTTTCCGCTTCTTTTTTCGGAAGAGGCTTTTCCAACCTTTGGCCAGTCTACACTGGGCCAAATGTCAGGGGAAAAAACACTTTTTCAGAACATCCCTTCTTCCTCATAAAACAAGGTTTACAAGGATGCCTAAAAAGCATGTCTGCTCTTCCAAAAAAATTTTTGGAAGAGCAGACATGTTCCCTGGACACGGCGGAGTTTTTCCGGGATACCAGAAACTCTGCAGTGTAGACATAGCCTAATGGTGTTAATATGTCTTCTCAATTTCTTAATAGTTTTGTGTTAACTTCATTTTACTTTAATAGAAAACATGTGGTCAGATCTATGACACTGCTTCACACAGGAATTAATCCAAGGAAGTGCTATGGATCGTATTATAAGGAGGTCAAACTGAATGATCACAGTGATCTCTAGTGGCCTAAAATCATTGTGTGACCTTTGCAATTATTGACTGAAAAAGTTTAATATCTCAATTCAGTTTTTCTTATAATCATACATTAAGTGGAAAATTCTAGGCACCTGGGAAAAAGCATTCCATGTTTCCTTAAATTTAATTTGGTGCTTATCGCTAGGAGCTGGGTTGCTGAAATAGCTCATGCATGTGG
Source organism: Pelochelys cantorii (assembly GCA_032595735.1). Classification (NCBI taxonomy): domain Eukaryota; kingdom Metazoa; phylum Chordata; order Testudines; family Trionychidae; genus Pelochelys; species Pelochelys cantorii. Next base: position 76,022,409 of record CM064328.1, read on the forward strand.
TTCACTATGTTTAGAAACTAATAGGTGGCCTTTGTACAGAATACTATATTTGAAAGAGAGCTTCTCCCTCTCTGAATGTAATATAAAATTGGATTGAAAATGAAAATGATTGACTGTATCCACTTAAAGTATAAGAGAAGCTTCAAAGCAGAGGTGTTTGGAAGTTGGAAGAGAACACTTCATCCACACTGTGTGTATATCAGTGGTGGGCAACCTGTGGCCCATGGATGCATGCAGCCAGTTGAGATTATATGTGTGGCCTGAGCACTTCCTCTCTGCCCCCTTCCTGAGCACCTGCACTTACTTATTTCTCCCCCTCCCTCCCAGCACTTCAGGAGTGTTGTGATCAGCTGATATCCACCCTGTCCCCACTCCTTCCCCTCCCGGACCTTGAACATGTGAACCAGCCAACACATGGTGCTGTGGAAATGCTGAGAGGTAGAGGGAGGAGGAGAGATGGGGTGCACTCAGGGGAGAAGGCAGGGAAGAGGCCAGGTGGGGATCTGAGGAAAGAGGTGGAGTGGGGCCTGCAGCAGAGAGGAGGGTTGAGCAGTGCCTGGCAAAATGAGAAATGACACATATTTAAAGCAAGAGCATGTGTGAAATCCCTGAGGGCTCTGTCAGCCATGGAGCCATGTCCCTCACCCCTGCAGCTCTCATTGGCTGTGTGTGAGAAAAGGGGGTGGGAGCTGAGGGGCTGCTTCAAACCCCTGTACCACTAGCAGCAGCCGGAGAGGAAGAAACAGAACAGCTGCATGTGCCATGGCACCAGAGCAGTAGCTGCCCCACAATGCCCAGCTCTGGCTTCCCACCTCCAAACTGGCCAGGGGGTGGGGAGAAAGGAGAGGTGAGTCTGTCCCCAGGACATCCTAGCACTTCCACTGATGTATGTGATGGCAGCATCTCCAGCTCTTCCCATGGCCTTATAGGGCTTCTGCTGGATTCAGCCTTGCCACTTCTGGGTGGAGGGGGAATTGGGACTTCAGCCCTTTGCTCCTGCTTTCAGCCCTGCAGGGGTTGTCAGGGATCAGGGCTTCAGTTTGGGGTGGAAAAGGGGGGCACTTCGGATCAGGGCTTCAGCCGTGGGGGTGCTGTTAATTTAAGGGGAGGCAGTGGCACCAGGATCAGGTCTTCAGCCCCACAGGGGCTCTCAGAGATTGGTACTTCAGCCTGGGGGGCACTGTGAATTCAGTGTGGCAGAGTTTACCAGGGATCAAGATTTCAGCCCTGCATCAGGTGCCAGGGATTGGGACAGTAGCCCTGCAGTCTAAAAGGGCTGGCAGATGCCATCCCCCCTTGAGAAACTCTGAGTAGTGCCAAAACAGAGACTTTGCCAGACCATGGGAGGTTGGTATTTTCTAGCAGCATTACCAACACTTCCACTTATAAATGTGTTCTAAGAACCCAATGAGTACATTAGAGCTAAGTAGCAATACAGAATACTGGGAGCCCAGTGCTGTGGCTGTTAAACTCTATGGGACCGTAAGCACCTTGGCCACACCCATATTAAGTGGCTATCCAGCTAACTAAAATCATACCCGACCACAGATCTTGCCAGGCCAGAGAGTACTAGACTAGAGGGGATCAACCTGTACTTTGGTATTTCTCAGAATAAACTGAACATGGTCTGGGATGACTTTCAGTTGTACTTTTTTGTGTCTTGTGTTCCTGGAAAGGGTTCCACCCTTTGGGGGAGCACCCCTTGGAGGCCAAGGGGAGTTTTAGAGTCTCTACTCACCTGTCTGCAGGCAAAACAGCATCCAGCAAGTGGCCGGATATCAGGCCTTTCCTTTACACCCCCATGGGTGTGGTTTACAGGAGGGCTGGGAGGAACCCAGCCCCACCCACTCCCCTGGGTCCCTATAAGTAGCAGTTACCTGCTGAGTTTCAAAGTACTTAGTTGCTGTCACGTCCCTGGGCCACTTCCCCAGGATGCTGTCCCATTCAGCCCTTTTTCTAGGGTCTTGTGTTGAGTTCCCCTTCTCCAGTGTTCTACAGGGTTGTCTTTGGATTTTTGGCTAGCCTTCAGCCACAGGACTTGGCTCCGACCAGGTACAAGGCCCCAGCTCCCACTCAGAGCTGTCCAGAGTGCTGGTGTTCCCCAGCCAGCCCTGAGGTCTGCCTGGGTCAAGCTCTAGGAAGGAACTGACAGGCTCTGGCCTAGCAGCTCCTTTTATATCAGCCTGCTACACTCTGATTAGCTGCTGCAGGGGCTGCCAGTCTGTTCTTCTCAGAGGACCTCTCTACTGTTTCTGTTGCTGGCCAGGGTGCTGAAAAGCCTCCAGCAGGGATGTCGGGCTTTGTTCACCCCATCACAGTTCCACAGCAATACCATTGCACCTTCTTCGAGGGGAAATAGGACTGTCAGATACAACCCCTTACTCATCTTGGTGAGCACTCATTCACAAGAACAATACTGTTGATTTTAATGGGATTACTCACATGGAATAAGTTTTTACTAAGATAAGCAGTTGCAGTTGTGCAGCCTTATGTGATAAGGAAGGATTTGTATAAATTATAGTTTGAGGTACAAGAGTTAAGTGAGTATAGCATGCCATCAGAGGATTTCAGAGGTTAGACTGAAGTTTTTACTATTTTGGATAATAAGCAGTGTGTATCCATGTGACGTAGTAAGCCAGTATAAAAGTATTCTATACTAAACTAGATCCTTCAATTTCTTGGCATTCAGTTGTCCAGTACACATCAACAGGACTATAAATCAGTCTTATCAACAATTTAGGGAAGTCCTTGAACCTTAAAATGCAGTCACCAATGTAATGCTCATCAAATTAGCTCAGACAACTCACTATAAGTGAGAGCACCAATAACATAGCCTGAAGTAGAATCTATACCTTGTCAAACCCTTTGGAGTCTGACATAGCAAATGAGAAAGCTGGTAATATAACTATTCTGGAGTCTGTTGTGGTTTCGGAACATACCACGAGAACAGAAAACCTGAGGCATAAAAGATAGCTGAAAGGTGACTTCAGGCACTAACAATTACTGGAAAAAGCTTTTTTTCAAAAAGAGGTCATTTGAAGAGATTATGGCAGTGTTCACAGCATGACCAAGGTTCTTGGACAGAAAGCAAACTGGAAATAGTGCTGAAAACCACATAGGTTTCATACATTTCCCTAAAGCCTCACTGGGACAGATAAATAACTCTTCCTGCCGAGGGGCCTGACTGAAAGGTCATTCCAAAATACTGGTTACCTAGGCTGCAGCACTTAGCATTACTTCTCAACTACCAAAAGGCCTATCTTAATGTCACTTTAATTAGTTTCTGCTAGACCAGAATCTCACAAAAGGAAAATTAACTCCCATCTAAGTGTCAGGCCTGGTTAAGGATGTTGCCAGTCATAGTAGAGTAGTTCATAAAGATGTAACACTGCTTGGTAGTTCTGCAACAAAATTAAATAAAGCCAACACAGGAGCTAATTCACATCACAAAGGTTTGCCTTCAGTGTATATGCAAATAATTTTACATAGAGTGGTTTCTGAAAATGCAATAAATATTCTAATGAACAGTTTTTGTGATGTGTTCCAGCATGGGAAGAACGGCTCCCATTATATCAGAGATACTAGGAGTATTTTAGAGGGACTATTTTATATAAATCCATTGATATTCAGATATATTACCTACACCCGAGTCTATATATAATTTTTTTTATATCTGTTGATATAGACATAAATGTATTTCTCACAGGAGTCTACTAGGAGAAATTATTTTTAAGCACCACTCTTGATTATTGAACTAGGTTATAAATGATACATGGTATTCATAAAAGATTTATGTTTTAGTTCAGAGCTCAAAGAATCATTCTGTCTTTATCATGAACAGAAGACCTTACTCCTTAGACAAAACTGTGAATGGAAATTAGTTCTATTTACTGAATTGGAATTATATTTGTAGTACTGGCTGATGTGCATAATACAGGTTGCACCTCTGAAAATCAGCACTCTCTGTCCTGGAAACATCTGTGGTCTGGCAGGACCACAGATGGTTCTGAAACAGAGCGTCTGGGAGCCTATTGACAGGAGGGCCAGCAGCCTGGCTGTGGCCAAAGGCTACAGCCCCACACCAGTGTTGGGGCTGGGCTGGAGAACCCCAGCAGCCCAAAGCAATGCCAGGCTGAGCAAGCCCAGCTGCCATCAGAATCAGGGGCAGAAAAAGCCCAGAAGCCCACAGCAGCACGGACCTAGGTGTTAAAGAAGCCTGGCCTCCCACAGAAGCACAGAGCTGGAGGCTGGAGCAGCATAGGGAGCCAGAGCCAGGGGACACCTCTCCTGATCCATCAAATTATCTTGTTTTTGATGGTCAGGTCCTGATGGTGCTGGGCCAGCGAGGTCCAATCTGTATATATAAAATAAAATGATGTAGCTCTGTTTTGGCCAAGAGAATAAGTAGGAGGTGTTTCAGGTTGAATAAATTCCTAGCAACTAATTTGAAATATTTCTGTTTTGTCCCAATACATTTTTGCCATTGAGGATAGAAGTTGCTAAGAAACAAATTTGGGGATTAGATCCAATTAGGGGAAAATTGGGAAGCTGTGGAGGATTTTTTTTACAGATATAAATTTAAAAAATAAAACAATAAATATAGTCCTATATCTTATAATTTACCATATTTCAGAATTCCATATATGTGTGTCAGAAAATGAATATACAATAATTGAAATGAACCACTGAACATACCAAAATAAATAATTTTTGTACAAACTATTATTTTTATTCCTCCCCATCTGAACAGACTTAAAATTCTGGTGCTCTTCTGAGACTGTTATAGTTCAGTGAACAATTATGTATTTGTGTCAATAAAAAAGTATCATTTTTAAAAACTTGTACTTTTCAGCCAGGAAACAGTTTTGGGGTTTAGAATAAACAGGAGTAATTTCTGAGATATTATTGTTTCTTCCTTCAGTTGTGATACCGATAACTCAGAGGACTAAAGTTCACAGCTGGCAGGGTTTCTATTATAACTGAGTAGTGAAAAGGAGACATCCATTTCTTATTCTAGTCTTCACGGGACTTTTGTGTCGAGCATAAAGGAAACAATCCATTGTATAAATGTGGAGCCAAATTTTTCTTGAATTTGAAATACATTTTTAAAAGAGTCTAAACTTCCTTCTTGTTAATAGTTAGCAGTTCCTGTTCATTCTTCCAGCACGTGGGAGACCAAAAGTATATGAATCACTCTTCTTAAACTGTTTGATGTATATCTTCCAGTTACAAAGCCAAAGGAATTCTTATTATTTAATAAAAACTATGCATCTCTACAAGAGCATTGTGGTATGTAGTTACTCTCCAAATATGTATTAGTGAAGTCTGGGCCAGATTAATTTGTTATGGTAGGGAACCAGCTTGGAGAAAGAATTCATATTTATCAGGAGTTACCAGAATAATTTACACACATTTTTATTAAAATGTGTTGAACACCATCTGGTCCATGGCATATGTAGTTTTATAAGACTATAAAGACCTGCTAGACTTCACTAGCAGTTATCTCAGCTACACAAAACTATTCACTAATTCTTCCAGAAGAAGGGGGATCTCTTTCTTCCTTGTCTAGAATTTAATATTATGTGAGGTTGCAAAATGAATCTGGTAGGGTGCAAGTTTTTATCAAAATGCAAAAACATATTAGTAGTTAGTGGCAAATCTGTTGTGTCTTGACCATTTTGCAGTTCTACTTCAAAGCTATATTAAGCCTGGAAAAGTGGGGACAAGATGTTTGAAACTGGCATAATAGAAGATGGAGGAGCAGCGATGGGATTCAGTGAGAGCAAAGGGCTAGAAAGTTCACCTTGGCAGCTATGTTTCAAACAGATGAGAGGGAGGCAGCATGGGAGTCACAGGGGCCAGAGCGGACAAAGTTGTAGTAATGAAGGACAGAGATGGCAAAGGTCTCAAACAAAAGTTTTTGATGTATACAAGGGGGGGAAAGGTTGGATCTCTGAGATGCAAGATGACAGGTAAGTAACGGAAGAGAACATGTTTTTAAAACAAATACATTCTTCTATTGACACAAATTTATCATTATCCATTGAAATATTAAAGTCTCAAAAGAGTATCAGGATTTTAAGTCTCTGCAGGGGTTTTTTTTAGGGGTGGGGGAGGGGGGAGATAGTACTTGTATAAAATTGTTTTTATTAATTGTGGTTTTTTTAAATATAGCCCTTAGCAATATTTTATAACCTATTGGATTCTTTTCAGGTGCTAAGTTGCCAACACTGGAAACTAAAGGTTTTTGCATTGCAAAAGATCTGAGCGGCATAAGGAAATGAATAAATTCTACTCTCTTTCAGCAATTAAGCTCTTCATATTAGATAGTGACAAAATATACTCATCCCTCCATACAAAGATTCTGAAGTGTTCCTTTCAAACAGAATCACAGGATATTAGAAGGCAATGAATGCTTTATAGGTGTTTCAGAATAAAATTATCATGAATGTTTTTCCCCTCATATTTATGTAAATAAGTAAAGCCCTTAAAAACACACATAGTAAAACATATATGAGACCTTTCCCCAAGATTAATGTATTATTTCCATTCAAGGACAAGAGCTAGAATTCTATCCGCTCCAATCTCATGTAAAGTGATTTCAGTTTAAATTACCCAGATTCTTTATTTACTAAATAATTCAACCTGCAGCAGGTACTATATCACACTAGTCTATAATACGATGCTATGTCCTTACATTGGGAAAACAACAAATTTCATTAAGCTGTATTTCATGCTAAAGGAGCTTTGAATATTGAAATTAGAGTGATAAATGTCTGTTTAAAAACACATAATTTAAAGGAGGGTGGATGATGAGAAAAGCTATGCTTTGGTATGGCATCTATATTCCATTGTGTTCAAATCTAAGTCTAAGTCTAAGCTACCTCAGAGGCGTAGCTGTGTTATTCTGTAACTTTAAGAAACAATGAATAGTCCTGTGGCACTTTAGAAATTAATAAAATATACAGGATCATGAGCTTTCATGGGTAAAAGCCATTTCATCATATGATCTGGAGTGGAAATAATAGAAACCAAGATATACATAAGAGCAAAAGCAGTTACCTGTGAGCTGTAAGATCTGTGTTAATGAGGCTTATTAAGTGGGCTGGATGTGTTCCAATCATAGCTTTTGATATGAAAATGTGGATGTTAAAGGCAGGGAAAATTGGAAATTGACTTTGAAATGTGTTAACCAGTTAATGTCTTTGTTCAAACCCAGGGTAACAATGTCAAATTTGTAGATGAATTCCAGTTCTGCACTCTCTCTCCATAATTGGGTGGTGAAATTTCTTTTCAGAAGAAAGGCTACTTTTAAATCCATGACTGAGTGATTAGGCAAGTTAAAATGTTCCCCTACAGGTTTACGTGTGTAAATGTACCATTTCTGATACCTGGGATCTAAAATGCAATAAACAAAAGGATCTTCCAGAACTCAGATTATTCAAAGAGTTCCAAAGATTTTCATAGAGCAGTGTTTCTGAAACTTTTTAAGACTGAGGAACACCAAACAGTATTTTTTTTTTTTTGAGGATCACCAAGGATTTTTTGTTGAGCAAAGAAAAAAAACCCCAAACCTCTGTTGTTCTCTACGGCACACCAGTGTACCGTGGAACACAGTTTAAGAAACACTGTCATAGAGCATTTATGCTCTTTAAGATGCCACCAGTCACATTCTTGTTTTTGCTGAAACAGGCTAACACAGCTACCTCTCTGAAAGATTTTCTTCAGTTTTAGTTGTAAAAGAATTTAGCCTAAAGAGGGTTTTTCAGCCAATATTTTAACCTATTTAAAGAAAGCTATTTCTATTATAATTTCCTGGTTTTCATAGGGCAGAGCTGACTAAGTACTTCCTTCCAGAAATATATGGAACTTGTCATAGCTAGTAACAGGGCATCCCATATGGACTGGAATCCCTCAAGGCACATCTACACTGCAGGGCAAAAGTTGAATTAAGATACATAACTTCAGCTACATCAATTGCATAGCTGAAGTTAAAATAGTTTAATTCAGTTTTTGGCGCGGTCTACACAGCAGGAAGTAGAAGGAAGAACACTCTTCCTTCGACTTTCCTTACTCCTCATGAACTGAGAGTTACAGGAGTTGTAGTAAGAAGTCCTCCATCTCAATATTATTTTAAAATAACAGTTTGCTCTGTAGACACACACTATGTTATTTAGACATCAGTTATTCTGAAATAATGATGCAGTATAGACGTGTCCTCAGCAACTGCATCCAAAGCCTACTGAAATCAGTGGGAGTCTTTCCATTAATTTCAGTGAGCTGTGGATCTCGCTCTAATTGAAGAGATGTAGCTATACTGTTCTGCTTGGGAATAGTGAGAAGGTTTGCTCCTTTTTGAACTCTGGATTGATTTTCTGCACCCCATCCCAAAGAGATGCCTATGAAATTATAAGTGGATAAAGCACAGACTGTAACTCATTCGCTTTTCATTCCCCTCCCCTTTACCATTTTGCAAGATGTACTGAAATGATTTTGTTAAATATGGAAGTATATAAAATAATGTAATTTCACAGAGGTGCACAAAGTTGGCATCCTTTAGCTCTGTAAAATCCTAGGAGGGCATCTTTAATTATGAAGACTAAGATCCACAAAACCTATCTATTCATATATCCCAAATGCAAACACAAGGTATTTGGGGCCTCAATCAAATTAAATAAGGTCATTGTTATATATTTATTTAACACCCCCTAATTTGCCAACACTTGTTTGTTTCTTAATGATAAAAGCTATATATTCTACAGCTCACATTGTGTTATGCATGAAACTTGAAAGGTCAGAATTCAGAAGGCAATAAACAACCAGGCATCCTGATGTTTCTCCAAAGCTTACATAAAGTCATTCAGGTCCCTCAGCAACCAAAGGTCTTTCTTTCTTCACACAGCCCCCCTCCCACAAAAACATCCCTGACGGTATGTCTACACTACAGGCTTATTTCAAAATAAGCTATTTTGGAATAATAACTCCCGAAATAGCTATTTTGAAATAATGCATACCCACACTACAAATGCCCATTGAAAAAGCACATATCTCGAGCAAAATAGAACATCCACACTGATTGGAACCTGAATCGCATTTAAACCCCCCCGGAAGCACTTCAGCATCGGGGCATCAGGATAGCAGTCACTTTCTGTAGCTGCTGCCTGAGGCTAGCTGAGGCTTGTGCTTAAAGGGACTCCCCTCTACAGCTGTGTCTCAGGCTCTTTAGCTTTGCCTACTTCCTTGAGGGTCAGCAAACTCAGCTCACTGTGTGCTCTGGCTGCCCTTGTGGACACCACAGCACTCCAGCCATGGAGCTGGATATGCTGCAAAGCACTTTCCGGCTCTTAGATCTGCTGCTGCACCTCCTGGTGCAGTTACTGCACGCTGCCCACATGGCACTGCAGGAACAGGACCTGCTGCTCCTTGTGGGGCACCTCCTCTCCTCTCTACATGCTGCTCATTGCTCCTCCCACCCTCTCCTGTTTACTGTGGACCACCAGTTTACCATGGTCCTGTTTACCGTGGACCAGATCGTCATGGAGCAGTGGGACGACCAGCAGTGGCTCCAGAACTTTTGCATGTGGAAAGACACCTTCTTGGAGCTTTGAGAGTGGCTTGCCCCTGTCCTCTGATTATGGGACAACCACATGTGATCCACTACCCCTCACCAGAAGCAGGTAGCCATCACCATTTGGAAGCTCACCATGCCAGATAGCTACTGTTCCATCAGGAACCAGTTCAGTGTGGGGAGTTAGACCATCAGGGCCTTCCTCATGAAGCTATGACTCTCTTGCTATTGTTTTAGGAGGGTGGTGAACTGCCAGAACGGGGTTCCCTGGGGAGGTGGGGGGTGGGAGAGGGTAGAGGACTCTCCTTCTCCGGGAGGTTTTGTAGTCCCGGCTTCACAAAGCCCTGCCAGAGATGGGGTAAGTTCGGGTTGGTCCTGGTGTGATGGATGGTGGTTGGGCTTGGGGAATTCCCAAGATCTCTGGCAACCCTACGATTCTCTTTTGGTCTCCTTCTACAGGTGGTGAGGGCCATCAACACCATTCTGCTGTGCAGGCTCATCACCCTGGGTGACAATGACCCTGTCGTCACTGTCTTTGCTGCCATGCAAATTCTTTTTTCCCTGACCACAGCATCAGGGTTGGAGATGTAGACATGCCCACGTGCATCATGGAGGTTGCAGCTGACCCTCTGCTCCACGGACAAAACCCTACACTGGACACTTGAATCCCACCAATGAACGTTTCAACATCGGGCTCAGCAGGGCTCACGTTGTGGAGGATGCCTTCGGCCACCTGAAATGGAAGTTCCGCTGTCTCCTCAACTGGCTGGACATTGGCGAACAGAATGTACTCTAAGTGGTGGTGACCTGGTGTGTCCTGCACAACCTGTGCGAGAACAAGGGGGAGACACCCTGCAAGAGAGGGGGGCAGAGGCCAATCAGTTAGTTGGCCAGGGACTTTCAGCAGACACGCACGGCTGCCATCCGGCAGGCCTGTCAGGGGTCTGTGCGCATCCGAGTGACCCTAAGGGAGAGTTTCAGCCAGGGCCAGCTGTGAGACGCTCCTCTGTAGTGCTCCTCTGTGACTTTCCTCCCTGCCCCCTTCCCCTGCAGATAAAATAAAAAAGATCTTTTTTGATGAAACAATGAACTCTGATTTTTATTTGGGGATTCTGGAACTGGGAGGGACTGGGGAAAGAACCTGGGAGAAGGGTGGAGGAGGAAAGAGGGGGTTAAGGATGGGGCTGGGACTGGCGCCTGTCTCAGGTGATCCCACTGCCTCATGTGTGGGGCCCTCAGCAGTAATGATGGGAGCTGGGGGAGAAGCCAGAGGGGCAGGAGCAGGAGCAGGAGCAGGTGCAGGGGGAATTGGGAAGGAGCAGATGCAGGGGACAGCTGCTGGACCACTCAGTCATGGCAACCAGGCAGTTGGCGGCGGCGGTGTATGCTGTGCACATGCTCCAGGCTTCCTGGGACAGCTCCTGCCAGTTGGTGTGTCACAGCTCCCAGTCAGCACGGTGCTCCTGCAGGTCCACATCTAACCTATGATCCTGCCACTCCAGATACCACTGTAGGGAATGGAGTCAAGCCATGTGTTCCCGCTCAAGGGCCTCGTGGGTCAGCAGTGCCTGTGAGTCTCATGGGGTTGATAGGCTAGCATGGGAGGTGGGGCTCACACCTCACTCACAGCTGGTCAAGCTGTGAAGAACAAAGAGAAGGCCAATCATCCCAGGAGACACTGTGCATGAAGTCTAGCTCTCATCTCTGAGCCAACACCAAAAAGTCTTGGGTCAGATGAAGGCAATGTGCTTTGAGCAAGGCCATCTGAGGCCTGGACAGTGGGCCTTTTCTTGCAGGGGCACAGATGTACCAGGGGACCCTTACTATCCTCATGCCCTGGGGATAAGCAGGCCTGAGAAGCCGGGAGCCTGTGGGCAGGAGAGGGGCGACAGGGCAGCTCACCTTCCCTCAGTGCTGAACACATACCAGGTCTGGCAATGGCGATGTCCCACAGGCAGAGGACATCTATCCCTGCCTGCTGGAGGAGAGGGTGTTGGTGAAGGTGTAGGTGAGCACCAGGGAGGGTGCTACTGGGATCCCTTCCTCTTCTGCCCTCCTGGCAGGCTTGATGTCCTCTGCTTCGTTATGCTTGCCTGGGAGTGGATGCTGCCCTGAGAGTGCAGGCATGCCCATGTGCTGTGTCCAGCACAGCTGTGTGTGTCCATGACCTCAGCCTTCTCAGTGGTGGCTTGTAGTGGGAAGGTGTCCCATCATGGGGTCAGGAGTAAGCAAGGCATGTACAGGAATCATGTGAGCAGGAGTGCAAGGTTCCTGATCAGCTGCCTCCTTGCAGCTGGCTGCTCTGCACTGGTGCTCCATGTACACAGGCTGCTGTGCAATCCCCAGGCCAAGAAGGCCAAGTGAGGAACATGCAGCCATTCATTGCCTGCCACCTTCCCTCGTGTGTGTCAAGGGAATGTAATGAAACTCATCTGATGGGCCTTCCCCTTCGTCTGATCCCTGGGTGATATCCTGGGAGGGGAGGTATCACCTCCTGGCTGATGGGCACCATGTCCTGGCTGGCCTCGTTTTCCTCCTCCCCCACCTCCTCTTCTTCCTCCTGCTTGTCCTCCTACTCGCCCATGGGCCTCCCTTGGGAAGCTGATAATGGGCGTCTCCAGCCCAGAGTCCACAACAAGACGGGGGGAAGGACTGACCCCTTCCCAGGATGCGGTGGAGCTGCTCATAATAGGGGCAGGTCTGGGGTGCCACATGCATCAGCTCCTTAACTTTCATGTGCACCTGCTCCTGGGTGCGCATGTGGCCCTTCTGTCCCAGGCTGTCAGCCATCAGCCATAGATGTTGGCATTCCTGCACCTGGTGTGAAAATCCTGGAGGTTTGCCTCCTCTCCCCAGACCTCAGTGAGATCCAGGATCTCCACACCAGAGCAGCATGGGTCTTTCCTCTTCCACCCTCAGGCAGAGGCTTGGGAGTCAGCGGCATCTTTTCTGACAGCTATGGGGGCTCTGATGGATTGCTGGGCTCTGCTATGGCAGCAGGGAAGGCAGAGTAGGGTGCTGCTGTGTGGCATGGTGCCAGCAGGGCTCGCATCATGCCACAAACTGTTTCTGCTGTGGCTGCACCTTTAAGGGCTGCAGGAGAAGGGAAACTATAGAGTTCTCATGAGTGTGGACAGAGTGGCCATCAGGGCAACTGTGAGATGTCTTGGAGGCCACTTATTCTGAAATAACCACAGCTGTGCTGTATACACACCCTATTTTGAAATTTTTTTGGAATAGGCATTATTCCTCATGAAATACAGATTACAGATTTCAGAATAAGCAGCCAGTTATTTCAAAATTATTTTGAAATAGCAGGCTTGCTGTGTAGATGCTCACATTGTTATTTCAAAATAATGTGAGTTATTTTGAAATAATGCTGCTGTGTAGATATGCTTTGACTGGCCCCTTATAGAACAGCAGGCTGGAAGTAGGTAATCTTGTGTAGCTTCGGCATGAAATTCTGGCTTCACTGAAGTCAATGGTAATACTTTAACAGCTCCAGCATTTTACTCTAGAGCATCTTTAAAGTCCAACCCCCATCCCAAGTCTCTTCATCACATGCAGACCATTCTGATCAAGGTCCAATTAACACTTGCACATTGGGTATTTTCATGGGGAGATCACGTTTCAGTGTGATTTCTCTACAACAAGCAACTGAAAAGACAACCAAACACAGCTAAAAGTAACACATCTGAGAAAAAAGATAATTCTATTTTTGTCTTTTGAAAATGTATTGCTGCCCCCCGCCCCCAAAGGGGCACCAGAGATCTGTGGATGCTATTGTAGCTCTTGAGTGAGGTTAGGGGCATTGCACTTTATCTGCCTGCTCGTCTTCAAGGTACTTGCTCTGGTGATAGGCGCCATATATTTAAACATCTCATAATCTTCACTATATTTATTCTTGTAACACCTTGTGAGGTCTTTTGAAGAGAATCACTTTGCTCAAGAGGCTGAGAAACAGCAGCGGAGGAAGGAAAGAATACAGCATCCCGGCCAGCAGTTGTGCTCTCCCCAAACAACGGCCTGTCACATATGTGAAAAAACCTGTAAACCAAAAATTGGTCTTCTTGGCCTTCTTAAGTCGCATCAGTGACGTTTCCCTCTGGCAGACATCATCCTCGTATTGAGGGATACTCTGTAGTGTAGGGAAGTATTACCCTCATTTTACCCTTCAACTGAGGTAGAGCATCCATAAGACCACATGTACACTGTGGGGCTGGCCAGAGAGAAGTGACGCTGTGAAGGGGAAAGTGCCACTTCTCTCTAGCCCCCAGATGCTGGCTGCCTGCCGTTCAGCTGGAGCCCTCCAGCCTTCTCTCCTGCTGCTTGCTGACTCCTGGTGAACAGGTGCTGGGCACAGCATGTGCGTGGGAAGAGTGGCTGGGGAATTTCAAGACCCATCACAAAGCCCCACCAGGGCACACAGCTGGGGTATTGCAAGAGCCATTGCAGGCAACCAAGCCATCGCAGAACCTGTGAGGGTGTAGTCCAGCCAGGGGTTTGCAAGAGCTGTCAGGGAGCCCACAGTGGGAGGTGATGATTTGGGGTTTGCAAGAGCTTATTTCAGAGCCCGTGAGACGGGGAGCAGGGTATTGCAAGAACAGCTTCGGGGTGAAGCTGGCCCTGTAAGTACACGTGTTACTCAGTCGCTTGCTCGCTGCCTCCCGAGGGAAAGTAGTGTGCATTCCTTCCATTTTTGAGCCAACCCTGACTATGTGTGGGTCAGGGAAAAGTAGTGGTAGTGGTACACCAGTGCCAAGGAAAAGGAAAGCCATACATTCTGAAGTGAAATTATACATAATAAAGCAGTCAGAGAAAGGAGAAACTCCATCAAGGTATGTGCTTGGTGTCAATCATTCCACAACTGCCATGATCATCATCCAGAATTTTAGAACATGTGGAGATATCTACACCCATGCATTCAACTATAATAGCAAGAAAAAAGAAGTATTATCATTTCTGACATGGCAAAATTGTTGATTTTGTGGCTTGAAGACAAATATCGTGTAAAGTGCCTGTTAGCCTTATATTGATTCAAAAGAAGGCTCTTAATCTTTATAAAGCCTTGAAGAAGAAAGGATGAAAGTGCAAGTGAAGTAGAATCTTTTGTGTCAAGTTGTGGGTGGTTTAACAGGTTTAAAGCTAGGGCAAACATGAATAACATTAAGGTGAGAGGGGAAGTGGCTAGTTAGTGCTGAGGAAAAAGCAGCCACTGCCTTTCTTGAGACATTTGCAGCTATAATTAAGGAAGGAAACATCAGTGCTCCTCAAATGTTTAATGTTGATGATACTGGACAGTTCTGGAAAAAGTTTCATGACACAATCTACATCTCCAAGGAAAAGAAGACGATGCTTGGATTAAAGCTGCAAAAGATCACTTAATTCTTTTTGCTTGGAGGGAATGCTGCTGGGAATTTCAAGCTTAAGCCACTGCTGGTTTACCATTCTGAGAACCTTGCAGCATTTAAGGATATAAAGAAAGCTTCTCCGACTGTTGTGTAGAAGTTGAATCACAAAGCTTGGGAAACTTTGGCAGTTTTTGAAGGCTGGTTCTTTCATAATTTTGTGCCTGAAGTTAAATTGTATTGTGCCAAAAATGATATTCACTGCAAAATTTTGATTGTGTTAGACAATGCACAAGGGCACTCAGTTTCCCTAGATGCTTTTTATCCTGATATCAAGGTTGTTTTTCTGTCTCCTAACAGAACCTCATCGGTGCAGCCAATGGAACAAAGAGTTATAGGGTCATTTCAGTCTTACTATACCCATAGCAGCTTTCCCCAGGCAATTAGGGCTACAGGAAGAGAAGACGCTTCTTCCTGAAAAGATTTCTGGAGGGGTTACAACATTTACACGTCAGTAAAGAACATTGCAGAGTCTTGCCATGATGTCATACAGACCAACAGGGATGAGGCTTGGAAGAAAAACTTTGCCCTCAGTTTGTTAATGATTTTAAGGGGTTTGAGGAGCCTCTGTAGATTGTCAGTGAAAATATAATTAAGATGGGAAAGAAAATCAATCTTGAACTAGAGGTGGATGATGTAGCAAAGTTGTTGGACTCAGATGCAGAGGATCTCTCTAATGATGACCTTATGCAAGTGGAGGCACAAATGGCTGCAGAAAAGAATACTGCAGAGGTTTTGGCTAAGACTCCCTCACCCAAAAGAGTCACAACTAAAAAAAAATGTGAGGCTTTTAGTGTGATTGAGGGGGCCATGGCACTGTTGGAGGAGCAAGACCCCAACTCCCCAAGATTTGGTTTAGTCTCCTGAGCTGTCAGCAATGCCCTTACATGTTACAAGGAAATTTACCTCGAGAAAAAGATGGTAACTGTCCAAACTTCCTTAAAAACATTTTTTAAGAAAAGTGCCCTAAAGGAACTAGTGTCATCAACACCCTTATCCTCATCTAATTAAACCTGCTTTTCCTCAAGCGCCAGCATTTAGTTAAATAAAAAAGCATTTGTTAGTCAATGTTATTGTTTTTCTGTTTTGTTTAAATACTAATATTGCAACAGCACTGTTATCTACTATTTTTCATTGCAAATGTACAGTATTTCAACTACATTATGGGATAAATAGACTTTTGCGGGCTAACATGGGAACCTAACTACTACTTATAATATTGTTTCTATGGGAAAATGTGTTCTGAGTTCCAACGACTGACATACACACTTGTGGAACACAACCCGTTTGTAAGTTGGGGACTTCCTGTAATCCACTTCCTCTAGGGACTGTAGCTTCGTTGATAGAAGCATTCTTCAGTCAACCAAGCTGCATCTACACCAGAAGTGTAGCTATGGCTCTGACAGTCAAGTGCAGCAGTATGTCTACCTAATTTTAAGTGCAGTTAAGGCTTAAGTGACTTGCCATCCACCATATAAATAGATACAACTTAAACAGTTTGCAACAAAAGCTGACAGCAAGTAAGTTAATATAATTTTTTTCAGAGTTGAAAATATCAGCGTGCTGTCAATTATATCCAAGTCCTGAATACTGTCATTTCAATAATGCAATAAAATGGAATAAAACACTGATACTTTACATATTTACTGAAGTAAAGCCTGTTATAACTACCCTTGGAGTTTTTACAGAAAATTATAAAATTATATTCAATTTTATGTTTACAAAGCAGTGTATAATCATAAAATGTAAATACATCTTATCAGTGTATGTGTGTGTACAGGTTTTTGACATGGCAAAAAACACTCCTATATTAGTTCAGCTAAAGAACCTCCTAGTATTATGTACTGCCTCTTTCAGGAAACTGATTTGCCATCTGTATGCAATGAACTTTTCATGATGCCATGAATCTTGCAACAGAAAATCAAGAGGATTGCTCTTGATTGGAACTGTCAAAGTTTTTAATGGGCACTTTAGAATCCATAATTCCAGCCCCCTCCCTTTTAGCTTGACAGATGATGCCCCTCGATTTCTTTAAATTTTTATATATTTATATTTTAACAAAATCTCACATTTTCCCTCACACATCTTATAAATGATGGGTTCACAAGAGTGACACCATTTTTGAAGTCACACTTCATAGCATTTGATTCATCTCTTGCTGCAGTCTTTAGTCTTGATGGATGCAGATGTTTTCCTCCCTTACAGAAAATCTGCTGCGAGCTGTCATATATGCTTCCAATTAATACATATCTGTTATAGTCCAATGGTTCTAACAAATGCAAAACTACAAATATTTTTTCAACTTTCCCTAACCAGGTGTTGCCATGGTATCTGATCTGGCAGACAACAATATGGTCTGTTCTTGACAAGTGTGTTGACAAGCATTAGTGCCTTGTGCTAATAGTTGTAATAAATATACTCTGGTACTTATAACTATGTGTAAAGCTAATGGAAACATACTATCCCTTTAGTTAAAGTTTGCATATAAGATCAAGAAAAATGTATTACAATCCCCTTAGTAATTTTATAGTGCTATCTGAAAATGACCATATGCAGACTTCAGTTTTTTACATCTATAGTACAACCAATTTGACGCATCAGATCACCTTGATTTGTTTGTTGTTGGTTTTTTTAATGCAAACATTAAATGAATAAGGGAAACCCACAAGAAGCAGTAAAATATCATCCAAGGGGTGAAATCTGAATAGAAGTACATTTATTAAAGTAAATGGCTTAACATGAACACGTTAAATAAAGATTTAATGAAAAAAAAAGTACTGCAGACAATTGTTAAATGAATATGATATGAAAGACCTTAAATAATTTCAAATTATACTTTAATTAAATAATGTGAACTAACTTGAATTAGGTACTTTACATGAAAAGTGGTAGAATTATAGTTATTTAGCTAAAGATTAACCTATCCAGATTTATCCAAAAGAACACTTTTATTGGGACCTGCAATTTCATTTCAGTTCATGCTATACCAAACTCTCAAGCTAGCTCACATATAATACCAAAAAGGAATTTTTTCATCACACTACAATGTTTTTCAAGGCATAAGCTTTGCCACTTACTTTGTCTTCCCCCACTCCAGTTGGAAAATGAGCCAAAGCCATGTGGTTCTAACTACTCTGCTTCTCTGCTGTATTTGAACCTTTTATGTAACAAGCAATATTCTGAAAGAACTCCAGGAGTGCAATGGAGATGTAAAGTAAACTTAAGAGGCCAGTAAGGATTCCCCTGCCATTTGGGAATTCTCTAGTTATGGAGAACTGGGATGGTTAATACTTAAGTTTACTCATAAATAAGAAGAACAAACAAGGTTAACCTACAATCTGTGTTAACCTATATTTGTCTGTTTCAGAATTTCTGGACCAATTTTTCAGTATTCACTTTTGGGAAGTCAAGTTGTTACACCAGGAAACTACCAATTAGCAAATGCAACAATGGTGGTTAAATGTATAATTAATTTACACATGCAAATGAAAATTGAGCTCAGCAACCTCAGTATGAGCAAGTAAGAGTTTCCCCAAAACTGCAGGTATGAAAATTTATGTATAAATGTTTATCTGCATACATTTCTGACCCTGGAAAATGTTTTGGGTTTTTTCCCTAAAATTCACATTATTTTTAATATATTGCTACTCTTACATAACTTAAAAGGCAAATTTCTCTGCTGGTATGAATGATGGAACTTTAAGTCATTATATTCATTATTCATAACTGATCGATAGTTTGAACTATTTTGGCCTATTGGTTCTTCAGAATATGTTCACTTTGCTCATAATTTGTTTAGTCATGATTTATCCAATTAGTCAGATAATATTCAATGTTGTTATCTTCTCCCTGATTCTGTATCTCCGATGCATTTATTATTCCTCATACTTTATAAGTATAACCCCCTTTTTCCTCCCTGGGTTACTCGGGAGCAGGTCACACTCACATATGTGCCTGGGCACTTGATGTTTTTAACATAAAAGGAGATCCTGAGTACCCCAGTGATGATGTTGTTTAGTTGGGGGTTCCCTATCCACCCCATTGCTGCAGTCCCTTGCTCCTAAAGAATGTACAGTGGTGGTACCTCCACCTGGCTGGCCCTAAACACACTTAATGGTGTGCCTTGGAATAAAATTATTCCAGCAATAATCTGGATCTAACTCCAAGACAACAATTATAAATAATATACATCTAACTGATTAAATTATAATTAACACACCTTAACTTAAAAAAACAGGGTTTAACATATTAAAAGTGAATAAAATCAGTTAACAAAGTACACAGAAATAAAGGGAATGTATCGATCTGGCATTTGCGCTGCCACCATTTAGCCCACCCCAGAGTGGGCACTCCTCTGGCTTCAGAGTCCCAGATGCTTGTGTGGGTGTGCTTGAAGGTCTGCAGCTGGAGTGGAGACAGCACTGTGCAGGTCCAGTGTGTGTTTGTCCAAGCTGAGCAGCCAGCTGCAAAATCCCTCTGCCACTGTAACAGGCTCTACCAAATGCCAGCAGCTCTGGTTTACTGGGCTGGTCACTCTGCCTTTCTATGAACCCAGAGTTAGTCTATATCTGTGAGGTCTATCCCAGGCGGCACTTTCCCAAAGAGCCCAGTTACTCACAGTTTCCTCCTGTGTGCAGGTTTATGTAGCCTTTCTCAGGCACAGGCAAAAGCCAGAGTCTCGCCCCTCAAGGAGACAATTAGCAGCCCCTGGAACAGCCTGCTAGATCCAAGCCTCACAGGCTCTCAGTCCCAGGCTCTAGCTGTAACACAACAGCACCAGGACTGGACAAAGGCTCCTCCACAGCAGCATGGCTCCTCTCTCCCAAAATGGAGAGCCTCTCTTTCTCTCAAAATGCCTGGACAAGCCTCTGTTTCCTTCTTTTTCCCAAGGGTTCATGTGAGTAGTAGTCTCTAGGACTAGATTGCAGCACAAAGGATCCTCCCAAAAAAAGTCAGAGGCCCCTTTAGCAAGGAGACTATATAAGGAACTATCATTTGCTATTTAAAAAAAAAAACTCTATGTAAAAATTCAAGCCCCAAATCCAAAGTATTCAAGAATCTGATAAACTATAAGAACAGGAGAAATGCTATAAATTTAAATGGAACTACCCAAATGCTTAAATCTCAGCACATGCTTAAATACGTTGTTAGATCATCTGATCAGGAAGCAACAATGCCATGGAGATAGAACACAAGGGATAGCTATGACTTAACTCACTAAAATGAGCAGCAAATAGTGAAGAATCCAAGAAGCAAATACTGCAAATAAACCACACACTGAAATTTGGTCACAAATTGAATGATTGTTAATAGCAAATATATTATTAAAGTACAAAGTGTGTTCAAATATGATTCCTGAACAGAAAAAAAGGACTTAACTAACCAGGGCCAATATTTTCAAACACTTGTGCCTAAAGTTGTTTTCCTTATTTTCACAAGTGCTTAGTACTTATCAGCTCTGACTGAAGCTATGGAATAGAAGCTACTGAATGCTAAGCACTTGTGAAAATCAGCACTTACTTAGCTGCCTAAACATAGATTTAAGCGCATAAATGTGAGCACGCATCTATTAAAAATGTGACCTAATTTTATCTGTGCTGGTTATGATAAACAGAAAGGTAATCTAGATATTAGCTGCTGGATTTTTTTAAAGTACGACAAAATGAAATATTTATTGCAAAGGATTTAGACAGTGACAATGACATCAATGATTGAAGAGGAAGATTTTGAAAGACAAGTTCAGAGAAGGGTAATAAAATAAATGAAAGTATAACACCTATTCCTTTTCCTTCTAAAAATGCCCATCTCTCACTCTTATTTTGCCCTGTCCTCAATATATTATATCAGAAATCTGGCACAGGCTAGTAGTAAGGACAGCAGTTTGTTCTCACTGTTCTCATCTCAACTGTTCCCACTGCCAGGATGAATTTTGTAGATCCAAGGAATTATAGCAGCCTGTGACAGATGTTCAACACAGCCATCATAAAATTCCTTTCTGTTCTAGGAGTTCACTATTAAATCAAAGAGGTCAGAGAAAATTTCTTTATGACTCATTTTTAAAGGGTTTTGAGGGGTGGGGGAAGAGTGAGGAGCATTGAACAGGAGAAGACAGCAGAATTCGTAGGTAAGCCTAAATTCCTGGCAAACAAACCAAATTCGCAGGACCAATACAATATTTTATCACTAGAACTGGCACAGATTGCTGTTGGTTCAATGACATTTATAAATAGGATTCTACTTCTCTCTCATCAAAACCTGATGAAAAATTTACAGTTATTTTCTATTATATTTAAACCATAGGAACCCACCCATAGTGTGACCCCATTGTACTTGCCTCTTAATACAAATAAGTTGTAGTACCTATTTGTTATTTGTCATCAATACTTGCTGAAGAGGAAAAGGTGGAGTGAAGTACTTGACAGAAAAATATTTCGGAAAACTATTTAATGTTGTAATTTCCCTCCATTCTCCAATTTTAACATTCTTGATGTGAATGATCATTAAGTACTGTCCTACTAGGAACATGTGCTATACTGGATCCATTCCATGGTCCATCTAATCCAGTGTGCAATATTTGCCAATTGAATACAATCCAGAGGAATCTGCAGGAAACCCCAAAAAGTAGAATTATGGAAGAATTGCTTCAGACAGCAACATTCTTCCTAAACTTCTGTCAATGAGTGGCTGGCTATGGCCTGAGGTATATAGATTTAAATCCTTTATGACATTTGTTGATTTATTTAATATTTGCTAATATAACTTGGGGTGATCTAATTATTTGTGTAAATGTCTAATCCATTCATTAAAATTTTGCTAAACTCTTGTGAAATGTAATGAGTCATCCTTGACTTAGAACATGATTAAGCCCCATGAATCATTCCTGTTCTACAGTCTAGCCATTCCACAAGCCAGTCTGGTGACTGAGGGCAAGTACTATATACTTCATAGAAGGAATAGCAGTTCAGTCTGCTGCATGTCACTCCATGGCTTAGAACTCTCCAAGGACTGACAATGATAACAGACTCCATAAACCTTCGATTGCTTCAGCCTTGTTCCTAGTCTTGATCTGGATTCCTGATTATGATTACTGACTTGGACTGAGTCTGACTGACTTGACTCTGACCACTAGGAATGCCCATCCCCTTCACAGTTTCTGATTTATAACCCCTCTACCAACTTGTGGTAAAGAGCTCTAATGGCAGAAGGCTCTTGCGCAAGAACGGCTCTTGCGCAAGAGGGGTTTTTTGCGCAAAAAGGAGCCATGTAGACGGCTCCTTCTTGAGCAAAAGCCCCTTGCACAAAAACAGAGCCTAATTAATTATGCAAATGAGGTGTGGCGATATGCCACGCTTTTCCTCATTTGCATATTTTTTGCGCAAGAGGGGGCAGTGTAGACATAGCCTTAAAGTATTTGCTTTTTTCAGCAGTTTTATGTTTGTTTCCTTTTAATTTCATCAAATACTTCCTTGTTTATTATAAACCATGGACAGGAGTACCTGGTTTAACTCCTCTAAACTCTTATTTCTTTTGGACTTTCATCTTGTTCCACTTTACCCAGTTTTTCTGTAAACAGTCCCAGTCTTTACAATCTATCCTCATACATAATTCATTCCATATCTCTAATCATTTTGATTGCTCATCCTTGATTTCCCATTCTATATTTTAAGATACAATATGCAGAACCGAACACAGTATTCCAGTTGAGTGCTTACTACTGATTTAAGCAGTAGCATTGTAACAATGTGCATGCTTTTTATCCCATTCTAACGTTTTTGTTTGATTTCTTGACTAATACATCACATTGACTGGAGGTCTTCACTGAGGTGACCTGAATGATACTCAGAATTTTTCCCCGGTAATTACAATTGATTTAGAATCCAGCAATGTGTTCAAACTAATAGCAATAGGTTCAAACTAAACCTTCCAACATGTGTTACAGTGCATTACATCTCCAGTCATGCTAGCCTAGAGATAGAGGTGAAAGTAACTTAAAAGACTTACAAGTACAGGGGCCCAGCTCCAGGCCCCTGAAAGGGGCAAGGCCTTAGGCAGAAGAGCCAGCACTGGGAGCCAGCCTGATCTTCAGTGCTGGCTAGCTTGCACCACTTAGAGCTCTGGAGGTTATTTAAAGAGCCACTGTTGCAGTATCAATGGCTGTGAGCCACAGGCCCTTTTTAATTGCCAGGCCACAGGGCAGCTTCTCCTTTTGCCTCCCCCTTCCCTATTGACAGTCTTGCTGGTATGGTCCTTAGAGCACTGCTGTGGAAGTGTTTTAATGTCAGCTGTGTAATGACCTGGTCCAGCAGCCAATTTCCTACCAGTACACCATACCAGTCCACTTTCACTTGTGCCAGGAGAGTAAATAAAATTGTGTGTTCATTCACAGGACTAGTACAATAACAGTCACATGACTGTCAGCTTCCCTACTCTAGGCAGGAAAAATGGTCTTGTGGCTAAAAGCATAGATCCAGAATTTTAAAAAGGAAAAAAAAAGTTCAAGTCTTGCATCTGCTTTTGACTTCCTACATAATCTTCCTACTTCTGTTTTTTTTTTCTGTAAAATGGATAATAACACTTGCTTTCCCACTCTTTGTATTTTATTTTCAGGATACAAGCTCTTCAAGGCAAAGACTGTCTCTTAGGATGCATCTACACTTCCACACTTATTTCAAAATAAGCTATTCTGGAAGAAATACTCCGAAATAGCTTATTTCAAAATAGCACAGTCACACTACAGGGAAGCCTCTAAATTAGTCTGAGGTGGGCTCCCCTAATGTGCTACCTCAATTTAGGGCCCCAATAGGCACAGTTAGGTAGAATGGCCCTGGGGAGGAGCTATTTCGAAATAGCTGCAGTATAGCATCCACACTACTGCTATTCTGAAATATCTATTTTGGAATAGGTGTTATTCCTCGGGAATGAGGTTTACAGAAGTCAGAATAAACAGTCTATTATTCTGAATTTATTTTGAAATAACAGTATTGCTGTGTAGACACTCACATTGTTATTTCAGAATAACAGCTGTTATTCTGAAATTATGCGGCTGTGTAGATGCACCTGTACTGCCTATTTTGCAGAGTTTAGCACAATAGGGACTCATGGTTCTACTGTACTACAAATGAATGGTAACAATAATTACTCCTCCAGTGTGGCACAGTATGGTTAAGTGTAAAACAAGGAGACATAGGAAGAGCTGTAAAACAATTGAGATCCACCTTGTGGATCTGAGAACTAATTTTTCTGTAGTGATAAATAAGTTAAAGAAATGAAGAAAGAGAACTACAGTGAAATTGCACAATAATAAAAATTAGAAAAGAAGAGCAAGTCTTTCACTGCTGAATGATCATTTCCATACGATAAGCTTCTGATTAATAAGAAAAACAGCAAGAGCAGAAAAAGGGATATATTATCTTTTTCGACCAGTGAAATGAGCTGATGAGCCTGTGAAAGGAAGACTTTTGACAGACGTATATGAAGTGCTGAATCTAATAAAACCCTTAAAGAAAGATTTTTCCTGCAGTTTGTAACAAGTTTAGAATTATAAATAAATCTTACAATGGTTATTTTTTGCTAGAGTTTATAAATTGCTCAAGCACATGAAAGATTTTTTTTCTACATTAGAAATCTTCCAAATCCCACAAACTCTTTCATTTTTATACCATGGATAAGGTAGGATTTTCAGGGAACTAGCAAATAATTTTTTTTATTTATTAAGCTGAAAAATACTTGAACTCTTCTCCTTAAGAAGACTAAAGTACTACAAGTTTTGAAGAATAGATTATATTTAAACTTTTGTAGTGAGTCAAAGAAAATCTCAAAGTTTTTGCAGCTTACATTGTGACATGTAGTGGGGTTTTAAGCTTAGAAGACTTTTTGAGTTCAAAGTTTTAGCCTTTCTTTCAGAAAGCTCTGCTTGGACTTTAAATATATAAATGCAAAATCTGAATGGGTTCGTTCATTCTACAGACATGTCAATAAAGTAACAACATGGATGCATACAGTCCATTTCTCAGTCTTGCTAGAGAAGCATTGAAACTTAATACATACATTTCAGATAGAAATATATTTATCATTTACATAGATATGCAAAACTTTTGATTAAAGTATAAATATTAGTGAGCAGTTTCTCCACTAGTCCATCATATTCTCAGAGCATGCAGTGTGCCTGGGGCTGTCTACTCTGAAAGCAGTAGAATCAACTAAAAAGTACAATTGCATAACAGGGTTGGTCACCTCCCATATGCCTGCTTTGTGTCCATGGGTGGCTGTGTGCCATCCTGCATCACTTTCCCTCTGAGCTTTCCCAGAGTAATTTTGTCACAGCCAATGTCTTTATCATAATATTTGACTTCTCTGACAATCTAATTTACTCAGTACCATCATCTTGACCTCCCTGTCCCTCAGATCATCCTTCCAGTGTAGATTCTCACAGTCCTCTGTTCTAGCACCATGGCTGATTACCCTTTCTGTCAGTAACTGGCTGCAGTAACTCCTTATGTCCCTAGATCTGATCTTAGTAACATAACCTTTCATGTCATATGACAAATCATTTTCGCATATGTGGAGGCAAGTTAGCTTGTCATAGGTGGATGGGTTCATTGCCTCTTAGAGGTCCAGTATCCCTGAGATAGAATGGTTCAATAGAATAGTTAAATGGACTCCGAGCAAATCAAGGACCTTTACCACCACACTATGTGTTTCATGGGGTTTTTGTTTCTTTGTTTGTTTAATTAAACTCATATAAACTTACCATTCATGTATGTTTACTGGGTAGAATTCTAAAATTTTGGGGCTTAAACTTAGGAACCTAAACCTCTATTTAAGCGGCGAGAAGTCCTGTGGCACCTTATAGACTAACTGAAGTGTTGGAGCATAAGCTTTCGTGGTCAAAGACCCACTTCATCAGATGCATGCCCATGAAAGCTTATGCTCCAACACTTCAGTTAGTCTATAAGGTGCCACAGGACTCCTCGCCACTTTTGCAGATTCAGACTAACACGTCTACCCCTCTGATACTTAACCTCTATTTAGATTGTCAAAGAGACACTTGTAAATTCTAGTGAGGGGTGTTGATGCTCCCCTGTTCTACACATCAGTACACTTTTTATTGAGAATCTAAATGGAGATTAGGGTGCCTAACATTAGGTATTCAGTTATGTTGGCCATTGTATTATGAATTCTTCCAAACTGTTTTTGCTCTTTCTAATCATTTGCACTATGTTTTAAAATAATTTCTGGTAACTTAAATCTGTTTTACTTTGAGATATGTATTATATACATTATATATAATATAATTAGTATATTATATATTCTATCCCAAACACTCAGTAATCACTTAGGGTATGTCTACACTACAGCGCTATTTCGAATTAACTTAATTCGAAATAGTTAATTAGAATTAAGCTAATTCGAAATAACGCATCGAGACACAAAATCTAATTCGAAATAGCATTTTGCTATTTTAAAATAGCGCGTCCACACTGATTGGATGCTGGATCGCATTTAAGGGCAGCTGAAACCAGTTCCAGCAGGGCATCAGGTCAGTAGTTGCTTTGTGTGGCTGCTGTCTGAGGGTATCTGAGGCTCATGCTTAAAGGGACCCCCCTGGACAGCCGGTTCTCAGCTTTCCCACTTGTTTGCCTACCTCGCTGAGGGACAGCAAAGTGCTTTCCTCTCTGCCTGCTTTGGTTGCTCTCATTTGGGACACCACAGCACTCGGCACCATGGAGCCAGAGCTACCCCTGGGCACTCTGGTGCTCATGTTGAATGTGTTGCTGCAAGCCTGGCAGCAATTGCTGGAGGCTGCCTGGCACCATCTGCTGCAGGCCAGCTCCCTGGCCCTCCCCCTGCCCCCCCGGGGGCCGTGGAGGAGCTGCAGCAGTGGCCAGACACCAGCATACCCCTCCGCATCTGGCGTCTGGACACCAGTAGTGACTGGTGGGACCACATCGTCCTGGAGCGCTGGGGAGACCAACAGTGGACCCAGAACTTTAGGATGAAGAAGGACACCTTCCTCAAGCTCTGCAAGTGGCTCGCCCCTGCTCTACAGTGACGGGACACATGCATGAGGCCCGTCATTCCCCTCCACAAGCGGGTGGCCATTGCATTCTGGAAGCTCTCCACGCCGGATAGCTACCAATCCGTCGGCAACCAGTTCAGTGTGGGGAGATCCACTGTCGGAGCAGTGCTCATGCAGGTATGGCAGTCACTGGCCACTGGGCCAGGCGGGGGGGCTGCAAGGAGGAGATGGGCTGCCCCAGGGAAAACGGGGGGGGAGGTGGTGTAAGTGCCCTCCATGAGAGGGTTCGGGTTGTCTCAGCTGCACTACAGATGGCCCGCGGTGGCCAGAATAGCAGCGGGGGTTTCTCCTGGGAGTGGGGCGAGGGGTAGTGGTGGGGAACGAACACTCCCAGCCACCCGGGCTCCCCAGTGACCCTCGGTTGTGTGTGTCTCTCTGCAGGTGGTCAAGGCCATCAACCGGGTGCTGCTCCGCAGGGTGGTCCACCTCGCCGATCCGGATGCCATCATCCAGGGGTTCGGTGCCCTCGGCTTCCCCAACTGCGGGGGGGCCATCGACAGGACGCACATCCCCATCCGTGCCCTGGAACACCAGGCCTCCCAGTATATCAACTGCAAGGGGTACTTCTCCATGATCCTGCAGGCCGTGTCTGACCACCGTGGCCAGTTCACGGACATCAATGTGGGCTGGTCTGGCAAGGCACACGACGCCAGGGTGTTCCGCAACTCCTCCGTGTGCCAGAGGCTGCACGCCAGGACCTTCTTCCCCGACCGCCACATCAGGGTCAGAGACGTGGACATACCCATCTGCCTGGTGGGGGATGCAGCCTACCCCCTACAGCCCTGGCTGATGAAGCCATACATGGGGCACCTCAACCCCTCCCGCCAGGCCTTCAATGCCAGGCTCAGCAGGGCCCGCATTGTGGTCGAAGGTGCCTTCGGCCGGCTGAAGGCCCAGTTTAGATGCCTCCTCACCCACCTTGACCTCTCCAAGCATAATATTCCGCACGTGGTGGCAGCGTGCTGTGTGCTCCACAATTTATGTGAGAGGAAGGGGGAGGCTTTCCTGCCAGGCTGGATGGCAGAGGCTGACCATCTGGCTGGCCAGTATGCACAGCCCTGCATGGCTGCCATCCGGGAGGCCCTTCGGGGGGGCTGTCTGCATCCGGGAAGCCCTGTGGGAGAGCTTCCAGGTGGAGGAGGAGTGAAGTCCTCCTGGCATGCCCCACTGGGTCTTGTGCCTTATATGCTACCCTCACCTCCTTCCCCTTTCCCCTCCCTAACCCCCCTTCCTGATGTACGATAAAAACACCCGTGTTGCCACGAAAAACTCTCTTTATTTAACATAACTGGGGTAGGGGGAGGGGGGGAATGAGGGGAGGAGAGGGGAGGGGTGAAACCTGGGAGGAGGGAGCTGGAAGGGGAAGGCAAGGGGAGAAAGGGGGAGGGGAAGCTCAGGGTTGGGGGTCTTGCCAGCCCTCCTGTCTCCCAGCACTGCAGGTGTGGGGGCCTCAGTGTCCCCAGGGGGGGGAGTGGGTATGGAGGGTGGGGCAGGAGGGATGGGGGGGTGGAAGAAGCGGGAGCGGGAGCAGGGGTAGGAGGAGGAGCGATAGCTGGGGTGGCAGCAGGGGCTGGAGCAGCAGGAGGCAGCAAACTTTGCACCAGGGTCTGCAGGTGCTCATGGAGGTCATGGCCCTGCTCCCGCAGCTCCCGTAAGCTCTCCCATCACAGCTGCAGGTCTTCTTGCACCCAGTGCTCCTGTCTGTGGATCTGCCTTCCCAGTAACCCCAGGTTCTGCTGCTAGTACTCCTCCTGGTTCCAGGTGCGCCTGCTGGCCCGGGTGCGGGTGGATGTTCCAGGTGGGGTGGTGCGCCCTGCACTCACAGGTGGTGTGGCTGTGGTGAAACAAAAGAAGTGGTCAGTCCTCCCTGGGGACAGAGTGGCCGAAACCCCGCCCCCCTCTGCAAGGTGAGGATGTCAGGTCTCCGCACCATCATGTCCTGCTGTCCCCGGGAGTGTGAGCTGGCCCAGGACTGCACTCCAGCCCCTGTGCTATCTATAGTGTGGTGTGTGGGGAGGAGGAGGGATGTGCCCTGCCTCTGTGTAGAGGGAGCATCTGGAGGGAGGGCAGTGTGCAGTGTCTCTCCCTGGGGTCAGGAGCCTGTCATGTGCTTTCACGCATAGACGCGTGTGGGGAACAGGCCAGGGCCCCTGCATGGCACCCAGCTGGGGCCACATGTCCTGGCTAGCATGGCAGATGCACAGGTTGCTGCCTGCTCTGTGGTCGGCAAGGCCCACACGCATGGTCCCTGGGCTCCCTGTCCCCCCCCCCCCCGCCCACATAAGGGGACCGTGATGGCACTCACATGTGGAGGACTCCCTGGCCTCGGATGAGACCGCTGACGGGCTCTCTGCGATGGCTCGGGGGTCCTGGGTGCAGGGCACACTCCCTGCAAGCTCCTGCAGCTCCTGGCTATTGTCCTCCTCCTCCTCTTCCTCCTCTTCCCCTGTGTCAGGGGCAGGGCCCTCTGCCCTGGGGTCAATGACCACCAGGGGGACACGGACCATCTGACCCCCCAGGATGTGGTCCAGGGCCTCATAATGTGGGCAGGTGTCCAGGTCAGCCCCTGGTTGGCAGCCCCTGGCATAGGCCTGCCGCAGCTCCTTTTCTTTTGTCCGCACCTGCTCCTGGGTGCGCATGTGGCCTCTGGTCGCCAGGCTGGCAGCCATGCGGCTGTAGACAGCCACATTCCTGTGCCTAGTGCAGAAATCGTGTGCATTGGCGGCCTCCCCCCAAGCCTCAGTGAGGTCCACGATCTCTGCACTAGATCAGGCAGGCGCCCACCTTTTGCAGCCCCTGGCAGGCTCCTGGGAGCTGCCAGCCTGGTCCTGGGGAGCAGTGGAGGGCTGGGTGGCAGCGGGTTGCTGCCTCATGCTGTGCCAGGTGCACAGTCTGCTGGCTGTGTGCTGGCAGGCTTGCAACTGGCACAGGCACTGTGGCCAGAATCTGCCCCTTCAAGGGCTCCGGGGCTGGGAGGAGCAGATGAGTTTTCCTGGTTGTGCCCAGAGTGGCCACCAGGGCTCCCTGGGAAGGGCTGGAGGCCCCCTATTTCGAATTAAGTGTCTACACAGTACTTAATTCGAAATAGCTATTTCGAATTTGGCGTTACTCCTCGTAGAATGAGGTTTACCAAATTCGAATTAAGCACTCCGCTATTTCGAATTAATTTCGAAATAGCAGTTTGCATGTATAGACGCTATTAAAGTTAATTTGAAATAATGGCTGTTATTTCGAATTAACTTTGCAATGTAAACATACCCTGTGTGACTACAGTTTATACCTACCTACTATATCTACCATAACTCCATATTGCTAAAATGCTATCAACACTCTACCCAAATGTGGGAGACAGAGTGCTCCAGGGACTGGAAAGTAGAAACAATCTTTTACTTCTGTCACTAGGGATACGTCTAGACTACATGGCTCCGTCGACGGAGTCATGTAAACTAGTTTACCTGGTATAGTCAATGAAGCAGGGATTTAAATAATCCCCATTTCATTAAAATAATAATGGCCGTCGCACTGTGCCGATGATCAGCTGATCCGGCACAGCATGGTAGTCTAGACGCAGCACGGTCGACAAGGGAAGCCTTTGTTGACTGCTCCGGTAAACCTCATTTCACGGGGCATACTATTGAGCAGAGTATTGATTGGCCTATATGGAATGATTTGACAATAACAACAATCCTTACAATTGCTCTTTTATCCGTAAGCACTCATCTGTTAAGGTCAGGGTTTAAGCACAACATTGCTTCTTCCTTTTTTGCTATGTGGCTAAAGAGAGGACTTTGGCCTGCAGAGTTGTCTAAGCCCATCCTGAGCACTGAATTCATTGAACACTGTAAAAAGGACTTAGCTATTCTTCCACTGAAGCATGGGGAATTTGCACTATTGATACCAATGGCTATTGAGTACATAAAGGGAGTAATGTTGTGCATCAAAGGATAATAAGCAAATCCATCATTACTGCCTCATTTCATGTCTAACAGATTCTGTTGGATTATTGTTTGGTTAATTTAGTATTTGTCCTTCAGATTGATTGCTTTAGATGATTATACTCGAAACACCAGAGAAGCATGCACCTTTGCAACTAGAATAGTCTTTGTGATGATGGTGAAAATATTTTTTTTAAATATCCAGTGTTTTGATGTCTTGGGTGAATTTGCCTGATTCCCTACCTGTCCCAGTCTCCCTCCCCGCCCTCCCACAACATTCTGATGTTAAATTCTGGTGCCTATGTGAAATCTGGGATTGGATATTGGCTTGCTTCATCTTGTATTATTAGAGCCCTAATGAGAAGCTGCTAAAATAGATAGAGCAAGGGCTGGCTGAACCATTCATAACAAATACCTTATTTGTTGTCTGATTATTTTTTTCTGCTTGTGAATAGGCTGTGACATTATTTAAGAAAGGCTATGTCTAGAATGCAGGCTACTTTTGGAAGAAGCTTTTCTGGAAGAGATCTTCCTAAAAAACTTCTTCCGAAAGAGAGCATCCACACTGCCAAAGCACATCGAAAAAGCGATCTGCTTTTTCGACAGATAGCATCCACACTGAATGGATGCTATCTCACATGTAAGCTGTGATTACTATGGGCAGAATGGCCACCAGCACCGGTGCTTTTTCCTCTTTCCTCTTCTTGAGAAAGAACTCCCTCTTCCCCGTCCACACATGCCTTTTTCCAAAAGAGCTTTTTTGGAGAAAGGCTTCTTCCTCTTAGAAAGAGGATTACCAATGCCAGAAAAAACCCTCTGTTCTTTCAATTTACTTTTGAAAGAATGTGATTGCAGTGTGTCCATTACTCAGGTTTTGTCAGAAAAATGGCCAGTTTTCTGACAAAACTCTGTAGCGTAGACATACCCAAAGACATTCACTGTTAATCCAGTTTGTCATGCATGATCTAATGTACTATATTTTGTGTTTACACCAAGCCTATCATTTTGGTATGCGCATGCATTCTGGAATTAGTATTTTCTTCCATACAACCCAGCAACTGTAACCATCATTTTTGGAAATAGAAAAAGAAATCTGATCTACTATCAATTCTCTGCAATCTGTTCCTCTTCCCTCAGGGTATGTCTACACTACCACCCTAGTTCGAACTAGGGTGGTTAATGTAGGCATTCGAAGTTGCAAATGTTTAAATATCCCGGGCTTCATTTGCATCTTGCCGGGCGGGCGCCATTTTTAAATCCCCTTAGGTCGAACTCCGTGCCCACGGCTACACGCGGCATGGAGTAGGTAGTTCGAATTAGGATCTCTAATTCGAATTACCAGTACACCTCTTTCCACTGGGAGCCAGATTCCTGCCAGATTCCTGCAATGCTTACTTACGGACTGCAATAAGCAACCTATATAAAGTCAGTGTCTAAATGCCCAGAGATATGGGAAATCCACAATCTTAAGAAGTCCAAGGTCAGAGTAAATTGGAAAAACAGCTCCACAATCCATTGTTAGGCTGATTCTTTTATGGTCTGTTCAAGATGACTACAGAAATTAAACCATGACAGATTAGAAATTTGTATAAGTCTTTGAAAGACTATATAAAAACTAGTAGTCTTTAAACCAGGAAATTAGCCATTTTGATGTTATGGCCCACATGTACATGTATTACACACATGTAAAACACACAGAATGGCATTTGCTTATGCCACAGCAAGAGTCCTAAATCATTGTGTGATACCACGTGTAACTCAGTCAACCACCACCCTTATTCTACAGCTAATTTGCCTGCAAGAATTGTATTGATTGCATGAGACTGAACAGAGGAAAAGTTACCTGTTCTCAAATCAACACAAATCACCAGAACCAAAATAATGTATTTTGGTTCTGGTGATTTGTGTTGATTTGAGAACAGGTAACTTTTCCTCTGTTCAGTCTCATGCAATCAATACAATTCTTGCAGGCAAATTAAAAGAATCTTGCAGTCCATAAAAGAATCAGCCAAACACCTATAGCCACTCATAGCAGCACCCTTCATTTGCTACCCTTTATTGCCACATAACTCTCTCACAACAATGCAACCACCACCGCCATCTCCACACCACCACAATCAGCATGCGCAGGCACCCCAAACATCACCCTGAAGCTGAAAATGGTTAAAAAGTCAGTATAAAGTAATGGAAACAGCTACAAGCATGGATGGCCTGGGATGTAATACTTGTGTTTGCCAGTAGCTGGGAGTGAACAACAAGGGATGGGCTACTCAATGATTGCCCATTCTGTTCATTACCTATGAAGCACCATCAATTAATTGCTGTTGGAAGAGAGAATGTTGGTCTAGATGGACCATTGGTTTGACCCAGGATGATCTTTTTTAAGTTCTACTTTATTTTCAGTGTAGAATGTTTCTACATACTATCCTACTTCCTGCTGCTCTTCCATTATGATAAACACTTGAGAAGCTTCATTAAATGTGTGGAAAATTTATAAAAACTAAAGTCTGAAGTTATATGTAGAAGTGCTATTGTAAGCAGGTACAAAGTGGAAGTCGCTTATCCTTCAACCACAAAACATTGAGCACTGGTTTTTGTTAGAAAATTTACTCCAACATTGTAGAGTTGAAAATATAGGCCAATTCAGTGAGGCACAGAACAAATAAAACTGCACATTGACTTTCTCAAAGGTAGCTTAAAAGTTCCTCTCTCAATTTTTTATATGATAAATTACAAATCACATATTCATCTACTCTCAATATAGTCTCTTGATCCATCACGGATACTCTTTCATCCTCCTTATGTTTCATATAATGCAGATTCACTTCCTAGCTCATTCACATTTTATATGCAGAACACATGCCATTTGCAAAGCTGTGTTAACCATAACAACTCTTCAGAATTTGACACCTGATCCATAAACCAGCAGCTTGTCTAATAAGTGAATGGGTGGGTTGCACTTTCAATGTATAGATTCTTTCCCTAATTCTCATGTTGGAAAAAAAATAAAATTGGTGTTATCTAAGATGTTTTTTTTTCTTACCTGACAGGACAAGATAGTATGTTGTTCAGGAGTGAACATGCTGCACTCCTTCTGAAGTCTTTCATCTTCTTTTGGCAAGAGGTATTAAGGCAACAAGCCTGAACATGATTACGCAGGCACAGGAACAATGAAGTTATACATAATTTCTTGTCCGATTTTTATTTCCTAAAAGCCTCCCATCCCCGTATGAATGGTTTCTACATGCATTCTGCTAGCTTAGTTTGTGTGTGTGTGTGTATGTGTGCGTGTATGGGGGAGAGAGGGAGTAGGCAGATAAATATAAAAATAATATCTTCTTTGAATACCAAGAATTCTTCTTCTTTTTCTGACAGACCAACCTGAAAAACTATCCAGCAGGCTTAAGTAGTTGAGAAGGTAGATGCACCCCTCAAATTGTGTATGGTAAGGACAGTTGACAACTGCTTGAATTTTTGGGCAGTCAGGGGATAGGTGGGCATTTGGGTTTGATGAAAAATCTATTTTGATGTTTCAATATTGCAGAATCTAAAAAGATACTTTCAGTCTCTGCAGTCAATCAGTATTTTCTGGGGCACTGCCTTTTTCAAAGTAAGTAGCATTTCTATAAATGATCATTCAAACTGGCAGATAAGATAGCTACATTCATAATAATTTTAAAAAATTGAGGGAATGGGGTGTGAATTGATAAAAGGAAGATAAAGAAGTTAAGGAAAAGACATAAAAAGGAGAAAGAAAATGACTAATGATAGTATTCTTCTATTATAGAAATACACTAAACCTATCACATGCAAATACATTCAAATTTTGTGTTTTGTATCACAGCTTTCTGATTTTTACTAAATCGATTTCCCCAAAACATTAGAATTACATTTTATTTAAAGCCTTTTTATTTAAATCTGGGGATTAGAGTTTCAAGTTTCATTTAGCTTTTTGTTCTGTAACTGCTTATTCTTTATTACTGATAACAAAAGTGAATCACAGTCTCCCATGTACAAGAAGTTCAAAATTAAGGAAAGTAATTGATAAATTGTCCCACTCTTAATTTAAGATAAATAAAAATATAGGTTTAAGGGAGGGTTATTACTAAGACTGTGTTGATCACAAAATCAGGTAGCTGTTTGAAACATTATCTAATTATATGCATCTCAACATTTCTGATAAATCCAAATTTTGGCTCAAGAACTTCCAATCATATTTGATTCCTGGTGTTAAAAGTATACATATCTGTTGCAAATCAAGGGAATATATATTAGTTCACCCAACAAGAAGCATCTGAGATTATAATCCATTACACCAGTGTTTCTCAACCAGTGGTACGAATACCCTTAAGGGTTTTTGAGAGAAGTCTGGGGAGTACATCAACATAACTGAAATTTAGAGGAAACTGAATTTTTGTTTTAAGTTTTACAGCACTTTATTATTTTTGTACTTTTTACACCCAAACATTTAATCGCCCGCCTGGGTACGATTAAGTTGTTTAAACAAATGTGTTGCAATAGTAGAAAAAAATGTTGCATATCTGAAAACTGTAGGTACTAGGGGTACTTACATATTTTTTTAAAGAAGGGGTACTTTATAAAAAAAGGTTGAGAAACACTGTATTACACACACAATGCACAGAAGACAAAGAAGGGTTAGTTACACCAATTTGTCATTAAAGAGATCACATGTCAGAGGAGCAGAGGTTTTTGTTCTGTTTTGGGTTTTTGTTTTGTTTTGTTTTGTTTTTTATTCTCTTGATAATGAGAAAATGATGCAGCAGCTCTCCATTACTAAGAAATCTAACATGGCAAGTGATTTCTTTAATATCTTGTTCATGCTCTTGATTAGAAATTAGCAAAATGGAGAATAACCATAAGCAACTGAATTCACCCACTACACAAAAATCTCAGAGGGGTAGCTGTGTTAGTATGTATCTGCGAAAACAACAAGGAGTCTTGTAGCACTTTAGGGTATATGTACACAGCAGCATTATTTCAAAATAACCAACATTATTTGAAAATAACAAGGTGAGCACCTACCCAGCAAGCCCGTTATTTCGAAATAATTTCAAAATAATGGGTTTCTTATTCCAAAATCTGTAACCCTCATTTCACGAGGAATAACACATACTTCAAAAGAGTTATTTTGAAATAGGGCGTGTGTAGACAGTGCAGCTGTGATTATTTCAAAATAAGTGGTCTCCAGGAATTCTCACAGATGCCCTGGTTGCCACTCTGTCCACATTCATCAGAACTCTATAGTTCCTCTTCCCCAGCAGCCTATAAATGTGCAGCCACAGGGGAAAGGGCTTGTGGCACACGGAAGGCCCTGCTAGTCCTGTGCCATGCAGTAGCAGCCTTCACTGCTTCTGTTGCCACCCCATGCACCCACTGAGCTCTACACAGCTGCAAGGGAGCCAGCAGCCAGCTCTCAAGCCCCTGCCCAGAGGCAAAAGGGAAGGGCCATTTCCTGGTCTGGTACGGAGATCCTGGATCTCATTGAGGTCTGGGGAGAGGAGGCAAACCTCCAGGATCTCCACAACAGATGCAAGAATGAAGACATTTACAGATGGATGGCTGATGGCCTGGGCTAGAATGGACACAGCCACACCTGGAGCAGGGGCACATGAAGGTCATGGAGCTGAAGGCATGAAGGTCAAGGAGCCAAAGGCCAGGGAGCACAGCTCCCAGTCAGGGGCAGCATCCCAGACCTGCCCCTATTCTGACCAGCTCCACCACATCCTGGAAGGAGTCAGTCCCTTCCCCCACCTTTGTTTGGGCTAGAGATGCCCATCATCAGCCTCCCAGAAGGTGTGGCTATGGATGATGAGGAGGAGGAAGATGAGAAGACCAGCCTGGACACAATGCCCACCAGCCAGGAGATCATCCCAGAATGTCACCCAGATGAAGCCAGGGAAGGCCCATCAGGAGAGTTCCATTACTTTCCCTAAACACACAAGGTGGGAGGCCAGAGCACACAGCTGCAATGAGGCTGCCACAAATAAACCTTGTGCTTCTGCTCACAGGGTTCTTGGAGAGGCCTGCCTTACCCTCTGCCTCAAGGTGGGACATCTTGCCATCACAAGCCATGACTAAGGATGCTGGGGTGATGGATGCACACAGCAGTACCGCACATGGCACATGGGTATGCCCATACTCTAGGGGCATCCTCCTCCAGGGGACAGCGTGGTGAAGTAGAGAACACTGAGCCCGTGCCAGGGGAGCCTGCTGGGAGGGGAAGGATGTGGAGGGGACCCCAGAAACACCCCCACACACATCAGCTGCTCACACACACCTCCCCCCAACACACTGCCCCCCTCTCCTCCAGCATCCTCTCTTTGTGTAGGACGCCGCCATTGCCAGACCCAGTATATGCGCAGCATGGAGGGAAGCCAATTCACTCCATCATCCTTCCCCCTCCCAGTCCCTTCCTGTAGGCTCCTGGCCTGGCTGGCACATTCCCATGCCTGCTTGCCCCCCAAGCATGAGGGTAGTGAGGCTCCCCACTGGAACATCTGTGTCCCTGCAGGAAAGGCCCGCTGTCCAGGCCTCAGATGGCCTTGCTCAAAGCACATTGCCTTCGTCTGACTTGAGACCTTTTGGTGTCAGCTCAGAGATGAGCGGTAGGCTTCTTGCACAGTGTCTCCTTGGATGATTGGCCTTCTCTTTGTTCTTCACAGCTGCACCAGCTGCAAATAGGCAATGAGCCACATCTCTTGAGCCAGTCTCTTGATCCCGCAAGATCCACGGGTGCCGCCAACCCCACCAGGACCTTAAGCGGGAACACATAGCCTGCCTCTGTTCTTTACAGTAGTCTCTGTAGGTTGTACGCAGACCTGGAGGAGCGCCATGCTGACTGGAAGCTGTGCCACTCCACCTGGCAGGAGGTCTCCTAGAAGGCCTGGCACATGTGTGCAGCATACAGCAGCGCCACCAACCGCCTGGTCAGTGCAATTGAACAGTCAAGCAGCCACCACCCCCCACACCCATACCTGCATCCACACCCACTCCTGCTCCTCCAGATTCTCCTTCAGTCCCCCCCATGGCAGCTGAGGGCCCTGCACATGAAGCGGTGGGACCACCCAAGGCAGGTGCCATTCTCAGCCCCATCCTTGAGCCTCACCTCCTCTTCCACCTTTTGCTTCCTCCCCCCTTCCAGGTTCTTTCTCGGGGGGGGGGGGAAGGGGAGGACAAGGGAAGAAAGGCGTGGGTAAGGAAAGGCACACTGGGGCACTGCAGAGGCCCCTTGTGGGGAGGCCTGGGAGAGAGTCTCACAGATGTCCTTGTCTGAAACTCTCCCTCAGGGCCTCTCAGATGTGCACAGCCCACTGATGGGCCTCCTTGATGGCTGCTGAAAGGCTCATGTGAGCTGCTTGGCCTCTGCCCCACACCCTGGCAGGAACATCTCCCTCTTATTTTCACAAATATTGTGGAGGACACAGCAGCCTACCACTACTTGGCGTACCTTCAATTTGCTGAGGTCCAGGAGGCTGAGGAGACAGATGAACCTCCCTTTGAGACAGCCAAAGGCACCCTCCACAACAATGCGGGCCCAGCTGATCCTGACATTGATTTTTCCTTGTTTTGGTCAAGGTGTACCATGTAGGGCTTCATGATCCAGAGGAGCAAAGGATAGGCTGTATCCCCCATCATGCAAATGGACACATCATGTCCCTGACCCTGATAGTGTGGTGGGGAAAAAAGTGCCAGTGTGCGTTTTCCAATAGAGGCTGGAGTTGCAGAATATGTGGGTGTCATGCACCTTCCCCGACTACCTGACGTTGATGATTACCTGTTGTGTTTCCTCTCTCTGGGGCATCTGGTATTGGCCACTGTCAGCAGACAGGATACTGGGCTAGATGGACCTTTGGTCTGACCCAGTTTGGCCATTCTTATGTTCTTATCCTCCTGACAGTGTCTCCCACAGGACACTATTTACCATTCAGATGCCACTTAAAACTTAATATGGAGAGTAAGTGAGATCCATTTAAGGCCTTCCACATAAGTGTTAATTTCACCCTAGAAGAATTTTAAACCTACAAATGAATTGTATAAATGTCATACACTCCTAGGCAGTTAGGTTATTCAGCACCCTACAGTGTGCAGTCCCAGTATACTGGGACTGACATGGCTACAATTATATTGCATATACAGAATGAGTGAAGGATTATGAAGTCCGGGTCCATGCTTAAGACTCCTACATACAATGGTATCACAACCAACCAATATTTTGACTTTGATTCACACATTTGGTGAATTATGCTACTGTAAAGTGCAATTCAGGTGTATAATCTGGGTTTAAAGATATATGGCACAATTATGCACAATCATGCATTCCTTATGCCCTGAGACTCCTTCTTTAAATAAATGTTTTGCCTAGAGAATTGGTCCAAGCATATCCTGCTGTGTTAATGGAAACAATGGATAACTACAGCTGTGATATTCAATATTTGCTAAATAACTAAATCAATTAAATAAAAGTTTAGCCCTCTATGCTAACATGCTTTCTTGATGTGACACAATAATACACTTCAGATTGGAGCTAACAAAAGGAGCTCCTAACTCTGCGGTACCAAGTCGTTAACTCAGCTTCTGTAATGGTGCAGAATGACAATGATCAGTTTTGTATTATAACTGGAAATGAAATCTGAATATATTTATTGGTAACGAAGTAACAATGTACAATAATAAGCTGTTTTTTCACTAATAGGTTTTTGTTACATCATAAATCATGAGAGTGGAGCTTGTGTTTCATTCATTCCTATGTCACATATACATAATATTTTAGAATGTAAATTTAGTAATTTAAAAACAATTTATGAAAATAGAGGCAGCAGAACCTGTTTTTTACATATTTCTAAATAGGAAAGCAGAAGAGGACAGCTTGCCTTAAAATGTGTGTTTCACTCCTGCCAGGTGGTCTGAAAAAGGTTAAGCTGACACTGATTACCTGCCCGGGACCTATGTTGCACCAATCTGTGACTACTTCTAACTTTCATATTTTATTCAAAATATAGAATTTAAATAAGAAGCAACAGTCTTTAATAAGTAATAAAAAATAAATGTGATCTGGCTATCATAGAAAGGGCTCAATTCTGAAACAAGTCCAGAAATTTCAGTTTAAAAATAACCCCATATTCCATTCCTTTCCCTAGTGCAGCTGTTTGTCAAAGACTCTTTTAGCAGGTCTGATAATACACTTGATAAAAGACTGCTGGATAGTGCAATAACTTTTCAATGTCAATTTTTCTCTTCCTCCTACTTGCTACCAATTTCCTTCAACACTGGTAACTTTTATAGCCCTCTTCCAAACTCATGATTGTATTCCTGACTCTCATACAAATTGGTCTTTCTGGGGTCTGTTGCTATCTGATCTATGATAACTGAGTCTTTGGCCTCACTCTTGACTGTCTTTTCTTCATAATCATTGCAAAGCCATCCTACCAATATAACTCTAAGGTCTCCATTGAATGTGTCTGTATCAATGTAGTCCAGCCTTCTTCAACTGGTAGTCTTAAATTGGAGCAACCCTCATTAGGCCCCTTCACAACCTCATTTTGTTTCCTATCAAGAATGTGTTTCATTCATTCCATTTGATTATTTCAACATCTTTGTTTCTGTGGTGGAGACCATACTAATTGCCTGTCTTGTGTCCAGCCATGTCTGTGTGGCATATATTAGGATGAGGTGAATTACAGTTTTATACATCACACCTTTTAATGTTTATTGCCATCTTTGTGTCCCAGAGATTGGGATCAATGCCCACCATTTGCACCTAATAGCTTTGTTATGATACTAAGCTTAAAGGGCACCATTGTCAGCAGTCACTGATCCTAGGTACATACATTCATTTTCTCTTCTAAGCTCTGTAAATTCCTTTATGGGGAGTCTTTCTCCCTCAGTAATCATAATATTAGTCTTACCAATTTTCACTCTCAGTCCCACCCGCTTAAAACTGTGTGGTCACTGTTCAAAGTTGGTTTACAGAGTGTCAACAGTCTTCTATGCATATCACTAAGTAAACAGTGTATTCCAAGGCAGTTTATCTCACTTATCACAGCTAAGGAATCTGCAAGAAAAG
The DNA here is from genome assembly GCA_032595735.1 of Pelochelys cantorii. Taxonomy (NCBI): domain Eukaryota; kingdom Metazoa; phylum Chordata; order Testudines; family Trionychidae; genus Pelochelys; species Pelochelys cantorii. Next base: position 76,063,483 of record CM064328.1, read on the forward strand.
AAAAGAAAAGAAAAGAACTCAGAACCAATGTTCTCTCTAATCCTTTCCATCCATGTATGGATTTTCTCCATCCTTGTGAGGAATAAATGTTTATGTGCACTGAGGCATGTGTGAATATGCACCACTGTAGAAACGAAACCTAGCTGTGGGTGCTCTGCTAAACAGCAGGGCGACATTTGAATCTCTCCTGAGTCATAACAGAAACACATAGCTTACACAGAAAACTGTTCAGCACTGACTCTTGGTGTGGGCCCATGTTTACTAGAAATTCTCTTCTGTAGATCCATTTGGAGCTGACTACAGTAATTACTCCATCATATATCTCCAAGATAAGATTGACATATCCTTCTGGTGTAGGGATAACATATTAAAGTATTAAAAATGATTCCCCAAGTGGAAGTGACTCCCCATAATTTGTTCCCCACCATTGAAAGTCTAAGTAGTATAAGTTTGTTAAGTAGAAGTAGCTTGATAAGTGTTTAGATTTATTATTATTATTATTATTATTATTATTATTTGTTAAGATTGTTAAGATTGTTAAATGTTTAGATTTATAATTATTGCCCCTCTAGAATATAATTTGTTAGGAATGTAATATTAGGTCATGTCACTTAAAACTGCTAAGAATATAATACTATGTAGCCAGAAACAGCTCCCCTCTCTGTGTCCCAGGGCACGCTCAAACTTTTGCACCTGGCTGCTTGTCAAGCCACTAACTCTGCTCTGGGAGCCAAGCCCTGTAATTGACTAAGGGCATTGTTACACAATTGATAATTAATGTTTCACATATAGTATTTTGTATAATAATAATTTTACATGTACAAGAGTTGTAGTTACAAAAAGTTACAAAAGTTTCTGGGTGGCATTTCTTGAAACATTCTCTCTCTGAGTGCTGAGTTAGTTACTGTTATAGTTACAATGTTTCACTTTGAGATTAGGGTTAATTGACTCTCTCCCTGTGATATCACATGAACAAGAGGAAGTTTCCCTTTATTTGTTGTGTAGTCACTATCTCTCTCAATCTTACATGCTCTTAATTCATCTCTTGGATACTTGTCATTCAACACTCTTTCGAAATTATCACTCCATACTGTATTGACTGATTCAACATTTATTTGCAATATATCACGTTCATTTCTAATATAAGCAAAATCATTCAATCCTTCATGGGTTTCTCTTTTGCCTTAGCAAGTTTGTTCCTCCTATTTGGTTATATAGCTTATCATCAGTAAAATCTGTAGCTATCTGTATATATCTTTTGCAGTCCTTATAAGCCATCACTGCTTGAGCCACTGGACTTCCATTTTTTAAAAGTTACAGTTTTTTCTTCTGAACAGAGTCTTTGAATTGAGGATTATAGCACCAAATCTACATTTTTGGCACTATTTTCTTTACTGCCTAGCTTCACATGCTGATTCCAGCAAAGCTGACTTTAGTTTGCACTCATGGTCTTGCAAGCCTCCTTGCAGAAGTCTATACATGACACCTTGTTTCAAGGTTTTGAATCTGGGTCCATGAAGCCCTAGATTGCCTGTGCAGCCCAATTACCACCTGACCCAGTAGCTTGCCACTAAATACTGGGCTGAGTGACTTATGGAACACTGGCACCACCAGAGGCCCTTCTGACCAGTGTCCTGATTGGAAGAATGCCCAGCCTCACTCATTACTCTGACAGATTTATTTAAATCCAAGGGAGGCACAGAAAGTTGTTCATGAAATGGTGAATTCCTGGCTGGTGCTGTATTGGACCCTGCCTTGTCCCTCAGTGCTGCTTCCCTGCCCTGCTCCTTGTTCCTCTTTCCTGATCTGTTGTTAATTCTTGCCTTGCTCCTGAGAGCTGCATCTGGTCTTGGACTCTGTTTCTCACCCTTGATTCAACTCCTGACCCTGACCATTAGTTTGACTGTCCAAGCCCTAGTTGTGACAATTTTTTTTCCAGTCTCATATTTATGGTTTCATTACTGAGGCCTTTTTGGGGCCCAGCAGTTCAAATATTTCTGTGGTCACTTCATTCTGAAATCCAGAAAAAAAGTCTGTGCTGGCTCTTGTATGTGTGCCTCATTTACTCTTCTCTTTTTTAGACCTCACATAGCACCAAGCCTGTTTCAGCCAGTATTCCTCCATTCCACCTCAGCACCTCAGCTTACTGTTTATCCACTTGCTCATTTAACTTGCCCAGGTACAACAGTTGCTTGTAAGGAAAGCCCTAGCTTTCTGAGGTACACATGACAGCTGTCAAAGCTGACATCCTTTGTTTGAAATAAGAGTTTCCCATCTTCTCGGTGAGCTGCCTTGCAAGACTACTGAACTTCTCATGGCCAGCAAAACTTACTTTAAGGTGGTCTTTATGCACCTTGAGAAACTTGTCATAGGGCCTCTGTGGCATTTTGTAGAGGTAAACATGCCCCACTGTGCCCTGCTGTGTGATGCCATCAGCTAAATCACAACTGCTACCTGGCTATTCCCAACTGTCCTACATCTGCAGAAGTTCCACTAGTCACCAGCTGGGGATGTACTAATGGAGCTTGGTCACTCTTTTATGGGTCAAGTGGGGACGTAAGCAACTAGTCAAATAGTCAAATAATGACTCGACTAGCCACCCCCCACACACACATCTTGCTGCCTCTATAAGAGAATGGCAGCAAGGGCAGGAGCAGCAGCTGGTGCTTGGGGGGCGGGAGCCAGATTAAAAGCCAGTTTCCCCCAGGACCGTCTCTGGGCAGGGGGACAGGGGCACAGCGAGGAACTGGAAACACTTCCGCCTTTGAAATGTAGCAAGAGCAGGGAACTCGCTACAAGTCAAAGCAGATGCGCCACGGAAGCAGGAGTTGAGCAGGGCACTCAAGCAGTCCCCTGCTGGCCCCCTGCTCCTTACTTTTGAAATGTACAAGAGTAGGGGCTTTCTTCCCTGCTCCCTGGAGCTCTTGTACATTTCAAAAGCAGGGAGCATGGGGCCAGTGGGGGGACTGCTTGAGTCCCCCTCTGGTCCTGTGCACCCTGAGGCGTTTCCATCTTTGAAATGTAGCAAGAGCCAGCAGAGCTCTTGCTACATTTCAAAGGCAGAGGTGTCCTTACCAACTAATCAAATAGTCTATGCAAATTGCATCGACTATTCAATTAGTTGATTCATCTAAATTTAACATCCTTCGGGTCAATATCAGATGAATAGGGAGACAAATTATTTAAACTAAAAAAATGGGGAAATGGTAATACTATTATACTATCTTTGTATGATCTATGTATGGTATATGCTTACGGGATGCATTTTTAGGCCTATTTTGCATCTGTGGCTGCTGATCTGTGGAAATTTCACAAACTTCCCATACAATGTAGGTGGAGTGACTGCTACCTCCTCTAAAGGAGTATTTCCCTTTTTCATTCACCACCAATGATCCTTTTTAGAGCAAGGCCCATGGCTCAGTGTCTAGACAGCTGATGTACTGTGACTGCTGCTTATTACATCAATTGTTAAGTGTAATTTCTACCCTTCCCATCTGTTTTTGAATCCAACAGTTGTCTCTCATCTTGTACTTGGATGTAAGCTCTTTGTGTTAGGAACTGTCTTTTGTTCTGAATATATATGTATACAGGATAGCCAACACAGCTGGGCTTTGACTGTGACTGCAAATCCTACCTCAATACAAACAAGATTTCATCTAGTCATAGCTATGACAATAATCATAGATATGACCTTGAAAGATGAATTGAGCATCACTATATCCAGGTCCAGTTCTAGGCTGGGCAAGCAGAGCAGTTGCTTTGGCCAAATCTGTTTGGCACTTAGCTGTATTTTGTTAGTTTTGGCTTGGCCACTCAGGGTGTGTACATGTGTGTTTGTATATGTACCAAAATATTTTTGTTCCTGCCCAGCTAAACAGCTCCAGCAGCTCTTGCCTGTTACCCCTCACATCCTAACACAAGGGCTGTCAACCATCTAGTAAAGTAAATGCAAGGAGACTTCATTGTAAAGAGGCAATATGCACAGTTGCAATTAAGCAGTGCAATCCCTAAAGTGCACAGTTGTATCCAGTTCCCTTGTGCTAGCAACCGATAGATGTAGTACTTGTATTATCCCTCAAACTGGTTTCCACTCATGTGCTTCTACCTGGCCACATTCTTGTTAGCAGAGAGCATAAACATGCCACTTCCTTTCAGTGACAAAAGTCCTTCCCAAATGGGGAGGAACCTGATCAATTTGGCATGCAATTAGATTAAAAAAGAGCACTCCCACTGCAAGTCAACAATGAACAATTTAGGGCTCATCTAGACTACGTGCAACAGTTGAAAGAGGATATGCAAATTCCACGGGAATTTGCATATCTTCTTCTGATCGCACTTTTGAAAGCAGAGCTTTCGAAAGTGAAAGTAGTTTAGACGCGGCTTTTTCAGCAACCCCCCCCCTTTATCAAAAAGCCGTGTAAACCTCCTTTTTTGAAAAAGAGTGGCTTTTCGACAAAGGGGAGGAGGGTTCACCGAAAAAGCCGCATCTAAACTACTTTCACTTTCAAAAGCTCTGCTTTCGAAAGTGTGATCGGAAGAAGATATGCAAATTCCTACAGAATTTGCATATCGTCTTTCAACTGTTCCGCGTAGTCTAGATGAGCCCATGTGTCTACAGAGAGCAAATAGTTTTATTAAGATGTTGCTGCCACCCCACAATTTTTAAGACATACTATAAACAGAGAAATGCTCATTCTTTCCCAAACCAAACAAAATGCCAATATGTAACAGAGCTGCTATCTTGGACAGCTGACTGTGTGTCTATGTTCAAACAGCTGCACTGAGCTAGCTAGTACAATAACTGTTAATTATAATAAGTGTATAAATGGTTTTGAGTGGTTTGGTGCTTTTTACATGTATAATACACGTTTGACAGTACTTAAAAAAAACAGACAACTTATTACAAGATTATGTAGAAAGATAATTAGAGATAATCATCATTATCTCCATATTGCTTTTAAGACATCTGATGCCACCAGAAGCTCCTGAAAGAGAAAATGAAAGACATTTCATAAGGACAGTATTACATTTTGTATTATCATTTTTTTAAAAGCTTCTTTTCAATAAAAATAATTTTTCACAATAAAAAAATTACATGAATTTCCTCCTGCAGCCTTTGTAATGTTGTGAGACAGTAGTAGTGGATGAATACTTGGAAGGAGAAATTGATGGATGGGTTATAAAAAATGAAATTGAATCATCTAATTTCATTTTCAAAACTAAGAGAAATACAAAAACTAATCTGATTAAGCAATGATAAGTAAATCAGATTTATTTTCTTTTCCATTTCCAAACTTCTGTTTCACTATTTGTAAGAATGTCAGAGATGAAGACACCTAATTTGAAGATACTTCACTTGTACCCTAAGAATGGCTCTTTTTTTGGAGTGACAGGTTGACATTCTAGCCCCATCAAATTCAATGGGAATTTTGCCATTGACTTTGATGGGGCTAGAATGACACGTAAGGTACGTCTACACTGCAGTGCTATTTTGGGATACTGCCGGTATTCCAAAATAGCTATTCAGTATCTTTTAAGCAAGCCTGTTATTTCAAAATATAATGGGCTCGCTATTCTGACATCCCTGTAAACCTCGTACCATGAGGATTAAGGAATATTTTGGAATAGTGGTTTATTTCTAAATTTGGCACTGTGTAGATAGCGCCAAATTACAAAATAAGCCAATTTGAAATTAACTTGAAATAAGCTAAACAATTTGCATAGCTCAAATTGCATAGCTTATTTTGTGCTAAGGGTGCAGTGCATCCTAAGTCTTTAAAATTATCATCATTCAAGGAGTTACAAGTTTTTAAACCTGTACACTATTTTGCAATTTGCATCACTCATTGTATGGCAGAAATAATATATTTTTGGAATCACCGCTTCAAACATTTTGATTTTGCAAGCCAGACAGCCAATTATTAAAAGAGAACAGGCTGAAAATATGTTTAAAATATGCAATGGCATATTATGAAATTCTACCATGTGTCCTCTTTTCTGGCTTTTGGAGTGTTTAATTTTTTTTTCTCACTGAGAGTTGTGTACTTTGTTAGTGGTATATTGAAATTAAAACGACAAAACAAATATTCAGTAAAGTAGAAATATATCTTCTTGTAAAAACTCATTTTTGTTTACAAAATGGTAATAACTATAAACATTAAGGGGTTAATCCAAATTCCATCAAAGTCAATGGCAAACTTCCAAAATAAAAATGACCATTTTCTTCAACAAGCTTCTGATCAGACCCTAAATTATTTCACTATATTAAAAAAATATCAGAAAAAATATTATAAATTATAAATTATAATTAAATAATAATAAATATATAATAATAATAAATAAATGAAAAAAACAAATCTACCTTCTGTCAATAATAAATGAAAATGCCTCCTACTCAAGCTTACGCATTACTATGCATGCTCAGTGCAGTCAGGTAAATACAAATGTAACTCATAGAGCATCCCAGACAAATTTTCTATTGAAATTCTATTTAATTGCAATGCTTTATGAGCAACTTTTTCCCATTTTAACTACAGTAGAAGTTGAGGATGGAAAGCAGATTGGTTTACCTAATCTCAGTCTTCATGCAGAAGCAATGCAACCAATCAGGCTGTATGACTTAGGTAATGCTGAAATCTGTTTTATTATAGCGACAGCAAGATAGCTCTATTGCAGGAAGCAGGAATAAAAGAAGGCTAGAAAGCTGAATCAGAACCCCGCTTAGAGGACTGAAACTGGATCAGAGAAGAGTCATATTAAAATAATCTGTAGATGTAAACAGACATTTTTTGTTAAAATAGTTAAGGTTGTTACTAAATTGCAGAACTTTAAAAAAGTGCTCAAACAACATTGCAGCCGGTCCCCGAGTTACGAACGAGTTACAAACACTTGGCCGTAACTCAAAGTGTTCGTAACTCAGATCCCATTGAGTTACATGGCGACTGCACTGTTCGTAAGAGCGGATCGCGTTTGTAACTCAGGGACCGCATTTATGACCGCTTTGGTCATGAGTGCGGATGGTTGTAAGTGGAGGTGGTCGTAAGTCGGAGACCGGCTGTATAGCTGTTGAAGATAATAATAAAATAATAAACAATGTCAGGAAATCTTGTGTCCTCAAACAACCAGAACTCTAAACCCTATATCATATCACATAAACAATCCACATAATGGAAACACTTTGTTACAATTACTTTTTAAATTTTAAATGCCATTGATTACAACTAAAAATATGACTTGGTCTTCATAAGACCCTCAGTGCGGTTAAATGTTGATTATTGTAACTGGACATGTTACTTGACATCCATCGATCAATAATGACTAAAAATAATATATTAGTTTTACAAAAATACTGGGGAAAGTATCACATGACTTATTAAGGAAAACATGCTGAACATTCTGTTAGACATAATCATCAACCAGTGAAAAAGTATGTGATGTATGTATTAGAGAAATAAGGTGGCTGAAGTAATACTTTGAATTGAATTGACCACTGTTGGTGAAAGAGACAAGATTTCAAGCTCCACATCTGCTCAGGTCTGCTCATAGATATTTTACACTTTGCATTGTATTCTCACAAACTAATTTCCTTTCCTTTTTACAGTGAAAAAAATCCCAGAGAATCATTTTTGATAAATATGTCAGAACTCTCTTCATTACCAAACTAGATTTTAAGAATAATATTGACAATACTTCTAACATTATAGATTCTGCATGTTGAGTTTGTCACACTATTTCCTGTTAGCAAATTGCACAGATCAAAATTTTATAGAAATATTTAGGCATTTGGGGGTAAGGGTTGAAAATGGATTACATGGCCCACTTTTTCATAAATTGTGCACTCCTAAGTGACAAGATCTTTACCTTTAGGAATTCTTTTGCAAAATTCTTTTCATTAACCAGATTTTACATTTCATGGCTACAATCATACAATTGGATGATTTTCTTACTGAGAAATATTGTCTTGTGGGTTTTGTTTTCTTTTTTTCTTTTTGGATATAACTATTATGTCTAGGTATAATTCTCAAAATTTAGAAAAGTTCTAAGAAATTTCTTGTAAAAAAGTTTCCATCTTTTAAGTTTAAATGCTGACTATTGACTTTTTAAAACCTTTCCTCCCCTCTCCTTTCTTTGCATTGATTTTATTTTTAAACATGCGCTTACATTCAAGTGATTTTTGTCACCCGGGAGTCTTGAATGACTTATAGCATCTCATGGTATCACTTGGTTCCAGAACTTTTTTATAAGTTTATGGTGTTCTATTACTGAAATAAGTTGGCCCTGCTTTAATAAAACAGTGCTGCCAATCCCAGACTGAGGCTCTAAGGGCATGTCTACACTGCAGCTGGGACTGTCTCTCTTGGATTTGTGGCAGCTGGACTTGAATGAGCATGCTAAAAATAGCAGTGTGTATTGTATGCTGCAGAATGAGCTAGTCAACCAAGTTCAGCTCCAAGGGATAGGGTGGGTTCATGCTCAGGTGACTAGCTCAAGCCACCACCTTCACTGGAATATCTACACTGCTATGAGTTAGCATGAATCTATCTACCTGAGCTGGGAAGTTTGCTTCCAGCGGTAGGGTAGGCATACCCAGAGAGACAAAGGAACTTATGCAAGGTCACACAGGAAGCATCTTACAAAATATAGAACTGAAACTCCATTTCTAAAACTCCAGACTACTATACTGACCACTGTACCTTCCTTCCTCTCATATACAGGTGGGTGCAAGTTTTGAGAGACCATGCTTATCCTCTTTGGTCTTTTGACTCAACTTGCCAAAAACCATCAATGCTATCTCTGAGTCATAACGAAAGCACATTCATTTAATTTTTCACTATATATAAAAAGACTTCAAAACTCAATTCTAGACAAGTCAGTGTTTATACCATTGTACTTCATTTGATTAATATAGAACTTGTATTTCAGGCTTTACTTCATGGTGATAGTTTGTCCCCTATTGTTCTTGTTTTATGTGACTTTACCTTCTTGGTGTTTGGATGGGTTGCCTGTATTCTTTATGGTACATATATTTTGACAATCCTGGTCATATTAATTGGTCTCTCAGAAGCTTCCTGTAATAAATCTGTCTCACTGGTATACATATATATGACCACTCTGACTTCCTTACCTTCTCTTTTCAGCAGAGACCATATGACAGAGATGTAAGGAAAAATGACAAAGCTGGACTTGAAAACACTTTTTTCCTCCTTTGCATGTAACTATACTGAAAGAAAGAACTGAACAACGAGGAGCTTATTCCATTTTAAAGCCCTCTTTTCTTTCTTTTTTTTTCATTATAATGAATATGGAAGTCTCATCATGCTGAGCCCATTCTTCCAAAAGCAACAGTTTTTAAAATAAATATGTCCCCTAGTTTTCTATGCTACTAAAAAAGTTCCAAACAAACCCAAAGCAAACTAAACAAAAACCTCCAAGTAATAATATTCAGGCAGGTTTCCTGCACATAAATGTTAGCAAATGTCAAGGTATAAATATTGATGCAGCCAATATTTTCATAGAAGAGGGATTTTCTGCAATAATGTGTGTCCAACTAAACCCATAATTTCATCTATACCTATTGTAGACAAAAAGCCCAAGAACTTGTGAGCAGTCACTGTCTTCTTTAAATGCATTGGGGCCTAACAACAGACCTACTGGGGTATAATTAAAACCTTTATTCTGGTTTGAGTAGATTTCCAATTTGAACTATAGGAAATCTTATTGAAAGCTAAATTCAGGCTAGATATTTAAATGTACACTGTATAATTCATATTAATATAAAATGAAATTGAAGTATTTTTTTTATTTCCACATCTCAATATATTTTATAATAATGCCATAAGAAAATGCATTTATGAAATTATACTGTAAATACATTAAAATTATTACATAAAAAGGACTGACTACTAAATTGAGCAGTAATATTTAATGAATAACTTATGCATCATAGTTTGTTTCTTTTTCTGTTCATAAATGCAAATCGTTTGTTATTAAAAGTTTGTTTGTTAATGGTTTGTTATTAAAAGTTATTTGGAAATTTTATGATGAAATATATTTCCCTAAATGAATAGTTCATGTACAATTTGCTGGGAATGTTATCAGAATTCAAACTCAGCCATATATGTTATGCTAGTCATAAGCTGCGATATCATATCTGTTTGATCACTGAAGATTTCCAAATTAGATTACAAATTACAATGCAGCATATGTGAAATCCTGGGTCCATTATGTTCAATGGAAATGTTGCCATTGAATTAAGTGGGGCCAGTATTTCTGCCTCCCTTGAATTTGGAAGTATTAATATTACTATCAAATATAGAATTTGACATTTATTTTTTATAAACGCTTCAATTTCAAGCTTCAGTTTCACTTTTTGCAGGCATAAAAAAGAGTACATTTCAGTCATTCCAAAGTTCACAATAACTAACCAGAAAGATTTGCACGCATGGTCAGATTGAAGTTTTGAATTTGAATGAATATCCCTGGAAAATAGTTTCTGCAAATCTCTTAATTCCTTTATTAGTTTTGTTTTGTAATAGCAGGTGTTTTCTCCCTTCATTTTAAGGTTACATAAATGCATGTATTTCAGGGGTTGGTAATCTAGTTACTGAGAGGTCTCACATATATTAGCTTGCAGTACTGTAGAGATAGAGCCTCAAGACCCTTATGCTATTAGATGCTTGATAGTAGATAAAAGTTTCCCATTCTATTGGCATCCTTCCATCTGATTCTTGGAAATATGAAAGCTGATAAACACTGGCAGTCATATTAGTGTCTGCTACAAGCCAGGATGTGGAATTTAGCTGCGTGGCTTAACTTCAAGTAGAAGAATATACTGGTTACAAGTTCAGTGCATAATTAAGGCTTTAAAAATATTACTCTCTTTATCAGACAAATTTAGGATGCAGGCTTTTTAAAGGTATAATCTGAATAAATTAGACCACAATAATAGCTTAGAAATCTTTATAACGCTTCATACCAAAACTTACTTTGATCATTTATAGTTATGAATCACTGACAAAATGTATTATAATTAAAGGCTATTAAAGGCTCCATAGTCTGTGATCTGTTGGATCAATATGGGGATTGTGTATGTGCAGTAAATTTGTGCAAATAATTCTAATGACATTTTCAATCTTCTTTATAAAATGACAGATATGCTGTAATGTGTCAGCTCTTTTTAATATGAAATTACATGGTGGATTTTTTATAAAGAATGGAAGGGAAAAAAGAGGGGTCAAGTATTGAAAATAATTAGTTTTATTTCTGACGTTACAAAGACTAAAGCATGTGCATCTTTTTCTGCATGAAAATAACCCTACTGAAGACAATGGTCCTACCATGTGCATAAAGTTATGCACATTACCAAGTTTTTGAAGGACAAGAAAATAAATGTTGTATTCCTAAATCATGCTGCCTTTCTATGTAGAATGAAAAACAAACAAACTCTGATAAACTGTTATTCGCAAAAAAAATCTTATTAAACTAAAGTTAATCTCAATGCTTTATACCCTTCCCCTCCCATAAATAACTGATTCATAGTAACAACTTCAACAATTTCAGAGAAAAAAATCCTGAGGTTTGCAACAAAGATTAAGATATAATTTCACTTTATTTTTAAGATTTCACATCTCCAAATGTCGTCTCTGGGTATGTCTAGACTACATGCCTTTGTCACCAGAGGCATGTAAATTAGACTACCCAACATAGTCAATGAAGCCGGGATTTAAATATCCCCGGCTTCATTAAAATAAAAATGGCTGCTGCGCTGTGCCGGCTCAGCTGATCATCAGCACAGAGCGGCAGTCAAGACGCAGATCGGTTGACAGGGAACGCCGTTGTCGACCACTCCCTTATGCCTCGTGAAATGAGGTTTACAGGAGTGGTCGACAAAGGCTTCCCCTGTCGACCGATCCGCGTCTTGACTGCCACGCTGTGCTGAAGATCAGCTGAGCCGGCTCAGAGCGGCGGCCATTTTTATTTTAATGAAGCCGGGGATATTTAAATCCCGGCTTCACTGACTATGTTGGGTAGTCTAATTTACATGCCTCTGGCGACAGAGGCATGTAGTCTAGACATACCCTCTGATGGGTCTAATATTCCACAGAAAACATTATATCCTTCCACAAGATTATCCAAATAAGTTTCTGGTAAAATCATAGAATAATAAAACACTAGGTCTGGAAGGGAAAATTGAGAGGTGGATAATTTGAAAATTGAGAGGTGGATAAGCAACTGATTAAAGGGGAGACTACAGCGGGTCATACTGAAAGGTGAACTGTCAGGTTGGAGGAAGGCTACTAGCGGAGTTCCTCAGGGATCAGTTTTGGGACCAATCTTATTAATCTTTTTATTACTCACCTTGGCACCAAAAGTGGGAGTGTCCTAATAAAGTTTGCTGATGACACAAAGTTGGGAGATATTGCCAATTCAGAAAAGGATTGGGATATCATACAGGAAGATCTGGATGATCTTATAAATTGGAGTGATAGCAATAGGATGAAATTTAATAGTGAAAAGTGTAAGGTTATGCATTTAGGGATTAATAACAAGAATTTTAGTTATAAGCTGGGGACACATCAGTTGGAAGTAACGGAAGAGGAGAAGGACCTCGGAGTCCTGGTTGATCATAGGATGACTATGAGCCGCCATTGTGACATGGCCGTTAAAAAGGATAATACGGTCTTGGGATGCATTAGGCGAGGTATTTCAAGTAGGGATAAGGAGGTGTTAGTGCCGTTATACAAGGCATTAGTGAGACCTCATTTGGAATACTGTGTGCAGTTCTGGTCTCCCATGTTTAAGAAGGATGAATTCAAACTGGAACAGGTACAAAGAAGGGCCATTAGGATGATCCAAGGAATGGGAAACCTGTCTTATGAAAGGAGACTCAAGGAGTTTGGCTTGTTTACCTTAACGAAAAGAAGGCTGAGGGGAGACATGATTGCTCTCTTTAAATATATTAGAGGGATAAATACCAGGGAGGGAGAGGAATTATTTAAGCTCAATACCAATGTGGACACAAGAACAAATGGATATAAGCTGGCTATTAGGAAGTTTAGACTTGAAATTAGACAAAGGTTTCTAACCATTAGAGTGAAGTTCTGGAACAGCCTTCCAAGGGAAGTAGTGGGGGCAAAAGACCTATCTGGCTTCAAGATTAAGATAGATGGGTTTATGAAGGGGATGATTTGATGAGATAACATGATATTGGTAACTAATTGACCTTTCACTATCAGTGGTAAATAGGCCAATTGAGGGATGATAGAAGTTACTATAGAGAACTTTTCCTGGGTATCTGGCTGGTGAGTCTTGTCCACATGCTCAGGGTTCAGCTGATCACCATATTTGGGGTCGGGAAGGAATTTTCCTCCAGGGTAGATTGGCAGAGGCCCTGGAGGTTTTTCGCCTTCCTCTGTAGCATGGGGCATGGATCACTTCCTGGAGGATTCTCTGCATCTTGGGGTCTTTAAACCATTTGAGGACTTCAATATCTGAGATATAGGTGAGAGGATTATTCCAGGAGTGGGTGGGTGAGATTCTGTGGCCTGCGTTGTGCAGGGGGTCAGACTAGATGATCATAATGGTCCCTTCTGACCTTAAAGTCTATGAGTCTATGAGACCTTGAGAGGTCATCAGGTCTAATCCTCTGCCCTCACGGCAGGACCAAACACTATCTAGATCATCCCTAAATAGTTAATTTAGGTAAAAACACTTCACTATGGAAACAAAAGCATCCCTCCATTGTTCACGCCACCTTAAGATGAACTCATTGAAATAAATGAGAACTTATAAAAATCAAATTACATGTTGTGGCCCCATAATATTTTTCAATTAACTATAACTTTTTTTTTTCATTTTAAAATAAGTCGCTTTTGCTGATAAAGAAGTCCAACAACATTTCACAATGGAAATATAAGCTCCCTCAAACAGAATTTTGTTCTAGAAAATCTGACTGACTCTAAGTTAAAGTGGAATAGAGGTATGGCTTTGATCTTGCAAAAATATAAGTCAATGTCTGTTTTTCCAAGTTGGTTTTATCTTGTGCAATTTTTATCATTGTGTAGGCCTAATGTAACTAATTCACTCATTAGTTTGTTGAGTCTACTTTATAAATGAAAATGATACCAAAGAAGTCAATACCTTATTTTTCAGACAAGTTGGAATATAATGCTTTGTGCTGACTTTGTTCACTTTTCTTATGATTTTATATAAAAACAGGTGTGATGTTCCAAAAAAGAGATTCTATTGAAGCAAAAATTCTTTCTACAGGATGCTGTGCTGAAAAAGCATTGTAAAAAAAAAAAAAAAACAAACAACTGAGTAAGAAGACGAACATTTAGAACATAAGAACATAAGAACAGGCATAAGAACCAAAGGTCCATCTAGCCCAGTACCCAATGGGCCACTGCCGACAGTGGCCAATACCAGATGCCCCAAATGGAGGGATCACAACAGGTAATCCACATGTGATCCATCCCCTATCACTCACTTCCAGAGAAACAGAGGCTAGGGACACCAGTCTTACCCATCTTGGCTAATACCCATTGATGGACCTAACCTCCATGAATCTATCTAGCTCTTTATTGAACTGTGTTATAGTTCTAGCCTTTTACCACATCCTCTGGCAAGGAGTTCCATAGGTTGACTGTGTGCTGAGTGAAGAAAAACTTCCTTTTTTAAAAAACCTGCTGCCTATTAATTTTATTTGGTGACCCCCTAGTTCTTATGTTGTGGGAATAAGTAAATAACTTTTCCTTATTCACTTTTTCCATACTAGTCATGATTTTATAGACCTTTATCATATCCCCCCTTAGTCTCCTCTTTTCTAAGCTGAAAAGTCCAAGTCTTTTTAATCTCTCTTCATATGGGACCCGTTCCAAACCCCTAATCGTTTTTCTTGCTCTTTTCTAAACCTTTTCCAATGCCAATATATCTTTTATGAGATGAGGCAATCACATCTGTATGCAGTGTTCAAGATGTGGGTGTACCATGGTTTTATATGAGGCAATTAGATATTTTCTGTCTTATTATCTATCCCTTTTTTATTAACTCCTAACATTCTATTTGCTTTTTTTGACTGCTCCTGTACACTGAGTGGATATTTTCAGAAAACTATCCACAATGACTCCAAGATTTCTCACTTGATTATTTGTAGCCAAATTTGTCCCCATCATATTGTATATTTAGTTGAGATTATGTTTTCTAATGTACATTACTTTACATTTATCAACATTAAATTTCATTTACCATTTTGTTGCCCAATCACTTGTTTGGTGAGATCTTTCTGAAGCTCTTCACAGTCTGCTTTGGTCTTAACTATCTTGAGCAGTTTGGTATCATCTGCAAATTTTGCCATGTCACTGTTTACCTCTTTCTCTAGATCATTTGTAAATAAGTTGAATAGGTTGGGTCCCAGGACAGACCCTTGGGGGACCCCACTAGTTACCTCTCTCCATTCAGAAAACTGATAATTTATTCCTACCCTTTGCTTCCTGTCTTTTAACCAGTTACCAAGCCATGAAAGGACCTTCCCTCTTATCCCATGACAACTTACTTTACTTAAGAGCCTTTGGTGAGGGACCTTGTCAAAGGCTTTCTGGAAATCTAAGTATACTATATCCACTGGATCCCCCTTGCCCACATGTTCGTTGACCCCCTCAAAGAACTCTAGCAGATTAGTAAGGCATGATTTCCCTTTACAGAAACCATGTTGACTTTCCCCCAACAAATTATATTCATCCATGTGTCTGACAATTTTATTCTTTACTATAGTTTCAACTAATTTGAAAAGTGTCAGAGGGGTAGCCAACCTAGTCTGTAACTGGAAAAACTTAAAAAACAACATATAGTCTTGCAGCACCTTAAAGACTAACAAAACATGAAGATGTTATCATGAGCTTTTGTGGGCACAACCCACTTCTTCAGATGAATAGAGTTATTAAAGGTGCAGTTTCGAACTAAATAGGGGATGGGGAGGAGAGAAGGAAAAAAAGAGGGAAAGAAATAGTCAGGGTCTCCATGCTACATGAAGCTGCAGTATTAATTTGAACTTCTCCCCTTTTCACATGAGAACACAGGAAATATTAATTACTGTATATAATAGTATCAATGTTAGGATCATTGTGCCTTGTGTGAGAATGTGGACTTTCAAGATATACCGGTAACAAGACACAGGTATGATAAAGGAACAAAAGAATGTAAGGGACTTCCTCAGTCAATAGGTCCCCAGCCCACTCCATCATAGAAACATGTTGCCCTGATATCATACAAAGAATATGTATGGGATTTTCAAAATCATTCAGTTCATGCCTTATTCTGCTCCCACTGAAATCTGTGGTGACTTCAACGGCAAAAAAGTAAAGCCAGCATAGACTGATTTTGAACACCCTCTCCCTTTATTCTTCTAATTTCTTCATCTGTAAATTGGAGATAATACAACTTCCCTACTTTACAGCAGTGTTATGTGGATAATTTCATTAATGTTTGTGAAGTTCTCAGATGTTGAAATAATGGATACAGATAAACATCCAGATAGGGTATCTTTCAACAATACATGTCAAACAATAGGATGTGTAAGAATATGAACACCTAGCGTGGATATATTATAAATATAGTGGATACTCTTGAAAAAAATCTTCCTTTTAACTTTTTGACATTCAGCAATGTATTAGTGACTTAAGCAGGTGACCCTCATGTTAAGTCTAGGGAACACCTTCCTTCATGGTAAAAAGCTAAATGAAAACACATAAAGGGCATTCAGCTCAAGTGTCCACATCTTCTTGTTCTTTCTGATATGATTTCTATTTTATAATTTATTGACTATTCTGGGATTCATAAGTACATCATTTGTCTATATCGGGGTGGACAATAATTTTTGAAGGGTGGCCACTTCACACACTTCTGGGTGGCTCCAGGCCACCCTGGGAGGGGCGGGGGCCTCAGGAGGAATGGGAGAGGCCAGGACACTTCCCATGCTCCTCTGTCCCCAGACCCTAATTGGCCTGGGGGTGGGGGAGCATGTGAAGTCTTTCCCCATACCTCCTGGTGTATAGAGAGAAGCTATTTTTAACAGCTGGTGGTTCCCTCTAGATGCATCGTGCCCCTAGTGGCTGGAGGAGATTTTGCATGCTACCCCCACCCCCAGGCCAATCAGGGCCCAGGGTGGGGGAGTGTGTGAAGTCTTTGCCCCCCACCTCCACCCTGCAAGGGGTACACAGTGCCTAGAATGAACCACCAGAAGTTCTGCACAGCTGGTAGTTCCCTCTGGCATCACATGACTGGTGGAGACTTCGTGCACTCCCCTGACCCCAGGTTTTGATTGACCTGGGAATGGGGGAAAGGCAAGGTGGCCACGGGCCGAATCCAGCCCACAGAGGCGCTCTTGCCCACCCTTGGTCTATAATAGACTGTAAGCCCTTTGAGTCAGGAATTGCTTCTTACTCTGTGTGCGTATAGCTCCTGATATTGTTGAGTCCTGAATACAACTGGCCTGTATGTGCTATCTCAATTCAAATAATAATTTACAGGTGTGTAGTCTGAGTTTATGTTTTTGATGATCTTGCACCATAATACACATCATTCACATTTGACCTGACTGATAATGTTCTGCTGTAAGCTCCTCTGGAGATACAAATGAGCTTTTATGCCATTTGAATAAATATTCAAAACTTTGCCCATTGCTATACTCATCTGGAGTCACCTCCCAAAGAGATGCCAATCATCAGCTTCTTCCAAAGTTATCCCTGTACTTTCCTTGCTTCTCCCCTTTATGCATGGACACTCTACTGAATGAATATGTAAGACCATGAGCACCAATTCAATACACATCTCTGTAGTGACACCCATAAAAATCAGCCAATTCAATTTATGATGGGTTGGTTGTGACTCAGTCAAATATAGTTGATTCAATGAAAAGAGAAAATTCTACAAGTTGAGACAATAGCTACCTATGTTACCAAATCAGTCTTATTTCCATTTCTCCCCTTTTATGTATTTCATTTTTACTTGCTATGTCTCATCTCAAATTAGATCTTCATAGTAAAGTATCTCTGGGTATGTCTACACTACAAAGTTAATTCGAACTAACTTAGTTCGAATTAGTTAATTCAAACTAAGCTAATTCGAACTAACTCATCTAGACCCAAAAACTAATTCGAATTAGCGTTTTGCTAATTCGAACTAGCACGTCCACACTGATTGGACGCTGGGTCGCATTTAAGGGCAGCTGAAACCGGTTCCAGCAGGGCATCAGGTCAGTAGTTGCTTTGTGTGGCTGCTGTCTGAGGCTATCTGAGGCTCGTGCTTAAAGGGACCCCCCTGGACAGCCGGTTCTCAGCTTCTCCTCTTGCTTGCCTACCTCGCCGAGGGACAGAAAAGCGTTTTCCTCTGCGCCTGCCTGTGACAGTGGTTCCCATTGGGGACGCTGCCGCAGTGGGCACAATGGAGCCAGAGCTCGCCCTGGGGCATTCTGCTCCAGTTTTTGGACTTGCTGCTGCAAGCCTGCCAGCAATGGCTGGAGGCTGCCTGGCACCAGCTGGTGCACGTCAGCCCCCTGCCTCTCCACCTGGCCTCCCCGTGGGCCATGGAGGAGCCGCAGCAGCGCCCGGATGCCAGCGTGCCCCGCCGCATCTGACGTCTGGACACCAGCAGTGACTGGTGGGACCGCATCGTCCTGGAGCGCTGGGGAGACAGACAGTGGACCCAGAACTTCAGGATGAAGAGGGACACCTTCCTGGAGCTCTGCGAGTGGCTCGCCCCTGCTCTGCGGTGACGGGACACTCGCATGAGGCCCGCCATCCCCCTCCAGAAGCGTGTGGCCATCGCCCTGTGGAAGCTCTCCACGCCGGACAGCTACCAATCCATTGGGAACCAGTTCGGCGTGGGGAGATCCACCATCGGAGCAGTACTCATGCAGGTATGGCACTCACCGGCCACTGGGCCGAGGAGGAAGGGGGCTGCAAGGAGGGAATGGGCTGCCCCAGGGAAAATGGGGGCGGGGGAGGAGGCGACAGTGCCCCGCATGGGAGGGTTCGGTCTGTCCTGGCCGTACTACAGGCAGCCAGCGGTGGCCAGGATCGCAGGGGGGTTGCTTCTGGGAGTGGGGTGCGGGGCAGTTCCAGGGAACGAACACTCCCAGCCACCCGGGCGCCCCAGTGATTCGCAGTTTGCTGTGTCTCTCTGCAGGTGGTCAAGGCCATCAACCGGGTGCTGCTCCGCAGGGTAGTCCACCTTGCCGATCCGGATGCCATCATCCAGGGGTTCGGCGCCCTCGGCTTCCCCAACTGCGGGGGGGCCATCGACAGGACGCACATCCCCATCCGTGCCCTGGAACACCAGGCCTCCCAGTATATCAACTGCAAGGGGTACTTCTCCGTCCTCCTGCAGGCCGTGTCTGACCACCGGGGCCAGTTCACGGACATTAATGTGGGCTGGTCTGGCAAGGCACACGACGCCAGGGTGTTCCGCAACTCCTCCGTGTGCCAGAGGCTGCACGCCAGGACCTTCTTCCCCGACCGCCACATCAGGGTCAGGGACGTGGACATACCCATCTGCCTGGTGGGGGATACAGCCTACCCCCTACAGCCCTGGCTGATGAAGCCGTACATGGGGCACCTCAACCCCTCCCGCCAGGCCTTCAATGCCAGGCTCACCAGGGCCCACATTGTGGTCGAGGGGGCTTTCGGATGACTGAAAGCCAGATTTAGGTGCCTCCTCACCCGCCTCGATCTCGCCAAGCACAATATCCCTCCCATGGTGGCAGCATGTTGCGTGCTGCACAATTTGTGTGAACGGAAGGGGGAGGCTTTCCTGCCAGCCTGGATGGCTAAGGCTGAGCGCATGGCTGGCCACTATGCTCAGCACCACACCGCCGCCATCCAGGAGGCCCAGCGGGGGGCCGTCCAGATCCAGGAAGCCCTGCGGGAGACCTTCCTGGTGGAGGAGGAGGACTGAACTCTCTCTGCATGCCCCATTGGGGCCTTCTTCCACCCTCCCCTCCTTCCCCTTTCCCCTCCCTAACCCCCCTTCCTAATGTTAAATAAAGACACCTGTTTTGCAAACAACAATCTCTTTTTATTGTACATAACTGGGGTGGGGGGAGGGGGGAATGAGGGTGGGAGAGGGGAGGGAGAAACCTGGGAGGAGGGAGCTGGAAGGGGGAGGAAGGGGAGGAAGGGAAGGGAAAGCTCAGGGTTGGGGGTCCTGCTGGCTCTCCCGTCTCGCAGCACTGCGGGTGCGGGGGCGTCGGGGGGGAGTGGGTGTGGAGGGTGGGGCAGGAGGGACGGGGGTGTGGAGGAAGCGGGAAGGGGAGCAGGGGTCGGAGGAGGAGCGAGAGCTGGGGCGGCCGCAGGGGCCGGAACAGCAGGAGGCAAGAACCTGTCCACCAGGGTCTGGAGGTGGCCTTTGAGGGCACGGCCCTGCTCCTCCAGTGCCTCCAAGCTCCGTTGCCGCAGCCGCAGGTCCTCCCGGACCCAGTGGTCCTGGGTGTGGAGCTGGTGCTCCAGTAGCCACAGGTGCCGCCGGTGGTAGTCCTCCAGGTTCCTGGTGCGCCTGCTGGCCCGGGTGCGGGTGGCTGTTGCAGGTGGGGTGGTGTGCCCTGCAGTCTCAGGTGCTGCGGTTGTGGTGAAACAAGAGCAGTGGTCAGTTCTCCCTGGGGACACAGCCCCCCAGCCCCCCTCTGCAAGGCGAGTTCGGCGTGTGGGGAACAGGCCAGGGTCCCTGCATGACACTCAGCTGCTGCTCCATGGTGGGCAAGGCCCAGGTGCACGGTCCCTGGGCTCCCTCTCCCCCCACCTCCCCATACACATAAGGGGAGCATGATGTCACTCACATGTGGACCCCCCTCAGCCTCGGACGACACAGCTGATGTGCTCTGTGGGATGCCTCGGGGGTCCTGGGTCCTGGGCAGGCTCCCTGCAGGCTCCTGGCTCTCGGCGTCCTCCTCCTCCTCCTCCTCGGTGTCAGGGACGGGTCCCTCTGCCCCGGGGTCGATCACCACCCGGGGGGCATGGACTGTGTGAGCCCCCAGGATGCGGTCCAGGGCCTCATAATGAGGGAATGCCTCCGAGTCAGCCCCTGGCTGGGAGGCCCTGGAGTAGGACTGCCGCAGGTCCTTAATTTTGAAGCGGACCTGCTCCTGGGTCCGCATGTGGCCTCTGGTGGCCAGGCTGGCCGCGTTCCTGTGGCTAGTGCGGAGATCGTGGACACTGGAGGCTTCCCCCCAAACCTCGATGAGGTCCACGATCTCCGCACTATACCAGGAGGGTGCCCGCCTCTTGTGGCCCCGGGCAGGCTCCTGGGAGCCTCCAGCCTGGTCCTGGGAAGAGGCAGAGGGCTGGGTGGCAGCGGGTGGCTGGCTCATGCCGTGCCAGGTGCAGGGTCTGCTGTCTGGGTGCTGGCAGGCTTGCAGCTGGCACGAACAGTGTAGCCAGACCGTGCCCCTTTAAGGGCTCCGGGGCTGGGAGGGGGGCAAAAGAGTTTCCCTGGCTTGGCCCAGAGTGGCCACCAGGGCAAGCTGGGAAGGGCTAGCCTCCAACTAATTCGAATTAAGTGGCTACACAGCCCTTAATTCGAACTACTTAATTCGAACTAGGTGTTAGTCCTCATAGAATGAGGTTTACCTAGTTCGAAATAAGCGCTCCGCTAGTTCGAATTAAGTTCGAACTAGCGGTTTGCATGTGTAGCGCCTATGAAAGTTAATTCGAACTAACGGCTGTTAGTTCGAATTAACTTTGTAGTGTAGACATACCCTTTCTCTCTATGTGTTTATACAGTTCCTACCACAATGGGATCCTGGCCACAACTGGAGTCTCTACTTGCTACTGCAATACAAGCAATAATAATGATATTGTCTCTTTCTCATAGGGCACATCTACACAGCAGGACTAAAGCCAAAATAAGCTATGCAACTTGAGCTATGTCAATTGCGTAGCTTAAGTTGAAATAGCTTATTTCAACTTTTGGTGCTGTCTACGCAGCTCTCTTCCTCTGACTTTCCTAACTCCTCGTAAAATAAGGGTTACAGGAATCGGAATAAGAAGTCCTTCAGCTTGACATTATTTTGACATTAGGTCAAAATAGTGGTTTGCTGGGTAGATGCGGACTTTGTTATTTCAGAATAACATCAGTTATTCCGAAATAACACAGCTGTCTAGATGTACCCATATAGAATATCTGTGTTGACTCAAAATAAACTGTGAGGTTGCTGCTGACATTGAACATTTGTGTGAACATGATGAGATCATTTTGTTACTCCTTTTCTGGTGCATAATTTTACTTCTCACACATGTTTTCTTTCTTTCTTTCTTTCTTTCTTTCTTCCTTTCAGAATGACAGAGTATTCTTTTATATTGCCAGGTTTGATTTTCAGGAATGTGGATGTTTCTGTAGACTTAGCTAATAGTTCTGTTTATGTCTACCAGGGAAAAGAGCAAACAGAGATAGAATTGTGTACACGAAACTCCCTATTCAATCACCAAGTACATTTCTGGGATGCAGAAATCTTATTTTGCAATTATTTCTGTATTTTCAGGTGTAGTTAGCTCAGTTCAGAAATTCTATGTGACATCTTGCACTTTTACTGTACTTTATACAACATTTATCGATAATAGATTCCCAGGCTAGAATAGATTATAGTGGTCATCTAGTCTGACCTGAATAGCCCATGCATAGAACTCCTCCGAAATAATTTCTAAAGCATATATTTTAGAAAAAAATCTGGATTTAAAAATGGTCACTGATGGAGAAATCAACCACAACCTTTGATAAATTATTTCAATGGTTAATTCCCCTCACTGTTAAAAATGTATGTCCTCTTTCCAATGTGAAATAACGCAACACTTGTATGTCATTTACATGAAGGGGCTCAAGCAGATATTGCTGTATGGCTAGAACTCTTCTAATTAACCCTAAAAAATATTGCATTTGCTTATTATATCAAAAACTCTGTACTCCCAGAGCTGAAAGACCGAATGACATGTTTTGGAGAGCTGTGCAAAATAGTTTTGTTTTCTGCTAACTCAGGAGGTACATAACGCCTCAGGCTGTGATTTCAATTTGCATAAGCTAAGATGTGCTGGCCTGGTCAGTATGTAGGATTTCTGAATAACACTTGTTTCCAGAAATATCAGCTATCCCCTGTTCTCTGCCATGTTCTCCAGAATGAGGGATTATGGCTATTTTATTTGTCTCAATGTTAATCTAATATCTTGGGCCCTATTCTACTTTTCACCAGAATTCTGACAGCACAAAGCAGCTGTAACAGCAGCTTAGCCAGCTACGGAAAGATTCCTGTGGCTCAGTGGGATGCCTCAGATAACACACAATTGCCATATTGGTTTCTGCACCAACCCTTTACTAGCTGCCATCTCAAATTTGTAACTAGAGCAGAGGAGATATAGCCAAATACCCAGTGATCGGAACCATAGGAACAGCCCTTGAAGACCACTGGAAACCTGCAAAAATTGGCTCTGCATTCCAAGTTGTATCATATAATCACAGAAATGTAGGGCTGGAAGGGACCTTGAGAAGTCATTAGGTCCTGTCCTATGCACTGGGGCAAAACCAAGTAAACCTAGACTATACCGGACAGACGTTTAATGGAGCTTAGCCTCTGTTAAATCCATGAGCTACTGCTATTGAGGTCCTTGGGTGGAGCTCTTTAGCAAAAAATCAGAAGCTATAGGAACTGATTTTGGTGTTCAGGAAATGGGAGCCTGCCCTAAGAATCTGTATTTAATCAGCATCATAAAATGTCTCTAATGAGTAGCAAGCTGTTTTGCCTGTTTTGCCCAAAATGCAAACTCAAAACCTTGACCATTTGGATTTGGAGCTATTAAAAGGTCTCATGACACTTTCTGTAAGAGCAAGGATATCCTAGAAAAGCTTGAGGAGGATCTTATGGGAGCCATATGATTCCTCCTCTACCTTTTTTGAAGAGTCATGCAACTTTCATATTGCTATAGGTTATAAGATGACATTCTCTATGTTTAAAATCTCTCCTGCAGTTTCAAGTGGATACAGCATTCTTCTACATAGTAAGAAATGATCTCTCCTGGAAATATGTTCCCACATTTGTAAAGTGATTTGAGATCTCAGATAAAAGATACGAGTGAAACCCTGCTCCTCTGAAGTGAATGAGAGCTTTGTCATTTACTTCAACAGAGCTAGAATTTCACCATAAGTAAAGTGTGTGCAAAGTATTGATATTATTATTCATTTCTTTTACCCTTTTGTATTACTATGCACAGTTAAATGTTTGATGTGTTCCATCATCAGTGGCTGTATTTCAGTACTGGGTGAAAGGTTTTCTTCTGAGTGCCTCTATTCTAGAAAAAAAAAGTTCCTGTACTATAGCAACAACCAGCAAAAATAAAGCTAAAAAGGTGGCAAGTCAATAATTTACATGGGACTCAGGTGTTATTACCACTTTGACGTGAAAACACACTCAGTTTTGGTTGTCCTTTAACATAAAAACATGTAGCTCAGGACGAGTGTTACTCTTACAAATTTTAAAGTCAGACATGTTTTGCTAATGAGTTGCACAAATGGAAACAAAATTAGAAATTAGCATTTTCAGATGCTCTTTTGTATTCCCATAACTCAGAAATGTCTTTTTAAAATACGTCTTTGGTGACAAAATACAAAAAAACATTTTGTTCGGAAAAGAAGCTACTGCATATGCAAGGGTATTACTAGCATGAATCTAATGTGCATATGCAGCAATATTTTTGATATCATAAAGCTTCAAAAGCTATATTACTGTCTCTTAGTTTATAATCTGTGTACTAATAAGTTATATGATAGACTTGTTTCACAGTTTATTGTGCCATCATTAATCCTTCTGGGTGAAAATAATTAAACAAATATTATGAAACGTAAGCATAGGTATCAAGTATCAGAGGGGTAGCTGTGTTAGTCTGAATCTGGAAAAGTGATGAGGAGTCCTGAGGCACCTTATAGACTAACAGATATTGGAGCATAAGCTTTCGTGGGCAAAGACCCACTTTGTCAGATGCATGTAGTGGAAATTCCAGAGGCAGGTATAAATATACAGGCATAAGAAAAGAGTACCAATGAAGAGTAAGGCTAGAGATAATGAGGTCAATTCAGTCAGGGAGGATGAGGCCCGCTGAACATCTAAAAACTTGTTTAAAAATATGATAGTTTAGTTGGCTTAACATTGAGTACTAGCCAATTATTGTGTCATTCAAATGAAGAAATGAAACCACGATACTAATTTAGATACAATATTTTATAATCATTATTTAAATTGATTACATCAAATTAGTAGCTAGGTTTCAAAAGTGACTTTTCTAAGGCATGCTACTTGAAAGTATAGCCCAAATTCCAGAGTGCTTCAAGAGCTGTTCAGGGAACTACAAGCTGTGGACCACAAACTGACATGTTGGGAGAAGTTCCTCGTTCCTTCCAGGATGTACCCTCTGCCTCCCAGCACGGTCTCAGCCCTAACTGAGTGGAGAGTAGGTAGGCTGGCAAGCAGAGAGGAGGCTGACTGTAATCCCTTTGTATGTTCTTTACAGGTAGGACCAAAAAGGGTTTATAGAGAACCCAGGGAGGAGTTTAAGTGACACAAAGGGAGAACATAGGCTTGTTTGTTGTGGGGCTTAGTTACTGTGGGAGTTAGAATATATTTGTAAGGGGGCTGTGTTGTACAATGTATCCTTTGCTCTTTCAGCAGGATCTCAGCACTGACTGAGCTGGGAACACATATGCTGCAAGCAGAGAGGAGGTTGCTGAATTGTAACCCTATTCTATGTTCTTTACAGAATAAAGCCTGTTCCTTGTGGTTTGTCTGAGTGGATCTGGTCTGAGGTGCACCCACTGGCACAACACAGAGCACATAAAGGAGCCTCTGGTGTAGTCTCCCAAAGCTGGGTAAAAGGTCAGATGATTTCCCCTATGCTGAATAACCTCATACTAGGCTAATGAACAAGAGAACTACAAAAGAATAGGAAATAGGGTCAAACTTCATTTTACAGAAAACTAGAAGATTTACTCAGGGTTGCTCAGGTCCTTAACTCAATTTTTTTTTAAATAAAATGAAAATGTATATGCTTCATTTAAATGATTGTTCTGGGGTGGGGCTGGCGATGAGTGATTTCGTATGCAGGCTGCAGCACCTTGGGGCCTGGTGAGAAGCACCTCTCCATGGCCTCTGCAGCTCCAGTGCGATCCTAGCCAGAGTGAGGAATACAGCAAACTGTGCACTTTCCCCTCACTCCCCGACAAAGGGGACAGACTCATATGTTCCTATATGAATCAGGGGAGGAGCTTCACACTCTCCCCCATCCTCCCTAAAGGGCCCCTGGGGGGGGGGCAGTAGGAGGCTTGGGATTGAGGGAGTCCAGGAAGAGGGGGCACACCCCCAGCTAGCTCCTTTCACCTGCTTGGTGATTCTGTCTCTTTTCTGTATGATTTTATGAGAAGCAATCCCATTCCAGACACATCCCATTTTGCTGAGACAACCAATCCCTTACCTAGCTTTAAGTTATGGTAAGAGGAAGCTGTATACCAAATCTGGTGAATCTAGCTCTTACCATTTAGGAGGAGTTCTTGAACAAACAGATGGACAGATGGACTGACAGACACTCTCATATGTAGAGTAGATTTTTTGTAGACTAAGAGAAACATGCACACTTTAATTCTAGTCCCTTTTTAATCTGCCTGGACCCCATCAGTGAAATGTCATGATGTCAGAAAAGAAGTATTTTTAGCAACGTAGCTATTTTTACACCAGATGGTATACTTTTGGCTGCCAAAGTGTACTTAATAATACCCAGCTTCTCGTAATCTAATTCTACATTACTAACATGACTAATCCCATTAGCTTCAAAATGACAGTTCATATGAATAAGCTGTAGGATCAATAATTGTCCATTGGTTTGTAGAAACTTGAAGCCAAGCTTTGTTTGCCTTGCTCAGAATAAACCAATGGACCAAATTCTGACCTCACTGAGGGTACGTCTACACTAGCCCGCTAGTTCGAACTAGGGAGGCTAATGAGGGCGACCAAAATTGCTAATGAAGCGCGGGATTTAAATATCCCGCGCTTGATTAGCGTAATCCTGGCCGGCCGCCATTTTGGAAACTGACTAGCCCGAAGTAACTGCCTGCGTCTACACGCGGCAGAGAATCAGGATTCCGAGATAAATCCCTTAATTCAAATTAACTGTTACTCCTCGTGGAATGAGGTTTAACAGTTAATTCGAACTAAGGGTTTATCTCGGAATCCCGCTTCTCTGCCGCGTGTAGACGCGGGCAGTTACTTTGGGCTAGTCAGTTTCCAAAATGGTGACCAGCTGGGTTTATGCTAATCAAGCGCAGGATATTTAAATCCCGTGCTTCATCAGCAATTTTGGTCGCCCTCATTAGCCTCCCTAGTTAGAACTAGGGGGCTAGTGTAGATGTACCCTTACACGAGGGTAAAACTAGAATAACTGTACTGACTTCAGTAGAAATAACATAGTTTTAACCCATGAAAATGAAAGTTCGAGAGAACTTGATTGTCTTAAGGCAATCTACATCTAGAGGACATCTTCTTGATGGATTTCTCTCCAGCCAATGCAGGAGAGAAGTTCAAATACCTTCACAGATCTGTACAGGCTGTCCTTGCTATAAGTCCAAGATACATTCAAAAAAACTTGGACTTATAGAGACTTCCATTTGTGCAAATTGTTTTTTTTTTTTTTTTTTGGCAAGACGTAAGAGTGGGGAATGGGAGGACTTATAATGCATCAGTTCCTACAAACGTCAACGACTTTAGTGAAGAACGGATGTATACCGGGGCGACTTATAGAGGGGATGCCATGTATGTAGCAGGATATGCATATAGAGAGATGGTAGAACTCACTTTGAGACTAACTTTTGCATGACCTACACACTAAGGCCAAGTCTCCCCTTACCGGAGGATCAACACTCTGGTGATTGATCTTCTGGGATTCAGTATAGTGGGTCTAGAAAATTGAATGCTGAAGGTGCTCCAGTTGGTGCCAGTACCCCTTGCTATTGCGAGGAATAAGGGAAATCAATGGGAGCATTTGGAGGCTAAGTATATTTCCTACTTCACTGAGCACAAACTTTCCCATCTCCCACCTGTACCAAGAAAACCCTATAAGACAAGTTTACACACATCAAGATTTAGCCAACAGTGGAACATCACTGATATAATTAATCAGTCAGGATATGTCTACACTAGCCGCCTAGTTCGAACTAGGGAGGCTAATGTAGGCATTCAAAGTTGCAAATGAAGCCCGGGATTTAAATATCCCGGGCTTTATTTGCATCTTCCCGTCCGGGCGCCATTTTTAAATCCCCCTAGTCCGAACTAACTGCCCGCGGCTACACGCGGCAGTCAAACGTTAACTCGAACTAAATCCTTAGTTCGAGTTAACTGTTACACCTTGTGGAATGAGGTGTAATAGTTAGCTCGAACTAACGACTTAGTTCAAGTTAACGTTTGACTGCTGCGTGTAGCCGCGGGCAGTTAGTTCAAACTAGGGGGCTAGTGTAGACATACCCTCAGACCTTACGTGATGTGTACACACAACAACAAAAAACAGTTGTGAAAAGGCTCACATCTGGTGTAAATCAATGCATATTATGATGAATCAGAAAAAAATTGTCCACCAGCATGGAAGGGGTAAAAGAGAGTTCCCTCCCTACCTAAGGGGAAGAGTTGCTAGCATGACAGCAAAGGAAGTCACCAGGGAACAAGTATTGTCTCTCTTGCCAGAAGAGACTAAGAAAGAGATTTAGGATTACCCAGCCTAAGACAGGACTGGGTGACTAAAGTCCAAGAACCTTGTGGAGGTTCCAGCCCCACCAAACATATGGTTACCCTGCCTGAAGAAACCAAGGACCAGAGAAGGACATCAACAAGGTCTGTGATTGGACACTACGAGGGAGAATCCACCACTACAAATTGGACTATAGGGTCCATGATCCAAACTGAAGGGAGTGTGGCTGAAGGCAGTGGACATAGACTTCCTGCTGACACATCCCAGATTCAGAAGTTGACTTACATAGGATCCTGGGCTGGGACTTGGTGGAGTAGAAGGGCCAGGTGCAATTACCTTCTCCAAGCCTTAAACCAGCTTGACTAAGCTGAAATCTGCAAAGAAGTGCTCCAGCCACTAGGATGCTTGACACTAGGATGCTTAGCCCTCCTGTTATCTACTCCATGGAGGCATCAAGACAGTGATACCAATGTGCACCAGCTGTGAATCTGGCCCAATATGCAAATTAGCAAATCGAGCCACAGTTCCCACCTACTCTGTATATTTGTGACAGATTAAGCTATTTATGAAAAAGATGAAAGACTGTAATATTTCTTTCTTTAATAGGGCTCATAAGTAAGAATATTCCAACATGTACAGATCAGCATGATTTTGTATATTTTACACAGATGTTCATAAAATTAATGTAATCTTTATAATTGCACTTATCATTTGGACATTCACAGAAGGATACTGTCTTTAATTACAAAACTCATGTGCACACTGATGAAGGCTCCTTTATTTCTGCGTGAGTATAATTTATAGCCTTTGGAATATTGGCAAATCCTGCAGTGTGATGAAATCTTTCTATTCTATGCAGATAGTTTTGGGAAACAGGAAAACATATGTAGAAAAAAACCTACATTTATGCAAGAGCATCTGAAAATTGGTTGTAAACACCTTCCCAGGGAGGACTTGGCTTATTCCAACTACCTTCTAAACAGTCTTTGTTGGGGTGCCAGTAAGAAGTTTGACATGAACAGGCCAAGAATAACATTGTCTGACATATGCCTTAAGGTTATCTTTTAACTAGTCAGAATATTATCACGTATAAACTATAACAACATATATTTCCATCTGATGTTCTTCAGTTTTGAAACATCCACAATGAATAAGTCACTAGTCAATCTTTCCTCATCAAAAGGACAAGCTGTTACAAAGTTTATTTATGGAGAAATCCTTGTAATATTAAAGAGCTTGCAGTTTATTTTCAGACTACATTCTATTTGCACTGCTTTGTCCTGGAGTTACAATGGGAAGGTACCACGTGAAGCTTTGAATACTTCTGAACTTGGGGGTATGTTCTGAACCATTGACTATTTATCATCACTCACAGAGGCACCATTTTTCAAAATAATTGCACTATTCAGTTCAGAATGTGGACTGCTGGTGATATTTTGGAATGCTCTATGGCAGTATGGGGGTTGGAAATACCTGCTTCTCTCCTTTATTGATTCACTAGGAACACCAGTAATTTGCATTAACTGATTTGCCTTGAAATTGCCCACATGACAGACACATTACTCATGACTTAAAAAGATTAGAAACTTTTTGAAAGTGAATATGACTATTAAATACATAAAATAGACAAAATATTGATTTTCTTGCACCTATATAGTGGTTACATAGATTATTAGACTGGTCCTATTATATTCCTTCTACTGTCTCTACTTTTTATTGTGTCATTCAATTAAAATGTGTGCAAGACACTGAAAGATCTGTCATTGTACTTGCAAACCTTAGAAGACTGGAAGTTTCCATTTATGCTCTAGGTATATAAAGAGTGTCTTAGGTTCTGTTGTAGTGGCGGGGGGGCGGGGAGCAGGGGAGAATGTTTTAATACTTCATAGTGGAGTCAAACTCTAACTCTACTTTTTGTATATGTGGCACATCTCTAATTTAACACAACCATTATAAAAGGAATTTGTTTCAACTACTATCATCAAAACCTGAATGTTTTATTTTACCGTTGTGCTAATGATGATGTCTCTTGCCTCGTTTGTTCACAGTAATAGACATCTACTCTTCACTGGTAAGGAATCCAGAAGCATTTAGCTCTTGTGGGTTAGTAAAATGAGGCTTCTAAATTCTTTCATTTTCTTGTTAATTTGAACTTGTATTTTATTATTGGTTTTACTGCTATAACCAAACAAGCAATCAAACAGACGTGCTCAATCCTCATGAAGTGCGAATACAAAAACAACTTACTGCATTAGATATTTGTCTTGATTTGTCACCCACTGGGTCAAACTTATTAACCAGGAGTATTGAAGGGAAAACATAAAGTGTTTTGGATAGCATTACTGCACTCTCTAAAAAGTCAACTCTTAAACAGGACTTGTATGCTCCAACTTCATTGCTAAATTTAAAAGGTAGCAAAATATTTCATGTTTCTTGACTTCTTGCATTATTCTGCTCTCCTTTATATTATAATGCTTGACTTCTACTCTTTAAAGCTTGGCATAGTATTCAAACTGTATCATCTCATTTGGGGATGTGAATTAATCTCTCTTTACAGGAAAGAATGGTTCATATGTGTATGTGTGCATATCATACCAGTAAACATTTCCTATGTGTTGCCAGTTGCACCTTACCATTATTCCATAAAGGAAAAGCTAACTATAGCACACAGAGTATCTGGTGGGTTTGATGCACTTTGAAATGAAGTGGTACTCATACATACAATTATCCTTGAATGCAAGTCTCATATTAAATAGACCACCCTTATTTGGAACCTAGACAGGATGGAGACAGAAAAAGGAGAAAAAAGAAGCTGGAAGGACTAAGGCACATGGGCCATATATCAAGGGTTAAATCATGGATTATACCAGAGGAGAAGCCCTGGGTTTTGTATCAAAGACTGAAAAGAATCCCCAAATCTTGGAGCTGTGAGAGTTAGCCTTAGAGAAGAGAGGAAGACATGAAGAAAATAGTAAGTTCTGGGGAAATATATGTTTTAATGAACATGTGTTTAGTATAATCTACGAATAAAACAAAAGTCTGACAGCTCTAAGAAAAATGAAGGAGTAAAGCAGGGGTGGGGAACCTCAAGCCCAGGTGCCGGATGTGGCCCCTGGGTTGCCTGGATCCAGACCCTCGAAGCTCAGGGCTCCCCCATCAGCATGGGGAGCCTGCACTGGAGCACTAGCTCCACCCACATATTATTCCACTGTGGGGCTGTAGCACACAAAATCTACTAGCCTGTCCCCGCCCCAGGCTCTGGTGTGTGAAGGGAATGTCTTTCTCCTTCTCAGTCAGGGACCATGTCAGTGAGGGTTTTGTTTTGTTTTGTTTTGTTTGTTTTTTGCTTCTCACTTTTGTGCGGCCCCCGTCTGATTTTTCTGAGGGTAAGCAGCCCTTGACCCCACCCCAGAAGTAAAGTAACACAAGGAAAAAAGATGCCTAGGAGCAAAGAGTGGGAAAGACAAGAGTGAAAAAGAAAATGGGATTCATACACATTTAGGGGCAGGGAACCTATAAATCTAAGATTACCTTTGTTTCTACTGTTTGATTATGGTTCCAGATGTAAAATAATCTATTTCATTTGATGGTGAATTAGATTGCTAAGACATGAAGACATTTTTATAGAAATAATTTCATGTCTGACTGCATTAGCATTCTTGATCCACCTCTGTCAGCGGATCCCACAAAACGCCTATTGCCTTTAGTAATGTACTTAGTAATGCAAATATAAATATTTGGTGCAATGCTTGTTCTACAATAATCGATTTGCAAAGAAACAAACATTACTGTACACTTATGAAATATCAACAACCGAATACACCATTACTAATGAAAGGGTACATTGACTCACTGTCTCTGTTTTGTGGATTTAGAACTCATGTTTAACTTCATATTAATATCATGTTTCCTCAGCTGTTTGCCTTTAGATATGGTGCATATAAAGAACTGTAATATCTGAAATAGTCTGCTGTTGTAGCAATGTGTAAAACTAAGAATTGTTGGAAGAGTTTTGAAGTACCCGAATCCATATGGGACCTGTAAACTTTTAAGATAAAGCTCTTTAAATTTAGCTCACAGCTCAGAGAGATTTCTGTGCGGGTTCTGAGCATTATATCATCTTGTATAAAAACAGCTATAGTAAAGAGTCAGATACTGACTTTGTGAAATGTCATAAAGCTATTAATTTTACAAACAGAAAATATTAATTTAAGTACCTTCACCCAATCATATGTATAATGACAATCTCAGTTTTGGACACTTAAACTTTTATCATGAAAATTTTAAATAACATTTATTCCCATTGCCCTGTATTTCATTTTACTACACAAATACTAGGGACTCTTTTGTTTCATGGATGTAATTGACCAAATAGTAGAATGTTGCACTATACCTTTCATTTTGAATAATTTCCCTCACAGAAAAAAGTAGACTTGGCAAATCAGAAGATGTCCTTGCCAGTCATGCTTGTACATTTATGTTTACCTGTTTTAAGTAAAACCTGTGTTATCCGGCACGCTCAGGGATTAGGGCATTCTGGTTCTCTAAAAATTCCAGTTATCTGAGGGTCCCATCAACCTAGGAAAAACCAATGGACAATAAAAGTAAAACTCAAGTTTTTAATATTGGTAGTTTTGTAGTGTGAGGAAGTTGGTCTCACATTTGTATTTTGAGTTAAAGATGATTAGTACTTCTTAAATAAAAAATTGTTAAGCCATTCATGGTAAACAAAGCCAGGCCTTTGTGCCTGAAGATGTGACAGTATTGTGTCTGGGGGCAATGCCAGTTAACAAAGTTTTCTGATTAACAATGTGCTGGATAACAAAGGTTTCACTGTATTATGTTATATTCATTTCCCCCTCTGGAAAAAGGAAGGGCAATTAAAGATGTCACTTGATTTTTTTCATCTTTGACTTCCTTTCTCCTCCCCATTCCCTCACCTACTTTGCATATCACAGTTTTTTCAAGTATTGTTGTAAATTCCCCAGGACATGCCTCTTTTTCTTGCCCCCCAGTGATCTGTCTTTCTTAGACACTGTCAGCTCCTCTGTTTGTATCTCATTCTCTACCCATTATCCTGCTCACCTCTTTCATGCTACTGTCCATTTTGGATCTCTCTCAGGCCATGTCTACACTATTGTGAAATTACTAAATTCGACTTAAGAACTCCCAATTTAACAAATTCGAACTATCATGTCCTCACAACAGGGAAGCCTTGAAATTAGTCTGAGGCAGGCTCCGCAAATGTGGACGTGCTACCTCAGACTCAGAGCCCCAGAAAGCACTCTGGCGAGCTGCAGGAGTCCTCCCAGAGGCCAGTAAGTTCAAATTAGTGGCACTGGAGCATCCATACTACCGTTATTTTGAAACACTATTTTGGAATTAGCTTTACTCCTCATGAAAAGCAGGAGTACAGAGTTGGAATTCCTCAGCCCATTATTTTGAAATATGGGCTTGGTAGTGTGGCCATACTGCTTATAAATTCGACCTGGGGGTGGTTATTTTGAACTAAGTTACTACTCTAGACCAGGGCTTAGTGTTTTATACTGCTTCCCATCATGTTGTGGAATGCCTTCCATATAAAATTAACAGAAATGGCAAAATCCCTACTTGATTTTCTATGTTGCATAGATTTACTTCTCTGTTTCTTATAGCCTCTATTTTCTATTAATCTTATATTGTTATCTCTTTACTTTCTCTTTCCATCTTTTCGCTTAACCTGTTCCTTTCACTCTTTGTTAATGTTTTCTTTATTACCACTATGCATTTCCCTCCTTTCACTCTTGTTTTTTACTTTTTCATTGAGACTCTTTACTTTGTTGCCTGACTTGCTTCTCCCTCGTCCAAGAAGAAAATGAAAATGAAAAACAAACAAACAGACATCGCAGACCATTTATGTAGTTGGTTGCATATACTACATTTGGCTCTAGGAAACAAAATGGATACCAGTGTCATTCAGCTAGACTGTCAATAATATCTTATATTTTAAGATCACAGTGGAGCAAGCACATCTGTATTCTATAAAAGAAATTTGGGACATTTTATTCAATCAGGATCTGTGGGAGTATGTAAAAAGAGAACAATTGAATTTGGTATGAGAGGTCAAAAAGGACAGGAAAATTCATTCAGAATAATTAACCAAAGGCTTCTTCAAATGATAATTTTTCACTTTCTCTTATTAGCATGAAATACCTTTAGTAATGAGTGTAAACATTTCCTACAAACTTGTACTTCTGTTTTTGTTGGGAATGATACGGGTCTGGTTTTGGATTAGATAAGCCACAGAAAAGCATTCTGAGTACTGAGAGAGTCTGGGGAAAGCTTCATAGATTCAAAATAGTATGAAAAAACATAACTAAAACAAAAGTCTCCTGAAGATTATTGTATTAGAGGGAGAAAGAGGATATGAAAAGACTACTGGACAATCCTAGGAAAGATCCACTTATAAATTTACAAAATTTCCTATATTGTACCAAAAGTGAAATTTGGATCATATTCTTATAAGACTATGTATGGCACTAGCACATCTACTTGGTATAGATGACTTTCGCTGGGTTTCAAACTGATTTTATCGATAGTTAAAGTTACATTGGAGCAGCTCTGCTAATATGAAACTGCACTTGCTAGATCTTCCCCTTCTTTTTATATTCCCTGCATATTTTGGCAAATCTCTCTGAATATAATATAAAAATGGAAACTGGTCCAACAGACATTAATAGATCTGCTAAACCCTCTATTAGGGATTTCAATAATAGAGGGAAAGGAAATAAATACTTAACCCTATCTCAGAAAAGATGAGGTATGGTTTTGTTTCTCCTGCCTCTTCTTTCTCCCCTTCTTTGGTTCATTCCTTTCTATGACAACCTCTTATGATCTCACGCAGTGAAAACTTCAGTGTTCTTGCACTTGAAATAATTTGATATTATTAAAAATTAATTACTAATTAATATGTATTTTAAATGTGTATTTAAATATGTATTTTAAATGAACAGTAAAATATTAGAGGTTATTTATGTACCTCAGCCAAAAAAATGGGGTTTTCACCTACTCATATTGGGGGTCTCCCACCAATCATTTTACTCAACACTTTTCTACTATTAAAAATGTGATCAAGAAATCTGTAGTGAAAGCAACAATGTGTAATTACAATGGCCCAGTTAGTTTCCAGTCACTGCCAATCATTTTTGCACAGTCCTAAGAGCAGTTTATGAAAGTCTGACTAGCCTGCTGAGCAGTCTCCAGAATCACTGATTCACTCACTTGAATATAACACTAAATCAGCAGTTTCTTTGGATAACAGTAAATAGGCTCCATATAGGTCAATCATTTGGAGTGTAATAAACAGCAGATGAAGTCAGACTGTATGCTAGTCTCACACAGACATCAGGAGCAGGAACCACAAAACAGCTTACTCTGATGGCCCATGACTCATCCCTTTTGCAAAAGGGTGTTATCATTCCATTAAACAAACAAGCTGCCACTATTTTGAACTAGCCTACATCTACAGAAAGCCAAAAGCCTCTTGAGACTATAAAATACTCTATCTCAACCCCTATCCTACTTGACTGTCGGCTTTTGATAATTTTTACCAAACTCCCGTGGCCCTTGTACACATATGTTGCTCAGTCCAGCTGCAGAATACAAGATTCAAGCCTCTGTTTCATGTTTAGTAATGTATAGAGATGCAGACCAAACCTCCATCAAGATTAGGGGAAGATTTTTCCCTCTCTCACACACATATGATCTCTTTGGAATCTGCAAAAAGCAAAGCATAACTGTCCTGAATCTCATTCATGCTAAAGACCTGTTAGTCTGCTTGGGTAACGTAACGGAACCTTAAAGAGGACATCAGTGTAATGTATACCACTAAAGCTGTGTCCATAACTGTTGCTGTAATTAAGGATCCAACCCAGAAAATTTTTGCATTGGATTATTTTTGGGTGGACAGAGGGAGAGGAGGAAATGAAAGGTTGTTTTCAGAAGAGAATGAGAATTTTTGACATGGCACCATTGCAAGTGAATTTTTCAGCTTTGAAAATTTGTCTATTCCCTGTAGCAAGTGCTCAGATGCAAAACCCAGCAGATTTTAAACTATAATAGGCCAGGGTCAGCCATTTAGAGAGCCTTTGTATAGGGTCAGCTTGTTGACAGCAAAAGTTTGCAGGACCCAGGATGCTAGGAATGATTTTGCCAGCTGCTACATATTAGGAAGTTCCATAGCAAAATAAGGAAATCCAGGTTGATCAATTCTGATAGAGATTCTGAGAGTGTTCCCTCCCAACAGGGTGACAACAAGGTTCTAGTTCAATGGATGCATTACTAAAAGGCCAAATAGCCAAAGTTTTGTGAGAAGAAGACATGTTATGTTTTTATTGAAGTAGAACGTTATATGAGCTGTGACTGGAGAATGCCTAGTTCAAACACAGAGAGTTCAGTTCTTCACTGTACATATTTTGTTGCTTTATATTTAGCAATGGTGCCATGTCAAAGTATAAAAAACAAGCAGCACAAATACTAGAGTATTGACAATACAGAAGAAAGCATTTGGTAATGGAGAGCTGAGAAAAGAAGTTTCACAATTACAAATTGTGATTTTATGAGTTAACTTCACATGCAGATTTTAAAGCACTGAACTTCATATTCAGTGTATTTTCAGTGCTTTTGTGTGTAACATTTTCCTATCATGTACTTTGCTATGGTGCTTTAAGAAATGTCCATTTTTAAATTTAAACCTTATAAAGTTTTATATTTAATCACAGGGCAGGTTAAGTCTTCCCTCACTTTGCTATGCCCTCATAAACAAGCCCTCTGGTGAATAACTAGGCATAAAAAACACTGCAAGTATGGATTTTGCTTTCATGAGGCCTTTTATAAAGCTTTGTGGAGATGACATTTCAATACAACTCCTTAGAGGAAATCCTGAGGACCCTTTAAAGTGCACTGTTATTGGAATATAGTTAGAGGCTTCATTTTTAACATTTTAGGCACATCTGGCTTTTCTAAAGCTACAAGTATCAAAAAGAGGAGATTCTATGGAACATTTGATATCCAAGCTTGTCATGGAAGGCTTTACTGCCTTCACTGAGAAATCTCTTTCAGTTCAGTTCCATCCTAGAATAGTAATGTCACATACTGCTAGACTCTAACAATCAAGAAAAAATATCACTGAGGTAAGCTAAAGATACAGAACTGAATACTTTCACTCTGCTCTGCATTTGTGTATGATCATAAGAAAAAAACAATTCACTATGAACAGTCACATCTTCTAAATGACATTTATAATATAAAAAAACCTCACAAAAATAAACTGCAAAGTAGTGAATTATAAAAGTAAACCAGAACAAATTCTTATACAAAAAACTAGAGAAAGAAGAAATAACTTGCTAAGTGTCAATTCACCTCTAGAATAAATTTGTAGATTTTTAAAGCAGATGTCAGGGATAGTCTAGATCGGGGTGGGCAAAAGATCTGGCCTACCAAGCAAGTTGATCTGGCCCACAGAGGTCCTGTTGCTCCCCCGCCTCCAAGCCAATCAGGGAAGTGCATGAAGTCTCCTCCCACCCTGTCCCTGCCCTGCAAGGAGTGCTAATTGGCCTCCGGGGCAGGAGGAGGGGCAGCACACAAAGTTTTCTCCTGTGCTGTGTGGGACACAGTACTTCTAAACGCTGCACACTCCTTGCAGGATGGTGGCCAGGTGGGAGGAAACTTTGTGCACTCCCCCCAACCCCTGGCAAATCAGGGCTTGAGGGCAGGGCAAGCCCATGAAATCTCCTCTCATGCTGCAAAGGCTCAATACCTTGACTACATCTAGACTGCAGGCTTTTTGCGCAATAAACTTTTGTCAGAAGAGATCGTCCACAAAAACTTTTTGCGCAAGAGCGTAGCCACACGGCAAAAGCACATCAAAAAAGCGATGTGCTTTTGTGAAAGAGAGCATCCAGACTTCATGGACGCTCTCTTGAAAGTAAGCACTGATTGGTATGCACAGAACGACCACCAGGGCCCCTGTGCTTTTTCCCTCTTTCCTCTTTTTTGCGCAACCCCCCCCTTCCCTGTCCACACACGCCTTTTTGCAAAAGAACTCTTTTGCAAAAAGGCTTCTTCCTCGTAGAAAGAGGAATACCAATTGCGAAAAAAAACCCTATGTTCTTTTAATTCTCTTGAGCAAAAACAAACTTGAGGTGTGGACGCTCCGCTAATTTTTGTGGAAAAACGGCTGTTTTTCTGCAAAAACTCTGTAGTGAAGACATAGCCTTAAAGTCAACTACCTGCTGCTGGTCAGCTGGTGGTAGACTCTAAGCATGGAGCTTCCTTGCAGGGCAGGGAATGAGAGACTTCATGTGCTTCCTCTCCCCAGGCGCTGATTGACCTGGGGCAGTGCTGGGAGCATGTGAAGTCTTCTCCCACTGCCAGGGGCACAGGTACCTAGAGGGAACTGCCAGCTGTTCAGAACAGCTGGTGCGTCCTTGCAGAGAGGAGCAAAGTCTTTGCGCACTCCCCCGCCCCGAGACCAATCAGGTTCTGTGGGTGGGGAAGCATGGAAGTTTCCTGGCCCTTTACCTTTCGCCTAAGGTCTTGCCCCTTCTGGGATGGCCTGGGGCCACATTAAAAATTTCTGAAGTGGTCCCTGGTTAAAAATGATTGCCCATCCCTGTCTAGATGGTGCTTGGTCTTCCCATGAATGCAGAGTGGGGATGTTAATATGTGCATAACTAGGTAAACATGTAACTGCTGAAAATCTAAGTGGTTACATGGTTACCTGCACACAGAGCATAGGGCGGCAGCCAGTGTGCTCTGGGAGGTGGTTTTAAAATGGCTCCTGGTGCACACCTGCACATCTGCACCCCCTGCCTGCAACCCCCACTCCCACTGATACAGAGGCAGCACTACCGAGTGGCAGCCAGCTCCCCAAGAGTGGGACGGGAGCCTGTGTGTAAGTGTTCACACTTTTACGTCTCTAATGCAGAGTACTGGACTTGATGACCTCACAAGGCTCCTTCCAGTTCTATGATTTTGTGATTCTATATAGGGAATAGGAAGCATGATGTGAATGTACAGCACAGATCACATCAAGAATGCAAAAGTATTTTTGCTAACACAGCAGGATGAGGTATAACAAGATGCATGTATAAATTAAGAACGACAACAACAAAAAAGGGTTGGTTCCCAGCCTGGTGACTGAAAATGCTGCTACGTTAAGCTCTACTAAATTGCCAGTTGTGGTTTGTAACCTATCATGTAAATCAGATTCTGCATCAAATGAGTGGAGAATAGCTAATGCAATGCTAATTTTTAAAAAGGGCTCCAGAACTGATACTGGCAATTAGAGGTCAGTAAGCATGACTTCAGTATCCACCCAACTGGTTGAAACTATAGTAAAGAACAGAACTGTCCAAATCATAGATGAACTTGATTGGTTGGTGAAAAGGGGAAAGCATGCCTCACCAATATAGTAGAATTCAATGAGGGGAGCAATAATCACGTGCACAAGCATGAACCACTGAATATGGTGTACCTAGATTTCCAGAAAGCCTTTGACAAGTTCCTTCATGAAAGATTATTAAGAAAAGTAAACTGTCATGGCATAAGAAGGAAGTATTTCTTCGCAAAACATAGAGTCAACTTGTCATTACCAGGGGATGTTGTGAAGGCCAAGATTATAACAGGGGAAAAAAAACCTAGATATATTCATGAAGGATAGCCCTGTCAATGGCTATTAGTTAGGATGGGCAGGGATATGGTCTTGAGCCTCTGATTTCCAGAATCTGGAAATTAGGACAGGGAATGGATCATTTTCTGGGTACCTGTTCTGTTCATTCTCTCTGGGGCTTCTGGCACTGGCCATTGTCAGAAGGCAGGATGCAGGGCTAGATGGACCTGTGGATTAATGCAGTATGGCCATTTTTATGTCATAAGATGTTCTCTGTTATTGTGGGCACATTGTTACAGAGTGAACCATGAGTAAACACCCCAGATTGTGTCATAGGAGAATTTCTTTTATACTGGGTGTGATTGACAGCATTCCTTATTAAGAGTTATTGGGTGTTATTGCCATGATATGCATCTATGTTCATTGGTACTATGGCATTAACTACAGTCATAGCATTTTGCACACCCTGACTGCTTATTTCTATTTATGCTTTTTAACTCTTCACTGGTATTTTCATCAAAATCAGCAAAAGAACTGTATGAAAGCCATTTTCATTAATCATGTTAGTATTTTTATGCCAGTGATATTTCATGAGGAATTTAAAATCACCCTCAATTCCTCTGTGTAGTCATGGGCCTAACATCAATCATACTGAACTCATTTGATACCAATGTGAGTGCAACATGTACTTCCATTATAAATGGCATTAGTTAACATATATTATTTTCTACACAGAAAGCAAACCACAGGCACATCGTGACAAAGCTTCTTAAGGACTCTCTTTGATATCACTAGCTCAATCATAACTAAAACTATTCTAAATTTTGCATATGGCAGGCTTTTGCTGGGACGATAGTACTCCTGACAGTCACTGAAATATCCAAGAACCCAAAACATGAGAGTGAGGGGGAGGAAAGCCAAATGATAGATCTTTCATAGATCTAGCTCAGCCTAAACTTCAAAAAGTATTTAGATTATTGTAAACATGCCAATTTTCTTGTCAGTTGTAAGCTGCTGCTTTTTTATTCACTTTGAGTAAAAGCAGATTTTTATTAGTCAAAGCTAAACAGAGATATAGAGATACACAAAAATATGCATCTCAAAAGTCCCTTTGATATGATTACTTCAATAACCAAGGAATCCTCATTTTAAATAGATCAGTTAAACTTACAGAAAGTTTACAATAGCTGGGGACCCTGCATTCAGCAAACACCACAATACATTTAAAAAAACAATCAAAACTTCAATTAATGTAAATCAGCATAGCTCTACTGAGGTATATCCAGAGTTATGTAGATCCATGCCAGCTGAGGATCAGGACTAATATATTTATCTTTTTCATTTTACATTTTATAGACTCCAAGACACAGAACCAAAAGAGATGTACAAGCAACTTTTACCCATTGTAGGGTACAGCTTCCCTGTTTCTGTATTCCTTTTTAATTGTGGAAACATATCTCTCCAGTGAAATTAACCTCTAGGAAGTGAGCATTCAATCAGTAGTGAAGTTTAAAAGATAGTAAGCATCCCACAGTTAAATCTAATTATCTCTCTGGATGACAAATTAAGCTGCATTGGGAGTCTTTCATGCCAACTGAAGACAGGAGACTGGCATCCTTTCTCTAGTCCATGCCGAAGGGAGAGCTTTAGCAGCAGGTGCAAATTAAATA
Organism: Pelochelys cantorii; assembly: GCA_032595735.1. NCBI lineage: Eukaryota > Metazoa > Chordata > Testudines > Trionychidae > Pelochelys > Pelochelys cantorii. Next base: position 76,105,557 of record CM064328.1, read on the forward strand.
GACATGAGAGAAATGATACAGGAAATTAGGAAGTCAGCTTTAAGAATTATTGAATTTGAGATGAGAGAACGATAGATAAAAAGAATGAAAGAAATGGCGTTTAATTTCTTGGAGTTCCTTATATATAAAATACCATTTGTGTTTTAACTTTTTGATGAGAAAATCACCTCACTCAGCATAAAGCCCAAGTAATTTGGCACTGTGCAGCAAAACAAGCATGGATGAGGAGAGGCTATTTTCGTCCCAAAGTACACAGCCATAGAAATTTCTATGCCAGCTTTTAGGCTGGTAGAGCCAGAAATTTCCAACAGGCATACAATGATCCTCCACAGCCCACTCAGAACTCCCACCCTTCCATGCTAGCGTAATTAACCGGGGACCTGATCCAATACCCACTGTAAATCACAGAAAGTCTGTTAATTTTCAGTGGGCATTGAACCAACGTCCCAGACTTCTTGTATCATGGTAAGAGGAACAGCACATACCTAGCATATGCCCTACCTGTTTATCACAAATCCAAGCATTAAGGAACAAGTAGAATGGCCTTGATCAAGATCTCCATAAATGAAAAAAGCCACTGTTTGACTGAAAGACCTTATGAGAATGAAATAAAAATATCCATAACATTCCAGATGTATTTTACAGAATTCCCAGAAAATAACTCCAGCTAGCAAACCTGTTTATTTAACTTATTAATGAAGTAGCAGTTCCTGCATCTTGTTTAGTGAATTTCCTTTTCTCTGTATTATTTCCTTGCATTATTTGAACAGATACAAAAATCTCATCACTTCACATAATAGCAACATGATCATCACGATATAATAGACACTTAAAGAGCAACAGATTTTAAAAATCCTACATGAATATTCAACTTTCAGGGCAAGAATTCTATGCTTTTCAACAAGATTTTCTCCCTTGCTAGTTCATACTGACATTTTAAATACTCCCTATGCTTCTGCATTCTTGAGACTGCTAATTAACTGTCAATAAATCAAACTGTCTTTTTCTTTCTTAAGGTAAGATCATAGCATGACAGATGAAACATCAGAAATAATGACACAAATCTGTGTTAAACTACTAAAGGAAATAGAAAGATCAAAAACACTTTTAAGTGATAGTTTTTACTTTTGGAATTTGAACTTTCATTCTACTTATTAGCTCTTAAAGAACTATTCTAGTGAAATCTACCTGACTCTTCAAGTCCATGTACATAGGCATAATAAAACTGGTGGATGTTCATATATGTTGCAGACCTGGAACACTGAGGTGCAGAGTGGCTCCTGGTGGCTACCCAACACCTTCTATTCCTCTTCCTAGGTTTGTGATTTAGAAATTTATGGACCAAATCCTCAACCCTGCTAAATTTACTTTCCATTGCCAGAAAGGAGTCACTCCCTGATGAAGAGTTTCCTGGTCCAAAGGTCATATCTCAGCAAGCTAGGGATGTTCTGAGGAAGGATGTTCTGAGTGCAATGCACTCCCACTAGTCCTATGGGCCATTTTAGCTTGTACAAGTTAGATCAACCATGTAGCCTTTCTGCTTCTCTAGCCCTTTATGTCAACTTGCTCCTATGATTTCAGGAGCACCTCAGAGCATCCTCAGCCTCTGGCTTCCAACCTTTAAAGACATCAGAACCTGGGCAAGATGTCGAAAGTACTTTCACTTGTCCATATAGAAACTGCATATAAGACACAAATATGGCTTTTCCATCCAGCTAGTTACTTAGCTTTTTTTCCATAATGTTCAACATTAGACATTGCACTGCTCAGAAAATCCCATGAAATCCTCAAGTCACATGATTATCCAGAATCCTCCACTCTGTTCTTAAAGGATAATGCTTTAATATCAGGATGATGACACTTGCTTCCTAGATTGAGAAAAAGATTATGGAGGTGGGAGATCTCCTTTCTGAATCAAATTGGAGTCTAGGTTTGCATCTCCATATTTCTGTACACCCCATACAAAAATCTATGATGGATATAAACAATCTCTCCAAGCGGAATTCTCATTGAAGCAGACACCTAAACAGTATTGTAACTTAATTGTAATGTACAGCAAAGACTGATAATGGCAAGCCTGCTGTTTGTCTCATTCTTCCTCAGCAGGTAGTGTCATATCTGGGATATATCATGTACGTGCTAAGTTGGTTGATGATGACGGAGAACATAAATCATGACAGTAAGTGAATTTCAAAGGCTGTTGTTGAACTCAGGACTTCCCAGCAGTTGCACACTGTTACAAATGCTGCTGCTATTCCTATCTATATATTTTTTGTTTTTCTTATGCAAGTCACTATCAGGTTGAAAAATTGTATGACTGCAAGGATTTACTTCTCTAGGCAGAGACCATAATGATGTCAAAGCAATTGTATAGTTCCTGGTTACACAAAGTACAGTTAGAGTTGAGAGAATTCATGTTACCAGATACAACATGCAATCTTAAACGGTGGGTTCTAGATCTGAAAGAGAAGTTTATAGATTTATCTGGGTCTAGAAAGTATGTTTTGAAGAGCAACATGTTTTTAATATTATTCCCTGAGCGATTCTAAGTGAAATGTGAGAAATTAATTTCAAATAAGAATATTTATTGTTTGCTTTCCAAGGTTAGATACTGATTCCTTCTTTTGTGCTGAGTAACACTTTACTTCACTAGTTGTCTCCCTAATTTCAGCAGGCTCCTTGAGAAGCAGGACAACATTCAACATCAGAATGGGTGTCAGAAACTGGCTGAAAGCTTCCATTTAGTATGAATATTAGGGCTTTTTGTTTCGTTGGGTTTTGGGGGTGGTGGTAGGTTTTTTTGCTTTTAAATGAGATTTCCCTTTGAAGATAATAGTTTAATCCAAAATATATTTTATGATCCTTGAAATTTTCATTAAACCCCAAAATCTTTTTAAAGAGTCAAACTTTTACACACATGAAATTCCAGTGTTAAATACAGTCTAATAAAATAGAAAACTCTGATGCAATTATGACTCTTCTTGTATATCACAGATATTTGGTGATATATTGTATAATTATTTTTCTCTATTGTTACATGCTAATATGTTCATTGTCACTGATACATAGTTTCTCTGTATAGAATCATTTTTACATTGCAGCATGTCACAGAGTTTCAACACTATATGAGAACACAGAAACAATGTAGGTGTTTAATATTAAAAATGATGCAACTGATTATATGTCCTTTTAAACTGGTAATTGATTTTAAATAAGATCATAGATTGTCAAGGTCATAAAGCACCATTATGATCATCTAGGGTAACTTCCCTATTATCTTTCAATTTGGTATGTTATAGAATATGGGGAACTTGAAATAGTACTTTTATGAACAAGGTATACCCCTCAAGATGACATGTCTCTAGATTCATGCCTTACTTAAATGCTATTGGGCTTTAGAATACCTAACTCCAAAACTCCTCTAGGCTGTTCACACGATCAATCACACAAATTCTCATTTCTGCTTTTTAGATGAAAACTACACTTTTCCTAAACAAAGGAGAATGACACTTCAGAGAATGACAAAATTTAGGGTATTTTTTTAGGTTTAACTAGTTTGCCAATTTTTCATGATTGTCAGTAGGGCTGTCAATTCACATGCATTAACGCCTGCGATTAACGCAGGGCAGGATTAACACGTTAATTCTTTTAATGCGTTAATTGCAGGTGTTAATGCTGCACTGCCCCTTTGAAGTGCCACTCCAGCACTTCAAAGGGGTAGCTCAACACAGAGCCTGGGATCCGCTGGGGAGTTCCCAGCTGACCCCAGGCTCCACTGTCCCTTTGAAACACATGGAGAAGGCATTTCAAAGGGACAGTCACCTCACAGCTGAGCAGGGATTAAAGAGGCAGTGGAGCCCTGGATCAGCTGGGGACTCCCCAGCTGATCCCGGGCTCCACATGGCATTTCCCCAGAACCCGGGGTCAAGTGGGGATTCCCAGCTGATCCTGGGCTCCCCGCAGCAGCGGAACCCGAGGCATGGAGGTGCCACCTTTGAGGCGTGGAGGTACCGTTTTAAAGGGGCAGCTGCTGTGGAGCCCAAGGTCAGCTGGGAATCCCCACTTGACCCCGGGTTCTGGGGAAATGCCACGTGGAGCCCGGGATCAGCTGGGGAGTCCCCAGCTGACCCCGGGTTCCGCTGAAATGCTGCACGGAATGTCTTGCGCTGCCCCTTGTAAACGCCACCCCAGGGCTTCCAAGGGGCAGTGCTACATGGAGCCTGAGGTCAGCTCCATGCAGCACTGCCCCATTGAAATGCCGCAGCGGCGTTTCAAAGGGGAGTCGCACCTGATTAATTGCACGATTAATCGCTATTAAATTTTTTGACAGCCCTAATTGTCAGTGATAATTCACATGTACAGATAAATATCTAATTTATTACTAACTTAACTAAGGAGGCTGTAACAATATTAAAAATAAAGAAGCAAAGGATCCTTAAATACATTTGACAAATTAAAACAAATTTTATCATAAGTGAATTTAATGTAGTGTGAACGACAACACTGGTAAATGAAGCCAGAAATTTATTCACATGAACAGGAATGGCACAGACTGTACTGTTCAAGTATTTCTCACAAACACTTGCTGGGTCATTGTTGTAAGAAATACCATATGGTTTGATCACTGTCTGAATCAACCTTAACTGAAGCATCATTATTGTGATGCTATAATTTAGCATCTCAAAGGACAGTGCCAGAAGATGCATGCATCTCCTTGGTTCAGAATTAATGCAGGTAACTTTCTGTTGTTTTTGTTTATCATTTGTGCAACACCATTCTGAGAGACCCTAACAGATTTTAACTGATATTTAGTAGTTCTGTTACTATCCTCTTCCTAGTTATCCATCTCATGCACTTGACTGAAAAAATGAATTGTGTTTCATAGTGAACTCTCATACTTCATCATTTTATATACTAAGATTATCTGTTAAACGATGAGAAGGCTAACTAGCATAGTATTCAGTATGGCTGAGCACATCTATAGAAGTTCAAATCTGAGGGCTAGCCAAAAGATTTTGTGACCTAACTTCTATCCTCCATGTTCTCTAAGATTGGGGTTCTGTAACACACTGTTGTCTAGCTTTTGGCTATACCACATAGTCAATCACTAAGAAGCTCAAAAGAAAATGTCTTGATGGAAAGACAGTCTCCCTTTTGTTCTCCTCTAGCCATTTTCCCTTTTCCCGTGTAAAAGAAGGAAGAACATGGGACCCTGTCTCATCTAAAAAACAAAACAAAACAAAAAACAAAAACAACAACAACAAAAAACCCTGCTTCTGGGTTCTACTGCAGACTGAAGGGGGTTTTGGCATTTGAAAGATGGAAGGTTCCCAAACTAAGTGATGCTAGGGACAAAAAGTTGTGTATTCAAAGAAGGAAGTTCAGTCTTTTAGTATTAAATTTATCTCAAGACATCAGCCTTACATAATGCCCAGTCCTGATTTAATCTCTACATTAAGGGGTAAATGATGCAATCTTAATCTTGTACAAGCCCTACGAAATATAGTTCAGAATAATAATCAGCTCTCCACCATGATTATAAAGGCTACTTGTTTTATTTTTTGAACTGTGGTCTAGCAATTGCATTGGAAGTATTACAATTGTATTTGTTCAAAAGGTATCACATACCATCTATAGTCAGGTGTATGCTATTCATTTTCCTTGATAAACCGGCATTCTAAAACACAACGTTATGTGCACTTTAGAGAAAGAAAGAATTCTTTGAATATTTACTCTTAAGTTTTCCTTAGGGTTTATCTTTTCCTACCCAGAGGTTGATGAACATAGAAAAGGCAGGAGTTAAAGATCCACAGAAACTTCAGTAGACCATAGGAGCATGGATTAGAATTATGTGTACTTAAATAGGTTCAACCCAGGAAAGGAAGGTCCAGTGATTTTGAAATATTTTCAATGGATTTTGATGGATGAGTTTACAAAGGCAAGGGGATTTGCTGTAAAGTCTTAGTGCCATATTTTCATGTGGTGATGGACTCACCTTTCCTTTCTTGCAATTGGATTGATGGGAAAGGGATGTGCATAAATAAAAACACCATCTTCCTGGGAATTAAGAAAGGCTTTGAAAGATTAAGAGAGCAGTCTGCACAGAGATCTCAAATGTCAGGCAGGAATCAATGAGGTCACTAGTTCACATGTACGGTATACGAACAAGGCCATTTTCAGCTGTGCAATTTCAGACCAAATGTTAAAATCAATACCTGATTTCACTTAGCCTGTGCACGAAGGTTCTGACAGGGGAAGTACATGGATTACATTTAGTATGTGATAAATTTCAAATGATAAAAATTTATTTCAGCCCATCTAAAAATTAGAATTACCCAAGTGATCTTCAGGTATGTAATTTAGTAGTTAAACCAAGGCAATCAAAGTTTAGGATCTGGTGTGACATAAGAAATATCTAACTTTTTTTAAGGTATGGTAAATTATGTTATGAATAAAAAAGTTAGATTATATTGAATAGACAAACCTTTGAGCATGTATTACAGTGTATAGTGTAGTTCTTGAGCTGGTTTACACTTTTTTTTCTTGGAAAATCTAACAGAAAAAAATTACAATTAAAATTATGTAGGAATTCCAAAGCAAAATTTAAGACTCAGAATTAAATAAAATAAAAAATAGGCTACTCACATTTGCGACTGAAAGCTAGATTATTCATGGGAACGAATTTCAGCACGAAAACAGTTATGTACAGTGAGACTGATATGAAATAACTGATTTTATTGGGATTGGGCATTATTATAATAACTAATGTTTTATAGGTTATGGGGAGATAAAATAACCATTTGTAACGTGAACTTCATAGATTCCAGGGGAAGAAGGGACTGTTGTAATCTAGTCACACCTTCTATATAATGTGGGCCATAGGACTTCTTACAAAGTAATTCCTACATGTATATTTTTGAAAAACATCCAATCTTTATTTTAAACTTGTCAGTGATATAAAATCCACCTTGACCCTTGATGTCCTGTTCCAATGGTTAACAATTTTCACTGTTAAAAAATTACTTCTCATTTCATTCTGAATTTGCTTAGCCTTAACTTCCAGACACTTGATTGTGTTATACCATTCTCTTCTATATTGAAGAATGCTAAATATTTGTTTCCCAGAGGTTCTTTAATTGCAATGGAGCCATCCTTTGATCTTCTGTCTTTAAAGTTTGACATCTTTGAGTCTAGATTGACATCTTTGAGTCTATCAGTATAAGTATAGGCATGGGAAACAGCAGAGTGGGGGGTTCTGCAGCCAATTCTAGGGCTCTGATTACAGACTACAGCAGCCCAGCTTGAGGGGTGTATGCACATAGAAGTAAGGTGTCTGGCTTTCAGGATCCTCACTACTAAGTTTCAGTCATGTTTTCTAATCCTGAACCATCTCCAAATTATCAACATCTTTATTGAATTGTGGACATCCCAACTGGATGCACTATTGCCATATACAGAGGTAAAACAATCTCTCTACTCCTACTTGAGATTCCCTTGTTTATGCATCTGAGGATGGTATCAGCTCTTTTGGCCACAGTGTCACACTGGGTCTTTATGTTTGTCTGATTATTCACCATGACCTCCAAATCTTTTTTCATGGTCACTGCTTCCTAGGATAGAGACCCACCCCATCCTATAAGTATGGCCCATATTTTTGGTTCCCAGATGTATACGTTTACAAGTAGCCATATTAAACAAAACAAATAAATTAAAATTCCATAGTTTATTTCCAACTAGAACTGATTAAATACGGAAAGCAATTATTTGCTAAATAATTTATGCAACAAAGAATAGCAAATTTTTCCCCAACTAATGTATTTAATGAATAATATCCATCCAGCTCTAATTTAAACTAACAGTTTAAAAGACTCCCCGCTGTTTCTAAATTAACTTTACCAAAAAAAGAAGGCTGTATGCAGCTGAAGTCTGAGACCATCAAATAGAAGAATTTTTCAGCAATTCTATTTTTCTGGTAAGGAAGATCTTACAATCTCAATTCAAATTGTGAAAGGTATGGTAATTTTCTATGTATCCTTGGAAGACTTATGGTATAAAACTTAAGACTTTTTGGTGTCCCATGTATTAGATGAATGGCTGATGTGTGGGTTTTTTGTTGTTTGTTTTGTCTCAAGAAGGTAGATGTGACTGATATTAGGCCTGGGAATTCAAATGGGCTGTGCAGCCCTCCTACTTTGGAGGAGAACTGCAATGTTTTTACAGGTGAAGGCCCCAAAGACTGCACAGAGGAAGGCAACTTGAGCTCTGCCTGTGGTGGCATCACTGGATATACTGTGAATCATCATCCTCTATCACTTGTGGCATAGCACTTATCTCTAAAAGATCCTCCATCAGGGCCTGCACTGATGGGAGCCAACACAAATCTGTAAGAGATTTTGGCCCCCACCTGCAGAATATGATCATTCTTGTGATTCCTGTGAGGTTCTTTTTAGTGCCAGTGTTTTACTTCAACTTGTTATACATTTGTACTCTAATCTACTATATATTTGAGTATGTCTGTCTGTCTTTTTGTTCAAGAACTCCTTCTAAGCAGTAAGAGCTAGGACTACCAAATTCGGTATGCAGCTTTCTCTTATCATAAAGCAAGGTAGGTGTTCAGTTGTGCCAAGAAAATGGGATGTGCCTGAAATGGGATTGGTTCTTATTCAATGCAAAGGGAGGGCTCTGCTATATAATGACCATGTTGGGGCATCAGCGGCTATGAGGTGGAAAGCAGGGAAAGCAAAGGGCCAAAGATGGGGACCAGCATAACTATAACACGACTGGGGCAGAAAGGGGTAAGGGTGGAGAAAGGGACAGCTATCTATAATATATTTAAGAGAGTCTGTCTGTCCCCCAGTTGGGGGATGTGCACCCCATGCCCAGCTGTGCCCACTGGAGCTGCAGCAGCCAGGAGGAGGCACTTCTCACCAGGCTCCAACCTGCTGTGGTGGGAGAGGCTGCACAGTTCTTTCTCCTGAAAACAGAACCCCTGCCAACTGCATACTCTCCTGCACACTGAACCCTTCATCACCAGATCCATCCTACAGCAATGATGTAAATGGAGAGTTAAGGACCTGAGCAATGCCAGGTAAATATTCTAGTAAAGAATATTTTGGGGTCCTCTTCCATAATGGAGAATTTTAGTTGACTCAAGATATTCATGTAAAAGTGATAAGTCTAAAATCCTGTTGCATATGGATCATGTGGTTGTCAAAATTCTTACTAGAATAGCTCAGACTTAGCCCATACCTGATGTAGTTTGAAATCAAGCTTAAACCATAGGTTTTTATTAAAAATGTCCCCTAGAATCAATGTTCTTAGAAATAACATGGAATAATTCCACAATACTAATAAGGGATAAGTAATGATCTCAATCAGACTCTACTGCCTGGAACAAAGGAGAGAGTTTTGTGCTCTTTAATTATGTGTGGTATTTAGATACTAAAGGAAGTAGAGAAGAGAGGCTATGAATAAGCCAGCAGAAGATTGGTAGAAATGCCAATATGTCCATTTGCTATATTGCTGCACTATGTAAATCTCCTGGATGAGTGAGATGAGCAAAGTGAGCTTTGGTTGCTGTCGCAATCTTTGGGCTGTAGTATTTGGTCCAGGAGTGTGAATGTGTTCCATTGTTAGAAGATAATTCCTTCACCTCATGGGCAGGGGTTGCTGAGGATTGGGAGAGGTTCCAAGGTTCCCCTCCACTCCAGTCTAGGTCTGCCTGATAACTTTTAAATGATTTTGCTCTCTGTATTTTTTGGAAGAAAAAATAAGTGAGCAATATTAATGAAGTCAGAAATGAAGAGTCAGGGAAGAATTGCTGTCTGGAGCTGTATCAATAGTATTCCATTGCCTGTTATTTTTGGCTAAATTTAGGACAAATTTTTCTAAATGTTTGTAAATCTCGTTGGTTTATTACTCTTAGGTTTAACATAATTAGCCAAGCTAAGCTCACAAAATGAACTCTCAGATGAGTCCAAGTATCCTTTTAAACTTTGGCAAAAATTCAAAATGAATTATTAGAACATGAAGAAGTTTTTAAAATGTCCCCATTTACTAAGCTGCTAAAATAACCACTGGCTACTCATATACCCTGAGGTTTTTTAAATATTCTCTTTTCAGTATCCCTCTAGAACATTTTTAAAGTACTATTGTTTGTAATATGCTTTTAAAATCTTAAATATAATCCTTGTTTATCCCTTTTGCTTGCTATTTTCATCCAGCAAACAAAGAATTATTTTTGTATTTCTGAACAAGCTTAACTCAATATGACTACTTCCTGCAATATTCACTAACATCCCTGAAGTTAACACTAATTTTGAAGCCTTGCACACATAAATGTCATACAACAATCCCATTGAGATTTAGACAAATTCTGGGAGACAGTGGGTAAATTTCTGAAAGGTGTTTGTGACAGCACAAAAGTTCCATTTTACAAAAGGGACACAGAATTATCAATCTATGTCCCATTGACCATGAATGAGTTTAACTTTCCAGAGTCAGTGTTTTGCTCCTTCTCGCATAGTTCGATAATCCCTGTAATACATATCACCAGGCTCAAAATGCCTGCAAAATATGAAGTCTCACTAAAGGCACATGCCAGTTTGTGCTTGGCTAAACCAGCATTTAAAAATACTTTATGCATAAACTCCCCAAATGCATTTTTATTAGATACCTAAAAAAATTATCTATCTTACAGTAACTATGGATCTTCAAGGTTTATTATCTATGCAGATTCCACTCATAGTGACCATGAACCCCATGTGTGTAAAATCATGTCCTTTTGCCCAACAATATCTGCTGGAGCCATGCCTGGGCTGTAGATATCCTCACATCCTGAAGATATAAAAGAAGGAGTAGTCCAACTGCCCCTCAATTTTTTCCCTATTACAGACTCCTCTAGGAAGAAAGGAAAGAAAGGCAGGTCATGGAATCCATGTGGACAAAATATCTTGAACTAGTTACTGTAGAATACATAACCAATCTTTCTTTTTTGAGCGATTGTCCACATGCACTCAGCTCTTCGTGACTGCCCACATGGATTCTGCTGTTGGTGGCTTTAAAAACAGTTGTCTGTTTGTTTGGAGATAAGTAGTAGGAACATCTCATTACTGGTACAGACTCTAGAGCTATATCACTATCACTCGTTTTGGTGTCTGAGGGTGCCTGTCTAGAGCACTCTGAGAGAATCAATGTTATAGCCTTCTCTAGCTTTCAGAGACTGCTTCGAGAAGGAGCAACACACAGTAGATTGCTAAAGAATATGTCCCTCTGCTAAACAAAATAGGAAACTGGAGTGCCCATCACTGAGTGGCACTGATGCTTCACAGGAAAGGCAGGCTTTAAACCCCATAGATTTTCTTTTGACAATGTGAGAGTCTCCACAGGGGCACAGGTTGTTGAGGAGTGGGAAGAAATCCAAGGCAAAAAGCAGAACCCGATTCAAATATTTTTTGTATGTTGCCAATGGGAAACACAGCTCTCTAGCACTAATCAGCATAGTGTGCAGAGAAGCACTGTTGGGATTCTATATTGCTGTCATGGGTGACAAGAAGAAACTGAGGGATAGCTGTGCCCACTTCATCCTGTAAGCCATTGTTGGGAGGGTAAGCAAGGATATCCAGGATGCAGGCACAACCCCGTTGGATACTACTGGCCAAAAGAACACAATTTTGCATGCTTTGGGCAGGGGCATGCACACCAAGAGTGGAATATGTCGACAATCACTCAAAAAACTTCGGTGTTTACAGATGAGGTTTAACAAATCCTACAGCATTGGCGTAAAACTCCCATTGACTTAAAAGGGAGTAGTAGTCGGCAAATGTGGAATGTGTTTGCAGATTACACCCTGCCTGCCTAGCTATCTCTAAAAATCTTGGCTAGTATTTATTTGGATTTTTTAAAGTTTATATGAAAAAGGCAGAATACAAAGTAAGGAAATATGAACTCTCATTCTAAATGATAGACAGGCCCAACAATGGGGGTGGGTGAGGAAAAGGGACAACTGCCCCAGGGCCCAGTGATTCAAAAGGTCCTGGGGCTCCTGGCCACCACTATCACTACTTCAGCAGTGATGGTGGCTAGAGCCTCAGACTATTTAGAGCACCACTGAAGTGCTGGTTGATGCCGAAGAACAGAGCTGAAAGGCTGGCAGGGAGAGGCTAGCACCAGTCCTGCCTCTTCCACCTAAGGCCATACCTCTTCCATCCAAGGTCCTGCCCTTTATTAGAGAGCAAAGCCTCCCCCTCCACCTTGCACAGCGGCCTGGCAAGTCTGTTGCCCCACCCCCTCCAATGATAGACATGAGGAAAAAGCTTCCTTTATAGACAGTTTCTTTTAAAAACCCTGTCCATTAGTGAGGCTTCTTGTACTTTCTCTTAAAAATGCTTAGTGCTGGACCCTATTGGAGACAGGATATCAGACAAAATGAGGAACTGAACTGCTGTGGTATGACGATCTTTGTGTTCCTAAGTTAAATCATTTACAGGTCATTTCAAATACTTTGCTCCTGAGTGATCCAGCAGATGAGCAGAATGTTTAAATATTAAAGTGATAAGAGCTGTGGAAATCTAAGATATGAAATACATGACTTCTATCTTTCTGTATAAGTCTTGGTAGAATCTCTTTAATCACAAGTGATTTAGTCTGTATAGGTTGTATAACCTCCATGTCTGGGCAAGAATATCTTAGGTGATGTAGTTTATAAAGTCTAACAAAGCCATCTCCTTTCATATTGCTTCAGTAGTATCCGCTTTTATCATAAAGTGGAGTGAACAATTTGAACCATACAGTTGATCAGATAATAACAAAATCTAGAAACAATAATGTCGTGCTCTCAGTTAGCACACAGTACAGTACAGTACTGTACTTGTACAGAGTAGAGCAATGTTGAAGTTGTGAGTTCAAGCCTCACTTGGAGCTATGTTCTTATGCGTAGAAATGGTGTCCCTAGCCTCCATTTGTCCGAGGCTGGGAATGGATGATGGAAAGAATCATTTGATGACTACCTATTCTGTTCATTCCATCTGGGGCACCTGGCATTGGGCACTGTTGGAAGACAGGATACTGGGCTAGACAGACTTTTGATCTGACCCAGTATGGTTGTTTCTATTGTCAGTCTAATAAGATATAAATATATGAAGAGGCATGTGAGAAAATGGTCACTTGATAAACATGTGTAATTCCTATTAACATTGACTGCAATTCTGTGCAAGTACATAGAGGAATATATACTCCATAATACTGACACATTTTTGGCATTTGCATCTTAAATATAAAAGGTTATTTTTTATAATGTGGCTATTGAGAAAAGCCACACACAGAGATCTTCTAAGTACTTTGATTTAATCATCAGTAGAAAAAGCTATAATTACATTAGCTCATTAAAGCCAACATTCTTAGCTTATTAGCATTTCAGGATTGGTTTTCTTGTTGGCTGGTTTGCTTTGTTTTGGAAACTAGAGAAAAGCAAATACCACATATTTCTTCCTGGATGAGAAAACATCACTGGGCTTCAATAGAAAATTTGTTTGGTATCATCTTAATTAAAATTCTTAAATGTCAAATGAGAAAAGTATTATTAAACCCTTCTTCAATATTACATGCCTTGTAATTCTAATTAAATCCTTTTTCCATAGTCTATGACAGTTTATATTCCTTTGTAAATACTTAAGGCTCAATCTTTCTTCCATAGATGTCTATTGTAAAAATCTCTATTGATTTCAGTAGGATAAGATACAAAATTGCGCCCTTGGTTATGTGTTTGAAACTCTATGGATTTTCACAGGAATGTACCTGGAATCACGCAAGCATGTACCTGGACTATCATGTGGCCTTATGTCTTTAGGCACATAACAACTGCAAAAACATGTAATCACTAATAATCCTATTTGTTTAACACTGTAGACTCTCACGGCAATGGCCTTGTCTCCACATTGTTTTCTAAGTTTGAAAATAAGAGGACACTACAGTGTTCAAACATGGCAAAATTAGATAAGTGAAGATTTATGCATAAAAATCACCATATATTGATGAATAACTTCCTGAATATTAGTGATAGAGATGCAGCCGTGTTAGTCTGGTCTAGCTGAAACAAAATATTAGGTCTTTTTTCTTGGCATTTCAAATGTTGCTTTTGGTAAGGAGTAAAGAACCAGTCTCAGCTGAACCTTTGATAGTTGCTTTGGTGAATTCCATCTGAGTTTACAGTGAGATTTAATTTTTCTCCCATCCAAAAATCCCTAAGTGAATCTAATAATCAAGAAAGTTACTTTTGTCAGCACTAAAAACAAACAACATATTTATTTATCCACAAAACAAGATTAGAACAATTGTAAGTAAACTTAGTCCTAGCTATCTTTCCGAGGATTTTATTTCCAAAATACTGATGTTTTTTCATAGTCATAAAAGGCTGGAACAGTTAGGATGTAGCGAATAGCAGTATTTTCTGCCTTCTGTCAGGGAAAGACCTGCCTTCTTGTTCTCAGTAAGGCCATGAAACTAATCCCCTTTAAAATAGCTCTGTATAGCAAAGGGTTTATTTCAGAAGGTCTTCAGAAGGTGTTTTATTTCAGAAGGTCTTCAAGAAAGAACACTATTGTATTACTGAAAGTTTAATAATATTTTCTCATGTTGGATTGTTTTAGTCTTTTCCTTAGTGTTTGTGTTTGGTAAAAGTAGCTAGGCTGCATCTTAGCAATAGGAAGCAGCAGCTCACAGTCCATGCTCTCCCACCAGTGTTCCTCAAACATTAATTAAAGGATTTTTTTAAAATGGTATGCCTCCATGACCATTAGATACTTGGCCTTGAGCCTTCCAGCAAAGTGCCAGTTAATGCCACTTTTTGGCAATGTGGTCATCAGCCTGCTAGAAACTAAATTGACATTTGACTAGTAGACCACTATTTCCCAGTTATTTTTCTTTATGTGCTTTTCCTCAAATATCTTTCAATGAAGAAAGAAAAACATTTATTTCAGAATTATTGTTGCTGAAAGATATTTTACTGTATGACAGATTAGAGCATTTCAGGTTTTCTCATTTTTATCTCTTTTGTTTTTTTATCTTTTATTTCTCTTATCTCATTTCTTTGTGCAATTCAATTAGTGTTGCATCTTTTTTTTAAAAAATACATATTTTATCTTTTCTCAAAAATGAGACTTGAATACTGGCATAATTCCATTAATTCCAGTGGAGCTACTACTGATACATATCTTACTATACATTTTAGAATCATGTGTCTGTCTGTCCATTGGTCTCTGAGTGCATTTGTTCAAGAACTCCTCCTAAACAGTAAGAGCTAGCACAATCAAATTTGGGATATGGATTCCTCTTATCATAGGTTGGAGCATAGTAAGGATTGGCTGTGTAAGGACAATGGAATGGGTCCTGAATTTGATTGTTTCTCATAAAAATGGAAAGCGAGGGTCTGCTAGGAGGGACAGTTATACTGCAAAATGACCACAGGTGGCTAGCAAGGGGCCAGACAAGGGGACCAGGACTGCTATAATCGCATTGGGCCATCAGGGGGGCCAGGACAGAGAAAGGGACATCTATATACTATATATTTCAGAGAGTTTGTGTGTCTGTTTGTCTGAATGTCTGTGGCCAGAGGACATGCACTCCTCCTCGGTTGTGCCTGCTGCTGCTGCAGTGGTCATAGACAGGCACTTCTCACCTGGCACCAAGCTGCTGCAGAGAGAGAGGTCTGGGGATGTCTTCTCTCGCTGGGGCAGCCTGCATACTGAACTCTTCATCTGCAGCCTCACCCCACTACAATGATTTAAATAAAGTAAAACAAAACTTATTTGAGTTAAGGACCAGAGCAACACCAGGTAAACCACAGAGATAGAGACAGAGATAATCACTTCAAGATATGGTCCAATTCCCATTTTGTAATTGGTAATATCCATTATTAATATGTTTATTACAATAGCAACTAAGGTTCAACCAAGAAAAAGGCCCCAATTCTGCGAGAATCAGACTAATAGATGGTTCCTGCCCTGAATAACTTACAATTTAAGTACATAAGACACACACAGGATGGGGAAAGGTGTATAACAAACAAGTGTCATGTTAATTACACGGATGTTGAGGGGAGTGGATTTGCTAAGGAGGGGATATGGTAGGTGGGTAAAAAAAGGAGTGAGGGAATCAGGGTAAGGAAGAAGAGGGTATGATGGGCAGTTGAGGAGAGAGCTCAGATGAAGACAATGTGAGGAAGAGGATAAAGAAACAATTTGCACAGACAGAGGAAATCTAATAGAACTATGGAACACCACACTCTTACATGGCATTTTTCATGTATAGAAGTCATAGGCTATGTCCACACTGACAGCTTCTTGCATAAGAACATCTTGCACAAGGGTTCTTCTGCAAGAAGTCTTGCGCAAGAAAACGTTCACACTGCCATGTGCGAGCTGTGCTTTTGCGCAAGAGCGCCCATGGCAGTGTGGACGCTCTCTTGCACAAGAAAGCTCTGATGGCCATTTTAGCCATAGGGCATTCTTGCGCAAGAAATCCCTGCCAAGCGTCCACACTGCCCTCTTGCGCAAGAGCTCCTGCACAAGAAGGCTTACACATGTTAAAAAAGAGCATAGCTCTTGCACAAGAAGCCCTCTCTTACCATGCCGTACTGTAAATCTTCTTGCACAAGAGCGGGCGGGTAGTGTGTACACTCTGCGCATTCTTGCGCAAGAACGGCCATATTTGCGCAAGAAGCCGCAAGTGTAGACATAGCCATTGTGTTTTACACAGAGGGGATTATCTTCATTCTGCATATGATGCCACTGAGACACAAAGGGATGATGTGACCTACCCAAGGTCTTTTGAATCCCAGCCCTATGCCTCTAACTTTTCACTGAAATTTGGATCATGTTCTTAGTGAAATCAGAACTGGGGGCCTCCATTATCTTTCACTGGATATTTTAAAGCAAAAATATGTCCAGGACATGAATTGAGTTTGTGTGGCTTGAAGACTAGAGGCAATCGATTTACAAGAGTGCTAGTGTTTGTGATGTCCAAAGCAGCATGGATCTACTTACAACTCCTGGAACCTGCAGAATGGCTCAATATCTGTCAAAACTTAAGAATCAACCTTACTTTTGATGAAGGCGTTATGAATTTGATCATGCCACTGTCAAGCTGTGTTGTGTTGTATTACTGTGCCAACCAACTGCAGCAAAGTCAGAGTCAACTCACACTTTTAACACTCGGGAGTAATGAATACTCTGAAAATCTGCTTTAACCCTTGAAGACCTAAGATGAGTCTATAACTTGGCTAGTCTATAACTTTTAAAAAATGAGTAGTCCTGTGGCAATTTAGAGACATAATTGCCACAGGACTACTCATTTTTTAAAAGTTATAGATTAGCCACCCTTCTGAGATTAAGTACAGTTATCCTCAGTAAAATATACTTAGGGCAAATATGGAAGTTCTGGATACTTTTTGTAACTTATTCCTTCAAACAAGTGGCAAACACTCTATCTCATCACAGTTCCCTTATTCCCACTCCCCTTCGGCAAACCACACTATATCCCTTTCTCCTAACCCTCAGTACAACCACTGAAGAGCCCTTCTGATCTGAGTGTGTAGAGGGTCTAATTGTTCATGGCCCACCTGTTTGTGGCAGCTGTCTATTCTTTAAGATAGAATCAAAGCCTAAGGGCACATACAAGCACATGATGATAGTTTGCCCCAATGGCTCTGCAGCAGAGAGGTGGGCCAGCTAGCAGAGAAGTGGTTATTCCTGGAAAGCAAGAAGTGGGGATAGGTGGGTCAGAAGACACAGATCCTCCTTCACCTAGAGGACTGTGATCAGGAACAAGCTCACTAACTCCCCAGAAATTAGACTGTTCTCAGAATTTATCCTCTCAGGAAATGGACAACTCCCTGGAGATTTAGAGAGCATAGAAAACCACTGGATACAAAGCAAAGCAGTAGTCAGAAATATATCTTGATCTGAGCATTAATGACCAATTCAATAGTCACAGTTCATTTTTCATGTGCATTCCTCCTTCTCCCCAGTTGTAGCCCATTAGATAAATCATGACAGAAGGCCAAGCCTGAGCTGGAACCACATTAACAGCAAGCTACTGTTTGGTGCTAGATAATGTCTTCATGAATCTGTTCAGTTCATCAAAGCAGAGAACTTTTCTTATTATTACTGCTTTATTTGTATTACTGTCAGTATACGCCAGCCTTCTGTCTGTCCCACAGTGTGAGATTGTACCAGTTCCTCAGACAGAGGGAGAACGTAACAGAAGATAACAATTCTTACCAATAAGAAGGGAGTTAGATGCAGCAACCAGAAGCCCAGGCCAAAACAGCTATTTTAGAAAACAACATTTTAGAAAACAATTCTATAAGAGGGCACAGTAAATACTGCCAAAGGAAGGGACTACAGCATTTTTTGTACATCAGTATATATCAGACATACACAATACTAAAGGGATCAGAACTTGACGTGCCTATACACACAATATTTTATTGCTGTAGATTAGAAAGTTTTCTTAATGTTAAAATGACAATGTCTTGCTCCATTTCTTCAGACCCCCTCCTAAAGTGGAAAAAATATTGAATGTTCTTTACAGGCACTAGAAATTCTTTTCCTTAAAATACCTTAAAAAATAAAAATAAAAATCTCTGAAGATGAGTTGTTTAACAGAGACTTTTATTAAATATAACTGAGACTGTATATTTATAGTTAAAGTGGGTTGGATAAATGGCAGTATTAACTGTATTAGAACATTGAATTTTAAACATTATACCATATTACCCTACATTATTTGAAAAAAATAGACTCCAATGCTGTCGTTTATTTCTATTTATTTCTGGGGGTTCAATTACAGGCAGTGAAAATTGTTAGAGGCACAGAAATAAACTTTCATGTGAATAGAGATTTTGAAGAATTGGAACTGTTTACTTAGGGAAGAGGAAACATGATAAAATATGCAAAATAAAGAATGACAAATAAGGAAAAAAGATAAGAAACTTCTATTCACCATTCCATAACAGAAAAACAAAATAGCATTCAATGAAACTGAAAAGGTAAAAATTTCAAATCTAATACCAGAAAATATTTTCCACATAAAGTACAGATGTCCTGTGGAACTCATTGCCACACAATGTTCTTGAGGCCCATACATCAGAAGGATTCCATAATGACATAACAAGAATATCTAAAATAACAATAATAGATATTAAAAAAAACACCAATCATGAGTTTTGGAAAAGGTATAAACTTTCAAACTTCAGGACATAAACTAATATCTAATGATTCAGGGTTAGATGGAAACTTTTCCTGAGAGTAGGTTTTCCTAAAACTTCCTACTGTAAGGTTACTTTGTCTGAAGCAGCTAGACCAGACTACCATCTGAGATAGGACATAGACAAGATTAATTACTGGTTCTGATTCATTATGGTGATTCCTATGGTTATGTACAAATTCTGGTTTCACACAATGCATAATTTTAAATGATAACCAAATAGCCACACAATCCCTGTGTTGCTGGTTTTAAAATAGTAAGCATTAAGATGAATAATTTGCCTTAGATTAAAATATTACAATCCTTTTACTTTGACCTATGTAGCTACAATACAATCCTTAGGATAGAAAAGACGCCATCTGTAATTCCTTCGAAGCTATGTCTGCACTGCACACCAGTGACACTGGCATGTAGGATATCTATATCTGCATACCACAGTGGAAAGCAAGCTGCATCCACACTGGAGTGTGTGCCTACATGTTTCAGTGAAGGGCTTTGGTGGTGGGGGTGGGGGGGAGCAGCAGAGATAGGCTTTAGCATTTCCTCTCTTCTCTGCTACAACCTTTCCAGATGCCTCTTATCTACCAAGACTCCCTGCTGCCTCCCCTACCAGAGCCTTTCCCCACTACAGAAGACTTTTACGGTGATGGGGAAAGGCAGCAGGACACTACCCAGCTAAAAAAATAGCAGTATAGATGGGGGAGGCAGTGGATGGCGAATAATGGACCTGTGGGTATGTACATGGGTACATACTCACGGACTTCAATCCTGTCTTTAGTCTCTAAGCCATGCCTCAACAGCTGCACTGCTATTTCTACCCAGATTAAGGGGTGAGCCCATATATGTACTCTACACAGTGCTGGAAGATATGTGCTATTTAGATGTATCTTGAGTTTTAGGAAAGGACAAAACTCTAAGATCCCCCAAGACAAGTAAAATACAACTGTCTCTACTGTTCAGAAATTCCTACATTTTAAGATGTTGCTCACTTATCATAGTAAATCTCACTGTCACAATCAGCAAAATCTAGTATACACACCTGAGAAATTTACTGCTCGAACAATGGACACACAATGTGCTCCAAAATATTTTACATTCACGGCAGCCACTATTAGGCTTGGACAGTTTAAGTTCTATTTCTGCCTGCTCCATTTTAGTAGCTGTATGCACCGATATCTCTAGCACCAATAGTTCAAATAGCCCTCCAACCAACACTGTGTTATCCTGCAAGGCCTTCAAAATTAGTTTCTAGGAGCTGTGCTTGTAATTGTGGGATACATATTGACATGGTAATACAGGTTGGACATCCCTGGTCCAGCACCCTCAGGACCTGACTGGTCCCAGATGAGGGATTTTGCATGATCAGGAGAGGTCATTTCTGGCCCCCAAGCTGCTGGCCCCACCCTCTTCCCTACTGCCCCAATGGGCTTCCTGGCAGCCCAGCTGGCTTGCATGCCCAGCTGAGCCATGTGCTGGCCTTCCTGGCTTTTCACCCCCTCCCCCTCAGACCAGCTGAGCCATACACCGGCTCCCCCTTTTCCCCACCTATAGCCCAGCTGATCTGCGTGCCAGGCTTCCTGGCTCCTGGCTCCCCTGGCAACCCAGCTGAGCCACACACTGGGCTTCCTGGCTCCCAGTCCCTCCTCCCTTCGGCTGCGTGGCAGCTTCCTGGCTCCTGACCCTTTGGACAGCCTCCCCCCTTGCACCACTCCAGGCTCCCACCCCTCAGAGAGTGTACCGAGACTCTCTGATCCTGGAACAGCTGTGGTCCTGCTGGACCACAGATGTTGCCAGACCAGAGAGTCCTTGTTTCAAGAGTGCAACCTGTATAAGGGAATGTAGGACATCTCTTCTGGGGACTTGAGGTATTTCTGCAATGGTTCATAACATGAGTCTGTATGATTAGTGGACATACTCTCTCATGCAAATAGGGACCAAAAGTATTTGCCTGTGTTTTCAGATAAACATTTGTGATGATACTTATGGCCCTCTTTATTTGCTGTCCGCAGACATTCATGACTAATATCCCAGTGACCACAAACTATTATCATGTCTGTGTCAGAGGCAGATTGAGGTATGCTTAATCAACTCCATTCTTGTCTCTTTGGGAGGCCTTTTGTGTAGCATTAGAGGATTTACTGCTCTGACCTGCAGTCCACAAGCTTCTGTTCTTTTGCTCCTCAGGTGTAATATGCACCGGAGGCTGAGATGGAAATCAAGAAAGTTGTTGAGGGCTCATTTCTACTACAGTGCTGTCATTTGGTATTTCTCTGTAGTTAGGTATCTAAAGCAATGTGCTTCATTCTTCCTTTGAAAAAAAAGTTAATTAGAGTATATTTTCTTCCTCTCTCCCTTCCCCATCTCATCCATTCCTCTCAGTCCCTCCCAATCTTTCCCTATACTTGCTTCTTTACCATCTAACCCCCTTTTCTTCCCTCTCTCTACAGATGTTCCCAGTTGTCTGATCCCCCACTTCTGAATGTGCTTCCTTGCTGCTTAATGTCTTATTTCCCAGGGCGTTCTCACCAATAATCTGGCCCTCTTCTCTCTCTCCTTCTCAGCTGCCCATCTACCATATTTGTTTCTCCCCTGGGAGATTCTGGCCCTGAAGGTGAAACCTGTTTCCTCTCTTTCTCTATCTATGTAGCAATAGATCCTGGCAGAGGCAACCAGCCTGCTTTTCTCTTTCTTGTTTTCAAGTGCTTTTTATACAAGCCTCCAGGCTCTCAGCAATAAAAAATCTAAACACCTGTAAAAGCAGCTGGAAACAAGGAGGAGAGCCAGTAGCACAATACCAAACCATACTCCACGGACCATTTTTGGGCATTCAGTGAACAGTTCTGAATCATATCTAGATTTGCAAAACATCAAAGTCTCAGAGTCCTAATATCAGAGAGTTTGCAAACCAAACAAAGAAGTCCCTGTGCAGTATCCCTGTGCATATTTCACCAAGCACTGCTCAATGATTTTAAAGTGCTCCCGAAATGTAAATTTTCACTAACCTAAAGCACAACTTCCCTTCTATATTATCAGGTGACTTTGAGAGTCCACATTAGCCCAAATCCTGCACATTAAATGTTATAATAGTAAAATTGATACACAATTTTTAATTGCTTTTATCTCATTCGCAAAATATATAATAAACTTTGGTAGCTAGAATGAGATAGGAATACACTTTTTCAAGGATAGTTGAAGGCATTTGAACTTTGGTCACTGTCCACTGTCTCATAATGCACAGTATGTTTAGACCATTTGGACTAGCCATCTGTCTGTCTCTCACATTCACATATACACAAACACTTGAGATTATTGCTCTCCTATAGCAATACAGGTTGGACCTCCCTGGTCCAGCATCTTCGGGACCTGAGTGGTTCCAAAACAGGGAGTTTGCCGGACTAGGGGAGGTCCAAAGTGGAGAAGGGGAGGTCCAAACTATATCGCTATAGGAGAGCTGTATTTCTGGCTGCCGGCCACACTCTTGGGCTCCCATCTGGGCCCTTGGCCTGCTCCTGGCCATGGCCCTGGCCACTGGGCCCCTGCACCCCAGCCACTGCACTACTGCCACTGGGGCTGCAGCTTCCTGGCTCCTCATGGAGATTCTGGCTCCAGATTCCTGGCTACTGCTGGCCCGCCTGCCACCAGCCCAGCTGGGGCTTCTGGGCTGCCACTGGCACCTCTGCTACTGGCAGCACCCTCTGCTGGCCTGGCCTGGGGCTTCTGGGCCACATCTGGCCCTTCTGCCCCTGGCTGTGGCCCGGGGATCCCGGTCTTGAGCCCTACCAACTGGCCCCTGCTCCTGGCTGCCAGACCACAGATGTTGCCAGACCACAGAGTCTCAGATTTGAGAAGTTGAACCTGTAGTAACATTTTTTAAAATTTTGAATCAGGGGGTATTATTTATAATTCGGGGACATCACCTTGACTTGTGTATTATTTCAGAGGAGATGTTTCAACCTTCAAATCCTACTTGGCTCAATGATTTTTGGTCCACGGATTTCCTGGGATAGTACAGGAACAGAACTTCAACTCAGAAAGGACTAGGAAGTTTAAACTCTATCTGGAGAAGAGCCTGCGTAAGCCTTTCAGAAGTTAAAAGAAATTCAGCAAAAATTTCAGAGTAGGAAGGTGATAGCCTCCAGTGGATACTAACGTTTCATGCTTGACCTAAATGTAACATATCAGCTATAAGTGTTCTATTTGTATAATAAACTCATGCTGAATGCCTTGGTCAAATTATATTATTCTTGTTTATTTTTATACTTTAATTTGAAAAGAAAAATTACAGGCTGAACTGGGTTTTTTATGAACATTTTTATCTGGTTGCTATGCTTGATAATTGTGGAAACATAATGGCATAGATCATTTTTTGCTATAAGAAATTCACAATTCCTTTAAGGCATTTATTTACCTTAAAAGTTTATTTTTTCCCATTCCTAAAAAGATGGCTATTCAACTCAGAATAACACTACAGTCCTAAAACTAATTTCCTCTCAGGTCACATATATAATATTGCATAGTATTGTAAAGGAATGCAAACAACAATATTGTTCTGTACTCTTGGTTTCTCTTTATGGCCTGTTAGGCTATAACTGCACAGCAGCGTTATTTAATAACTGATGTTATTCCAAAATAACTACATTGCAAGCCTCTATTTTGAAATAATGTCGAGCTGGAGGACTTCTTACTCTGACTTCTGTAACCCTCATTTTACAAGGAGTAAGGGAAGTTTAAGGAGGAGTGTTCTTCCTTCAACTTCCTGCTGTGTAGATAGTGCCAAAAGCCGAATTAAGCCATTTTGATTTCAGCTACGCCATTGATGTAGCTGAAGTTGCATAGCTTAATTTGACTTTTGCCCTGCTGTGTAGATGTGCTCTTAGTGAGTGTTAGGCTGCTTTCCAATTCACTCTGTGTTAAAAGGTGTGAGGCATCATCCCAGCACTACCCCAACAGAAGGGAGGACTGAGGGGATAACAAGACAGTGGGCCAAATATGTAGAGCTATGTGCATTTGGGGTGCATACTTTTATGACAGCTTTGTCAGATCCACTTACATATACATTATTAGAATAGCACCCTCATGTACAGTCCTCCTCAGGGGAGGGTGAGATTCATTCAGAGGAACTGCAATGGAAAAAAATCAAGGGAATTCAAAAACTGGTTAGAAAAAGGAGATTAAGAAGCAGGACAGGATTAAGGAAGTTGAGGGAGGGGAGTAAACACAACCCCATATGTAACCCCACTCTCAACATTTCTCTGTCACACTTTGCAGTGGTGGTATACACTGGCAAGGGACATGTATTATTTAGTTTTGGATGGCAGGTGGTCTCTCTATTCCCTATACTTGAGTGGGCTATATTCAGGAAATACGAAACCCTGGAAGTATATTGCAAAACCTCAAAAATGAGAGTCAGTCCAAAAATCATGAGACTGGCTTAAAATACGTTTTAAAATATATTAATACAGTATGGATTATTTTTATTTGCCTTGTGATTTCTGAATGTTTGGCTGTGCAACCTTCTAGTTTCCATGGTTTTCTATGCAGCCAGGAGTGCTACAATTTGCTGTTGTAATTATATCTGAGGTTCTCATGACATCTGTTGATTCCAGCCTTTGGGGTTTTCTGAAAATACCACTATTCTGAGACTCTTGGTAAAATCATGAGAGCTGGCTACACACAGAGTCAGTTGCATGTAGAATCTTCCTTGCTTGTAGAATCTGTTGGCAGAAGGAGCTGTGTGTAGATTGCCTCTTGCCCCCCCCCAAAAATGTGTTTTTTAAAAAAGTCTTTCCTGCTGTACACGTGGTTTGTTAGCATAAGGTCCTATGTAGGTCACATCCCTCCCTCCCCAGCAAAATGGCTACTCACTGCTAATACATCAGATGCAGCTACCTCAGAAACACCAAGTCTTCTGATGAGGGAGAAAGGTAGCAGAGGTCCTCTGCTGGGATGGCAGCATGTTGATGGGGGGAGGGGAGAGAATCTGCACACGTACAATGCCTTCTGCTGGGAAGGGAGGGATGTAAACACAGGGTCTCTACTCCATGGGGAGTGGTTAGCGTCCCTCACCATGACTTATGCTCCAGAGCAAAATGGTGATAGTTATCAACTCCCTGCATAGACCTTATGTAGAGAGGGTGGTTGCCTTTTCTGCAGACCTTTTCTTTCAGGATGGAAGTGAAAATTGTGGGAGTAGTGCATAGCTGATAAATTTCTACCCTGGTTCCGTACAGGAGTTGCCTCAGATGTGGCACAAGGTGAAATAAGGGTTATAGGCATTGCCATAGTTGTGGCAGCCCTGAGCTGCCTCCTTCTTTGCCATCGGAAGAAGAGAACTTGCAACATCTGGGGATTAGGAATATTGTCCATTACTCATTTAAAGAGAAATAGGAATGGCAGTGACCTTGACATCCCCAGCTGCACAAAGAGTTGCAAAAGGAATAACACCCAGCTTCCCAGGATACCACTCCCCAAATGGGATCAGAACCCCAAATGAATTATTTAGGTAAGACCCCTTTAAAATGAAAGGGGTAATATACACACTGATTGCTTCCCCAGGTAACAATTATTTACACTGGGCTTGATAGTAAATAAAAGGGATATTATTACGTACAAACAGTAGGATATAAGTGGTTATAAGTGAGAACAGGTAGAGCAAAGTAGATTACAAACTTAAAATGACAGAAATCGCTTAGCTAATTCTAACACTAAAACCTCAGTACAAACTTATTAGAAACTCACTCTAAAATTGTTCTTGTCCCAGCTAAGCCTCCCAACCAGGGAAGTCTCCTTTTCCCTGGGATCTCTGGCTCATTTTCTTGTGTGTGCCATGCCAGCCAAAAGACAAAGACCCTGCTAATCTTCCCCTTGTTTTAGAACTCCACTTTGGGCCAGAATTCTGTTTGTATATTCCACACAGAGATGGGAAATTACCTGGCCAGTCCCTACCAGTTAGGGAGGTCATATAACATTGTAGAACCTTCTAAGACTTAAAAGACAAAAGGGGCCGTTTACCTATGATTGCCCAAACATTGAGGCATCCCAGCATTGGTAACACTCTTCATGGCTTTCATTTGCACATTTATAAACCATAAACCATTCCATACTCCACATATCTAACTTTACACAAGAGAATGATACATACACCAAAATAAGATATACAGACCCAGTGGATTAAGACATTAAGATTAATAGGTTACATGAATCAATTTGTCCCAAGTATACTTGAGTTATGCCTATTTGCGTTCATAAGTCATTTCATAAAGCATGTGGGGGGCATCCCTTCACACCCTTGTCTATGGTCTGTATTATGTTTGTCCAGCAAGGCTCCTTTAAAACTTAATCTAAATGAGCAGCCACTGGTTGCACATTAGATAGAAATAGCAGAAAATATTTACATATTTTACTCATCTTTACTACAATATATATTTTGTCTATTTTGAAAACAAGTTAATCACACAGTTTATTTTTCATTTGATTTTTCCTCACAATTCTATTTTTCTCAGCTAGTTAGGACACTATCGGTACGTCTAGACTACACCTCTCTGTCGACAGAGAGATGTAGATTAGGCACGTTGAAATTGCTAATGAGGCAGGGATTTAAACATCCTGTGCTTCATTAGCATAAACATGGCCGCCGCTTTTTATTTTAAACGGAGCTTTTTCGAAAAAACCCGGCAGTCTAGATGCGGATCTTTCGAAAAATAAACCCTTTATTGAAAGATCCTGTAAACCTCATTTTTTAAGGAATACAGGATCTTTTGAAAAAAGGTTTATTTTTCAAAAGATCTGCATCTAGACTGCCGTTTTTTTTAAAAGCTTCATTTCGAAAAAAAGTAGCAGCCATATTTATGCTAATGTAGCACAGGATATTTAAATCCCTGCCTCATTAGCAATTTCAACGTGCCTAATCTACATCTCTCTGTCGACAGAGAGGTGTAGTCTAGACACAGTCTGTATGTCACCAGCCAGCTCTCTGCAAGACAACAGGAAGTTCTCAATGGATAACTGTTTGGAACATGTTATGCTAGATGCTCCAGTACATTAGATCAGAGTTTATTACTTTAAAATTGCTGCAATGAAGTAGGCTCAGAGAGAATTTTCTGTTATTTACATGGAGTTAAGTTTGTAGTTCTGGGGGTGGGGGCAGAGACTTGAACAGTAACTGTGGAAAAAATAATTCATCTAAAATTGCATTTCTTTAATGCTTTCTTTGATGTCTCATAATAGAGTAGCTAAATTAACCCCTGGCTCTGAACATCTTAATTGTTCCATTCACTTGATGAAGTGAAATTAGCTAGTGCAGCAAAAACAAAAAAAAAATTAAACAATTAAGAAAAGTTATATATATGAGAAACAAAATTATTCTAGAAAGGGTATTTTTTTCATTTCCACTGATTGTTAATAATGTTGAACTTTAAATAAAGGAGAATAGCAGAACATGGTCTTGCTAATTCATTTGTAAAGAAGTATTTCATCTTCACAATGAGAAATTAGTTATTTACTTCATTCCTTAATTTTTATACTTGAATTCATGTGTGAAATCTCTCAGCCACAAACAATGCAAGTTTATGTACTTCTCATATTCTGGCCGAGATTAATTCTGGTTTTTGCAAGCTGCTTTCTTGTGCACATCTAGGCACACAGTCTTTGGCAGCAGAGTCCCTCAGTACGAAGGTGTTGCAACTTCCTGTTTGCCTGGGAGCCTTTAGAAAGCTGGTAAAACCTAAAAAGAGTACAGTGATTTGCAGAGATGCAGCCAAGATTCTGTGAATCCACTTGAGAGCAGCTGCTGCTGAACCTAGGATGAAGCTCTGGTGTTGCTTTTAGAGATGTTCTTCCTTGATTTGTTCCCATAAGGGAGGAAAGTGGTGGTAAATCATCTGCCCTGACCTAGCAGTCACTGAACCACAAGCCTAGGGTGCTAGAAATAAAGGGAAAGAGAATGGAGGAAAAGTGGGGCAGAATGTTTGTATGAAGGAGTAGTGTAATATTTTTTTAACCATCAAATAAAAGTGTTCATTTTTAGTACACATTTGTTGTGTTACCTCAACAATCATCCCTTTCATTCTCTTAGCATCTGGAAGGATTTATAAGCATCTCAGGAACAAATGAAAAGGAAAATCAGGAGAAAATATAAGAGGAACCAAAATAGTTGCCAACTGAAAGGAAGGGAAGATGAACCTGTTTGAATTTAAAATGAGCATTTTAGGGTACATCTACACTGTAATGCTATTTCGGGATACCAGAGTATCCCGTAATAGCTATCCCTCATCTTCACAGCATGCCCATTATTTTGGGATCACTATTCTGACATCCCTATAAAACTCATTCTATGAGGAGTAAGAGACATTTTGGAATAGCACTTTATTTCAGAATTTGGTACCGTGTAGACAGCACCAAATAATGAAATAAGCTATTTTGAAATAGCATCAAAATAAGTTGCTCAAATTGCATATCTTATTTTGAGTTACAGTGATGTGTAGAAGAACCCTTGGAGCTGCAGTTGACTCTTATATTTAGTGGTAAAGCATTAGCTGCCAGTGTGGGGCATGCTAAGGAAGATTTCATTGGTGACCAAGTAGCTAAAATAGTAGCTCAGTTGAAAGCAGTTAATTTCTTAACCCTGAGACTTAAAAAATTGGATGTACAATATTCCTTTAGATGTGGCAACCTGGTGTTTCAAGTAGTTGGGATATTTGTGTCCGGTTTTGTTGCATTAATACAACGAAAACCTGAATTTGTAACATTACCAGAAGTCTACCACTATATGTTGAATAAGAAGCTATTTGGTCCTTTTTCTCTTTGTTCAACAGTATCCATGACTTATTAACTGCACACTATACAGAATTATTAATTTTGCGCTGAGCTTCCCCGTGGTGTCCATCACTATAATACATGAGTGCTTTGCTAATGTGATATATTAACCCCAGTTTCCACAGAAATTGTGGTCCAATGGGTCCACAGTTCTAGGTGGGGAATATATATGAGACACCTAAGTTCTGATTGTTCAGAGTATGTAGCATTGCATATCATTTTTGTAGTCAAAGCTCAGGTTCCATTGACTTCCGTTGCAGCTGTGAACAGTCCCACTCACTTTCAATGAGACTTGGGCTCCTACATCATACAGGCATTACAGAAAATATTACCCAAAATGTTGTGATTCAGTCCTAGCTACAGTCTCTTAAATCAAGTTCTTATAACTCTGGACAATAAGAAAAATTGATCAAATTAGTAAGTTTTGCAATTACTATATTTTTAAAGTTAACGCAGCTTTTGTTGAATATAAAGTCATTTAAAATATTCCACATATTAAAAAGAGGGAGGAAATAAACTTTCAAAAATATGACCAATTATAATGAAGAAAAATGTTCCCAGACCAAAGGTAAAAAAAAATCTAAGAAGTGAGCACAGAAGAACAAACTTTGAACTTGGACACTTCCTGCACCAACCAAGGTGCTTTTCAATAGGAAAAGTCAAGCATATGATTATGTGATGTTTTTAAAGGAGTTGAACTGCACATAAAGTAGTCATCCAGGGCACGTTAATTTGATTAGTACATATTTAGGTGTTTTAAATAGTGGTTTTTAGAGATATGTTAGGTAAGTCTTGTACTCAAAGTGAGCAGGGAGCTAAAATAAGCTTGGGCGCCAATACTCTACCCAGCAGGAGATCTCTATCAGCACTGTTCTTGAATTTAAAAAGACAAATATATTACTGTGTCATTTGAATAATAAATTTTAAGGGATTTCCTGGGCCTGCTTGCAGGCTACATGGGGTTGTGAGGGAAGCATGTGATGTGAGTTGTCTAAGGGTATGTCTCCTCTGCAGTGTAAGCCGAGGGTAAGGAGAACTCGAGTTTGCAGACCCTGGGTTATTCATTCATTTGTAATCCCGGGTTAAGAATTGTTAAATCATGTGTCACAACTCAGTGCTCCACAATATGGAAGCTTGAGTCCACCAACCCATATCTCAGTCTTCCTAGCACCCTCCCGAATTGTGGCTGTTTTAGCTCTTTGCAAATGGTTCATTCTGGGAAAACTTAAGACTCTGCAAAATTTAATTACACAGAGAACAAACTAAGTCTGAGGCTGATGGTGGGATTATAAAGAGTGAAAAAAAGATAAAATGGCTGCCAATGACAGCATGGATATTTTCCAACTGAATGAAAAAGATTTTCCAACATATATTAAGCAGTATTTTTGTGCAAATGTTAAAGAAGATACAGATAAACTAAAAGATTGTTTTCCTAACTTTGTTGGGGGAAAAAGCAATATTTGTTGTGCTTAAATATTTATGTTCTCCACAACAACATCCTGGGCTATAGTAAAAGAACATAATAGAGATAATGAAGAAACATTATATACCTACCACAGACTTTTTTTAATCAAAATATATTTTTTTATCTGAGAACACCATAAAAAGAAGAAAATATCTGTGAATTTTTGGCAAGCATGCAAAAACTGCTTTTTATTAATTTTCCAAAAGAGGATCTCAGAGATCAATTTAACTTTGATGTAAAATACACTCAACTAAAGAGAAGTGGTTGAAAATTGCGCATAGAAGAGTACTACCATAATGGAAACTGCTCAGTTTAGGGGCATCTACACAGCACCCTGACCTCAAAATAGCTTATTTTGAAATTTGGTGCTACTATACAGCACCAGATTTCAAAATAAAATTCTATTTCAACAAATCCCTTAACCCTCATAGAATGAGAGTTACAGGGATGCTAGAATAGCTCGCCCATTATTTAAAAATATATTTCAAAATAACAGGCATGTTTAAAGACACGGAATAGCTATTTGGGATACCAGAAGTATCCCAAAATAGCTTTGTTGTGTAGACATATCCTTTGACTCAAAAAAGTAGAACATACTAAAACTGGAAAATAATTTGGCCCTCTCATGCCATGCCTAAGAAGAAGGCCCTGGCCTGGGTTGGAGAGGATGATGACGACATAGATCAGGATTTTTCACAGAAAACACCAAAAACCAGAGAAAGAGAGAGAGAGAGAGAGAGAGAGAGAGAAGGCTGCTTCCTTAAAAACAAGAAGCACAAATTAACCCATCTTACTTTAGACTGGCTATTTACAAACTGGTTGCTACCAAATGCTTCCCTGCAAGCCCCTTAGTCTTGAAGCAAGCCTAGAAAATCCCTTATAAATTAAAGTTATAGCATGCAATTTTAAGAGTTTTTTATATACCTACACTTAGCCCCTATCAGCTTCTTCAGACTTCTAAATTTAAATATTCCATCAAACTTTATTACTGTTTTTTGGTGTTAGCATATTAGTTCCATTTTGGTTTATATTTTGGCTTCTCCCCACCTACACATTCAGTCTGTGATGTTCCCTCATCTAGATAGTCCTGCTCATAGAATTAAAAACAGACAAAATTATCATATAACAGTTGGACTGTCAGATATTTGAAACTAATACTTTTCTCTAAGTAATGTACATTTAGGTTTGATGGGTGAAATATTATCTCTATTGAAACTAATGGCAAGAAATTCCAAATTTTCTGAATTTTCTAAGTAAGATAGTGAATTCTTCATGGCAGTGGACTTCTCTTTGTATACTAAAGGTGTGCAAAAACATTCATACAATAATAATACAGTCACAGGTTTAGTCAGTAAAATGGATGCACTCCAGAGTATTTAAATTAGAGTTTACAAGGCTTAGCTTTAAGAGATTTTCTTTAATCCCCATGACTCTAATGTAGAGGTCAGAGGGGCTGTTATTATCAGTAGCTACGTCATAACTAGGGAACTTTAAAAGTGGGTTAGATATTCTCTCAATTTAAAGAACCCACGATAAGAAAAAAATATTATTACCAAAAAGCCTCAGGTCTTTGTATTACCTATTCTAAGACATTAAACACATCTAGAAGGGTTGCTAACAAAATCTCAGAGACTATTAATATAAATTATTCCAATAATAAAAAAATCACACACTGAAAAAATGAACTAGGAGATCATAGCAAATAAAATATGACAGAAAAAAAAGAACAGGTAATTCAAAGGTTGAAGAGTATCCATTCAGTAGTGGCCACTTCTGTACTTTGCACTGTAATATTCTTCTCCAGTCCCTAATGTGGATCAAATCTGAATCATTATTGTAATTTACACCACTTTAAGCATTTACCACTTCTACTCCTTGTAGAAGTACACATGTCCAGAATGACATAGGATATGCTGCAGTCTACATCACCAGGGCTACATGAAAGCCAGCTGTGCAATTTATCCTCCAGCAGAAACTCCAAGGCTACATCTATACTGCACATTTATTTTGGAATAAGCTATTCCGGAAAAGTTATTCTAAAATAGCTTATTTCTAAATAGCACATCTACACTGCAGGGAAGCCTCAAAATTAGTCCATGGTAGGCTTCCCTAATGTAGATGTGCTATTTCAAGTTAGAGCCCCAGGAAGCACCGGGGAGGAATAAGTTGGAATGATCCTGGTGAGGGGCTATTTTGAAACAGCTGAAGTGGAACATCTACATGGAGAATCTACATAGGCATTATTCTTCATAGAATGAGGTTTACAGAAGTCAGAATAAGCCTCACATTATTTTGAAATTATTTAGAAATAACACTATTGCTGTGTAGATGTTTGCATAGTTATTTCGGAATAACGGCCGTTATTCTGAAATAACTTTGCTGGGTAGATGCATCCCAAGAGAAGGCCCATAGAAACTCAGCCAGCCTTCTCCAGGACTGAAATTACTCTGGACCTAGTTGACCCAAGATATCTGCCCAGATCATTTCATACAAATCTAGTGAGGAGTCTAGTTAAGTTGAAGTTTAAGTTATATGCTCATAAACTGGTGTCATTTTTATGATGAGATGGCAAAAGGGTGAAATTAAAGGAGGAAGAAAACCTATATGTTACAATATACTCCAACCTTATCCACTGCCCCCCATCCTCTATTTCAGTGACAGCAACATTCACTCGGTAATTTGACTTTCTGGCATAAATTTTATGAAGATATTTATATACCTCTGAATTGAGCCTCATGGCTATACCTCACTAGAGTTTTTCAGACCTGTAATTACAATAAGCATAGTTCCATCAAGGGTATCACTAGCATGCTTCTCCACATGGGTTATAACAGTCAAGTACAAACCTGCACAACCCCCCGGGGTATGTACTCAGGCAGCTAGCCCACCCTGCCACTTGTACCTCCACTGTCACTGTTGTTTTTAGCATGCTAGTTTGAGCAGAGCTAGTATGTTTGTCTATCCACACTGATAAAAATGCTCTAAGTATTTTATGTGTGTTGACATAACCACAGTGTTAAAAAGGGGTAAGTCCATCTAACGCTATTTACACTGCTGTTACCACCAGTGGAACAACAACCACTGAGGACTGTAGATCTCAAAATCACTAGCGTAGACAAGGCCAGACAAAGTGATGATTACTCTAAAAGGCATATATTTAAATGGATTAGAAAAAAAATCTTTCAAAATGTGCCATTTAGATGAATATCCTTATTTGTTGTGTGAGATTTGTTGCATCTGCCCTCACAACAGGATGCAAATTACTGGGTCAACAGATGATCAGTGTTTGTGTGATTGTACTCATATAGTCAATATATCTCAAAAATCCTCACCCCATTTAAAGTTTGAAATAATCCCAAATGTGCAGAGTTAGCTAGGCCAAAATCTAATTTACAGCGTATTGTAAAATGAGAAATAAATAAGTGAAGTGTCTTGTTTGGTTCATAAGTTTGTAATCAATATGTGTTGATGAGGAAAACAGTTTTAAAAACACTTATCCGTTTCTGTACGATGCCACCTTCAATTATTGGGGGAAAAATAATAGATGACAGATAATTAAAATTTATCTGATTTTGTAGTGTTCCCTTTGAAAACAAATGAATAATATTATACTCTGGCAAATTAAAAGGAACTTGGCTAAATTAAAAAAAATACCAATAATTAACTTCTCAAATGTATTCAGCAAAACGTTTTAAAGTCATAGAATCATAATGCTTGAAAAGACCTCAGGAGGTCATCAAGTCCAGCCTCCTGCCCAGAGCAGGACCAATCCCAGATAAATCATCCCAGCCAGGGCTTTGTCAAGCTGAGACTTAAAAACCTCTAGGGATGAAGATTCCACCACCTCCCTAGGTAACCCATTCCAGTGCTTCACCACTCTCCTTGTGAAATAGTTTTTCCTAATATCCAACCTAGACCTCCCCCACTGTAACTTGAAACCATTGCTCCTTGTTCTGTAATCCGTCACTACTGTGAACAGCCTTTCTCCATCCTCTTTGGAACCTCCCTTCAGGAAGTTGAAGGCTGCTATCAAATCCCCCCTCACTCTTCTCTTCTGCAGACTAAACAAACCCAAATACCTCAGTCTCTCCTCATAGGTCATATGCTCCAGCCTCCTAATCATTTTGGTTGCCCTCCGCTGGACCCTCTCCAATGCATCCACATCCTTTCTATAGTGGGGGGGAGGGGCAGAACTGGACATAATACTCTAGATGTCACCTCACCAGAGCCAAATAAAGGGGAATAATCATTTCTCTAGATCTGCTGGCGATGATCTTGCTAATGCAATCTAATATGCCATTAGCCTTCTTGGCTACAAGGGCACACTGTTGACTCATATCCAGCTTCTCATCCACTGTAATCCCCAGGTCCTTTTCTGCAGAACTGCTACTTAGCCAGTCGGTCCCCAGCCTGTAACAATGCTTGGGATCCTTCTGTCCCAAGTGCAGGACTCTACACTTGTCCTTGTTGAACCTCATCAGATTTCTTTTGGCCCATGCTTCTGATCTGTCCAGTCACTCTGGACCCTTATCCCTGCCCTCCAATGTATCTACCTCTCCCCCTAGCTTAGTGTCATCTGCAAACTTGCTGAGGGTACAATCCATCCCCTCATCCAGGTCATTGATAAAGATGTTGAACAAAACCAGTCCTAGAACTGATCCTTGGGCACTCCGCTAGAAACTGACTGCCAACCTGACATTGAGCCATTGATCATGACCCATTGGGCCCGACAGTCTAGCCAGATTTCTATCCATCTTACAGTCCATTTATCCAATCCATACTCCTTTAACTTGCTGGCAAGACTATTGTGGGATACCGTATCAAAAGCTTTGCTAAAGTCAAGGTATATCACATCTACTGACTTTCCCATATCCACAGACCCAGTTACCTCATCATAGAAGCTAATCAGATTGGTCAGGCATGACTTGCCCTTCGTGAATCCACGTTGACTATTCCTGATCACTTTCCCCTCTTCCAAGTGCTTCAAAATGGATTCCTTGAGGCTCCCCTCCATGATTTTTCCAGGGACTGAGGTAAACTGGTCTCTAGTTCCCTGGATTGTCCTTCTCCCCTTTTTTAAAGATGGGTACCACATTTGCCTTTTTCCAATCATCCGGGATCTCCACGAGTTTTTAAAGATAATGGCAAAGGCTCTGCAATGACATTTGCCAATTCCCTCAGATCCCGCGGATGCATTAAATCTGGACCCATGGATTTGTGTATATTTAGCTTTTCTAAATAGTTCCTAACCTGTTCTTTCCCCACCAAGGGCTGTCCACCTCCTTCCCATACTGCATTGCCTAGTACATTAGTCTGGGAGCTTACCTTGTCTGTGAAGACAGAGGCAAAGAAAGCTTTTCCCACATCATCTGTCACTAAGTTACCTCCCTCATCCAGTAAGGGCCCCATACCCTCTCCAATCACCCTCTTATTGCTAACATGCCTGTAAAAGCCTTTCTTGTTACCCTTCACATCCTTTGCTAGCTTCAATTCCAATTGCACTTTCGCCTTTCTGATAATTCCCCTGCATTCTCAAGCAATATATTTATACTCCTCCCTAGTCATCTGTCCAAGTTTCCACTTCTTGAAAGCTTCCTTTTTGTGTTTAAGCTCACCAAGGATTTCCCCGGTAAGCCAATCTGGTCACCTACCAAAATGAGCCCATAATTTCCACCAAATGAAATGGAAAATGGGAGACTGTATTTTCACCTAAGGAACTCCTAAATAATTTTTCATGTTCAATAGCTATGATTTAAACAAGGTATATAACGACTTGTTAATGTTCTCTTACTATTTCGGTGATGGTAAACTCTGATCCTGCAATGAGATCTGGTGCAGGTGGACCTCAATGGAGCCCTACTGGACACAAGGGGTTCTAAAAGAGTTGATCCATCTGCATGCAATGCAGTCAAGAAGGGAGATCTTAACCAGTGCACCGTAACACTTGGAACCTGTTGAATGAGTTCAGATAGGCTTTGTAGACTGATTAATACTACAGCGATTAATGAGAAATCACTGATTAATGCTACTTTTTTGCAATCATCAACTATCCTTAGGGGTTTATCTGTGACCATTAGAATTAGAGTGTTGCCATCCAAGTCACTTAAATTAAGAGTGTGTGGTTTCTATATTATTAAGATTTATTTGTAGGAATTTATAATGTAGCCAGTATAGTTGCACAGAGTTGAATTGGACATATACAATTTTAACTAAGTAATATTGGACAGTTATACTAGTCTGGGGAAAACACACGGGAAAAAAGAAAAAAAAACCTGTTTTTAATATATTCCTTTTTAAAAAATATACTGTTGCTCAAAATCAGCTGTTTTGGCTGTTGGTTTTGAAGGAATGGGTCTATAGTTTACACTGATTATTATTTCTACTAAGACAAATGCTGTTTTTAATATCACTGTAAGTTTGATTGTGACTAAAGTAAACAAAGGTAAACTTCTCCCCTCCGGATGTGCCAGGCTGTAGGGTTGGTTGGATGCATGGTGAGGACTATACTGTTAAAGGTCAGTACCTAATTACTTCAATATCTCCCCCTCCGAATCGGAAAAGGGGAGTCACTGAAGGAACTGCATCAGAAATATATTTTGTTAACAAAAAATTCAACTGTGTACTAGCCACAAGACAGTAAGTACATCTGTGCATCAAAGCTACTCAGGCCTGGGCTGTGACTGAACCAAAGCCAAACCTAAATGTTTTTTTAAATGGAATATAAGGATTTTGAAACACCTGAAATCAAATACAAATGTGCATTTCCAGGGTTTGCTTATTAGATCACAGTGTAGTCCTGAAAAGTAAGGGAATTTTTCTCAATGTTACGTATTCTATGGGGATAAATCCTGATGCTTTTAGCCAGATTTTACTCATTTCCTATTAAGACTAAACTCTGGAGATCAAACCTTCAGCAGAAGAGGGCACAGCTCCATCCTGAATAGAACAATACGGGGAGAAACAACACATGGGAACTGTCATATTGATTAATTCCCCAGAGTACTTTCCTGCAGGCTTTTTCTCTAGTAGAGGAAGATCTGTGTCAATATGTCTTGTCTCCTCTCCATATTTCTATGTAACTGTCACAGTTATTAAGTAGAACTGGTCAGGAATTTGCCATGTAAAAGCTTTTTTTGACAGAAAATGCAGCTTCTGGAAAATCAAAATGGTTCCTGGTAATACATTGATATGCCATAAAAAGACTGTATTAAAATGATTTATTCTGCCTTTTTTCACGTTAGTGTTTTTCTTCTTCTTTGCAGTTAAAACAACTATAAACAATACCCAAATTTCACACAGGGTCAAAGTTCTGAATTTGAGTCAACACTTCCATTTGTTAAGGTTAGGTATTATTATGAATGGATTATGTCCTGACATGTTTATTCAGCAATAAATCATGGATACAAGATTGATTGATTGATAGGACATAGATTTATTTTTGGCTATATATATTTTTGGGACTTTTAACATTATTGGGAACAAGGAAGTTCCAACTTCCAGATACATTAATTCATTTGATAAAGATCTGGAACATAAATTCAGAGCTGAGACCAGAAATCTAAGGGTACGTCTACACAGCAGGGCTAAAGTCGAATTAAGCTACACAACTTCAGCTACGTCAATTGCATAGCTTAATTCGAAATAGCTTAATTTGGCTTTTTGGTGCTGTCTATATAGTAGGAAGTATATAGCAGCAGAATACTCTTCCTTTGACTTTCCTTACTCCTCATAAAATGAGGGTTACAGGAGTCAGAGTAAGAAGTCCACTATCTCAAAATTATTTTGAAATAATGACTTGCTGTGTAGATGCACACTTTGTTATTTTGAAATAGCATCAGTTTTTCCACAATAACACTGTTGTGTAGACGTACCCACCGATACCCTCCATGAGCTGAATAGATAATCAAGATTTATATTTCTAATTTTATTGTTCTTGTATTTATGGGGGTTAAGTCACATCATTAATGAGATTTAACTATAGTCTTTCATGAAATGTGTATACTCAGAGACAGACATTTTTTCAAGTGAGTAGCCACACATCTTGGGAGCACATGTTACAGCTAAGAATGAAATACAACTAATTCCGTTTGACCTGATATTTGTCATGCCTTATGTTAACCTGAATTGAATAATACTGCCATGTTAGAGGAAACTAGTTCAGTCATTTTGAATTATGAAGTAAGCACAATTGTCTTCATAGGTTCCAGTCAGAAATTTTATTGCAGAAAGCTCAAAAACTAATTCCAATACTATCAAATTGTGTTTGATTGCTAGTTCTAAGCCAAAATCCAAGTTTAAAGGAAAATTTCTTTGAGAGAGTTACTTTAACATTTTTAACTCAGACTAGTTGCAATCGTTGAGAAATTAAACTGAGATAAAATTTAAAATGTGCTCCAGAATTTGGTCCATAACTATAAATATAGTGAGAAATTTTACGATGTACAATGAAAAAGTTGATGTGATTTTAGACTCAAGCTAAGGTTTCAGTCCAGCAGTATACCTGATTGCTTATCTCATTCGTGCAACTGAGAGGCATAATGGTTTGTAGGATTGGGCTCTAAAATGCAAACAAACCCTTTACAGTATACACTGATTTAAAAGTAGATCAGTGAGGTATTTCAGAGAAAACCTCAAGAAAAGCTCTGTGTTTGAGAAACTTTGATCAATTTAATTTGAAGTTTCTCAGACACCGGGAATGCTTAATATAAAAATATGAAACCAAAAGCAAATTTTGTGAGTCTGTTTTCTGCCTATTGTACTTTTAAATGTAGAGGAGTCTCTGTGCTGGGGCAGCCAGAGGCAAGCTGCCAGTTTAGCTCCAGAATGATTCAATGTGTTTTCTTTCATTTTATATATATTTGTTCTAAACTAACTGATCTACAATTACAAATACATGTTTTGTTTTCTGACTATAGGAAAACAATGAAATATGGTGAGAAGGGTAGAATAGTAAAACCACAAGAGCTCAATAAAAGTGAAGTATCAGTTAAAAGATTTTTTCTTAAAAAAAAGCAAAACAAAATAAAAAACCAAAACAAAGAAGCTGAATATAGGTCACCAAGGGAAATATGGAAGCAGCAAGAGTTTAAAGCAGATCTGAAGACAGGGGAAGATTTTTTCCCCTACTGCTTGTAAGGACTATGACATTTGTGGGAGCTGCTGATTTTGTCTTTTCCACAGTAACCTGATGGGATGAAAACCATGTGATGAATGTTGCAAGCCTGAGCCACCTGATCCTACAGTATTTGCAAGAGCTCCAGGGAACAGTATGATTCTTTGGAACTCAGACTGCTATGGGAAATAGAAGGAAACAGTTGAAGATGGCATTCACAGAGAATGCTTCAGAGAGTGGAGCTCCAGTTCTGGGCCTGAGAAACAAGCACTGACCAGTGGGATCACATTATCATGTAGTTTGAGGATGATGAGGAGTAGCTGAAGAACTTTCAGGTACATAAGGCCACATTCCAGAATCTGTATGCCAAACTCGCCCTTTCCGGACTGAGCAGCACCATCTAAGTAAAATCTACACTGACAGTGGAGAAGTGAGTGGCAATCACTCTGTGGAAAACAGCAATGCAAGTCTATAGTGATCAGTCAGGAATCAATTTGGAGTAGGGAAATCCACCATTGGGGCTATCGTGATGAAAGTGCATAGGGCTATTAATCACCTTCTTCTACAAAGTACTTTGGTTCTGGGCAACATGAATACAGGCTGAGCAGGTGCAGAATGGCAGTTAAATGTGCCATGAACATGTGAAGGGTCACTGTCTACTCACAAATGTGGACCTTAGTGAAAAAAAATATTCTCATGCTTACAGCTGCCTGCTGTGTTCTGTATGATATCTGTGAAGCGGAAGGGGAAAAGTTTCTACCAGGGTGAAGATGAAGCAGCTGTCTGTTGATTTTGAATAGACAGATACTAGGGCTATATGAATACTCAGCACAGAGCTATCTGGCACAGGTAGGTGTTGGAAGATCATCCTAATAGTGAGCTACAGTAGTGTGTGTTGTTGTAATGTGCTCTATCTGACTTGCTGTTTTGCAGCCCTGTGAATCCTTCGAAGAAAGATGTGTGGGGTACCGCTATAACGTTGCCAAAGCAGCTATCAGTACTGTTTGTGAATGATGTCAGCACAACCCAGCATATATGGTGATCTAATACAGGTGAACTATGTTTAAAAAGTAAAAAAGGACTTTAATTCCATAAGAATGCAAGTAAAAAAAATTAAAACTAAATAAAATGTAATACATCAAGAGAAAAGAACTTAAGAGTAAATATGACAGTCCTTTCCATTTCACCCACACATATACCAACTGCAATTTTTACAGGTCAGTGTATGTGCACCTGTTAATTTCTTTAACATCCCCAGAGGTGGAGTGGCTGGAATAGTGCAGTGATGCCATGTGGAATGATGAGAGGAGTGTAGAGAGGTCCTGATATGAAGCTGTCTATGGTCTGTAGAGGGAGGTGAGCATGGGATTGTTGAACCTGCTGGTGCACCTGCATCTGCAGCATGTTTGTTTGCTCACAAAGCTGTTCAAGCATCTCCTCTTGCACAACCCCCTCTTTTCCTTACTCCTCTCTCCTCTCCACTCCATACCCAGCCGTACTGTCCATGAGGGT
The DNA here is from genome assembly GCA_032595735.1 of Pelochelys cantorii. NCBI lineage: Eukaryota > Metazoa > Chordata > Testudines > Trionychidae > Pelochelys > Pelochelys cantorii. The sequence continues at coordinate 76,146,722 of CM064328.1, forward strand.
GGTCCTCTGAACCCTGAGCTTGTTATCTGAAGCAACAGATGTTTGCAGGATCCCTTGGAACAGCTCGTCCCGAGTCTTCTTTCTTCTACTTATCTGGCACAGCCATTCTGCTGGTGTGGATGGAGACATCCTCAAAACTACACTTGCTACTGCTGAAGGTACAATACAAAGAAGTACCTTTGTCAGTGTACTCACAAAAGAAACCAAAACTTACAATATTGAACTGACTCCCCTTGGTCCACACATTGTAAGCACTACATCCTCACTTTTCCTTGGGATCTATATAGTACAGTAGAAGTCTCAGTACCAGCCATGGTGGGTACGGTCCTGGAGTGAAATGTGAACTGGGGAAATGAAGGAGAGATAGCTCCCAGGCACCAACATACTTGTATAGGGCAATTGAATTGAATACTGGCACTGTGGCACTGGCACTATGGTAGTGGTGATTTCAGTCACACTCTGATTCTTGGTAATGGAGACTGAAAAGGAACAGCCCCTTCAGGTGTGTGGCTGCCACACAGGATCATATACTGCTCTGCAATGGTTTCCCCTGATATTATCACTGAGTGACATGAGTCAGTGTCCCATCAGCACAGAAGAAATAAGGCAGCCCTCCCCAGAAATCTTTGGTAGATGATTGCCATCTGTCTGCAGAGAAGTTTCATTGAGATCTCTCTGGAATATTCTGATGCACATATATGTGTCCTGTGACTTCGGGGGTTCCCTCCCTGTAATTTCAAAGCAAACAGCATACTTAACAGAGGTTCCTTCCCATACACCAGGCTTGCCCATGCTGGTCTATAGGAACTGACTGGAGTAAAAAAAAAACCCCATGTCCTGGATTGCTGTGTAGCTGAATCTTTAGTTGCCTATCCCCCATACTCCTTCTCCTCCTCTTTTTTTCTTGGTCCCAAACTTCCTCCTCATAGTTCAAGATGGAGCCTTCCATCTCAGGATCCTCAGAAGTATTCATGGTGTTCTTGGGTAGGGAGTTGGGGTTTTGGTAAAAATTTCATTTAGCTCTTGGTAAAAGTGGCATGATAGTAGTAAAAGTAGCCTCCCTTGCCTTCTGGTATGCCTGCCACAGATCTTTGACTTTCGCACAACACTGACACTGGTCCTTCTCATAGCCCTTCTCCTGCACAGCTGACCACTCTACTTATACATGTTGAAGTTTCTTATCCAGCCATAGAAACCAGAGTGATCAGGGTGGGAAACTATGGGGCACATCTTGGAAGCCACCAATAGTTAATGTAAATAATGAGTTGTCTACATTGACTCTGTATTCATCTATCTATATTGACCTTCACTTTATTCTGCTCGTGAAGGTGAAGATATTAAGATGGAAAACAGGGCAGTTAGGCAGGCAGGAGAAAAAATTCCACTAGGATGACACAAGACTGCTTACGTCCTTCTAACTCTGTACTGTGCAGGAGATTTCAGTATAATAACAATGCTTTTTAAGCACCTTTATTAAGTATGAAAAACAAGTTTTGTAGGTGAAAGCTATGCTTCATCTGAGAAATCTAATGAAGGAACTATCTGAATTTCCAACTAGCCTACCAAAGCTTTCCTCTACATGTAATTTTGTAAGTTTTTGTGAAATGCCATTAGAGAATGTTTTGATTTTTGTGCTAAGAATCTTTGACTTAAAAAAAAGCAAGCAAAGTGTTGTTCTAATAGAAACACCGGACCTGGAATGTGCTGTGGATATGCTGCAAGTCTACAGTTGAAAAAAGAATGTCTACCAGATTTCCATGTGTGAAAAGGACAACAGGGATTCGCACATTTTTGTGGACTTTTCTTCTTTAATTTTACATGTAGAGAACTAGTTGTACCATCTTTCCCCCCCACCCTCCCTCAGCTGCTTATCCTGACTGATGACTTTTCAGAATCTGTTTTTCTTCCCAGTAGATAAGTGTGGACAAGTTGATACCTGTACAAAACATGAACCAAGCTGAACCTTTCCCTAAACAAGCCTCCTTTTTGGGGTTCATTAGAGTTTAAACATTTTGCCAATTATTTTTAATTCTGTGATGCCCCTCTGCACATTCTGGTTCTGGCTGAGGTGACCTGATTTCTAACCTGACTGGAAACTATAAATAACCATTAACAAAAGTTTATATTGATCTCAGAAAAAGTGACAGGCACATGGAAATCTTACGAAGAAATGTATAAGCTACAGCTACTGAGCCAATCGCCTTCCCAGGGCAAACCACTGCAAAGCTCTGAACAGTTCCAGTTTCCAGGAGCTGTCAAAGTCCATTTTATCTGTAGTCAAGAATAGTGCTGCCATGGCATTAGAAATCTAAACAGGTAACAGTCTGACTTTAGGAAGAACCCTAAAGCAGTTTTGAAATATTTAACTTTCAGCAAAAAATAGATGCAAGTGATTTGGCATCAGAAAAAAAAAGTAATGGGCACTAGGTTAATACCTGAGGCAAAAAAAAAATGTATAAAATTTGAAATAAGATATGGCATATACTATAATTTGAAATAAAATATGGCTTTGTACTATACTTTTTCGTTCTCTTTTAAAACAGTTGAAAGGGTAGCTGGTATATTTTTTTCAGATCCTGCCAGTAGACTGGTTTGACATCTTCTAATGCCTTTTCTTGTTTTTCATAGTATTATTTATATGAAGGGTGGCCCAAGGCCTGACCATGTTTATGTTTTTTATTTTCTTTACCATCTGTTGCATTTCCTTTGTTTTGTATATTCTTTACAAATTCAATAAAATCAACACACCTCATGTGAGCTTATTCAGTAATTTACTGACCTGAGCTAACACCCAAGCTTCTGTACTTCACAACAGCCAATTATACCTGTGAGCTATGCAGTGGTAGCCATGGTATCTGCAGGCTTTGCTGGTTGGTCTCTCAGCAGTCTCAGAGCTTAAATAAGCTCAGACACCAACTTCGATAGTTCAAAATTCATACTGCCCAGGCTTTTTCAGAGAGATCATATTTTCACTCATTAGGGACTGTGGCACAAGGCTGCAGAACCCAGAGGGCTTTGTGCTATGCTATGTAAGTTTCAAAAGCACAGGAATGTATTTTCAGGCCCAAAAATATGACAATTTTTGGTTGATTTACACCTATATATTGTGTGACTTTTATATGATGCATGTTGTGTTGGATTAACATTTGTAACCTGGTTTCAAATGATGTATTGTAAACATATCATTTTTTATTTTGTATCAAAGTACTAATTTAATAATAAAAAAGTAAAGGGACCCAATCTACTGATAATTACTGAGTTTACAGTGGCAAACACAATGGGTAGAATGCTTCACTATAACTCCCTTGTTTTACTTGCTTCTAATTTGAAAATGTCACCTTGAGGATGAAAACCTGTATTTTTGGTCTCAGGGCAAAGTGATTTGTTCTTTTATATTTGAAGAGAGTAGTTGTTGGACATTTTGAGTTATGGGAAAAGAATCTCCCCCCCCAAACAAATAGATTTTGACCTTAGTGTGTGTACGTGCTGTGAGCACTAACATGAGTGGCTGGGATCAAAAGCCATAGGAAGTGGGATAGCATGCACAGAAGAATATCCCAGATAGGGCAGGACCGTTGCCTTCGTAAAGAAGCCTTTGTGTGATACCAGGACTGGGAATGTTTAAAGAGTTCAGGCACACCCTACCAGAAGGGGCAATCACAAGATGTTGGTGTCATGCCATTACACCTGCATTCTTTCAGACAAATGCAGAAATCAGTGAGGCTCACAAGTTTACGCAGAAATCAGTGAGGCTCACTTTGATCAGTAATCTTGCCCTCAGGAGAAGTCGTCCCCTCCTGGCCCAGATAGGTAATATCAGTCACAGATCTCCAAGCAAAAATTTTGTGGGGAGAAGCAGGAACAAAAATCAAACATCTGAGAGAATGATCCCTGGGAAAGACAGTTCTGAAATCTAAGGAACTAATGAGTTTGTAATTATATTCTTGTCTTGTTTGAAAAATTTCACTGAAAGAAATAAACCTATAAAAGTACACTGTCTTTGGCAGTTGCATACATCTACGAATGCCCCAAGGCTTTACCATATTCCAAACAATTAAGAGACTGAAGGAAAATAGCGAAGCTTCAGTACTGATCTCCTTTCTTAGTCCAACTCCAGTGTATATACATATATATTTATATACACATACATTTTGCACAGACTCTGCCATATATATATATATATATATATATATATATATAACATGAAGTTAAAATTCACGGACCAATGATTTTGCCACAAAGGAGAAATAAGTATGAGTATGTCAGATTTTTTGGAGTCTTTAAAATATACATGGCCAGTCCCTACCCCTGTTGATTATTCTATGATGAATGGAACAATGAGGCTTCCTATTGCCTTCCACCCAAGTATGTTTCTCTAAAAAGATTTTTCCTTTGTTTTCACTTTACTTCCAGAAATCTAGGCAGAGATGTACCATACTGTTACACTGGGAACGATGTAACGCGATAATTTAGAATGAAATTAGACTAGATGTAACTGATCCCACAGTCAGAAGTGAGATTTGCCCGGTAATCCGTATCTCTATCACTGGGGATTTATGGACCCAATAATCAGGCAACACAAAGTTTGGGGCCAAACCATATATTTTGAATGAACAGTACAAACAGGAATAATAAACACAACTCACCCACCCTATCCCTAGAAACCAAGAAGATGGGAAAGATCCCAATACAAAGAAAGATATACTTTACAAAATATGTGGCTATCAACGCCCGCAACCTTCTACTTTGTGGCTAATTGGAAGCCTTGAAGGAGGACAAGCGGGGAGATCCCTTGAAGCGATAATCCTCGCCTCTTGGCAGAAGAATGTTGGAAGGACCCTCAATCGCTCGGAGAATGGCTCCTCAGGATATGTTACTGGCCGCCCTCCGGATAAACCATCCAGTCCAGAAGGTAGGTGGTGGTGGATGGTAAGTCAAGTCTCAGTCCAACGACTCTAGCCAAATACCCTCCACGTGGGGCGTTCCTACACACAAGGTGGCTAATGAGTCAAAACAAAGACCTCACCAAATCAAAACCATTAATCCAAAGATGACAGGGAAAAAGAATTGGAATCACAGGAACTTGGTGGAGATCAAAGAAACCAGAGGAATCAACCCAAACTCTCTCAAGCCAGAGCTTATATAGGCTCTGTGGAGGGAAAAAGATGTTGATGAGCTGGGTGCAGAATTAGGGCCATGTGCAGCTGGTGAGTGGAGTGAGTACAGTTTTTAGGAATGAGTGCAGTGATGTTGGGGCTGAGTGCAGCTGTTAGGACCGAGTGCACATGGCTTAGGGATGGGTGAGTAGGTGGGGTTGTGTGAACAAAGCTGTGGTTTCAGCGGGAAGCTGCATCTGAGGGAGAAAGCATTCCTTAAACAAAATGGACGTTCTGTGGATTCCATTTTGTATGCCCTTGTCAGCATAAAACTCATGTTCAGGGTAACAATACCAAAGTTGGTGGGAGGGAGGAGAGAACATGGTTGTCCAGAAATCCCTTGAGTTTAGACCTCTGGTCAGTAACCGTCAACTTGATTTTATTTATTGGTTTACACAGAGTACATAGAACAATCTTCCTTTGCGATGATAAAGCAGGTTAAAACTTCATCTTCTTACTCTCTTGAGCACATGAAATGGGCTTAGTTAATTAGATACAAAATAAATATCACATAACTTCCTTCTTCCAGCTTCTGCTATATGTCACATCCTAGCGTACAAATTAAATTTCAGACTTCTCCACACAAAAACTGCTTTTACATTTTCCCAAGCATGCAAGCTACTATCCTATTTACCCCCAACATTGATCTTCATTTTGTGATGATGTGAACATATTTTGCATGGAACCCACACTGTCAATATCGTTCTGTGAACTTGAAAATGGAGATGTTTCAAGTGTCTTTAATTTCAGGTAAAATAGTTTGCACAGTTTTAATAATGACCCTATTTGTGTCTTTGTTAAGAAATCAAGGTATCTAAATGATTGTATGCACAGTAATTAAATGAGAGCAAAAACATGATGCCTTGCGTGTAATAAAATATATAGTTATGGAAATGCAATGTTAATCTGCTATCACTCCACAGAGAAAGCCCTGAAAGATAAAAGCAAGGAAAACATGGAAAGCTTAATTAATTACCTACAACACAAGTAGTAAGTTTATAAATACATCTTTGTAATCATATTGAACTGGATTGTGCCATGTAGGCTTGCACATGGGGGAGGGAGAGATAGGATTACAAGGAAAAATCCTACCGCAGAAAAGCAGAATACCTTTTGGACATTCCCTGTAGATAGAATCACTCAAACTGTGACACCTTATTAAGCACACTTCCCATCTGAATAAATAAGGGCTCTCATGAAGCAGAGATATGCCTGTCTCTACCCATTCCCTTTTGTCACAATAGTGGGACACAGCCTCTCTACCCCGTTTGCTCTTTCAGCTGCAGTCTGACCAAATTTCCTGTTATGTGAGTAGCAGAAAAATCCCCATAATGTTAGTTGCTTGTTAAAACCACATTGCCTTAATATAATCAATTGTATTCATGCTTATGAATATGTAACCTGTCAATGTGTGAAGTACATGAGGAAGTATGAGTGAAAAACTGCCAATCATAAAACAGCAAAGTATGTTACCTTTTATGGACATGAGGAAGGATCCTGCAAAGTGCATAAATTGATGTGATGGGTGGACAGGTGTGGCTTTTTCTTCTTAGAGAAGATGTAATAGCACTCCAAGCTTGGGACTGGACGAGAAGCAGTAGAGCCCTTGCATAGATGCGAAAGGACTCCAGGGACTCTCGGCACCTTGCAGAGGATCTTTGCAGAGCTATCACCTGGCCAGCCTCAGCCACCTGCAAAATTGAAACTAACTCTCACTACATTTGCAGCTTGCTTCCAAACTGCCAGTATGAATGTGATGCGTGTGTATTGCCATGCCAGTAAGAAGCTGTACTAATAAACAAATCTCAGTGCTACTCCAGTTCACCCTTTGTCTGGGCTTATTCCTCGGCTGACTCCAAGGGCAGGGAACAGGCATTTTCAGTGGTTCCCCCCCCCCCATCCCCCATTCCCCTTCCATTTATAGACCCCTCCTAAATTTCAAGTGGAGCTGTGGAGACTCAACTTTTGGTTTAGACCCCTACTATAGATATCTTAGATCAAAAACTGACTAAAAAGAATTCAACTTCAAAGGTGTTGCAAGTGCTTGGCATAGCATTTGACAGAGATGTACCAAATGGTTGGTCAATTACTTGTGCCATTTCTATCAGTACGCTTAAGGAGAATTCCCTTCTTCCAGGGTCATGAATTTCCAAGTGTAATTATTTTCTAGTAAAGAATGTGTATACCCTAATGAGAATAAAGCATTTAGGGCCCAATTCTGCAACCTTGAGTCATTTTGATTAGTACTTCAAGAACATAAGAATGGCCATATTGGGACAAACCAAAGATCCATCTAGCCCAATGTCATATCTTCTAATAGTGGCCAATGTCAGCTGCTCTAGGGGGAATGAACAGAACAGGTAATCATCAAGTGATAATTCCCCTGTTGGCCATGCATGGCTTCTCACAAATAAAAGCTAGGGACACCATTCCTGTCCCTCCTGGCTAATATCCATTGATGAGCCATCTTCTCCATGAATTTATCTAGCTTTTTTTCTGAGCCCTGTTACAGTTCTGGACTTCACAACATCCTCCAAAAAGGAGTTCCATGGGATGACTGTGGATGAGTAAGGTTAACCTTATTTCATGAGTCATCTCATGGATGTCAATGAATATACTCATTCAAATCCTGATGGCAAAATCAGGACCTTAGAAAGTCTTGGCTTTTTCCAAACCATTTCAGCAGAAAGTTAACTGATAGTGAACTCTTTTTAGTCAAGACATACATTAGGGCTTTTAAATGCTGCTGCTGTATAAAAATGTAACATTCACTGCATTCGTTTCCTCTGATGTTCCACGATTGCCTGTACCAGTCCATACTGAATTTGTGAATGTGACTCTTTTTCATACAAGAGCATGTCTACAATGCAGCATTATTTCGGAATAACAGACGTTATTTCAAAATAACAAAGTGTGCATTCACACAGCAAGCCACTATTTCAAAAAAATTTCGAGATAATGGACTTCTTACTCTAACTCCTGTAACCCTCATTTCATGAGGAGTAAGGGAACTTGAAGGAAGGAGTAAGCAAAGTCTAGTGTTCTTCCTTCGACTTTCTGCTGTTGTAGACAGCATCGAAAGCTGAATTAAGCTATTTTGACTTAAGCTATGCAATTGATGTACCTGAAGTTACATATCTTAACTCAACTTTTACCCTGCAGTGTATATGGTCCCCAAGTGTCCACATTTACCTTCAGCCACATGTGATCATTTTATAGTCTCCATATAGAATGGCCTTTTCATATAAATTGCCAAATAACAAGCATAACAGAAAATGCTTTCAGAATTCCCTCTATAAAGATATATACTCTATGGCTCAGGGCTAGATTGAGGCTTTTAAACCACACCCCTGTAGAAGGGTGATAGAGAGTCATGGGCTTGACTTGAAGAATCTTCTCTGATGGTTTTCAAAGTGATTCTCAAAAGATAGATTAAAAGACTAATCTATAAAAGTCAATCAAGAAACCATTCACTGTGACTAGAAAATGAATTAAGATATTTCATAACTACCATCTTCCCAGAAATTATCATAATGACTCTTTTCTATGGGCCAAATGTGTGTGTACCCTTTTAATATGCATATGACTGGCTAATTTCCTACTAGCTTTTCCTACATACAAAAATTCAAATGGTTTTCAGCTGGTCTTTATGTTAGGGGTAAGATATTCTTGATTTATACCAGTGTTTCTCAACCAGTGGTATGAATACCCTCAGGGGTACTTAAGAGAAAAATATGTATGGAGATATACCTATCTTATAGAACTGGAAGGGATTTTGAGAGGTCATCAAATCCAGTGGCCTGCCCTTACAGCAGGACCAAATACCATCCCTGACAGATTTACCCCAGATCCCTAAAGGGCCCCCAGAAGGATCAATCTCATAACTCTGACTTTAGTAGGCTAATGCTCAAACCACTGAGCTATCTGGGAAGCATAGCAATGTAACTGAAATTTGGAGAAAATGGAAATTTGGTTTTAAGTTTTACAGCGCTTTATTATTTTTGTACTTCTTACAACCAAAAATTTCATCGCCAGCCCAGCTATGATTAAGTTGTTTAAACAAATGTGTTACAATGGTAGAAAAAAATTTGTGTGTCTGAAAACTGTAGGTACTGGGGGTACTAATAATATTTTTTTTAAAAGGGGGTACTTATAATTTTTTTCTGAAAAAGGGGTACTTTATAAAAAAAGGTTGAGAAACACTGATTTATACCATTAAAGATAATAATGGAAGTGTTCCGCTGAAGTTAGTAGTAGTTATCCACACACTTCCTCCTGCATGCATTGATTAAAAAAACAAAACAAATACATTACTCATTTGAGAGTCTTTACTCCATGTGTATTAAATAGCCTGTGCCAGACAGTTCTTCAATATTATAATAATCTTACATCAGAAGAGTCAGACATAGCGATCATGGGACTTGACCATGACACTCTACTCTTGCATAATTGGCTCCATTATTATTTATAACACTAGATGAATGTCCTTGTGAGGTAAACCACATTTATTCTTAAAGCCTCGGTAACACATTGCTTGCTGTGTATCAAAGCCAGAGATGGAACCATAAGTGCCTGCTGTTGTTCTTTAAATAAAATGAATAGTCTTCTGAAATGTTGGGGAAAACAGCACATTCCAAATATTACAAGGGTTTTAATTTTTGCCTTTGATGTCATGAGAAACTCTCTAAGGGTATGTCTAGACTACATGGCTCCGTTGATGGAGCCATGTAGATTAGGTTTCTAGACATAGGGAAATGAAGCGGCGATTTAAATAATCGCTGCTTCATTTACATCAAAATGGCTGCCGCGCTGTGCCGATCAGCTGTTCGGCGGCACAGCGCGGTAGTCTGGATGCTCTGTGGTCGACAAGGGAAACCCTTGTCGACCGCCCTGTTATTCCCTTGTCGACCGCGGAGTGTCCAGACTACTGCGCTGTGCCGCCAAACAGCTGATCAGCACAGCGCGGTAGCTGTGTAAATGATGTAAATGAAGCGGCGATTATTTAAATCGCTGCTTCATTTCCTTTTTTTGAGTACACTAATCTACATGGCTCCGTCGACGGAGCCATGTAGTTTAGATGTACCCTAACAGTACTATTTGAGATACAGATGCCTAAATCTCAGTCCTAGTATTTGTTCTCTCTTTGAATTAGACCCTTAGTTTAAGTCATTTGGTCTTGCTCCACTGAAGTACATCCCATTTTACCTCAATTGAGGATCTGGCACATTACAGCTCTTGTCTTATGGCTAGATGACCTCTGTTTACACGCACACTATTTGTCTTTTTTTTCTTTTTCTAAATTAAATAGTTATTTTATAATGGAAGCTTTTTAGGAAAATCTGTGTCCTAAAGTCTGGCCATTCTGTCTCTTTTCTGAATTCCTACCACTGCATCTACACAAGTACAGGCAATTTTCCAGAGCAGGCAGGAAGTTTATCCCTTTGAGGCCTAGTCTATACTAAAGGGGCAGGTCAACTTAAGATACCAACTCCAACTATGTTAATTTCATAGCTGGAGTCGACATATCTTAAATCACCGTCCACACAGCAGGAGGTGAACAGGAGCAAATGCTCCCATCAGCTTCCCTTACTCTTTATGAAGAACAGGAGTGTCAGTGCCAGTGCCAATGGGGGTACCCTCTAGGTTTGAATTAACAATTCCTCACTAGACCCGCTAAATCGAACACAGAAGACACACTGCAGCAGCATCAATCTTCCATGTAATGTAGGTATGGCCTGACTGTTATACCTAAGCTGACAATATTTCTATTGTTATTCATCCCTTCATCTGCAGTGTTGTTGTTTCCCTGATGATATATGGCAGTGTTTCTCAAACTGTGGGTTGTGACCCCCAGGGGGATTGCGACCAACTTACAGGGGGGGTCGCAGCTGGATCCATTTTTTTTCTTGAAAAAATTTGTCTCCCCCCACGGGCTCCGTCCAGTAAAAAAAACCATGAAATACCAGACGGAAGCCCGATGGGGACAATTTTCCCCTGCTGCGTCTGGCAGGGGCAGGGGAGTGAGGAGTGCCACAGAGTCTAGTGAAGGGGGGGCAGGAGGGGCAGTTTCCAGGCGCCACGTGCTCTGCTCCCACCCAGCCAGGCACGTTGGGGCATGTTAAGTAGCTGTCAATGTTGACATTCTCTGATCCATCTTATGGGTTTCAGAAGAATAATAGAAGAGACATACTAGATCAGACCAAAGGTCCATCTAGCCCCCTATTCTGTCTTCCAGATATGACCTCAAAGTTATGTTGAGGTGCTGGCTGGGTGGGAGCAGAGCACGTGCTGCTCTGGCCAACGTGAGCAGCAGAGACCGGCAGCTGGCCACGTGATGCCTCCCCTACAAGCTGCGAACTGAGGCAGCCAGGCCGGGTGGCAGGAGCAGCCACTTTAAAAGTAAGAGTTTCCTCCATGCCTGGTTCTGCGGGGGGAGGGGGGAGATTTGATTAGAGTGGGGCTCCTGATGCTGAGGATGCCTGCCTCAGGGGGAAGGGGGAGTGCACTGGGATGGGGGGGCGCTAGGGGGGGCCTAGCTCTGAGGCAGGGGTGAGTGCATTGGGATGGAGAGACTGGGGGGGCCTGGCTAAGGGGGAAGGGTGGGTGCATTGGAGGTTAGTGTGCAGTCCCAAAGTGGTCAAAGTGGTGCAACTTTGCCCCCCCCCCTTTTTTTTTTTTTTTTTGCTTAACAACTTTGGTGAGGGGGGGGTGTCACAAAAAATCATTTCACATTTTAGGGGGGTCGCGGTATCACAAAGTTTGAGAACCCCTGACATATGGAAATCCTCATCTTCCCCCTATGTCTTGTGGGCACTTTAAGGAGCTTGGAATTGTTTTTCCATCCCATTTCACTGCAAGTGTTGTTAAATCAGGTTCACAATAAGTTAGTCTTGATGCAGTCTTTTTATCTAAAACATATTCTTCTGTGCTACCAATATTGAGCTTATTTCTGCAACTCTAACTCACATAAGTAAAGCTTAGTCAGGTGAGTGTAGCCTCATTGATTTCAGTGGGCCTATTTAGTTAAATAAAGCACTTCTCTAGCCTTTTTGTTCAGTTGATGTGCTCTTAAAATGAAAAAAAAATTACAAAAATGCCAATCAATCTTTGCTATTTGTCTATTAGGGTTTTTTGGTTAGTACTTCATCATGAGCATGCAATGCATTCTTAGATTCCACCAAGGAGTACAACTATCAGGTAAACTACAGCTAACACATGATCTGCAGAGGCATTTGTACCTCATCTTTAATTATTTCCATAACATGTTACTGAGAGTCCAATCAAGATGCACATAGCTTATTCCTAGTGAAGGAAAGGCCTTCCCTACTGTGATTTTGGCAATGTTGGTGTGATCAAATAAAAGGCTGCTGGTTGCAGGCACCTTTGTGATGTTGTTCTCCATTGTGGTTTAGTGAGCACACATTAATAATGGAAAGTAGCTTAAAATAATCATACAATTACTGTTTGCTCAATTTTCATTGTCTGACATCTTACAGGATTCTTCAAACTCTTTCTCCTTCCCCCATCCTTTAGCACTGTTTATAGGATTTCTGGACCACGTGTTGTAGTGAAGTGCATGCAGGTGACTCATTTCTGATACAATGGTCTCTTTAAAAATATCAGAGGGGTAGCCGTGTTAGTCTGAATCTGCAAAAGCGGCGAGGAGTCCTGTGGCTTCCAAAAGGAACTGTCATAGCAAAATGAGACAGAAGTCTTGAAAATAAAATAACTCTTTCCCCCACCCCTACTCCTGTCCAATTTGTAAAAAACACTAACAATTGAAAATGTACTTGCTCATAAATCTTCACGGTAGTATGTGTATGATATAGAGCTGAGGAGATTATTTTTCAGAAGAGTAATATTGGGACCCATGTAATTAGAAGAGATGAGACAGAGGAACTTTACTTAAAACCAGAAACGTTTAGGAAATGTATGCAGATGCTAAGGATAGTTTTGTTTTGCTGTTGGGTTAGTATGTGTCATGGGTAAAGTGTTCATGCAGTTCAAATATTTCGCTAATGGGGAAAAAAGATGTCTATTAGCTGTTAGAGATAACTGTAGCTTTCAGTTCAGTGAACATTCAGACAATGCCAGATTCATTGTTAACCTTCTAACCTTCTATCCTTCTAACCTTCAACCAGATTGAATGATGTCTGCAAAAATGTTTAGCCAATAGACAGGGTCAGGTTCACTTTCAGCTTACAGCAAGTTCAGCATTCTGCATCTTGAATATTTATTTCTCTTTTTTACTTGATATTGAAATAATGTAAAAAAAAGCCCAATCTATTCAAATCTCCCATTAACAGAATGGTAGGGAGAGTAAATAGCTATTAAAAATCTGTGTTAAAAACTCTCTAGAAGGGCCATGCTATTCATAGTGTTAGAAAGCACCATTCTTATTTCATTATGAAAATGCCAAAGGCCCTCATTAATGGGATTAAGAACCCATTGCACACCACACAGTCAGGCTGTTTCTAAGACACAGCACTCTTTCATTTTATGATTAGGTATAAAATATTCTCCCAATGTGCAGCTCCTAGAGTGGGGAAGTTTCTTCAGAGCAACCCCAATGTAGCCTGAAAGCTGTTATGTAGAGAAGATGTTTGGCACATTTTTGAATGATAGGATATCCTTTTACATACACCAAGTGAAGTAAAAAACGAAGAAATGAAATATCGGAGCAATTTCATACAGTACGTGCAAAACACTTTTCTTTTACTTCAATCTGTCCTCAGACTTGATTTGTTTTCCACAATGGTACTTCTGACAGAGCTTACAGATACTCACTTTTCTTTAAAGTATTAAAATTCATGAAATAGATAATAGTCGGCAAGACCTTGTGGACAGAAGCCTAGACAAGACATTTGCTGCTTTGACAAGTAGCTCTATGCTATTCAATACTGAATGATGCGTGAGAATGCTGCTGTCAGTTTTGTTAGCAGCCTGCATCTTTCTCCCGTATAATCAATATCTCCAATGTCTGATGACTAGTATGGGACCAGAAGCGTGAAAATATTTAGCTGCTTGTCTTGCCATATGCTGTCATTTAACTTCATCCTAAAAGCTGCCTTAAGATGTCATTGAACAGAAGTAAGAGGCTATAGACCAGTACCTTGAAATTAGTCTCTTTCATTTCGATGTTATTTTTATCTTGCTGTAAAGCAACATATTGTCACCATACTGACAACTAAGAGCCCAGTGACCTCCTTCTGCCACTAATCCTTTCAGATCTCTATTTTGGTTTCAGAAAAAAAATCCATTCAACATTTTACATCTAATTGTTGCACGGCCAGCAGGACAGAATCTGAAACATGTTTTTAAAATATAAATGTGCTAAATGACATTGGGTAACTTCCAACTATTCATTTTAGTATCCATGTAGGAGAGAGCTTTTCCTACGCTTAATTGTGTTACTGGTTTTTACTGATGTTCTTCCCTCCGCTCTTAGTGGAACAGCCATTTTACTTTCTGTGAGAACTGTATCTCTGAATCCATAAAAGTAAGCTTTCTCCAATTTTAGTATGATTGTTTTACTTAAGGATTTAACATTATAATACTTATGTGCCAAACACTGAGTACTCTAATTCATAATGTGTTCACAACCATAAACATTTAAAGGGAGTGAATATAGATACTATACTAGGAAATGCTTTGCTTATTGAGTTAAAAGCTCAGTCTAAAAACTTGGGACCAAATGATCTCCTCTAATGGAAAAAGTGATTTGAGGTGGTTCCCCCTCATAGATTTCCTCTCCTATCAGTACATGAAGGAGTGCAGTACCCCTGTGAAGTAAGACATAGGAAATATTGACAAATCTGATGTATTCCCCAAAAATCTGCAGGAGACTAATTCTATCCATGCAGAGAGATTGTGCCTCTCAGTTTGGTTCTGGACCCTGCTGGCCTCCCACTTGTGTGCTGAAGGCTGATTTATACTGAAAAATTAGAAGAGTGTAAGTTACCTTGTGTCAAACTAAATGTCCATGTGTCTACACTTAAATTATGTCACCTAGTGATATAAGCTTTCCTTTCAATAATTCAACATTTAACACCACTTCCTTGAGAAGTATTGTTATCACAGCACAAAATACAGAAAGTGCCGTTCTCAACCCTAACAGTCCTCAAGCAGATATTTCAATGCCCAATATTGAAAACTCTGGTTACGCTTGTGAACTGCATTGCCCAGAGGTAACAGAGACCAGAAGCCCACCAGCTTTTAAAATCTTGTGAGTTTTTGAAATACCTTTTCCTGATTGTCTACCTTGACAAGCTCTTCTAGCAGCACTCCATTGTTGAATTCAACTGACCAGATGACCATATCAGCTACATGCTGCAGTATTGCCCTGGCCTGGAATAGATAGGGCTACATTTTCTAAGGGAATTAATACATGGCAAGTTGCAGCGTAAATCTACAGTGAACTAGTTTGCTATGTGCTAACGCTCTTTGATCAGCAGTAGATCAAAGCATTCAGTGCATGGCAGCAGGGCATGATTAGTTAGTGCTAAGCAGGCTGGTGATCTCTAGATTTTCACATTAGCATATCTCTAGCTAATTCTCTGTATGGATAATCCCAAATACATAAAGGGCACATCTAAACTACATTCCTCTTTCGAAAGAGTAATGTACATGAGGCAAATCGAAAGTTCAAATGAAGCATGGATTTAAATATCCAGCACTTCATTTGCATATTCGCGTCCGAGCGCTTTTTCGAAAAAAGGTTTTTCGAAAGTGAAAGCGCAGTCTAGACAGGGTTCTTTCAAAAAAGGGGTTTGACTGCGCTTTCTAGACTGCGCTTTCACTTTCAAAAAACCCTTTTTTGAAAAAGCGCTCGGAAGCGAATATGCAAATGAAGCACGGGATATTTAAACCTGTGCTTCATTTGCACTTTCGATTTGCCTCATTTACATTCTTCTTTTGAAAGAGGAATGTAGTCTAAGACTAGACACTTAGGGTACGTCTACAAAGCAAGGCTAAAGTCGAATTAAACTATGCAACTTTAGCTACATCAATTGCGTAGCTTAAATTGAAATAGCTTAGTACAGCTTTTGTCGCTGTCTACACAGAAGAAAGTTGAAGGAAGAACACTCTTCCTTTGACTTCCCTTGCTACTCGTGAAACGAGGATTACAGGAATCAGAGAAAGAAGTACTCCAGCTTGGCATTATTCCAAAATAAAGGTTTGTAGTATAGGCAAGCACTATGTTATTCCGAAATAACGCTGCTGTGTAGACGCACCTAAATGAAAAGCTGAGATTCTACAACACAATTCTCTGTCAAAGCTGTGCGACTAATTTCACAGTCATGGATTATATGGGACCTGTTAATAATACTAGCAATGTTGGGATCCTGCCAGATCTTTGGGTAAAAACTGAAATGTATTGATTAAGGTACGTCATTAGAATGCCCATACATGAAATTTGGTTGCCTCATTTTCCCCATTAACTTCTATGGGCCAGGGTCCCAAACTTGGCTCCATCCCCCATTAGGCACTGTGATCATGGGGCTCCAAATGGTGATTAGCTTCACCACCAGCGGCACATCATAGGAGATGCAATCTGAGCAAAGATCCCAGCTGACAGAGAAGATTTGGAACATGAAGTAAACAAACAACAATTCCCATGAAGTACCATGGCAGCATTTATTAGACATGGTAACACAGAAACCTGTAAGGGAACATTTTAACCTGACTAGATGCTCATTAATGGATTTAAAAGTAGCCATTCTCTACAAAGGAATTTCATACACAAATTTGACACTGTTTCATGGGGCTTGAACAAAGACTTGAACGAGATGACCCATTCTAAACTCTGCTTTAAATCAACAATAGGACACCACTTGTTATTACCTATAGCCCCCAACTCAAATCAGTGCATTATCAATAACCTACAACCTATATGGAACAGGATGGTACACTCCGAGAGGCTCTGGGTGACAGACCTATACTCTCCAATAGACAACCACCTAACCTCAGGAAGATTCTTACTAACAACTACAGGGCATACCACATTAAAACTAACCCTGGAACTTTCCCTTGCAACAAACCCTGTTGCCAGCTTTGTCCACATATTTACTCTGGAGACACCATCACGGGACCTAACCATGTCAGTTTTACGATCAAGGGCTCATATTCCTGTACATCCAGCAATGCGATATATGCCATCGTGTGCCAGCAATGTCCCTCTGCGATGTATATTGGACAAACTGGTCAGTCACTTTGCAAGAGAATCAATGCTCACAAATGAGACATCAGACATCAGAGAATCAATGCTCAAAAATCCACACAGAGAAACCTGTTAGCCAGCATTTTAATCAAACTGGCCATTCCCTTGAAGACCTGACAACATGCATCTTACTTCAAAGAGACTTTAACACCAGATTACAGAGGGAGACTTCAGAACTTTTATTTATGCTAAAATTCGACACTTTGTGAATGGGCCTTAATTTAGATGCTAATACTTTACACATTACCAAAGACAGCCCCCCCACCTTTTGATATTCATAGTAACTCCAGATTAGCCACTTAATTGACTCTTACAATAAGCAATTTCCTCCTTCCTTGTCTCTTCCTTGTTCCCTCACCCCCACCTTCTGTTCTATGAAGCTGATTCATTACTGTATAATTCGTTTACTTCATTGTATCCCTGTTATATCATGGTCATACCAATTCACTTTCAGAATGTGATCTGAAGAAGTGAGTCTGCCCCGCGAAAGCTCATCACCTAATAAACCATCTTGATAGTCTTTAAAGTGCTACATGACTGCTTTTTTTGTTTTACCAAGATCGGACTAACACGGCTACCTCTCTATTACTTTTCTTCCTTACATTCGACACCCGGTTGAGATCAAATGCTAAGCATGGGACAATTCTCATTAGCACTGGCACTACAATTGACAAGTACTCCCCCCTCCCCTTTTCTTCTTCCCCCCTTTTTTTTTTCAACCAAGCTCATCTGAAGAAGTGGATTTTGCCCATGAAAGCTCATGATACTATATATATTTGCTGGTCTCTAAGGTGCCACATGACTACTCATTTTTTTAAACTTACAGACTAACACAGCTACCCCTCTGAGACTTGGTATCAGATAAGACACCATGGTTACAGATTTTGTTTGCACCAAGTATGTTACAGTCTTGCTATGCAATAGATACAGAAAGGTTGTGGGGTCAGCATTCTAAGTTCTCTTATTGGCCAGAGCTGCAAAGATATTTAGGCACTTATCTATCTGTTCACATGTCTAAGTCCACCAAGCCAGTTCTGTGTTGGACGGAGAGAGAGGAATCCCTTGATATTGAACCTGGCCCTGACTGCTGTAGGCTCCATCTGGCAGAAGGGTTATATAGAGATACCTAAGTGTTTCACCTGCCCCACACCTAATAAGCTGCTCGGAGCCCTACTTCAAGTGAAATCCTTGATGCCCTGAAGAGAGATTCTCACACTAGGTTTGGGAATGCTTACCTTAACAGTTGGACACAGCCGCGTAAGTGTCCTCAGAGCACGTTTCATATCTAAATTGTTGAAGACCCAAGTTCATATTCCTGCTTTCAACTGGGAGTTGGACCCAGGTCTACCTGTATGTTAGGGGAGCACCCTAACCTCAAGGCTATTGGTTACTGTCAGCAGGCAGTAGGAGCCAGTGAGAATTTTCCTAAGGAGTAGTCCCAAGGAAGGGACCTCTCTTCTGTCCCTCTATAGACACCAGTCTCGAGAAAGAGTGCCACATGGACATGGCTTGGCAAGGACAGGGCCAGCTGCAGGCAGGTTTTCAGGGCTGATGACAAGGAAGAAAGTGCTGGGATGTGCTAAGTTCAGGCCACTGGTGCCATGATAGGGCTCTGCCTGCAGAGTTCAGGAAGAAGTACTCTTCACCTCCATGGGTTCCCCGCATCCCCATTTCCCAAGAGGAGACTCAGTATCGACCAGGCCCGGCCAAAGAGTTTATGGGGCGCAAGGTGGCATGTTGTGGTTGGCTGCACTGTGTAGCCAGGCAGCTCCCAACCAGGGAAGCAAGCGAGCAGCCAGGTGGGCGGGCACCGTGCAGCACAGGGCCCTGAAGGCATGGGGACCAAGGCAACCACCTTGCATGCCTTGCCCTAAGGTTGGGCCTGGTATCCACACTGCAGTCTCCTCCATGTTGCTGCTCTGACCAGATCAGGGAAGTGCCAGGGCTTTCCCTGTAAGGCCACAGTGGCAGGACTCTAGCAGGGGCTCCCCAGTTGGGGGGAGGATGGCCCCAGCACGTTTCCTCCTATCTGGGTGGCAGGTTCCAGTCACAAAGCTGACCTTTGCAGTTCAGCTGTAAGCTAAGAGGGGAGGCGACAGCTGCTAGGTCTGCAATTCTTCCTCCTCAACCTCTTTTTACACCCCTTGTTGGCAGAGTACCTATGGGCTAGGCATTGCAGTGCCTAAGTATCTTTGTGGATCTGGCCCCTAGCTTCTCCAAGAAGATGGACTCAATCTAAAGTGGAGGATTTTTTCTTCCATTAAATCTTGATGTGTTGAATTAATTTTGTTCTGTTAAAAAATAATCTGGAGAGTGCAGAGGACAGACGAACTTGGATCTGCCCCAGCCGGGGGAGAAGCACCCCTCCCACAGCTGTGACTACTGGAGCTGCATCTGCCATGGAGGGGCACTTCTCCCCTGACCCCAAGCTGCTGAGGTGAGAGAGGGCTGTGGTAGTCCTCTCTACCAGAGGTATCCTGCATACTGAACCCCTCATCCCCAGCCCAGGGCAATTATTTAAAGCATGTACATTCACATTTTTTTTCCCAAAAATAAAAAAAATAATTGAGTTAAAGACCCAACCAACACTGGGTAAATTGTCTAGTATACTATATTCTTATTAATTCAACTATTTTCCTCAGGGCTGCAAATAATTAAGTTAGTGTTTACTAAGTGATACAGTTATGAAAGATTATATAGGGATCCTTTCAAAATAACTAATTGCATAGCTTGTCTCAACAATAAAAGTCTTCTATTCTGGCAGAGATCTGTCCTTTCAAGAATGATAACAAAAAAGCACTGTCTGTAGCACACCAGGGAGCCCTTCTCTTTTAATCTACCTCTTTCAGAATTATTATAATGCTTGCACCCAGCATGAGTCCCATCTCCTTGTAACTGAAGCATTTGCAAACTTCTCAATTCCCATTTTTGTATAGAATAAGCTAGCCTAGATCCCTGGAGCACTGGAAAATTCACTTGTTGCAGAAACCGCACAAGCCGAGTTGCTTCTGACCAAGTAGCAATTTTAAAGAAAGGCATAAAATGCATTATTGAAGTTATGTGATTTCTATATTAATAATGGGAAAAGTTTCAAAAGACAAATTTCTATTCCATATCAATAGACTTATTTCTTGTCTATTAGATGCCTTCGAATAACCTGTGGCATTGGCACTGTAGTATAAACTAATTTAATATTTCATTTTCAATCCTCATCCACTTTTTTTCTAGATACATAACCTGCATGTTTTATATAAAAAAAAATTGTAAAAGTCCTGTCTGAATGGAGGATCAAACTTTTGTTGGAGGAAAAACATAATGGAGCATTTACTTAACATAATGCTACGGAATTTTTATATGCAAATTGGCTGAAGTGCATTATATTCCTCAAAGCTTTCCATAGTTCAGATGATGTCAAGAGTTCTTTTACAATTGGTGAAATCTGTTTTCTGCTAGTTAATTGACTATACTGAATGCCTCTCAACTGTAATGGTAAGACTCACACAATAAGTCATGAGGACCGGTGTCTGGCTTTCAGGAAAAAGGTGTGTGTGTGCTCCTTAAGGAGTAGATGCCACTTGCTTTGGTGGATTCAGGCCAGGCCCATTTCTCTACTCTCCAGGTGACCAGAATAGAGGGGAGACTATTTAGATTCATAAGGGTGCAGGGAAAGCCTTCTTTTATCTGGACCAGGGGGAGGAGCCCTTCAATTTCCACCTGCAGTGGCAGTAGAAGGCCTTTTGTAGCAGGAAGAGGAAGTTTCAAACTTAAGGTCATAACAGATCAATGAGGACAGAAGGGGCATATCCCCCAACTTTCAGCTAGCTCGGAGTAGGCAGAGTGGAACTTTAGTGGACATGAGAGATAGGGAGGTTGGATCCTCCTACATGGGCAAGAGTTTGGAGGGTGGGTGGAACCGAAGGTCGTCTATCTATCAAATGGATTGCCCTCTGGATTGCACCAGGGATCCTGGGGAAGCAAACACTCCTTGGTGAACTAATTGAATTTGGGGTGGGAAGTGAAGTAGTCTCAGCAGTTGCTTCTGAAATTGTTTTCTTGCCACTATAGAAAGAGGTATGATATGGGACCAGCTATTGCCCATTTTGGGCTCCATGGGGGCTTGTGCGCAGAAGCGAGCTGTGACTGTGGTTTACCTTGGGGGAAGTGATTTAGGACAAATAATGGAATGGACTTAATCAGAGCTAAGAGGATTTGAGGCAGATCCTGGTTCTTCTTCAAGAAATAAAAATTTTTGGGTTATGCATGTGCAATGCCATATTTGGCAGGGAGCTGTGAAGCCCTTTGGTGTCAGCAAGGCTAGGAGATATGTGAATAGGCAATCATAGGTAGTATGGGAGCTGGTGTTGAATATTTCTCATCTAGACGTAGCACACATCACACCATACTTATTCAGGGAAGATAGTGTCTACCTGCCAGGCTTAGGAGCTGACACATTTTGGGCTGATATTAAAGAGGGCCTTCACAGATATCTGGAAATCTGGACATGTAGTGGAAGAGGAAGGTCACAGCCAATCTAATGGCTGGTGCCTCCTTGTGGTGGATATATAGCACAGATACTCCATAGGGAGTAGATATGGTGATCAGATAAAATGGATTGGTAAAGGATTTAAAAGAGGTATTCTTTAAATGACTGGAAATGGGATATTTGGGGAGGCTAAAACTGACATGGGAGGGAGGCTGCTGCCCTATACCCCTCATCTGAGGCAGGGCCAGCCCACAACATTTTGGCACTTGAGGCAGGGAGCTCAAATGATGCCCCCATACTCCCTCGCGTATGCCAAAACTTTGAAAGGTCTCAATTCTGCCTTCTTCCTTTTCTACTCCTCTCATGGTACTGCTCTGCTATCTAGATATTAACCAGAGCAGAAACAATTTTCTACACTCTGGGTCCTAGTGGCACCCCCCCCCCCCCCACACACAGTCTGGCACCTGAGGCGGCCGCCTCCGTTTGCCTCATGGTAGGACCAGCCCTGATTTGAGGGGTGGTGAGATCCCTGCAGTGGGTTGTCTGGGGACAAGGATGTGAACAGGGGAGGATTGACAATATGTTCCACAATATGTCAATGATGAGGGACTTACCTGCACTGTGCATTTTCATCTGCTAGGTACTCCCTGACATTTAGGAAGAAAGTTGTGGCCTAACTGAAGAACATCCAGTGTCTCCTGTTTTTACAAACAGACAACGGTATCAGAAGTACTGGAGACAGTGCTGGTTTTCCATTTTCTAATCAGCAGGAGGCCATAATCTATATTTTTTCAAATTCATCTGCTAGAGCAAAATGGATTTGCATGTCTACACATACAAATGTGTTCCTGCAATGAGATTTTTCTACCTGTTTATCAACTGTTACATACTTCACTTCATTAGACATAGTTTTACAGTATATTGAACAGTCATGATTTAAAAGGACCTACTACTAAGCCTCTAATTTACCTACCTTTAACATTAGGAAGGTGAAAATAAAAGAAATAATAATTATGTGCTGACTTCATGTATAGTTCCTTTTCCTTGCTAAAGATTCTCAGTTTATGGGTACTGGTTTCCCATTAGAAACTCTGAGCTTCACAGGGTATGCCAGCAGGTGCTGAGGGAGGGAAGCATTCTTGCAGCATTGATCCTTCCCTACCAGAAATAAAAGATCATGCCATTCTATTCAATTGCATGGAAACTGATCCCTACTTGCAAGTGATTTGGACAGTGACAAGAATGATTTCAGGGAGCAGCTAGGAATATTGCAGCATGTTGAGACTCAAAGGCAGCAGCAGGGAAGGGTCAGCACAGATAGTTATAATAGGAGAATATTTGAGATCACCAGGTTTTAATCTTTAACTTTTTCCAAAGCTTTAGAATGATAGTTAATATCACAGGACTAGAAACCACTCAAAATAAAACAAACCCTACATCGGTTAAAAAAGTATAATAATCTAGGCTATAATAGTAAATTATTTCACACCCACATGCACATGATACATATAGCAAAATACTTTGTCACTTATGCCACTAAGTCATTTTCTGTAAAAGATTCTTCTTGATAAACCGCAGTAAAATAAAAAAATATAAAAATAATAAAAATATATATTTTTATCAAGAAGTCACTCAAGTTCAAACAGGCAAGGAAAAACACCTGGTTCTTGTTTAAGCTTTATAATCCCTTTCATATGGATCAGAGACAGAGAATGACAGCCAAAAATGAAAGCAATAAAGAGGAACTAAATTGACTGATATTCTGAGTTTAGTAGGCTGCCCAGTTGCATGAGTTCTAGCTATTTTACACTTATTTAACATTGTAGCTGATTTAAGTATATTCTCAATACATTTTACAAATCACAGAAAACTTATATGGAAAATCTCCCGTTTTCTCTTCTCTTCCCTTTACTTCCCATAGAAAGGTAGCTCTAAGAGCAAAAGAAAAAAAACACACTCATTCACCTGATTCACCAAGTTAAAGTGAAAATAAATAAATCGGTGATTTGATCAGCTGATTTGGAGAGAATGCAACTGGATGAAATTGCAAAGTTCAGAGAAAGATTCTCAGGAGTTGGTAGACTTAACCAGTGCTGAGTAACTCCAAGAGATGGAATGAAAAGACTGAGCAGGAGAGCTGCCTTTGGCTACTTTTAACACTTTCAAAATAAGATGAATCTGGAAATTAAATCAGCTGTGCCAAAAAATATTTAAGGAAACCATAAGACTATAAGAATTCTTTGAGGAGCATAAAAATAAATTAGGAAAGCAATTGTTTATTACATATTGTACTAATATTGTCAGCTAATTAAATAAAGTTGCAGCCTGAACAGCTGTAGGAACTGGGGGTGATCTATTATTTTTAACGTACAGTACAGCCTTTATGTTCGTTCCCCTTGTGGGAATGAGGAAGGTTCAGCTCTAGAAGTACAGCTCATCTATCTTTCAATGCATGTACACCCTTCTTTCCATGCATGTCCAGCACAGTTTCCAAGTCAGTCAATTTATGCAGGTAGCAAGGATTCAGAGTGTTCATTTATAGACACTCTTTATATAGAGTCAATTTTCCATTCAATAGATGGATGGTTGCGAAATTTAAAAATGCCTCCGTTCCAGCAGCCTGAAACTCAGTCTCTAGGCTGTTCCAAAGCCAATTGTCACATAATGGCATGATACAGAGGTACATTTAGTCTTTCAATGCAAGGAAAGTGTTAAAAGGTTGGACATTTGCCACCACTATTATATATCCTTAGACAAGTCTGCATGCTGTGACTAGTTTATGTTTTTTTGTACTCAGGATGGAACTGGACTTGACAGTCTCACACTCTGGGTGTGTCTAGACTATAGGGTTTTTTCGAAAAAATTGGCCTTTTTTCAAAAAAACTTCCCCTGCATGTCAAAAAAACTAGACTGCTGCCGCGTTCTTTCAAAAGTAAATCGAAAGAATGCGGCAGTTTTTTCGACCAGGGAAAACCTCGTTTTAAGAGGAATAATGCCTTTTTTCCAAAGTGCTCTTTCGAAAAAAGGCACTATATAATGCAAACTGTGCTTTTTTTGAAAGAGAGCATCCAGACTGCCTGGGTGCTCTCTTTTGAAAAAGCAGCTTGCTTTTTTGAAAGTACTGGTTGTAGTCTAGATGCTCTTCTTTGAAGGAGGCTTTTTTGAAAATATCTTTCGAAAAAGCCTCTTTCAAAAGAGGATTGCAGGCTAGACATAGCCTCTGTGTCATGGCAGAGGTGAATCCAGCATTTACTATTTCATGCTCTATTAGTGTAAGCAGCCTTTCATAATTTTTCAATGTGTGTATGTGTAATCACCAACAGGTGAACCTGGGACCTCTGGAGCTTAGTATAGGAGCCGCTACAGTTTGAGCTATAAAGCCATCTGGCTCTCAGCTTAAGCTGTAGAGCTCCTTTGCTCTTATCTCTCACTGTAAGTGGTCTAAGGGTATGTCTAGATTACAAGCCTCTGCCGACAGAGACATGTAAAATAGGCTACCCGACATAGTCAATGAAGCAGGGATTTAAATATCCCCGGCTTCATTAAAATAAAAATGGCCACCACGCTGTTCCGGCTCAGCTGATCGTCGGCACAGCGGGCCAGTCAAGACGCAGATTGGTCGACAAAGGAAGCCTTTGTCGACTACTCCTGTAAACCTCATTTCATGAGGCATAAGGGAGCGGTTGAGAAAGGCTTCCCTTGTCAACTGATCCACGTCTTGACTCACGCGTTGTGCCGACGATCAGCTGAGCCAGCACAGCACGGTGGCCATTTTTATTTTAATGAAGCTGGGGATATTTAAATCCCCGCTTCGTTGACTATGTCGGGTAGCCTATTTTACATGCCTTTGTTGGCAGAGGCATGTAATCTAGACATACCCTAAGTGTCACTTCAAGGGACAGTGAACCTCACTCACTAGGTGTGTGGGATACATATCGGTATATGGAGAAGAATATGAAAGGTCCTACCTTATATCACCTTCTTCTGTCTGGTCCCAGGCCTGTGCCTGCAAAGGCAGCTTCCTTTCTGGGAAAATCCTTCCTGGGTCTGTATCATAGAATTCAGGCAAGATAGTTTTTATATTAATTACTGTTGATCTTTATATTAATTACTGTTGATTTTATTTCAAGGCTTCTTAAAGTAAAACTGGATCAGTGCTTCACAGGCTCTCCCCTCAGCTCATATCCCCTAATTCTGCCCTTCACCCCATGAACTCATTGACCCTGAAGTTCCTGGCTCTTACCTCAAAGCCTTTTTCTTGTGATAAGAGATTTTCCCAGGCGTCCTGCTGTCCCAGCTGTTTCTTGGAGCTACTTCTGACAGCATTTGCTCTAGTTTCTGGCATGTATTGCAGCCTTCTTTTCTGGTTCCTGTTCCTCCCTTTGTAAGGATCAGCCATGCTTTTCCTAGGTGCAACAGGTGGGGCTGTTAGCCCACTACAGGTCTCTCACCCCAGAAAAATATTATCCATTGTCCCTTCACAAGGTGTGTCTAGACTACAGGGTTTTGTCGACAAAAGTGGACTTTTGTCAACAAAACTATACCTGTGTCTACACTACCACCGAGTTCTGTCGACATAACGTCGACAGAACTCAGCAGTTTTGTCGACAGCGGTAAAACTCATTCTACGAGGAATAATGCCTTTTGCCGACAGAGTTCTGTCGACAGAAGGCGTTATTGCATCTACACTGTCCTTTGCGTCTACACTCTCATTTCGACAAAGTGGCTTGCTTTGTTGACAGAACTGGATGCAGTCTAGACGCTCTTTGTTGACAGAAGCTTTGTCGACAGATACTGTCGACAAAGCCTCTGTCAACAAAAGCCTGTAGTCTACACGTACCCACAGTGTCCCAGACCTATGTGCTCCTAGTGCAGTTTGAACCACAAGGAGTCCTCATGGAAGTTGTGGTCTTATTATTAAGGCTTGCATTTAGCAACTAAATTAATTTTATTTAAACATTACATAACAGTAATGAGATGCCTCTGTAAGCCTCATCCTACCAGTCTGTTCTGCCTCTGTGAAATAATGTGCTTGGTGCATATCTTTGAAACATTAGCTTTACCTCATGGATGTAGGGAAAGGCAAATTTAGTTTTGAGGTTTCATTACAGTCCCCTGTGCAACAACGTCTAGTTCACAAAACCACCATACAATTCAACACAAGCATGACAGCCTCTGCTCCCGGGATGCATAGTTAGCCAGCACTAAAACAGCAGAGGTGCTGTAAGTCAAGACTGAAGTGCCTTTGCAGAGATGTATAGAGATGTTCATGCATAGCTCCTATCAGCACTGTGCCTCAAACCAGCCATTGCTATAAATCTCTCATTTCTATGAACACTAAAATCAACCAAACTCACAAAGAAAAATAAATGCAATAAAAAGTGTTTTCCCAGTGCCTGAATACAGTTTATTTTTTTATGAATATACATGTGGTTTTTTTGCAACCTGCCTTAAATCTAGTGTGCTGTCAAGAGTTAGGTAAATGGGAGCTACAATATATGCAAGGTCCCTTTGGAAAAAAGCAACTTAAATACAAACATAAACCATTTTCTAAGTCCCCTGAAATACAGTGTGTTCGTTCTGAAAACCTTTAATCTTTTCTTTATGCTCCCCAGAATGAAATAGTTCCTTGTATGGAGTTTTAACTAATCATAAAAGATAGTACATCTCAGGGCAGGGCATTTTCCACTTGACTATACACCCAGAGCAAGTACAATGGAATTTCAAGTGTGAACAGATTAATAAATCATACGTAGACATAACAGTTGTGTTTCTACTAGTTTGTGAAGGAGGAGCGTGTACAATATATACATTTATTCTATTCATTATTTTTATTACTTTAGAATTGTTTCATTTGTAGTTTAAACTTTTTCTAGTCCAATGGGAGAAATGGGCCACCCTTGCTGTTGTGTACATTGAGGAATTTGTGAAATGACAAAATATCAATTAATATAGCTGCAGAGCAATAACCCTGAAAATATGCTTACAGCTTCTTTGTGTATCCACTGCTATTGTTACTTTATTTTTCATTTTTTCCAAATAATATTTCAGGTGATCGAAAAATAATTATTTCTGATGTTGCATGATTCCTGGGATAGTTTAGGCTTCAATACAACACATACATAAGTTTTAGTGACATCAGTAAAAGACCTTGTACTTATATAAGAAATATCAATGTGGCACTGCCCTGCTATCTGCTTCCAATTCCAACGCATTGAAACACATTAGTATTCAAGTCCTGCATATAGCTTACAACATCCTGAAATGCATATAATTATTTTGCTCATATCCACACTCTTGAAATGGGCTTGATAGATAAGGCTAAGTAAGACAAAAGAATAGATTTGTTTGTGTAAAGATTATTTTAAGCTTGCTAGAAGCAGTAGTGAAATCTCAGGAGAGGAAATAAAAAGCAGGCAGGCAATCTGTGTGCCTCTCATCTCCCGGCAATTCCTAGAGGTTACATATAAGGAGCTTAGGAAACAACACACAGACACAATTGAAAAGCTTCCTAATGAAAACAAATTTGCCATGTTTGATGGTTTATATTTATCATCATTCTTTGACAGCAACATAATGGGGAAAGACAATTTAATGCCATACAATGATTTCACTTTATAAACAAATTGTTTGGAACAGTTCTCTTACAAAGAAAGAAAGAATTCAAATGACACTGGAATAATCCAAGCCCAATACCTTAAAGGAAGGAAAGAAAATGTTGATGAAAGTAACTCCATCCTTTCACCTGCTCTTTCATTTTCTGTGGGAAATAGCAGTTTCAGAAAGTGAAATACTTCTGAAGATTTGTCCAATGGAAATATGATAACTGTGGGGACAATCTTTAATTCCTTATTCAGGAAAAACTTTGATTTACAACATGTGCATTTGACTACTAAGACAGAAATCCCTATGAGCCCTAATGAATCCATCTGTCACAAAATGCAGGATCTTTCCAATGTGTTTTTGAATAACTCCAGTGATGGATCCTCCATTACAGTATATTCCTTGGGAGACTGGGAGACCACTCGATAGAAAAACTGTCATTATTATTAGGAAAGTATTCATTGTTAAGTTTAAGATTCCTCTGCTCATCTTCATCCTACCACTTCTTCCCAGAGACAGTTCCTCCCTTTTCCTAATGTTGATGCCAATCACATATCTGGTAATCACTCTGCTCTTTATGATCTGTTAGCCAACCTACCCATATTTCAGTCTTTTATTATAGTCATGATCATCCTCAGAACTTTATAAAATCTGTTGATCTCAGGATTCCTTCCATTTTATCAATGACTTGTTTGGATTGGTGAACTCAAAATGCCAAGAGCTCAGCTTAAATTAATAGCAGATACTCCGATCCATGGGACAGAGAATAAGGGCAGGTCCACATTACAAAAATACCAGTGCAGTTGTTGCTGCTGTCGTGTGTCTACTGAAGACACTCTAAGCTGACAAGAGGGAGCTCTCCTGTCAGCTTAATTCCTCTGCCTCTATGACAGGCTATAGCTAAGTAGCAGAAGGTCTCCTGCTGATGTAGAACCTTCTACATTGCTCAGGAGTGTGGATTTTCAAACCCATGAACAATGTAGTTATAACAAAGTCAGTATGTAGTGTAGACCAAGCTTAAGCACCTTGCTGCATTCAAAGTTAATTCACAGAAGGTTAAAAAGTATATACATTAAAAAACATTGTTTTAGTTGACAAAGTCAGGACCTCTAAAGATATGACATGGCAGGTTTAATTCTTCTCACTTGTATGCATGCAATATCTTGTAGTCTTTGATTATATAATCACTGTATTACATTAATTATTAATTATTATTTTAATATAATGAATAATATAATATAATGAAAAATGTTTAGGTGACCTAAATACAGAGCCCACTATCAGTCCTTGTATATCTACTTTTCTGTCTACTATCAATCCCAGTCTTTCTCAGCATTATTTCTTTCCATGTGCTGCCCTTACATTAGACAGTATTTGTGTTTTGCACAAGTTTTCTCCAAAAGGGTTTTTATTCAGCTAGAAATTACATTTTAAAACAATTTTTCTCAATTTTTTAATTTGTGTAGGTCAATATTTATTTACTCAGTTTTTTTCCTAAGTGCTTACAATATGTCCTGGTTTAATATTGGCCAGGAATTTAATTAATGATCTACTTTCATTTCTTTCCAGTTCATTAATGAATAAGTTAAATCAGACCCAACATCCTATTTCCTCTAACCACTGAAAGAAATGAAAAATTACAAGTTTCTCTGGAGTGACCCAAATGTCCTAATTCCTACAGTAATTGATATCTTGCTTGCAATAGCTCATAATTAGTTGAAATACCAATTGCTCTGTAATATAGTGGAGAACTCTATAGTAATATTAACCTAATGATTAGAAAAAAGTAAAAAACAAAGAATAGTCTTGCGGCATCTTAGGGACTAACAAAAATGTAAATGGTATCATGAGCTTTCGTGGGCACAACCCACTTCTTCAGATGAATGGAGTTAAAGGGGTCCAGAGTACAAATACATAGCAGAGAAAGAGAGGGGGTGGGGAAGGAACAAGAAGGGGAAAATATTGTCAATTAGCGTGTCCATGCTAAATGAGGCTAATAGAGTGGGCTCTAAGTACCCAGTGCTGAGCTTTTTATGTCCTTTGGGTGTGAAATGTAGCTGCCCGTACAGTTCAGGTCTTTGTTCAGACCTCGATGTCAGGTCTCAAACTTGTAAATGAAACCAAGTTCTGCAGTTTCTCTCTCAAGATGGTTTTTGAAATTGCTTTGCAATAATATAGTCACTTTTAGATCCATTAGTTAATGCCCAGGCAAGCTGAAATGTTCCCCAACAGGTTTCTGTGTGTTACCATTTCGAATATCTGACGTGTGTCCATTAATCCTTTGTTGCAGAGACTGTCCAGTTTGGCCAATATACGTGGCAGAGGGACATTGTTGGCACTTGATGGCATAGGTCACACTGGTGGATGTGCAGTTATATGAGCCTCTCATATGCTGATGTTGCTTGTATAGATGTGTGAACAGAGTCGACAACAGAGTTGATTGCAGTGGTGGGTTCCTGGATAACTATGATGGAGGAGTGCTGCATGGTTGCTGGAAAGAATTTGTTTCAGGTTAGAGAGTTGTCTGTAGGCGAGGATTGGCCTGTGCCCCAAGGTCTGTGAGAGTGAGGGGTCATTTTCCAAGATAGGTTGTAGATTGGTGATAATGCACTGGAGGGCTTTAAGTTGGGGGCACTAGGTAATGACAGGTGGTGTTCTGCTGTTTTCTTTGTTGGGCCTATCTTGAAGAAGCTGATGCCTGGGTACTTATCTGGCTCTGTCAGTCTGTTTTTTTCACTTCCTCGGGTGGATATTTAAAGTTTAAGAATGGTTGATATAGATCCTGTAGGTGTTTTTCTTTGTCTGTGGGATTGGAGCAAATCTGGTTGTGTCTTGGATGGAAGCTAGAGGCATGTAGATAAGTGTAACCGTTTCCATTATAAAGTGGCAGAAATGTGGCCATAGTTTAATTGTACTGGAGCCCTTAACTCCATTCATCTGAAGAAATGTGTTGTGCCCATGAAAGCTCATGATACCATCTAAATTTTTTTGTTAGTTTCTAAGGTGCTGCAGGACTATTTGTTGTTTTTTACATTTTTTTTCCAGTTACAGACTAACATGGCTACCCCTCTGAACTTAATGCTTAGGTTATTCCCAAAACAATTGATTAAACAAAACCCACGAACAACCCTGCAATCAATGAGATTTTCACCCTCAAGTTGTTTGTCAGTGATTTTAAGAATTAAATAAAACATAAATATGAAATAGTTACAGAGTAATTTATTTATAGATTCATCCATTGTACAGTGAGTTTTTTCTTTTTCATTACTAGTCTCATATTCTATTTTCACTAAGCTGTTTATTCCTGAAATATGACAAAAGATAAAAAGACAGTAGAAATATATACAGCTTAGAGTGGATTAATGTGGGTTATCAGCAGCAATTCAGAATGAATATATACTTGCATGCCTATGGAGGCTAGAATATTGAAATGAGCCTATAGGCATTAGATGCCATTTTTGAGTGCCTAACTCCTTTAGGCACCTTTGAAAATCTCAGCAGCAATGTATAAATGCTAAGCAGGGTGGAGGAGGAGAGGACTGTAACTGGATGCATTAAATATTTCCAAGAGGGACTGATGATCACCTGTAACTCATGAATATCAGACCAAATAGGGACCACAAGCAAGTTGCTAAAGTCATTACTAACAAGTAGAAAAAAATGCATCCATAATTGACATTTGGATATTATGTCTAAGCAATAGCATATTTTTATTTTTATGGCTTTATTTTCCCTAACATTTTACTTTGCGAATTAGAACCTGAAATCCCAATCTTCTCACAGGGCCCAGTGAGTATTGAATCTGGTGATATTCTGAACAAAACAAAGTGCTCATTCATGCTTCTTGCTTTTTCCATGACTTTAAACTGATTCAACAGACTTTCAAGGCTTTAGAGGGTGTGTTTACACTGCAGAGGTTTTTTTGAAAAACTGCCATTTTTCCGAAAAAACTTCAGTCACGTCCATACTGCAATCATGTTATTTTGGAAAAAAATCGAAAGAACAGAGGGGGTTTTCCAACAGCGGTAAACCTCTTTCTATGAGGAAGAATGCCTTTTCTGAAAGAGATCTTTCAGAAAAAGGCATGTGTGGATGAGGAAGAGGGTTTTTTTTTTCAAAAGAAGAGACCTCCAGGAAATAACATAGGTGCCCTAGTGACCACTCTGCCCAAGTAATCACAACTCTATAGTTCCTGTTGTCTGGCCTCTCTTAAAGCTGCAGACACCCTGGAGAAGCCTTGTGGTAGGAAGCTGGCCCTGGAAAAGCATCCTGACAACACAGCTCTCCTTGCCACAGGCCTGCTGACCCATTGCAAAGCCATAAACCACTGTTCCATTGCTGGGGCAGCTATCTGGTGAGGGTGGTACTTGAACCCACAACCCTGTACTCACCAGAAAGTGCCCTCCTCTCTCCCCCCCAGACACCCATCCTATGAGGCTGCCCCCCCCCCCACAGCAGGGCTGTGTGAGGGCAGGATGGTACAAACACCTGGGGATGGGGCTTCCCTCTACCTGCAGGCTCCCCTGCCTCCCAACCTTCCCTTTCCCCAGAGTCCCCCTTTTCCAGGACTCCCCCCTTCCTGCAGGGACTGCAGCTCGAGAGTGCCTTACCTACATTAGGAGGGCCCTGACTGTGGACTTCCCCATGCCAAACAGATTGCCCACTGACCAGTAACTGTTAGGAATGATGAGCTTCCAGATGACAATCGCAACCTGCTTCTTCAGTGGGATGGTAGGCCACAGGTGGGTGTTGGAGGGCAGGGGTGAGCCAGGCACACAGCTCCAAAAAGGTGGCCTTCTGCATGTGGAAGTTTTGGAGCCACTGCTGGTTGTCCCACTGCTCCATGACTAGCCAGCCCCACCCGTCGGAACTGGTGTCCAGCCTCCAAAAACCCCTCTCAACTGTGGGGTGACATTGCATAGATCTGGCTCCTCCACACAGGGAGAGGACCTCAAGAATGAGCTTGGAGTCGAATTCATGCAGAGCCAGGAAGGCAGCCTGCACAAACTGCTGCAGAAACTGTAGCTTGGCTGTGTGGGGCCATCGCATGCCCAGGGAGAGCTCCAGCTCCATGGCACAAAGACAAAAGCTGTGGTGTCCAAAAAAGCTGGACAACCAAAGCAGGCACTGCAAGAGCTTTGCTGTCCCTCAAAGAGATAGGCAAACAAGCAGCAGAAGCAAATAAATGGCTGTCCGGGGGGGGGGTCCCTTTAAGCACCTGTCTCAGCTAGGCTTTGGCACCAGCACTCGGAAGCAACTTCTGACCTAACGCCCTGGCTGAACTGGTTCTGGGTGGCCTTATACGTGAGATAGCATCCACTCAGTGTGGACGCTACCTTTCGAAAAAGCAGATCACTTTTTCGATGTGCTTTGGCAGTGTAGATGCTCTCTTTCAGAAGAAGTTTAAAAGCTTCTTCCGAAGGAAGCCTGCAGTCTAGACGTAGCCAGAGGGACACAAGGACAGAGGAATAACCCTGGAAGATTTGAGTGCATTTCTACTGGCTGGGAAGGTGTGTTCTGCCATGAAAGTCTATGTGTCTTTGGGGTTATTCTGTGTGCTGGTTGCATTGTTTTCTAGTTGGTTCTAAGGAATGTGACAGCTGGGCCAAGTAATTTACCATCTGTACAGTCTTCCTCATACAATTGATGAAACTGATTCATACAAATTAGCTTCAGAGTAAGTGTGATGATTACTTGGGTTACCTCAGGTAACACAGTTCTCTAGCACTCTTGCATGGTCCAGATATATGACACACTATAGCTGAAAACCCATGTTGTTGCACGATTATAATTAAATCACATAAAAAAGATCAAGAACTTAAAAACTCAACAGTGTCATGGTAAATTAGTGATATTCTGAACAAAAATAACATTTAGCCACGCTTATAGATTCTTCCTTTACTTCATACTGACATTCTAGGCTTAGAGTTATATTCCTAATTATATAATTTCACCAATAGCAGAGTATTCCTGAATTTGCAAACTCCACTCAAGCAAAATTCATGTTGAGATCAATAGGAGTTTTCCATGGATAAGAGTAGCAGATTTGGGCCTGACAGGTCTTAGGTCTTCCAAAGATGATTTGTGTGTTCTGGTGATTGATGATAGTTTTTCAACTTTTGATTTATTTTCACCCATATCTATGAGACATTTTAAATAATTTAGGTATTTACTATTTTCAAAAATCGTAAGTTTTTTCACAGATTTTCATTATTTTCTTATATTACAACAATAAGTAAATAAAAAACCAACCAGATAAAAAAATAAAGCTCATGCAAAAGTTTTGAAAAATTCACATGAAAATGTTTACAGAATTTCACGTGTGAAAGGTCTGAAAATTTCCAAAATTACTATTTTTGTACATTTTTTCATAAAAATCATATAATAATTTATTTGTATAATATCTGCATATTTTCATATTAGTTAAGGGTCAGATGAGCATTTCTGAACAATGATCTAAAGTTATCATTTTTTTTCAGATTTTTCAATAAAAGTCTGATACGGGGTAAGTGTAGTGAGATCTTTTTTTCCAAGACAGTGCTGCTTGCCACTCTAACATTGTAACCGCTGTATTGGAGCAGTCTGATTGTCCATCTGCCCCAGTATATTATTTTTGATGGGGTGAGATATGTAAATCTCAATAGTATTCTCCTCCTCCGCAAATATGTGTAGCATGACCTGCTTATCACAAATGCTATCTTTATTCAGAATAACACATTTAAGACCAATTAGTGACATCTACAGTCCAAACACTAATAACTCCTTGACTATGTTATATTCAGAGCCTGAGACTATTAGCTATGTACATATAGCATTAATTCAGCATCAAAGAAAAATGGTTTGTATGTGAAAAATGGTTCCTGGAACAAACAAAAAACATGAGGCTTGTCACCCGCTGACAGCTGAAGTCCAACAGGAGGCTATGAAAAAACAAGTAGTGACAAGAGAAAGTGGAACTAGCAGAAAGCACAGAGGCAAAATGTGGTCTTGCACAAAACTAAAGATAAAACCTGATTGGGCCTCTTTGCAGGATTACAGTGGACCTAGATCATACCTACATTATCTGTAATGGCAGATACTACAGTGGTAAGCATGATCGGAGAATCTATATAGAAGAAAAGTATTTTTTAAATAAATAAAATGCTTTAATAATGTTCCAGAAATACTTCCCTCATTTAAGATGGTGGGCAGGTACATGATAACATTGCAGAAAGAGGAGCAACAGTCTCAGGTTACAATGCAGGAAGTCAAGGTTGGATATTAGGAAAAACTATTTCACTAGGTGGGTGATGAAGCACTGGAATGGGTTACCTAGAGAGGTACTAGAATCTCCATTCCTAGAGGTTTTAAAGTCCTGGCTTGACAAAGCCCTGGCTGGGAAGATTTAGTTGGTATCGGTTCTGCTTTTGCCAGAGGGTTGGACTTGATGACCTCCTGAGGTCTCTTTCAACCCTATGGGTATGTCTAGACTACATGCCTCTGCCGACAGAGGCATGTAAACTAGGCTACCTGGCATAGTCAAAAAAGCTGGGATTTAAATATCTCCGGCTTCATTAAAATAAACATAGCTGCCGCGCTGTGCCGGCTCAGCTGATCATCCGCAGAGCGCGCGAGTCAAGACGCGGATCAGTCAACAGGGGAAGCCTTTGTTGACTGCTCCCTTAGGCCTCCCTTATGATGTTGAAAGGCTCCAAGTTGTTGAATGATCTTTTAATGGGGACTGGAGAGGGAAGTGCAGCAGTTTACAAATATTATCACTCCTTTTCTGCCCCTTCTTCAGGGAACATACCAAAATATTACACTGTGCATTTCAAGAAGTTCTTGCAAAGACTAAAACACAAAGATATTATAATATGCCACTGCTTAACATTCAACACTAGCAACAGCCTGGCACTGGCAACTGCTGTAGTTATAGAAACATCCAGCTTACTTGGAAAATATTTCAACCTACAACACAGTAGCCCTAACTACCAAACCTGGAAATCAGAAAGATCTCCAATCAAAAGCACAGGTTATTTTTGGTATTGACTTCAACAAGGTGAAAGATCAGACAATACATTTGAAATGGCCAGTATAAGAAAATAATGTTACACTTAACTGGGATATCTGTAAGCAATACCCTGATATGCTAACGCTCTTTGTGCATGAAGGATGATATAGGCTTTTCAATGGAAGTCTCTACAGATTATTTTTTACCTAGAAATGCACATACTACAAAACTATTTTACAGTCTTTTTTACTTTACTCTAATGTAATGACAGTGTTTTTTGTAATGACATATTGTTTTTATGTAAGAATCAAATTAGAACTCAATTCTGTGCTTAACCTTACAGTGAAGCAAGGGGAACAATGTCCACTCATGATTAGCATGGCCAATTTTCCCATGGTCTCACAGGACATGTCTATACAGCAGGGCTAAAGCCAAAATAAGCTACGGAACTTAAGCTATGTCAATTTGTGTAGCTTTTGGCGCTGTCTACACAGCAGGAAGTCCGAGGTAGAGCACTCTTCCTCCAACTTCCCTTACTCCTCGTAAAATGAGGGTTATTGGAGTCGGAGTAAAAACTCTTCCTGCTAACCATTATTTTGTCATTATGTCGAAATAACTGCTTGTAGTGTAGACACGGACTATGTTATTTCGGAATAACATCAGTTATTCCAAAATAACTCTGCTAGGTAGATGTACCCATCAAGTTTGTTTAAAGCTACCACTCCTAGCTCTCAGTGTTCTGTGCTGTTATTTAGCTGTAATTTACCACTAAATGTCTTCTCAGATCCCAATGTAAGCACGTTTTTTATGCTTTTGCTACTTATTTTCTTGTGCCAATACAGTAAAACTGTGTAAAAACACTAACTCTTTGTTATGAAGAGAGCTGATAAGCATTGGCTAGGTTTAGGTTTATATAGGATGTATCAGTACACTCATACATTACTAAGCAGCACTGAAATTATTGTCCCATTTATGTGTCTTGGTGAAATAAAAGTAAAAAGAGACCCAAGCAATACTGACGTTCTTTGATTTGGCAAATTCTCTGGTTCAGCACGTCAGGTCCCAAGGGTGCCAGACTTGAGACGTTCAACCTGTAGTGTCTAAACTGCAGCGCAGGTGTAAATCTTTGCAAATTCAGAAATCTTAGCAATCAAACATCTCATATAGAGGGGGTAAAATCACTCCCAGCCCCAAATCATTTCAGAATACATGGGCTGCGTCTAGACTGGCATGATTTTGCGCGAATACTTTTAATGGAAAATTTTTTCCATTAAAAGTATTTGCGCAAGAGAGCATCTACACTGGCATGTGCCTTTGTGCAAAAGATTTGCTTTTGCACAAAAGCATCCATGCCAGTGTAGACGCCCTCTTGCGCAAGACAGCTCCAATGGCCATTTTAACCATCGGGCTTTCTTGCGCAAGAAATTAACGTTGCCTGTCTACACTGGCCTCTTGTGCGCAAGAAGCACTGATTTTGTACATTGCAACACCAGTGTTCTTGCGCAAATACTCATGGCCAGTGTAGACAGGCAGCAAGATTTTGCACAAAAGCAGCCACTTTTGCGCAAAATCTTGCCAATGTAGACACAGCCATGGTGATTCCAGTTAATAACATTGCAGCTATGACACTGACAAAACTATCATTTTCATTCAGCAGCTGTTGAAGCTACCAGGATATGCATCTTTGAGGCAGCCATTCCATGCCCCTGTGGTTGGGGAACACGGAGATTCCCAAATCCTGGGTCAGCTGGCTTTTTGGAGTCAGGGGATCTAACTCCTGAGCAGGAAGTCAGCTGGCCTGGGGTCTGGAATCCCCAAGTTCCCCAGCCCCTGAGAAAGTCAGGGTTTCTCTGGAAGGCAACCAGGCAGTTTTCTGATGGAACCCTGTATTCACAAGAATTGTTGGGTCCATTTTCTCATGAAAATCAGGCGGGATTTTTTTTAGAAAATTTCCAGCTAACCCTACTTATATACATTTTACCAGGAACCTTTAGATTCTCTCCTTCTCTTCATGGTGCAAAACTTGATGGAGTTCCCCTGAATTCAAGTCTCTTCTAAAGCTTGGAATAATCAGCCAGTTTTTTTCATGCAGAAAAACTGAACTCCAGTCATTTGGCGTACATCTGTGGTGTTAGATAATTACTGGAAATACCAAAAATAATTATTCCTTTAAGAAGAGGTGGTCTCAGGGATAGGAGAACAAAAAGGAAGTATTGTGGAAGATGTTTTTAAGCTCCTTATACCCTTATACGTCTCGAGAACAAAATAAGAGGGATTTCACTGTGTATTCTTAGCCCTGGTTGATTTGATTGTTTGTTTTTAAGTTTCTAGATGGAAGAAAGGAAGAGATCTTCTAAAGAGCTGTATGGAGCTCAAGCACCACAGGTTACAAACACAAGATTTTAAGGAAATAAAAATTAGGCTACACTTCTTTTACTAAAAGAGCCACTTCAGTTTTTCCCCCAGTTGTTACCCTAAGAAACACTTAAGCACAAAATAAATAGAATTCAGCTGATTTTGAAGTTTTCCACTGTATTTCATTTTTTATTCTTTAATTAATATTTAAAAATGAATTATAAGCCTGATTGTGTTCTGACTTGTATCAGTGTAAAACCTGGTGTAATACTGTTGACTTCCATGGCCTTACTCTTGATTTGCAATGGTGTAAATGATAGCAGTGCTTCTTTCTCTTCAGTCTTTGTGCAGAACACACATTATTAAAAGAAAAACAAAAAAGGGGAAATTGAAAGCAAAAGAGGTACTAATCTAATATTCGCACCTTGCCTAAAGGCAGAACTCCTTTTTGGCAACAAAAAAAAAATCAATAATATCTCACAGTCCCCCAACTATAAGTTTTTAACCATTGGAGAATGCCAAGACAGTTTCAAGTAAGAAAATGCCTCAAAGATGTACACTGCCTTGAGGTACACTTGAAGTTTTGCTCATTAAGGGTCAGACTGTGCAGACTTGACATTTCATCAGGACTGAAGCATCAGGTGCTAAGAAAATAAGCTTGAAACAGTAGCATAAGGGACTGAGCTCTTTCTGTATTTTACCCTTTGACACAAGTCATGGGGGCCAATCTCTTGCTTTTCCTCTGTGTAAGTGGGAGGGTTTTTTTATCCACTTCACATGTGTATGGGAGAAGAGCAGTATACGTTAGATAACAGACTACTTTAATATCTGTATTGTCATAATTGCTAACCAATATCTCTGGGCACCCCTCTGTTGTATAATTGGATGTGCAAAATTACCACAATTAGAAGTTAAACTATGAAAAACAAGTGGAAGCTCAAAAAATGTCACTATAAGTGTAGAGTGGAAAAGGTGTAAAAAGAAGACTGGAGAATGGAATTAGTCTAAAGAATAAGACCTACTGATATAATTCAATGAAAGTGTTAGGATCATGATTCATAAAAAAAAAGTGTTGTGCACCAAAATTGCCAGGTACTTTCTCCCTCCACCCCTTTCCCTTCTTTTTCTGTTATAAATTGTGATGGTCCCTCCTTTTCTCTCTACTCTGCTCATCTGACAAAGTGGGTTTTGCCCATTAAAGCTCATGATACTATCTATCTATCTATCTATATATCATCTAAGCCCTGGTCTACACTAGGGAGACCCTTACTTTGAAATAACATGTGGCGCATCCATGATACCAAGCCTATTATTTCAAAATAGCAGGCAGATTATTTCAAAATAATATCTCCTGCTTTCCATGAGCAATAACACTTATTTTGAAATACCATTGGAGTGGATGCTCCATTGCTGCTATTTCAAATAACTACTCCCCAGTGTCATTCAAAATAATTACTCCCCAGTGCTTCCTGGGGCTCTAAGGGTATGTCTACACTAGCCCCCTAGTTCAAACTAGGGTGGCTAACGTTGGCATTTGAACTTGCAAATGAAGCCCGGGATTTAAATATCCCGGGCTTCATTTGCATGTTCCCGGGCAGGCGCCATTTTAAAATCCCCTTAGTTTGAACTGACTGCCCGCAGCTAGACGCAGCAGTCAGAAGTTAATCTGAACTAAGTCCTTAGTTCGGATTAACTGTTACTCCTCCTGCAATGAGGTGTAACAGTTAATCCGAACTAAAGATTTAGTTCGGATTAACTTCTGACTGCCACGTGTAGCCGTGGGCAGTCAATTCGAACTAAGGGGATTTAAAAATGGCGCCTGCCCGGGAACATGCAAATAAAGCCCGGGATATTTAAATCCCGGGCTTCATTTGCAAGTTCAAATGCCTACATTAGCCTGCCTAGTTCGAACTAGGGGGCTAGTGTAGACATACCCCAAGTCAAGGAAGGGTATCCACATTAAGGGAGCATGCCTCGGAATAATTTTGTGGCTCCCCTATAGTGTAGACATGCTATTTCGAAATAGACATTTCAGGAGTTATTATTTCCAAATAAGTTATTTCAAAATAATTTCCTAGAGCATGGCTGAAGTGATCAATCCCCTTTTGCCCATGCCTTGCTTCTCACAAACTACTTATTGTTTTTAAAGTTACAGACTAACATGGCTACCCCTCTGAGACAAAAGAAATTGTGGGACACTAAAGGTGGTGTGCTGAAAATAAGACCTAATTGGTAGACAGAGTAATGGAGTGATAGCTATTCCATCCATCACCCTCTTTTTTGAAGTCCTCAAAAAGGAGACTTTCAGGTTATAAATGAACAAGCAAAGGGGAAGTAAACAATGGCTGACTGAAAGATGACAACCATGAAACTTGGTTCTTCCTCTCCTGTAAACACTATAATCTCTTGGAACCTTCCCCTCTCCCCCAGATTCCACTGTGACACCCTTGGACCTTTGTTGTCCTGACCTGACAGATATCCTGACCAGAAAGTGCTAGAGAGATAGACCCATTACCTCCACCAGCTCCAGCTAAATCACAATCACTTCCTGATTTCTTCTCTTTCCTATCTCTCTCTTTTGCATTTTTTTTAATAAAAGCATGGTTTAGCAAGTCATGACTACATATTTTGCAACACTGCTGTAATCCTGTCACCACAGAGAAACAGCTAAATGCATTGCCTTAAATGGCCCAATGCTGGTACAAATGGCCAGTTCTCAGAGTGGCCAGTAAGTCAATGTGTTGTGGCTGTATTTTTTGAGTGCCAGGACCATAAGTGAGACTGAGCTCCAGAATCAGAAGCTGCATTTCCAAGTTTGTTGTTCTTTTTTTCCCATGTGTGTGTTTTTGTGAGGCCCTTGGCCAGAGCAAGTGGAGGGACCCCCTCACCACTCATTCCACCTGTGATCCCACCACCATTCTGCCCCTTCCTCTTTTGGCCATGCTCACAGCCCCATCCCTTTCTCCCCCTTCATTGTTTTTCCTCCTACAGCTCAAGTCTATCATCTTGTAGTTAAAGTTATATATTAGATCTGCCAGTCACTAAAGGTCACACTGGTACATCTAGACTGCGTTGCTATTTCGGGATACCGGAAGTATCCCAAAAAATCAATGCTGCGTCTTTAAAAGCACTATTCTGGTGTCCCTGTAACCCTTGCTCCATGAGGGTTAAGGGATTTGTTGGAATTGTGCCTTATTCTGAAATTTGGCGCTGTCTACACAGCGCCAAATTTCAAAATAAGCTCTTTCGACTTAGACTTGGAATAAATTATGTAATTTGAGTAGTGCAAATTGCGTAGCTTATTCCGACAGAAGGGTTCTGTCTAGAAACACTCTAAGTTACTCTACTTTCCCACTTACACCTATTGCATGAGAAAGTCCATCTCAATACATGCCATTGCTCATTTCATTGCTGAATATAGCCTGTTGTTACTGATTATCATTCACCACATTTGTCTATCATCCTCCCATCCCCCCTTTATAAATACATATTATGTTATTGCTGATGGTTCTGTTATTTTCTTGTGGTTGGATATTGAATGTCTTGGGCAAGAAATGTAGGTTCGAGAACCTAAATTCTTGCAGATAGTTTTGTTCAGTAGGGTGACTAAAAGTGGATTGAAATTGGAGGAGATGCTCTCAGTAGACAAGCCTGGGAGTACAGGGAACAAGGAAGATACCAAGAGAGGAAGAGCTGAACCCCTCACTTCTCCTGACTTCAACTCCTACCTTAATTTCCATTCTATTTTTCATTTATTATTATGAGTAGGCGATTCAGTCAGGTTCCCCTGCAAGCAAGACCCAGGAAAGCTTTTTATCCTTTGTGGAAGATCAACGCCACATTTGCTGTATTTTCAATCTTGTGGTAATA
Source organism: Pelochelys cantorii (assembly GCA_032595735.1). Lineage (NCBI taxonomy): Eukaryota > Metazoa > Chordata > Testudines > Trionychidae > Pelochelys > Pelochelys cantorii. The sequence goes on from CM064328.1 coordinate 76,189,399, forward strand.
GTTTGAATCATAGAATCATAGGGCTGGAAGAGACCTCAGGAGGTCATCAAGTCCAACCCCCTGCCCGAAGCAGGACCAAAGGAGACAACTTAAAATGTTTTGAGACTCACTCCTTCAGTGTTCTGACAGAGCACATTTGGATTGTATGATCTGAATTTTTAATACTACTGTATTTTAAATGCTTTAAAAAGAATGTTTTTTATGCTCCCTGGTGATGATTAGAAGGGTCTTTGGGGGAAGTCTCAAGAACAACTTGAAGAAATAATGCACGCCACTAGCGCAGACCAGGGCCTAAATTGTCAGGCAAGCACCTCTTTTTGCCTTTTCAGTTTGAACTTTTTTCCTATTTATCTTTCTCTTATAGAACACAGGAAATAATGTGCACAGTGTGACGGACTGGGCTGGGCCTGGGCACCGCTGAGAGCATCCGCTCAGGAAGAATTGCTCAAAACCCAGGCTGCTTACAGCCCCAGACTGGAGACCTTTCCCAAACAGGTCACAAACCAGTCGCACAGAGCGCTTCAGCTGCCAATCTGGCCAGCAGGAAGTCTCACAAGCAAAACCCCTCAGACACCCCAGCTCTCCCTGTGCCACAATCAGCCCCGGGCCTTACACACAGGTGAGGGGTTATAGAACCCAATCTCACCTACCCCAAATGGGTTCTCCCGATCCCAAAGAACCAGCCACAAATTCCTGGTCAATTTACACTCTAGATCTTTCCCACAAGATCACGCTGGGCTAATCCTTTAGCATCTAAAATCTAAAGATTTATTAATAAAAGAAAGAAAAGGTTGAGAGTAAGGTTGTTAAGGAGAATATATTACATGCACCAATCACCAAGTTCTTGATGCAGGCTCTCAGCAGAGATGTTACAAACTGCTATCTTAAAAGTCTCTGGTGTACATCCTATGTCAGGGTGGGTTGACAATCCTTCCCGGCTCTCTGTCCCTCGCAAGGCTGCATCTAGGATCAGTAGCAGAAATGCAGACAAGATGGAGTGTGCCTCATGGCACTTTATATCCATTCCTGGTACCTTCCAAACTGGAATGGGTCACATGGCCAAGTGACCTATCCCTGTGTCCCATGCCAGCAGCCATTAGATACTGACTGGTTTGCAGGTTTCCAGACACATTCCTTAGGTGTGTATTGGGCACCTTGAGAGCCTTGTCCTTGGGGCCCTGCTAATTAGCATAGTCATTGACTGAACAATTATTCTTTATAACAGGCAGTCCAAGCCCATTGGTCTGTCTCAGGCAGAGAACATTTACGGTACAAGCCCAGAGCCCATATTCATTATTCCACATACAGACATCATACAAGTACATGAGTAGCATATATAGAATCAGTAGAACATAAGCTTTCATTTGACACCTCACATGGCCCCCTTTGTATAGATTTTGGGACAAGCCCCCCCCCCCGCTCCCCAGGTGCAGCGGTGATCTGGCTGCTCCCCCTAAAATCCAATAACGTGACACACAGTCTTCCCTTTTGTGGAAAGAATGAAATCCAGAAAAGATGGGAAGTACAACTGGCCATGTTCAAAGTTCTGTCATATGGTCAAAATGAACAAAATGACAAGAGGAACCCCCCCCCCCTTTTTCTCTCTTTAATCCCCTTCAATTACTTGCCGCAGCAGGTACAAAAGGTCAGATGGAAATATGATTTTTGACATGTAAACATTCCCAACAGCTGTTTGGTACCAATATAGTAACCCCAAGAAATGCATTATGTATAAGATTTATTCATTAAAAAAAAAGGTTGAGTTTACTGGCTTTCCCATAAATGAAATTTATTCAAAACATTTAACAGATACAGAAACAAAGGACTAAATGTCACATGGTTTCTAGGCATCCCAGAGCAAGGTTCTGGAACAGCTGTCTAATAGGAGTAAGGAGGGCAAACAACCCTATGCTATTTTTAGATGGTGTTTGATAAATTTATCAAAGGGATTATATATTGGGGTTGTTTGAAAGAATAGGTGACTCGACTTGACCCAGGACATCTCTTCCAGTTCCGCATCCCTAATGCTTTCCCTAACAATGATTTATAATAAAATCATTTGTGTGTGTACAAGTTAAACCACCAAACACAGTGATGTGGCAAACAGTTCCATGCGACTCTGACATGTTAAGTTATAACTAAATACATTCACAGCTTGTTTGGGAAGGAAAGGTGCAATCCCTAAAGACTAAATATTTAATAGACTTTCAAACACAAGTTCCCAAAATATAATTCCTCAGGGCACAAGTAATGGGAGAAAACATGCCTTTTATGCTAGTTTCATTACTTTAATTTAAAGAGTTTCATAATATAAATCATGTCTGCATGTTTGTGGGAGTTGGGGTTAGAGTGAGCATCTGGCACCATCAGTGGGGTGCAGAATGGCCAGCTCCATCTGTAAAGGAGAGAGCAGCTGGCATCATCTGTAAAGGGGGTGAGAATATGAGTTGCTGATACCATCTGCAAAGGGAACAGAGAGAGTATGAGCTGCTGGCATCTGCCTCAGGGACCCTATTGGAAGTGTTTCCCTGCTAAACGTTATTTTGCCTAGCCAGAGTCACTTCGTTGCTTTCCTCATTTTATTAAAATTAAACAAAAAAGCCCCCATGCTAATTAGGTGGATTTAATAACTCTAATGACCTGAGCTCATTGATTAAAATGTGACCGCCAATCTGAATCTGTCTAAATTCAGCTTCCAAACATTATATATAATCTTCTGGATTTTCTAGTTTAAAGAGCTGTCTACAGTCAGAACGCTTCATGTGAGTACTTATAAACCATGTTCAAATCATCTTTTCACCTTCTCTTTGACAAACTAAATAGACGAAGTTTCTTTAATTGCTCACTTCAAGCCAGATGTTTTCAGATCTTGAATCATTTTTATAATTCTTTCTGATCCTAGTCAACCTCCTTATTAAAGTGTGTGCACAAGAATGGAACATGGCATCTGGATCCAGTAACTCATATTACTTGTGTAAAAGTAACCAGTTTTATCCTAGAGTAACTCCTTTGACTTGAGAATCAATGGAGTAATATCTGGGATGGATAGGGCTCTACATGTGGAGTTGATTTTTTTGAATAGATCATGAAGTAAATGATGTGGCTATACTTCTCTTCTTTGATGCTGGCAGACCAGGGACCAGTTCATGCCAAAGTCCCATGCCAATTCTCTTGCGTATTAGTATAAATCAAACTGTTTGTTAAATGCATCAGCGTGCATTTCGTGTTTAAACTTCAAGAAAACATATGGGATATTACTTGCATTGTTTTCACTTATCTGTACCCCCATTATAATGTAATAGCAGGCATTTACACTGTGTATACCCCTGTAACTAAATAACCCAACAAGAGAGAAAGAAGTATTGTGGAATGTAAAAGGAAGAACTTTAACAGAAACATGTAATTTCAGTGCAAGTAATGTGTGTGATGATGAGAAGCTATTTATGTGTATTCAGGGAAAGATCCTTCATCTCCCCAAAGTCAATCTGGATATCCTGAAAAGATCTTAGGAAAATGGCAGTTTATTGCACCACTGCCAGAACTGAAATTACAAACTATGAGCCACGTATACATATATTTTACCAGCTTTATCCTCTCAGGAACTCTCATTTCTTGGCTAATAAACCTCTACTTGGAATATTCTACAAATGGCTACCAGTGTTGTCTTTGGTGCAAGATCTAGGATATCATTTGGTTTTCACTCATCTCTTAGAATTGAAAGCAAAATAATGTGATGTGTTTTTTCTTTTGTTTAAGTCACCATTATAACTAAGTCCAGTTTGTCTGGTCAGCAAGATGGACTGCAGAGCCCAAGAAGTCTGTCATGTCATGGTATGACTGGTATAGTGGTCTAGGAATTTATATTTGCTCCTGATCTGGTGAAACCTAATGATAGAACACATCACCAGTTTGGGGTCTGCCCTGTTTTCTGAGGTAGGCACTCACAGGCATGAGCAACTGCAAACAATGTGACACCTGCTATAAACAAAAATTGCAGTATTTGAAGCAGTGGTGTAAATGAATGTTTATCCTCTTGCCTTGCTTAGGCTTTATGTGTATGAAGTATTCTATTGATTTCAGTGGAGGGAAAATGGGCTCAAAAGTCCATTCGAACAGAATTCATTTTAGGGTCAGTGTCTTAGTTGGATAATATTTTTAAAGAGGCAATTCATTAGTTAAATTTTAAAAATGAGATAATTTAGAGATAGCTATAGGAATATTAGATGTGAAACAAACATGCATATGTTGAATCATTTCTTTATGCAAATGTTGAGTTTCAGGTAGCTGGAATAATATTTAAAGGGAAGCTATTAAACATGACATTTTGCATATTATAGCTTCAAAAAAGGTCAAATGTAATGACAACACACAAATTAGCTAAATGATCCATTGAACTTATTGCAAAAATCATGAAACAGTACATTCCTGTGTTCTGCGCATTATTATCTGGATATGCTTTTGAAATATTGCAGTTTGCTTCAGATTACTCATGTCTTTTAATTTGATCTTTTGAAATTTAGTTTATTTCTTGTCAATTATGACTTACAGTAAGTGCAAGGAGTAATGTACATTATGAATTCTATCTTGATCTATTGAAATCAATAGGAGTTTTGCCATTGACTTCAGAGAGGTTGGGATTTTACCCCATATTTATTATAAGATATTTGAGGGTATGAATTAACCATCAGACTCCCACTTCTTTGAGGAAATTAGACTGTAGTAAATAATGTCTTAAGGAGGTGATACTTCTAAAACGGAATTGTTTGACAAGGAAGTTTGCCAAGAATGGCTGATACAGGAAACGAAGCTTGTTTAAAATTATGATGTACTAGTGCATACTGGAAAATTGTTATTTTACTCCATGAAAGAAAAAATAATAATACTCCCAATTGTCCAGAATCTACTGGGGGAGAAGCATTTTTTATTTTATATTTTTTTCAATCAAAATATTTTGAGGAAAGCAGAATCTTTATTTGAAGATAAAGAAATATTTGTTTTGGCAAACCCTCACTTTTAATATCTGTATTTCTCCACCCACATATGTACAACACAGAAGGGTCCAGGTTTTAAGTTTAAGTATCTTTGGAATCCATTGTATTAAATGCAATTGAATTGAACTCCTAGGAAATATCCAGAGGGAAATGAATCTGAACGCTCTCTACCGGTATTTTAAAAACTCAAACTTTTGAAGCTATGTGCTGAGGAGAGAATAATTGTCTGCTGATTACCAGTTCCCAAAGGCTGGAAACCCATGTTGTATAAAGAAACAGACTGATCTGCATGGTCTTTGTACTTCTTTTGATCTAAGCCTCTTATGAAATTGTACCCACAGAAACGTCATGGTGGGGACTGAAGGAACTCATGCCAGAGAAACAGCTGGATTTGGGGCAGAGCAGTAAAGGAGGGAGGAAAGTGTGGGTGATCTCTGGAAAGCTTATTAGCATATGTATACGTTCTTTTATTGTATTAATATTTGCTCTAACCTTCAGAATAAATGTGCTTGCTCAGAATGGGCAGTTTGGTAATTTATAACTGCTAGCAATTACAACTGTTCATAGTCTTGGAGAAGAAAGCAAAGGACAGATGCAGGCCTTTTTAGGCTGCATGGCTTCTGGAGTCCTCACAGTAAAGGCAGGGAACTGTGCAGCCTGGAAAAATCCCAGTCATGAATCAGAGAGGGATACAGGTCACTGCCTAGGAGAGGTGATGGCTGAGCATCTGGGATCAAGAGCTCTACTGTGGGGCAATTGTTGGACTACAGATGTGGCATACAAGTGTAGTTGCCCAGAATTATCAAGACAAGTCCCTAGTACAATGAGTCTTTGATTTCCTGGCACTACTACAATGTAATTGAATCATGAATAAAATCATTATTACTACTACCTGAGCTTACGAAAGGGTGCCACAGAATTCTGCAATTGAAGAGAGAGGAAAGGAAGATCACTATTATAATGTACATCATTTAATGTACCAGGAATAAAGAGGAGTCCATCAATTTGCAAGCTGCATGTAAAAGATGAGCACATTTGCATTTTAATGCCATTCACTTTGTAATTGGATACAGGCATTCATTCTATAAGGCCAAGAAGGAGGAGTAAAACAAGGAACAGAAAAAAATGATTTTTGTTAATATATGTAGCTATGCCAGTTTCCTGCAGACTTCTCATTTCAATGCTCATGTTCCAGGGATATTTCAGGGATTTGCTATCATTGCAGACTGAAACTTTTTTTTAATTGAAAGGATTCCATCTTTGCCAAGTAGGTTTCCCTAAGTTTTCCCAGCTGTAATTCAAATGTTATATATCACCTTATCTCCATCACATTTCAAATATGGTTCAGTAATTTCACTTTATTATGGCATCACAGTAGTAACATTATAGTTATGGGTGAGGAGGTACTTCTATTATAAACCTCTGTTTTCAGCCACTTATAACTTTGTGAAAAAACTACTCATGGAGCTGGAATTTCTTACACTTGTTTTTAGTTTGAAAGTGAATTAATATTCTTGAAGATTGGTAAACTTGAGTTTGTTCATTTTTAACTTAGCTACTTAAATGATGAAAGAGCCCTCGCCTTTTTACAACTCTATTCAGATGCTTTGCATTTGCTTGAGAAATGCAGAACCATTTTGCCTTGAAAAATTCCCAAAATTCATCCACCTCACTGAGGAATGCCAGCTTTGCTAAATATGGAAGAAAAGGACTCATAAACAGTTTGAATAAATGGAAATAGTAAGCCACCCTACATGTTAAAACTTGGAACAGCATGCTTTGATGAACTTATAACCTGTTTGTTTGGAGTTACTTCTCTTCTCGGTGTCATCTGCATAAATAATTATCTTATGGAATTGAAATGGCTATATAATTTGAAGCCAGCCAAAAAGCTTTCATGTTTGATAGATTAATATACATTTTTAGAGCTGGGATAAACCCAACATTTCAAGGCCAAAAGTTTAAAAAGTGTCCACTGATTTTAGCTGCCTAGCTCGTGACACCTTAGGACCTGAATTTCAGAGCTGGGAGAACCCTTAAATCCAGGTGAAGTCAAATGAAGCTGTAGGTACTCAAAAACTCAGACTGAAGGACTGCTAAGAGCTACTTTTGAAAATATGGCTACATATCTGCATCAGGATTAATTCTTCTGGGTCACAGTCTTCTACAGAAAAAGCAACCAGAGGTTGCCCTGTTTCTGAGAAGTGGCTGAGCAGATTTTTTTAAATAAATTTTTAAAAGAACATTGAAAATTTAAGAGGATGCAGAAAAGACCCACAAAAGAAATTAGCGGGCCAAAGAAAATTCCTTATAGCAAGAAAGTTAAAGATTCTGTTTACCTTATTAAAAAGACAACTGAATATTGTATAATTGCTTACACAGGCAAAAAATACTACAGGTTGAACCTCTATTGTCCAGCATGATTTTAGTTATCCAGATGTCCACTTATCATGAATGTGGCCAAGTTTTCTGTAGTCCCATCAAGTATGTTTACAGCCATCAGACTTGGCTTTTGGTATTCTGTGATGTAATTTACCCCTAAATGTCTTCTAAGAGCTCAGTAAACAGTGGAAGTGTTGGTAATGCTGTTAGATAATATTGACCTCCTGTGATCTGGCAAATTCTGTAGTTCAGCACCAGACAGGTCCCAAGGGAGGTTCAACCTGTAGTACCAAAGGGTTCTTTAACCTAAAGGAGAAAAGCACAGAAGAACCAATGACTGGAAGCAAAAATTAGGCAAATTCAAATTAGAAAACAAGTCATAAATGTTTAACAGTGGGGATAATTAATCATTGCAACAAACTATGAAGGAAAATAGGGGACTCTTCATCTCTTTGGGTGCATCTACACTGCACCCATAGCTTGAAATAAGCTACATAATCTGAGCTACGGAAATTGCATAGCTTATTTTGAAATAGCTTATTTTGAAATTTGGTGCTGTTTAAATTTTGAAATAAACCACTGTTACAAAACTTCCCGTAATCTTCGTGGAACAAGGTTTACAGGGATATCAGAATAGTGAACCCATTATTTCAAAATAATGGGCTTGTTTAAAAGATGTGTAATAGCTATTTTGGGATACCGGAAGTATGCCAAAATAGCACCATAGCATAGACGTACCCTGGATATCTTCAGATGAAGACTAGATGCCTCTCTGGAAGATTTATTTTACCCAAACAAAAGAAATTGAACTCCATGGAGGTCAGACTAAATTCTCTAATGGCCCCTTCTAGTCTTAAAAATTGCTGTGAATTTGACTCTGTAAAGTGATCTAGAGTCCATTCCTCCCTCCTAGCTAAATGGTTCCTTACAGAATATTTCCTAATATAAATTTATGTACCAAATTTTGAGGATTCAACTACTTTCTCTGTGAAGTACTCATATGCCCATGGACAATTTGGAAACAGAAACACAGAGGGAATACTTTCCTCACTGCTGAAATGCATCCATCCACAATTAAGGTAGAACATGGGACACTGAAATTCTCTCCTGTATCACTGGACAGTAAATTAATTTAGCTGAAATTACAAGAGAATGTGATTACCTAATTAAGAATTTGGCAAAGTTGCTTACACTCTTGTGTGACTACAGCCAAGAGAGTTTGAAAAAAACCATGAAATCTCTAATGACCAAAAGTGTTCAGGTTCTCAGCATTTCACATAGCCACAGAGCATTCATTAGGGAGAAGACTGCTGTTCACTACAAGTATTAAAGTTATAAGCAAATTGCTAAATCACAGTGAAAACCACCTCACCCAGGATAATGGTCGAAATTCTGTGATTGCATCCACTGTCTCCCAGCATGTCCAAACATAATTGAAACACAGCAAATTACATTAATCTTGGAAATGTATCCAGTTACAACCTTTGCAGCAGCATGCAGTCTTTCTTTGCAGCTCTCTTTGGCAACAAAGATGATTAAGAAGCCTGTTTTGCTATTGATTAATCTACACCTCATTATTACTATTTACTATTGTCTGTTTTGGTATGTTCTTCATGAACACACAATTTAATTCTTGATTTTGAAACAGTTCCCAAAAGACTAATTTAGCAGTGTCTTGTGAATGACCTTTATTTTTGGTTGGGGGCTATTTCATTGTCATTAAACCACTAGATTAATGGTGATGAACAGCATTAATTTTACAGATTTTTAAAAAAGTTGTTATCCTATTTATGACAATAAACATAGTTTAAGAGACATACTGCAGATCTTTTTTATGTAGGAATTTGAAACATTCAGAAGAAACATGACACATTCTCCACTTCCTCAACATAATCTTTCTTTTAAATAACAGGTTCAGTGAGATGGTGCTATACACTCTTTTGGAGAATAATCAAAACCAAGAAACAATCCCATTACACCTACTTTAGTTTTATTAAGAAAAAGGTATTTCCAAAATAACATTCACATGAATCTCATTTTAAGTCTTTTTCCCAGGTTTGGCTGTTCCTACATTCTTTCATTAGACCCTTTGTAGAATGAACTGTAGCTCCCAGTAGCAACCCCTTTGTCCTTTATCCTCTTTATGGCAAAGAACATCCAATTATGATATCAAAAGTTTAGGTTACCTGTCCGTCCAGAGTAAATAAACACAGAAGTAGTAGACAAACAATAAGTGGAAAGCTGGGCTGTAAGTATACAGCACTCTACCTTAGTGTGCACTAACTATCCATGTGGACCCTGCTACAGAATACTAAAAGTTCCCTAGTGCACTTTAATCTACTCTTCTTTGAAATGGGAGTAGATCAGAGCACATTAAGGAACTTTTAGTGCACACTAGGAAGGCCCACATGGACAGTTAGTGCACGGCCTGCTCTACTGAGCTGTAGATTTACACCCCAGCTTGCTGTGCATTAACTATTCATCTATAGAAGCCCCTGTTAGGATGGTTTCTGATCATATTTTTAACTTCTTTAGGTTCTTCAGTGTTATTACTCTGTCCTTGCTAGTATCTAATTCCCTTTTCCAGCTTACTTATAAAGATATTTGATAAAATGAAAACTAGCACAAATCCCTGATTTTAGTAATCTTGTTTTAGAATCATTCAACCTATTTTTATTTTATGTTACCATGCCTATATCTAAGACAATTAAATTTAGAGAAAGAGCTCATGAGAGTTTGTATCAAAAGTTTTACTAAAAAAAATAATCAAATATATTAGTTCTAGTGCATTCATCCACCAAAATTGCAATTGCATCCACCCTGACTAATCCATGGATGTGCATGAAGACACGGTGACTTCAATAGAAAGCTATCACAGGCATAAGATTCTCCTAACACAGTTCAGTTTCGGGATAAAGATCTAATTTTGTAATGCGGTCATAAAATAAAATAACATAAAACAAATTAGTAATTGATCACCTAGCAAGCTTTATTCTTTATAAACCTGTGTGGGTTATTGATTATATTTCTCTACCCTTTAATCTGTGTGCCTGTGCATCATTGTTCCCTCTAATCACCTGTGTAGCTGTGCTGCCATGCAGTTTAGAGGGAACACTGGTGTGCATGCATGTGTGTTTTGACCTGGTCAGTATTTTTTCTTTTATTTCCCCAGGAATTGAAATCATATATTATGGGTAAAATTCTGTCTCCAAGGAAGCTGATGACATAGGTACTATTGTGAAGCTCTTGGGTGGAACATAGTTAGATCATGATAGCTCCAGCTCTTCCCCTTTAGTCACAATTTGTAGCATGATTTTTGTTTTTGTTTTAAAATTTATACAGAAGAGGTATTTTCCATTAGTCATTCTTCTCCTGTTTCACCAGTGCTAGGTCAGGCCAGGGTGTAACAGGTTGTCATCCTTCTGGGCACCCCTGTATTCACTGTAGGTACTCCCTGTGGTGATCTGTCTGTTTTGTGACTCAGCCCTACACCTAGATCACACATTCCAGTGCACCCTGTTCCAGGAACATACACACCAAAAATACCAATAATGGGATTGCCTTCAGATGTCTGCAATGGCTTCGGGGCTTTCTCCTTAGGTTAGGGGACCTGCCTTTATATATTCAAGGTCTTCTCCACTTAGGTTCCCTACTAGGGATAGACAACTAACAGTGGCCCCTTTAGGTTGGTAGGAGAGCGTGGGCGATGCCATTTGGATGCACTCCAGAGTCCAATGTTGGGCAGATAAACTTTGTACCTTAGGGTGCAAAGTAACTGCCTCCATGGATCACATCTTGCTCCTTTTTTGTCCAGAAGGTAAATTAAAGAACTGAACACAAAATAAAGATTCTGACCATCAAAAATAATCACCAGTCTCTCCTGTTGCAAGTTGGTGGGTTCAGTGTTACCAGGGCCTCCTATAGTACTCCTCTCCCAGGGCACATGTCTACTCCTTTCCATTATCCTTCTCCCTCTGAGTTCTCTGCTTTCCTCTATAAGCTCCACCTTCAGCTTCTGCAGGTTCTGCAAGTGAAGCAGGTAGGGCCAAAGCAGCCTCTTAACCCTTTCTCCAGTTTGGGGTTTGTAGATTCCATCACAAGACCATAAATAGTAATTTGTGAAAACTAGCAGTAGTGGTGATTCTTCTCCAACCAAGAGAAACTTTTAAAATGCACCTGTCATGTTTCCAAAGAATAATTCAAGCAACTCCAATTTGTCCCCACTAAATATTTCACCATCCCACTCTACATTTTGGAATTGCATTTAATGCTGAAAATACTATCAATCCATAAGGAAGAAGTGAGGCACTGGCATTTTTTGTCTATAATTAAAAAATATAATTAAAAATTAAATAATTGTTTATTTAATGATTGCATCTGGGAAAAAGCTGTATATTAAAACAGGTTAAAGTAAGTCAAGCATTGAAAAGTTAGGATATGCCTGAATTGTGGTAGCTTATGTTTCCTGTCAGATATCAGGTATGTTCTTTTCAATATAATCTTCATTTTTCAGCAGCACCATACCCTCTTCTGGTTTGTTTTACATACCTCCTTTATTTGCATACAGACATTTTGGTACACCTATACTTGTAATTTGTTCTCCTCTTTTCTTTCAGAAGAACTTTTTGCTCATTTTATTTTGCAATATTATTTGAAGGTGAAGGTATAACTATCCATATCCTTACTTCCTGGATAGTTTGAAGCCAGTCTAATAAGCCCTTACAGTCTGGACGCAGGAGTTTGGTATGTCACCTACTGAAGCAGAAGCCAATTCAAACAATTTCCTCTTGCCAAAAGGAATTCCAATGATCCATAAATTCAGACCTCTTTTCTCTACAACACTGTGGCATCCATTGCCAGAAGGAACTCCATGTTTTCTAGATCCCTAAATTTACTCTTGTATAAAATGCATCATTTCCCAATGATGTCATTTGCTCCCATATGTTCTACAGGCAATTAGAATTCCCAAGTATTCTTAAGGATCCTAGACATGCTGATGTGGACATTCATTGTGATAGCACCCATGAGACAGGATAACATCCTGTTTTGTTTATCTTGCCTTCATTCTTATTATTGAGCCATCAATCAGACTGAGTCATCTATTCCCTTTTTTCCCCTTTCTATGCTTTTTGCTCTTGGCATGGATCCTGAAAGTCACAAAAAAGCATCAGGGAAAAAGAAAAAAATGCAGGGCTCTATATCAGGCATTGGTGAATTAACTTGCTTAATTTTACTTTGTGGGTTCCTGATATTGAACTCAGCATCAAAGCACTATGGGCTTGCATTCTGCACAGGAAAGATATATACTGCATAGTCCCTTATCCTTGTTTCACCCCTTTCCCAAAGAAGAATGTTTCTTTATTTTGCATACAGAATAATATGCAGATAACAATAGATAAAATTAAATCATGGGAAACTACATTAGCTCAACTAACAATTTTATATAAAACTCCCTTTTGTTGTAATGGAGAGTTGCATGTGTTCAGTACACGTGTGTCCTTTACATCATTTGGTCCCAACTTTTTGAGAAACTGTAACAGTTCACCAAATTAAGACTGCAGGAATGTAAACCAGTATCTCCTGTCTCATATTCAGTTATGCATGTTCTAATGCACAGTGAAATTCAGTCTATTAGAAACACTACTGTATCTCTCCAATTATGGTTTAGAGATAGTAGGTGCTATTCTATTTTCAGGCATACTTTTCTTCTTTCTTTATCTCTTTGCACAGCTAAAAACAGAAAACTATTTTAGTGCAAATTAAATACCAAACAGCTGTTGAGACCATTCTTTCACTGTTCCCTCCCCTTCCCCCCCCAAAAAAAAAGATGCATTAGAACTTCATATGTCTGAGGAGAAAAAAAAAAAAGAAAGTCCCCTTTGGGGACTGTGAACTGGATATTTGTTGCCTATAGAAAGCCTAATTATAAAAGCCTCTATAGTAAAGATCCATGCTGTTTCTTAAGAGAAATGTATTTAGCTAAGAGGTGTGAGATCCTACTATCATACTAGACATGTACCACCAATCTAGTCTGAAGACAAATTATAGTTAGAGTCAGAAAGTGGTGGGATCACCCTAGTGGTCTGGCTGCAGAGGCAAGGACAATCATAAGATCATAAGATCAGACATAATGAATCAGACCTCTGGTCCATCTAGCTCAGTATTCTGTCTTCCAACAGTGGCCCATGTCAGGTGCTTCAGAGGAAATGAATAGAACAGGTAACCATCAAATGTTCCATCACTTGTTGTCCATTCCCTGCTTCTGGCAAGTGATGCCATCCCTGCTTGTCCTGGCTAACAGCTACTGATGGACCTATCCTCCATGAACATATCTAGTTCTCCACACAGTATGATGTCTCTGAATGAGAAATGAACTCAAGACTAGTGGCCCAACACCTTGAAATCAGAATGACTATCCTTAGTGTCTGGGTTTCTCATTTTGACCCATCAACCAGCACTTCAGTACTGTGGGACTCCATTTAACTCTTAATAATCAGCTGCTTTGACATTCCTGGACTGAATAAAAGCAAGAAATAGGTGCAAGAATATCTGCAGCAATTAGATTTAATTCTTGGCTGTGTCTAGACTGGCAAGTTTTTGCACAAAAGCGGCTGCTTTTGCGCAAAAACTTGCCAGCTATCTACACTGGCCGCTTGAATTTGCGCAAGAACACTGATGATCTAATGTATGATCATCAGTGTTCTTGCGCAAATACAATGACGCTCCTGTTCGGGCAAAAGCCCTCTTGCGCAAATGTATTTGCACAAGAGGGCCAGTGTAGACAGCTAAAAAGTGTTTTGCACAAAAAAGCCCCGATGGCTAAAACGGCGATCGGGGCTTTCTTGCGCAAAACCGCGTCTAGATTGGCATGGACGCTTTTCCGCAGAAAGTGCTTTTGCGCAAAAGCATCCGGGCCAATCTAGACGCTCTGTTCCAAAAATGGTTTTAACGGAAAACTTTTCCGTTAAAAGCATTTCCGGAAAATCATGCCAATCTAGACGCGGCCCTTGAGTGTGGAGCCAAAGGGTTCAGACAGAATAGGTAATAGTCAGAAAATAATTTGAATTTTGGGGGTGCTTACATGCATCCTATCCTAAGGTACTTTCTGCATAGAGAATTAGAGGATTGTTTAAAGTAAGCAGAAAAAGAATGGTGAGACCAGAGGAGCAAAGTTCTCCCTACACTCCTACTAAAATCAGTTTTAATTCAAGAGAAACTCCCTCAGAAATAAGAAAGATTCTAATGGTCTAAAGCTTTGTTGTAGTTACATAGGGTGATAGATACATCCATATACTTTAAGACAGAAAGTGGTAACCAGGGTTCATGGTCTTACTATGCAGTAATGGAAATCTGATAAGACTGAGAGAAATCAAATTCCTGGTTTGTGTATATAATACAGCTGACAGTTATTTGGGTTTGTGGAAAGAATGATATAATTTATGCCAAATCTGTTAATTAAACTCTAGTTAATCTGGATGGATACGGGAAGAAGACTGTACAGTGAATGACATAATGACAGCACTTTATTAGTCAGAAGTACTTTGAGCCTGGCCCCTTAGGAGCAGTGAGTTGGGAAGCACAATTTTGGAGATATGGTGAACATATAAACATATAAACATGGGAGCAACAGGGAAGGATGCTAAATAGAAGGGCCTTCAATAATGATGGCTGGCCAGCATATATTTAAAAGCAGCTGTATGATGTCAAATTATCAGGAGAACAATAGTGAAGTGTACAGCTGTACATAGCAGAGGAGTTACCTGCTGGTTGGTGGGGAAGGAGTGGGGGTGGGGCAGGCATAGGGATGAGGACAAGGAAGGGGAAGGGGAAGGGGAAGGGGAAGAAGAACAAGGTAACAGGACTAATTGAGAAGGGCTGTCTAGATTGCAGGTGAGCAAAGGGATGGTAGGATGATGTTAAAACAGGAAACATCTGTGAGCTGTTCTCAGTGCACAAAGTGGCCACATCACCAGATTAAGGCATGATACCACAAATTACTGCTGGAGGAGATGAGGCTGTTGTACTGAATAAAATGGCTCACACGCCAGGTTCTGCATCATTCAAACTTTGCCCTGTAGTGTTGACCTGCTTTTGGAATATGAGTACAGAGAAAACTGAGGACCTCATGGTCACTCATGAGGTTGATCCAGCCCTGCTAATACAGTAATGGATGTGTTGCTTGGTTTTAATATGCGTCGGGCACATATAGCTCTGCAGGTATGTCTACATTGCAATTAAAAACCTCAGGTGGGCCTGTGTCAGCTGACTCAGTCTCACAGGTTTTGGGCAACCAGACTGTTTAACTGTGGTGTAGATTTCCAGGCTTGGGCTGGAGTCTTGGGTAGCAACCTGCAAAGCAGAAGGTCCCAGAGCTCCAGCTGCAGCCAGTGTCCAGAAGTCTTCATTGCAATGAAACAGCCCTGTAACCTGAGCCTGAGTCAGCTGGGTTGGGCCAGCTGTGGATGTCTATTTGCTGTGTAGACATTCCTTGTGAGGTAAGCTGACTTTAAAGCCAGTCTACCTTAGATTTTAACAGAACTCTTAAAGGTTTTATCCTTTCTATTATGGTCCTCACCTTTTCTGCATGTCAGAAATCACTCCATCCACATATTAAAGCTTTTGGATTTTAAAAGCAATTTATACCTTTGGAAAATAGCCCATTTTATTGCCTTTCTGGGGTGTGGTGTTTGTGTTTTTTTTGTTTTTGGTTTTTTTTTTGAGATTAAGGCACAAGCAAGATAATGAAGATTCCATCACTGAA
Source organism: Pelochelys cantorii (assembly GCA_032595735.1). NCBI lineage: Eukaryota > Metazoa > Chordata > Testudines > Trionychidae > Pelochelys > Pelochelys cantorii. The sequence goes on from CM064328.1 coordinate 76,205,533, forward strand.
GAGCTCCTTAAGCAATGAATACAACCCTGTCTCCCAAAAACACAAACACATGAACATCAAAAAAGAAAGACCCACCATTTAATTGTCTTGTGGTTAATTAAAATTATAATTATATATGTACTGTTTTTAATAATAATGGATCTTTTAATTTTATCTTTCAGACCAGATTTTTTAATTTGAACACAATTCCAGTGATTACATTCAGTTCAGAAATAAATTTTTAGCCACTGACATCAGAGCTATATCATGACAGCTTTATACCAAGTCTATCTTCTGTTAAAATTCCTAAATGTAGCATACATCAATGTCTATTTCTTAGAGCAATGTCATTCTGCTCTGCAAAAAACCTCACCAGCTAATCAATCTTTGCAATAAGTAAATTAGGCTAAAAGTCATTTTGTGTCACTTTGACTTTTAACTAGCTTCATACTGCAATATTACAGATTCTACTTTTGCTGCGGGGAATGTTTTCTTTCTTTTTTTCTTTTCCATCTAAGGCTCACTATTTTCCAATTTAGATTAGGCAAAAGAAAAGTCAGAGATAGAAAAGTATAATTGACTTAATTTGGTTTAATTAACTGCAGGAGAATGAAGACAATTAGTTAATGCATCTTAATGAATTGAATTATGAAATGCATTGCTCCCAATGGGAGTAAATGATCCCTGTAATGGGAAAAATGGGGATGAAAATACATTGAAGTGTCTTTTTTTGTTTGTTTGTTTTTTCTCTCTCTCTCTATTAGTATGGCTAATTCAAAGCAGCTGGAGTGTTATAGATACTTTGTATGCATGTATTAGTAAGCCAAAAGCTTAGACATGAAATCTACTTGGTGAGCTAGAGTGAATTCTATCACCTAAAATTCCCCAAGAGCTCCATCTCCTGATTTCTAGAAAAGATTGGCACCTTTAATCCAGCTCCTAGTATATACTGGTCTATGATTGTATAAAGCTGGGATTCAAAGTTTATCGGAAATAGAAAAATAAAAAATAATAAAATAGTTAAAAAGACATGAACCTTTTTTCAGGGCTAATAAAGATAATGTATAACAGAGCCAATATAGTTACCATAGCAGATGAAAACTGAAAATGAATTCCAAATTCTTACCACTGTCAACTAAAATTCAAATTCTCACAAAAAATAGGCATGCTACAAAATCTTTTAATTCATAAATTCTACATTTTCTAGAGGAAAACAGTTCTAATTGTAGTACACATAAGGAAAATACAATCCTGTAAATATCACGGTTTTTTTCAAAAATTTTATGTCGTATGGTGTATCAATAGTTTAGTAGAAAGAAGAGATTGATTCAGTTTTGGAATATAAATAAACTTCATTTTCCTGAATTGTAGTTTGTTTACATAACCAGAATTCTTTTAAAAAGACTATGATTATGTTGATATCACACTTTCCATTTATTTTCCACTACAATTTAATGATTTTATTAATTTAAACCAGCAGAAAATGAGATGTTCACAGCATTCCCTTACTAACTTGATAACAAATTCATTACTGGAAAATTACAAATCCTGCATTAACTCAGTTGTAAATATTAAACCTAATTGTTACTGCTAGCTAACAAAATTCATTGTGCCAGTCATCAATTTTGTCCAGCATAGCACTTTATGATTTGAAAATTTGCACCATATTGAAATTTTAAGGGCTTTATTCATATGTAATTTGGGCCCTTTAGTGCTCAATTTGTATGTAATTTCCACATGAAAATTGTATTATGCCCTTGAAAGTATGTAAATGAAATGAAGCTGGTATTCATCTGCTCAGGTTTCACCGTGTTTGATGGTAGATGGTGTTCTAAAGGAAAACAAGATTAGAGAGACTTAACAAAAAAGGCAGCATCAGCACATACGCAGAATTTCTAATATATGGGAGTGGGAGATATGCTACATAATCTTTAAAAAGCAAGGTCAGTTAAACCTACATATGATAGATACGTCTATATATTTTGAAGTCAGAAACATCTTCTGAGTTAAGAAAAGAGGTCTAGCCTGTTGCAGAATACATCTTCCCTGACTGTATCACTCTGTTGAAAGCTACTATTGTAGAGTTCAATAGTTAAACAATGAGAATTGGGCTGAAAAGATAGGCTAATCAAAACAATCAGGTTAGTGAACCTCGCATTACAAGGACAAGAGAAAATTTTTAAATGTGCTTTCGGCTATGGGCCTATAAAATGGCACATTTTTAATGCAAATTTTCCTGTAGGTCAGAAAGTAGGTGCAATAGGAAGGGGAATTACAGATATAACATATTTTCAGCTTTTCTTTCACAATGTTTTCCTATTCCAGGAATTTTTTATGAAATATTTTCTGAAAACTAGGATCATATTAATGAAAGGGAAACAGCAGGTCAATTTTGTTTTAACAGCAGCCCTGATTGGTGATGTTGAGAGAACATCAGTGGCAGTCTACCTTGCTTGTGCTGTCAAGATCAACGTTCCTGAGAAATACATATACTTATGTACATACGTATGTGGAACTTAGTAACAATGTGATCTGCGTAAGCTTTGTCTTTCCATACAGCTCATTCTGTCACATCTCATCTTAGATTTCAGTTTCTTCAGAGACAGGATCATGTTTTTGTATCTTTGCTGTAAAGTTCTTTGCTAATGGAAATGGTGATAATAATAATAAATATTTGTTCAGACATAACCAGACTAAAGAATCCCTGATGTGTACAAGATTGCATGATGAAGTAAATTACAATGGGACATTGCTAAATGGAGCTAAAGAATACTTGTGTTGCTTAGTTTAATATAATCGGAGACAGTGTCATTAGTCAGAACAACAGGTTTAAAAAAAACATTTAACTTGATTTTTCTATATCTTGCAATAAAACAAAATAGATAATGATAGGCAAGCCCATACATTTTGTGGACTTCAGTGACCAGCTCTTCAAAGTCCCATTTTTCTCTTGTGTCTTCTTAGGGAGATTTTTAAAAATACATATGGGAGTTAAACACCTAGCTGATATTTACGCCTTTAAAATCTTCCTCATGCGCCATAATAGGTTAAATGTATAAGACCACTTTCAGTTTTCCCTGTAAAGACCAACTCAGTGTGTAGTACATATTCATATAATCATTTCTTATTTCTGGGCCTCTCATTGTTAGAGATCAATACATCTTACAGGATTTGGGCATTGTAGAACCAAGAAGTAGTCAAATCTTGCATGATCCTTAATGGTCAGGCAAGTATAGACAAATGAAATGAAGGTTGAAAAATATTATGCTACACGATCTTCATCCCACAGATAAAAAAAAAAAAATAGTTTGGGTCTGTTAATGCATAGATTAATTAAAGCTACTGTACATTATGAGAGACTGTCTATATATCTGTCTATTCGTCTGTCTGTCTGTTCAAGAAATCCTCTAAAACAGTAAGTACTAGGACCACCAAATTTGGTATGCAGCTTCCTCTTATCATAACTTAAAGCAGGTCAGGGTTTGCTTATACAAGGAAAATAGGAAGTGCCTGGCAAGGGATTGCTTCTCATAAAACCATACAGAAAAGAGACAGGCTCACCAGGCAGAGGAAAGGGGCAAGCTGGGGGTTTGCCTCTTCCTTGTCTGGGACTGGCCCAGCCCTGAGTCTCTCACCACCCCACATGTGCCCTGTAGGGAATGTCTCCACAGCAACATTATTTTGAAATAACTTAGTCTGCGTCTACACTGCAGGCAGTTGTTTTGAAATAATGTGGAAATACTGTCAAACTGGAGGACTTCTTACTCTGACTTCTGTAATCCTCATTGTATGAGAAGTTTGAAATAAGCTACTCAGTTTGAATAACTTATTTTGACTTAAGCCCTGCTGTGTAGACGCACCCTTAGGGATGGCAGGGCAGGGGTAGTTGAGTGGCTTGAGGCTGGTATCCTTCATTCCTACGAAACATTGCTGACTGTTCCACTTAGTCAGGGAGTGAGGAGAAAGTGCACAGTTTGCTGCATTCCTCACTCTGGCTGGAGAGTTCAGGAGCAGACAAACCTGGATCTGCCCCAGCCAGGGGACATGAACCTCTTTGCTGGCTGTGCCCACTGGATCTGCAGCAGCCATGAAGAGGTGTTTCTCACCTGGACCCAAGCTGCTGCAGTGAAAGATGGCTGGAGTAGTCTTCACTCCTTGGAACAACCTGCATACTGAGCCTCTCTCTCATCCCCAGCCCCACCCCAGAGCAATGATTTAAATGTACCATGTACATTTTTATTTTATTTTCCAAAAACAAAAATTAATTATCTGAGCAATTCCAGGTAAATCTTCTAGTTATATAATAATTAGAAATGGCCTTCCATACAAGGAGTCATCATGAAAGTCATATGAGTTGTTCTGGTAAGGTTTGACTGTAGGTTGCCAATTCTTGTTGGATGAATTTCTGGAGATTTCATCAGATGACATAATTTTAATTGAATATTAATCTTTACTTCCTGGAGACTACTGGATAATCTTGGAGAGTTGGAATCCTTATTTGATTGCCAACTCTTTTTTTTTTTTTACTTCTTGAGGTGACCTCTTTAAAGAAGGGAAGATTACTCACTAGGGATCTGCTGTAATGCAGTCCTCTCTTCCCCTATCCCATTGGGCAACTGCCTTCACTATCAGTGGTACATCTCCACCAGTCACAAATCAGGACATCAGTTCCACCAAACAAGTATGGTACCCAAGTGTCTTTCCCTCAATTAGTAAGACTTCCATAGAAGGAAAGAATCGGTCAAAAGAATAATAGGTGGTGTAATGAAAATAGAATTGTTTGGGAATTTTCTATCAATTTTTTTCTAGAAAAAGCAATTTCTACAAAGTTGAAATGATCTGACAGAAATTATCCAGGCAACCCACTTCATAGAAGAGACCTTAGGACCTGAGCATCCAAACTACACTTCATGTAATTCAATGCTGAACCAAACACAAAACCAAAGAATGCCAAATGATATCAATACATTGTGATTTGATTCAATAATGAAAAACTATATTTTTGTATTTCCTTTTGGATTATTTTTTCAAAGCTTTTCATTCTGGTTTTAGTCAATTTAAAAAAATCAGAATATTTCCCAGAAATTCCCATTTTTCAACCAGTTATAGCTCCAAGCAGCTTTCTCCGAAGTGATGTAAAAAGAACAACCAAATTAGTTGCTGCTTTGTTGTTGTTCTCTAGTATAAAAAAATCCATCTTTGTTTCCCAAGAAAAAATAACACATTAAAATGTGCCTATAAGGTTTTATGAAATGAAATATAACACATATAAAATTATTTACTCTGTAATCACACTTATTCTTGAAATGAAAAAGGTGCATATTATCAAAATGAAAAATAAAACTACAACACAATAGAGCCCCAGTCCATTAATTAGTTTTAGCTTCACCATGTTTTAAAAGTTAGTTTTCAATAACAATAATCTCTTACCAATTTATCTGCTTTTCCAGCCTATACTCTTTTATATGAAGTTTTGTCCAAATCAATCTGAGTTTGCTAGAAGTAAACATTCTGAGCTGTCTGGACGGGAGCATATGTCTTTTAAAAATTAGCAATGTTCTAAATTGATCCATTCCATCTTCCATTTCTTACAAGTCTTAATGTAATGAAGTGTAACAGAATAGCTTTTTAGGAAAAAAGTAGAAATTTGGATTGTGAATGCTAGAAGAGAAGGGAGGTATTTAGGATTATCTCCTATTAACAACATTTCAGCGTATTCTTTCTGTTTTGAACACAACTTATGATCTTTGTATTTGATATCCATCATGTTGGCTTAGTAAAGTTCCTTCATTTCCATAATCCCTCTCCTAGGTGGTTAATTGTAGTCTCAGGTAGTTAATGTAGTCTTCTGTGCTACATGGTAAGTGTGGCAGGAGGCTGGTAACTTGGTTCTCTATCTAGTAGATAAACCCAATAGGTAAATTTTCTATATACCATGTTACTTCTCACTTCCTCATCTGCTAAACCCAATTCATGGTTTAGAATTATACTAGCAAAAGACCTTGAATCCTATTTTGCAATTGTGCAGGTACCTTGGGAACTTCTATATAGTCACAAGGCTCCACCATCTAAGTCAACTATCACTATTTGAGCTTTATTTAGTAGCAGAGAAGGAAGGAAGCTCTGTGACTTCTGCAGAAAGTGACCTCTGTGTCATCAGAGAGTCCCTCAACCATCTAGGGTCTAAAAGCATATAGGATCCTTGAGCAAAATCATTGCTACAAGATAGAAGACCTATTTTCCCTGCCCCTCTTTAATTGTTCTATTCAACACATTCTGAGTTTGTTTCCAGTTATGGTGACTTCCAAAGTGCCATTAGAGGAATTCTGAATGTAAAATGTATACAAATGAAATCCCCTCCCCACTTGTAGCTATAGTTCCTCCTGTTAACCAATAGATGAAAGAGATCTTCTTCACTTCTGGAATTTCTAGATAAATAGCTTACGCAGATGAAGAAAGTTTTTGATCATTCTTTCGCTTTGTTCAACAGATGGGGCCAGAAAGATTTGGATTCTCCTAGGACTCTAGGTCACAGGGTTTACACTTCTATTAGAGTTTTTCTTGTGCTGTTCCAGTTCTTTGTTATTGTTTGTACAAACAAGATTTCCCTTGAGACTGTAATTGTGTCATTGCTCATAAACAGTCAAATTCTTCTGAAACCACCTTCAGTTGCTTTTGTAGGTTAAGTGCCTTTGCAGAATCCCTTATATAAATTACTTGCTATGTTCATATCAAAGTCCATGCTATCCCCAGTACAACATTCAACACATTTATGTTAGTTGGGTGAAATTGTGTAGGCAGAGGGCTCAATCCTCTCATCTACCAAGGCTGAATTCTCGCAGAACTTGATATGAGACACGGACAAAGGTGGGTGTATATTCTCTTCATCTGGGGGCCAGCTCACTCTCGTAGCACAACTTAGATCATCCTAGAGGCTGCTTACCCTAGTTTTGGTTAATGACACCCCTCAGTGTTCTATTATGGCATCCAGACTTTGCTAGACCTTCTTCCTTTCATCACATCCGTTTTGCTGGGGATACCCAAGGATTATTCTGTACCAAGTGAATCTTCAAATGGCTGAAAAAGCAATGTTACAGTGCTTCCTTTGTGCTTCTGCAGTGGCTCAGAAGGTCCATAGATTGGGCTAGGATTTTGTCCAGGATCTTCCCAAGAGTTCCACTAACCATTTTACACAGCACCAATCCCACCTTTATAATCAATAAGCTATGAGGTTTGTGGAAGAATTTAGATACCACAGTGTGAGTTAGAACTGCATTATGTAATTCTGCTTGCTCTATTTAGTTTAAAGTGTCTTATAGGATAATTGAACCTGAGATGTACTCTTGGCTTTTTCATTTTATTTGTTGTCTGAGCAAATGGCAAATATCTCATTTTCATACTTCCTCTATGACACTGAACACTATCATTGGCAACACAGACATAGAAAATGTTTTGGACAAAAAATGTTCATCCGGATCATTAGACTCCACTCTCAGAGACATGTGTGACTTACCTTACAGATGTTGAAAGCCCCCTCCCATGGCTTCATGCACCTATGTGACTTCATTAGCCAAATCTCTGCCTGAGGACTCTGCAGAGCTGTCTATGGCAGGAAGCAAACTACCTGCATCTTGATAGAATGGGAGCTTGGGTTGCAATGCCTCAGGACATGTAAGACTCTCTGTTGAGGGAACAAAGGAGAAACATGTCTGTCAGTGAGTTGCTTTCTCACCAGCCTCAACTTTTGCAGAAATAAGTTTCAGAGTGGATAGAAATGCTTATCTAGCTCATCACAATACTGACAGTTTATGGACTCTGCAGGTGATGATGCTTCACTAACATGTGCTGAAAATGAGAGTTATCTGTGTGCCCTGCAAGGCTTTCTCCCTCTCATCAATTCCAAACCTATACAAGTACTGACAAATAAAACCACAATGATGTATTACAGCAACTGTGAACATGTAGCTTGATCATTACATCTTATCATAGAATACTAGGACTGGAAGGGACCTCGAGAGGTCATCAAGTCCAGAGAAGAGTCTTAGAGGAGAAGTCTTGCAATCACTTGTAATTAATACTCATGAAGAGCCTTTTTTTGGTATTCTGCTAAGAGTAAGGATTCATAAGGACAAACACCCCAATGACAAAAAAAAGGTCAATTTACAATTATAATTGCTCCCTGGGATGATTTTTCATGAGGCCCTATAATCACAACAGCTCTCTTTACTTCCTAAGAATCTCTTATAAAGAAAATCCAGAATTAGTAGCTTTAAGTAAGGGGTGTAGAGGATGTGCCTGTTATTTATACCCTCAGAATCCTGCGTGACTGGGGAGGGCCAAGAGGTCCCAATTCACAATACTTTTTACACGATTTCAGTTCATACCAGTGATGTTTGCTTTCTAAAATGTATATCTCTGGAAAAAAAGGGCAAAGAAAACTGGAGGTAAAGAAAGACCACAATTCAATCTTGAATGTACAAGAAAAAAACAATTCTCCTTTTAAGTTCTTATGCCTATTTTCTGAATAGGTGATACGGTAACATGAAACTCTTTTTGTCTTCCAGGATTCTGTATTAAATGTATCTTGATAAGTGTATGGAAAAACAATAATATAATATGACTGCTTTGATAAGAGGGCTGTGAATTCATTGATTTAGGAGATACCTTCCAGTCCTGTGTTCTTACATTGGTTCTATCCATCCTTTTCTTATCCTCCCCCCTTGTTCCCAAGCCTCTCACACCCTAGTCAAACCAGTTTGTATGCAGACCAGGAGAAGCCCTGATACTGTCTCTTAATTATATTTAGATTGAAGTTGTTAGACCTCTAGTAGGATATGTCTACAACTGCTGCTGAGCCACTACAGAACTTCAGTTAGACGCTTACTGCAGAGACTGGATAGGCCCTTCCATTGTGAATCCACTTCCCTGAAAGAAAAAAACTCTTCCATTGACATAGCACTATTTACATTGGGGATTAGATTGGTTAGGTGTCTCCTGAGTGTGAATTTTTCACACCCCTGCAAGACAGCTGTGCTAATGAAACTGTTCAATGTAGACTAGTCATTAGAAAGGGCTTCCTCCTCTTCATGTGCGCAGGCAGATGAGCTGACAGCCCCTACAGAGTGTGTGTGTGTGTGTGGGAGGGGGGTGACTGGCTCCACACCCCTGCAAGAGGCAGGGCTGAGGGTAGAAGGGGTGAGGCTGAGGGTAGTTAGCCTTTAGAGCCACCTGGAGTTCATCACTGCCCCCATCCTCCAACCCTCTCTGCTCCCACAGCAAGTCAAAGGGGTCTGGGCCTGGGGCTCCAGCCACTGTTGCAGTAGCAGTGGTGGCACCCGGGAGCTCCAAGCCCCTTTGAAACACTGGGCTCCAGGGCATTTGTCCTCTTTGCTTCCCCCTGTCAGCAGGCCCGTGGGCAGGCTCTACTACACAAACAAACAGGTGAACTATACACCACATGTGTAGTACAGATATGCCAAGCTAGTACCTGATCCAGATACATTATGAATTATTAAAGAGTTCTCCATATTTGTCACAGAAATAATTCATAAATTTAAGACACTCAAGATTCTTAAGAATGAAAACCTTACAAAATAAACAGTAACAGAGTGCTCTACCTTTCATAATTTTGTCTTTTTTTTCATTCTGTTTTAATTATGGTTTTGGACCTCATTGTTTTTGTTCCTTGGCTACTAAAACAGTTTTGAGGACCAATGTGTTAGAATAGTTAGGAAGAAAACCCATAAATCAGGAAAACCCATAAATCAGGAATCAGAAAACAGAATAACATCTTATACCTTTTTTTCAAATACAAGATCTATCTTGGACTTCTGTGCTCGACACCATAGGATATTGAAAGCAGAGTGATTCCTGTACTTCAGAAAGTACTTTGTGCCTTTGTTTTAGTTGTGAGGTCTCCTTGAAAGATTATAGGACATATACAGTAGCTTGAATAATTCAATTATCAGTGTCTTGCATGCCTAGTACGATCCATAGATATTATGCTGAAAACTATACCAGCATTCACTATGTTCCAAGGTCACATCATCAAAAGAAAGTCATAGACTCTGATATGCTTCTATTCCCAAAAGTCTAAGAAATCATGACTCTACTTCTGGATCTATTGTGTGAGCAGTAGCCAATGAAGAAATCTCTGTAATATAAACTATTTCTACAGGATAATTATACAAATGCCAAACTATGATAACACATGAATTTGTAAATTATCTGGATTCTACTTCTTTTACTTTAAGTTGAAATTTTGATTTTGCAAACAGGTATTTTGCATCAAAAATCATTCAGATAAGAATATTTTCCCTCTAAAATAAAGAGATAAAAATGCATTTTGGATCCTTTTTATTTACCTTCTCAGATTTCACTCATTAGGTTACACTCAGGTTATATTTCAAAGCTTTTCTCTGAAGGCACTAGAGCTAGAAATTATTTTTTACATGTTTAAACCTGAAATTGTTAAATATTCACACCGGTAGAGGAGCTAGCTTTAGGAAAAACACTCAACATAGTAAAACTTGTGATATAATAGTAAGAGCTGTGCTGTTTTATATTCTCCAACTAAAATGTATTAGACAAAGATACCTCTCTCTGACTCACTATAAATTAGGAAGAAAGTTAGGCTGAAGATTCACAATAGACAATAGGCTGGAGATAGACACAGCTGATGGGGAAGAACACCATGAAGCTTATAAATTTGGGGCTTGTTTGTTCTGTTTCTTCTCATTTCAAAGTGTGACGCTAATCATTTTTATTGATCTATGTCTTTAGCCCTTCTATGGTTTCCTATGAATCAGAATTTCTAAGCCAGGTTTTATTGTTTTAAAAATATATCTGGAGAAAATATCAGGATAAAGAAGCAGAACTAGCTGCTGTAAAAGATGCTGGGGAAAAAAATCTAGCACACATCTTTTTTTATTCTGTTGTCACAACTTTTCTTTTCTAAGTGATTTCATTCATGACATTTACATTAAGAGCACTTAACAAAAGGCTATAGAGTTAGATCTTTAATTTTTCCAGTTTATTACAGGCAGGACCGAAACATGATTGGAGTCAAGATTCATTGATTTATTTGCCCTCATTCCATTGAGTTTTCCTGGGATGTTTGTTTAGAAATCAAGATTATGTAGGATTTTGCCAAGTAGCTGACTCTCTGAGACATCCCATAGAGTTTTCCCAAGGGTATCACTAGCAGAGGATATTGGGAAACTGATTTATATTCATCATGAAAATTAGACTGTTATGCAGCATACAAGCATAGGATAATGCAACTGGAGTGCACAGTCCCTTTTTGAGATGTGTAAGAAAAATGAACTTTTAAATTAGTCCATCAGAAGACGCTGGCATGAATCCCGCACAATGCTTTCATCAGGATGAATTCAGAGTTCATTTCAGGCTATTTGCTTATTAGAGCATTTCCAAAAATCTGTAATCAAAATTTTGCATTAAAATATTAAATATTTTAATACTAAAACAGTTTACTTTTTTTTTCAGGGACTGAAATTCAAGTTTAACCTGAATTCCTAATTAGAATTATCAGTGATGCCTAGTTCTCTCTCTAGTGACATTATAAGCTACACGCATACATCCCTCCACAAGTAATTTAGCACAACAGTGAATGTGTATTCATGAAGGTCATAGCAGATGGAGGCCATATTTCATGTGAACTCTATAGGGACTGATCCTTTCAAATCAAGGCAATAGTCACAGGCAGTTCAGGCAGATTCTGTCAGATACATACTTGCTTTGGTACATGGTTCCATTACTAAACCGACATAGTGTCAATATTTACTCTTGGCCACACATGGTGATACACCAGTAAATTCAGTCAAGTTCCACTTTGTGTAACCTAGAACAGATTTTAACCCTCAATTTTTGTAAATTGATTGAATTTCAATCCCTCCCTTTTGTAAACAAAACACAGTTACCATACCATGTGAACATCATTAGAATATAAATTCTTATTTGAGTCCCATCCAACACCTCAGCAATGATGATGGAGCCAAATGAAGTGATTTTCCATTCTTCATTTTCTTTATGGTCTAATATTCACCAAGTGTTTGACAATAAGTCTTCGGTGTGCACTGGAAGAGCTAGAGTCGCCCTTTACTAATGGTTGCCACTACTCTCCTTAGGTGTAGCATGCTATCTGAGGTAAGGGATGTGGGGCATATGCAGCTACTTGGAGCCACTAGTGAGAAATGAGAGAATTGTGAGGACCAATTGCAAGCAAACCACCCCTTACAGTGTTGCTGCATACCATGTAGAGGGTATTCACCCCATGCATTAAATTTAAAATAATTTGTTAAGGAATAAAAATGAAGTCTATAATTAGCCAATAACAGTCTATTAGTAATTAGTCTATTAGTAAAATGCAAATAATTTAGGGGGATAATTTCCTGAAAAAGGACATAATCTTAATTTTTCAATATTATTTTATATGCAATTTTCATATATGAATTTTAGGTCCTGGTAACCTTTAGTACCTTGACTGTGGTTTTACATTTAATTAATAAGTGCCTGATGTGTATGTCAGATTATGTTGACTGGCTTCATCAAGCCTATTTTAGTTTTAGTAGTTTCTCGTTTTAAATCAGCTCAATGCTTGACTTTTTGAATAAGGACACTAATCGACTCTCCAGGAGAAATAAGATGTTAGCTGATTCAATTCTTTCAGCTTTCAAAACAGTAAATATCAGCCTGAAATGATCTATTCAGTGGCAAATTAGTCTAGCAATTTCCCTTGAGAGATAGCTGACAGATGCCAATCAGATCTGCAAAATGTTGTTTTTGTTTAGCCATTCAGCAGCATATCTCCTGGGAATTCACAAGAAATGCAAAGAACATTAATTTTGACACATCAAATGACCAATTCTTCTCTACTTTACAACAATGAAATTTTAAAAAGATACATCAAGTGGTGTTTCAAGCAATTAAACATTTTCCAATGAGTTGTCAGGTTCAGACTATTTTCTCTGCACCATATATGATGATTGTAATGCATAGATAGTTTGGGTTTGAGACAGAATTAATAATAATGAAGATATGTATCATTACTTTTGTAAAAACTTATGGCAATTTAAATATATTTGTCTTGTTGGTTTGAAAAAAAAATGTTAATTCCTATTATTGTCTGTTCTGCCAAAAATAAAATAAAGTCCTTACGGTGAGGGGGAGAAGAATGGGTAAAAAGAAATTAAAATCATTTTGTAAATATGCCCTATGAGATGTGGAGAATTCATATTTAAACTTCAGATAGAGTTCCGCATTTTGCAATAGCACTCTATCAAAAAGTATTATTTATTATAGTACAAGTTGAACATCTGTAGTCCAATACTCTCAGGACATGACTACTGGTAAACTAGAAAATTTGCTGGACCACAGGAGGTCAGTCAACTACAGCTTGGGGGTTCTGATTCTGACCCTAGTGGTCTGAGCCACCAGCCCCTCACCTAGGGTCCCAGCTGCTAGCCCCAGGTCTCAGCTATTTGCACCTCTGCTGCCACTCAGGGTGCATCTACACTGCACGGCTATTTAGAGATAACTAGCGTTATTTCGAAATAACAATGCAAGTGCCTACACAGCCATTCCGTTATTTCAAAATAATTTTGAAATAACAGACGGCTTATTCCGAAATCTGTAAACTTCATTCTACAAGGAATAACGCCTATTCTGAAATAGCTATGGCATGGGTAGATGTTCCACTTCTGCTATTTTGAAATAGCCCCTCACCAGGGCCATTTTTAAGTTATTCCTTCCCTGGGGCTCTAAATCGAGAAAACACGTCTACATTAGGGAAGCCCGCCTCAGACTAATTTTGATGCTTCCCTGCAGCATAGACATGCTATTTTGGAATAAGCTATTTCGGAATAACTATTCCAGAATAGCTTACTTTGAAATATCCATGAGTGTAGACGTACCCCCTGAGTCAAGGCCACTTGCCTTGGGGGTCCACTCCTAGCTCCAGCCCAGGGCTCCACCACCATCCCCAGCTGTGGGCTCAACCTGAGGCAGGGAGGGGCATGGACAAGGGTAAAGGGGGCCACAGAAAACTTGGACCCATCCACAATAAGTGATCATCTAGCTAACTAGATTCATGCCAGACCATGGATGTTGCCAGACCAGAGCATGTCAGAGTACAGAGGTAAAACACGTACCACAGAATAATTATGGGAAATATGACTGACTTTCATGATTTTATATTGTTAATTGATGATGACTAATTCTGCCAGCTTTATGTTAAGCTGCAATCTGTGTTTAGTCAAATTTTCTTCTATATAATTGCACCTGGAAGAGGACAATAATCATTGTCAGTAAAGGTGGCATAATCTGACCCTGAAATAGTTTCTTTATTACTTATCTGGTAAGTGTCCTCATTCTCCTCCTCCAAACTTAAACCTCTTTCTAGCAACCTCTGCCTTCTTTTTCATCATTAATATTCTCTCCTTATTCTTCTTACAAATTGTAGCCTGTGTGTCTTACTTGTATTTGTCTTGTCTTACTTTGACTCTTCAGGGATGGAAACATGTCTTTATTTATGTGTGCATAACTCCGTTGAAAAATGATGGTGCTATATAAAAGGAAGGAATTAAACTTGCTTCAATAGGAATTGGACACCTTTGAAAATCACCTCCAAAATGTATTGTAGTACCAATAACTGAACCTCTTCTGATTAACAATATTTTCTGTGAAAGCTGGTCTCTGGAATTTCTGCAGTCTCATGTATAACATCTGTACCCGATAATATGAGGTAGTATTCCTACCGACATAACACCTATTATAACAATGCTAACACACAGACGGGCAGACTGGTTTCCAGGTGTGTATTAGTTATTGTTCAGTTGAGACCTTGGGGCCTTCACAATCACCACTTATAAAATGAAGTGTGGGGAAAAAGATATGATTCTTTACTAAAGAAACTAAGAAGCCACTGGTCAACTGGTCCATATATATCCCAAGCAATGATTTTAAATATTTTGTATATATATTTCCCAGCCCTTGCTCAAATTACATTAGTGGTGCCATAAATCTTAAAGCCTACATTGCCCCCCATGAAGTGAAAGAGTGACCCAAAATGCTAAACTAAAAAATAAAGCCAGAAGCTCAGTCAGAATCCCCCTACAGCACTTCTGCTACCATCACCCAGGTATGCTACAGTTTTCCGTTACATAAATAAATAATCAAAATAGCCAATATCATGGGACATGGCCTCAAGCCAAATCAAGTGACACCCAAATTCATCTCGAGCCAAGAACTTAGGTGGTCCAATTATATATTAGTTTATGTCCATCGTTGGCAATCTTGTCACACCAGTGAAGCTTTTTGCATCCATTTGACTGCCAGCCACTTAGCAGCATTTCTTATTGCACACACTTTGGAAGGTATTGGTCTTCTATTATAATAATAATTATTTATATAGCAAGAAAGTTGCCAAAACCAAGCCATTGTTGATGGATAAAGTTGCTGTGTTTGGCTTTGGATATCCTAATTTCTGTTTTGTTTTGCCAATTGATATGACAATGCTGATCAAGACAATGAAAATCAAAAAGTCATGCTGGTGTTTTTCAGCCTTCTTTAGTACAGTACCAACATTTTACTTGTATCCCACAGAGTCAGCATGCTTTCGTTTTATAGATTTGCAGCATTATAACAATCTCTAAGGCATGACACCCAGCTGCTGAAGGGGCCAGAACATAGCAGTAACTGCTGCTTTTGAGTGTTCTCTAGTCTGTCGATGGGAACATCTACATTGCAGAACAAAATAACATGGCTGTGAGTCTTAGAACCTGAGTCAACTGACGTTGGACTTTAACTATGGGGATAAAAATAGTTATGTAGACATTCTTGTTCTGGCTGGAGCCTGAGCTCTGAGAACCTCTCTACTTGCAGAGATTCAGAGAGCAGGCTCCAGCTCATGCAGGAACACCTACAATGCCCTTCCCCCCCCCCCCCATAGTGCAAGCTCTGTAAACCAAAGCCAGTTGACGTGGGCCCTGACATTTGCTGCTGTGGGTTTTGGGTTTTTTTTTTAATTTTTCAGTGTAGAGGTACCAGATGATGCAGTCCAAATATTTGACAGCTGCCCCCTGCTCAAAGCCCCATACTGACAAGTTAATATAGAGGATGTAATAATTTAGAGTTGGAAGCTCTTTGATGGTAATGACTAGGGACTTAGTTTTATCAGGATTAATTACCGGACAAATGTATGTTGCTTCTTACCTAACCCAATAGACCATGAGACGTAGCAATTCACCAAACTAGGTGAACTAGCATAGTCAATATCTCAGAACAGAATGGCATTTAAGTTAACGCCAGCAACAGCTGCCTCCTGAAGCTTATCTATCAACCAATCAATGCCAATGTTGGGAAATGTTACCCCAGAGTCTCAGTAACAAGCAGAATCTTTTGAATTAATTTAGAATTTAGGATAAGGGATCTGATTGATTATGTTAAATGCTCTGGTTACCAGAAGGGAGGCCCCTGACACCGTATCTGATCACTGGTGATTTTTCCCCAAAAGAAACACACTTGGAGTCCAGATTAAAGTTCACTAATATATTGTAAGAATTTAAACTGACAAGTGCATGAACAAGAACAACAACCAACAAATCCAACTCCCATCCCAAAACAGAAGAGAAGAAAGACAGAAAGAACCCAATACAGATAAGGTATTCATACATTACAAAAGTCTCTGTGTCGCCGATGGTGGTACTGGTGCTTGTGACCTTCTACCTTTGAGCTCAGGTTAGCCCTCAGGGAGGAACCGCAATTGATCCCCCGCAGATGAATCCCTCGGTGGAATCCTAGGCTGTTGCCACAGGAGCCAAGGCTGATGATGAATGGTGGTACAGTTCTGGAACAATTCTCGTTGGGCCTTCACCACAACGGAGTGTTTCAGGGACGATGACAATGTTATGGTCCAAGGCGGGTAGAGATCAGACACCTCTGCTTGGTATCCCAAATCACCAGTGCTGAGCCTTCAACACAGTGTAGTGTAGGAACCCACTGCAGTTGTGTATCATCCCTATGCCTTTTCCCTCTGTGGTGCTGTCAGGCTGGAACGCTACTCTTGAAGGATAACCGTCATTGGATCCTGATCCTTCGATACAGGGAAGTGGGCCCTCAATGGCATAGATGCTCTCTTTCTGACACACGCTGTCCTCACAGACACAGACGGAACACTGACCACACCCTCCCTTGGGATCCAGTGCTTTTGTAGAACCTTTGGTGGGAAAACTTGTGTAGGGTGGTGTGCCATGTGCAATTTTAGTAACAAGTGCAAACGTTTAAGGTGGGAAAAGTCCAAAGTTTAACTGTCCACAAATTCCATTTTGTTTTCCAGTCACTGATGATAATCGCCATTTTAAGTGTGCACCTTACCCAAATTCTGTACACAACAATTGCACTATAAACATTATGAACAGATGAACATTATAACATTAGAGGAGGGTAACAGAATGTAGCTTTGTCAAACTCCTGTGAAGACAGGAAACCATGCAAAGTATTTGCCAGTGACTTGATTAAATAATGTACTCTTTGTCACCACACAGTGGTTATATTGGCCCAATTCAAATCCACATCCCTTTGAGGCCTGGCTAGACTAGAAGGATACGGATATTTATTTATTAATCATGGCAGTACAATTACTACACATCATAATATATTTTTTTTAATTTTGGAGAAAACCAAATTCTGTGTGTGAAGTCATGAAAGTCAAATCAAACATAACACCACACAAGAAAGAATAGGAGGTCCCAAGGGAAGAACTGTGTATAGATCCTTCTTTGATTCTAACTTCCATTATATCCCTTTGATTCTAACTTCCATTATAGAGTTAAAGAAAATCCATTAGCCAGGTAGAAGACATTAACCTTTCTGTGTTACCTTGACAGATGAAAATACACTTATCAAGAAACTCTCTTTCAATCCTTCATTCCTGATGATCTTATGTGAAGTATACAGTTCTTCATTAAACTGCACTTCTTTTTAGCCAGGTAGCTCATTCCAGAACTTCAGCAAATCCCTGGTATTAATCATTAAAAGTACAACATCATTTACATTTTCATTGAAATCTTTTCAGAGGCTACCAAACAAAGGGGCTTTGACTTACTTTTCAAGCTTCATTTTAGAAAGCCTTATAAAAATGCCTTACAACTTTCAGAGTGAGAGAAGGGAGCAAGTAAAGTGCCATAAAACAGTTGGTAATGGAACTAAAACTGCTTCATAGTCTAGAAAAGAGTACTATCATTAAATGATTAATACAATTAACACTATACAATTTACAAAAGGAATCTCTTGGCAATAAGCTAACACCATTGTATACAGGTTCAAATGGAAATCAGGTTGGTTTGGACAAGTGAGTAGCTGAGATATTCAACACAACATCATCTTCAAAAGGCAAGCCAGTGCCTGTATTAGAGCTGTTTCCCTTGGAATTGCAATGTAGGTACAAACATGGGATTAGAAGCAATATGGCCAGCAGAACCAGGAAAACCATGACATTGTTGGATGTGTGAGCTTTGGGTATCAAAATGATTACACCTGAAGTCTGAGGATCACCAGCAGTTGCAAGCAGTCTGGGGTTGTTACCCTGGGACACAGTAACGAATGATTATTTAAAACCAATTAGGAGGACACGCCCTGACCTATAAATAAAGTGACAAATATCCCAGGTCCCAGAAGACTGAGATTGCCTGAGGCCGATTACACGTGGCCGTATCTATCACCGGCGCGTGGATTTTCAAATAAAACTCCGAGTCACAGTTTAGGGCCAAACCATATATTGAATTTGGAAAATGAACTAAACAGAATATGACAACTCTTTATGAACACAACCCTCCCTAACACCCTGAAGAGAAAGCAGATAGTGAAGACCCCTAAACATTAGGTATATACATTACATTCAGCTGCATAGTACAGATAGTAGCTCACGACCTCTATGCCTTGGCTAATTAGAAGCCGTAGCAGAGGAACAGTGAGGAGTCCCTTGATGTTCTTTAGGATCTCGTCAGGTCGTTCGTCAGGTGGCAGGGAACAGTGGATTATATCTCGTCGGCCTTCCGCACTCCAAGAGTAATCCGGTGGGATCAGTCCGAGAATCCTCCCAGGAATTCTCCATAGGAGTATCACCCTAATGGATCCCGCTATGATATCCCACACACACCCACTCACACCTCGTGAGCTATGCTATTCACTCTCACCCCCTCACACTCTCTCATTCATCTATCATTCGTACACGACAAGGGAGAGACTCTCTACAGTACCCACACACACACTGGAACCCGAACAAAAACTGGGAACCTGAACTAACGTTGCCTAGGGTATATAAACCCTTTTAGGCGGGAAAAACCCCAGTGGTGCTGAGTGCACTGGCTTGCGGGTGGTGTGCATAGAATTCAAGCCGTGTGCAGCGGTTTTGAGCCGTGTGCAGCGGCTTCGAGCCGTGTGCAGCGGCCTGGGACGGGGTGCAAAACCTTAGTACCGTGTGCACCTACCTCAAGAAAAAGGCGGGAAGCTCCTAACAGCTCACCCCCCCATCCAAGGGATAATATTGAACTATTAACTGAGTTTCATGCACACAACCCCTATTCAGTCACCTCAGGTTACAGGGTCAAGTAGGGCTGATCCAAGGAGAGCGTGAGTGAGTAGGGGTTTGATCGACAGTTTGTGAGTAGGCAGGACTCATTTGTGCTTTTTTGCCATTTAACATCTCTGTCTAAATTAATATTTAACAGAAACTATAAAAACCTGAAGACAAATTCAGACTTAATATAAATTTACAAAATGAGAAGCAGGATTGTGGTAGAAAAAGCAACCAAGGTGGGAGTAAGGAGCAGCAGTATAAAGCAGAACCTATCACTTTTAAATTTAAGGTGATTTGTCAATGTTCTTTACACCAAAATACATACCACCCTTCCTATTTGACCTTTATATTATGTGATGTTTGAAGGAAAGGTCCCTTGTTCTGTACTATCTGAGGTACATGCATGGTGGTTGGTGAAATTAAGATTATTTATAAGTACAATAATGTTGAATAATTTATTAATAGTAAATTTATTCATTTCTCTCTCAAAAGAGGAATAACCAATCAATGAGTTCATAGTTTCTTTAATGCATAGAGGCTGAACTGTACTACGGATTGCGTGGTACAAAGAGGTATCACTATGAAAAGTAAATCCAAACATTTGAGTTATAACTCTACTTCCATTATGACAACATGCTTATAATTATAGTTATAATAATTTGTTTAGGAAAGCAGGAGAAACAATACACAAAGAAATACTTTGCTATGCTAATTTTGTTGATGAAAACATGGATTTTTTTCTGACAATATAAAATGCTACAGATCTGTTTGTGTCACAACTTTCTGCTACATGACATGTTAAATAGATATATTAAAAGGATTCTAAAATTAGTTTTAGGGCAGAAGTTTGGCAGCATCAGCAATATTAAGGCAGGTGTCTTGAATCTTAAAAAGAACAACAACAATCAACACACATTAAATTAAGTGAGAATTACATTTGCTAGCTAGGAATAGTAAAGTGTAAATAGATCCACTTTTGGACACACACAAAATCACCTTCTCAGCTGAAATATGTGTGATGTGTACATTTCAATTAAGATGTGCTATCCTGTTGTATTACCTTTGTTTTATATCTATTTTAGATACTTATTTGTCCCCTGATTACCACAATGTTTAAGTCTCCCATGAGAGAGGGAATATTATCCCCATTTGACAGATGGGGAATAGGGACACAGAGACCATGTGACTTGGCTAAGGTAACAGTGTACACATCCCAAACTCATAACTCTGGTCATCTGAAGAAGTGGGCTATACCCACGAAAGCTCATGATACCATCTACATGTTTTGTTAGTCTATAAAGTGCTACCAGACCATTTGCTGTTTTTTTCTGTGAGGGTATGTCTACACAGCAAAGTTATTTCAAAATAACAGCCCTTATTTTGAAATAACTTTCCTAGCATCTACACAGCCAAACCGCTATTTTGAAATAAATTTGAAATAGCGGAGTGCTTATTTCGAATTTGGTAAACATCATTCTATGAGGAATAACGCCAAATTTGAAATAGTTATTTTGAAATAAGTGCTGTGTAGACACTTATTTCGAAACAGGGGGCCTCCAGCCTTCCCAGGGTGCCCTGGTGGCCGCTCCAGCCTCAACCAAGAACACTTCTCTCCCTCCCCTCTCCCCCCCCGGAGCCCTTAAAGGGCTAGACTCTGGCCACAGTGCCTTTGCCAGCTCCAAGCCTGCCAGCCCAGAGCCAGCTGTCACTGCCCCTGACCCAGTGGCCCCAAAACATGAGCCAGCAATCCACTGGCAGGCAGCCCTCCACCACTCCCCAGGAGCAGTCTTCCACCTCCCAGGAGCCTGCCAGAGCCCAGAGAAGGCGGGCGCCTTCCTGGTCCAGGGTGGAGATCCTGGACCTTATTCAGGTTTGGTGGGGATGCCCCCAACGTCCATGATCTCCGTATTAGATGGAGGAACGCGGCCGTCTATGGCAGGATAGCTGCCAGCTTGGCCACCAAAGGCCACATGCGAACCCAGGAGCTGGTTTGCATGAAAATCAAGTTGGTCCAGCGAGGCCCCGCAACCCTGAGCCCTGAGCTTCCCCTCCCCCTTCTTCCCCTTGCTTCCCCCTTCCAGCTCCCTCCTCCCAGGTTTCCCCTCCCCTCTCCCACCCTCTCTTCTCCCCTCTCCTGCCTCCTTTCCCCAATCTCACCAGAGTTTCATTCACTCCCCACCCCAGTTTTGTTAAATAAAGAGAGTTTGTGTTCATGAAAATACATGTATTTTATTTGACATCAGGAAGGGGGGGTTAGGGAGAGGTAAGTGGAAGGACGTGAGGGAGGAATGAGGCACAAGCCCCCAGTGGGGCACACCAGGGAGGCTCTTAGTGCTCCGCAGGGTGGAAGCTCTCCTGCAGGGCCTCCTGGATACTGACAGCCCCCCGATGGACCTCCTAGATGGCAGCCTGCAGAAAGTGCAGCCAGGCTCACAGCAACACGTCCAAGAGAAGCACCAGAGTGCCTGGGGGCAGCTCTGGCTCCATGTTGCAGAGTGCTGTGGTGTCCCGAGTGAGGGCAACCAGAGCACGCAGAGACAAGATGCTTTGCTGTCCCTCATTGAGGTAGACGAGCAAGCAGGGAAAGTTGAGAACTGGCTGTCCGGGGGTGGGGGTTCCTTTAAGCACAGACCTCAGATAGCCTCAGGCAGCAGCCCCACACACAGTAAATCCTGACCTGGTGCCCTGCTGGAACTGGTTCCAGCCAACCTTAAATGCAAGTCAGAGTCCACTCAGTGTAGACGCACTATTTTGAAATAGCAAAATGCTAACAGACTAACTCAGCTACCCCCCTGAAGCTTCGTAGAAAGTCTGGCAGAGCAGAGACATGAAGCCAGGTCTCCTCACTCCTAAAAAGTGTCCTAACCTCTGAACCATTCTTCCTGTAAATAAGAGCCAGACTGGATATTAAAATTGCATAAACTCCAGTGGATGAAGGACATTACACAAGCAGCAGATCCTAAAGACATTCTGCTTCCAGAGGACGGATAGACTGCCTCTGGGTATTCTGGGAGGTAAGTACAGGGCAGTGACCACAGCTAAATCTTCCAACAGGGTGCATCATGGATCTCATCTTCTATAAAGCTGTTTGCTGCAGGCACTAACCACACTTCACCTGCATGCTAAGTGAGAAGACAGAGGAAGCTGCAGTTGGTCCCTGTCAGAGGAGCACAAGAGAAAAAAGCTGTCTGTGTCCTCTGTGTCCTGCAGTGTGCACTTCCTATTAATAGGGTAATATGCATTCATATGACATACCATATATTGGCTTCCAAAAGAAAACAGAACTAGAAGAGATGTATTTCTGCTTTAATTGAAAGAAATTAAACTAGGGATCAAGAGTAGGATTAAGAAAAGCCCTGTTTTCTAGTCTTGAAAATATGGCATTGAGTTAGATGAAAAGGTATCCTGATCTCAGTATTACAGCTAGTGGTCTAGAAAGCCTGCTAGGTGGTTTCCCTGGGGTTCAGTGACTGCTTTAATACCCTTATCATGCCTGCCAGTGGCCATAAGATACAGTTCACACTACTCAAAAAAATCTGAAACATGCTGTCATTCACCTGGCATGTGAAGCACTGGTGCCTGACGCTGGAATTCTTTGGGGAAATGTGACATATGTTTGCACTAGTGGGACTGGACACACGTTCTGAAGATGTGATGTTCATGGCAATTCCTCCTCTTTGATCCCACAAATCCAATAAAGCCTTTGTTGTTAACCCAACAAGTAGAAGAGAATAGCAGGATTCTGCGAAGCGAAATTTTGTAACCAATGACAAAATGTCTGCAGATTCCCCTCAAATTTTATTTAAATCATCAGGTCAGATGTATTTAATAGCAACACATTTGTTTGTGCAAAATATTATGATTCCAGAACTACACATACTTGTGCAAATAGTAAGTCTGGCTGAAACACAGTTTAATGGAGTGTTCAATCATGCAAATTGCACACAAACATAGACAAGGAATTGTGTGGATTAACACACATTGCTTGTATTTTATTTGAAAAAATATGACACTTTAGCTTTTGAAAGATCTTCAAAGACTGGTCAAACAAAAGATTGGACTAGGCAAAATTGATGACAATATTTATACCACATTTGGAGTGCAGGGGCTGATTTGCTCACAGATTGCCTTATGCAGTGCAGATCTAGCTATATATTTCACATTTTTTAAAATTATATTCATTTTAAGCTACTCCCCAAAGTACCAGTACTATGGCAATACTGTCTTGTGAAGAAAAGACCAGGAAACAGAACAAAGCAGTCATATGCATGACATGTAATCAGAAAACAGATAATTTATGAGCAGGAGTAGCCAAGATACATACATGCACTACAATTCCACTTCCAGAAGGAGCCCAGTGAGGTATAAGTATCACATGCCAGTAAGAATGACTCCCTCTTGTCCTGACAAAGAATGAAGCCAAACTGAAGCCCTTGGGGGCACAGAAGCCAGTTGTGCCCCAAACATCTCCTCTAACTTTGGACTGCCACCATCTATGACAAAGCAGAAAATGGATGACCAAGGAACTCTGGCCATTCATTAGATGATGCAAGATGATCCCATTGGAAAAATGACTGGATTAAACACGGGGTTGGAAACAGCCAAGAAACGTTTCTCTTTTGATGCGCCCCCTGATAGTTGGTTTCTCCTTAGACCCTACTAGTCAGTTTCCCAACAATCTCTGCATGACAGAATTTATGGGAACGCAGAGAACTCATGGGAATGGATTCTATCAAAGAGACAGGGCTTTGGATAGACAGAAAAAAAGCCTAAGACTGCTTGTTTCCCACCACAATCCCATGGGGAACCTAAAACATTACCTCCTATCTGTCCACTAAATTTTTTAAAAAAATACCCTACAAACCCTAGCATTAAAACATCAGATTAAATGTAAACAGATACTATAAACAATACCAAAATAGGAAATGAACATGTTGCAAAGTAGCCTCAGAGTGAAATTGTTTAAGTTTTGGATTGTGGGAAACCAAATTTGGATGTTCATCTAAACTACCTGGCATTGTGGGGACTTCATGCAGCCTCACAACCCGCTGTTCCCAAATAACAAGAGTGGAGTTTTGGGCAGGTAGGAGGCGTACTCTGGGAAGTGGCTTGCTTTTCATCCCATTCCTCAGATGCTAGTGGAGTGAGGGGAAAGTACTTTCATTCCATGCATGCCTCTCACACCTGGCTGGTGAACTCCTTTCATTAACCAGGTGTGAGAGACATGCACAGAATGCAAGTACTTTCCCCACACTCCCTTAACGTCCGGGTCATGAGATGAAAAGCAAGCCGCGTCCCAAATCACACGGCTGCTGCCTTCCTTACCCGCCCAAAATTCTGCCTTTAACAAACAATCTTGCAGGGAAGACTGATGGACAACTGTGTCCCTCTGGCATGGACCAGTAGTGCCCTTTAATTTTGGATAAACTTTGAGAAAGGTGAAGTGCAGGCCTTCTCCCTACACAACATAGCAGGGAATGGAACAGAGCTGCTCCCTCTTGCAAACAGCAATTTTTTTCTGACTGACTCAACATAGAGATCCACCTGCTCTGATAAAATGAATACAAATGCTTTCAACTAATTTTCCAGAGAGAATAAGGTAAACTCAGCCATAAGGGGAGCCAAATCCAATAGATATAACTTATGTGATAAAAAAATCCAACCTACTCAGCTTGAAATATAGGAAGTGATGCAAAAATGTGTCTGCCTCAGAGCTGGTAGACATTTTTGGGTTTTTTTAAATCATTGTTTATAAATTTAAGAGAGTTTTTCATAAAAGCCTATTCTTCAATGGGAAAGCTTATTTAAAAGATTTGTAGCAGTTTCTATCACAACATTATCACAGTCATGCTTGGAGGCAAAACAAATAATCAAAAATATTTGTAATATCATAACATTCCTCTTTTTTTGAAGGGTCCAATAACTAAGTGTAATTTGGAGGAGAAATCTCTCTTTTTAGTTTTGTGTACATGTACTGGAGATCTTGTGAAGCACGTAGCACCTGGAAACATATAGAAGCTGTAAAACATTTAGCTTTTTATACTTTTCATTTTTTGTTTCTTTATCATAAACCAATTAAAAATAATCACAAAAATTGCACCCACACTACTTTGCACAGCTCTAGTGAAAAAAATATGCCCCTCTGATTATAAAGCAAATCAACAACAACAACAAAAAAACCTTCTAAAATATACTCTCCCGAGGGACATCATAGCCATTTGAAACAGGGATAAGGGTCAAAGAAATGGTATGAAGTTTTGATTGGAGAATTAGTTTGGAAATAATTAGCAAAAACCCAACAATAACAACCCTGAAGGAGTTTGGAATGGATATAAATTCTCAGGTTACAGGGCATCAAACAACCACTATATTAGTAAGATGAGGAAGAAACTTTCCTTCCAAGCACAACATTGGTGATTGTTTGTTTTAAACTCAATTTCTACTGACTCAGCAGCTAGTGGCCACTGTCTGAGGCAGGATATTGGGTAAGATGGGCAACTGGTCTAATCCAGAATGGCAGTTCCTAGGATTCAGTAAACCATTCACTGGACAATTTTACCTATGAGAAAATGATGATAGCTTTCTGACATTCAAATGGAATGGAAATCCGGTGCATTTCCAAATAAAATCACCTGTGGTTCTTCCAGATGTCACCAAATGAGTGACATTCACAAGGTTTGCTGCAGTACAAAGTAAACTAAAGAGAATTTTGATGAGAAAGTATCCCCCAGTGTCTCAAACAAATAAAACTTATCTCTGTGTGAAATTTATTTATACAGCTTATTGCAAGAGTATTATATTTACTCTTGCTATATTGCAATTTCCTTGGCTTATCTTGCACTCACTTGGCTTTTAGCAGAGAAGTAGCAAATTTTGTTTGGGAACTTACTGCAGGAAATTCAACCAAGTGTTGGTGGCATTAAATTTCTCCATTGTATTGTGACAATTTCATCTTGTTGGAAGCCAGCTCAGTGGATGAGCCTGACTACATGCTGGATGAGCATATATAAGTCTCAGGGACTAGTCCCTGTATTCCTCAAAATGCTTCCACAGAAAACTTGCCTTAAGTGATGTCTCACACACAAGTACAGTCAGTCTCTCACTAGAATCAGTGGTGATAAACTTGCAGGCAATTCATTCCCATCATCACGATTATACAGATTACTGGGTTGCAACCTGTGCTTCAGTTCACATTCTGTACCAGATTCTCGCAAGACACATAATGAAAAAGGAGGAAAAAGGAGTGGGGAGACAAAAGAGAGAGAAGGAATACAATAGAGAGCTAGAATAATAAATAAATGTAGACGAATATGCATAAGGGTGAGTAGAGAAGAAGACTAGACTGAACCATAGAGGAGAGAATAGATGGGGGGAAAGCAGGAGGATGAGGAAACAGATGTGGTAAGGGAAGACCAAAAACAGAGGACATCTTCACTGGACATCTTCCAAGAGTCATAGAATCATAAGGTTAGAAGGTACTTCAAGGGTAATTTAGTCTACTCCCTGACAATATACTGGATTTGTCTGTCTAAATCATCCAAGACAGGTAGCTTTCCAGCCTCCTTTGAAAATCTACAGTGAAGAAAATTCCTCAACCTCCTAAGGCAGTCAGTTCTGTTGTCCTATTATTCTTAAAGTTAGGAAGTTTGTCCTAAATGTGCTCTGCTGTAGTCCCCCTTTAATCTCCACTTTTATAAACTAAGCATACCATATTTCTTCAGTCTTTGCTTATATGGCTTGCATTACATCCCTTTGATTGTCTTTGTTGCATCTCTGGATACTTTCCAGTTTCTCTACATCCTTTCTATACATTGGTGACCAAAACTGGATATAGTACTCCAGCTCAGGCATATCCAGCACTGAGCAGGGCAGTACTGTCACTCCCAATGACTTGCAAGCTATGCCTCTGTTAATGCAAGGTATAGTTGTATTTGCTTCATTTGCAACATTGTGAATGAGTTTCATTTGTCTTCATTGAATTTCATTTTGTTGCCTACAACACAGTTACCCAATTTATTATGATCCCTCTGAATTTTAGCTTAATCTTTCCAAGCAGCCCCCATCTTTTTTGTTCTCTTTAAACTTGGTCAGTATGTTCTCTATACCTTGCTAAAACAACACCGGACCTAGAACAAATCCCTCTGGGACCCCACTTGAGACTGCCTTCCAATGTGATATCATTCCATTAATAGCTTCAGAGGGATATCCAAGTTAGTCTATAACAGGAAAAACTTTAAAAACAACAAATAGACTAGTAGCACTACTTTCCACATCCTAATGACTCCACAAACAAACCCAACAATGGAGGTGCTAAGTGTTCTTATCAGCCTCTTGTAACTATTTGAACCATCTCCTCACTCTTTCTCTCATTTTTTTCTTTCCCCCTCCTTTTTTCTCTTTTTTTTCCTCTCATCTCCCCCCGCCCCCTTATTTATTCTTGGATCTGGACTTCTAATACTCCAGTCATCTGAAGAAGTGGGTCGCATCCATGAAAGCTCATGATACCATCTACATGTTTTGTTAGTCTTTAAGGTGCTTCTAGTCTATTTGTTGTTTTTTAAGTTACTGCATTAATAGTTACTCTCTTTTTGCAGTTGTTTGATCAGTTCTGTATCTACTTAATGGAGTTCTGTCAAACTTGCATTTCTCCAGTTTATTTATCAAAATTTCAGGTGGGATTGTGTCAAAAGACTTGCTGAAGTCCCGGTATAATATGTCCATGACATTCTCCCTATTCAAAATCAGTTACCCTGTTAAAGAAGGAACTCAAGCTAGTTTGCTATGATTTGGTTTTGCTAAATCCATTCTGGCTGTAGAAATTACCTTTTCATCCCAGCTATTCACAAATTGAATGTTTTATATATTTATCTAGTAGCTTCCCTGGTATCAAAGTCAGGCTCCTCTCTCCACCCCACCTCCCTCACCTCCAACCCTATGCATGTTAAAGACAGGAACTATATTAGCCCTTCTTCAGTCTTCCAGGATCTTTCTTGACATCCGTGAATTTCAAAATATTATTGCCAGTCATGCTAAGTTTTCTTCAGCTAATTCTTTCAGTACCCTTCAGTGAAAAACATCCAGCCTCACTGATTTGAATTCATTCACATTGGTCAGAAGTTCTCTGACTGAAGCAAAGTAGACATTGAGCAACTGTGCCTTCCTATTATCTTCTCGTACCAGGTCAACTTCCTCATATCATCCTTGATGTTTCTTTTTTGTCTGATGTACTTGAGGACACCCTTACTGTTGTCACTAGCATTTCTTGTCAGTTACGATTAATTCTTGACACTGTCCAAAACCTTCTTTCTTTATCCATCATCCAGGAAAATCATCTCTGTGGTTAAATGTGAAAAATTTATCACCTTATATATCGTGGTCCTGATTTGAGTTTCCATTCAATCAATAAACCGAAAGAGTAACTTCACTGTTGTATTTTAAGTCAACAGAGTCCAACTGATTACAAATAGAGCAATATTGCTCTGTGAATATAGACACTAGATGGGGGTGGGGGGGCTGCTAATTAAATCAGTTCACTCTCATGTCTGGCCACTAGCTGTCAAACAGTGATTGGAGATGATCATTGATGGTTTCATTGGATCTTAATAAGACTGAAAGTGAAAGAAAATTAAAGTTAGTAAACTTTGCTTAGTTATGATTCTCTCAGGGTACGTCTAGACTGCAGAGTTTTGTTGGAAAAACAGCCATTTTTCTGACAAAACCTGAGTTACGTCCATACTGCAAGTGTGTTCTTCTGACAGTAAATCAAAAGAACAGAGGGTTTTTTACACAATTGGTATTCCTCATTCTTCAAGGAAGAAGCCTTTTTGCAAAAGAGCTCTTTCGCAAAAAGGCATGTGTGACAGGGAAGAGGGGTTTTTTTCAGAAGAAGAAGGAAGAGCGCAGGTTCCCTGGTGGCCATTCTGTCCATAGCAATCACTGCTTACATGCAAGAAAAGCGCATCGCTTTTTCGATGCGCTTCTGCAGTGTGGACACTCTCGTGCTCAAGAAGGTTTTTTTCGGAAGATCTCTTCTGAAAAAAGCTTCTTGCGCAAGAAGCCCGTAGTCTAGACATAGCCTCAGATTCAAACTTTCAGTTAATAAAATATAATTGGTTCATTCTTGCTGCAGTTGCTTCACACCTCTGCAGCTAAAAATAAATGGGATAAACTTGCCCCTCCAAATCCATTGTATAATGAATCATGAAACAATGCTATCTCTAATATTGAAACGTTCATTTTTTGTACAGTGCTGCAACAAATATTATTTATAGTACATAATGGAATACATCAGTCTGGTGATACTTTTTTCTCACTTTACAACACCTCTGTTGTCCAGGATACTGCAGTAAGCAGACACACTGTTAACACTAACTATTTGAATATTACAGTAAAAGAATCTCTATTGAAATAAGATGCTAGACTAAATAGTGAACTAACATTTATTTTAAAAAAACAGCTAACATATGTTGGGATGCCCTCTGAGACTTTTTTCCATTCAGCTCCCCAAGAACTTAGTTTGACTGCAGACTTCATCACTCTTTATTTGGCATAAAAAAACTATACTGTTAGTTGGATGCAGGGTACATCACAGAACCAAAATTGCATTGAAACTTTCTCTCTTTATATATATTTCCACATCTTATTGCATTATTTTATTTTATTTACTTATTGCTTAAAACTCTTTTGGATTGACTTATTACTTTGACTAAACCAAAAACAGTAATTAATACTCTGGCTATGTGCTGTCCATATTTAAACTCCCCTTTTAATTATCTCTAAGTGTGTGTCTGTAAGCCTCGTTTCACGAGGCATAAAGGATCTGATGACAAAGGGTTCTGGGGTCGGCTGATCCCCGTCTAGACTTCTGCACTGTGCCGACAATCAGCTGATCGGCACAGCACGGCGGCCATTTTGATGTAAATGAAGCAGCGATTATTTAAATTGCCCCTTCATTTTGCTACGTCTAGTAAACTCATCTATATGGCTCCGTCGATGGAGCCGTGTAGTCTGGGCGAACCCTAAATTATTAACTTATTCCCTCCCCCCATTATCTAGCTGATAACAACTTAGTTACATGGGTAACGTGCTCCTTATTGTAGCAGGTGCAAACATTCTATCACTTTAGCTTGCTGACCCATTTGCTTGTTTTATTTAACAGTGTAGCAAGTTGGAATGGGCTCCCACTGACCCGGAGGAGAATCACTCTGTAAGACCCTTTGGTGGGTGGGGTCTCCTATCCCCATGCACAGGAAGCAGAAGAGTGGAGCTGGGACTATAAGAGCAGGAGCTAAGAGCTCACTTAGAATCCAGCAGGCAAGCAAGCCAAGAGCTCTCCCAGGGCTCCCTATAAGGAAGGCACGGCTGCCCCACTTTCGAAGGGATGACTGGGTTGGACTGCCTGGGCCACTTCCAGACCCTGGAGATGGGCCAAGGCCACTCCGACCACTGCCAGGCCCTGAAGACTGGCTGAGATGAACAGAGCCCTTACCAAGCCTTGAAGATTGGGCTGCGCCTCTGGGACCGTAGAGTGACCTACACCCTGAGCTCATGGACACCTTGCCAGCACCATCATCCCCAGCAGACCCTGAGGATCAGTGGTCGAGCCAGGCAGGCCCACAGGGGGAATTGGGAAGTGGCCCAAGGGAAGCTGACCATGGCATGTCTGAGGAAATGGAGGTCTGTTGGGCAGCGCATTGTGGTCAGGATCCCTGATGACCCACTGACCTGGTCGGTGTGTTGCGGTCAGGATTCCTGCTGACCCAGTGGCAGCCCGTGCTGCCGCTGTTAGGGCCCTGGCCTGGAACGCACTGGAACGGGTGGGCCTGCGTCCTTCCTGCCATCCCTCACCTTGGGTGGCAGGTTTCCCCTCTAGGGAGAAACCCGCTGCACTTGTTGGCTCTCTGCCTGCTAGGAGACCTGATCCCTGCCTCACCCTGCCGACCGGCCTGAGCATGGAACTATTTAAACTATCTCGCTGTTTGTACTGTTTCTTTGCCTGCTGCCCCACCCTGACCAAGGGCTGGGCCTTATGAACTGTTTGCCCAGTCTGTGTCCTGACTTGGGCCCTTAACTGTTTGCCCACTGCTCTGTCCTGACCCAGGGCTGGGACTTATAAACGACGTCTCAGCCTGCAGAAAGGCTGGAGTTCCTGAACTGATTAAACTGTTTGCCAAAGGCGTGGTTGCTGTAAACTGCTGCTCAGCCTGTGGCCAGGTCTGAGTCCCCTGATTTGTGCGACTGGGTACCTGGATCTGGCCCCACCCTGAGTAAGGATTTGGGCCTGTAGATAGCCCCTCAGCATGCCGACAGGCCTGGGCTTTATCTGTTAAACTGTTTACAGACTGCTTGTTGCTCTGCCCTGCTCAAGGGCTTAGCTTCACATACTGAGGCTCAGCCTGCAGCCTGTGCCCTCACCGCTGACCTGTTTGGAAGCTAGGGCCAGGACACTATAATTGCTATTTAGCTGGGTAATGTAGCACATCAGCGTGGGCTCCTGCTGACCCAGACAATTACAAGCACACACGCCCTGTTTTCAAACAAATAATTTGTTTACCACCTTAACATTATCTTCTGATCTATAAGGCCTCTCTCTATGTGTTAATTACTCGTGCCAGGCCAAACCACTGCTACAAAGTTAAGCTCTTTAATGTCTACATATTTACTTAGATAAGTAGTCTGAATTTCTAAAAGTGCTGAGCACTCAATAGCCCCCACTGTAGTTAACGGGAGCTCTTCAGTATTTGTGGAAAATCAGACCACTTATTTAAGTATATAAATAAGCATTTAAGAGCCAGCTTCAGGCACCCAAATGGACAGAGAAGAAAGGGAAATTTCACTGGAATTATTTGGCTCAATATAGAAGTAACTAGGTGGAATTCTATAGCCTTTTTTATATAGGAGATCAAACTATCCTTTATTGGTTCCTCTGGTCTTAAAAATCAAGAATGTATGGACTTTAAACTTTGTAGATTCACTGATTCTGCCTATGGTTCAGGAATAATCTTTCAAGTTTATATGATGGCATTAGAGAGTATTGTAATTATTGATGCATTGCAAAAGATACAAAATCTCCAGGTTTGAAGGATGCCATGTCTTGTTACTTTATCATACATAGTCACCAGAAAGTGTACAACAAGTACTGAGAGAAATAGCAAAGCTTGGTTCCTGAATTAAAACAAACCCAGCTTTTTACCGGGAGAAGAGTAGTGATCTAGAATACATCCATTTAGTTTTTCTAGTCAAATAGGACTGAGCTGCAAACAAATAAAGTGCAATGTGTGGAAAATTCGTAAATGCATAAAGCTCTATTTTAAATCTGAAAGTTTAGAAGCCCCTTATTCAATATAGAATGGATTCAATTCTAATAAAAATATCCAGCTGTTTTATCTTTCATTCTCTTATACTGAATGCAAAGAGAACATAGTCTTTGCTTTATAGTCAGGAAGGTATAAATGGTTAAGTTACCTTTTATTAATCTACAGTGTATCTCCAGGCCACTCACTGCTATAAAGTGGTTGCGCTTTATTATTCTACCTGTCATGCAGAAAGGAATGCATTGTTTTACTAGGAATTAATGTTATTTAATGGAAAGCACTCTACAGGCTATAAAAGTCCAGTAGGATTCTTTAAATTGCAAGGATCTGAAACTTTACTTTTTTTAATTTAAAAATTAACCTTGGAAATGATAAAAACAATCTTTTCATTGAATACTTTTCTATCAAAAATGTAATTTCATCGTATTTGAAACATTTCATGTAATGTGTGGTTAGTGACACATTGATCAACTGGAAATTGTTGATATCTTTCATTTAGAAAAGGTAAAATATTTCATTCTGACATTACCATGTCAAGTCATTCATTCAGATCTATATTATACCATATTAATATTTTAAAAGAATATATTTACATTAGTTATTTTATACAATATTACTGTATTTTGACATTGAAAAAGAAAAAAGAAAAACAATTTTATATTATCAACAAAGATGTTGATGGTTTTGAATACAATTTTTTTTATTTCATTTTTTACAAAATTTTAAAATATTTTCTCTTTGTCCAAAGGATGAAAAATTTAGAAATGCAAGTTGCTCTGGAAAAAGACTTTTATTTTTGTATGTCTCTGTGAAGGCTATGTGTGTTTGCGAGGTATGGTAGGTCAGGTCTTGTCATCACAGTTGGGTTCCAGGAACTGGAATTGAGAGTCTGAGCTAGAGACAGAATCAGGAATCAAGGAAAAATGTGAAGGTGGAGTCAGGGGATGAGCCAAGGGTCAAGCCCAGGGTTAAAGCCAGAGTTTGGAGTCAAGCCTAGTCAGGGAATGTTTACATTATAGGCTTAAATCAATATCCAACCACCTCAGTAATTAAGTAAAAAATACCCAGCTATACCATTCTTCTGGTGTTGCTGAATTATATCCTTACTAGCAGTGCCTATATGGATGCTGAGAGTAGGGCACAGTTGCTAGCAATCCCACACTGCAACTTGTCACATGGGGTTTGGCCAGGGCTTCTGTAGTGAGGTAGAGTGGTTTCTCTCCAGACAGGAGAGGGAGGCCCTATGCACCTCTTGATAGATGAAGCCAAACCCACCCCGCCCCTTTCACTTGAAATACTAGGGTGGGATAGGAAATATAAAAGGAATACCTTGAAGCTCCGTTGTGCTAGAGCCCACAGAAGAGAAGGATACCACTGCTTTGCTAAAGCCCCAAGGAGTTGAATCTTCCCCCTGCTGTCCCCTGTCCCAGAGGAGACAAACCCCAACAAGAAGTTACCAGAACAACCTTTGGCTGTATACCCCAAGAGCCTGAAGACCTGTGGAGGCTAAAGCTACCTCCAAAAGAGGCTGTTCCGAAATTTGGCCCGGCTACACCCCTTTTTCATAACATCCCTTTTTCCTCATAAAACAGGGTTTACGGGTATGCCAAAAAAAGCGTCCATTTTTCCAACATTTTTTTTTCGGAAAAGCGGATGCATTCCTTGGACATGGCAGAGCTTTTCCAGAATACCTCTGGTATCCCGGAAAAACTCTGCAGTCTAGACATAGCCTGAGTCAGAGTAGGCAGAGGAGAAGGGACTCAGAGTAAAGCAGAAAAGTAAGAATCATGGTGGAGGAGTATCTGGGATAAGGAGGGTAGGGTCAGGCTAGGAGGAAGGGCTCAGAAGTCAGGAGAATAGGCAGAGTCCAAAATGGCATCTGACAATTTCCTGTGCCCCCTTCTAGCTTAATCAGTGCATCCAAACCAATTAATAAGGTTGAGCATCTCTCCCAATTAGGTGTTTCATGGGTGTAGCCATTGGTGAGATAGCTCTCTTCTTCAGAGGTTCCAGTGAGCTGCCTGGTTGTAGCTGAGCATTAACTGGGGATCCATAGGCCCAGGGATGAGACCTGTGATCTCACATAAGCTAGCACCATGCAAATAAACTCAACTCTTAGAACAGAAAAGGTTGGTTTTTGTCTTATGTTCCTCCTATCACCAGCTAGTTTTCTGCTCAGGGTGATACTATAGCAAGAGGGAAACCATCCAGGGAGGAGTACAAGAAAGGAAAATATTTATCACAAATATCTTCTCTCCCAAGTTTTCCTATAGTGCATCAGTCACCATCTAAATGTTGGATACATAGTCAGAAGTTCGATTTTCCCTTTTGGAAAGCTTTTTCTTGGGTAGCCCAGAATTTTAACTTCATTTACATCTGTGTATCTGACATGTAGCAAGGAGCAGAGCAACAGAGCAATGACAAGTCAATGTCTGTAGTTTCTATGTGCATGGGACAGGGATTTTTATGTTAATTTTATTATTCACAATCTACCATGGATGTTTCACAATGTCCTTCATCTAAAGTAGTTAAAATGGTAATGTAAAGCAGGCACACTGGGCACATATTTCATTTCTATTGCACTAAATAGCACAAGTTACCCTGATGGCAACACTCACTCTCTTACACAAAGAATAAAAAAGAGAGGTATATCATTTGCTATTATTTTTAGTCTTCAGTCTACTCTCATACATGAGCTATAATTTGTGGCTATTGTCATTATTCTTCTATACATTTTACATATCACGATTACATATTAACCATACTTAGAAATTTGTTTTCAATTAACTCAGAGAACCTTTTTCTGTCACTACCAAGGCTTGGAAAAGGGATATAATACTTACTATTATTTATTACTGGCATAGCATAAGCCAGATTAAAAGTTTGTCATGGATATTTTTAGTAAAATTACAGATAACTTGCAAGCAATAAAGAAAATTTCATGGAAGCCATGAACTGTCTATGGCTTCTCTAAAATTATATGTCATAAAATGGGTCCCAGGAGTCAGCCAGAATTCCATGGGAGAATTCCTTAGACCTCTCTATCGCAGCAATCTGTAATCCACTCTGTTGGAAGTGGAAGCCATCTCCCTTTTGCAATTCAGGTTAGCATTAACCCATTCTCTTTGATCCCTGATCTGCAAGCACATTATCAGCTGACTTGAGTCCCAGTCATCCTGGCCTTACGCTGCAGTATAGATGTACCCTAAGAGGAAGAATGTGTGGATGCAGGAAAGAGGAAGTAAGTCACCAAAAATGCAGTTAAAATCTTTAAATCAAAACAAAATTCTTGATTCTCTTTGAACTTATGTTTACTCTACAGAAGATTGTGGAGTACCACTGATATAAATCTGATGTCAGTCAGAATCAATTAAAACCGCAATTTGGGTGGTTGTTTTTTTTAATATGGATATAAATCCTTATCTCACAGAAATGACTCAGTTTTCAGACTGAAACAAAACTGTGTCCCTGTCTATGCTCTCTGCCACTCATTTCCTCTTATGCCAACAGTTTAAAGTCATGTGTTTTAAGGTTCAAACAGGCATAATTAATGTCCGTGACAAGAGCATCAATAAGAGCACGAATTAATTTCTCGCTAGAATGTTTCCGTAAATATTTTTTAAAATCTGTATTCATGTGAATTATTTTCATTCTAGCTTCAGGTCCTGCCTTTTCACATGTTCAGGATATCTAGATACTAATCTGCTAAGCAGAAGTTTGGTAGGAAAAGGATGTGTATATAAACATCTGTGTTGATTACAGATGTAGATACAAATATGGAGAGAGAGCTGACGAAATAGAAAAGACAATATGCATTCCTAGTCTAAACCTGCATTCTACACACGGGACTTCTATTGACTTCAGTGAGAGTTCTCTACACAAATGATTTCACAGGATTAATCCCTATTTAATTGTATATACCTTCCTTTTCCACTTCATCATTTAAACTCATTTTTCTTCAGCACAAGGTCTTACATGCTATGGAGATGTGGCAGAAATATTGTTATACCACAGAATTCACTTCATAATGGAACATTACATCTCTACAGTGTTTCTCATCAGAAGATCCCAGTATCCTTACAAAAGTAACTTTAGTATCACATCAACAAAGAATGAAGGTATGACATTTTTAACTGAGGAAAGTGAGGCACTACAATATTAAAATGACTTATCCATGATTATACATGAAAACCATGGAAGAACAAGGAACAAAATCAAAGTGTCCTTTCTCACAGTCTTGGGCCTTAACTAAAAAGTCATTAGTAGTCAGTCACTGGAGTTAGGGAAAGTGAAATCCTGAATCCACTGCAATCAGTGACAAAATTCCCATTGATGGGGGGACATTTTTCCCTGTGACTGTGTGGGAGAGGAGTGTTGAGGGGCCTGGAGATATTATATAGCTACAGAGAGCTACACAGATGGCAAAACAAACATGTGCTTATTTGTAATCTGCATTTCAGTTTTCACTGTCTGACAAATTTAGGACAATGGAACAATAAGCAGCACATGCTTAATGTGAGCACTAAAAGACAACTCTTTAGAAAGTACCAGGACCTTATGTTTAATTCACCAACTCCTGTCTGGAAGGTTATCAGAGTCAGCTGTGGTACAATCATTTAATTTTGTTTAATTCAAGAAATGTCTCCTTTAAAAAATCAAATTAAAAAGGAAAGTTTTGTGATTCTATTTTCCATCCAGAAAAGTTACAATCATAAAAAAATACCCACCATGGAAAGCAGGTAATTACAGCACTGAGCATAGAAATTCTCATTAGAGCTGCAACAAGCTGTTCAAAGGGGAGCTGAATTCTGCTACAGAGCCCTCCGGGCTCTTTGGAAAAAAGTAATAAACTCATTACTATTAACTGGTGAGATTTGGGATAAAAAACTGGCTTAAAAGCTGCCAATATATTTTGTTGGAATCATGTGTTTTTCTCTAAATACAGGTGCGGGAGATGGAAAAATCATTTTAAAGGTAAGAAATAAAATGTTATTATAAGAGCTTATTCCTCATCTATCAAGAAGATTTCTTCTTTGATTATCATTAAACTCCTGCATGAGTCATAATTCTGGAAAGCTTTCTCATTTATGAACTAGGGATTTTTTAAATGTCTTCTTACATTTTGTTTTCACAATATGCTCATGCCCCCTACATTCATTTACTCTTTAGATATATAAGTACCTTCCACAGCAAAGTAAATCTTTGCAGGATAATAGCAATTTTTTTAGGTCAGAAATCTGATGCAAGAATACAGTTCCTGCACTATTTATATACATAACAAAAAAGGAAAAATCTGGAGTTAAAAGTATCTTAGAAAACTTTAAAATAGTGGCATTGGCATTTGGCAGAGATAGTATTCATATTGTTCTTCAGTGGGAACACTTTTTGCTTTCCTTCAGTGTCGGTTAGATTTAGGGTAAAGTGCTCAGTGTTGGTCTCAGCACTGGAAGTTTTACCATCAACAGAAAAAAGAGTTAGCCCAGTGCTTTTGAAACCCCATCTCCTGAATCCAACTTTTTAACTAGCTCATTAGATTTCTTAATATCCCCTTGGTATTTGAAATGAGAAAAAAGAAAAAGTCTTTCCTATATCCATTCTCCGTGCATGTTTAGGGTATGACCTAGCAACCGTCACCCATGCAAGTAAGTTGGCAACCAGAGTGAAGCTGCAAGCTGTTCATTCATTTCAATAGGTTTGCTTTTACTCCTTTCAATATTTATTTGGTTGGTATATGCTATTCACATGAATAACGGCTCAGGATGTATTTTATATTATATACCTATAGTCCTGCTGTTCCGTTCCCTGGAATCATCCCCTACAGAGTTTCACAGAAAAGAAGAGCTTCATTAGAGCTTACTGTTCCTGCTCAAATGGTTATTATTCTTTGTTTCATTGATTGGTTTTCCACTCCACTTACTGTCTGTTAGTAGTTCTGTTTCTGCAAAGAGATGAGTACTTCAAGACTACCAGATACCTCAGAGATTTTCCTTTGTCTACCAAATACTTTTACTCTTTAATGCAAAAATAGAATGAAAAGCAGATAAACATTTCCCCCTACAAATTCAACTTCAACTTTTAAGTCTGAAGATAGTAAACGGGATACAAAACAAAAACAAAACACACACTTTATACCTATGGGAAACATTTACAAAAATGCCTAAGTCTCCATTTCAAAAGTAGTGTAGGCACTTAAGAACCTACGTGCCATTGACTGTTATTATCCTACCTTTTACTGGCATGAAACTTCTTGAAACTGAAACTCAGAGTTAAACAGCAGAGAAATGAAAAGACTGAGCAAGTGGAAATTCATAAAAAGTTCTTCTTAAGATTCAAAATATCTCTGGAAGTCTAGAGGCAGTTGGAGCTGCCAACATATACTAACATATTGTGAAAACACCAATAGCTTTATTACTTCATTAATATTATACTCATGTTTAATATAGGAGTGTCCAAGGATCATCCAAGAATGGGACTCCATTATGCTAAGCATTATGAAAACACAGAGTAGCAAATGGCCCTTGCCCCAAAGAGCACACCTTTCAAGATCCATGGGTCCTGAACATGTCTAACACAACACATGATATAACTCATCCAGGGCAGTATGTATCCCAATAGAAATTATGTGGATGAAATCAGAAAACATCTATTCTCTCAAAAGAACTCACACAGATAAATGATAAAAGACAGAAACACCTGTGGGTGATCATTTTCCAAAAAAGTGATTAGCCTATACCAGGGGTGGGCAAAAGGACCTCTGCGGGCAGTATCTGGTCCACCAAGCAGGCTGATCCAGCCCACAGAGGTCCTGCCGTTCCCTTGCCCCCAAGCCAATTAGGGCCTGGGGTGGGGGGAAGCACATGAAGTTTCCTCCGCCCTGTCAGGAGTAAGTGGCTCCTGGCAGGGCAGGAGGAGACTTTGCGCACTCCCTGGCCCCCAAGCCCTGATTGGCCTGGAGGCAGAGGGAGTGTGCAAAGTGTCCTCCACCCTGACCCCACCCTGCGAGGAGCGTGCGGCCCTTAGAAGCGCCATGTACTCTTTGCAGGGCGGGAAGAGGCTTCACGCGCTCCCCCATCCCAAGCCCTGATTGGCCTTGGGGAAGAAAGGGGAGCACACCAAGTCTTCTCCCACCACCAGGGGCATGGGCACCTAGGAGGAACCTCTGTGGGGGGGCAAAGGCACTCCCCCACTCCCAGACCAATCATGGTCTGCAGGTGGGGAAGCAGGGAAGTATCCTGTCCCCGTCCCTTCCACTTGAGGCTCCGCCCTTCCACTTGAGGCCCCGCACCTTCTGGTGCACCTCGGGGCCATTTCAAAAATTTCTGAAGTGGCCTCCGGCAAAAAAATTATTGACCACTCCTGGCCTATACTCTACCTGATTACCTACCAGTTCTCATCCCCAAAGGGAACCTGCATAACTCTTTCAAGAGATGAACCTTGGAGCTTAAATTTATGACTTTTCTTGACACTAAAATTCATGGTCTTAATAAAGACAATGGATTTATGGCTTACTAGAAGACTTACCTGGCATTGCCCAGGTCCTTCAGAGCAGGGGGCTGGCAGTGTGTGGAGTGCAGGAGTCAGAGCAGGGTCTCAGGGATGTGGTGGGGGAAGCAAGGCAGGAGGCTAGGACATGCAAGAGTGAGGGTTGCAGCATGAGGACGGACTTGGGGGAGGGGTCCCATCCAGCAGGGATTTCTCTCCCCCACCCCGGCTGATGGGGCCTTTTCTCACCCCTCAGCTCCCCAGCTGGCAGGGTCTGTCTCTTTCTCCCCAGCCTGTCTTTCTCCCCCTAGCTTCTCTACCCCATCTAGCAACCAGCAGGGGCCTTCCCTCCCTCCCCCATCTGGCAGGGCTTTCTCCCTCTTCCCTCTGGTACTGCAGCTAAGGGCTAGGGGGTGGTTTTGGGGGCAGAAGGGAAACTTACCTCGTTGGTGGCAGGCTTGAACTTTGTTTTGGGGAAATTACCTGCCAATTCCACTGCATCTGAAAATGACTCATCTCCTTCCTTCGCCTACTTACTTGACTTTGGCCATTAGGCTGTGCTGCCCTAGGACCCAGGGCTACTACAGCAACATGGGACATTAGGCCACCTGGGCCACCAAACCCCTACTCTAATCACTCCACAACATGACACCTGATGGTACACTACAACAGACTCCATTCATTCATTTTGTCAAGTGTTTTGAGATCCTTACATGGGAGACACAGTTACAATTATTTTATTTCCCTAAGACAAAAAAAAATGCATTTGAGGATGCAATTTGACTTTTTTACTTTTTATACCATATTTTCCCCCAGTTAATTATCTCAAATGGTGTATTTCACACTGTACTTTCCAGAATATTTATTAATGTACATAGTATCAAAGTCAGAGGTGACAATGTCAGTACTTTTGATGTTGATTTAGTTATTGTTGCTTATTAGATCTATAAAACTGTATCTTACATAAAAAGGTTTGATTTTTTTTCCTTGGAGAAAGCAAGTATTAATAAGGGTGGGAGGCAGTCTGGGCCATAGCACAGAGTCCTAGATTGGCATAAATGTTAAATACTATTCAAATTTGTATACTGCACACAATTTTTGGTATTCTGATTCACCAGTATCTTCAGAGTTTACCACTAATGTGCACAGTATACATGATAAACCGGCAGTAACACCTATGTCCAGTGTTCCTTCTAATTTGTTATATCTACGTCCAGAATGAATTTGATGATGTTCATCAAACTTGGAGGTGATGTGTAATACATAACATCCATATTGGAGCACATCACAAAACTCATTTTGCACATGGATCCATGTGACAAGGGTGGGCTGATGGGTTTTTGAGTGTGGGAGGGAGGTCAGGGCTCTGGTCGGGGATTTGGGCTCAGTGTTGGCTGTGCTCCTAGACTGCTACAAGGTTAACTTTTTAATTGCACAAAACCAAGCACACTTAGCTCAGTCCTGTGCTGTCTTTCTCTAAGGCCCTTCCCTCCATTCCTTGCTCTTCCCTACCCTCACTCACTTTCATCGAGCAGAGATTTGGGGCACAAGAGGGGGAGGAGGGCTCTGGCTAGAGGTCCAGGCTCCTGGGTGCAACCTGGGAAAAGTAGTGTGAGACAAGGGGAGGGAGTTTTGGGTGCATGAGGTGACTCTGGGTTATGGGAATAGTCTTTCCTCTCTAGGGAAGCCTGCACCCCCTTCAAACCTCAGCCCCACCTTAGAGCCTGCCCCCCTATCAGGAGCATTCACTCCCCTTCTGAACACCAGCTCTGAGCCCCCCTCTGCATCCTTACTCACCCTCTGGCAGCAAAAAATACCTCCTTAGGGTATTCAGCCACTGTTAGTACCAGTAACTCCTCAGGATACTCATCTGCTTCCTCTTATGGCAAGGTGTCAGTCCACTCTGAGACTGTGCCAGGCTCTTGTCATCTCCCTAAAAGAGACAACTGCTCTTTAGGGTTCACTTTTTCTAATTCCTATCCCACCCTGGTATGTCTGGTGTGGGGGGGCATGCAGGACTTGGCCCAACCACCCAGAGGAGTATAGTGATCTTTCATACTCCAGTTCCAAGGGAGGCCACCCCGCCTCACTATATGATATATAAAAAAGGAAGGTGACTATGTGTACACTCGTATGATCATGCTTCTTACACAATCATAAAAAAAACCTTGTACGAAGTATGCTTTGTAAGATATCACTGGAAAAGTTATAATTTGTTAATTATTATTATTCCTGTTGAAATGTGTGTATCACCATTGAGTGTGAAGTGATGGAATTGTATTGTACACTTGTTCCTGGATAACACCCAAAATTCACATTTACATCAGGACTTGCCAGGCATGTGTTGATGGGCCATTAATGAGAATCAGCTCTTTCAGTGGGCCGCTCTTGAGGACAACACAGAGAGAACATGGACAATGGAAGCCCAGTACCTCACCAAGGGTGGGTATCTAGAACATATGATCCAAGATGTCATGTTATAGACAGTAACTTTTGATGCACATGGACTACGAGTGCAAAGTAGACACTAACCTCCTTACCTCATTCCTGCTCCACATATCTGGACTGTGATTTCTAACAAATGAGAGCTTTGAACAATGGACGAAGGACCACAGTATATGGGATGCACCAGCAACACTTATGGCAAGAAAGCAGACTTAACATCACTATTGTCACCCCAATCTAGAGACTCTGAAATCAAGTGTAATGTATGGTTCATTTTAACCTTTTTATAACTCTTGTTTTAATTTATAACAATACAACTTAAATTTAAGTTTATTAAAGGATTGGCTACCACTATGGTCTGGGGTTAATATCCTGAAATATATTTTGATCATCATCTAGGGCATGTGGCTGTCTCTCTAAGGCTAAAATAGCCAAATGTTTGTGATTTCTGGATTTAATTAATCATTTATCACACGAGCCTGGTTTGTTTGGGTGTTGCATGAGGGGTTAGAGGGCCTGAAGGGAAATGTCTGGACTTCATAATAACTAGTGTAGTATTTTGGAAGCACACATTTCTGACTGGCTTGGGGATAGACTCAGTGGCACATTACCATATGAGCTGACAGGGCTGGTGCCCAGGCCAATTGCCCTCCCCCCCCAGGCAGAAATCTAGCACTAGCTCTCTCTTCCTCTGTGGCCCCATCATCCTGCTCCTCCACTTCCCCACTAAGGCCTCACCTCTTGTCCAAGCCAGACAGATGGAGCAGCTGTGGTAGGGTGATCACTGGGCATATTATTCCTGCATGGAGCTGCTCCCCTAAACTGCTCTCCTTCTCTCTCTCCAATTCCTCTCCTTGTCCCCCTCTTCCGCTCCCCTTCCTCCCTCCACACAGAGCTGGGGACGCATTTAGCATCTCTTCTATCCTCTCCCCTCCCACATGGCACTGCCCCCCCAGCCCTCTCC
The DNA here is from genome assembly GCA_032595735.1 of Pelochelys cantorii. Classification (NCBI taxonomy): domain Eukaryota; kingdom Metazoa; phylum Chordata; order Testudines; family Trionychidae; genus Pelochelys; species Pelochelys cantorii. The sequence goes on from CM064328.1 coordinate 76,249,310, forward strand.
AACCTTTGCAGATGGATATAGTGAAAACACAGAGATTAAGTGAATTGCCTAAAGTGAATCACAAAGTAAATCAAGTCTTACAGCTAGTTAGAGATCTCAAGAGTCTTGACTCCCAGTCTCCAACACTTACCAATAGACAATACTCGTGTCTCAGCTATTGCAGTACTTGGCACTTAGGCAGAGTTCTCTGGCATAATGCTGTATTATGTGAGCAGACAGCTGCAGCTGTCCATACTCACTCACCTGAAACTACAAGCTCCAAAAACTACTGTCACAAGTTTCATCAAGGTTATTATTTCAGAACCAAACAATGCACTGACAGATGACAGCTTTAAGATAGCCACATTTTTAGTGCATTGAACCATTTATTTTCAGACACATTTTTAGTGCGTGGAACCATTTATGTTCTTATTTTATTTGCATATTTATTTCTATGCCACCTGGGCAGCTGTGGGGAGCCCCGGATTCTCCCTCTCTCCTAGGCGAGGAGCTAGCATGCTGGAGAGCAGCTCTCGGCCCATAACCCTGTCCTCCAGGATGTGCCGGCCAGGGCAGGTGGAGTATCCAGGGTTTCCCACAGCAGCCCAGGCTTTCTGGGCAGCTCTTACCACTGTCTGACTTCTGGCCATGCTGGAAGGCAGGGCTGGGAAGGGAAGGGAAGTAGCAAAGGGCAGGTCCCAAAGTGGAGTTATAGTCCACAATATTCCTTGTGTCCAGTGCCCCAATAAATTTTAATCTGCCTCTGGATAGATTATACCACCTGGTTGGGACACATACTCTGTATTCTGGCAGTCTGGCAGCATGAAAATCACTTCAGCTTCTCAGTTTTTCTTCAAGATGAACACAGCAGCAGTATTTTTATCTATGGTTTTAAAAATAATTTCAGGGTCCTTCCTCTTGATTTGGTAATAACAGCTAAAATGCTCTTTGGCTTCCCCATTTATATAGCTTAGGATATCACTTCAGAAAATTGGAATCCTTCTAGTTGTCAATTATAAATAACTCCTACAGTGGCTACCCACAAACTATTCTGCAGAGGGATACCCCAGGTTTTTTTATTTCCTTTCAAAGGAACTATTTATTTCCACGCACTGGACCACATTTTCTCTTTGTTAGATAAAGAACTTAGTCTGAGTATTTAAATCATTAGCTGTGTCTGTATCTAAACTGTGATCACCATAACATCATCCACACAGTAGAACCTCTGCATTGGGAGAAGAGGCTTTTCATGACTCTGAAATGTTTGTGACGCTCAATAAAATGTTATGATTGTTCTTTCAAAAGTTTACAGATCAATATTGAATTAAGACAGCTTTGAAACTTTGCTATGAAGAAGAAAAATGCTTCTTTCACTTTTTTTAGTAATTTATGTTTAACATATACAGGTTGAACCTCTCTAGTCTGGCTCCCTCAAGACCTCACCAGTACCTCACCAGAGAATTTGCCAAACCACAGGAGGTCAAGATTGTCTAGCAGCATTACCAACAGTACTAATGTGTACTGGGCTCTTAGAAGACATTTAGGGGTAAATTCGAGCTAAATAACAGCACAGGACACTGAGAGCTAGGATTGGTGGCTCCAAACAAATTTTATGGGACCATGTGAAACTTGGCCACACCCGTGATAAGCGGACATCTGGCGAACTAAAATCATGCTGGACCATGGATATTGCCAGACCAGAAAGTACCAGACTAGAGAAGTTCAACCTGTACTGTATTGCTTTCCTCTCTGTTGCTTTCCAATTTTATATTTCCAGTTTCAAATGAGGTGTATAGTTGACTGATCAGTTTGAACTCAAGTGTACATAACTTTAAGGTTCTATTGCATTATAAAATATATAAATAAAGCTGGGATTGGTTATAGATAGCTTATGCACCTCAAATAACTTATTAGCACTTTAATATTTAATACTGAAATTACTTTAAGAAAACCAATAACATTCTATTGCACTAGTAACTTCAAGCCTAGAGCCATTCCATTTATAGTTACTTTTAGTTACCCATTGTTTCCACTTCAGCCTATTTTCAAAGCAATATAAAATGTTCCCAACTTAAAGTATAGGAAGAATCATGTATCTTACAGATTAATGCTTTGGATGTTGTACTTTGCCAAATGTTTTGATAGAATCCAAGTTTATGGAATGTGTTGTATCCTTTTTCCATGTTGACAGTAGTATTCTGAAGTAATTCCAACAAATTTGTGATGTGTGATGTTTAATTTCTAAAATCATATTAGCTCTGTTTTATCAAGTTGTAGTTTTCTAAATGTTCACTCATTTGATGTCTTGAAATTTCCTTTCCGTCATCAGTCACAGAAGTTTAACTAACCAGACTGTAATTTCTTAGCCTGTCATTAGGCTTTTTTTTAAATAATGGTATTATTTGAGCCACCACAATCACACCATTTGTTATAGGCAACCCAACTGGCCACAATAACAGGTACTAAGCACCAAGGAACTAGAAGTTCATGGCAATACTTAACAGAAAACAAATCAAATTGAGTTAGAGGGAGGCATCTATTGAATTTTAAAATGGCATACCATTGTGATATCTAAAGAGACAGCAGTGTGGAGCCTGTCTTACCAGTCAAGAATGTGACACTCACCGTATTAGAAAAACATATTTACATTGCAGACTCGGAAGTTCTCCCTCAGGGCTGAAGTTCCAATGTCTGAAATCAGTGAAAGAATTCTTGTCCTGATGAGGTTACCCTTGTAATAAGACAAGGAATATATGCTTAATTACACAGTAAGGCAATCATTTAATGGTTATCCCTATGTACAGACAATAGTGATTACCGAAATTAGAAGATATCATAGATCCATTTTACATAGGCATCCAGGTCAAACATTTGTGTTTTAAACCAGTGTCAAACCTGAATCAAATAGCCTCACGCACTCTTCTATGTATCTTATATTCTTTGACAGAGACCTGATGCCTTGATATGACTGTAAATTGCTTTATGAAAGTGAGTCTCCATACAAAAAATAAATCCCAACTTGTTATATTTAGGAAGAAAATATTTGTTTATTCTGACTGAGGTAAACTTCTAACCTCTCACACAAATGTTGAGACTTTAAAAAGTGGCTGTTTAGAGAAGAGCTTCTGAAAACCCAAACATAAAACATAAATATAAATATCTGTCTGAAAAACAGAACCATCCATCTCTGGGCATGGCTTAGTGAATGTGCACAGTCAGTGTGTTCCGATGACTGAAAAAAGGCGTTCTTCCTCATAAAATGAGGTTTACCTCTGTCGAAAAAACCGCCGTGTTCTTTCAATTTAATTTCGAAAGAACGCAACAGCAGTCTATAGACGCAGGTGAAGTTTTTTCGAAAAAAGGCCACTTTTTTTCGAAAAAACTCTGTAGTCTGGACATAACCAAAGAGATCTATGCTTCTTCAGTTCTCCCAAGTGGCCACTGAAATACAGTAGTTAAACTACATTGAACACTTATTTGTAGATGTCTGTAACATGTCACCAGCCAGATAATTTTTTGATGTTAAACATTGGCATCAATAGGACACTGCCTATTTTTTTCATTTAGATACCAACTGAATGAAATATCAAGAGCTGTAAGAAACATCCTTCCTAAACAGCAATATTTTGTTTGTTTATTTGTTTGTTTAAGAAAAGGCATGACTATATCAGGATTCTTCCACTTGATTTTAGCTCCAGTAGATGTCTGATAATAAGACAGAAAGAGAGAGAGAGAGAGAGAGAGAGAGAGAGTCTAGTTAGAACCCACAAAACATATTTGAGAGTGGCAGTGACAGAATTTGTCCTCAAACATCTAAAATATCTGTGGGTTAAAAAACTTTGCTCTCTAAAATATCAGACATGAATCTAGTATCAAAGGGGTAGTTATGTTAGTCTGAATCTGCATAAACAAGAAGTCCTGTGGCACCTTATAGACTAACAGATTTAGTGGAGCATAAGCTTTCGTGGGCAAAGACCCACTTCGTCAGATGCAGATTAATGCATCTGATAAAGTGGGTCTTTGCTCATGAAAGCTTATGCTCCACTAAATCTGTTAGTCTATAAGGTGCCACGGGACTTCTTGTTGTTTATACACATGTATCCAGTTAATGGGTTAGGAATCTTCTTCACATGGTTGTTCTAGCTGTAGAACAATCACTATAATTTTACCTTCAGGTGGTTATGCCAGATAATTGTGTGAGGAGGAGTCAAGGGTTTTGCAGTGATGCCACCTTTGTATTTTGGAATTGTTTGTTTAATCCTGAGAAATCATGTCATTTTCATCTAACCTTGTCATTTAAATATTAAAATAGGACTAGTTGTGTCACCTTGAATACTATGTTTCATTTTAATGTATGTAGGGAGATGACGAGGAACAAAATGGCTATTACCCAACCACCAGTAATTTGGGCAAAACATTAGCTTTAGCATCAGAGCACAACATATTTCAGTAACAAATATACTTCATAATTTCACATATAAGGACAAGATATTAATATTCCACAGATTAAGACTTTTAAAATGACACCTCACAAGTCATGCCTGGCACGAAACATATAATTACATGTCAGTAGTTAATATTGGGGCTTCAGGTTACTTTGAGATACAGAGTTAAATTAACCTAGCAGTGGTCCATAGAATGGCCCTTATAATCCACCCATAACTAGTGTCTGAACTGGAATACTGCTTGTTTTTGAAGTTGACTTAAATATTGACCATTTCTTTTGATCAGCGACATAGTTTCCAGAATCTGTGATTCCGATTAACGTAAAAGCATATCGGTTTCCCCTCATATTATACATGCCTGTAGTGGGGTGGAGTGGCTACCCACTGACCCCTCTGGCCGCCATGTTGGGCTGAGCCTGATCCTGCCCCAGCACCTGACAGGAAGTCAGGGGGCGGGCCCAGGGATATAAAAGCCCAGCCTCTGGACTCAGTCAGGGCCCAGCCTGCGGAGGAACCAGAGGCCAGCTCAGTCTCCCGGCTTGGGAGCCTAGGGCTGAGGCTTGGCCCGGGCCTCCAATCATCTCAACCCCTGCAGATCCAGAGGGCCAGCCTGATTCCATACCCGAGCCTGCGCCCAGGAACTGGGATGGACCACTGCAGCTGCCAAGGCCTGAGCCTTGGCCTGAACCCCTGACGGAGCCTGACCCAACGGACCAGCCCAGATGCCCACCACAGCCTGCAACAAGGAACTGGTTGAGCCCTGCGGACCTGCAATCGGCAGAGGACTGGACCGGACCACCTGGACCCCAGTGGGATGATAGCACCCAAGACTCCCCGACCGCCCAGCCAGAAACCCAGGTACCAGCTGAAGGGGAGAAGAGAAGTGGCCCAGGAGTTAGTGGGGACTGTAAAAGGCCCCAAGGCTGGCGCATTTTGGGCTGGAGCCCCCGCTGAGCCCATCACAGCCTGCCCTGCTGCTCCTAGGGCTCTCAGCCGGGGCGCAGTGGAGTGGGCGGGCCTGCGCCTCCCCTGCCAACCAATTACCGGGTGGCAGTCTCCCCCTCGTCACCACTGCAGGCACTCGGCCTGCACCCCTCCGGAACAAGGAGACACAAACCTGTGTTTGTTGTTGCCACGCCCTGAACCAGGGCCTGGCCTTTCTTTATAGACTGACTGCGTGTGTTGCTGCCACACCCTGAACCAAGACCTGGCTGGGCTTTATAAGTTGACTGTGTTTGTTACTGCCACGCTTTGAACCAGGGCCTGGACTCTCCCCTACAAAGTGACTGCATTTGTTGCTGCCACTCCCTGAACCAAGGGCCTGGCCACATACCAGGGCCTGGACTATGTATAAGCTGCCTTTGTTTGTGTGCCACCCCAACTAAAGGAAGGCCGGGCATGGACTAGTGACTTGGGGCTGAGCTTAAAGGGCCAGTGCAGTGGGGTGGAGTGGACGCCCATTGACCCAGAGGTGGAGGAACCCCTCCGGAAAGCCAAACCGGCTACAATGCCTTACATTAGTTCTCCAGGAGAATTTCATGGATCATTCTTCTGGCATCTTACTCCTGTCTAAACTTTAGGAGATGTCTGTGCTGACTCCCTTCAGTAACTTTCTGCTGATATTTTTATGTAAATTTCAAAATATACTTTTGAGTTTAAAGCCCAGTATGCCTTGCCATTCTGAGCTCTCTCTTTCATTTCCACACGTTAGTGGTTCTTTGGAAAAATGGAAGGTTTTCAAATTTCTGGGATTCACAATGCCACAATGCACTAAATGCTCACAATAATGTTAAATTTAGAATTAGTGAATACTTGGATTTTCAAAATTTAGGAACATTTGATCTGAGTTCATTTCAAGGGACTAGAAAACTTTGGGAGGCAGGAGTCAGAGGTTAATTTTCTACATCAGTTTCCTATCACTAGTTAGGCTCCTTTCAAGCACATTCCCCTGGCATAGTATGGAAAACAGCCTTGCTCACAGTACATAGTACATTTTTAAAGCTTGTTCGATAGGACAGTTTTCCATTAATTTATTGCAAGGCCCTGTAATTTGCAAGAGTTAAAATGCTTAAGTTAATTTGTATCCTGCCCTAAAACATCTGGATTGCAATATAAAATGTGAGAGTCATAATAAAAAAGTGACATTATTCATACAGAAAAAATGCAGACGAACATTGCAGTAAATTACACTTAATGATGAGATGCATTTGCACATATCATTCAGAGAGCTCTATTCAGGCAGGAATTTATATAAGCATTCAGCCCTAAAGTAAAGAAACTTAAGAAGGAGAGGAGGTAATGGAAATTTAAAAAGCAACTGCTGTAGCCTTTTAGAGTTTCTGAGATTCCCATTAAACTAGATGTACAATTTAAAAATGTATACTTCACAGTCAAATCATCCTGTAATCTCATTAATGTCTGAATCCTGCACAGATAACTGCCAGCTATCATCTGGCATATGGGATTAATATGACAGTCCATATGTTTTGTAACAGTTGGTGTTCAAATGAAAATTTGCAAAGTCAAATAAGAATGTGGCCAAGGCAACACAGTCTAATTACTAGCAGCTATCGCAAGCTTCAGGCTCACATTCAAAGTAGCCTGTCATTTTTTTTTAGGTGAACTTTATCAACCTGTTTTATAGCTTCAAAAGTGACCTAACATCATACCTCTGTGTATGATATGCTTAAGAGCCAGGTAATTTCAGGTAGGCATGATGCCAATGAGTTTCTAAACCATGTTTTATAGAGCGTTTGATAATATTATTTGTCTGGACAGTGTGGTTTGCTGTAAAGAAAGTAGCATTGGTGAAAAATGCATTACAATTATGGGAAACCTGGGGTCAGGTTTCTTGAAGTGCTAAGTATCCAAAATTCCCATTGAAGTAAAAGGGAACTAAAATATGCTCGGTATTACAACATGGCTGAGTGCCCTTCCATTTAGCCCTTAATCAGTTGTGAGTAGCCCCACAAGTTTTCAACTGAAATAGGTTTAAGGAATAATTAGTTTCTGTTTCCAGCTGTGGAATTACAGAGCCCAGTCCCAGGTTAATATGTTTTCACTAACTCTCTTCTTTGGGAGGTGAGGTGCCATCACTCAACTGCTCTCAGACCCACTTCGTCAGACGCATGCATAAGCTTTCATGGACAAAGACCCACTTCGTCAGATGCAGATTCATGCATCTGATAAAGTGGGTCTTTGCTCATGAAAGCTTATGCTCCAATAAATCTGTTGGTCTATAGGGTGCCACAGGACTTCTCGTTGTTTTTGCAGATTCAGACTAACATGGCGACCCCTCTGATACTTCTTGGCTGCATCTACACTGGCATGATTTTGCACAAATACTTTTAACGGAAGAGTTTTTCTGTTAAAATTATTTGCGCAAGAGAGCGTCTACACTGGCATGTGCCTTTGCGCAAAAGATTTGCTTTTGCGCAAAAGCATCCGTGCCAGTGTAGACGCTGTCTTGCGCAAGAAAGCTCCGATGGCCATTTTAGCCATCGGGTTTTCTTGCACAAGAAATTGATGTTACCTGTCTACACTGGCCTCTTGCGCAAGAACACTTGCGCAAGAGGACTTATCCCTGAGTGGGAGTGTCAGAGTATTTGCGCAAGAAGCACTGATTTTGTACATTACAACGTCAGTGTTCTTGCGCAAATACTCGCGGCCAGTGTAGACAGGCGGCAAGATTTTGCTCAAAAGCAACTGCTTTTGCGCAAAATTTTGCCAATGTAGACACAGCCCTTGTATATTGCAATACTTGGCTCCTCACTCAGCAAAGCATGCCACTTTCAAGAAGTCTTTGGACTAGCTCTGTAAACAGACTAGGGCATTGCAGTGCCTAACTCGTAGTCATCCTGCCTCCTGGTTGAATCCTCAGCCCCAATCTAGGCATCCAGAAGTAGGTGTCTAAGAAAGGGATTCTAAGAAATAAGCAAGCTGAGCAGGGAGCTGTCTAAACCGGTCAGGAGAGTTAGGTGCAACGAGGTGCCTATCTCCATTTGATCTGGTTGTTAGCAGCCTGACTGAGGACTGGAGGGAAGTGTCTTATGTCTACTTGTCATTCTCAGCCACAAAGTTCATTCCCTAAGCCTGGTTAGCCAGAGGGAGACATCGCTCTGCCTTATAGCCAATATCCCTTTGATTAAGTCACTCATCATGGAATGTGGGAGACCCAGATTCTAATCCACGCCCTGCCTAATTTGGAGTAAGGATTTGAACACCATCAATTCCCTAAGTTCTAAGCAATGGAGTCTCTCTGTCTGGCCCAATAAATATTTATTTATGAAAACTGAACACCTCTGAAAGAATAAAGCATCCTAAAATATTGTGTAACCTCTTGGTTAGGGTACTCCTCTGAAACATAGGAGGCTGGGTGTAAGTCTCCACTCCAAATCCAGCAGAGTGGAGATTTTATCCTGGGTCTCCCAAATCACATGTGAGCACCCAAATTAGGGTATTGGATACTCCAGGGAACATGCACCCCAGGCCCAAAGCTTCCGGACATGATTGCCTTAGCTGTCTTTTGTATGAGGCCCAGTCCAGTAAGTATGATTTGAGAATGCCTATAAGATTGGACCCCAGACAGGAGATAGGCTGGGGAAAGCCTAGTTTTAAAAAAACTCAACTGTTTTGCTATGACAAAAAGGATCTGAGTAACTCGACAATCATGGTGGTGTATATAATAATGTCAAAACATAGGCAGCTTAGAGGATGCTTAGGAATCTAGGAACTTTAGACAGTAGCTGAGTGGTAATTTTGCAGATGACAGAAGATTTAATAGATGGTTATAGGCACCGAAGGAGCCAGTTATGGACCAAAATACCACTGTCTACTTACCATGTGCTATACCTGGTATGCTTTCATTACTAGTCTGTCATGTTTACACATTGCTCCAAAAAGCCCATATTCCTGAAGCCCCAATCTATTTTTTAAGTTCCATAGTGGTGGGCTGAGGTGTTTAGCACCTTTCTTGGGCAGGCAGCTGTGTAGAAAACTTTATAATAAGCTGCCTGGAGTCAAATTTATATATCTTAAGCAAATAACACAAAAGGGAGCTCATCACTTGATGCAGAAATATATAAAGGATTCTAGGAGACCTAAGGAGCAGGACAGTATAGACAAATTGCTGCCTCATCCAGGGGTCATGCTAGTTCACAAATAGATTTGTAAAGATGGGGCACCCCTGTATGCAGAGATACATTACTTTCAAAACTGTGTAACTCATTCTGAAATAAGTTTTAAATTTTAAGGATGCAACAGCTGCATATTTGGCTTAAATAGTAAAGCAATATGGGATGGTGATAACTGAAATGGAGAAGCCAGTCACCATGGATTTTTTAAAGAAATGTCTCAGACTTCATATGTGGCACACCAATGACAGCAGCAGAATGTGGCCTGGGGACACAAAAATATCTCCATGTGTCACTTTTCACTAAGCCTGCAGCAGACTTCTGAGTAGGTGACAGTACCAGGCAGCTGAGGCTGTGCCGATAGGTTTCTGACAGAAATAAAACATGGCAGAGTACATATCTCCTCTGTGTCTGCTCTGTCAAAAGTCCAGTATGTCACACTGCAGAGGTAAGACAAAGAATAGTTTTGAATAACCACTATAGCTAACAGCCCATAGTGTGTCTGCAGGACACTATAATCAATAACAGAAACAAACTGCTTAATTTTCTCATATTTAATTGGATATAAATGAGTACATGGTAGACTGTATTTATTTGAGTGACATGTATTTTTCTTGTGGCTGAAGGGTAGCCCAACTTCTTAATGCCAGTCAAATACAGCGTCTTTGTCTCAGTGAAACAGCATCCCCAACAATTCATTCATACACTAACTTCTTCAGTAACATATGATATCAAAATGGATTAATAAGATTCTATGTTAGAATGAAAAAAGAAACAATGATGTCTCCAGAGAAACAGTTTGTGACTTTTAGGCTACGTCTAGACTGCAGGCTTCTTTCAGAAGAAGCTTTCCGGAAGAGATCTTCCAAAAGAACTTCTTCCGAAAGAAAGCGTCCACACTGCCAAAGCACATCAAAAGCGATCTACTTTTTCTAAAGATAGCGTCCACATTTATTGGACACTATCTTGCTTTTTCCTCTTTCCTCTTCTTTTGAAAGAACTCCCTCTTCCCCTCCACACACACCTTTTTCCGAAAGAGCTCTTTCAGAAAAAGGCTTCTTCCTCATAGAAAGAGGTTTACCAATGTTGGAAAATCCCGTCTGTTCTTTTGATTTTTTTTTTTTGAAAGAACACAATTTCAGTGTGGACGTAAGTGACGTTTTTCAGAAAAACGGATGTTTTCCCTAAAAAAACTCTGAAGTGTAGGCATAGCCTTAGTGACTTTGCTATGGATTCACATAATTGCTTTTTCCTGGTATTCATATTAAAGAAATGGTAATATTGTATATAATGTTTGTTCTAGTGTGATGTCGGAGAATTATTATCTGCAAATTCCAAAGGACAAGGATCTATATTTGTGACTAGATAAGAACATAAATTACTAATGAATGGCCATACTGGGTCAGACCAATGCATAGTGCAGTATACTGTTGTACAATAGCAGAGGATGCCATATGCTTCAGGGGAATGAACGGAACAGAACAGGGCAATTATCAGGTGATTCATCCCTTGTCATCCACTCTCAGGTTCTAGCAGTCAGAGTTGTAGGTGCATCCAAAGCATGATGTTGCATCTCTGACCATCTTGGCAAATAGCCATTGATGATCTAATCCACCATTCACTTATCTAATTCTTTTTTTAAACCCAGCTTTACTTTAGACCTTCACAGCATTCCCTGGTAATGAATTCCACAGGTTGACAGTATGAAGAGATACTTCCTGATGTTTGTTTTACACCTGCTGCCTATGAATTTCATTGGGTGCCATTGTTCTTGTTTTCAAAGTGATAAAGAACACTTGCTTATTCTCTTTCTCCATATCACACATGATTTTATAGCTCCCTATCTGCTACTAATTTCTTTTCAAAGCAGAACAGTCCAAATCTTTTTAATCTCTCCTCAGGTGGAAGCTGTTGCACAGCACTAATCATTTTTGTGTGTCTCCCTTTTGAGAAAGGGTCCGCAATAACATTTTCTATCTTATTACCTTTCTCTTGCTTAATGGCTGTTAACATTGAGCTTTCTTTAACTACTGAAGGACACTAAGCAGACGATTTTAGAGAACTGGCCACACTGTCTCCAAAAATCTCCAAGTGGTAATAGTTAATTTAGACCACACCATTTTGTGTGTTTTGATGGAATTATGTATTCCAATATGTATTTCAATATGCATTAATTTTCATTTATCAACACTGAATCTGCCATTTTGTTACCCAGTTTTGTGGGATCCCTTTGTAACACTTCACAGTCAGCTTTGGATTTAACTGCCTTGGGTAATTTTCAGTCATTTGCAAACATTTCCACCTTACCATTTACTCCCTTTTCTAAGATAATTTATGCATATGTTGAACAGGAATGATCCCAGTACAGATCCTAGGAGGACCCCACTATTTAACCCCTTCCACTGTCAAAAGTGAACATTTATTTCTGCCCTTTTCCCTTCCTATCTTTAAACCAGTTAGTGATCCAGGAGAGGGCTTTGTCTCTTATCCCATCATGGCTAATTTTACTTAAGAGCAGGTCCCAAACTCCTGGGCTGTGGACCATCCCCAGCTGGAGCTATTGCACAATCCAGCCCAGGACTCCCACGGGTCTGGGGGATGCCTGTCAATTACTGGCCGCAAGCCTCATGCCTTATCACCATTGTGCCCATTCTCTCCCCACCATGGCATCTTGTCCCCAAAGACACATCCTTGGGGATACCAGGGGCGACTGATATCTCCCAGCGGCAGCAGTCATGCCCTTCCCCTTCCCCCTATCCTCAGGAGCAAGAGCCATGGGGAAGCAGAGTGTAAATGGGTCCCCTTGCCAGACTACAAGTTATATGGTGCACCAGAGTCTCACCTCTGAGGGGTGGGATAGCAGATCTGTAAGCCATTAGTGCAGAGATAGTGTTTCTCAGTATGAGGACACCTATGGAAAGCATATACAAGAAGAAGTGGAGGGAATAAAGCACAGAACATAAGAACCTAAGAACATAACAACAGCCATACTGAGTCAGAACAAATGTCCATCTAACCCAGTATCCTGTCTTCCAACAGTGGCCAATACCAGGTGCCCCAAAGGGAGCGAAAAGAACAGGTAGTCATCAGGTGACCCCTCTCCTGTCATCCATTTCCAGCCTCTGACAAACAGAGGTTAGGGATTCTATGAATTTACCTACTTCTTTCTTGAACTCTGTTAAAGTCCTGGTTCTTCACAACTTCCTCTGTCAAAGAGTTCCACAGGTCGACTATGCACTGATTGAAGAAAAACTTCCTTTTGTTTGTTTTAAATCTGCTACTTACTAGCTTCCTTTGGTCACCCTAGTTCCTATGTTATGGGAACAAGTAAATAATTTTTTTATTTGCTTTTTCCACACCAATCATGATTTTGTAGACCTCTATCATATCCCCTCTTAGTCTCCTCTTTTCTAAGCTGAAAAGTCCAAGTCTTTTTAATCTCTCTTCATATGGGTCCCGTTCCAAAAACCTAATAATTTTTGTTACCCTTTCTGAACCTTTTCCAATGCCAATATAATCTTTTTTTGAGATGAGGCAACCACATCTGTATGCAGTATTCAAGATGTGGGCTTGCCATGGTTTTATATAGAGGAAATAAGATATTCTCTGTCTTATTCTCTAACCCTTTTTTAATGATTCCTAACACTTTGCTTTTTTGATTTGTCTCTGAACATTGAGTGGGTATTTTCAGAGAACTATCCACAATGACTCCAAGATCTGTCTCTTGAGTATTTATATTGTACATCATATTTTATGTATAGTTGGGATTATTTTTTCCAATGTGGATTACTTTACATTTATGATAATTACATTTCATTTGCCATTTTGTTGCCCAATAACATAGTTTTGTGAGATCTTTTCAAAGTTCCTTACAGACCCCTGTGCTATGTCTGGATTAAGTGGGAGAGAAGAGGAAGAAGACCTACCAAAAGAGATGCTGAAGGGTAGAATGCTGAAGCAGGCAAATAATTGAATATCACAAAAACCAAAGCATGACAAGTAGAGCCCTGCGTGGATACAAAATTTTTATCTGCATCCAAGTCTGTAGCTGCATAAATGAGCTGCAGATATCTGCATTGACATCTGCCAATATGGATATTGGCAGAAATAAAGAGTATATCTGCACATTTGCAAGGTTTTAGACACACATTTTGTATCCACATCCATATTGCAAAAATTAGCCACAGATATCCATGGAATTGCAAGGCTCTAATAAGACTGTGACTGTGCCATTATCTGAAGATTTAGAGAACTGAAGACCAAGGTAGTAGAAGGTCACTAGAACCTAAGCTGCACAAGCTCTGTGCCAGTCTAGGTAAACTACAAAGCTGCTTCTCTATGATAATTTGTAAGTTCTCATGTTAGTACATGTTCCTACTTTCAAGGATGATGGAGCTCTTTAACATACCTAGCCTTCATTTAGAAGTGGCCAAGAGCTCTACCATGGCAGGTAATGCTGTGGCAAATCAACCCTAGTTTTAATTGCATTTCCATGCTTTTAACATAAGGGATTAACAGTGTATTTACAACAGATGCAGATAAAGCTTTGCATACTGTACTATTTATCATGTCAGCTATTCTAATTTCTAAGGCATATAGTATTAAAGGATAAAGTAATTTTCTTCTGACAAATGCTAGAGAACATGAAAAATGACTTTGCATCCTTTTGTATGGTATAAGCATGCTGATCACATATTATTCTTTTAAGAATTAATGAGCAAATTCCTAAACATGAGTCTCCATTTTATTGATGTGTTTAAATTAAGCATTAACAGAAAACAAAAGACTCCAAAATTTCATACACAAATGCAGTTTATCAACTGTAATTAAAATTCACATGCAATAAAGAAATTCATTTTTAATACAAACCCCACCATATTTTGTAGCTGATTGACTATAATTAACTCTTAGGGTACATCTACATTACAGAGAAGATCGAAGCTGCCGCTGTCAATCTTCCAGGCTTCGAATTAGTGGGTCTAGTGAAGACAGCTAATTCAAACTGAGAGGGCATTCTGGTCAGTGCTGGTAGTTCTGCTTCCATGAGGAGTAAGGGAAGTTAAAGGGAGAGTGTGCTCCCTTCAACTTCCTGCAGTGTGGCCAATGCCAAATGTTGAGTTAAGGTACTTCAACTTCAGCTCCACAAGTAATGTAGCTGAAGTTACGTATCTTAATTCGACCTTGTCCTGTAGTGTAGACATACCCTTAGAGTCCTATAATACTAGTAGACAGATCTTAAATAGTTATTGGTTAAATTCTTTGACCTTTCCTCATGCTGAGTAGTACCTTGCCATATGAATCATAGAATACTAGGACTGGAAGGGACCTCGAGAGGTCATCGAGTCCAGTCCCCTGCCCTCATGATCATGTTTACATGCCACATATGATCAAGTTTACAACAATGGAATTATGCCCTTCTGCCCCTTCCTCACTTGTCTGTTCACTTACTAAATCCTGGACTGCAAGTTCTGGAGGACAAAAATAGTTTGTCCAGTGCTTTAGAGTCTGGACACAATGGGGCTCTTAGCCCTTTGTGGTCTGAAGACAGTATCACATTAAAAGTAATAATTTCAAAGATACTAGTCAACATGAATAATTGTGTAAGAGTCAAGCCTTAAAACATTTAATTCAATTTGGATAAGAATTTGAAGACAATCCATATGTTTGAGGGACACTCACCAAGCCCTACCCCCCTCTATCTCATTTAGTTTCATGCCAAACAACATGATTTTTTCATCTCTAGGATGCTCACTATTAGCTCTTCTGTTCTTGATGATTTAAGACAAAGCAGTATTCCACAACTTTAAACTGAAATAAATAGACATCTCTCTGCTTTCCTCATGAGTGTTTTTCAAACGCTGAAATTTTCCCACCACCAAATAGGTATTCTGCATTTCTGAATCTTGGTTTCTAACACCTCTTTTACACCAGTCCACCTAACTCCTTATAATGAATTTTTCTTACTTGTTTGTTCAGGTAGTTTCTCCAACTCCTCCTTCCTCTCTCAGACTTTCTGTAGTCTATAGCAAATGGGTAATTAACTTGAGAGCCCTCTAGTGCCTTCCTTTGTTGAAGCCATACAAACTTAAAACTGTTTGGAAAGTTTTCCCATCACATGAAATTAGTTGAGATTTCAGGAAATGTTTCCATTTCAGGATGAAACCAAGGCCATTCATACATTTTCTACAGAATATTCAGTAGCCTGGTGGTTAAGGTACTCATCTGGAATGTGGAAAACTAGTTTTAAGGCCCTATTCAGTCTGGTTCAGGCCAAGGACTAGAACACTTGGGTCTCCCACAGCCCAGATGAATGTTCCAATAACCTAGAACATTCCTCATGTTTTGACCAAAAATCCCATGCTGGATTTCCTGATAAAAATTAGTTAAAACTGGAACATTCCCATGAATAATGTTTTTCTATAAATCAATGTTTTTCTAGTGATTAAGAATTTTTCAATGAAATATTTTAGCAGCTTTATTCAGAACCCTGCCATAGAAGCAGTGGACATAGTAGCTAGGTTGAATATATTTGTGCAGAGTTATTAAGTACATTTGATTGGATACCAGCTATGCCATTCTTAATATTGTGTTTCTTGTTTTCTATAACACTCCCTTAATTGTGAAAATCTTGTGAATGGACAGTAAGTCTTAAACTGCATTCAACTATTATAAAGTTTCTATCACTCATTTTTTAATTTTATTTGGCAAAGAGTCTGCAATGACTCTAAATTAATTTTCATACACAGAAATCTAGATAGCATTCCTACTTATAATGCCAATAAACTGATTATCTCTAACTCAAGGTCCCTCTTTATTCCAATGGATCTTTTAAAAGGTCAGATATAGGGACATACTTTGCAGTGTGCTCCACGGTATTATTTGGTGTGAATTCCATCACTGTGTAAGAATGGTTAAATTTCTGAATAGAGATATTTTTGTCTTTGTGAGTACATGCATCTTTTGATAATATTCTTTTTGATCATCTTCCATGGAAATTAATTCAAGAATTAGAAAGAGTTTATGCATTTAGAAATTTTGTCTCTGCTGTAAGTTGAATCAATATAATAATTCACTTCCATCCAAATGTTGAATTTTCTTTTTACTTGAGTTCTAGCATCAATTTTAAATTTCTGGTATTTTTATATATACACACACAGACAACTTTCAATACCCTTTTTCTCATTGACTGGAATTATTATATTCTTGTTTTCTTGGCTGTGAGCCACTATGCCTTTTTTTGGCTGATCTCCTAGAGCTATCAACAGATTTATTTAGCATCACTTTTAAAATCTAAACTTAAGTATTTTACATTTGATTTAATTTCTCATTACCAATTACATGAAGAATAAAATTCCCATATTTATGTAGGTTTTTTTGTGAGATATGTGGTTGCATACATGTTTGGTGATTCATTTATAAATGGCTATCTATAGATCTAGCTATTCATTTATAGTATGTACTTCTTTCTTCCATGATGCCACATTGAGGCTATGTCTACACTGTGGTTTTTTTGCGGAAGAGGATATGCAAATGGTGTGCTCATTTGCATATCTTCCCATTCTTTTTGTGGAAAAGGTTTTGCCGCTAAAAAGCCCCGTATTGATGGGACCACTTGTTGGGGGAAAAAACCCTTTTTCCCAAGATCCTGTAAATGTCGAGGTCAACACGGGGCTTTTTAGCGGCAAAATCTCTTCCGCAAAAACAATCGGAAGATGATATGCAAATGAGCATGCCATTTGCATATCCTCTTCTGCAAAAAAACCGCAGTGTAGACGTAGTCTAAGATTTTTCCTGTAAAATGAAACCATGGAGAATGCGTATAAAAATAAGTGACAAGAGTGTGGTACCATTAATCTAAAAAATGATAGGGCAGAATGATAGAATGAAGTTGATGGGGAGGGGAGGCATTACTTGATGGTGCAAGACCCACAGAAAAGTTTAGATTCCAAAAGATAAATAAATACATCTGAAAGAATTAAGCAAAATAAATAGGTAAGATGAACTAATAATTGATGATAAATAGTGTTTCTTATACAGTTCTTCACAGATACACATGGAGAATCAGGGATTATCTAAATGGTGATTTGTCTGCACCATAAATTGTAAATTATTGGTGTGTTGGGCCTGTGGGTACTCACTAAAAGTTTCTTGGTGCATGTTAATGTAGTAGTCTTTGAAATGGGACTACATTAGTGTGTATTCAGAAACACTTACTGAGTGGAGCAAGGTCTATACAGACCAGTCAGTATTGAACACTAGTGCACACTGGAATTTACATCCCTCTATCATGAACTAATGTATCATGCTGACAAGATCTCATAGTCAAACAAAATGCCAGGTCATTGCCTAGGGAGGATAGGTAGGAAAATAAGGGTCACAAAGCATTTAATAATAAGCACACGCTTATGAAGTGTGGTGGAAGTTAGGGTTGGGAACAAAGACATGGGCAAAACAAGTTATCCTTGAGGAAAGATTTGACAAGTAGATTTCATAGTTCATTGGTTCAAAAGGGATATTCCAGGCAAGGGGGTTGGTATGAGAACTTATGAAGACATTTGTGGGTGAAGGAGATGGACAAAGCTGCAGCACCTGTGACATTGGCTGCAGCAGTTACACGACATCTGACAAAGTGGTAACATTAGGAAATCCATCCAAAAATTTTTAGCCAATGTATTGTGATGTGACAGCTGTTCTAGAATGACCTAAACAGATACAAGACACATATAAGGTCACCCACAGGATTAATTTCCTTCTTCACAAAAATATCAATTGATATCTAAATGTCAGCAAAATAAAATCAAAGACACTACTAATAAATGATCCCTTAAAAACAAAAGCTTTCCAGACAATTAACAAGTGTCAAATCAGGGAACAAATATATGTGACTGAGCTCATGGATCCAAACCTAAAACCGAGGAGTCTGTTGCCAGAAAAAAACTTTTATCCAAGGAAGTAGTCAGATCAACGTTGCCAAGTCAATCATTACAGCAAAACTGAGTGTCTATTTCAAGGTTACTAGATAAAACAAATTAGGGGGAAAAAACAAAAAAACTGGAACACTGAATATAGTGACTTGAAGACCTTAGGAATGCAGGAGAAAAAAAATTCACAAGCCTCCACCCCAACCCAAATCAGCTCCAGGAGAAATATTTTAGAATACCAATACAAACCCCAAAACATACTTAAGATAATAATTTTTTTTGCACTGTTATTTATTTTGTGGACCTTCTGAGAGCCATCCAATCAGAAACAGGGCCCCATTGTGCTAGATATTTTTCACTCTCTCAAAAATGCAAGGTTCCTGCAGAATTATGCCACTGTCATGAAGGAGGCAAAGAACCTATTGTTTCTCTGCCAAAGAGGCGGCATATGTGCACCTCACAGAACTTTTCCAGAATGCCACCTACTTCAAAATCCAGACCAATCTGCATTTATCTTCATGATGCAGAATTGTAGTGTCTGGATTGTACCCCCAATATCTGTGACATGTCAACATTTGCCCTGCAACTCTTGGTATCTTATAAACCTTCACATTGTTGCTCTTTTCCCGGAATACTTAGCACCTCGCATGTAAGTCACACTTTGTCTATGGGCTATGTACCTAGTCCTTAAGCAGCTCAGAGTCCAAAATCTTGCCTTCAGTCCCACAGACTCACTCTGGCATCCAGTAGCCTTGTGTATAACCAACAAGGTGATCAAACACATTCAGAGTGCCAAATTTTCCGAAAATCCCTACATGCTTGGCAGTGTCCAGCCCTCTCCTGGAGAGTTGAGAGAAATAATAATATTGATTTTTTCCTTTAAAGAGACAAAGCATATTATAGCTTAGTAACTTATCTGGACTAGACACATCTTTCCCTTCAAACATAGTGTTGAGTTAGTGTATAGTAAAAATAAACACATTTCTTAACAGTAGGACATAGGTTAAATTACACAAGGTAAAAGAAACAAAATTAAAGGTGATTATAAGAAAATAAATATGAAAGCACATATCTAAAAACATAAAACAATCTGAAGAGTTACTGATTTAGTTAAAGATAATTTCTCTCACCAGTTATTCCTCACAGCTTTTTCACTTGAGAATCACTTAAAACAATTTTATAAGTGTCTAAAGTAAATTCTGCTTATTACAGCACTGTCACCACATTCAGTAAGGGGTTGTGTGACCATCTGATGCTTGTTATCAACGGTTGTGATAGCCAAAAGAGATTATATGGCTGTAGCCTGACTGCTGGAGTCAGAATTACATGTATGCACAACCCACAAACACTCAAGATGTCCAAATATCCATGGTAGCTTTAACATCGGCTTCCTCATGACACTGGCCTGAAGATTAATGTCACTCTATCAGACATATATCTGACTTTAGTGACTTAACGTATTTTTATTTTTTGCAGGCATGATTGTTACAGCTTCACCACAAAAAAATTAGCAGTTAGCATACTGCATTAGCAAGCGCCATCTAGTCCAGTGTTGTCTCTGAAATTGGCAGAGCCAGATGCTTCAAAGGAAGGTGTATGAATCCTGCAACTGGAATGTATTAGTCTGCACTCCTTATCCATCTTCCCCACTGCATGCACATAATAGTTGCCCTCCTAATTTCTAACAGTTAAAGACTGGTTTAAATCAAACACAAGTTTTAACAACTCTTTTAATTTTTTTGTTAGCAATAACAACTTTGGACATTTATCTAGATAAGAATACTTAAGAATATTGACCCTAATGACTTCCCAGTCTAATAATGAATTGTATGAAAACATCATCATTTTTTAATTTCCCATCTGTCATTTTCATTGAATGTTCCCCTGTTCCTGTGGTTAGGGTTTTTTTGTGTTTTTGGACAGGGGAAAGAGTCAATCCACAATTTTGTTGATGTGTTCACAGAATTCTAATGGATTAGCAAGATATGACTTCCCTTTCCAGAAATCATATTGGTTAGATTATACTATCATGCCCTGCTAGATGTTTTATTAATCTGATTTAATTATGTACTTCTTAATTATCTAAGAAAGAAGCCACTTGCCTGAAAGACCAGCTCATAAACAACAAAACTCTCCATTTTTGCAATACTTGTCATCATGAATACATCATCTAGCTCTCTCCTCTTTCTTATAGCATCCAGCTGAACACAAAGCCATGTTCTAGGTCTCTGTCCTGAAATTCAAAATCTTTCCTGGGGCTGGGCTGAGCTGAGCTTCCTTTATGATTGCAGCCCTCTAAAATCCTGTTATCACTTTGTACCACTGAAAAACTGAAGTATGGGGAAGCTTACAGTTGCAGGATAAAGACCCTTGACAAGAGTAGATCTAATCAGGAAATACCTATGACAATATTTTATTATCCATTAGAAATATTTAATTTCAATTTGATTGGCCTGAATCTGAATATTTCATATTTGAACTAATTCATAATGAAACATTTTGATTCAGTTCAACAAAACATTAAAAACATTAAACTGCATTTCCTTATTGACATTGCCTAATGAGAGTTGTACTTTAGGTTCCTATTCTCTCCTATGTATCAAGCTCCTCATAGGATTACATCTCCCATAATACAAAGAGGATTTAATTCTGACAAAGTACATCCTGGCAGTTTTGTAAAATAGGAGTCACATCACTATAGGTACATTATGAGACATGTAACCCAGTCAGAGAAACTGACCCACAGAAACATTTAGCCTCAGACTTCAAAACTACAATTCCCATGAAGCAATGCATCGCTAGAGAAAAATGCAATTTAATATTGAAATGATTTGAAACAAACATGTTTTATGGCAGTTCAATAAACACAAAAAATGATATAGAAAATGCCTGAATATTGCATTTGAATGGAAGATAACTAAAACAATGTACTTCAACATTTCTAAATTTATTTTTTTCAGAATTAATTTCAAAACTTTTTGCAGAACAAACTTTTCTCCCAATTTGGAATGAAAACAAAGGTGAAATATTAGAATTGCCTGTCAGATGGCAATTATGAATTTCACAAACTCCAACACAAATCACTTCAACATGAGATAGGAATGCTCTTAACATCACCACTTCCAGAACTAAATGCAAACAACATTTAGGGTATGTCTACACTACGGGACAAGGTCGAATTAGGATACGCAACTTCAGCTACATGTATTGCGTAGCTGAAGTTGAAGTAGCTTAACTCAACTTTTGGTGCTGTCCACACTGCAGGAAGTCAAAGGGAGCACACTCTTCCTTCAACTTCCCTTACTCCTCATGGAAGCAGGACTACCAGCATTGAGCAGAGTGCCCTCTCAGTTTGAATTTGCATGTCTGATTTGAACCCTGGAAGATAGACAGCTGCAGCTTTGATCTTCTCTATAGTGTATACATGACCTTATTCAGCTCAACTTTCCTTCATTTCCTCCCCATTGACACATACATTCCCCAAAACCAAAATCATACACACCAATAATTCTATGCACTAATCAAGGTAACTCTCACAAGAACAAGGAAAGGGAAGGAAAAAGAAAAGATTGCATATGCTTGAGCGGAGCTCAGTTATTACATTGACTGAGTCATGTAAGATATGTGAGTTTGAAATTTTGATGAGTAGAAAGGTGTAGTTTCAGAGAACTATCGGGCTTGTGGAGTAGAGAAGAGAATATGAAAGATTCTTCTACAGTATATATTTGCTGAGGTGCTGGCAACAACCAGAAACTGTGATATGAAATAAAAAAATGTAACACCTTCTATCTTGCTGTTAATCTTTTCCTGAGTTTGGCAACATAGAATAAAGTTAAAGAAAAAAGACAGAGAGAGAAAGAGAAAGTTAGGTCACAATTAAAAGGTGAATTAGACTAGAATAATATTATTTTCTCTAAATTCTTCAAAATGTTATCAGGAGCCAATTGTAGCTATAATTTTCTAATTTAGAAGAGTTCAAAGTCAGCCAGATTTTAGTCTTAACTTTGTTCCATGAGGAACTATGAGAATCCTCATCCAATTTTCAGTGATACTATTAGTTGTTGCTTTTGGTTCAAATCACTGACAGACACAATAACTTGAATATTAACTCAAGTTACATGATAGAGAAGCAATTACAAACCTTGACAGGTTTTGGCTCTAGATTTATGGATTTTCTGCCAACAATATAATCCCAGGAAATAGCATAATTATCCTGAAAATTTACACATGCCAATTTTATTACCATATGAAAAGTGCATTCTTTATTTCTTTATTGCTTAGTCAAACTAACCTGTAAACTTAGGAGCTGTAGTGGCTCTGATAAGGTAGACAAGTTTCATGTCTATCATGCATGCTTTCAGACATTTGATGTAGCCAAATGTCTAAATGGTTTAAGTTAAATGAGAAATCATTATCAACCCACAATACCCATTAGAAAGATCTGTTTAAATATATTCCAAAATCCACATACATCAGCAATACTGTGTTCTTGCTTCAACAGTATTTAAATTCATTTCCCAAAAATATGAAGTATTCCAGTGCACACAACAGAAACACAAAGACACTTTTATAAATGACGATAGGCCTGGCTTCCGTATTTTAAATGCACTTCTTGTTCTGATTGTATCCAGCATAATTAATTTAGTTATATGTTTAAGTTCTATCATGCATTGCAAGTGCAAAACTATAGATTTAGTTATGTTGATACAAATAGACTGCAAGTGTCATAGGAGGATTTCTCCTTTAAGGGGAGCTGAGCCCAGACCTACAAGTGAATAATCTCTGGCTTCACGGCATCAGGTGGGAGGTAGCTGACCAGGCATTAGGTTAGAGATCACCTAGTCCTCACAAAAGCCATCAAATTGTTTGGTTCAGTAGGAGCTGCAGAAGTTCCTTTTATATGGAGTCTTTTATAGGAGACTCTGGATCAGACAAAGGACCGGGAAGGAGGCTCACTACACAAGCCAGAGGATAGCTGGCTGGGGATACCCGCTGGGCATGTCCTAGCAGAAGCTCTCTGAGACAGAGGCCTGAAGAGGAGCCAGGCAGCAGGACCTGGCTTGACTGTTTTGACTGATGGTGAACTGTCTGAACAAGTAGTCAATCCTGGAGAAAAGAAAATTAAATAGTGACACTACTGGGAGCTGCAGTGATGTAGTGACCAGTGAGTTACCTGCCAGCTTACGTGCAAGTAGAGAAACTGAGGAACAAGCAGGTTTGCTGCTAGGATCAGGGAAACTTGGCTAGAGAAAGTTCTAAAGTCAAGACAATAATATTATTGATACAAACTTAATATATTATCAGATAAGTAGATAATTTGTTACATAAAGTAATAGTCACCGAGAAAAAATGGTTTAGTTGGTGTGGAATTTTCTATTCCCAGATTCTAGAAGAATTTACGTCTTTTTTTTTTGTGATAGGTTGTTATAATATTGTAGTAAAAATCTCATCAGAAGATATCCCTAAATACCCCAGTGCCAAAAGGGCAAATGACAGATGACCATTTAAACACTTATTAATCCACTTTCTTAGATACAGAATTAAAATAATATCCCAGGTTTTGAACAGCAGTTAGCTTCAGAGAAGTTTAAAATCTAGATCTGAACTTTGTGGATAGGTCCTACTACCTATCTACTGGTTTTTCACTAGTATGTAGTGTGTTGAGGTAGAATCTTACCTTTTCTGTTTTTGTTCTATGCCTGTGTGTGTGCGTGCACATACACGCACACCATTTTTCTGTCTTTTCTCTTAGACTCAGCCTCTCCCTGCTAACATCAGATTCCACATCATGTAACTAGCAGCACCATTATGTACAAAAGAAGGTCTGTTATCTTTACTTGCACATACACCAACTCAGAAGGCATTATTAATTAGAGTAATCACCACAAAAAGTTAATTTTGGCAATTCAAACACTTGCCAACAGATGCCACACCATTCCTATAATTATTTCCTCCTTTAGGTATAGGAAAAAAGATGTGCCACCTCATGTTTTAACAAGTGAGGAGGTGAGAGTTTGCAAATACTGACATTCTAGCAGTAATGACTGTAATATGATTTATCTGAGATTTTTTTTAAAAAGCAAGAATAAGTACAAAGTAAGAGAAAGGTGGGGATTTACATTAGCAACATTTTTGAAGAGGTTGAAGGCATAGTCTTATACTGGTAAATCATTCAAATGATAGAGACTGGATCTGAGCACCTAATCATGGGAGAAGTGTTTATAAAACAGCTGAACAAATCATGCATACAACTGTTTATGAATATTTATCCAATTTAAATACAAGTTTACTTTGGTCATTGGCTATTAATACTAAGCTTCTATACCCAATTCCTCAGACAAAGTGAAATAAAAATTGCCCTTTCATGAGCATCCACATCGAAAAACATTATTGCAAAAGTATTACACTTAGCCAATATAAAAACAGCTAAATACTGAACCTAAATTTGCAACGTTCAGTAATAAATAGCAAGCCAAAGAGATCTCTATTTGCAAACAATGTAACTGAATAACAGTTACATTTGAAATAATCATGAGCTACTTGTAGCTCCTATCTGGGATCTCATATTAGTATCTATCACAGTAATAACTGCATGGTTGCTAAAAATTCTTCAGATAAAAAACCACTCAAGTTGTTGACTCAAGTATTTGTGTTATAATCGTTTTATAATTATTCACTCTGTTGTAGTGCACAAGGAGATCCCAAAACATTACAGAAGAGGAGAGTGGTGTCTAGATCACATTATGGCAATGGAAATTTTTGTACATCTATCGTGTTGGGCTTAAACTGCAGCAAGGGAGGTTTATGTTGGACATTAGGAAAAACTTCCTTTCAGGGTGGTTAAACACTGGAATAAGTTGCCTACGGAGGTTGTGGAATCTCCATCTCTGGAGATATTTAAGAGCAGGTTAGATAGACACCTAGCAGGGATGGTCTAGGCAGAGCTTGGTCCTTCAGTGAGGGCAGGGGACTGGACTCAATGACCTCTCAAGGTCCCTTCCAGTTCTAGTGTTCTATGATTCTATCATGACTTGGAAATTACCCAAATAAGCAGACAAAACACAGGATGAAAAAATGACTGTTAGTAGTGATTTTAATCTGTGAATCTTTGAAAAAAGAAATTAAAAGCACTTCAGCTGATTATTATATCGTGGGGAAGATTGTATTGCTTTCAGTGTGGGAAACGTGAGTGAAAAGAATGATCTTTAGAACAAATAAGTGAACACATGCAACACTAGCTTTCTCAACATTCTTCAAACTCAATTATTAGAGTGTTGCTTTATGTTTGGCACCATTTTCTATAATTATTTCAGATAGTAGTTCTGTTGCATTGACAAAACTTCATTGCTTTTGCACATTCAGTAATCAGGAAACATTTTATTAAAACAATTTGAGATGCTGAATGTAGTACAAAATACAGTCTATTTTAAGATTCATCATAACCGATTACTTGTCTGTACAAAAATCAGCACTTGCTTCAATAGCGACTATAATGCGATGCTTGCATCACTAAGCTCTAGCAGTGTTGCACTCAATGCCATCACAAAATTACTCTAATCAAGTTCTTGCTTCAGTCCTGTCCCATTTCTAGTGGGTTTCAGATTTATAGATAAAGCAAAAAGAATCTCCAACTGTTCAAATGCACTGGCAAAAGATTCTGTAACCTAATTATATGAAAGTTCTAAAAAAAACCCACTCTGGCTACATATTGACCTAATGTTGATTTTGTTATATTTGATCAGAGAAATGGAATTATGCACGGACATAAACACAAAATAAATAGCTGTGGGTTGTTACTTTATTTGAAGATTTAAATTGACCCCAATTAAGTCAATGATTGTCCTATCAAAACTGCTGAAGCTCAATATTAAAGCTTGAATCTATATTGACTTTGCCAAATAAATAAATAAATAGAAGAGAGAAATAAACTAATGTGTATAGCCATAGGTAAAATGAAATCATTTTTTCTATGCTTCAGAACATTGTTCTATTTCAAAATTTGCACAGCTTAATGTACTAATAGCCTGTTAAACTAGACCATCAGAAAGAGTAATGTGCTGGAGATAAAGGTATCTTTTCATGATTCAAACTTCCCTTCTCTTCATTCTCACTGTGGAAACAGCAGGAGGGAATTCAGTCATTAGAAAACTTTTGATCTGTGCTGGTTCACCACCCTATTTCAGCTGAAACAAACCAGCTCCAAAACAGACAAAGTTAAAAAGAAAAGGATAAAAAATGAAATGGCTTTTTAAGTTGAGAAGATGTCAATAACACTTCAAATTTGCAATAGATAGACAACACTTCATCTCTGAACTGCTCTTATTTATTTTTCAGAACAAATGTAAATGGAAGTAGTCCTCCATTTCATGATTTTATCATGACTTTTAGTTCAGGAATTAGTGGAAATGCCGATACAAGGACTAGAACCTACTGTCTATTAACAATGTTTTATGCTACTCCCATGACATTTAGCAACACCAAAGGAGGCAAAATTAGTTAGTGGAGGACTAATTTATTACCACAGTGATGCTGTCCCAGCTCCCACAGAACAACCTTTTCAGGCCTTTGGCAAATATGGAGCAGCTGAGAGGTGTGGTGGGGGAGGGGAGGACGTGATCAGTGTTTTCCCTATGCCCTGGTTAATACTTGGCTGCCAGAATGGACATTGCACTTCCACCATCAAACAGAACTCAGCTCTAGCTTTCATTGGCAACCATCTCAGGAGAATGCAAGTATAAAGCCATCTTTGCACCTCCTGTCATGAAAGTGGCTAAACTACTCTTCAGAACCTGTGCCAGCAATAATTTCATATTTATACTGCTGTAACTGCTGTATAAGTCAATTATTCAATTATTCTATTGATTGATAACAATCGTTCTGGGATATATCTCTGGAAAGGCAATGAAATCTTAAAGCATGTAGCTGCTAGCTACTTCTAGCTAACAGCAATATTCGACTCTAAACCAATCCATATATAAAGCTGCGTAACAGAAGAATTGGCCTCGGTCTGGCAAACAAATGAGATGAATTTTGAAAAGGTGCAAATGTGCAAGTGTTGTGTAAGAAGTCAGAAAAGCAGTGAAGACATTCTGAACTAACTATAAGTCCCTCTGTTCTATGTTCTCCAGTCTCTATGACAACAGTATTCTTTGTCTTCAAATGGCCACATGAATATAACCCAACCTGCTCATGCAAACATTGCTGATTCATCACCCCCCAAAAATCAACAGAATTATCACATGACTCATTTGTATATTTCTGCTAAAAGTATATCAAAGATTACATACATAAGAACAATAGAAATACATTTAAAGTGTTTGATCCTTAAAAAAAGATGAGCTGTCTAGTTGCACACAGAAGTTACTAAAATTAGCAGGCACTCAGCTCCTCATGGGCTTTTGCCCCATAGGAGCAGGAGAGAAATAAGGAAAAGCTTATATGATATGATCAAAGAATGTATCTTATTTTGTACCAGAAAGTATTTTTGCTAGCCTGCCTGTAGCAAAGTAATAAAAATATCCTTTAATTTTTTGTTGTCTCAATTCCACATCAAAATAGCAGCAGCATTTATGTTACTTAAATTATATTAATCGAAATTACTCACTTCCATTTGTTCTGTATAATCCCAGATGCATATTCATTCTTTGGGTTGAAACAATCAGTTCAACTGTGTGTAAATCCTAGCACTTATTCAGGGTTAAATACACTTTAGGCACCTAAATCCAAGTAATAGGCCTCATGCTGTGAACCTAAATTCACTTGGCACCTACATTTTTGCAGTACAGGTTTCCTAGGCACCTGTGTTTCTGCCTGTAACCCTAAATATTCCAGCCTAAAGCCAGGCATCTAGATACCTCAGCCTCATTGTGATGCACAAACTGGAAGAAGAGTGCCATTCATCCACCTCATGGGCCTGATCCTGCAAGTATGCTCAGACCTCATTTGCTATATTAGGTCCTATAACAGAGCAGGACCCTCTCCTGTCCCAAGAGACTTGACAAACAATCCTGGATGCTTTTTGGTTGGTTATCACCTCTCTGAGTTTTATTTCTTACCTTCACCAAACCACATTGCATAGTCTCCTGCACCAAGGCTATTTAGAGATTTCCTAATCCTCAGTCCTTTCTTAAGGAAGCAATATTGCCACTCTGAGCCCTTTCTTCCTCTATGTTGTGCTAGGACGTGGAAAACCTAGCATTGCCAGGTGTCCAGTTTTTTACCAGAATGTTTAGTTGAAAAGGGAACCTGGCAGTATCCAGTGGTTGCTAAAAGTCCAGTTGGTCACAGTAACTGCCCTTTACCACTGAGGGCAGGAAGAGCAACAGCTGTAGCTAGAGCCACATGGAGAAACTGCTCTCTATTCAGCTGCTGAAGACTGAGAGTAGTGTCCGGCTTCTGAACTAGGTTCCAAAATATAGTTGCTGCTACCCTCAGGAAGTAATATCCCACCCCATCCTTCTCTCCCAATTGCCCTGATTCCACCACATGAATCAACCCTTCCTCACCTCCTGCTCCAGGGGACCAACCCCCTACCATCTCTTGCTGTTCCCCCCTGGCCCACTGAGCCCCAACTGTGCCATCTCCACGTCATCTCATGCCAGACCAGCTTTGTAGGCAGCAGATGAGTCCCAAGAGTCGACGAGGATAAAAGGGGGTTAGGAGCAAGCAACAAAAGTTGCCATGGGTAGAGCCTTGGAGGAAGATGATGGGCAGGAGAGTTTGGTTTTCAGCAATTAGAAAGTTGGCAACCCAAGGAAGATCCTTTATTTATGTCTGTCTTCTTTCTGTGAGGAGGAATCAATAGGCTATTGGATATTCTGATATGGAACTTCCTCAGTGTCTCCCATTGAAGATGGTCCACTGTGGAAAAATAATTTTAAAAGTTATTAGAGCAGAGGGACTGGATCCTGGGTTTCTACACATAAAAGTGCTTTAACCATTGGGCTACAAGTTACTCATGTACACTCTCTCACATGGGCAATGGAACAACTTGCTTATCCACAATGGAACCACTTCAGCAGGAGAGACGGCTAGAAACACACTTCCTATAGCCCGGTGGGTAAAACATGTCTTGGGAAAGTAGCAGATTCTAGTTCAAATCCTTTGCACTCATCAGGTAGCAGAGGGATTTGAACTAGCAGTCTTCTATATCCCAGGCAAGTAGCATTTATGCTAAAAGTTACAAGGGAGATTGCTTTTTTGCTGTTGTCCTCTTCTTGCACAAGTACAGCTTATTCTGTGTCTATCATGGGGCTAGGATTGCATCTGCAAAATCTAGGCTATGGTGGCTTCATACCGAGTCCTGTGGTTCACGCTGCCAGATGCTGCATTGAGAAGAACTCATACTTCTGGCACTGTCACTATGTTCCACTAGAGAAAAGTGAGCCTGAACGCCAGGTAAATTGAAAAAGTGGAATTTTAAAGAGCTACAGACTGCTCTGCCCATGTGACTCCATTGCTTCCACTTTCATTGATGTTCCCTAAAAGCACTCCCTCCAGGAAACATGGGCCCTTTCACTCCAGTTCCATTGACCATGATCAGAGGTTACTGTATTCCCGTGATTCTTGAGGCCCATTAATGCAGAGCGAGGAAGGCTCAAAACATAGCTGGATGTGAATCAACAAACCCTTACCCTGATCTATGCATGTTCCAAGCACCCTGCCTTGGTTCAGTGGAATAGGTCTGGCTTTATACAAAACCATGGATCTGCCCCTATTTTTCTATGCTTACATATCCCTATGAAATCTCTACAGTCTCCAAGGCCTGATAGTCCCTGAGTAGTCTTGCACATACGCTATTTCTTTCCAGATGACAAATTATAGTCAGGATTTAACTTGCATGAAGAGATCAATAACAGAAAAATTTCATTCCAACATTCATACTTAACCTAAAATTATATTTCCTTATCATCTACCAGGACACTTTTAAAAGGCTCCTCCAAATAATTGCACTTCCTCCTAGAGACATAGACAATAGATCACTGACAGAGGAGGCAAATTGTAATCTATAATTTCACTTGTTTCAATGTATGTGATGTACTACCAAGAATGGTACCACATATCAGATGGAACTGACTAGCCAGCACAGTGATGATGAGCTAACATAACAGCTCAGATAATTTGGAATGTTGAGTAATATTTGGGGATTATGGTTGCCCTTAGAAACCCAGCCATGTCTGGCATCTGCTATTCATTTCATATCTGTTTTAGTTTTATTGTTATGAAGTGCTTTGGAGTGATTGCATTACGGGTGCTATATGAAGTGAAGTGATTGTCTGATTGATTCTGCCCAGCTCTACTAGATAAGTCAGGCTATGCTAACAACATAGCCGCCAGAGTGAATTTTTTACAGATGGTAAAAAGTACCTATTTATTTCAGATAATCTTCTCATTTCATAACTTATAATTATTGTTTTCTTATTGGATGGTCACATTATTTTGCTATTAATTACTAATTAATGAGTTTTAGCGGAGGATTTCTGTATAGCCATTGAAAATCAGATGGGAGATAATAATGAAGGCTCTTGAGACATAGCAAATCCTTAAACAGTTTGCCATCTGTCAGAACAAGACCACAGGAATAAGTTGAAAAGAAAGACAAAATAATGGATATGTGTTTTGAATAAAGTATTTATTATTAACTGTCCATAAGGGAGAGACACAGACAGAGACACACAAATCTAGAGTTTTCTTATCCTGCCCTGAGCACTCACCTGTCACTTGCAATGCCATGATCTGGACTTCCTGATCATTTCTACTCTGTAAGTCAGAGTGGCATTAGAGTTTCTCATTAATATTGCATCCTTAACTTCAACTTCAAGTTGGGGGTGGGGGAGGGTGCACAAGGAGCTCTCAGGAAATTTTGTAAATTAATTTTCAGGAAAGTGATATGCTCAGCATCTTTAAGAAGGGGTCTTTCATTACCAGCACTGTCAAATATAGCTCTAAATATGCAGACAGAAAACACAATCAATAAGAAGCAACTCAAGAACAGAATAGCAATATCTAGCAAAATCCTTCAGAGCTGCCTGCTATTTTCTCAACATTTTCTGTTTAAGAGGAAAACTTACTCAGAGATCTTCCCAAAAGTTGCTCTGCACCATTCATATCAGGATGCTGAAAGCACTAAAGATGAGATCTCAGCTCTGTTAGTGGGTGGGTGTGCACATGGTGACCCATACATATAAATGCTTTCCTTCTAGGGAAATTTTCCACGTATGTGCTGGGATCATTTAGATCCCTCAGCTTACCCCTGCAATGGCAGTTTCCTTAAAAGGAAATCAGCCTGACATTCAGG
This sequence comes from Pelochelys cantorii, assembly GCA_032595735.1. Taxonomy (NCBI): domain Eukaryota; kingdom Metazoa; phylum Chordata; order Testudines; family Trionychidae; genus Pelochelys; species Pelochelys cantorii. Next base: position 76,281,084 of record CM064328.1, read on the forward strand.
TAATATAAGACTCCCATGGAGATTAAACTGTATTTTTCTGTAACATTTGCACAAAATATCAAGACAAACAGGTATTCAGAATTAATATTTGTTCAAAGTGAGAACATAAAAATAAGAGTGAGAAAACCAGTCTAGCAACAGATACTTGCATGCTCTATATCCACACTTATAGTATTCCTTTAACATGATTGTGCTTGTACCAAATCAGCATTCAGCACAGTTGTCGTAGGTATGATGAAGAAAAGGACCACAAAAGCATATGGTAAAAAGAAAAGCAAAGTTTAAAAAACCAACAAATCAAACCCTGTTACCAGTATTGATCTTTTCTATCTCTTGGCTTCTCTGTCCTCATTCCCAGCTCTAAAATCAGTTGCTCCTTGTTATATTCTGCATATACAGAAGTATTGACTCAAAGGCACACTCAGATTGTGGTACTATGTATTCAAATGTGGTACTATGGTACTATGTATTCAAATGGAATGACAATTCACAGTGTGAGTAGTTAAACCTGATTGCAGGAGGAGTAACGGTAGTTCGAATTAGGAGCTTTAATTCGAACTACCTAGCCCGTGCCGCGTGTAGCCGCGGGCAGGGAGTTTGAACTACTGGGCATTTAAAAATGGTGGCGCCCGGGAGCATGCAAATAAAGCCCGGGATATTTTAATCCTGGGCTTCATTTGCAAGTTCGAATGACTACATTAGCCACCCTAGTTCGAACTAGGGTGGCAGTGTAGACATACCCTAAGGTACTAATCCAGGAGAGTCTGTCTGAGAGTCTTATCCTGCTGCCCATTACATTGGTATCTGAGAACCTTCCATGTAAAATCCATAGCAACAGCAGAGCGTCTTACAGCTTTTTCACAGAATATATGGTAACCCACTCTCTGCATTCTTGGGAAGCTTCAGTTTCTGAAGCCAGAGAAACAAATCCATCTGAGAAGGATTAACAGATTTTGTCTTTAATATATGTGGATGTTGTGGCATGGTTCATTCTTTCATTCTAAGCTTTTCATTAAGAATCAGTCAGACCATTTGGGAAGCTTGCTGATGTGTTGTCCCCAACATTGCTGGGACATTAAGAGGATGGATTTTTTAATATAGACCTAGACATGCCATTGGATCTTAGAATTTTTGGGGGGTGGGAGGAAGAGGGAGCAAACCTGAAGTTTTGAAGAACATTTTTCATAAAAAATGCAGTATTTTTCAATCATCTGAAGTATAACAAACCAGCTAATTGCTTCTTTATTTCAGAAATGAATACCCAAAATTTGTTCTTTAAAAACAGTTACATTAAGAAATATCTGGCTAACAACCAAGGTCATAATAACCCTTTTAAAATTGACAAATGTGAAAGTTATGAGCAAAGGTACTATTTAACCAAAAGATCAGTTTCTAATATCTTTGTATCAGAATGAAGAAACAATGACCATAGTAAATCAGTACAAAGCCCTTGGGAGCTTTTCCTATTCTGTTGCTATGTGCACATGGCACAACTTCATTTCACTCTGATAATACCTGTCTGATTACAAGTAAGCATACTGCAGCCCAAATAAAAAAAACAGAGTATTTGAAGTCTGTCCTCAAAATATGGGTTTAATAGGTACAGTAATCTGTATTTTCCTCATAGGCTTAGTGCCTCCTGCCACTATGCTTCCCTGTGCACATAATCTAAAGTAGATCACTAAACGTAGTATTTTTTTTTTAGTTTATTGGTTTTTGTTTTGTTAAATAAAATATATTTCTGCAAATACTAACAATCATACCGAATTTCTGAATACCTTATTACAAATCTTCATTTTACAGCTCATGGGATGGAACTTTCCTCAAAAAGACAAACATCCAAGTAACCATTGTCTAGAGGAAAACAAACCAGAATCACCCCATATGCACTCTGGCACTGAGTGGAATACATTATGCAATACATCTATCACGGTAAGGCAAATGGGTGAATTCTGTGCAGGTATGCAAAACTTTTCCTTAAATTGGGCCTGTTCAAGTTCAATAGTGATGTGAGAATAGCAGGGAGACATCATTTACGCTAGGGGTATGACTATACAGCAAAGTTATTTCAGAATAATGGCCAGTATTCTGAAATAAGTATGTGAGCATCTACAGAGGAATTGCGTTATTTAGAAATTATTTTGGAATAATGGGCGGCTTATTTCGGTGTTGGTAAACCTCATTCTATGAGGAATAACACCTCTTATGAAATAGCTATTTCAAAATAGGGGCTATGCAGATAGGACAGCTGCAGATATTTCAAAATAAGGGGCCTCCAGCCCTTCCTAAGGTGCCCTGCTGGCTGCTCTGTCTACATTCAGCCAAACTCTATAGTCCTGCCTTCCCCTGGACTCCTTAAAGCTGCAGCCTCAGCAGAAAGGGCTTGTGGCATGCAGGAGGCCCTGATAGCCCTGAGACACCCTGCAGCTGCCACTGCCACAGAATTTGGCCACAATGAGCCAGTCTGCTGCTCCCACCCAGCCCTCCACTGCTCCCAGGGAGCAATCAGATAGCTCACAGAAGCCTGCCCAGGCCCGAAAGAGGAGTGTGTCTTCCTGGATTGGTGGAGAGATCCTGGACCTTACTGAGATCTGGGATGAGTAGGCAAACCTCCAGGATCTCGGCACCAGACACAGGAATGTGGATGTCTATGGATAGATGTTTGAGAGCCTGGCCAACAAGGGGCACATCCGCACCCAGGAGCAGGTATGATTGAAAGTGACGGGTCCAGGAGCACAGCTCCTGCTCTGGGGCAGAACCTCTCACCTGCCCTTATTATGAGGACCTGGACACTGCATCTTGGAGAGTGGGGCAGTCCCTCCCCCTCCCCCCGGTAGTGGACTTGGGGCTCAAGATGCCCCTCACCATCCTCCCGGGGTACACTGATGCAGAGGAGGAAGAGGACGAGCCAGACGAGGTGAGATCTGTCACCATACTGACTCTGGAGCCAGTCACCCACACTCTGAATGTATTAGCATCGTCTGAGGCAGGGGAATCCACATCAGGCGAGTGCCATCACATTCCCTACGCACGTAAGGTAAAAGGGGCGGGAGACAAGGGTTTGGGGTGCTCTCCTCACTTGGTCTTTGCAGCCTGGGGATCATGAAGCAGCCTGTGCACATGGGAGCATATGGAGTGACATTCTAGAGCACACAGCCCCAGCAGGCTGCACCAGAGGACCCTTGTGCTATGGCCACAGGGTGTCTGGAGAGGTCTGCCATACTCATGACACCGGGGTGGGACACTCTCCCACCACAAGCCACCACTAGAAGCAAGCTGGGGACATGGACACACATATGCACACCCTCCCCCTCAGCAGTGCCGTACATGGCATGGCAGATGGGCATGCCTGCACGCTCAGGGCAGCACCCGCTCCTGGGGACAGGGTGCCAAGATGTAGGAGCATCTGCCACTCACACCTGCCCCCCAACACCCAGTCCCCTTCTCCTCCAGAGGGCAGGGATACAAATCTTCTCCCTGTGGGACGCCACCGTTGCTGGACCCGATTGACATGTGGCACGGAGGGAAGCCCAGCTGCCCCGTTGCCCTCCATCAGGTTCCTAGGATCCCAGTTTGGCCAACACCTTCTCATGCCTGTTTGTCCCCAGGATGGGGAGGGGGGGTTAGTGAGGCTCCCCTCCCGCCCCACCAGAGCTATCAGGGCCCTTGCAGGCAATGGCCCACGGGCTAGAATGCACATGGCCTTGCTCCAAGTTCATTGCCTTTTGAGACGAGAACACTCACTCTTGGCTCAGAAATAAGGGTGAGGCTTCAGGCACAGTGTTCCCTGGGATAACTGACTGTCTCTCTTTATTCTCTACAGCCAGACCAGCTGTGAGGGGGGACAGTCAACTCCACCCAGGGCAGTCTCCCAAACATGAGGGACCTGCAGGCTCCAGAGACGCATGCATGAATTTCTGAGGGAGCACTTGGTGGCATTCCGATCCATGGAGTAGACCACAGACCGCAGACTACAGGAAGACATCCAGCTGCAGCAAGACACCTGGTGGGATATGCTGGATCAGGGCCACACCATGTGCACGGCCATGCAGTCCCTGGGCTTGCTGTTAAGACGTACAGAACACTATTTTACTGCTGTGTAGATGTGCCCTGAATGAGCAGCACCTCCAGAAACAGAATACATCTTAACACACTGCTGGAATGTTAGTTCAGTACTGACTTTGTAGGAAATGGGCCATTCAGCATTACAACAGCTACATATCATCCCTTTGTGATACTTTCTGGGCTTACCTGAGGTGTCTGGGATGAATTATTTGTACTGGTTTGCACTGTGAGATAGCCTTTTCTGGGTCCACCAAAAGAATGCTTCTCCAGCTACCCTCTATGGGCAACACAACTGCTCTGGGCTTCACAAGCCCTGAGCATAGGGTTGCCAACTTTCCCAACTGGAGAGACAGGATGCCATTTATGATAATAGCATCTGGTCTGTCCAGTTAGAAAAGATGACAACCCTATGTATACTAGCGATAATAACACCCCACTTTGTTACACACAGGTGCCCAGTTCTTTCTCTTCTAGAAACCCATAATGTATATAGATTTTCTGCCTCCACAGAAATACAGCCCCCCAGAGCCCTTCTTTCACCTTAGTCCAACCCTCTCCTGAGCACAAATCATTTAGATTTATAGTAAAACCAATTTTTGGTCCAGTTCCAAGATCTTGGATCTATCTTTCCTGAGATATACCCACCAGCAGTTTTTCCTTTGTAATAGATAAAAATTATGTGTCCTTTCCTTTTCTCTTGTACAATTATACACTACTGTCTCTTACCACAAGCCTTCCTTTATCTGCAGATTTTTCTTGTAAATTCTCAAGCCTGCACCAAGTCCAGAGACCAAATGGATTGTCTCCACAGAGCCATTGCTCTCAGTATTGATTGAGATAGCCCTGACACCTCACAGGTAACCATTTTCAATTCAGCAATATTGTGACCTAATGTTCTACACCTCAAGGTAACTGTGACACTCAGCTAACCCTTCATTCTTGACATAAATCATGTGACCACTTTTGCACAGGTTGGTGTAGGTGCATGTATGCCTAGGTTTGACTGAAATAAAGCTGCTCCAGGTATCTTGATATTGTATTTCAATCATCCACCCAGGCCTACTTAAGGCTATGTCTGGACTACATGGCTCCGTTGACGGAGCCATGTAAAATAATTTATTCGGCTAGTCAAAGAAGCGGGGATTTAAATAGTCCCCGCTTCATTAAAATAAAATGGCTGCCACGCTGTGCCGACGATCAGGTGATCCGGCACAGCGCGGCAGCCTAGATGCGGCATGGTCGACAAAGGAAGCCTTTGTCGACCGCTCCGGTAAACCTCGTTTCACGAGGCATACCGAAGTGGTCAACAAAGGCTTCCTTTGTCGACCGCGCCGCGTCTAGACTCCTCCGCTGTGCCGGATCAGCTGATCGTCGGCACAGCGCGGCAGCCATTTTTATTTTAATGGAGCGGGGATTATTTAAATCCCCGCTTCTTTGACTATGCCGAATAAACTATTTTACATGGCTCCTTCGACGGAGCCATGTAGTCTAGATGTATCCTAAGAGTCCACCTTCAGCACAATTCTGAATCCAATTCAAAATATCATTCTTAATATTAGCCACACACACAAACTCTGAGAAGTTCCCAATTCCATTCAAAGTTTTCTGATTTGTCAAAATCTATGTTTTGTGGAGATGCTTAGGTTTAGTGCAATTTCCTATAGAACTCCACACATACCTTGGTTCCTTCTTGCATGGATCTTCAGAAGCAAGGATGTATGTATAATCTTCCATCTCTTCAGCAATCCCCCTGGGAGACTGATGTGGAATCAAGAGACTGGAAGATCTGGCTCTTTGGCTCACACGTCCTTATCATCCTTTGCTTCCAGGCCTGAACTTCCTTAGGAGATAACTCAGCAAACTATCCCAGAAACAGGATCCTAGGGTTTCCAGGGTCTTCAGCTCGCAGGAAGCCTAACTTGGAGCTAAGGCTTATTTCCATTTGCAGAGAATTCTGAAATGTGATTGGATAGATGGGAGAGTGGTTCCAAGTTTTACCAATCTCAAATTTCAAAATAACAAAATCTTTTCCAGCCAGCTTGTGTCTAGGCCATTACAAAGTGTATGACAGCCAGGGACCACACAGCCTCAGATGAAAAGATTTGGGTATGATGTCTAGAATGAGGTTTTGGAGGAGATCAATTAATCTTGAGTATGGCCACTTTTAGAAAATCCTCCAAAACCTTCTGTATTTGTTAATCTTGCAAAATCAGCTCCTCATCTCCTTCCTCCCAGAAGAAGAACCATTCATCACTTCAAAAAGGTCAAGACTCCATGAAGTCAACTAAGGACCTCACTGTTTCCTATCTATTTTACATGGAGAACATTCAGATATTATGCTGGTGGCCAGCAGTAAAAATAAACCTGAAATACATTATTACTACTAATAATTAATAATAATTATTCTGTTCTAATGCAAATAATGAATGGCTTTGATTTAGAGTGCAATTTATGCTTCTTTATTGGCTTCTATACTTGAATTTGAGCCAATTTCAATTTTAATGAAAAGTTATCACATCACTCATAAGTTTAGTATTCATAAATCAAAATGAGTATGACCAGAGACTGAAATGACTCATACTTTTCTGGAAGGATGTGTATTCAAGAGTGAGGACTTTTTATCTTTGAAAAAAAGGAAGCATTGTACTGCATACTTCTAACTTTGTTTATGCAGGAGTTCAAACTACATTAGATCATGTTGTTTCAGCTAGTCTCACAAATATGTAGTCAAATTCATAGACACTATACACATTGCATTTGGATTAGAATCAAAAGGTTTTGTTTGCTGCATAAAAAAGCCCAATGGATAGAATGAATTATGTTTATCCTGTTAGGGTACATCTACACAGCAGGGCTAAAGTTGAAATAATCTACTCAACTTCAGCTATGTCAATTGCATAGCTTAAATTGAAATAGTTTAATTCAGCTTTTGGTGCTGTCTACACAGCAGGAAGTTGAAGGAAGAACACTCTTCCTTCGACTTCTCTTATTCCTCATGAAATAAGAGTTACAGAAGTCAGAGTAAGAAGTCCTCCAGCTCGACATTATTTTGAAATAAAGGCTTGTAATGTAGACATGCTCTTTGTTATTTTGGAATAACATCAGTTATTCCAAAAAAACGCTGCTATGTAGATGTACCCTTAGAGTGCCTCTCTAATGCTCAGTTGTTTTTTGGAACACAACCCTGCATCTTTTTTTCCATCTTTAAAACCAAGAGAATAAATTCCATGTTTTTACAGAAAGGCCTATAAGGCTTTATATATGCTATAAGCTTCTTCCATTGGCTGTGCATTTTTTCTCATTTTTAAGTATGAGAACATTGGTTTCAAGAAGGAAACTAAAAATACATATTACAGACACACATGTTGCCAAGTAATTCTGGGGAATAAACTAAAGGATCTTCAGCACCTGTTATTTCATGGACCTCCAAAAAGTTTGTAGGCACCATTGCAGGCACACTTATTTTTGTATGAAAAATACAGCATTTGCAGAAGCCCTTCAATATTTTAGTTGCCCACTTTCTACACATTTTTAATATATCTCCATTTACTGAAGCTGGTTGGGATTTTCTTAGCAATTTTTTTAAATTAGAAAATGCTGATCTTTTCACTAGAAAGGGCTGGCTTCAACAAACTGTAGGACTTGCAAAATTGTTGGAAAGAGATTACAATTTCTTTTAAAATGTTTCTTTCTGGCATTTTTGAATGGGAAAAATCATATTAGATATAGAGTTCCTGAGACTAATTTGCTTCTGCTTGTTGATTATTAAACACATTTCAGCAGAAAATAAGGTACAAAGGACGTGTCTTAGAGCCTGTAATGGGCTACTTTCAGTGGAATAAATTCTTCTGTCAAGAGAGATACATTTTCTCTGGTATAATTTTAGACATTCCTACTCCTGACACAAATGTGCTGTCCCAATCTGCCATTGACAAAACCCCTGCTGATATAGTCCCAAGCAAATTTCTCCACATCTATAACTATCATTTTATGAGACTGACAGAGCCATTGGACTATCTTCATAGGCACTTGTTTTGACTAGTATTTCCCTATTAAATTCACTTTTTACCTCAGCAACTCAGAACAGTTTTCAGGAGGCTCCCCTGATTCCTTTTATAATTTAACATTAATAGTTCAAAATTGACTATAATATTTAATCAAATGAACATCACTCTGAAAAATTACCTCCCATATATTCCATTTCCTTTGCTTCTCAAGGATTTGTCCTCAGACAACACTGTATCTTTCATCATGTGCAATAAAGTTAATTATCTTCTCTCAGATTTCCCTGCCCAAAAGATTGCACTCTCATTCACTTATTAAATTGCTATATGAACCAGTCATTGGCCGCATTTAATCTACCATCCAAAAATGAAAGCCAACCAGCCTGTGATATCTTATTATCTCAAGGGCAGATCTACACTAGGGAGACAAGTCAATCTAAGCCACACACTTTGAGTTACATTAGTAGTGTAAATTAATCAATGTAGCTTAGATCTAATTACCACAGGATCAACGCTACATTGCATCGACAGAAGAATCTCTCCCATCAACGCCCCTTATGGATCTCATTCTGGTGGGGTACTGGAGTTGATGGGAGAATAATCAGCAGTTGATTTTGCAGGTCTTCACTAGACCTACCAAATCAACCTCAGTGAATCAGTGCAGCATCAATTCACCATGTTGGAGACAGATGGCAACAAGGAGAAATAGTAAAAAAGACTTAGTCAGTGTATATCTTGTGAGGGTTTGGGCACAGTATGAATATTTGCAGCATTTCCTTTCACACATGTGCACACACACAAAGGATTAATCAAATTCCTAGCTGGAGAGAGGCAGGGAAACATGAGACAGTTTTCAGAGAGAATAATTAAAGGGTTGAGTTAACTGGGAGAAATTGGTATTGTAATGCTGTTTGTAGCAATTCAGTTGCATGGGTATTTCAAATCCCTTCTCTCTCCAAAAATAAATTTCCTTTACAAGCTGAGAAAGTGCCCGATTCAAAGATCATTTAAGTACAGAGAAGTCTCTCCATTCATTTCAATACGGTTTGACCAAGTCTCAAAGTCTCAATTCCATTAGCTTAAAATCCTTGTCAGCCTACGTATATATTTCTCCATAAATATTTGTCATTTCTGGATCATCCTTGGAAATTTACATTGCCACACACCAGTGTATTTACTTAATAGTCTGCTTTTGTTGTTGTTTTACTAGCACCCAGCTAGCTTTCCCTTATCTGAAGTCAATGACACTTCAAATCTCTCTTTTGACTTGCTACCCATGTGTCAGATTAATGAGCCATATTATGCAAGGAAAGCAGTGCATCATTTCATAATCAGTGCATGATGCAGAGAGTGGGAGGAAATGTAGTAGCAATATGTTTGGAGAATTTATGGTCCAGGGCAGTGAACTAGAAATAAAAAGAAAAACTATCCAGTCAAAGGTGAGATATAGCTCACCTGTAGTGGATTTATTATACTCATGAATAGCAAGGCAGCAGAAAATGTTATAGGGCCACATTTGTGATTATTTAGCAATTATTGAATTCCTACACTACACTAGGCACTTTGCAGAACAAGGAAGAGATTTTTTTGCATGTCTTCAAGCTTTAAATATGTATCTAGACCAGTTTTTCTCCTGGGGTGGATTTGTATTTGTTTAAAAAAAAAGCAGTTGGAAATCCTGAATACACCAAATCAGGTGTGATCCCATCAGATGTGAAGAGTAAAAAAGTGTCTGTCAGGTCTTATATTCATTCTGGCTATCATCAGTTATAGCTTCTGTTGGAACATGTGTGTATGGTGCTTCTGGGGACAAGGCCCATTTATATACCATACTAACAGCTTCTGTATCAAACCCAGCATCCACAAAGTTGATGGGAGTGGCCACACACCAACACTCCACCTGCTAAGTCTAGTGTCAGCTGCTTGCTTCATGGCTTGCTCAGAAACCATGAAGTGCAGCCCCAGTTTGAAGATCCACTCTGGAAGTCCTACCAACAGAGTCACAGTGCAGCTGACTGGCCCGCTTTCCCTATGTAACCCAGCAGTAGAAACAGGAAGCTGCCTGAATAAGTTGTCATTGCTGAGTTGTGAACAATCAGACTTGGAGGTCAGAGCTGGCGTCCACAGTCAGACAATAGGAGTCAACAATCTTTTGGGTAAGGAGATCAGAAGCAGGAGACAATCTTGAGATCAGAAACATGAATTCTCGTTCCATGATTCAGGTACCAGAATCAAACTGGCTCAAGATACCAAGAGGTCAGAGGCAGGACACAGCTGGAGGTCAGGAACCACACATCAGATGCCAGTAGTCAAGCCAGGGCAGGATGCCAGAAATGAAGCTAGCACATAGTTTAGAGTATGGAGGCTAGATATTCAGGCAGCTTCCTGTCCCTGAGGCTGGCTTAAGTAGGGCCAGCAGGCCAATCAGCTACTTTAGAACACCACAGATATAGAATCCAGGGTGGAGCCTCAAACTGGGTCTGGGCTCCCTGAGTCCTTGGTAAGCAGTTGTCAATAAACTAGCAAGTGGAGGGTGGGAGCCTGACCACTCACTGCAGACCTGGCTTTGAGACTTGATTGTGATGACAGCTGCTACCACTGTTATCTCTCCTGTGGCTGTTGAGAAACAGGAGTTGCAATCTAGTCTCAGCATAGATGAATTGGGGGGGGGGTGAAGGTAAAAATCACCATACCTTGCTGGTATCTCATTCTGCACATTTGAGGTTCTTTCATACTGAAGCAGTCACAAAGAAGTCAGCTCATTAATACATTTGTGACAACTGTTTATTAACGTCTCCTTAAGATTTATGTGGCTATATAATGAATGTGTTAACAATGCTATAACCCATTAGTTATCGCTGATAACCTGAAGGCTTTATTTGCAAATGTGTTTAATTAATTAGACTCATACAGAAACATTTACAAGGTTAATAAGATGTCATAGCCTGATGGTATTTGATTACTGTCAAACAAATATGAACGTCTCTCAAGTTACTCCCTTAAATAGAGATCACTAAAATAAATAACACAGCACACAAAGTTTTTAGAGACATCATCAAAGATTATGTCTGAATTAGATCAACTCATTGTCATTTTCATGTTTATCTCAATCCACTGATGACTAACAAAAAAAATGCTGACAAGTTTAATAACTGCAATTTACTAACACTTCCATTATTGCATGATTAGCCAGTTATGGGTCAATACTACAAACACTATAGTAGATGAATGACTTAACTAACAAGAGTAGTCAAGGGGTGCTCTCATGGAAATAAAGCTATGTGAGGTGAAAAGGACATATTTCAAAAGTGCTGTGATAGCCTAATTCTCTTCCCATTAACACCAGTGGGAGCAGTTACTCCAATGCTAAGTGTTTTTGAAAATTCCAGTGTGAGTACTTGCATGATTGCTGTTTATATGTATGTGTTTAGCAATTAGTTCTTGCATAGTATCTATATTAAAGTTGGGTGAACAGTTAACAATCAGCAATCTATGCTAAAATTAGCCTTTTTTCCCTCTTCAGGAAATGTCTGAATAGACTACGTTTGTTTACTTTCAGAACTGTTTTAAGTTTTGTGAAGACAATTCTCAGCCTATGAATTGATCACAAAATGCCGGCTGTTAGCATTCACTCAAGCATTTCATATTTTCAATCCAAAAAATCAACCTGTGCTATGGGTGTATAATAGTATTATTTTTTATTATTGATTTGACCATAAACAAATTATTTATTCTAATGTGCCTAGAAGTTCCATTTTGTTACGTCCCACACAAATACATAGTTTACTAGATAAGAGATGATGTCTTGTGGGCCAAGGAAAGTAAGTAGTACTAGAAGAGTAGGAGAAGAAGGATACAATCTACTTCAATATAACTATGCTCAACTTAACCTCAATTTGGTCCAGTACAAAATTTTCTATCTAAACTTACTTTGATAGAAAATTGAGCTTTCAATGAAATTAAAACATTCCTGGAAGGTTTGCATTTCTAGAAATGTTTTCATATTTTTCCGAAAAGAAATTCAACCCGCACACACTTTTTCAGTTTTCAATTAAAAGTCAAAATTTTCTGCAGAAGATTTTCTGACCCACCATATAAATTGCCTTACGTTACTGTTAGGCATCATAAGAAAAAATTGGTGTAAAGAATGGATTGAATGAAGACATAACTATAGTGAAGACCACCCACTCTTAGGGGTAGCATAGAAAAGACATCATGCAATCTCTGACAGAAATGTACAAGTCCAGTGTATTGGCAGGATGGAGAATATTGGGAATTTTACAGGCTAAAAGTCAAGAGCAGATAAGAAGAGAGCAGTGGAGCTTTGAATGGCTTTGAAAGTGAGGGCATAGTGTCTGGAATTTGGAAAAAAGATAAACTTTAGAAGTCATTAGAAATCTAACTTAATTCCCACTAAAATCTTGCAGTGGTCACCATCTGTAAATGTCATGATAGGCACAAAGGAAAAAATAAATCTGAATGAAAAAACTTACTGTTACTGCTTAAAGCCTGTTCCAAAGCCCAGTGAAGTAAATGGGAGACTTGGCATTGATCGCAGAGGGCTTTGGATCTGGTCCACTATTCCTGTATTGATCAGAATAAAATCTAAAGTAGCATTAATTACTCGCAAAGAAAGTTACTGCATGCATGTAAAAGTGAAAGATATGCAACTATCAAAATCCAGGGCTATTTGAACCTAGGAAATTGATTTTATTCCATTTGTATCATAAATATGTTTACAGAATGTGAACAAAAAGGGGCAGATGTCATACCCTTTGCAAGCTAAGAAATCTGACTGAGATTCGTCGGAATTTTGCCTGTGTATAGACTTCCAGATCTGGCCCGTTATTCTGAATTTTTTTAACCTTTGGATACCCATGTAATTGTTGAATAAAACCAAAGCATGAGGTACTAAATTTAAATGCATAGACTAATTTGCTCTTGAATTTTATCACTTACAGAATTAAGAAATGAAAGGATAATATCCCTTGAAGGACAAATCGTGTGTCTTAACATCCTGGGACAAAAAAAAATCTACAAACAGATGGATTAGTTCACTGTGCACTAAATCTAAAAGGCAGTAAGCTGCATGATATGGACTATTCTATGCTTAGCTCAAGGTCACATATGGCTAATTAGAATATCTGTTTTGATCACTCAGTTCTGTTAAATGTACACAGAAATATAGATGACAGGAACTTTAAAAAATATTCAAAATCCAATTTTGATTTTCATTAATGTATTACATGAACCTGGGTACCTTAAAAATTTTTTTTACATTCCTTAAACATATAAGTTTTAAACATACCTTAGCCTGAAATACACAAAAGGTCTTAAGCATCACAATGCCTAACATTTACATGGTTAAAAAAATGACTGGAACAAGAATGGGATCCACAAAGCTTGAGTTTTGCACCTAGGCTCCCTCTACAATGAATATGGAGAGACAGATGCCTAAGAATGTAATCCACCCAAGCCAGTACACTAGGGCCATGTTTACACTACAGAGAAGATTGAAGCAGCTGCTGTCAATCTTCCAGGGTTCAAAATGGTGGGTCTAGTGAAGACTCGCTAATTTGATCTGAGAGGCGTTCCCGTTGATACTGGTAGTCCTGCTTCTACAAGGAGTAAAGAAATCAAAGGGAGAGTGTGCTTCCATTGACCTTCTGCTGTGTGGATGGAGACAAAATGCAATTTAAGATACTTCAACTCCAGCTATGTAATGAACATAGCTGGAATTGCATATCTTAAGTCAGCTTTCTCCTTTAGTGTAGATTAGGCCTAGGTGGGGAGTCACCTAATCCAGATAATACAACATACTTACTGGTCAGTTGCAACCTAAGTGTCATTCTTCTCACATAGTTCAGTGCCTAGTTCTGCTTGTGATCCTCAGTTGGAAACAGGAGCAGGTGCCTAACTACACATAAAAAGGCTGGAGAAGGGAGCAGAAGTTTATAACATTTAGCCCAGTGGTTTGGGTATTCATCTCGCATGTAACAAACCCCAGTTCCCTCATTTACCTAATGAAGAGAAGGGATTTGAACAGGTTTCTGCACCTCTTTGTTGAATGCCTTGGCCATTGGACTATAGGATGGATGTGGGTTTCCCTTAATCTCTCTTGCTGACTTTCAATGAGAAACTCTGGAGTGCCTGAAACATTTGGAAGTTTTACACTTATATCTGTGTTTCAATATTTATACCTGGAACAATACTAATTAAAAAAAGGAGCAGCTGAGAATAAGCCATGAATGAAAGAAAAACCTTTGGAATTAATGAAATTATTTGAAGAGAGGAGGCAAAAAAAAAAAAAAAAAAGAACGAGGATATCTGTAAGAAAGGTATCTTTAATAAATACTTTAAAATGAAATATGAATGACATAGTTCAATATTTTATTCATTAAATATGGCTTCAGTCAAAGTCTTGTAAAGGCAAATAACAGGCAAACCATAGAATACTGGAAGTTTTGTTTATATCAACATCTAGGATATAGTTTTGAATACATATCTGAAATGAATGTGAACTGAAAATCAAAAAAAGTTTTTGCATTTGGTTCCCAGTGCTATTTAAATGTATACTATGGTAGCACTTAGGTACTCCAGCCAGAATGAGGTCCTACAGTACTACATGTTCCACAAACAGAAGTAGTCACTGCTCACAGTGAATTTAGAGATCCCATAGTAACAGCTTCTCTCATACTATGTTATTTAATATTCATATTTTCCTCCTTATAATCATAGGATATAAGCCACCCTTAAATTTCACACAATCCAGTGCACTACATTTTTGAGGGGTTTCATTTTACAAAATAAGTGCATATTTTTCATTGAGTAGACATTATATGTAGTCTATATAGCCTACAAATATAGTCAATATAGTCAATTCATCTAATCAGTATTTCATTCTAGAAATACAAAAAGGAACCCACAGAATCATAGGTCTGTAAGAAAACTTGAGAAGTCATCACGGCCAGTCCCCTACACTCATGGCAGGATCTAACACCATTTAGACCATCCCAGGCAGGCGTTTGTCTAATCTCCCTGGATAATTTATTCTCGTGTTAACAGCTCTGACAATTAGGAAGTTTTTCCTAATGTCTGAGCTAAGACTCCTTTGCTGTAATTTAAGCCCATTGCTTCTTGTTTTATCATTAGTGATCAAAGAGAATAATTTTCTCCCACCTCCTTGTAACAAACTTTTGGATAACTGAGAACTGTTATGTCCCCTCTCAGTCTTCTCTTTTCCAGACTAAACAAATCCTGTTCTTTCAATCTACCCTCATAGGTCATGTTTACTAGATATTTAATCATTTTTCTTGTTCTCTGCTGGACTTTTTTCCAATTTGTGCATCTTTCCTGAAATATGGCACCCAGAACAGGATTCAATACTCCAGTAGAGGCACAGGAGAGCAGAAGAATTAGTCCTCATGGCTTTCTTACAACATTCCTGCTAATACATCCCAGAATGATGTTTGCTTTTTTTACGGCAGTGTTAACTTGTGGTCCACTATAAACCCTACATCCCTTTTCACCATACTGCTTCCTACATAGCCATTTCCCATTCTGTATGTGTGAAACTTATTGTTCCTTCCTATGTGGAGTATTTTGCATTTGCCCTTATTGAATGTCATCTTTTTTACCTCAGTCAGTTTCACCAGTTTGTCCAGATCATTTTGAATTATAATTCTATCCTCTAAAGAACTTGCAACCCTTCCCAGCTTGATATCATCTGCAGACTTTATAAGTGTACTATCTATGCCATTATCTAAATCATTGATAAAAATATTGAATAGAACTGGACCCAGAACTGTTCCCTGCAGAATCCTGCTCATTCTGCCCTTCCTGCATGATGATGAACCATTGATAACTATTCTTTGGGAATGGTTATTGCAGTTTCATTATTTCCCTAGGGGTTTTTTTATGAAATGAGGCAGTCACGTGAGACTGTATCAAGTGCCTTACTGATGTGTAGATATACAATATCCCCCTACCACTTCAACCCTATCCATAAGGCTTCTTAACTTGTCAAAGAAACCTTTCAGGTTGGTTTGACATGATTTATTCTTTATAAATCAATGTTGACTATTTCTTATCACCTTATTATCTGCTAGATGTTTGCAAATTGATTCCTTCATTATTTGTTCTAAAATCTTTCTTAATACATTAGTTAAGCTGACTGGTCTCTAATTGCCTGGGTTGTCTTTATTTCCCTGTTTATATATGGTCATTATTTTTGCCCTTTTCTAGTCATTGGAATCCTCTTCCATCTTCCATGGCTTTTTAAAGATAATAGATAAGGGCTCAGATATCACCTCTGTCAGCTCCTTTAATATTTTAGGATGCATTTAATCAGGTCCTGGTCACCTGAAGACATTTAACTTGTCTAAGTAATTTTTAACTTGTTCTTTGCCTTTTTAGCTTCTGATACTGCCCTGTTTTCCATCTATACCATCTTTGCAGCCAGGCATTCACCTCCAGGCTGAAGGTCTCTCTCTCTGACTGGGCCCCTACCCTTGACCAGAAGTATTAAAGAGAATACCGCCTGCACTTTGTACGCCTTCACCTGTACTTCCAGAGCCCTGTAGTCGCTTCTGATATGCTAAAGGTGATACTTCACAGTATCATTAGTGCCTGTATTTATGAGTATTGTGGGGTAGTAGTCAGAAAGCTGGATGATCCTCTACAGTCCATCTGCAACATCTCAGATATGGTACCCCGGCAGGCAGCAGATCTGCCGGGATGCCATGTCAGGACAACACACAGGTGCCTTTGTCCCCCTCAGAAGAGAGTTTCAAACCCCCACTGCCCTATATTACACCAATTATTTTCTCTTATCACTGGAAACAGACATCATTTGTGTAGTGTGCCCATTACATTGGACTAAAAATTTAGCCTGCAAAAAAGTTATTTATTTCTTTGCAAAACATATAAAAATACTTTAAATGATTGGTCCAAACCTTCCCATATACTATTATGACTCTCATCATGACTCCATGTGGAACTGTACAGTAGGGTGGAGTATCCCCCTCCCCCTCCTGGCCCGGCTTCTTGTGGTAGAGGAAGGGTGAAACTGGCAAAGGTGGAGGCAGGCAAGCTAATAGCTGGTGCCACCTAGTGGTGAATGCTCAGAGCAATACCTGAGCAAATATTTATTCATGCTGAAAGGTCCCCAAAACAGTACTGAGGCCTCAGTTTGCTAGGTACTGTAAAACATAGTTGCTTTTCATCTTTACAACAAGAAGTGAGGTACAGAAGTATCATTATTTTCATTTTCCATCTTGAAAATCAAGAAATAGAAAAGTTATGTGATTCCATTAAATTCATACAAGGAACCTGTGGCAGACGTGGAAACCAAACACTGATCTCAGTCCCAATCCAATAACTCAAACCCCCTGAGGTTTGGGTGTTTAAAATTCATGTCTGCATCTCAATTTTGCAGCATGCATCTATCTCTAATTTTATATAAAAAATCATACTAAATCAATTATTTTCCCCAAAAAATGTAATTATGTTGGTTACGACCTAATGTTAGTAAATTCTAGTTTAAAGAATCACCTACATAGTTTTTACTTGTATGTTTTTTTTAAATCAGCTACTTAAACATATACACGTCTTTGGAACATTTTAAATTGACAGATTTTGCCACTTTTATTTGCATATATTATCTTACCTCACAGAGCCCTGATGCTTAATTGTATAGTTATACTAAAATAAGGAGAAAAGACATTTGAAATTGGTTTAACCAGGCTGCAACTTTATTATTAGATGCCTGGGACTACCCAGCAGATAAAAGTGTATAGTGCAGCTAATCCCATGTCCTGTAATTACCGGGGAGAAGAGGTTTTACCAGCTCCTCTTCTTTTTTTCCATTGAAGTCACTCCAGCAAATCCATCACCATCCACACCACTCATAGGTGGTTAAAGAAGGATTTAGGAATGGGGGATTGACTCCCTGCCATATCCAGTCATATATATCCCCAGCCACCCTACATTTGTTCCTTTAACAAGCAGTTCTTTTTAAATCCTTTTCTAAGATTTTGCTGTCACTGTATACTTTTCTTATAGAGTACCTTCAAAGGACATCTGTCACAAGGTGGCACAGGCCATTAGATTAGCTGCATCCACCTGTACCTGCTTCACCCTACCTCTGCCAGACATAGGGAGAAATTGCTTCTTTTCCCCCTTTCTTACTGTTTGGTTCCACATGGATGTATGCATCTGAGACACACTTGAACTACAGTGTTGTCTCCTTCAGCCTGCTGCATGTGAAAAGAAGGGTACAAGCACAGAGTTGCCCTTTTTAAACCTTGCATTCCTAGAGAATGAGTCAGTAACCACACTGATCCCTTTTGCAGCAGTTGTCATTTCTCTCTCCCCAGCTGCAAAGCACTGTTCCCCTCACTCCAATAGCTCAGCAAATACCTGCCCAACACACACACTTAAAAAATGCAGGGCAGTTAATAGTGTTCTTTTAGATTACGATCAAACTCAATAATTAGTAATAGTGACAGACTGTGGCAAAAATTCTATATAATGAGTGGTTTTGTATCAATAATACATTTTTCATGTCTGTCAGTCATATTAGTTAGCACAATGAATTGACAACTCTGAAGAACACAGTATTTTAATAGCAAAATCACAGAAAGCTGATTCACATTGTTTCCTTTGTGATAATTTCTGTGGGAAAACCATTAATCTATAATGCAACATCAATAGGAAAAATTCTAGGTTGACATAACAAATGAGTTTAAGATTCAAACTAATCTGAGGCCATTTTTTTTGTTACTAATAGACATTAAGGATCTCTAATGTGAAGCTACAGTTAGCCTATCAATCAAAGAACTGAACATTTAAGTGTTTTTTGTTTTAGAGAGATTTCCATTGACATTAATTAAGCTCTCCCTAGACTCAGAAACATTGGAGAGGTTTATTAAAAACTTGCTGGCCAGATGGAGTTTTCCATTTTCATGGAATTTTAAACCTCAGCACGGTGCATTAAGCATGCAGTTAGGGGCCACAAATTTTCATTCTGCTTCAATTATACTGGGTGAATACTCTCTGGAAAACAAATATATTTAGTGGGATTTTCAAATGCAAGGAACAAATTAGTACATAATTTATTGATTCTCAACACCTAGGCTTTTTTGAAAATACAGTCTCTGGTGTCTAACTGTAAGGACATGCAGCTTCCAACTTCTAGTATGATAGTTATGTTCAACATTCATATAAGACAATGGCACCCTTTCAGGAAAACTAGCATATTATTAAGTGATTTCTGAAATGGGGCCTAAATGAGACATTTAAGTGGAAAATTATTTAGGATTATATAATTTTTTTTATTCAAGAATAGGACCATAGTAAAATGAAACCTCAAGAATTTAAGTTGATTCCCATATGTTTGTAGTTTCAATACTTAAAATAAGATTTTCCCTTTACATTTCTGTCATATTCTGAATCTTACTATTTTGTAGAGGTCCATTGAGATTAATACATACCAGAGTAAATAAATACCCCATACAAGCAAACAGCTTTTGGAATAAATGCCCCCAGGAGAAGAAGAAATGTGTATTTGGAATGAACTCCCAACTACAACTTTCTTATCCTTGGATTAAATTTCAATCTCAGACATTCTCAGTTATTAATTTTTCCCTATGGAATATTTAAGGCTCTGCAATACTAAAAAATTACTGAGACACTGATAAAAATGGCTATTGGACATCCACACACTGGCAAGATTGAGTCCTTATTGTATACTATAAGCTCCATAAGAAGGAGAAGAAAGAGACTTTTTAATGAAACTGAGCACAGGACTAGCATGGAGAGTCTTTTTTGGTACATGTACTGTAGTTTGTAAAAATGCATTGCGCTATATTTTCAAATACTTTCTGTCCCTTTCAGAGTTCATAATTAGTGAGACGGTTGGGTACTAAAGTGAGTCCAAAGCATAAAGGGACTTAAAATGTTTAATGTATCTGGGACATAAATACAACCATGCCATGTGAACACCTGTTCTTACTTCGAGGCATTGTAAATAAGTGGACAGTATTAACTTGTTTGAGTTAGGGTATGTCTACACTACAGTGTTAATTCAAGTTATCTTAATTCGAAATAGTTAATTCGAATTATGCTAATTCGAATTAACGTGTCTACACACAAAATGCAGTTCGAATTAGCATTTTGCTAATTCGAAATACTGCATCCACACTGACTGGACACAGACTTGGATTTAAGGCCAGCCAGAACCAGGTCAGGCAGGGCATCAGGTCAGGAGTGTCTGTGTGTGGCTGTTGTCTGAGGCTATCTGAGGCTTGTGCTTAAAGGGATACCCCCTCCCAGACAGCTGGTTCTCTGGTGTCCCTGATTACTTGCCTGCCTCGCTGCGGGATAGCAAAGCATTTCTGTCTCAGAGTGCTTTGGTTGCCCTCACTCAAGACACCATAGCACTCTGCAACATGGAGACAGAGCTGCCCTTGGGCACTCTGGTGCATCTTGTGGACACATTGCCATCAGCCTGGCTGCACCTGCTGCAGGCTGCCATCCGGGAGGTCCATTGGGGGGCTGTCAGGAAGCCCTGCGGGAGAGTGTCCACCCTGAGGAGCACTCAAAGCCTCCCTGGTCTGCCCCACTGGGGGCTTGTGCCTCATTCTTCCCTCACGTCCTTCCACTTACCCTTCCCTAGCCCCCCTTCCTAATGTCAGATAAAATACATGTATTTTCATAAACACAAACTCTGTTTATTTCACAAAACTTGGGGGGGGGGAATGAAACCCTCGTGAGACTTGGGAAAGGAGGTGGGAGATGGGAGAAGAGAGGGTGGGAGAGGGGAGAGGGACACCTGGGAGGAGGGACCTGGAAGGGGGAGGCAAGGGGAGGAAGGGGGAGGAGAAGCTCAGGGTTGGGGGTCTTGCCGGACCACCTATCTCGCAGCACTGCACGTGCAGGGGCGTCGGCATTCCCGAGGGGGAGCGGGTGGGGCAGGTGGGGAGGGGGAGATAGGGGAGGCGGGGGAGAGGAAGAAGTGGGAGTAAGAGCAGGAGTGGGAGGAAGAGCGATAGCTGGGGTGGCCACAGGTGCTGGAGTGGCAGCAGGCACCAATCTCTGCACCAGGGTCTGCAGGTGATCCCGTATGGCACGGCCCTGGGCAAGCAGCTCCTTCATCCACCCAGCACTCCTGGCAGCGGATCTGCCTAGCATATAGCGCCAGGTGCTGCCGGTAGTTCTCCTCCAGGTGGCAGGTCATCCTGCTGGCCCGGGTGTGGGAGGCTGTCCTGGGCGGGGTGGTGCACCCTGCACTCGCAGCTGGTGCGGCTGTGGAGAAACCAGAGATGTGCTGTGTTATCCCTGGGGACACAGTGGGTGAAACCCAGCCCCCCTCTGCAAGGCAAGGACAGCAGGTCTCCGCACCATCATGTCCTGCTATCCCCGGGAGTGTGAACTGGCCCGGGACTGCACCCATGCCTCTGTGCTGTATATAGTGTGGGTGTGTGTGGGGGAGAAGGGGAAGAGAGATGTGCCCTGCCTCTGCATAGAGGGGGCTTCTGGAGGGAGGGCATTGTGCAGTGTCTCTCGCCAGGGTCAGGAGCACGTCATGTGCTTTTATACATACATGCGTGGGGGTAAGAGGCCAGGGCCCCTGTGTGACAGGCAGCCGGGGCCACATGCCCCGGCTGGTGCAGCACATGCACAGGTTCCTGTGTGATCCGGGGTCATCAAAGACCACCCGCGCAGTCCCTGGGCTCTCTATCCCCCCTCCCCACCCCACATAAGGGGACAGTGATGGAACTCACATGTCGAGGCCTCCCCGGCGTCGGACAACACAGGCAACAGGCTTGCTGGCACGGCTCTGGGTTCCGGGGTGCACGGCATGCTCCCTCCAGGCTCCTGGGATTCCTGGCCGTCCTCCTCTTCCTCCTCCTCCTCCGTGCCCTGGTCAGTGCCCTCGGCCCCAGGGTCGATGACCACCTGGGGGGCACGGACCATCTGATCCCCTAGGATGCGGTCCAGGGCATCAAAATACGGGAAGCAGTCTGGGCCTGCCCCTGGTTGGGAGCTGCCCACTGCGGCCCTGGCATAGGCCTGCCGCAGCTCTTTAATTTTAGTGTGCACCTGCTCCTGGTTGTGCACGTGGCCTTTGGTGGCTAGGCTGTCTGCCATCCTTCGGTAGATGGATGCGTTCCTGCGTCTAGTGCAGAGATCATGAATGTTGGAGGCATCCCCCCAAACCTCAATCAGGTCTATGATCTCCGCACTGGACCAGGATGGTGCCCGCCTTTTCCGTCCCCTGGCAGGCTCCTGGGAGCTGCCAGACTGGTCCTGTGGAGCGGTGGAGGGCTGGCTGGCACTGGGTTGCTGGCTCATGCTGGCACCTGGGTCAGGGGCAGCTCTGCAGGCTCTGGGCTGGCAGGCCTGCAGCTGCCACAGGCCCTGTGGCCAAATGGACTCTGCCCCTTTAAGGGCCCTGGAGCTGGAGGAGGGGGGAGCAGTAGAGTTTTCCTGGTTTGGCCCAGAGTGGCCACCAGGGGGAACTGGGAAGGGCTGGAGGCCAGCTAATTCGGACTAAGCGTCTACACAGCGCTTATTCCGAATTAGCTAATTTGAGTTTGGCATTACTCCTCGTAGAATGAGGTTTATCAAAGTCGAATTAAGCACCCCACTATTTCAATTTTAATTTGAAATAGCAGTTTGCCTGTGTAGATGCTATGGAAGTTAATTCGGAATAACGGCTGTTATTCCGAATTAACTTTGCAGTGTAGACATACCCTTAGCAATTTGCTGAAAAAGAAGTAATACTGAGAGGGTTTGTAGGTGCTAAAGCATTGCACTATTTTGTTTTGAGGCTAGTTCTTTCAAAAAAAATCTACATTTATAGATTAACTATCACGATAAAGAGAGAGTTAATATTTTTAAGAGGTGAACTAAATAATATTTCTTTTTTACTGTGCAATATAATGAGCTCTGTACATCTTGTATTCTTTGCTGTAATTAACATAGATATATTTGAAAATGTAGAAAAACCATTTAAAATGTTTGTAATAAATGTAAGTCAATATTCTATTTTTTAACAGTTTGATTAAAATTTTGATTGTTACTGATTAAACTCTAGTTAACTTGTTCAGTGTTAATTGCTTATGTTAACTGTGATTTATTGACAGCCCTAGTATCAACATAAAAGTGACAGTTTTAGTTTTCTACTGAAAACGAAAAAAGAAAATGTGTTGTTTTTTTGTTTTTGTTTTGTTTTGTTTTTTTGCCCTGCCATAGTGAGCACGCACTAAATAAGCATTTGGTAGTTGTTTCATAGTGAGCTAGCTGATTGACTCTCCTGGTTTCTAGTTGTTGCACTTTCACTAAAGGTTGGGTTTTTTTGGGGGGAGGGGAGGAGGGAGGTAGGGATGTTAAATTTAATCAAATAATCAACTAGTCTATGGATTTTCCATTGCCTAGTCAGTTAGTCAATAAGCGGGGGAGCCGCAGCAGAATTAGCTCCCAGCCCTGGGAACTAACACCACTGCGTCTCTGCCTTTTAAATGTATTAAGCTGGCAGGCTCTTAATATATTTAAAAAGCAGAAGGTCAGCATCCGGGACTGGCACAAGTTTAAATTAGTGGCAGCTGAGCATCCACACTACCATTATTTTGAAATTACTGTTTCAGAATTAGCGTTACTCCCGATGAAAAGCAGGAGTATGGAGTTCAAATTCTGCAGCCTGTTATCATATATATAGTAGCCCAATGTCTGTGACTCTGTAATGCTGAAATGCTGGCTGTTGCTTCTGGGCAGCGCTGTTGCCTGAGTCATGTCCTTCGCCTCCCTCCATGGCACTCGGCTGACTTCTGCACCGCTCAGCTGGGCCGCCGCGGGGGAGCAAGCGGCTCAAGCGGCCATTTGAGCATCGTGGTCCCCATGCAGCGGCTCAAGTGGCCGTTTGGGCTCCCCCGCGGTGGCCCGGCTGAGCGGCACAGAAGTCAGCTGAACGCCACAGCGGGAGGTGAAGGGGGACGGGGCGGTGACGTACACAGCCAGGGGGCGGGGCTAGGCCGTGTACGTCACCGCCCCGCCCCCTTTCGCGCCCCTGTTCGCCTCCCACCGTGGTGCTCAGCTGACTATGTGCCCCTCAGCCGGGCCATCGCAGGGGAGCCCAAACATCCGCTTGCTCCCCTGCAGCCTGGCTGAGCGGCACAGAAGTCAGCTGAGCACCATGGCGGGAGGCGAAGGGGGGCAGGGCGGTGACGTGCACGGCGTGACAGCAGCTCCAGGCCCCGCCCCCTGGCCGTGAACGTCAGCGCCCCGCCCCCCTTCACCTCCCGCCGTGGCGCTCCACTGACTTCTGTGCCACTCAGCCAGGCCACCGCGGGGGAGCCCAAACGGCCACTTGTTCCACTTGCTCCCCCGTGGCAGCCCGGCAGAGCGGCACAGAAGTCAGCCGAGTGCCATGGTGGGAGGCGAAGGGGGGCGGGGTGGTGACGTGCAGCGTGACAGCGGCTCCAGGCCCCTCCCCCTGGCCATGAATGTCAGCGCCCCACCCCCCTTCACCTCCTGCTGTGGTGCTCGGCTGACTTCTGTGCCGCTCAGCCAGGCTGGCACGGGGGAGCAAGTGGCGCAAGTGACCGTTTGGGCTCCGCACTTGCCATGCAGCACGGGGAGCACAGAGCCCAAATGGCCGTTTGGGCCCACGGTCCCCCAAGTGAGAGGCAGGAGGGGGAGGAGAAGAGAAAGAGAGAGATGGAGAGAGAGGCAGGAGGCGGAGGAGAGCTGAGAGAGAAAAGGGGAAGCAGTAGGAGGAGGAGAGAGAGAGAGATGTGGAGGAGAGACCCCAAAATCCCATCTTATGACGGGCTATTGGCTAGTTTAAAAAATAGTAGCCCAATGTCTGTGACTCTGTAACGCTGAAATGCTGGCTGTTCCCTCTGGGTGGCACTGTTGCCTCCCGCTGTGGCGCTCGGGTGACTTCTGTGCCGCTCAGCTGGGCCGCCGCGCGGGAGCAAGCGGCGCAAGTGGCTGTTTGGGGTCCGCACTCCTCATGCAGCATGGGGGTGCTGCATGGGGAGCGCAGGACCCAAACAGCCACTTGCGCTGCATGCTCCCATGTGGCGGCCCGGCTAAGCGGCGCAGAAGTCACCCAAGCGCCACGGCAGGAGGCAACAACGCCGCCCAGAGGGAAGAGCCAGGGGGCAGAGCCTGGACAAGCGTGCATCTCTGACATAGGAAAGGGCACCAGATTCAAAAGAAGGAAAGTGGAGCAGACACAGAGGACGCGGAGGAGACAGAGAGGAGAACGGAGGAGGTTGAGGGCAGCAAGAGAGAGAGAGTGAGAGAGACACAGCAGGAGGAGGAGAAGAGAAACACAGAGTGAGAGGCAGGAGGGGGAGAAGAGAAAGAGAGAGAGACGGAGAGAGAGGCAGAAGGCGGACGAGAGCTGAGAGAGAGAGGGCGTGGCAGTAGGAGGAGAAGAGAGAGAGAGGCCATTTGTGCTGCTTGCTCCCACGCGGTGGCCCAGCTGAGCGGTGCAGAAGTCAGCCGAGTGCTACGGTGGGAGGCGAAGGGGAGGCGGGGCTGTGACATACATGCCCAGGGGGTGGGGCCTGGACGAGCATGCATCCCCAACGGAGACAGAGGAGAGCGGAGAGAGAGTGAGAGGCAGGAGGAGGAGGAGAAGAGAAAGGGAGAGTGAGAGGCAGGAGAGGGAGAAGAGAAAGAGAGAGACGGTGAGAGAGGAAGAAGGCAGAGGAGAGCTGGGGGGGGGAGGCAGTAGGAGGAGGAGAGGGGAGAGAGAGAGAGAGAGAGAGAGACGGCGTGAGAGACCGGAGGCTCAGGAGAGAAGACTGATGTGGAGGAGAGACCTGAAAATCCCATCTTATGACGGGCTAATTGGCTAGTTTCAAAATAATGGTCTTGGTAGTGTGGATGCACCACTTATAAATTTGAACTTGGGGGGGACGGGTTATTTCGGAATAAGGTCCTAGCGTAGACCAAAGCTCAGGGAGAGGCCATGGGGCAACAGTCATTTGTGAAGTTCCTGCCTTAGTCACCCCTTTTTCTGGTGCTGAAGGTCTGTTGTTTTCCTTGGTCTGCCAGCAAATGGGCTGTTCTGCTCCCCTTTTAAGCTTCTCCTTTAGTTTCTATATGATGAAGAAGGGAATACTCTAAGGCGACGTCTTCACTGCAAGTTTTTTTGGCAGAAAATATGCTAATGAGGGACTCATTAGCATGAGTCGCAATCTCATTAGCATATTTTCTGCCATTTCTTTTTGCACAAGGGGATTTTGCACAAAAAGAAGCATGGTGGACTTTTTTTTGCGCATAAACCATGTTTTGCGCAAGATCCTCATGCCTGTCCACACTGCTTCTTTTTGTGCAAAAACCCCTTGCGCAAAAAGAAACGGCAGAAAATATGCTAATGAGATCACAGCTCATGCTAATGAGTCCCTCATTAGCATATTTTCTAGCGAAAAAACTCGCAGCGAAGACAAAGCCTAAGACACTGCTGCACCTATTTCCTACAATGTAACTATGGAACAATGGAATGCTGAATTCTTAACTATCTATGAGGGTAGTGCAATGTGTTCCCCATGAGTCTCACTGGTTTGCTGTTTGCAATGCAGCGTATCAAATTATTTAAATAGGCCTACCATTGTAAGGAATAGGATGTTCAGTGTTTCATAATAAATTAATGATAAAAAGTGTTTGGCTCTAGACTCTCTACCTCAAAATTTAATGAACTTTGGATTTAGATCTGAATCTTATTTCAGTGTTCCGGTTGGATCCTTTCCTAATGTTTACAAAGAGAGGGAAAAAAAACTAAATATGGTAAAATAATACAACATAGTAACTAAATATAAGTAGGTAATAAAAGTTCTTCTAGATGCTGTCAGTTCATATCTTTATTCTTTAAGTTTTTATATTGTACCATTAGCCTTTTCACAAATGACTACATTGGTCAAGTAAAACCATCAGAAGTTCTGAAGACTTATTGATTAAAAACAGTTTGTTATTTTTAATTCAAAAATCCAATACAATGTGATTTTTGGGAATTATTTCTGTAACTGTTCTACACTGACAGAGTACATCATTAACACTCCTTAGTTATTATATTTCCTTTTGCGAGTGGTACCTGATTAATCTTGTTAAAATTGATCAAGCTTTGTATTAACAAGATTTTATTTTTATATAGTCAAAGGTTGAGGTTCTTAATTGTTTCTTAAAATGCCATTAATTTTGAGCAATTGTTTATTTGGTAAGTATTCTATTTAAGGAAATAGTTTTTTAATCACTTAAAATCACTCTCATAAATCTGGGGCAGAAGTTCATGTCCTATAACTTTTTGTATAAATACAGTGTTTTTTTCCCTTATGTCCTCTAGGTAAAGAATGGATGTGTATTTTCTTTCTGTGTAGTGTCAGGCACTTCGATATTGCACAACAGAAATATTAGATAAAATAATATAAACAGATCAATATGTTCTCTATCAGAAACACTATTAGTAATGGCAATTTCTGTGAATTGTGAAAGACAAAAATAATAGAAAAAGATCTCCTGATACACTGTATTAATCTTGCTACACTGCAGATCTCCAGATCTTTTTGTAAAGAAATAAGTATGAAAAGTATTCTTCAAAAGCCGCTAATGCTGTTAATTATTTTTGCATTTGGATTCAGGACTTCATCATGAAACAGATACTAATACTCATTAGTAAGAGCTCCAGATTCACCACTGGCAAGCGATTCTGATCACATAACTATTGTGTTACCAAAGTACAATGTACAGATAATGGTAGATACTCAGAGTATCTATCTTCAGAATACTAGTGTTAGAATAAGGCAATTTAATTTTGAAACAGATCCCTGGTTCTTTCAGGCCTCGGTCCTTCCAGTTATTACATAGGGGATAGATCTTTGTGCTTGTGTAAAGCCCCATTGACTTCAAAAGGGCTCCACATGGATTATCCCCACAGAGTAATTTGTTGGATTAGAGCCATAGCCAATTACTTTCTT
Organism: Pelochelys cantorii; assembly: GCA_032595735.1. Taxonomy (NCBI): domain Eukaryota; kingdom Metazoa; phylum Chordata; order Testudines; family Trionychidae; genus Pelochelys; species Pelochelys cantorii. The sequence continues at coordinate 76,309,141 of CM064328.1, forward strand.
ATAATTGCTGAAAATCACTAGACAGGAAAGAAAATAGTGCCAGAAATAAAAATCTTGGTTGATGCTTACACTCTGCATAAACAAACTGCTGTGCACCACCTTTGGACATTAACCTGTCAATTTGTGATCTGTGAATCACAAAGCTCACTGTTCATCACAAAAATGAGTAGTCCTGTGGCACCTTAGAGACGAACAAAAATATATATGGTGGTATAAGCTTTTGTGAGTAAAACCAAATTCTTCAGATGAGCTTGAGTTCAGAAAAAAAGGAGCACTCTCAGAATTTATAACAAATAAAGAAGGGAGAGAAAAAAATGTACCTGTCAATTACACATAATTTCATTGTATACTTATTTTCTCTTTTGCTGAAGGCAATTGATATAAAAATGATGTTGTGACCCTTTTTGGGGCATTCAAAAATGTAAGTCATCTTGTTACTCTTATGCCTCAGTGAGTTAGGTTTGCTGCTGCTAAACGGCATGTCAGCTCTTTGACATTCCAGTTTATTAGTTATACCAATAAACTCTGCAGGAAAGCGCCAGCTCTCACTTCACCTTGCATGTAACACTTGGTGTGCTCGAGGTCCGAAACTCCCTTGATGAGTGCCTCCCTACAGTTACCAGACCCGACACTGGACTCTTACATAAATTTCTCAGTCTGCTCTCTCCAAAGGGTATGTCTACGCACATTCATTTGTCAGATGTTATGATTAATATGTCATGTCATATAGAAACAATGTATGTTGAATAGATTTAAATCATAGGATTATAGCAGTATAAAAAGGATTGGAAGAGTTAAGTATGTATTAAGTATATAAATAAGTAGGGCTACAATTAAGACCTACAGATAGAGGACTGTAAGATCTTTAGCTTAACCATACATACCAGGCCTCAGGCTTAAGAAATACTTGACATAAGTAAGTGACCAAAAAATAACCTGCTGCGACAAGATTACTTACTTAAGATTATTTTTTTTTATAAGATAATTGGTAGTCACATTTTTTCCAAAACATGCCCAAACCAAAGGGTTCACAATGGGCATAAACTCTAATAAGAATAAAAGGAATTATAAGTAACCCATGAAAAACAGCTGGGGATGAGGGGCTCAATATGCTTCGGGGAGAGGGGCTCAATACAGGTAAAGAAAAAGAGAATTGACCCTTTCATTCATGTGTTCAGGGTAGTAGGCATAGTCAAAACCACATGATATAAGAGAGTTCCTGGGAAAAATGAGCTTCAGGGGGTAGCCGAGTTAGTCTGTTACAGAAAAAAACAACAAATGGTCTGGTAGCACTTTATAGACTAATGAAACATGTAGATGGTATCATGAGCTTTCGTGGGCACAGCCCACTTCTTCAGATGACCGGAGTTATGAGTTGGGGATATGAAAACTCAAAATAAATAGGAAAGGGGAAGGGGAGGAGGGAAAGAAAGAAAAAGGGAAGGGGGTGGGAGACAGAGCATCATTAAGTATCTGGAGAATGGGTACTTAAACCTAAGCAGATAAAAATCAAAGTCAATAGATAAATTCCTAAAACAGGAAGATACCACTCAGGGAGCTGTTAGCACCTTCAGTGGTTGAGAAAACTCCAGCTGGAACCATCTCTCTATTGCTGATCAATTTGTGAAGAACCCATCATACCGTAAGACAATCTAGGAGTATGTGAGGATGACTTCAGCTATAACTTGTGCATGGGTATCTTTAGGATTTATATACGATTGTATAATCATAACTTTGTTGGTAATTTGAATCCAAAAGGTTCAAACCTGCACAAAGTTCTGTGGCAACAGATGAGTAGTATGGAAGAGAGGAGCACTGATATCTTGGAGTCGATAGTCACAAATCTGCATGCAGGTGGCAGACATGTGATGGTTGTTTTGTGCTTGGTTGAGACAGAAGTGTATTTTGGTAGCAGTGACTGTGACAGTGATAGGTCTTTTCTGCTCAATCCTAATGGGAGGGAGCTAGATGTCTGTATGCAGTGGGATCACTCAACTCCATGGCTTAAACAAGAGATATCAGACAATGAATGTCAGCACCTGGAATCTCCACACCCTTGTAGAGTGTCAACACAGTGAATGCCCAGAAAGTATTTCCTGAGAAGTGGAAAGACTCAACATTGACAATGCAGCACTTAATGAGACCTGCTGGGCCAAAAAGAGCCAATTAGAAAAGCGTAGAGATGGCCACACCTTATTTTGGAAAAGAAAGCCATGAGACGACAAATGTATTCATGGGATTGGCGTTACCATCGAAAATAAGATTGGTGATCAGCTTTTGGTGCTCCCATGGGGATCAATGAGTGTCTCGTGATGGTTTGGCTCAAGCTTAGTAATAACAAATATGCTATGGTCATCAGCACATATGCCCCAACACTTGATGAGGAAGACCATATGAAGCAGTTTTATAGAGCTGGAAGGCGCACTTTGAGAGCCCACTATATTGTGAATCCACAGGCTCTTTTTACTTCCGAGTGCTCAATAATGGAACACCTGCCTGATCCTCCAACTTCTGAGGAAGTGTGGAATCCTGTCACTCAGACAAAAACTATCACAAGGCACCAGGCCCAGATGGAATTCAAAGGCACTTTTAGGATTGTAAAATGAAAAATTTTGTCTAGTTTTAGTGTACTGTTCGGTACCATTTCATGGATACAGTTGTTGAGGATATCTGTGCATCTGGGAAGGACAGAGAGAATAATAAAATGAGATACACCATTTTTAGTGTGTTCCACCTGTAGAATTGATATTTATAATCATTACAATTCAAAACTTTACCTGCAAATTTGAACCAATTGTGTGAGTTAATATACAAACCAGTATGATCATTAGCCTTCACATACAGTCCTAGCAGTATACCATATGAACAATTTTGAAGTTCTTTCAAAATTAACCTTTACTTCTGCTCCTCTGCTTGCCTTTTTGTAAGGACATCTACCAATCAACTAGCCAAGGAACTGGTTTTGTGACTCCCAGACCAAGGACAAGCCGTGTAGGAGAAGCAGCAGTTCAATATAATCCATGCCATTTCATAGCTTGGAACTCACTTTCTCCTGACAGTGGCAACAGATTCCAAAGCCTAAGCCTGCTCTTGGCTTGCTCCTGCTCCAGCCCAGTCCAGCCTTGCTGCAGCCACACTGTAGACTCCTGACTCCGGCTATGTCTAGACTACAAAGATAAATCGGAAAAAGAAACACAATTTGCGGTACGCAATTTGCGTATCTTTTTCCCATTTACTTCTGAAAGACACTTTTCTGAAATTTGGCCCTTCTACACGGGGCCAAATTTTGGGAAAATAACCCCTCTTTTAGAACATCTCTTCTTCCTTGTAAAAATGAGGTTTACAGGGATGCCGATAAAACGCGTCCGCTTTTCCGACATTTTTTTCGGAAAAGCGGACACATTCCTTGGACATGGCAGAGCTTTTCCAGGATACTTCTAGTATCCCGGAAAAGCTCTGCAGTCTAGACGTACCCTAAGTGTCCATCCACCATGCCTGATAGCTACAGCTCCCACTGTCAGGAACAGAGAACACTGACTCAAGGCAGTGAAGTCCCAGCCACCCTTGGGGCTGGCTGTGGAGCCACAGCAGCCCACAGAAGTAGAGTCCCAGTAGCCTCTGGGCTGGACACAGAGCCCCAGTGGCCCTGGAGCATGTGAATCCCAGTGACTCTGGGACAGCTGAGCCCTAGTGACCCCAGGGCTGGCCACAGAATCCTGGCAATCCCAGAGCAGTTGAGCCCTAGAGTTGGCCTCAGGGTCCTGGCAGCCCTGGAGCAGCTGAACCTTGGCATCCCCAGGGCAGCTGAGTTTCAGCAGCTTTGGGGCTGGCCACAAAACTGGGAGCCCAGTGGCCTAGGGCAGGGGAGCTTGGTGATCTGCTGACAAACCCCAGGAGCGCCCCGAGTCTGTCACCAGAGGAGCCAACCTCCTCTTCTCTGGCAAACTCCCTCCTTCAGGAATGGTTAGGTCCTAAGGTTGCTGGACCAGGGAAATCCAATCTGTATCAGAGTCTGTCATATCACTGATGCATTTATTTATGGTTCCATGAGAATACAGTGACATTATAGAAAGAACTTCCTATTAGAGGGTTGTTACTGGCCATTGTGTCAATAGTACATGGATTTAGGGTTTCCAGGAGGACACATTGACAAGACAGACCATAATAGCTCAGTAAGAGTAATCATAGTCCATCATATGATGTCAATGATTTATAGGTTAGATACAGAGAACTGTCTCATATACTGCCATTGAGATCACTGGAAAACAGATTAATTTTTTCCAACAGCCATCTTTTGCAATACTCACATGTCAAAGAAAATTAAAAACAAATTTATGTGTTAGGAAATGCCTAATTCATGAGTTTGAGAAGAGTATCTTATTTATCTTATCTTCCAGAGGAATGATATAAACTACTGAAAAGTGAGAAGCTATTAACTGTGCCTTTCTTTGCTTTTTCAGATTTAAGTTAAAAACATCAATTGTTTAGCAGAAGTATATGTACAGTACCAAAAGAAAAAATTAAAAATATTTTACCATAGTTACTTACTACTTATATTGAAGGGCACTACAGGTTCTGAAACAAACAAACAAAAAAATGGGGCTCATGTTATGCACTGTGGAAATACACAGTAAGACATAAAAGCTTTAGAATGTATCTATAATATTTACAATTTTCCCATTTTACAGCTGGGAAACTGAGAAGTTAAATTACTTGTTCGTGTTCATGCACAAAGTTTGTGGCAGAAACAGCCACTGCACTCTGATCTAAGCCCCAGTTCAGTGCCTTCACCACAAGATGGTCCTTTCTACTGGCAATATGTCTTTTAATTATTGTTTATATACCGGCAACATTATTTAAGAAAAGTGTAACCAGAAATATAAAAACTATACAGGGGATCTTACACTATCTACTCATAGATTCCAATGTCAGAAGGCACCACTGCGCTCAAGTAGTCTGTACTCCTCTATAAAACAAGGCCTAGAAATTTCATCAATTAATTCCTGTCTGAATTAGAGCATCTCTTTCAATAAATGAAAGAAAATCCTCCACATTCCCTGGTAAGCTGATCCAATGGTTAGTTATCTTAACTTTTTGTCTCACTGAAGTCACCTTCAACCTTCTATTTCACTGAATAGACATAGCTCCTGAAGTGAATCACCAGAAAGCATATTTTTCTTATTCTTTAATCATTCTCATGGCTTATCTCTGCACCTCTACAATTTATCAATCTCCTTGAATCATTTATCAATCTCTTGGAATTGGCTTAATTTGAATATATATATATAATTACATAGTTCTTTCTTGGGATGTTTGAGGGGCATGGACTAATTGACACATCAATTAAATTTTCTTAAATTTGGCAAAAAGGAGGCAACCTCCATGCCCATCTGCTTACCATAATTTCTTGCTGGCATGCATGAAGTCTGGATTCTGGAGACCAACTGGGTCAATACCTGCATTCCTATAGCTGCTCAGGATAGCCACTAGGGGTGTATCTAGACTACAGGATATTTTCGAAAAAAAGTGGCCTTTTTTTGAAAAAACTTCCCCTGAGTCTAGACTGCAGTCACGTGTAGGGGTCAATTGCAGAAGAACTCTGTACGTGTGAAGTATAGGGGTGGTGAGGCCTGCACTCCCCCCCCCCCTTTTCCATTCCCCCCTCCCTTCTCTACTACTGATGAGCCAGAAGCTAGAAACATACGCCATTGTAGCAGGAACTAATTGTAGATAAGGGCAGGAACATAACAATCTTGTTTACCTAAATGTACTGATAATGTAAATAAAGTCAAAGGACAAGCAGTACAGCTGAGCCATACTGTAACAAGCAATGAGTAACCCCCGGAAATCTCTAAACTGCCACAAACAAGGTAGAGATATTGTATTTAAAGCTGCACCAGAGCACAGCAATTTGGACCTCACCAATGGGCTTTGGGTACCGGTGCCTCGGAAGCTGAGACAACCTCCCGCTTCGTCCGCAGCCGACTTGGGATCCCCGGCTAGCAGGAAGGGACGTAAGATATGCCACTTCTTTGTTATGTTGCCTTTCTAGTTAAGGGGCTCAGCTGTTAGCTGTCAGGAAATAAACTACTTGTGTTTGACAGATACCTGTGTAGCATCCTTTGTACTTTGAGAACCCAGTGTTGGACCTGAGACTTACTCTTGCCAACAACACCGCGTTTTTTCAAAATTAAATCGAAAGAACACGGCAGTTTCTTTGATCACGGTAAACCTCATTTTACAAGGAATAAGGCCTTTTTTCGAAAGTACTCTCAAAAAAAGGCACTATTGAAAGCAAACTGTGCTTTTTCAAAAGAGAGCATCTAGACTCTCTTTTGAAAAAGCGGCTCGCTTTTTCAAAAACTCTGCTTGTAGTCTAGATGTTCTCTTTCTAAAGAGGCTTTTTCGAAAGAGCTTGTAGTCTAGACATAGCCTAGGGGTTTATCTTATACTCCTGCCTTGCACTTTTAGCCTTCCTTTATTATCAGAGAAATGTTTACCAATTCAGTGGATGCTGCAGGCAAGCCAAATAAAGTCAATATCATGTGATTACTGATATACAATTGCAGCAGTCATATTAGCTAAAAACAAAACAAATGTATGAACAAAATATATTTTGCAAAATACTACAGTGCCAAGGGATCAGAGTAGCATCCAGGCTTATAGTTTAAGACCATAAGCTTCCACCTACTCCATACTAACTAGTTTTGCTACACACAGAAAACAAAAGTGACAAGTGAGAATCATTTACCTGAAAATATTCTTGAAAAAGAACAGAGAAGAGCAAAAAAAGCTGATTTTTAATATATTAAACATACCTGTAAATGTAGCTTGTGTTTAAAGTGAAGTTATACTCTGAAATAGGTTATGTAAAAGATAGCACCTTCTTCCTCAGGCCTGCTACCTGAGTAAAATTAGACAGACCTATCAAAAATTAAGGGTCATAAATAGAAGAGAATGTCTTCCAGATAGAACAAATATAGCTCTGGCACCATGAACTGGGTACTTTTGTGTCTTGTACATCATCAATACAGTAGCATAACTGAGCGTTTCAGGGTATGCCTACACTGCAAAAAAAGATCCAAAGAAATGAATCTCAAAAACATAGGCCAGCTGACTCAGGCTCATGCCACGGGGCTAAAAACAGAAGCATAGGCATTTGGTCTCAGGTTCAGAAATCCAGTGGGGAGGTGGATCTCAAAGTCTGGGTATAAGACTGAGTCCCATTGTCTATCTGCAGATTTTTAGCCCTGTAGCTAAACTGATCTGGGTTCTGAGATTCACTGTTGTAGGTCTGTTGTTTTTGTTTTTTGTTTTCCCAGCATAAACATATCCTCAATTGCAAAACTACTTTAAACCCCATCATTTTCTCTGTTATAATCCTAGTTACACTTATGCAACCCCACTGAAAGTAATAGAGTTGAAGAACCATATCTGAAGGAAATACTTGACCTATAGAATCTTCATTATTGGTAATATATGAGTCTGATAGAAGACAGTTCAACTTCTAGATCCCAGCCTGAGTTTTCAAATCTGGCAGATAGAAAAGCCATTTCTATTTGTAAACTACTTGAGATTGGGAAAATATTGAGAAAAATAACCACTGAACATGACAACACTATTTTACAGTCAATTTTCAGGTAGCCATGCACTTTAAGAATTAATCACATCCTGCTGTTTATTCCTTACTTGAAGTCAAAATGCTCTATTTTTGATATCACAATGGTTGCTATAGAAATGATAATCAGGTCACAACAGGGAATTATGATTTCAGGTGAAGAATAAGGAACATGAGCAGATGAACTCTTGAGAAACAAAGAGCTACTTCTCTTGCTTCAGTCATAATAAATGCACACAACAGAAATGAAATACACTGTAAATAAAAAATAGTTCCAGCTTATTTTGAATTCAGAGAAAAATGCAATTTTATCTGAAGGTGAATAAAGACAAATATGCAGTAACATCTTGCTCTTGAAGGCCCCAATCTTGCAACAATAGTACAAACTGTGAGTAGTCCTTTGAAGTTAATGAGACTACAGGTTGGAACTCATTGGTCTGGCACCCTCGGGACCTGAGCGGTCCTACATGAGGGAATTTGCCAGATGAGGGAAGGCCCCCTGCCACCAGCCCCCTCATCCTGCTGCCTTTCCCTGCCACCAGCTCCTTCAGCCCCACTGCCAGCCAAGCAACATGGCTGCCCTGGCCCTGCTACCATAACTGCTGCTCCAGCCCCACTGCCAGCATGGTAGCATGCAGCCCTGTCCCCACTGCAGGTCAGCACGTGGACCCGATCAGGCTACTGACCTGCTGCGGCCCCAGACAGGTATCCCCTGCTGGGCTACTGTGGCCTGGCATTACTGCCAGCCAGGCTGCTGTGGCTCTGTCCCCGCTACTGGACTGGCACTCAGCCCCAATCAGGCTGCTGCAGCACATCCCTACTGCTGGACTGGCATGCACGGGCTGCTCTAGCCCCAGCTGGGTTGCTGGGCTCCCCCGCCCTGCTGCCATGGCCCCGCTAATGCCACTGGGCTGCTGAGGCCCTGCCCCACTACCATCAGCCTCTCCTTTCGTGGGCTCTCAGCTGCTGGCCCTCCTGCCACAGGTCTCTCTGAAGCAGCAACATCCATGGTCCTGCCAGACCACGGAATGTGCCGGATGAGAGAGTCCCAGTTTAGGGAGGTGCAACCAGTACTCACAATGAGTGAAGTTAAACATGTCCTTAAGTGTTTGCAAGATTCGGTCTAAATAATACAAGGTGGATAGAGCAGGGCCGGCCCGAGCCATTCGTGCGCCCCGGGCTCCAGGAGTACTGCCCCGCCCCCGGGAGTGCGGCGCATGTGCAGCCCCACCCCGGCCTCCCGGCGCATGTGCGGCCCCGTACCCGGGGCCCCAGCGCATGCGCGGCCCCGCCCCCGCCCAGTCCGGCAGCCCCGGGTGGTGCCCCCTAAAATGGGGCACCCCGGGCGGTAGCCCCGTCAGCCCGTAGCTTGGGCCAGCTCTGGGATAGAGCAAAATTCCACTCCTTCTCATCCCTTCTCCCACAGAACACAGACTGTACTGTGAATGTAACCCCTAATTGCAAAGTATTCTTTATAATTACATATTGCAGTCACTGATTTTTAGCTTGATGTCATGAGGAAGTAGTAAACTTGGGGGAAAAAAACAGACTATATTCTAATTTCTGAACAGGAATTAATAAATAAGATGCATCTCTTTCCTAGCACTTTTCATTGGTAGATCTTGAAGGCTCAGATCTTCAAAGGGAATCCTAAATACCTTTGAGGGTGCAAATCAAAAAATGCTTAACAAATTGGATCATTATTCCTATATTAGAAATGTTGCAGCTGAGATACAGGGAGGTAAGGTGACTTCCAGTGTCACCCAATAAGTCAGTGGCACAACCAGTACCTTTAGTCTCCTGAATCCCAGTCCAGTGCTCTATTTGCTAGGCAACACTACCTCTTTTCCATACCATGACCCCCAATTTAAAAAAAAAGTTTCAGGAGTCTTTCCATCTAGTCTTAACTTTTCTGGGCTATGATCACAACTCGGTTGAAAACTCTTAAGCTAACAGATCCATTTGGATGTATCCACAACAAACAAAGCCAGAATACATCTCCAAATGCTAAGATTAACAAGTAGAATTCCCCCTAAATCAAGTTGGTTCAGAAATCTCCTATAAATACAAAATGATGGGATCTAAATTAGCTGTTAGCAGTCAAGAAAGAGATTGCCCCATCGTCATAGGTAATTGCATGCAAACTTCTCAATGCGCAGCAGCAATAAAATATGTTAACAGAAAGTTAAGATCCATTAGGAAAGGGATAGATAAAGAGACAGAAAATATCATAATGCCACACTATAAATCCATGGTACATGCACACCATGAATCAAAAGAGATATATTGGAATTGAAAAAAAAGGACAAAGGACAGATTTAAAAGAGTGGAAAAAACCACTTAGAAAAGACATGACTATGGGGCTAGATATTATAGAGGTGTATAAAGTCATGAATAGTATGGAGAAAGTGAATTGGAAAGCATTCTTTATGCTTTAGTGTAATACACAATCCTCAGGTCATCTCTGAAACTAACAGGCAGCAAGTTTAAAATCAACATAAGGAAGGACTTCACACAATGCACAGTCAACCTATTGAACTTTTTGGTGGGACATGCTGTGAAGGCCAAAGTTATAGATAACTTCAAGAAAGTATAAGATGAGTTCATGAAAGATAGGTCTATTAATGGCTATGAGAATTGTTTACCCCATAACTTTTTATTTTTTATTAAGGAGTTATTGAGAGCAGGGCTACTTTAAGGAAGTAGAAGAGAAGGCCATTATTCCCCCTGCAAGATCTTTATTGTTTGGTTCCTTCCCTCTCTGAAAGTTCTTTTCTTTGTTGTATGTAGGTACAAATGAATGCTATCTTTTAATCCCTCTCCTGAGCAAAAAGGAAAGCAGATTTTCTTTTTATTTCCCAAATTAAGGATTTCCCTGGTTAATGGAGTGATTTCTACAATAGAGCCCCTAAGGGAAACCTGCCACAAAGATCTTACCTGAAAAGTGTCAACAGCTGTTTGTTCACTGGAGTTTGACCCAGAAAGAAAATAAAAAGAACCTGAATTCACCAACTTTCAAATAATTAGTTGCTATTAGGTTCCAGCCAGCTCAACTGTGGCTAATTTCAGGAAGCTCAGTCATCAGGGAAAATGGGTGGTGAAGATGCTTAGCACATCTGAAAATTAGACCACTTTTATTGGGATACAAAATATAGAGTTTGGAATTGAACTTCAAGGTTCCCAAATTTGAAAATTTAGACCCATTTGAACTTCATTTTGAAGAATATTGCCCGTTGTCGTGCCAAAGTTGTGTACATTCCACACGAATATGATGTCCCTGATTTTTAAAGATGAAAATTATTTTCATAAAAACATGAAATCGAGATTATATAAAGAGGTGTTTATTCTAAAGGAACAAATCTGTTAATGGATTAATCAAATGACAGATTGCAGTGGAGGAAATAATCTGTATTGAACAATTGATCTTTTAGAATAATATCACGTGTGTCGTTCTATTGGAAGTTTACACAACATTGATTAGTGGCATAAATATGGGTGTAGATAACCTTTCACTTGATGCAGATCTATATCTATGCTTATTGTGTTCCTAGGTATGTACCATCCTGCAGAGTTCTAAGTGCAAGATGATCATATACCAGTGCAGAAGCCTCTTAAGCTAATGGAGCTCTTCACAGGCACAAGAACCTGCCTAGAACAGCACCATATAGTTAGTGTCTTGGCAATAAATAAATTCCTCTGAATTACTCAAGCTCTTTAGACCCTTGGTAATCCCTGTTATGTAATTTTTAAAATATTCTCCCAAATTCACTGTACTAGCATATTCTGAAGATTACCTGGGTGGGTGATCTTGTGGAAAGAGGAAAGACCCTCCCTCTGAATGGAAGAGGCAGAGGGATAAGAGTGAGGGGACCTACTGGGACTTGAAGAGATGGGGCAGCCAACTCCTGGCTGTGAAGAAGTGTCCTGGTAGTTCCTCCTGTCATTTCTATGGCTGTTCATGAGCATCTTGTACTCATTGCTTCTCCCTCAGCAGTTGGGGTGTGTCTAGACTACAGGGTTTTGTCGACAAAAGTGGACTTTTGTCACAAAACTATACCTGTGTCTACACTACCACTGAGTTCTGTCGACGTAACATCGACAGAACTTGGCAGTTTTGCCAGTGGAGATAAACGTCATCCTCAGAGTTCTGTCGACAGAAGGCGTTATTGCATCTACGCTGTCCTTTGCGTCTACACTCTCATGTCGACAAAGCGGCTTGCTTTGTTGACAGAACTGGATGTAGTCTAGACGCTCTTTGTCGACGGAAGCTTTGTCGACAGTATCTGTCGACAAAGCCTCTGTTGACAAAAGCCTGTAGTCTAGACATACCCTTGGTGTTTATGCTTCTGGCCTTCCCTTGGGACTGGGGTCTCTATTAGGATCTGAAGTGGGCCTACCTACTCCCCAGCAGTCTACTCTACTTTTTGTGCCCTGGTGGCCTTTTTCCAGATCTCACGTTAGTCTTCCTCCTCTCACGTTAGTCTCCCATCCCATTCCTGTAATTCCACTAAGGGATGCTATCCCCACCCCTGGTTCCACTGTCTCTGGGGATACCAATATTTTCTTTGTAGCTTCCTAAGACAAAAATGGAAAGCAGGCATGAAGCATACTTTCAAGTTTCACTCATAATTTCATGCTCTCATTAGTGGCTAATATTAAGAGTTTCATCACTGCTGTACTCATTTATTTATCTGTGAGCCCAATTAATTGTGCATGTTATGCTGTAGTTTATTTTTAATATTAGATTTGCAACTGACACCAGAAAATAAAACTCATCAAAGCATGGATTCATGGGGAGAGAGAAAAATTCTCCTCTGAGAGAGGGAACAAATATGAGACATTTTAGCCAGTGTGCAGTTATAAACATTCAAAAGTAGAATTGGTACTACTGTTCCATAAATACTCATTAAAAGAACTAACTAATGTAAATGATTAAAAGTGCATTATCTGGACAGACTTTTAGCACAAAATAATGGATGTGCAAAATATGCGGAAGATTCATCTGATTGTTTCTTCTTCTTTTCCTGAAGTCAGTAATGAAAGTATTTAAATTAAGCAAACAAATCTGGCGTAGGATTTTACTTGTATGAGGGCTGGATTAAAAGTGTATACTAATGAAAGCTAAACTGGTGTTACATAGAGAAAAGACTGCTTAGGAACCATATAATTAATAAGGTTTGAAAGTTACAGGGAAAGCCCAGATTTGCTTCTCTTGCCTGGCTGAAAATGATCATCATTATCTATAATCACGGTAGCTATCCCCCCCCCCCCCAAAAAAAACCAAGTCAAACAAATATGGACATGACTAGACATTGCCTTGATCTACAGGAATTGTCTCCTTTCTCTCTTTTCATCTATTACATTTGCTACTCCAGATTAGCTATACTGCATTATCTACATGTGAAATAGAGTAGAATGTCAAGAGATGAGTCAGACAATCATGCTAATATTCTCTGGCATTAATTCTTAAGAAATGTTCTATACATAACAACTGAAACAACTATAATGCATGTTTGCATTTCCATCTGACCAAAGATCAAGCTATTTTCTGGGGATCAATGATGGAATGAGGTTAACAGTCCATTAGCACATCAGGCTAACTCATTCTGGAAGATCATAAACTGCAAGAAAATGTCCTGCATCTTACATAAGAACATAAGAATGGCCGTACTGGGTCAGACCAAAGGTCCATCTAGGCCACTATCCTGTCCGCCGACAGTGGCCAGCACCAGGTGCCCCAGAGAGGGTGGACCGAAGACAATGATCAAGCAATTTGTCTCCTGCCATCCCTCTCCAGCCTCTGACAAACAGAGGCCAAGGACACCATTTTATCCTCTGGCTAATAGCCTTTTATGGACCTAACCTCCATGAAATTATCTAACTTCTCTTTAAACTCTATTATAGTCCTAGACTTCACAGCCTCCTCTGGCAAGGAGTTCCACAGGCTGACTACACGCTGTGTGAAGAAGAACTTTCTTTTATTAGTTTTAAACCTGCTACCCATTAATTTAATTTGGTGTTCTCTAGTTCTTCTATTTAGGGAACTAATAAATAACTTCTCTTTATCGGCCCTCTCCACACCACTCATGATTTTATATACCTCTATCATATCCCCCCTCAGTCTCCTCTTTTCTAAACTGAAAAGTCCCAGTCGCTTTAACCTCTCCTCATATGGGACCCGTTCCAAACCCCTAATCATTTTAGTTGCCCTTTTCTGAACCCTTTCCAAGGCCAAAATATCTTTTTTGAGGTGAGGAGACCACATCTGTACACAGTATTCAAGATGTGGGTGTACCATAGTTTTATACAGGGGCAGTAAGATATTCTGGGTCTTATTTTCTATCCCTTTCTTAATAATTCCTAGCATCCTATTTGCCTTTTTGACCGCTGCTGCACACTGCGTGGAAGTTTTCAGAGAACTGTCCACGATAACTCCAAGATCTCTTTCCTGATTTGTCATAGCCAAATTAGCCCCCATCATACTGTATGTATAGTTGGGGTTATTTTTCCCAATGTGCATTACTTTACACTTATCCACATTAAATTTCATTTGCCATTTTGTTGCCCAATCACTCAGTTTGGTGAGATCTTCTTGGAGTCCCTCACAGTCTGCTTCCGTCTTGACTATCCTAAACAGTTTGGTATCATCTGCAAACTTTACCACCTCACTGCTTACCCCTTTCTTCAGATCATTTATGAATAAGTTGAACAGGATTGGTCCTAGGACCGACCCTTGAGGGACACCACTAGTTACCCCTCTCCATTCTGAAAATTTACCATTTATTCCTACCCTTTGTTTCCTGTCTTTTAACCAGTTCTCAATCCAAGAAAGGACCTTCCCTCTTATCCCATGGCAATGTAATTTACACAAGAGCCTTTGGTGAGGGACCTTGTCAAAGGCTTTCTGAAAATCTAAGTATACTATATGTACTGGATTCCCCTTGTCCGCATGTTTGTTAACCCCTTCAAAGAACTCTAATAGATTAGTAAGACAGGATTTCCCTTTACAGAAACCATGTTGACTTTTGTCCAACAAATTATGTTCTTCTACATGCTTCACAATTTTATTCTTTACTATTGTTTCGACTAATTTGCCCGGTACTGAAGTTAGACTTACCAGTCTGTAATTGCCCGGATCGCCTCTGGAGCCCTTTTTAAATATTGGTGTCACGTTAGCTACCTTCCAGTCATTAGGTACAGAAGCCGATTTAAGGGATAGGTTACAAACCACAGATAATAGTTCAGCAATTTCCCATTTGAGTTCTTTTAGAACCCTTGGATGAATGCCATCCGGTCCCGGAGATTTGTTAACATTAAGTTTTTCTATTTGTTCCAAAACCTCCTCTAATGACACTTCAATCCAGGACAGTTCCTCAGATTCATCACCCACAAAGAATGGTGCAGATTTGGGAATCTCCCCAACGTCCTCAGCTGTGAAGACTGAAGCAAAGAAATCATTGAGTTTCTCCGCAATGGCTTTATCGTCCTTGATTGCGCCTTTTATAGTTCGATCGCCTAGGGGACCCACAGGTTTTTTAGCAGGCTTGCTGCTTCTAATGTACTTAAAAAACATTTTGTTATTTCTTTTGAGTTTTTGGCTAGCTGTTCCTCAAAATCTTTTTTTGCTTTTCTTATTACATTTTTACACTTGATTTGACATTTGATCTTGATTGCTATTATTTAAATAGTAATGTGTGTTTGTGTCACTTCAGAACCACGGCCTGTCTTATGCTTCCATAAATCTCTTCTCTGTAGTGCACTACTGTACCAGTCAATGGGATGAACTATAAATGAGCAAAGCTATGCTAGTACCAGTCTCTTCTAATCTTCACTTTGTACATTCATTTTAGTCTACAGAATTCTCCTTGAAAAATCAATGTAGTGTACCACATTAGAACTTCATTGGATAATTTATAAACTATTTAAGGATTTACCTGGCATTGCTCGGGTCCTTAACTCAAATAATAATAATAATAATAATAATAATAATGTTTTGTTTTTCTTCATGTAAATAATTTATCTGGGTTGAGGCTAGAGTTAAGGGGTTCAGTGTGGAGGTTGCCCCAAGGAGAGAGGATACCCACAGCCCTCTTTCACCCCGGCAGCTTGGGACCAGGTGAAAAGTGCCTGTCTATAGCTGTTGCAGCTGCAGGGCGCATAGCTGGGGAAGGGCTGAATGTTCCCCAACTGAAGATAGACAGGCACACAGACAAACAGACACATAAACAGACAAACTGTCTCCAATATATAATAGATAGCTGCCCCTTTCTCCACCCCTGCCCCTGGGGGCCTATAGCTATCCCAGTCCCCATCTGTGGCCCTTACTACCCCCTGTGGTCATTACACAGTATAACTGTCCCCTCTACCAGAACCCTCCCTTTGCGTTTTATGAGAAACAATCACATTCTAGGCACATCTCGCTGTTCTACCACAACCAAACCCTTGTCTTGCTTTAATACCAACCACCCTCCCAGGATGTTGCCCAGGGACAGATGAAACTGGAGATGGCCCATTAAGTGAGCTCTATGACTGTCCCTAGACACACCCGGGGGCAGTAGGCTGCACGCTCTTCACTCAGCTTGGGCACCACATAGCAATCTGTGCACGTCGGTGCACATGGAGGACCTGTCTGGAGCACTCAGCCCCGGGAGGCTGCCAGAGAGGACCTTTGTGCTCCTGCTCACACGGTTCCTGCACGGACCCACCTTAGTCCTGAACCCATGGTGGAACACGCTCCCCATCCCAAGCCACGACTAAGGAGGCTGGGTCATGGACACACACTCATAGTGGTGCTGCACATGGCACATGGTCAAGCCTGCACTCTTGGGAAAGCATCTGCTCCCAGGTAAGCATGACAAGTCAGAGGACACTGAGCCCCTACTAGGGGAGCCTGCTGGGTGGGGGAGGAAGTGGAGGTGTCTGTCGCTCACATACCCCTGCCATCCAAACCTCCTCCCCTCCTCCAGTGGGCAGAGATACAAGTCCTCTCCCTGCAGGATGCTGCCACTGCCAGTCCCAGCATGTGCATGCTACAGAGGGAAGCCAAGCCGCCCTGTTGCCCCTCTCCCAACTGCAGGCTAGCAGCCTTGCCAGCACCTTCCCATGACTGCTTGTCCCTGGGATGGGAGGGTAGCAAGGCTCCCCCAGGAAACATCTGTGACCCTGAAGGAAAGGGCCCACTGTCTAGGCCACTGATAGCTTTGCTCTGTTGGCTCAGTAGGGAGAAGCTTCAGGCACCCTGTCTCCTGGGATGACTGCCCTTCTCTTTGTTCTTCACAGCTGGACCAGCTGTGAGTGAGGTGCCTGGAACACCTCCCACACCAGCCTCCTGACCCTGTGGGAGCTGCTATCTCAGACAAGCCCACGAGGAGCTGGAGCAGGAGTACATCACCACCCTGTGTGGCCTCCAGCAGTGTCTTGATACAAACATGGAGCTGTGCCGCACCACCTCGTGGGAGCTCTTGCAGCAGGTCTGGACCATGTGCGTGGCTGAAACCACTGCTGTTGACCACCTGCTGGCCACTCCTATCTTAGCTCCTGCCCCACCAACTTCTCCCCTAGGCCTCCCCCCATGGCTGCTGAGGGCCCTGCACACATGGCAGTGGGACCGCCCGAGGCAGGCAACACTCCCAGCCCGATCCTTGAGCCTTTCCTCCCTCTTCTCCAGCTTTCTTCCCCCTCCTCCCAGGTTCTTTTCCCACTTGCATTTACCCCAATTAATCGAAAATAGAGTTTCTTGTTTCAGAAACAGAAGGTCTGCTCTATTATATCAATGGGAAGAGGGAGAGGGGAAGGGGAAGGGAGAGCAGGGGAAGAGAGTGATGGAAGAGGAAAGGAACACTGAGGCACACCAGGATGGAAGAGGAAAGGAACACCGAGGCACACTGGGACCAACCCCCTGTTACCCGGCTAATTTAAGTAACGTATGAAGTCTGTCAACTCTGGAGAGCCAACGTAGTATAAGTCTAATGATTAGCCTAATTATTAATTTCAAGAAGAAAGCAAATGCGGACACTCACCCACATCTATCATTGGGTTTCTTTACAATAAAAGGCACACGGCACAATACAGCGCTCGAAATAACCTTGGCGTTATCATGGACAGTTCTCTGAAAACTTCCACACAGTGTGCAGCAGCAGTCAAAAAGGCAAATAGGATGCTAGGAATTATTAAGAAAGGGATAGAAAATAAGACACAGAATATCTTCCTGCCCCTGTATAAAACTATGGTACACCCACATCTTGAATACTGTGTACAGATGTGGTCTCCTCACCTCAAAAAAGATATTTTGGCCTTGGAAAGGGTTCAGAAAAGGGCAACTAAAATGATAAGGGGTTTGGAACGGGTCCCATATGAGGAGAGGTTAAAGCGACTGGGACTTTTCAGTTTAGAAAAGAGGAGACTGAGGGGGGATATGATAGAGGTATATAAAATCATGAGTGGTGTGGAGAGGGCCGATAAAAAGAAGTTATTTATTAGTTCCCTAAATAGAAGAACTAGAGAACACCAAATGAAATTAATGGGTAGCAGGTTTAAAACTAATAAAAGAAAGTTCTTCTTCACACAGCGTGTAGTCAGCCTGTGGAACTCCTTGCCAGAGGAGGCTGTGAAGGCTAGGACTATAATAGAGTTTAAAGAGAAGTTAGATAATTTCATGGAGGTTAGGTCCATAAAAGGCTATTAGCCAGAGGATAAAATGGTGTCCTTGGCCTCTGTTTGTCAGAGGCTGGAGAGGGGTGGCAGGAGACAAATCATTTGATCATTGTCTTCGGTCCAACCTTCTCTGGGGCACCTGGTGCTGGCCACTGTTGGCAGACAGGATACTGGGCTAGATGGACCTTTGGTCTGACCCACTACGGCCATTTTTATGTTCTTATGTTCTTATGAAATAAAAACTGAACAATTTGGTAAAATTTAGATCACAAGACTATATTGTAGACATCTAAGGAACAAACAAAGTTAGTAGGGGGCAGTCCCCTTTTACACTATCTTAACTATAATTGCAAGAGGGCAGTCCCCTTGCAATCACTTACATAGTCTAGCAGCTCAGCAGCGATCGAGGAGATGCTGGCAACCTACAAGCTCTTGGTCCTTTCGGGCCTTAATCGAGGAACAGCCAGGAGTCCCACGGAGGAAGGCCGAAGTCTGGCGACCTCAATCCTTAGGTCCTTCCGGGCCCTCGGAGGGGAACAGCCAGGGCGATCCCTCGAAGGCTGGTCGAGTGCAAAGACGGCCGCTTCACCTTCCGTGAAATCGTCTGGTCCTCGGTCCTCTTCCTGCTCTTCGGCGCAGCTGGAACCTGCGATGGAAGCTAGAACTATCTATTCTAAACTAAATAAAAATCCTATCTAAGATCGCGATGCGCCCGACGTACAAGCTCGATGATGGCCGATAAGCGGTGCCCGACGCAAACCTGACATGAACACGGCGATCTCTAGCCTATCTAAACCTACCTAAGCTAACTAAACTAAGCTAAACTAAACTAAACTGAGATAAGAGGCATGAACCTTCCGTCCAGCCACTCCTCAGGAAAGAGCTTTACACGACCACACTCATTCCAGTCTTAACCCTAACATGACGAGGGACCCGACGCAACCCGACAAACCCGACGCAACACCTGTAACTGGTGTTGCGGGCCCTTAAATAGGTTGCGCTCATGCATATGCATGAGGTTCTAAGTTTAAATTGATTGGATGGAAAAAGATGCTAATTTACATGACTTTAAACTGATTGGGTGGAGAATCATAACATATTAATATTCATGAGGTACTGGTCTCTTAATACATATTTATAGAATTTTAAACCTTAACAGATCTGTTTACAGATACGTGTGCTACGTGCTAACTAACAATAACATGATGGTTTCTTAACTTGATTGACAGGTATATATATATATATACATGGACAACTGAATTCCACACACACCCAAATGAAATCCACCACATCAGTCCACAAGTATGACAATTAACAATACATTTCAAGCAGATTGCACCTAGGTGAACACAACCACAACAGAGGCCCTCAGCATCCACACAATTCTGCTAAAGTTGGTAACACGCCTACTTACCACATCTTTTGTCAGGGCTTTGTAAAGGTGGGACTGAAAACCCTTCCAGGAAGGGAGCCTCCATCACCCTTCCCCCCCCCCTTCCCTAGGGAACCTCATTCTAGCAGTTCACCACCCTCCTGGGACAAAAGCACAAGAGCACCAAACAGTCATGACCATGACCCCAACGGTCAATCTCCCCATGCTGACCTGGTTCCCAATGGATTGGTAGTTGTCTGGTGTGGCAAGCTTCCACAGAGCGATGGCGACCTGGTTCTGGTGGGTGATGGCGGGTCTCATGTGAGTGTCCCATCGCTGGGGGGTAGGGGCAAGTCACTCATACAGCTCCATGAAGGTGTCCTTCCACATACAGAAATTCTGGGCCACTGTTGGTCATCCCTCCATTCCATGACAATCCAGTCCCACCACTTGGAACTGGTGTTTTGTCACGAGAAGTGGTGGTGCACAGTGTACAGGGAAGGGCGGGAGGGGTCATGCTGCATAAGTAGCATTTGGAGAGAGGAGATGATGTGCCCTGCAATGAGCTGGGGGTTCTGTTCCTGTAGGGCCATGAGGGCAGCCTGCAGAAACTGCAGCTGGGAGTGTGGCATGGGGTCTAAGAGCCATCTCCTGCTTGGAGGCAGGTTCAGCTCCATGGCTGGGAGTGCTGTGTTGTCCACAAGGGCAACCAGAGCAGGAAGTGAGAAGGCTTTGCTGTCCCTCAAGGAGGTAGGCAAAGGAGAGGAGTCTGAGACACGGCTGGACGGGGGGGATCGCTTTAAGCTCGAGCCTCAGATAGCCTCAGGAAGTGCTATCCTGATGTTCTGCCTGAAGTGCTTCCATGTGTCCTTAAATGCGATTGAGCGTCCATTGAGTGTGGATTCTCTATTTCGAAACAGCTCAGTGCTATTTTGATGGGGATTTGCTGTATAGATGTGCTATTAATAAGCTATTCAGAATTTCTGTTACAAAATAGCTTTTCCAAAATAAGTGTGCAGTGTATAACATTAATGTTCTCCACCTAAACTTTTGCATTTTAAACCTGCATGTGTAAGATTAAGCTAAACACACTGTAATTTGCCTTTCAGTTTGAACTACAAATGGAACATTTTATATTACTGTTCTGTATCCTGAACATGATGTTTGGTAGGCCTCTATTAGTTTAGATTGGTTGCCATGGAAACTGAAGAGTGTGCATTTTTTAAAAATCTAAATCATTTGTCTCTTTACACATTTCTTTAAAACAAAATTTAACAATGGCCTAAACAAGTAAAGACAACACATTGTTTGTTGGGAGAAGCTATTGTTCGGTCTAGAACTTTGGTTGTATGGAGTGTATTTAGCATTCACAAAAGGCAACAGGTATGCACTGATGTCCTCTATTTATATTGAGAACAGATTTGTTATTAGATGTAAACAATTTTGCACTGCTGGGTCTGCATTTTAGGAGCGCCACTTGAGTCAGAATCAGATAATAAAGGAGTTCAAGGTGGTGAAAGATACAATGTTCATCCAAGTATTTGAAAATGAGTGTATTTCTCTCTGTAGTCTAACCTTGATGTCAGATACTTGGACCTTTAGCATCTTGAATATTAAAAATAAGTATATAAAATTATGTGCCCATTTTGATGGGCAGTTGTGTTCCTAATTTGTATTTCCATATGATTACATAGCTAAATGGGTAATTTGTATGCAGAAAGATTCAGGAAAATACATTATTGGCCATATGCACACTCAAGTGATTTGTACGAGCAGTTATGGTAACTAAGTATGTTTCTTGTACAGCTTTGTTTCTTGTAGTTTCTATACCTTTTCCCAGATGCGTGATATATACAACAACAGATCCACCATCCGAAGGAAAATAGCATGTAGATCATGAAGCAGCATATGCATGCATTCAGCTGAGGTCATGTCACCATTGTGGTATGTATCCTGTTTTGAACTTATAGTACAAATTCTTTCCAAGTGTTCTCCCTCATTAGTGTCCACTGTAGCAATCTTATTTCTAGGGGGATAAAGGGATAGAATGTAGATTGTTCAGATGCAGGTACTTGGCTATTCACCTGGACAGAATCAAAGGCAGCAAGAGGGAAATACTTCCAGATTCAGAAAAAGATTGAGGTCAATAATCATGACCAGCCCACCAGGATATTCAATCAGAGGTGAGATGGTATTATACATTGTGCTTTTATTATATGAGCTGAGATGAAGGGCCATGCTACTGCTTCTGTGCTCTTTAGTACCTTACTAGAAAAGTGAAAAAAAGAGAGGAGCAGGGTTAGAAAGGCAGAAGCGAAAACAGTTTTTGTGGGACTAGGAGAAGATTTTCAGGAGGAAGCACTCATAGGGGTAGAGCTTATATGCCCATCTGGAGTTGCTTTTTCCTTGGCTTGAACACATCCCCATCTTTGCATTACAGAAAAATATTTCAGAAAATGGTCAGTGCAGACTTGAACTCACTGCTCTTCTCATTCCCTTTAGCACATGAACTTTTGAAGGTGAGCTCCAGTTGTCTCAACCAGGCGTTAGTTTGTGAAGTAAAGTTTTAGCTGAAGTCACAGTCAATGTATGAAGAAGAGCTGTGTTTGGGCAGTTTGAGAAGGCATAGGGAGGATGCTGAGGGATGGGACAATTTAATACCATGTTGTTTACCTTGTAAATGTCAATAATGGATGTTAATGGGGATGATTGCTTATCATTTTTTAATTTCCAGAGAAATTTTTGAATGAAACAAAACAGTCTTTCCCCCCCACATAGGAAAATGTTTGATTTATCATCAAAATGAAAACCATATCACTTTGATTCCATTTGAAATTAAACCAGTGTGTTCAATGAGGTTCTTACCTTTTAGTCCCCTACCGGGAAAAACAAGGGAGACAACAGGGAACCCTCTGTCCTCACATCCTACAAACCCTTACAATTTGATTCAAAACACTAAATATTTGTTTTGTTTTATTTCAAAAAAAAAAGAAGAAATTAGAAAAAAATCAAAAAGCTATTTTTCACTGAACAAATATTGAAAAAACAGTTTCTACCATCTTTACATATCACTTCTAGGTCCCTTTCTGTAATGGTTTCAAAAAAATGGAAAGTTAGAGAATTTTTTTTGTAACTAATCAACCTTAGTTTCCCCAGTTGTGTAAAGGCCTTGTTCCTGCACTTATTAGAACCATGCTTGACCAA
The DNA here is from genome assembly GCA_032595735.1 of Pelochelys cantorii. Taxonomy (NCBI): domain Eukaryota; kingdom Metazoa; phylum Chordata; order Testudines; family Trionychidae; genus Pelochelys; species Pelochelys cantorii. The sequence goes on from CM064328.1 coordinate 76,331,988, forward strand.
AAATTTAAGTACAGTCAGGTATATTTGCTGGAAAAATGGCTTATTGTAGAACTCAGCATCATAATTTGGCTTCCTAGAGCCTTAATTTTATGACAGAACATCACTCTGTGGATAAAATTCTGGATTCATTAAATTCAGTGGCAAAATGTTCATTGACTTCAATAGTGATGAATTCATCATATTTGTATGTAGTGGAGCTGACAACTTGCATGGGTCCCAAGGCAAGGTGATGGGGAACAGGTCTGAGCTCCCTGAAGGAGTGGGGCCTTGGGAAGAAAGGATGGGGGCAGCTAGCCCTCTGCACCACCTGCATCATTCTATACTGCCTCCCTTCCAGCCCTTAAGGTATGTCTACACTGCAGAGATTTTTGGGAAAATGGCCATTTTTCTGGAAAAACTACGCTTATGTCCACACTGTAATTGCATTCTTTTGACAGAAAGTCAAAAGAATGAAGGGTTTTTTTTCCAACAGCGGTAAACATCTTTCTAGGAGGAAGAAGCCTTTTTCAGAAATAGCTCTTTTGGAAAAAGGCATGTGTAGACAGGGGAAAGGGACTTTTTTTCAAAAGAAAAGACCTCCAGGATAAAGCACAGGTGCCCTGGTGGCCACTCTGTCCATAGTAATCACAAATTAAATGTGAGATAGCATCCAATGAATGCGGACGCTATCTTTCAAATAAGTAGATCACTTTTTTGATGCACTTTTGCTGTGTGGATGCTCTCTTTCGAAAGAAGTTTTTCCAGAAGATCCCTTCTGGAAAAGCTTCTTCCAGAAGAAGCCTGTAGTCTAGACGTAGCCTTAGAGATTCAGAATCTCCAGGTCACTTTGAATCTCCAGGCTCTGTGGTAACTTCGCCTCCTCCCCCCATCAGCCAGCCTGTCTGTATGGAATGTGGTGTTATTCATCAGAGCTCTCTGGTTTCTTATTTATTTTGCAATATTTAGTTACTTCTAAATTATCATGTTTTAAAAGGAACTTTCAATTCTCCCACACAAAGTATAGGGTGATGTCTGCCTTTTTCCAAAAAGAAAAAAAATCTACATTTATCTCTGAGAATTTTTCAATAGAAAATGTCTTAGCATTAGAATAAGTTTTCCAATGAATCCACGTGTTTGGTTTGGAAAATATGTTTTAGCTATACATAGGAAAAAAAACCTTTTAAGAGAGAAACCAATTGACTACCTGGGCACAATTAAAGTGACAAATGTAAAATTATATATAATAATGTGAGTACTCTAGATATGCTAGTACACTATATCTATTATCTAGCAATGCTTTCATACTGGGAGCATGCATCAGTAAGAAACATTTTAAATTAAAAGGAGGCAAAGTGGTTGCAATGCAAATAGAGACATTGAAAAGATGATTAGGCTATTGAAAACTGTCTAAGGGCTGCATTTTAAGATGGCATAATGTATGAAAAAAAAGTTTTGCAATGATGGGAGTCAAACAAGATTGACTCTAGTGCTCAATACAGTTAATGTTATTCTTCAACTTTTGCTTAAAGCTACAAGATTCACAAATCTCAGTTCTTCTGATAAATTACTTTGATAATCAAACCAATTTTTTTGATATTTTTTCCCCATATCTAACACCAGCATCTGTTTTCAGTTCAGCTCCATCACAGTGCCATTGCTAGGATCACATCAGTTTTTAATACCAACAAACATTTAAAAACTTTTGAGATCATGCCTTGCAGAACTGTGACTTGTCACCATCCCAGATTTGAAGACAATGCTGTGTCCAAACATGTAATGTTTGCCAATAGCATAGACTTAGTATTTTGAAGAATTGTAAATAAAATATTCTTACATTATTAAGAGCTTTTAATTAACATCCTGGAGAATATCTGATGGAAGCTATCAGTGTAATAATGTTGTAAATAGTTTGTATTACATTATTTTCATAAACCAAGGTAAATTTTCATTAGTGAAAATATTTTTCTCACAACACAAATATTTTTCTCACAGCACACATCTTCTTGCTGCACATGCTTTTAGATGCTGTTATATTGTCCATTACATTTTCATAAAGGCAATATTATTAGGCTGCATTTTAGTTGGAAAGGCTTCCTTTCGTTTTGTGCTGTACCATGGCATTCCGCATAAGGTAAGGCATTTGAACTGAAAATCCCCATTTTGCAGATTTGGCCCAGAAGCAGCCTTTTCTCAGCAGAAAGCCAAGTCAGGCAATTTAGTCTTAAAAGAGATCACATTTGTTGACCTTCAATTCATGCTGTAGAGCCTATTTACCTAGCTGTTAATGAGCAGTAGAGGTAAAATGGCAGGCTCTTAGGTGATGGGGAGTGGTTTACAGGACATTATGTTAGCTTACGTTCATTTTAATTAAATATAGTTATGCTTTTTTGGGAGGACACTCTATGTACATTGAAACCCCCCCCACACAAATATGTTACCATATAATTTAAATTAAAATGTTCATCAATAGTTAGTTTATTGACATACCTCCCTCTCCGGCTAGTGTTTTCCCAGGATTAATTATTTGGCTTTAATACTCCATACTTAAGGTTTCTCCAAATAATGTATAGAATATAAGCTCTGATGAATCAAGGCATTCACCCACTTGACTGAAATATTTGGTAAAGAAGGAATCTGTAATACTTGAAATCCAGTGATGAGGGTTGGAATTCTACCTCTGACATACTTTTGCTTTATGCTTTTGGACAAGTTGACTTAATCACTCTGGGTATGTCTACACTAGCGCGTTAGTTCGAGCTAGGTAGGCAAATGAGGGCAACCAGAGTTGCAAATGAAGCCCGGGATTTAAATATCCCGGGCTTCATTTGCATGTTCCCGGGCGCCGCCATTTTTAAATCCCCCTTAGTCCGAACTAACTGCCCGCGGCTAGACGCGGCAGTTAAACATTAATTTGAACTAACTCCTTAGTTCGAATTAACTGTTACTCCTCATTCCACGAAGAGTAACAGTTAATTCGAACTAAGGAGTTAGTTAGAATTAACGTTTAACTGCCACGTCTAGCCACGGGCTTCATTTGCAGCTCCGGTTGCCCTCATTTGCCTACCTAGCTCGAACTAACGAGCTAGTGTAGACATACCCTCAGTATCTTAATCTTCCCACCTGTAAAATAGCAAATGAAGAATTCTGAAACCTTCAAACATGCTAAAAATTGGAATTGCTACAATGTGGAGTTGTCGCCGTTTAGCCTGCTCTAGTTTTAGTTTAAGGAGCAAAAATATTTGTAGGGTTTTTGTTGTGGTTTTTTTTTTTCTTTTTTTGTATGGGTGCAGGGTTCAGTCACAGGTGTTTAAAGTCTACAAGTCTTTGCACAGTGAGAGTACATCTGTTTCTGAGCCTTGAACCTGACACCAAATAAGTTTTTTTTTTTTAATCTTCATTGGCAATGGAACATCTCCACAAAACATATGTTGGCATTGGTGAAAATGCATATTTTCATGAAATTTCATCTATTTGAAAGTGTTTTAACTGAATAATTTTGGGGCAAAAATTTACTTTTTGTTGAAAACCCTTGTCAACTATCCCAAAATCCAAATGTCAAATAGCAGACATAATAAAGAGTGATAAACTCACAGCTTTCCCTTGTTTGTAATGCTATTATTGTACTAATATTGTTTTCTGTTTGTGAGCCATGTCATCCAACTCCATTAATGTGCAATCAAAATAAAAATTGTTCCACAGTGAACTAAAATGTTTTGATTGAGATCTTCACTAATAGAGCAACATCCACTCATTTAAGCTGATTTGAGCATGAAAATTGGAGATGCATGTGCAACACAAGCCCCTTACAAGACAAAGGGTCCTATTCTTCCTGCAAGTCTGATATATAGCTCCTGTAATTCCATTAAAATTCATGGGGCCATGTGAGAGAGTGAGATGAGGCCCTGGCAGCATAGGGGCTAAACAAAGCCTTTTTGCCCAATTAGCCCTGCCCCGTTTTGCCTGAAGCCAATGCCAGGCCTGTAGGCAGGATAAAAGAGAGGAACAAGGCTGAGTTAGGGGCTGACCAGTGAGCTGGTTCTGCTGTCTGAAAGACCTGCGCCAGAGTCATCTACTGGGTCAGCCACAGGAGTATGTAAGCCTCCAACCTCTTCCCCTAGCACAAAGGGGGAGAACCTCACAGAGGAGGGGGGAAATTGGACTCTTGGGGCCACACCCCAAACTTAAGAACTAAACTTAGACAAGAGACTGGAGTTCCTAGGCCCGGGACTGGAGTTCCTAGGCCCCAGTGACAAGGACCTATACCCCTTTGCCACCAGCTAACTCTGGGACCTAGCCACTGGGCCACCCCACTGCTCACCCAACCACATCATATCTTGATCTCATTTTTTTCAGTTTCTAAAAACTTAAAGAAGAACAATTACATTCAGTTTCAACAAAATGTGAGTCATAGTTTTCACAGTGTTTACATATCCAGTCTGTATTCTTGCTGTTACCTTTTGACATTTCTTTCTGGCTTAAAAAAATGAGGTTTCTAATAGATAAATGAACATTTTTATAATAAGCACAAACAGCTAAAAAAAAATCTCCCTTAGCAAAAGTCCTCCTTTCAGTATTAGAGCATTATGGGCTCTTTTGAGTCGTGTACATTAAGCAGAAAGATCACATCTAAAACTGACTTTAACTAAATGTGTTCAAATCTTTTATTAGACTCAGTTGATGGCACATATGAATTTATGAAGGTCTTTCTTTTTCACCCTATTTTTTTTTTCAGTACAAGAGCGTAGGATTTAACTAGCACCAGAAATCTCAGTGACTCACTCCCAGTCAATTACCCCAAAAAATACACATGTTGTTCTACAGTCATAGGACTGATGTAATAATTATTCTGGCAATTATGGACTAAATTGTGACTTTGACATAAGTTCCCTTTATGGGGGAGTGAATTGTTATACTACCTCAGGGACAGATTAGTGAGTCACAGTCTGCCTCCCAGTTTCTTGCCACTACAGGGGGATGTGGGTTAGAACATGTACTGCACCAACCCTGTACTTGGGTCAATATACATCATGCACACTGTGTTCAGTTCATTGGGGTTTAGATATAAGGATCCTATTTCTACCCGCTGACTTGCTTTGGAAAGGGAGCAGTGGTTCTGAAAAAGCTGTTTCCCTTGCATTACTTTCCACCAGTACTACATATTTTTCACCTATTGTGAGCATAAAGTGTAACTCACATAATCAGGCATATGCTTGACAGAGTAAGTTAAGCACAAAAAAGTAATTGCAGTTATCAGCACCTATCTTCCAGGTATTAACATATTTGTAGTAGTTTTCACAAAATCACCTTCTCAACCCCACAAGCATGTGACGACATAAAGGTTCCTGTGTGAGTATTGTTTCTTTTCACCAAATGGACAACTGAAATCTTCCAAGCAGGAAAATTAAGAAATGCACTATTAATATCAACTATTCCTGTTTATGCAGGGCTACTGCCACTGACAAATATAGGTTTTTGTATGGAGAACAGACACTCTTGGAAACAGTAACATTTGGAAATACAATTTCACAACTCAGAAATAAGGGGGTTCAATACAGTTACACAAATCAGTAGAGGAGAATAGATGTGACAAGGAAGCCCTTTGTTATAAACTTAGCTTAGTGGCTAGGTTACTCCCCAGGCTGTGGAGAGACCCATGGTTCTAGTTAAATAGGGATCTGCCATTTGTCCGTTGAGTGCCCTAAACAGCCAGCCTATTTTGTGAAACTAGGCAACCTTTGGCATGCCTACCTACCAGATTAGGCCCCATACATAACTGAGATGGGCAAACAACTATCTTCTCCCAGTTTGTAGATCACTAAACTGAAATAGGCACCTCTTTGCAGGCTGGAAAGAAGGGGCTTAGTACACACCCCTCTGGTCAGCATATCTCATTGTCTAGTTTGAGTGACTTCCCAGCTAGCATGTTGGCTTTGTGGATCGCATTTTCAGATGCCTATTTCTTGGATAAGAAGCTTAAGCCCCCTAATGAGGCTTTCTGGTTTGCAGTGTTGTTCCATGTCATTGGCACTTAGATATTAGGTGTTGCAATGTTCAGTTTGACAAGACTATGTCCTTTTGTGGATTGGGGCCCCAGTCTTGTTTTTGTACTTTGAGCAGTCTGCTTCTAAATTGATAGTAGAAATCCATCCCAACTTGGCATTAAATTATGTTACCAAAAGTTATCACCATGTATCTGAAGGCTGTTCTGTAGATTGTTTGAATTGAATTGACAGCTTTCCAGTTCCTGCCGGACTGGTGACTACCACACAAGTAATTGGCATTTTTATTTCTAGTCTCAGCAAAGAGGCCAAGAATAGTCAGAGACAGAATTATCTTATTGCTTGCTCCTTCAAGAGATGTTTGTTGCACAGGGAAGCTTGTTTGGCATTTCTTCTGTGAATAAGCAACTTTAGTCTCCAGGTCAAAAAAATCTGGGCTGGGATTTAATAGTTTTAATGAGATTTAATAGCACCTAGGGGAGTTGAGCGACCAATTGACATTTAAAAATCTGTTTGTAAATCCCATCCTAGTACCTTTTAAGGAACGTGACAAATTAATTTACAAGGAGAATCAGGAGCAAGTATTTCATATTATTCAATTCTAATGTAAGGCAAATTAGTTCCAATAGATTAAATGTATCTATAAATGCTTTAGATGGATGTTTTCTTTTTTTCAGGACAAGCTTTCCAAGACGCTGAGTTTGCTGGACTCATTACATGTGCAATTCCTGTGAAAAGATCACCTCTATTAAAAGGCACAGACTATACACCTTGTGCCTTTGGCTTGCAGGTTAATAGGTCTTGTAATAGTCAATCAGTGTAGATTTGATTAACATTTTTTTTACAACAGAATACAGGCCAAAGTTCAAAGAGCATGGCAAAAGTTGAGATATAGTTAAAATTGAGGTGGGAATAAAACCTTTTCTCCTCCCTTCCCCCCCTAAATAATGATTAGAGTGGAAGATTAGCCACTCTGGGATTTTTCAGCCAGCAGTAACAGATGGCTAAGTTAGTGATGAACCACTGAGGGGGCTGAAGAGTTGATTAGCAAGACTGACTGAATGAGTGCATCCACAAATTGGCAGAATGCCTGGTAAAATCAGTGACCCATAACTTTACTGAGTCTTTAAAATATTAACTGGACAATTCTATCCCAAAGAAAATGTATTATTTTCAGAAAGTTGTGACATGGAACCAATTGCACAAATCTCACTTCTTTTTACTTTGAGTATACTTTTTTTAATTTCTCCCCACATCTTAATGTGTGCTTTAATACTTTAAAAGGATTGAGATAAATCATTAGACCCTTTTTTTAAAAAAAACAATAGCTTGGCTTCACTTCCTATGATATGAAGTTTCTGAATCATCTGACAAGAAGAGACTGGCATTGTTTGTTTTCAATATTAAGCAATTGACAATTATATCGAAATTGATAGTCCAAGTCTCAACTCAGAGCTAAATTTACCAAAAGCTAACAAAAGAACTATGGTCCCTTATTCCAGAAGGCTTAGAGCATTGGGGATGATGACATCAAAGCTCTCTTATTCATTTAGGGTCAAATTTTACCACCCTTTCTCACATGAGTAGTACTTACTCTAAATATATTAATTTAATTTAGTAAAGTTCTACGGAGTATGATGATAGCAGAATTCACTGAGAAAATCTGAGAGTTCCATGGGATAAGACTGAGACAAACCTTCAAGTAGTATAAATTTGTGTTGCTCAATTGCCATAATGTCTTTATTCCCTTTGTAATGCCATGAAAATGAAGGTTAAATAATAGCAATAATATAGATTTTATACTGTTTCCACTGGTGTTTTGCCACTTCAGTGAGAGCAAGATTAGGCCTATGGCAGTGGTTTTCAAACTTTTGCATAATGCTAACCACATGTTAACAGAGTTATTAAAGGACTATCAGCTTTATTAAGGGGTCATCAAAGGAAGATTCAAATTGGACCTTGGAATTTAGGAAACTGGAAATATGTTGCTTAATATAGTTAAGCTGCCTGATTAAACTATGTAAAATGGCAATATAGACTTCTAGATAAGAAGACTGCATTTACAAGTTTGTAGTAGTACTACAAGACAAGCCCAAGAAAGAAACAAACAGAACACCACTGGCCATCACCTACAGTCTTCAGCTAAAACTTCTCCAACACATCATCAGTGTTCTACAATCCATCCTGCACAATGATCCCTCACTTTCACAGGCCTTGGGTGGCAGGCCAGTCCTCGCCCACAGACAACCTGCCAACCTGAATAGAATTCTCACCAGCAACTACACACCGCACCACAGTAACTCTAAGTCAGGAACCAATCCCTGCAACAAACCTCAGAGGCAACTCTGCCCTCATATCTATACCAGCGACACCATCACAGGACCTAACCAGATCAGCAACACCATCACTGGTTCATTCATCTGCACATCTACCAATGTAATATATGTCATCACGTGCCAGCAATACCCCTCTGCTATATACATCGGCCAAACTGGACAGTCCCTACGCAAAAGAATAAATGGACACAAATCAGATATTAGTAATGGCAATATACAAAAACCTGTAGGAGAACACTTCAATCTCCCTGGACACACAGTAGCAGATTTAAAGGTAGCCATCCTGCAGCAAAAAAACTTCAAGACCAGACTCCAAAGAGAAACTGCTGAGCTATAGTTCATCTGCAAGTTTGACACCATCAGTTCAGGATTAAACAAAGACTGTGAATGGCTAGCCAAGTACAAAAGCAGTTTCTCCTCTCTTGGTGTTCACACCTCCGCATCAGCTGCTAGAAGTGGGCCTCTCCATCCCTGACTGAATTAAACTCGTTATCTCTAACCTTATTCTGGACTGCATATTTATACCTGCCTCTGGAAATTTCCACTGCATGCATCTGATGAAGTAGGTCTTTGCCCATGAAAGCTTATGCTCCAATACATCTGTTAGTCTATAAGGTGCCACAGGACTCCTTGTCACTTGTCACTGCAAGGACTATTGTTTAATCAGACATCAAGGGTATGTCTACACTACCACCCTAGTTCGAACTAGGGTGGTTAATGTAGGCATTCGAAGTTGCAAATGAAGCCCGGGATTTAAATATCCCGGGCTTCATTTGCATCTTGCCGGGCGGACGCCATTTTTAAATCCCCTTAGGTCGAACTCCGTGCCCGCGGCTACACGTGGCACGGAGTAGGTAATTCGAATTAGGATCTCTAATTCGAACTACCGTTACTCCTCGTGGAATGAGGTGTACCGGTAGTTCGAATTAGAGATCCTAATTCGAACTACCTACTCCGTGCCGCGTGTAGCCGCGGGCACGGAGTTCGACCTAAGGGGATTTAAAAATGGCGCCCGCCCGGCAAGATGCAAATGAAGCCCGGGATATTTAAATCCCGGGCTTCGTTTGCAACTTCGAATGCCTACATTAACCACCCTAGTTCGAACTAGGGTGGTAGTGTAGACATACCCCACGTCTATTAAGCAACATATCTCCAGATCACTAAATTCTAAAGTCCCATTTGAATCTTCCTTTGATGACACTTTAATAGCATTGATTTATGCTACCCCTCCAATAGCCTATCCAATACCTTACCTCCTGGAACTTTGATAAGCAGGTATCCTCCTACAAAATGTGTACTTCTATAACAACCCAAAATAGCATATGATGCTAAACATAGTGTACCTTGACAATACAGATTGTAATGTGCAGCTCTGAAATAGGACAGATTTTAAGAGGGCTCACTTTTGACTGCTGTAGGAGTTTAATAAATTCCTCAGCCCCTCTTCCCCCCACCACACACACAACATACAGTCACCCATTTATGGTTCTAGTTGCTTTGCACTAGGACAAAAATCAATCAATAACCAAGGAACCAAAGGTCTAGCTTTTCCCTAAGGGCCATTTGCTCACACCTAGCACTACCTCTCACAGTCTATCCACCTCAAACTCTGACTTAAAAAAGCATAAACTTGAAAAACAACAAATGGTCTGGTAGCACTTTATAGACTAACAAAACATGTAGATGGTATCATGAGCTTTCGTGGGCACAGCCCACTTCTTCAGATAACCGGAGTTTTGAGTTTAGGATGTGCAGACCCAAAATAAATAGGGGAGAAGGGAGGGGGAAGGGGAAGGAAAAAAATGGAAGGGGCGGGAAGCAAGGAGCAGAGGGTATGAAAATATCAAAGGAAAACCCAAATAGGCAGAACTGGGTAATCTATAAGCACCTACAGATTGGATAGTTAAAAGGAGCAGATAGGAATCATAGGATAGCAATTAGAGAGGAAAGGTACTACCGCAAGAATATACAAAGACAAAGAGCTGTTGGCACCTTCATTGAATGTTAGATTGATAATGTCCCAGCCATCTGTTATCTCAATTGAGGAGGCCATCAGAGTGAGAATTGAATTTGTGGATGAATTGTAATTCCAACGCCAGTAATTCAGCATGTAATTCAGGAAGGGTACGTCTATACTACAGCATTATTTTGAAATATCTAATTTCGAAATAGTTATTTCAAAATAAGTTATTTCGAAATAACGCGTCTACACACAAAATGCATTTCGAAATAGCGTTTGGCTATTTCAAAATAGCGCATCCACACACTGAGTGGACGCTGAATCGCATTTAAGGCCTGCTGAAACTGGTTCCAGCAGGGCATCAGGTCAGGAGTTACTTTGTGTGGCTGCTGCCTGAGACTATCTGAGGCCTGTGTTTAAAGGGACCCCCCCACCCCCGGACAGCCAGTTCTCAGGTTTCCCTGCTTGCTTGCCTACCTCGATGAGGGACAGAAAAGCATTTTGTCTCTGCGTGCTCTGGTTGCCCTCACTTGGGACACCACAGCACTCTGCAACATGGAGCCAGAGCTGCCCCTGATTACTCAGGTGCTTTTCGTGGATGCATTGCTGTGAGCCTGGCTGCATTTTCTGCAGGCTGCCATCTGGGAGGTCCATTGGGGGGCTGTCAGTATCCAGGAGGCCCTGAGGGAGAGCTTCCACCCTGAGGACCACTAAGAGCCTCCCTGGTGTGCCCCACTGGGGGCTTGTGCCTCATTCCTCCCTCACGTCCTTCCACTTACCCCTCTTTAACCCCCCCTTCCTGATGTCAAATAAAATACATGTATTTTCATAAACACAAACTCTCTTTATTTAACAAAACTGGAGGGGGGATGAAACTCTGGTGAGTCTGGGGAAAGGAGGCGGGAGAAGCAAGGAGAAAGGGTGGGAGAGGGGAGGGGGAAACCTGGGAGGAGGGAGCTGGAAGGGGGAAGCAAGGGGAAGAAGTGGGAGGGGAAGCTCAGGGCTCAGGGTTGGGGGTCTCGCTGGGCCAACTGTCTCCCAGCACTGCGGGTGCGGGGGCCTCGGCATCCCCGGGGTATGGGGAGGGGATGGAGGATGGGGAGGGTGTGGAAGGAGAAATGGGAGGGGGAGAAGGAATGGGAGGAGAAGTGATAGCTGGGGAAGCAGCAGGCGCTGGAGCGGCAGAAAGCAGCATGCTCTGCACCATGGTCTGCAGGTGCTGGCAGATGGTACGGCCTTGGGCAAGCTGCTCCTGCTGGAGCTGCAGGTCTTCTTGCACCCAGTGCTGGAGGGTGCGGTGCAGGGCTTGCAGTGCCCGCAGGTGCTGCTGTTGGTACCCCTCCACTGCACAGGTGGTCCTGCGGAGCCCTCGGGTGCGGGAGCATATCCTGGGCAGGGTGGTGCACCCTGCACATGCAGCTGGCGTGGCTGTGGAGAAACAAGAGAAGTGGTCAGTTATCCCTGGAGACACAGTGGGTGAAGCCCAGCCCCCCTCTGCAAGGTGAGGATGACCGTTCCCTGCACCATCGGAGCCGATGTGCTTGCACACAGGCCATGTTTGGAATGTCCTGCTATCCCTGGGAGTGGGAGCTATCCCAAGACCTCACCCATGCCCCTGTGGTGTATATAGTGTGGGTGGGGTGGGGTGGGGAGGGAGATGTCCCCTGCCTCTGTGTAGAATGGCCTTGTGGAAGGAGGGCGTCCCGCTGTGTCCCACCCCGGAGTCAGGAGACTGTCATGCCTCTTCACACACGCGTGTGGCTAACAGGGTAAGGCCCCTGCGTGGCAGCCAGCTGGGGCCACATGCCAAAGGGTGACATGGCAGATGCTCACACATGCACAGGTTGCTGCATGATCCATGGACAGCAAGGCCCACGTGCACAGTCCCTGGTTTCCATCCCCCCCTTCCTCTGTGCATAAGGGGACAGTGATGGCACTCACCTGTTGTTGCCTCCCCAGCCTCGGACGAAACCGGCAACAGGCCCGTTGGGACAGCTCGGGGGTCCTGGGTGTGTGGCACAGTCCTGCCGCTCTCCTGTGGCTCCTGGACCTCCTCCTCCTCCGTGCCCTGGTCAGGGCCCTCTGCCCCAGGGTTGACAACCATCTGGGGGTCACAGACTATCCTGCCCCCCAGGATGCAGTACAGGGCGTCAAAATAGGGGCAGGTGTCTGCCCCTGTTTGGGAGCTGCCCCCTGTGTCCCTGGCATACGCCTGCTTCAGCTCTTTGATTTTCATGCGAACCTGCTCCTGGGTTCGGATGTGGCCTTTGGTGGCCAGGCTGGCAGCTATCCTGCCATAGACGGCCGCGTTCCTCCATCTAGTGCGGAGATCATGGACATTGGGGGCATCCCCCCAAACCTGAATAAGGTCCATGATCTCCGCCCTGGACCAGGAAGGTGCCCGCCTTCTCCGGGCCCTGGCAGGCTCCTGGGAGCTGGCAGACTGCTCCTGGCGGGCAGTGGAGGGCTGGCTGCCAGTGGCTGGCTGGCTTATGTTTTCCTTGCTCATGTCAATAGCAATTTCAAATTGGTGTTATTCCTCATGCAATGAGGTTTACCAATTTCAAAATAAACCCTCCGCTATTTCGAATTAATTTCAAAATAGCGGTTGGCTTGTGTAGACACTAGGAAAGTTATTTCGAAATAACGGCTGTTATTTTGAAATAACTTTGATGTGTAGACATACCTGAACTGTCCAATGTTCACATCATCCATGTATTGATTTTCCTTAATAATAAGTTGAGGCATGGTCTATACTGGAAAAGTTTGCTGGCATAAGAATACCAGTGTAGGTATACCAGTAAACCCCTCCCAGTGTAGACATAATATATACTGGCATAAAAGTGCTTCTGCCTGCATAGTTTACAACCTCCTCCCCAAGAGGCATATACTTTGACAGCAAAACACTCCTGCACAAGTATAATTGGTGTCATATCTATGTAAGTAAACAAAACAAAAAAAAATACCCCTAACCAAAAGAACTATTCTGATATAAGTTTAAAGTTTAGGCCATAAGTGTGGCCAGGAGTGAGGAAGTAGCTGACTGCCAAGTGCAGAATACTCATCTGAAGAATATCACCCTGGATATGAAATTGAAGATGGCCAAGCTTGTAGTTCATGCAAAGTAAATTTGGATGCCCCATCCATACTAGCCTACAGCTCTGCCAGCTTATTACCAGTGAGTGGAATTAGCTTCCTCTATATCTAACTCTGTCATCAGAAAAGTGAAATGGGGGCTTTCTGTTTTCCTTTTGCTGGTAGTTCTCTTAATTTACCAAACTACTTGAAATCCAGTGAAGTGGCTTATATCCTTTCCTGAAGCAACCCTTGCTGCAAATAATTTATTCATTTGGCTTATCACCTGTAACCTGTCACTAACCTGGTCTATGTGCTACTATTCTCTCTGACATGATATTGAACCTTCAGAAGCTGAGCATGACCATGAGTGCTGATGGGGTCAGCATGTCAAAATAACTAGAGGCTCCTAACAAAAACCAGTTGATTATTTTGGACAACCTTGAAAACTGAAATGATAGAAATGGGATAGAATGCACTTTGGGGCCTTAGCGTCTATGAAACCTTTGCATCAATACTCACAATTTGCAGGATCTGGTCTTAGGATAGCAATAGCACATAAATACGGTAGATAATGCAGATTAGGGCATGATTCTCCAAAGCTGCATAAAATTTGTATTGGTAGTAATAAAAAGTCTTCTATCTTTGAGAATTTGGGATTTTCTCATTGTTATATGTTTTTGTGATTAAAGGACATTTTATACTAGAAAGATTAGTTATAGGGTGATGCAAACAAGGGACTTCAAATTCAGAGATTGTAGAAAAATGTCTAATAATTTTGTAAAACTTAAAACCAATATATTTTCAAAATAATTTTGATTATATGTATACTTTTAAATGGCGCTTGACACAAATTTTTGTATATATAAATGCACATACATTATTATAGTGCTGACAGTTACATTTGGTCAGGATTTTTTAAAACTTTTTTTTAAATTTATTTGTCACGTATCTATGTCCAAAGCTAAGCATTTGTCATTTCTATGTTTTGTGTGAAAAAATGGAAAAAAATTTATCAGGAGAAAAGTTATATGAAGATTTTTCTTGAGGTCAAAAGCCATTTTTCATTGTAAAATATTTTGATAAAAACATGTCACGGGTTCTACTAAATATATTAAAATACATATACAAATTTGCCATTGTTAACATCTTCATTTAAAAATTCAATATTTTCAACCCTATTCCTTAAAAAAGATCTCTATGATACTTTGCAAAACACTTTGGCAGTGTGTTTACATCTTCTTGAATTTCACAATAATCTATGTTTAAAGTATTCAGTGTGCCTTGTTTTTAAAATTAGAACATTTGTGATTCAAATAATTAAATTACAATATCTGGAAAACATGTCTCGGCATTTGAGGGCTTGTGAAATAATTATACATACATGTATTTTATAGTTTCTTTCATTTCTAGAAATTACATCAAGATCATTTCTGGAAGGTTACACTGAAAATAATTTCTAATGAATGTGTCCAGTGATTCAGATTTAATGAAGCTCATATTTTGGATCTTAATATACTAGTTACAGCAGTTGTAAATTAAATCACACAGAGGGCAGCCAGATCCTGTGCTACTGAAGGTTACTTATGCTTTATCTATCAAAATGATTCAAAACTTTCCAAAGAATTACTGGGGCTATGTTATTGAATCAATCTTCTTAATCTCTTCCTCTAGCCCTATTTTATTTGTTCAGTTTGGGCAAAGAGAATGCAGAACAAGATATTCTCATTTTAAGTACCCCAAGGATCAGTTCTAGAGCTTGTTTTGTTCAACATCTTTATTAATGACCTGAATGAGGGGATCGATTGCACCTTCAGCAAGTTTGCAGATGATACTTAGCTAGGGGGAGAGGTAGATGCGTTGGAGGGTAGGGATAGGGTCTAGAGTAACCTAGACAAATTGGAGGGTTGGGCCAAAAAAAATCTCATGGGGTTCAACAGGGGCAAATACAGAGTCCTGTACTTGGGATAGAAGAATCTCAAGCACTGTCACAGGCTGGGGACCTACTGGCTAAGCAGCAGTTTGGCAGAAAAGGACCTGGGGATTACAGTGGATGAGAAGCTGGATATGAGTCAAAAGTGTGCCCTTGTAGCCAAGAAGGCTAATGGCATATTAGGGTGCATTAGGAGGAGCATTTTTAGCAGACCTAGAGAAGTGATGATTTCCCTTTATTTGGCACTGGTGAGGTCATATCTGGAGTATTACGTCCATTTCTGGGGGCCCCCACTACAGAAAGGATGTGAATGCATTGGAGAGGCTCCAGTGGAGGGCAACCAAAATGATTAGGGGGTTGGAGCACATGACCTATGAGAAAAAGCTGAGGGACTTGGGTTTATTTAGTCTGCAGAAGAGAAGAGTGAGGGGGGGATTCAATAACAGCTTTTAACTACCTGAAGGGAGGTTCCAAAGAGAATGGAGAGAGAGTGTTCTCAGTAGTGACAGATAGCAAGACGAGGAGCAATAGTATCAGGTTGCAGTGGGGGAGGTGTAGGTTGGATATTAGGAAAAACCTTTCCACTAGCAGGATGGTGAAGCACAGGAGTGGGTTACCTAGGGAGGTGGTAGAATCTCCATCCCTAGAGGTTTTTAAGTCCAGGCTTGACAAAACCCTAGCTGGTGTGATTTAGTTAGGGTTGGTCCTGCTTTTGGGCAGGTGGTTGGACTTGATGACTTCCTGAGGTGTCTTCCAGCCGTATGATTCTATGACCCTAGGGGCCACATGTTCCAGAAATTCACCATATTGTCCTAGTTCACTTACGAGAGCCTCACTCAACCATCTCAGCTCTTGGGGAAAGAATAGAAGGGATGTGTCTGAGTGCCTCAGGAGAAATTAAGAAAGTACAAAATACAGTTGACCTCAGAGCTGGCTTTTTTTAGCTGCTCATCTTTGGATCAAAAGATTTCTTTTTTTTTTCTGTTCATCTTATCACCTACTTCAGAAGCCTAATTCTGCAGTTATTCCACACAAAGAGTTTCCATTATTCTCAGGGAGGATTCTATGTAGCTGGCTGCAGAAAAAAGATTAAAAACAATTTCACATTTACCTTGCAGGATACCTTAATCGTTTGCCCAAATTATTACTAGATTTTGATATAAATTGTCCCAGGATTAGTCTCCAAAAGCCTGGACATTTATCAGAAGAGGAAAAAGAGACATCCATGAAGATATTTTCCTCAAGTATTAAACAAATTGTAATGTAGGAGACAATGTTTAGCAGTAAATAATTTTATTTTTTTTAGAAATGCTAATGGATGCTTAAGCCTTTCAAGCAAATCACCCCAGTTAATTTGATTTCTACATAATTATTCATATTCATGGTTTAAGTACCATTCAGTACTCTTTCATAACCCTTTGTTTTTGAACAATGAACCTGAAATCATTCCGTATGGTTGATGAAATTCCCTGTGTGCTTGGAAGTAGAATAACACAACTGAGGCAGGCACCTTTGCACATGGCATCTTTTTAATTAACAAATGACACCCCTTTGGCTCAATTAGTGGGAAAATTAATGACTAAGTATTATTTTCCTTACAACATGACACATTTGTCACAAAGTAATTGAACATTTCAGTGGAATGTGAGGTTCTTCCTCAGTTTACAGTGAAATTGTACCATTCATTGAACAAAAGCTACTAGTTCAGCTACTAGCAAAGCAGAGAATAAGACCATGTTCTTGATTAATAATAATAGAAAATTACCTGTGCCACAGAAATCAGAGGGCTCTAATTTGGCTTAAATCATCCTGATGGTAATTTACAGAGTGTTGTTTATTTTAATTCAAATATGCAAAAGCTCATTTAATATTAATTAAATCAATTTCATTATAAATGATTGGTACCATATGCATCCTTTAAACAATGAAAATTAGATTAATGTTAAATGGATCATTATGGCCAAATTATGGACATATGGCCACAATGTGTTTTTCTGTTGTTTTGCACTTTGTTGTGAAAAGAAAGGTAGAGAATGATGAAAATGATCTTTTAATGTAATGTTGACTAAAACTTCTAATTATGATGAATACTTATGTTATGCATAAGTGAATAAATGTGGCCCTTTTCTAGTAAATCTCTAAAGGTTAAGGACATTTTTAGGAGAAAACATAAGCAGGAAGAGTGATTTACTGTATTGCTATATGCAGACTAGTAATGTTCAGTGTCTCATAACACAGGAATCAGAAGAAAAAAAACGACTACCTATTCAATTACAAATATAGGCCCTGATCCTTCTGTAAGATTCATCTTGAGAGAATACTTCATGTGAGCACAGCCACACTGAGGTGAATGGATCTCCATATAGAATTATAGGACTATTGAAAACCACTTTCTCCTTTCCAAACTAAACAAGCCCAGTTCTTTCAGTCTTCCCTCATAGCTCATGTTCTCTAGACATTTAATCATTCTTTTTGCTCTTCTATGGACTCTTTCCAATTTCTCCACGTCTTTCTTAAAATGTGGTGCCCAGAATTGGACACAATATTCTAAATGAGGCCTAATCAGCACAGAGTAGAGTGAAAGAATGACTTCTCGCATCTTGCTTACAACACTCCTGCTAATGCATCCCGGGATCATGTTTGCTTTTTTTTGCAACAATGTCACACTTTTGACTCATATTTATCTTGTGGTCCACTATGACCCTTAGATCCCTTTCTACAGTACTCCTACCCAGACAGTCACGTCCCATTTTGTGTGTGTGAAACTGATTGTTCCTTCCTAAGTGGATTACTTTACATTTGTCCTTATTAAACTTCATCCTATTTACCTCAGACTATTTCTCAGGTTAGTCCGGATCATTTTGAATTATGACCCTATACTCGAAAGCAGTTGCAAGCCCTCCCAGCTTGGTATCACCTGCAAACTTAATAAGCATACTCTCTATGCCAGAACCAGTCACAAAACAGACCCCTGCAGAATCCCACTTCTGTTAGGGAATGTTATGCCCTTCCAGCATGACTGTGAACCATTAATAACTACTCTTTGAGAATGGTTATCCAGACAGTTATGTCCCCATCGTATAGTAGCGACATCTAAGTTGTATTTGCCTAGTTTATTGATAAGAAGATTATGTGAGACCGTATCAAATGCCTTACTAAAGTCTTGGTATACCATGTCCACCGCTTGTCCCTTATCCACAAGTCATGTTATTCTATCAAAGAAAGCTATCCGATTGGTTTGACATGATTTGTTCTTTACAAATCCATGCTAACTGTTACCTATCACCTTATTTTCTTCCAGATGTTTGCAGATTAATTCCTTAATTATTTGCTCCATTATCTTTCCTGGCACAGAAGATAAACTGACTGGTCTGTAGTTACCTGGATAGTTCTTATTTCCCTTTTTATAGACGGGCACCATATTTTCCCCTTCCAGTCTTCTGTAATTTCTCCTGTCTTCCATGATTTTTCAAAGATGATAGCTAAAGGCTCAGAAACCTCCTCTGTCAGCTCCTTGAGTATTCTAGGATAGATTTCATCAGGACCTGGTGACTTGCAGACATCTAACTTTTCTAAGTGATTTTTAACTTGTTCTTTTTTTATTTTATCTTCTAAACTTATCCCCTTCTCACTAGCATTCACTATGTTAGGCATTCCTTCATCATCAGACTTCTTGGTGAAGACTGAAACAAAGAAGTCATTAAGCACCTCTGCCATTTCCAAGTTTCCTGTTTTTGTTTCTCCTTCCTCACTGAGCAATGGGCCTACCCCGTACTTGGTCTTCCTCTTGCTTCTAATGTATTTATAGAATGTCTTCTTGTTACCCCCTTTATGTCTCTAGCTCGTCTGAGCTCATTTTGTGCCTTTGCCTTTCTAATCTTGCTCCTGCATACCTGTATTGTTTGCTTATATTCCTCCTTTGTAATGTGACCTAGTTTCCACTTTTTATATCACTCCTTTTTTATTTTTAGATCATTCAAGATCTCCTGGTTAAGACAACGCAGTCTTTTGCCATACTTTCTGTCTTTCCTATGCAGCGGAATAGTTCGCTTTTGGTCACTTAATAATGTCCCTTTGAGAAACTGCCAGCTCTCTTCAGTTGTTTTTCCTCTTAGTCATGCTTACCATAGGACCTTACGTACCAGCACTCTGAATTTACTAAAATCTGCCTGAGTTTACTAAAATCTCTAAGTTTACTAAAATTATTTACTTGCTCGCATAACATAAGAACTAGGGGTAACCAAATTAAATTATTAGTTACTAGATTTAAAACAAACAACAGGAAGTATTTCTTCACACAATGCACAATCAACGTATGTAACTCCTTGCCAGAGAATGTTGTGAAGACCAGCAATTTAACAAGGTTAAAAAGAGAACTAGATAAATTCATGGAGGATAGGTCCATCAAAGGCTATTGGCCAGGATGGATAAGAATGGTACTCATACCCTCTGTTTGTCAGAGGCTGTGAGAGGGTGCCAGGATGATTACCTGTTCTGTTCATTCCCTCTGGGGCACCTGTCATTGGTCACTGTTGGAGGACAGGATGCTGCAATAGATGGAGCTTTGGTTATGTACTTGAAAACTGTAATGTCCCCTCTCAGTCTTCTCTTCTCTGGACTAGACAATCGCAATGTTTTCAGTTTTCCTTCACTGGTCATATTTTCTAGATTTAAAATTTTTTTTATTCTACTTAGGACTTTCTCCACTTTGTCCTCAAGCTTCCTGAAATGTGGTGCCAAGAACTGAACACACTATTTTAGCTGAAGCCTAATTAGCAGAGAATACAGTGAAAGAATTAATATGTGCACATATCTGCTTGCAAGAGCTATCTAGCTCAGTGGTTCCCAACCTTTTTGAGCATACAGACCCCTTGTCAATCGATTAAAATTGCACGGAACCCCCTTACTAGGGGAGAAAAGAAAAGAAAAAAGAAAAGAAAAGAAAAGAAAAGATTAGGCTCACCGCTGCCCAATCCTTACTTTTAAACTTTCTTTGGATCCCCTGCAATACCATTGTGGACCACGGACTAAAGATTGGGAACCACTGATCTAGCTATTTTAGGTACTTACAGTGCTCCCATTACCATAATATCTAAAAAACTCATTGTCTAACATATTTAGGGGGAAATGCTATTGTCTCTTTGTACAGATGTTGAAACTGAAACACAGAGTAACTTGTCCTAAGTCATACAGGAAGTCTGTAGTAAAGCACAGTATCCTAACTACTGGATAATCCTTCCTCTCATTGCATGACTGAAATCATAAGTCATAGTTCTCATTAGACTCTGGATTCTAACATGTATAACAATTTCGCATAAGGTTTTCACATTTGTTATATCTGGCTCCTGAGATTTAAGGAACTAATTCAGTGTCATGGTGAAATTAAAGAGACTATTCATTTGCTTAGAATTAGGCATATGCTTAAGAACCTTGCTGGAATGAGACCCAAACTATTTTCACTATAAATGTGAGGAAGCCTTTCTGAGATTACAGAAAATCAAACATTGACCTAGGATCATCCCTCTGATTTTCATCCTCTACACATATCTTTCATATATAAGACTTTCCATTTGTCCTACAATCTCTGAATTCATGACAATGCACTTAATTTTACATGACTTAGAAATTTTACTCCACAAAGTTATGACAGAAGAAAATAATTTCAGGGAATATAATTTTCTTGGTGAGAAAATGGCTCTCAATATTACCCCATTAATAACTTCTTGAAATATTGTCAATTCAATTTCACTTACTCTGCCACTTAATTTTTATTCATTTTAAGATAGTTTGATTTGTCTGAAAAAAGATTTTACCCTTACATAATTTACAGACCAAATTCTCTTCCTGACTCACATCACCATATGTATTCTATACTTGCTGCACAAAATAATCTACTACTGATTCTTACCATTTGATACCAGTATATAGAATAAAATGTGCACTGCAGAGAAAAGAACTGCAATGTGTGTTGCAGATAAATTTTAGATTGGATATGAAATTAATTGAATTCACCTACAAAGCCCAAGCTTTGACTTGGCTTCTAAAACTGTGCCTGAAAATGATTTTGACATGCAATACTCAAATTGACCCATGCATAAATTTCAGGGAATTGTAACCACCCGATTCATACATACAAGGCAATTAAAAAGCAAAGAAATCCTAATCTTCCTCCCAACCCCTTCATTAAGAAAAGAATTTGGATGAAATCCTGACTCCATTAACTTTTGCCACTGACTTCCATGGAATAGGATTTCACCCCTAGATTTTGCAATATTACAGGCAAAACACTAGAGGCTGAGATTTGAACTCACATCACTGAACTGATATGCTAGGAGGTTGGACATTAACCCATAGAAACAGTTATGGTTCCTGACCAGTTAACGTGTTCAAGCTGTAGTTGAAAGTTGTGGTTTCAAGTCCCGTTCAAATTCATGCTGAAAGGCCCTCTCCAGTTCACCTGCAGCAAAATGAGTATCTGATCCATTGAATTAGGGCAGCCCAAGGCAGTCCCATGAGATATTGGCCACATCACTACCTTGTTTACTGTAAGCAATAAAATTGACATGCCTTAGTCTCTTTCACCCAATGAGCCATTAACTCACAGGAACTTTGACTTTACAGGCTGCTTCCGAAAAGCTCATAAAATTTTAAGAATATGCAAGCTTATTTCGAAATAACGCATCTAGACACAAAATGCATTTCGAAATAGCATTTTGCTATTTCAAAACAGCACGT
Source organism: Pelochelys cantorii (assembly GCA_032595735.1). Lineage (NCBI taxonomy): Eukaryota > Metazoa > Chordata > Testudines > Trionychidae > Pelochelys > Pelochelys cantorii. The sequence continues at coordinate 76,354,005 of CM064328.1, forward strand.
CCACACTGATAGGACGCTGTAGCCGGCCAGAGTAAGTCTAAAGTCTGACACTGGGCTCTCAAGGTACAAAATATGCCACACAGGTATCTGTCAAACACAAACAGTTTATTTCCTGACAGCTAACAGCTGTGCCCCATAACTGGAAGAACAGCATAACAAAGAAGTGGCATATCTTACATCCCTTCCTGCAAGCCTGGAACCCCAGGTAGGCTGCGGACGAAGTGGGAGGTTGTCTCAGCTTCCGAGGCGCTGGTACCCAAGGCCCATCGGTGAGGTTCGATTTGCTAGGCTCTGAGGCATCCTTAAATACAGTTTTCCTGCCTTGTTTGGCAGTTTGGAAATTTCTAGGGGTTACTCATTACATGCTGATGTAGGGCTTAGCTGTTAGTTATCGATCTGGTTCTGTTCTGGATCTACTTGTTCTTTGGCCCTGTTTACGTGATCAGTACGTTTAGGTAAACAGAATTGTTTATGCGTTCTTGCCCTTCACCCTTATCTTAATACTTGTTCCTGCTGTACTGGCAACAATGCTTATCTTAAGTGGCGTATGTTCCCAAAGACTTGCTTCTGGCTCATCAGATATAGGGAAAAGGGAAAGGGGGGAAAGAATGCAGGCCTCACCACTCCTAAACTGGCACGTACAAAGTTCTTCCACAATTGACCACTACAGATGCTGAATCACATTTAAGGCCGGCCGGAACCGGTTCTGGCAGGGCATCAGATCAGGAGTTACCTTGTGTGGCTGCTGCCTGAGGCTATCTGAGACCTGTGCTTAAAGGAACCCCCCCGGACAGCCGGTTCTAAGGTTTCTCTGTTTGCTTGCCTACCTCGCTGAGGGACAGCAAAGCATTTTTTTCTCTGCGTGTTCTGGCTGCCCTCACTCAGGACACCACAGAACTCTGCAGCATGGAGCCGGAGCTGCCCCTGGGCACTCTGGTGCTTCTCCTGGACGTGTTGCTGTGAGCCTGGCAGCACATTCTGCACGCAGTGACAGTCTCCCTGGTGCGCCTCATTCCTCCCTCACATCCTTCCACTTACCCCTCCTTAACCCCGCTTCCTGCTGTACAATAAAAGACGTATTCATTACAACAAAGACTCTTTATTGAACAAAACTGGGGTGGGGGGGAATGAAACTGAGGTGAGACTGGGGAAAGAAGGTGGGAGAGGGGAGGAGGGAGGGTGGGAGAGGGGAGGGGGAAACCTGGGAGGAGGGAGCTGGCAGGCGGAGGCAAGGGGAGGAAGGGGGAGGGGAAGCTCAGGGCTCAGAGTTGGGGGTGTTGCCGGCCCAACTGTCTCCCAGCACTGTGGGCACAGGGGCTTTGGTGTCCCTGGGGGTGTGGGGAGGGTGTGGAGGAAGAAGTGGGAGGGGGAGAAGGAGTGGGAGGAGGAGCGGTAGCTGGGGAGGTAGCAGGGGCTGGAGCAGCAAGAGGCAGCAAGCTCTGCCCCAGGGTCAATGACCACCTGGGGGGCACGGACTGTCCTGCCCCCCCCCCCAGGATGCGGTCTACGGCATCAAAATAGGGGCAGAGGTCTGGGTCTGGGTCTGGGTCTGCCCTGGTTGGGAGCTGTCCCCCGTGGCCCTGGCATATGCCTGCCGCAGCTCCTTTATTTTCATGCGAACCTACTCCTGGGTTCGCATGTGGCCTTTGGTGGCCAGGCTGGCAGCTATCCGCCTGTAGATGGTTGCGTTCCTCCATTTAGTGCCGAGATCATGGACGTTGAAGGCATCCCCCCAAACCTGAATTAGGTCCATGATCTCCGCAGTGGACCACGCAGGCACCCACCTTTTCCGACCCCTGGCAGGCTTCTGGGATCTGGCAGACCGGTCCTGGAGAGTGGTGGAGGGCTGGTTGGCACTGGCTGCTTGGCTCATGCTGGGGCCACTGAGTCAGGTGCAGTGACTGCTGGCTCTGGGCTGGCAGGCTTGGAGCTGGCACAGGCACTGTTGCCAGAGTCTACCCCTTTAAGGGCTCTGGGGAGAGGGGGAGGGAGAGGAGTTTTCTTGGTTGTGCCCAGAGTGGCCACCAGGGTACCCTGGGAAGGGCTGGAGGCCCCCTATTTCGAAATAAGAGTCTACACAACACTTATTTCGAAATAGCAATTTCAAAATTGATGCTATTCGTCATGGAGTGAGGTTTACCAATTTCTAAATAAGCCCTCCGCTATTTTGATTTAATTTTGAAATAGCGGTTTGGCTGTGTAGATGCTGGTAAAGTTATTTCAAAATAACGGCTGTTATTTTGAAATAACTTTGCTTTGTAGACATACCCTATGACTTTTGTAAATCCTGAATGAGCAGTTTGTGTTTATTTATAATTTGGATTTTTTCCCTAAAATTTTATATCATGTATATCTTTAATTTACTCTACAGCACCTTGTCTATCTGATGAATGCTTTATAAATCAAAATACCACTTATACACACACATTCCTGTTATTTCATGAAATGACAGTTCAATAGCTGCAAACCTCTTTGTTAAAATAAAGTCAACTCTGCACATTGCTCAAGAAATGGAGACAATCATCTTCAGATGATTTGCTCTTGCTAGTGCCATTAAAATGGAAGAAAAGATGTGTCAGCCCCCTACTGTTAGCATGCACTTCCACTTCACTAATGGTGTGGAAATGAAATCTTCTCCTCCCCACCAAGCCATTTACAACAGTTCATGAATGTTTGTGATAAGAACTGCACACAGGGATTATCCACTGATTCTAAATCCAAAGAAAATCCAATGGTTTATGTTTGCTTGCACAAAGACAGGGCATGACAAGATGTGTGGAGATGTATGCTTGTATGCCCTACATAAGCAGGCAGATTTCCTTTTCAAAATCAGAACATATTTCAGGGGTATAATGGTAATCAATAGTGCATGCATATTCTGTAGGGGCTTGTGGCTTTGTATATATATAAATTAGTTCAAAACTTTTAAACAAGGGAGTATTTATTTACAGTTAGATGAATAGAGACTAGATCAGAAGTGACGGAGAGAGAAAATGCCATAAGAGAAATAGGAAATTAGAGTTTTATCAGGAACAAAAAAAGCAACAGAAGTGCCTATTAAAAATATGTTACCTTCAGGGTTAGATAGTCACAGTACCTGGTGTGTTTAAGCCAGGTTCAGAAAATTCATGTATTGTAGCACTCTGATCTCACTGCTGCAGTAGCTGAGCTGGGTCATCAGGTACACCAGAATACAAACATAGACTGGAATCCAATGGTGGACCAGCACTGAAGTAACCATTGCTCATTGCTAATGATAATGTAGGATTCTGGCTTGTATGTTCCCCTGAAAGAGTATTTTAGATCTTGTTTGCCCATTTGACTCTTGATACACTTATATTTTTACCAATACATGTGAACAAAGGTCCTTATAAATATATATAAACAATTGATAAAAATACTGTGCATGTTGTCTATCCAAATGGGTTTGAGACTAAAATGGGAACAGATAAGAACAGTGAAAAGTCTTACTATGAATGGTGGGAGTATACAATATGAATGCACTCTTTCAGACTGCTTCAACTCCTATATCAAGGTGACATCAAGTAACAAGTCAGGAGGGGCAAGGGAGGATTGGGAAGAAGGTATACCATACTCAAAGATGAAAGAAATGCATATCCCTGAACGTAGCATAACCACCCACCCATGGGATACAAAAGAGGTGGGAGGAAGACCCTAGATTCACAACTTTCCAAACTGAACATGACCATAAATTGTAAGGGGTGGGATTAAGGGCATGCATTTCAGATGTAATTGTGCCTTTTAAGGAGCGGGGGAGAATGGGACACAGGGAAACAAGACTTACGGTGTCATCATTATGCACATGCTTGCTTGATTGCTTAAAACTAACCCCAATAAACATCCCATTGCCTACATTTTGGTCTTCTGCTTTCTGTCTGCTTCACAAGAACCAGCAGAAGGTGAAGGGAAAGCCCTCAAACAGCCACTTTTTGGGGGGAAGACAGGAAACATATCCCAAAACGAAGTACCAAATATTATAAAGAAGGCATAAGTGGATCAGGAGTCTACAAAGTATAGAAAGTCTCCCTCACTTCACATTAAGGTGAATATGTAATTGTCACACCCAATCAAACTGAAAAGGAGGCTAAGCAGTCTGTTATACATAATGAAATATTTCCCCCTAGTTGTGGATTTACTTCTCTCTGGGTATGTCTAGACAGGGCTGGCCCGAGCCATTTTGGTGCCCCGGGTCCCAGGCGCCCAGCACTGCCCCCGGGGCACACGTCCCTGCCTCCGGGTGCACGGTGCATGCGCGGGCCCACCCCCGGGATGCGCAGCCCCGCCTCCGGGCGCATGACACATGTGTGGGCCCGCCCCCGGGGCGCGTGGGCGGACGCACGGTGCATGCGCTGCCCAGTCGGCCCAGCCACCGCCGATGGCGCGCAGTCTGGGGCCACCCGGGGTGGGCTGAGCCTGGCCGTGCAGGGCCCTGTGGCCACGGGGGGAAGGGCGCTGCTGGCCGGTGCTGCGGGGGTTAACATGGCCCCCACCCCGGGCGGCTGCTGCAGCCCACCAGGAGCCGGGCGCCCTCCGTAGGTTAGCGCCCTGGGCAGCTGCCCGGCTAGCCCACCCCTTAGTCCAGCCCTGTGTCTAGACTACATGCCTCTGCCAACAAAGGCATGTAAAATAGGCTACCCGACATAGTCAATGAAGCGGGGATTTAAATGTCCCCGGTTTCATTCAAATTAAAATGGCCACCGTGCTGTGCCGACTCAGCTGATTGTCGGCACAGCACGGCAGTCAAGACGCAGATCGGTCAACAGGGGACGCCTTTGTCAACCGCTCCTGTAAACCTTGTTTCACAAGGCATAAGGGAGCGGTCATCAAAAGCTTCTCCTGTCGACCGATCCGCATCTTGACTGCCGCGCTGTGCCGACAATCAGCTGAGCTGGCACAGCATGGCGGCCATTTTTATTTTAATAAAGCCGGGGATATTTAAATCCCCGCTTCATTGACTATGTCGGGTAGCCTATTTTACATGCCTCTGTCGGCAGAGGCACGTAGTCTAGACATACCCTCTGTGTCCAATTTACATGTGTCTGTTTCTTAATAACTATATGGGATGTACATCCTGATACCTTGTTTGGCTGATGGCTACTATGGGTGTGTCTACACAGTAGCGTTATTTTGGAATAATGGCCTTTATTCTGAATGCAAGCGTCTACACAGCAATTCTATTATTTCGAAATAAATTCAAAATAATGGATGTCTTATTCCGACTTCCGTAAACCTCATTCCATGAGGAATAACACCTATTCTGAAATAGTTATTTCAGCATAGGAGTAGTGTGGATGCACCATTGCTGCTATTTTGAAATAGATCCTCCTCTGGGCCATTTAAACTACTTACTCCCCAGTGCCTCCTGGGGCTCTAAATCGAGATAGCAAGTCCACATTAGGGAAGCCTGCCTCAGACTAATTTTGAGGCTTCCCTGTAGTATAGATGGGCTATTCTGAAATATTCCAGAGTATTTCTTCTGGAATAGCTTATTTCGAAATAAGCGTGCAGTATAGACACACCTTATGAGTGCAATGATTCACCTAGTCTCTGCATGGTTACTTCTTGTTAACTGTATGCCAAATATTTAAATAACTCTACTATGACTAGTTGAGAGTTTTCAAGCTCTTTGCTGATTACCAAACCCCAACCTCATCTTTTCAATGCTGTTTGAGGAATCAGAATATTCAATATTTCTAAAAAGGAGAAGACGACATAACCTTTCCTCCACTCCAAGCAAAAGTGACAGTAAAGGGGGAATTTAAAGAGTTAAGCACATTGACTTATTTGCTGCATCCCTTCCTTCAACCATTCATCACAAGTCCTTACAGTTTATTAAAGTTCTTGTTCACATAGTAACTGTTATATGTTTGTGTTCACATTTGAAGAATCACAACAGCTGCCAGAGCCCCAGCCTTTTAAATCAACTCCGGAGTCCCAGAGGCACATGTCTGAAGGCCTGCATAGGGAAGGCTAGTCCTTAGCCTCATCTCTTCTTCCTAATGCCCTGCCACTACTGGGAGCCCAAGGTTGGGCCCTTTACTGGGCCTGGTGAAGTCTGTCCCCATCAGTGAGTAAAATTAAGTAACATGTCCAAGACCACACAGAAAATCAGAGGGAGGGCTGTGAACTGAAATCAGAGCACTTGAGTTCCAGGTTTCTCTCTTCATCAGAAGGCCACTCTTCCATTATCCCTTTCAGGATGGGAGGGCAGTGGAAAGTGGAAATACAAGAAAAGGAAGAAAGGAAAGTAGAAGTGAAAATGTGGATGATTTCAGGAATTGCAAGAGGAACTACTATGCTGCAGTAACGTTTCATCTTCTTCTATAATAATTTACCTTTCAGCAATGTGAACATTTTTCTTTTAGTGCCTCTCTTTTACTTAACATTTATTTTAAAAAAATCAGTAAGGTAATAACTTGAGGGTCCCTTCTGTAAGCTTGGTAACAACCATATCCTTGGCTAATAAACTCCTTTGCCGTCAGCCTCAGTGGTTATTCATTCCAGGTTATGGCTATTATCTTGTGAGCAGGAAGCACCCTCAGGTTACCATTATAGAAATAGGGGGAATAACTTTGTTAGATCATAATATGCACAGAGACGTCTCCATAATCAAAATGATACAGAAGCCTGAGCAGATATATTTAAAGTTCCTTTTCTCCACTTAATCAAAAAGGTAGAATTAGAAACACTTCTTTCTGCTGTTCAGATTCTTTCCAAACAGCACAAATTAGCCTGCTTGCTGTCTATTCCCTGAACTCTTATTTAAAATGATCAAATGTATAAACTTATGATCACAGAAAACCTCCAGTACAATTTTGCAGTACATCAATGAACAAAACCAGGATTTTTTTTCAATTAGTATAAGAGACTTTGAGTGGTTGTGTGAAATCTGTGAGCGTGTGTGATACTGTACCAGTAGGAGTGCAGGTCTCTATGGGTATGCAGAAGAGAGATAGATAATCATGAATGAGATTTCCATTTTAAATAACGTCTCATTTTCATATTCTTATGTAAGTAAATGTATATTGAATGATGAGTGCATTAAGATTTCCGGGCACATTTAAAAGGTAGTTCTACATTTGTACAGGATGTTAAAAACAGCTGAATTTACCTACTTTTGGTTAAACACTTACCAAACCTCCAAAGCTAAAGCTGACCATCTACCTGTATCTAATATCTAATGTGTGTAGGTGTGTGTATACACACACACCTGTCTAGTCTTTTCCTGTTCACCCAAAAAAGAATGAATATATCAATTAAGCATATTTGTTCTGTCCCAAAGACTTTTGGAGGACTCCATTTAAAGTTCCAAAGTAGCATTTTAAATTAAGGATGACAAAACACTTCTATAATCCTTGGAATCAAAGATTGGTAGCTGATTTTGTGGCAGCTACCATAACATGACCAGCATGAAGTCTTTGTGCAAACTGCAATTGTGCAAACAGGCAAATTGTGTGCCCAGCTACACTCTTAACAGGAACCATTTCTCGGTGTTAATCCTATTGCTGCCCAAATGTAAGTGGGTATCTTTTTAAATGTAAGTTAATAAAAGCATCTATCTATAATGATAAGAAAGGAAAATGACACTTCCACCTTCCAGAACTTAGGGGTAGGGCCAATCAACTTTGTTTGTAAGAGGATGGACCATAGAGTCCTAGCTGCCTTGAGAAGAGTCAGACTCAGTAGACCGTTCATAGCTGCCATGCTCCTGTCCAGTATCCTTCAACGAGCTTCCATCCTTTATTTGTTGACTGCTACCATTTTTCTGCCATGTTTATTCTGATTGCAAGTTTTACAAGCAGGGGTTGTTTTCTCTTGGGCATTTGAACAGCAGACAACACAGTGGGTTCAGAATCCTGACTGGGGCCACTAGATGCTAATAAAATACAAATTATAAGAGGCAATAATAGTAGGGTCTAATTGAACTTCTACATTTGTAGAGGGATATGCATCTTTAGAGAATCATTGAATAGATCAGCATGTTCCCCTCGTGGACAGAGGTATTAATAGTTTCCATCAACAAGCAATTAAGTGGAACAACAAGAAAACATTCTGAAATAATTATCTGATTTACCCATCTCTTGATAACATTATTTTATAGTGTTCTTTTTGTATTAAAAAAATATTGCACTCATGCACACACACAAACCCTCAAACACTGCTTACCCAAAGGCAACGTACAGAGAGGAGATAACTATGTGATTTAAGAGTGGACGAGAATAGACCTCACATTTAATTAACGAAGAGGGATTGAGAACCTCTATTGCAAGCAATTGATTGTGCTCATGGGAATAAAAGATTTGAGCTAGTATCAGATAGGTCAACAGAAAATGTTCAAGGTGATCTGAATGATTCTTAGGTTCAGTTATGGTTAGTATTATTGTGAGATCCAAAATCAAAAGCAATTATGGTTAGCAATAATCTAAAGTGAGAGGCAGATTGTTGCCAGTTTTAGCCACTGCATTTTCTGCTGTATGAAAGAGTCAGAATCATAGTAGAACTATTTGAAATATATTATTAGTGGAATGATCCAAAAATTGGAAAGCAATAATTTGTTGCCAATTGTTATAGAATTTGATGTTTTTAAATGACAAAAACCTCTGTATTTGTTTTTCAGAATGAACATGTATCACTCACAGGAGACCCACTACAGTATTGGAGTTAATGCTAATTAAACCTACAATAAATTACTGAGGAAATGCTGAATACACTGTGGTAATAGATTGAGATTGATGCTGAGTTTAAAGACAATAGGAATGGAAAGCATACACAGCCTCTCACAAAAATCATTCCCAATGGCCAAATTCCCAGATTTAGAAACAAAGAGAACAAAGGGGCTGAAATATACATTTGATGTGATGAAGGAAAGTATGCAACTGAACTTGTATGTTGAGTAATTCACAAGAAATTTCTGAAGAATGATTTTACTCCGCATTGCTATTAATAGTAAAGGGGGGAAAAGACCATTAGTATGTCTTGGAGGATAGAATATCACAAATCAAATTCAATTCTGATACACACCATGAATTGCTAAGTTAGGCAATGGTGTGGCTGGGAGAAGCTCCTACACATTAGATCTCACCTTCCAGTATTCTGCTACTCTGTATTATGGAAAATATGTAGGTCTGCCTGCCTTCTGCACAGGGGACCCTCCTAGTATAGCCTCTGGAAGACCAACAATGTCCAAGGAAGTTTCCCAGGGGTTACCCAGTGGAGTTTCCTTTTAATGTTAATAGTGTGGCTCTAAAGCCACTTCCCTGCAGGAAGAGAGTACGCCCTTCCAGGATTGCACATTTTTGAAATCTCTAGTAAAACCCATATTGCCTTGCAAACCTGGACATTGCTGTAGTCATTCATGCATCGCTAAAAGAACTATATCACAGAGCATACCAGTACTCCAGTGCAACTTCTGGTTGTCCCTGGAACCCACAGCACAGCATCATGGTATCCTAAGAAATTGTGATGGATCTGCAATGTAGGACACTGCAAACCCCATTGACCTTCCCCTACTGCACTCTCTTTTCTGTCAGACAGGGAGAAGGAATGGTCCATGTGACAAGCTTCAGGGAAGTTGAAGCAGAGACTGTGTGGCCAAAAGAGGGCTAAAGTCAGGAATAGATGAAGAGCCATATGTGGCTGAGCACTGGACATAACAGCTAGGTGTAGGTCTTTGTGGGACTTTCGGGCAGGAAGACAGTACACAGGGCCCCCAGTAAAAGTCACTCACTGAGGCTGGTTTGGAAAAACACAAACTCATTTTTACTGTAATTGAGATAGGACTGGAAAGTGCACCCCCAAGTTCTAGGTTTGAAAAGCCCTGGCTCTTAATTAGATTGCCCCAGGGACCCAAATATTTATCAGTGTATTGCACCCTGGGGGACCTAAGGCATATGGACAATGCTTTAGCGTAATTAAGCTGTCTGTCCTAGTAAAATGCCTTTTCCCTTGGCGACAGAGGTCATGTACTGGTTATCGGCTACCCGGCATAGGGGTAACACCTATGAAGGCAGCAATGTCTAAATGAATCGCCGCTTCAATACTTAAATTTAAGTATTGGCTGGCACGCATTGAGCACCGATCAGCTGTTTGAAATATAGTGCAGCCCCAACTTTTATAGTGTAAGGACATGGGGGAAAAGGCTATGGACATGCTTTGCGTAATTAAGGGTATGTCTAGACTACATGCCTCTGGCGACAGAGGCATGTAGGTTAGGCTACCCGGCATAGGAAAATGAAGCAGCAATTTAAATAATCGCCGCTTCATTTAAATTTAAATGGCTGCCGCGCTGAGCCGATCAGCTGTTTGTCGGCTCAGCACGGTAGTCTGGACGCTCCACGGTCGACATCAAAGGCATTTGTCGACCTCCCCGGTATGCCTCATGGCGATTAGGTTTAAATCGCTGCAGTTGACAATTTTCCTTTGATGTCGACCACGGTAGCCGTCAACCTACATGCCTCTGTCGCCAGAGGCATGTAATCTAGACATACCCTAATAGGCATTTTTAGAATGAAATCTAAAGCTAGCCTTATGTAGCAGTTGGAAATAAGCCAGAGTTTCTTGAACCATTTATGTAAGCATAAATTACAATCAATTCTGGAAAGAATGCAATGTCCTTGAGATGCCTGAAAGATGTAACCAACAGAGGAAGCTTTGTGGCTATATAGAGTTTTCTATACCTTTCATCAATCTCAGATCAAAATGCAAAAATCTACCACTCAGTTGTCATCATGTGAACAAGTAATGCTCCCTGGTGTACTATACGTGCATGAAACAATGACAAGTTTAATTATAGATATTCATGTGCTGCAAATCTTACCTTGCTTCAATATTTTGCATGCTTATTTCAGATTATCACTTGTGAGTCAAGCAATCTAAATGGAAACTGCTCTTACTTCAAGCATGTTATATAGCTGCACATAGGTATACGCACACAAACGTACACAAATATAAATCTTTTGCCAACTTCAAGAAGGGTCATGTTCAGGAGTTAAAGGTTCCTTTTAGAATTACTAAATTAAACCAGCTTGAATACTTGCCCAGAAATCTGTGAAAAGTATACACTACTCCAGGCACTTCTGAGAGGCAATATATACAGACTTGGAGGTTGTGAGGAAGAAAAGAAATCAGGCACTTATGTCAATATGTAACTCAGATTTTACCCAATAACTACACAATCCTTTAGTGACTAAAACTAAATGTTTTTTTGATAAAATAAAGGAAGAAAAGAGTTAATGGTAAAAGATCACATATGTACAAATAATTGTGAAGTCCTTTATTGGGTTTGTAGCTGTGATGGAACAGACTTGTAAAGTCTTGTTGGCTTGTAAAGTCACTGTGGAAATTTCCAAAGTGACTCACAAGAGCAGCCATTGTCCATATATATGCTGAGACATCCACAGGAAGAGCTATCTTGGCAGAATTATTTCCTTCTGTGGTTCATTGTTAGAGTGAAGTGTCCTTAATAGGAAAGTTAGATTAATAAAGAAGGCCAAATGGAGGTCCATTTTAATTTATGTTTCTGGGTGGCTATTGTTGATTGCCTTCCTTTCCCCCTAGATGAGTGTAGAAATATTTTTTTAATTGTTAAACAAATTATAAATAGTTTTGTGGGAAGGCATAGGCAACTTGCATGTAACAGTTTGAAACCAAAACTGGGAGATAAAACCAAAAAGTCCTATAAAAATTCATCTTCAGCACTCAAATTCCAGGCAGACTACTCCACTAAAACAGTATCCATAGATAACAGTTTTCAAGAATGCTACCTGGCTTTTGTTATCTGAAGTTACATAATAAGAATGAATCCATTTCTAAATGCTGCTGGGGAACCACTATTATATTATTCCAAGTTTAATCAGTCCCAGTACTAAGAGCTCTTTTTATAGGAACTCTTAGGGTTTAAATATGAGTATTTTTAAAATATAATGATTTAAATTTAAAAAAGAAGTATCAAATAATAGCCTGCTCACTTATTTTTACCCTTCACTGAACAAAATAGATTTATACCATGTGAAACATGCGCTATGATGGTAACTGACAGGACCTTTTCTCCCTTAATGTGTGCATATAACTCCATTAATGTTAAAAGAATAATGTATGCATTCTGTCAATGGGAGAACAGACACAATAATTGCTCTAGGATAAATTGCAAAAAGAGCTCTTTCATGTTTAACCTCATGAATTTTTGTTTTCCCTCTGAAATAAGAAGCATTTTCATCTGCATTCTAATGTACAGTAAAACAGTTTTAAAACAACTTAATAATAAATAACCAAGGTGTGAAGTACCATAGTTAAAAATGCCCTGTTGGAAAACATCCTTTAGTCCATTAAGCTGCTATTTACTAGTCACTTACCCATTCCCTCTCTTATTGTTTAATCATTTACTTTCACTCAATAATATGCTTCTTTATATCATTAGTCTAAATGAATCTAAGTGATAAAAATCATCTTTCAACAGCCATGTTTTCAGTATGTATATAGGAGAAAAGACAGCCTGTGGGAAAAAGGCACCTCTGCCCCCAATTGCCCCAGGAAATCATTTAATCCAGTTTTGTTGAGAGTTGTGTGACAGATTGGTATCAAATTAAGATACTTTCAATTCAAGCAGCTTTTTTTGCATAAACCCCTTTGATCTCAGATGCACAAAAGTGAAGATCTTATGTCAAACAGTTAGCGGATTTGATTGAAGATAAATCAGGTAACATTGAAGCACTCTGCTCCTTCCAAAGTAAAGTAACTTGACTTGCTAATTATACTGAATTCAGTTGTGAAAAGAAGTTACCCATGAAATATTTTTTATTTGTGTTTTGCTTAATTCAACCACTGTTGCATTGGAATAAAAAGCTTTCCAGGTTATGTTCTGCCAATGTCCATGCCCACACCTCAAAAGATCTCTATCTGCTTCTGAGGCACTGGCCTCACATAGGGTATGTCTACACTAGCTCATTAGTTCGAGCTAGGTAGGCAAATGAGGGCAACCGGAGTTGCAAATGAAGCCTGGGATATTTAAATCCACGAGAAGTAACGGTAGTTCGAATTAGGATCTCTAATTCGAACTACCTACTCCGTGCCTCGTGTAGCTGTGGGCACGGAGTTCAGACTAAGGGGGATTTAAAAATGGCGGCGCCCGGGAACATGCAAATGAAGCCCGGGATTTAAATATCCCGGGCTTCATTTGCATGTTCCCGGGCGCCGCCATTTTTAAATCCCGGGCTTCATTTGCAACTCTGGTTGCCCTCATTTGCCTACCTAGCTCGAACTAATGAGCTAGTGTAGACATATCCTGACAGTGCTCTGAATCCTTTGCACCAGAATTCTTGAGGCAACCAGTTTCTAGACTGTTCCAGCCCGTTGGAGTCTTTGTCCCTCTGTTAGATAAACATAAAGAGCTGTCTTCATGAGACAAACTGACAATCCAATTTCTGCTGAGATATAGAGGAGCCATCAAATGCCGACCTAATTTACACTGTAGTTAATGACTGTGCACGTGGAGTTCGAGAAGTCATCTTCCCAGGATGGCCTAGCCTTCCCTTCCCCCGCCCCCCACACCTCATCCAAGCACCTGCATAGCAATGAAGAGAGGTGAACAAGTCATTTAGAAACTACAGCACCAGGGAGTCTTAACCTTTGACTCTGGGTCTCATTCCAGGGAGCAGGATGCCAGCTCACAGCTGTTCTTGTTGATATTCTAGTCATTTCAGGTTTTGTTCCATGCCCTTCCAAAGACTAAATAAAACAAAGTATCTAGCAGCTATCACATAGAGTTTCTCTATTAGTTTCTGGTCAAATGAATAGAGAAAATTGCTGTGTTGCAGTGAGGTGGGAGGGAGGGGTGACAGAGGGTTTTTTGTTTGTTTTTTAACGTTGATGTGCAATTTGCTTGTGTCCTGATCTGGGGAATTCACTCCCACTGATATGACCATCTCAAATCTATCCACTGCCCAGTTCAAATAGCTCCTTTTTGACTTTGTCTTTACAAACAAAAGTGAACTGCCCTGGAATGCAGAATGAGAGTTCCAAGAATCCCGTCTCAAGAAAAAATGAAGCTCGCCTTTGCAATTAACAATTTCATGGTTCCAAAAGAGGGAAGTTGTCAGTGAAGATGAGGTACTAGAATGGGATAATTTTTTTAGGTATCCTGCTCTCAGGGCATTCAGAACCTTGGGGGGTAAGGGGAGGACTAAGGCAGAAACAAAGCATAGTTTGGGAAACCAGGGATATCAGCCGAGTACAGGGGAAGGGGCTCATGGTTACAATTGGATAAGAATTGTCAGCCAGAACAATTTTGTGAAGGGAAAATACCTTTTTCAACAACAAAATCAAAATTTTTTATAGGAACATTTAAGTCTGCTGAACAATTTTACTTTTCTGTAAAAAAACCTTCATTGGATAGCAGCTCAAGCAGGCAGGTATGTCTACACAGCAGGGCAAAAGATGAATTAAGCTACACAACTTCAGCTACGTCAATTGTGTAGCTTAAGTCAAAATAGCTTAATTGGCGCTGTCTACACAGCAGGAAGTCGAGGGAAGAACAATCTCCCTTCCACTTCCCCCACTCCCTATGAAATGAGGGTTACAGGATTCGGAATAGGAAGTCCTCCAGCTCACCGTTATTTTGAAATAATGGCTTGCAGTGTAAACACACTCTTTGTCATTTCGGAATAATGCCAGAGAAAATTAAGACAACAATTAAAGTCCTACTTATGAATTATTAAATAATTCTCCTTACTAATTAAAGAGAAAATTAGTACTTAATAAGGGCACAACATATCCAGGCCTCTTTAATGAATATGTGTATTTTGCCTGTTGATATCCACATTGGTGGATTGAGTTATATTAAAAATCCTGAAGCCACAGCAACTTTTTTTCTCTTTAAACTTCAATTTTTACCAATCATTTTCCATATTTTAATGTTCTAATATAGCCCTTGCAGGTTGAAAAGTAAACAACCATTTACCCATAAAATGTTGGACGTGGTATAACTCAAAATAATGCTCTGAACTCACACACTGAAATAAGATGAAGAAGAGAGCTAGAGCTATCTTAAAATCCCATAAAAGAATACAATTAACATGACTAGGAGCACAGGCAGTGACTTTCAGCTTTGCCCAGGGTGATTCAACCCCACTCCATCTCTTCCCCCAAGGGCACATCCTCACTATGCCTCTTTCCTAGATGGAAAGCCTTTCTCCTTTCTCTCCCCACCATTGAACAGATGTGGTGAATTTGTGCTTTTGGATGAGACTACCAAGAGAGAAGGTATAGAGAGAAGGAAGAGAAAGAGACCAAGGACAGAGGCCTATGCAACTCCCATAGAAACCTTAAGATAGTGTTTCTTAAAGGGGGCCGTGAGCCTGCTTTGGAAAAACTGCTAACGAGATGCTCCACTTTGTTTATCTAAAGAGTCCACATCCTCATTTTCAGCCAAGGGAGCTGCAGGAAGCAGAGTGGCCCAGGCCACCACCTCCCGTGGCTCCCCTTCATTGGAAATGCTGAACCAGAGCCAATGGGAGCTGCACGGAGCCTTTAGATAAACAAAGCAGAGAGACAATTTGAGAAACACTGCCTTAAGGGCTGCTGAAGCAGTGATTACACAACTGAAATACATCTCTCTTAAGTGATTTATTTTTTTAAAGAAGAGTATGTGTAACTTGGAAATCAATTGCTCAGTCAGAGCTATACATTGAGAAAGGAGTGCAAGATTTGGTGCTAATGTGGTGGTTTACTTGAGTATACAATTTTGCCCTAAATATACTGCAAGGACAGCAGAAACATGACAATAATAAAATCTCATTTAGGCTACTCTCAATCTGTTTAGGGAGTTGAGTCAATTCCTAATATAGTGTAAAGGCAGCACACAATTATTTAAAAAATGAAGTTAACAAATGATAGTGTAGAATTTTTCTTGCCTTTCTCTCAAAATCATGGAAATATTACATTATAGAAATTGCCTCTCAAGGTCCCTCAAATCTGACTGAGCCTTTCACTTTTCTTGAAGGTATTTAATAGCCTTAATACTTCAAAATGAGAAGAACCATATAACAATTTACAAACTCTGATAATAGAGCTCTAATGGAATGCTTAAGCTAAAGCTTCTATTCTCAATTTCAGCTCCTGACCCATCCACATGAAATTGCCCTTGATAAATAAGAGTCTTTAACCATTTTAAATTCTATGTTTTTGCATTAATCTTCAAACAGTTTGGTGATATAAACAGTGATACAAGGACAATAGAGTGACTATTAACATTATTATCGTATCAATTATTTCAAAAACCTAGACTACTAGACTTTGAAGGCAACTCATTTTTACTCTTTTCACTGAATAATCTGACTGCATATTGAGCATTTGCAGGAGATTAAAGTAAAGTTATCATGTGGAAACCTGACATAACCTCAAGCTAATTAGTTTTCCTGACCCCCATGACACCTATATAGTGAAGAAAAGCAATAGCATATGAAGCAGAACACATTTTCCCCTGTTTATTGAGCAATATGACTATTTCTGTAACCATTTTAAATTGATGGATACTTATGAAAATTACATACAATATAAATATAACACATACAAATATAACTATTACTTTGAAGATGGGAGAAAAAATTTACGATTTTAAAAAGTGTTTCTTTAAGAACACATCTCAACTAATGTGTATATGTGAAAAAACTGCAGTTTTAAGAGGCTCCTAAGGCCTTTTAGCCCTGTTCTACACTATGGCATTATTTCAAAATAACCCCCCTGAGGTCAAATTTATAAGCGGAACGTCCACACTACCAAGCCTGTTATTTCGAAATAATGGGCCACTTATTCTGAAATCTGTACTCCTGCTTTTCTTGGGAAATAATGATAATTTCAAATTAGTTATTTCAAAATAGTATTAGTGTGGACACTTCGCTGCTGCTAATTAAAAATAATTGGCTTTTGGAGGCTTCTTGTAGCTAGAGCTCTGACCACTCAGGCCACAGCTGGCACCTTCATTGCTCCCCTCCTCCTGCAGAGCTTAAAAGCCTCAGCAGCAGGAGAGGGGCTTGTGCCATGCGGTGAGCTGTGAAAACCCAATGTGTGACAGCACCATCCACAGCAGCCATAATGAACCCCAATGCTGCCTCTGACCCTCCCACAGCTGCTAGCACTCCTGCTGCTCTCTCAGCTGCCAACGCCCAGGGATGCAGGAAAGCTCTAGCCTGGACGTGTACAGAGATCCTGGACCACATCGAGCTCTGGGGGGAGGAGACCAACATCCAGGATCCAGAAAAATGAATGCAGAATTCCACAGCCAGATTGCTGCCATCCTGGCTAAGAAGGGGCACTACTGGACCCTCAACCAATGTCAGGTGAAAATCAAAGAGCTCCAGCAGGCCTACCACAAGGCTAGGGAGCTGAGAGGATGCTCCGAGGCAGTACAACCACCTGGATGTCATCATAGAATCACAGAATGATAGGGCTGGAAGAAACCTCAGGAGGTCATCGAAACCAGCCTCCTCCCCAAAGCAGGACCAACACCAACTAAATCACCCCATCCAGGGCTTTGTCAAGCTGGGACTTAAAAACCTCTAGGGATGGAGATTCTACCACCTCACTAGGTAACCCATTCCAGTGCTTCACCACTCTCCTTGTGAAATAGTTTTTCCTGATATCCAACCTAGACCTCCCCCATTATAACTTGAGACCATTGCTCCTTGTTTTGCCATCCGTCACTACTGAGAACAGCCTCCCTCCATCCTCTTTGGAACTTCCCTTCAGGAAATTGAAGGCTGCTATCAAATCCCCCCTCGCTCTTCTCTTCTGCAGACTATAGAAACCCAAATCCCTCAGCCTCTCCTCATAGGTCATGTGCTCCAGCTTCCTAATCATTTTGGTAACTCTCTGTTGGACCTCTCCAATGCGTCCATATCCTTTCCATAGTGGGGGCCCCAGAACTGGACACAATACTCCAGATGTGGCCTCACCAGAACCAAATAAAGGGGAACAATCACTTCTCTAGATCTGCTGGCAATGCTCCTCCTAATGCAACCTAAAATGCCATTAGCCTTCTTGGCTACAAGGGCACACTGTTGACTCATATCCAGTTTCTCATCCACTGTAATCTCCAGGTCCTTTCCTGCAGAACTGATGTTTAGCCAATTGGTCCCCAACCTGTATCAATGTTTGGGGTTCTTCCATCCCAAGTGTATGACTCTACACTTGTCCTTGTTGAACCTCATCAGATTTCTTTTGGCCCAATCCTCTAATCCGTTTAGGTCACTCTGGACCCTATCCTTGCCCTCCAGTGTATCTACCTCTCCCCCTAGCTTAGTGTCATCCACAAACTTGCTGAGGGTGCAATCCATCCCCTCATCCAGGTCATTAATAAAGATGTTGAACAAAACCGGCTCTAGAACTAATCCTTGGGGCACTCTGCTAGAAACCGACTGCCAACCTGACATCAAGCCATTAATCACTACCCATTGGGCCCGACAGTCTAGCCACCTTTCTATCCATCTTACAGTCCATTTATCCAACCCATACTTCCTTAACTTGCTAGAAAGAACATTGTGGGAGACCGTATCAAAAGCTTTCCTAAATTCAAGGTATATCACATCCACTGACTTTCCCATATCCACAGAGACAGATATCCATCACAGGAGCTAATCAGATTGGTCAGGCATAACTTGCTCTTTGTGAATCCATGTTGACTATTCCTGATCACTTTCCCCTCTTCCAAGTGCTTCAGAATGGATTCCTTGAGGATCCCCTCCATGATTTTTCCGGGGACTGAGGTAAGGCTGACTAGTCTGTAATTCCCTGGATTGTCCTTCTCCCCTTTTTTAAAGATGGGCACCACATTTGCCTTTTTCCAGTCATATGGGATCTCTCCCGATCTCCACGAGTTTTCAAAGATAATGGCCAAAGGCTCTGCAATGACATTTGCCAACTCCCTGAGTACCCTCAGATGCATTAAATCTGGCCCCATAGATTTGTATATGTCTAACTTTTCTAAATAGTTCTTAACCTGTTCTTTCTCCATCCAGGGCTGCCCACCTCCTTCCCATACTGCGTTGCTTGGTGCACTAGTCTGAGAACTGACCTTGTCTGTGAAGACAGAGGCAAAAAAGCATTGAGGTCATTAGGTTACCTCCCTCATCCAGTAAGGGCCCCACACCCTCTCTGACCACCCTCTTATTGCTAACATGCCTGTAGAAACCTTTCTTCTTACCCTTCACATCTCTTACTAGCTACAATTCCAATTGTGCTTTTGCCTTCCTGATTACTCCCCTGCATTCTTGAGCAATATAGTTATACTCCTCCCTAATCATCTATCCAAGTTTCCACTTCTTATAAGCTTTCTTTTTGTGTTTAAGTTCACGAAGGATTTCCCCGGTAAGCCAATCTGGTCATTTACCATATTTACTTTTCTTACTGTGTATCGGGATGGTTTCTTCCTGTGCCTTCAATAAGGCTTCTTTAAAATACTGCCAGCTCTACTGGATTCCTTTCCCCTTCATGTTAGCATCCCAGGGGATCCTGCCCATCAGTTCTCTGAGGGAGTCAAAGTCTGCTTTTCTGAAATTCAGGGTGTGTATTTTGATGCTCTCCTTTCTTCCTTTGTTCAGGATCCTGAAATCTACCATCTCATGATCACTGCTTCCCGGGTTGCCACCCACATCTATCCCCTACTAGTTCCTCCCTGTTTGTGAGCAGCAGGTCAAGCTGCGCATGGCTCCTGGTTGGTTCCTTCAGAACTTGTACCAGGAAGTTACTCCCAACAGTCTCCAAAAGCTTCCTTGATTGTCTGTGTACTGCTGTATTGGTCTCCCAACAGATGTTAAGGTGATTAAAGTCCCCCATGAGTACCAGGGCCTGTGATCTGGAAGCTTCTCACTTTGTCTGAAGAAAGCCTCGTCTACCTCATCCACCTGATCCGGTGGTCTATAGCAGACACCAACACACAACATCACCCCTGTTACTCCTGCCTCTTAATCCATAGACTCTTAATCCATAGACTCCCAACAGGCTTTTCTCCCTCCATATACTGGAGCTCTGAGCAATCATACTGCTCTCTTACATACAGTGCAACTCCTCCTCCTTTTCTCCCCTGTCTGATCTTCCTGAACAGTTCATACCCTTCCATGAGTGTGCTCCAGTCATGTGAGTCATCCCACCAAATCTCCGCTATTCCAATCAAATCACAGTTCTTTGACTGGGCCAGGGCTTCGAATTCTTCCTGTTTGTTTCCCAGGCTTCTTGCATTCATGTACAAACATCTTAGATAACTAGTTGATTGAGCTACCTTCTCCATTCAAATCAGGGGTCCTCCTTGCTCCTTGTATTTCTTCCCTGTATCCCACTTTCCCACTTACCTCAGGGCTTAGGTCACCATCCTCCAATTAACCTAGTTTAAAGCCCTTCTCACTAGGTTTCCAAGCCTGCCTGCGAAGATGCTCTTTTCTCTCTTCATTAGGTGGATTCCATCTCTTCCTAGCAGTCCTTGTGCCCGGAACAAAGTCCCATCATTGAAGAAACCAAGGCCCTCTCTCCGACACCACCTCCACAACCACACATTTACTTCCACAATTTGATGATTCCTTCAACAGGGAGGATGGATGAGAACACCACTTGCACTGCAAATTCATTGATCCTTCTTCCCAGCACTACCTAATCTGCAGTGATCTGCTCAAGGTCATTCTTGGCCTTATCAGTAGTTCCTACATGGAGAAGCAGGAAGGGGTAGTGATCTGAAGGTTTGATCAGTTTTGGAAGACTCTCGGCCACATCCTGATTGTAGCTCCTGATAAGCAGCACACTTCTCAAGATTCCAAGTCTGGTCGGCAGATGGATGACTCCGTCCCTTTTAGGAGGGAGTCCCTGACCACCACCACCTGTCTTCTTCTCTTGCAGGTGGTCATCATGGAACCCCCATCCCTAGGACTACACATCCCATGCCTTCCAGTAGATGGGGTCTCTTTCTGATCTCTTCCCTGAGAGGGTCCTGCCAAAGCACTCTCCACAGTAGTGCCTGTGCAGAGAGCCTGAAAATGATCTCTTACCTCCATCCTGGGAGGGCAGCTGGTCACATCCCCTACCATCATCATCGGAGTCCAGCCAGGACACTCCGAGCATCAGATTCCAGGAGAGTGGCATAGTGGAGGATGAGGAGTAGGTGGGAAGGGAGAGCGGGGAAGAGGTGGGGTAGGGGATGAAAGACACACATAGGGAATGCAGCAGCTCCTTGTGAAGAGGCACTGGGGAGAGTCATACAACTGGCCTTGCACAAAACTCTCCCTCTCTGATGAGCACAGCCCCTTCATGTGCTCTCCGAATGGCACTGGTGTCCAGCTGCTCCAATTCCCTAGACAGATGTTCAGCCTCTGCCCTGACCCTGGCAGAAAAGTCTCCCCCTTGCTTTCACAAAGGTTGTGCACCTAGGAAGCTGCCACCACAAGGTCCAGGTATGTGAGGAGATTCCTGAACCTCCCCTTTAAATGACCGAATGCACATTTGATGACCATGTGGCACCTGCTCAGCCTGGCATTGAAGTACTCTTTGCTGCTTTGTTCAGAGAATAATGCTAATTTTGAAACAGTTATTTTGAGATAGCATTAGTGTGCATGCTCCGATGCCGTTATTTTCATATAACTGCTTACCAAAGTAATTTGAACTAGTCACTCCACAGTGCTTCCTGGGTCTCTAAGTTGAGGTAGCACATCCACATTAACAGAGCCTGCCTTGGACTAATTTTGAGGCTTCCCCCTAATGGGGACAGGCTATTTTGATTTTGTAAATTTGGGCGTTGTTAAGTCTAATTTAGTTATTTCAAAATAATATCCTAGTGTGGACATGCCCTTACAGAGTACACAGCAGAAATGATGACCTCACTCTGCTACTGTCACAAGCTACATCTAAATCCCACATGTAAACATATAAATAGAGTGAGATCCTTTGTTGGATCTGTTTTAACTCCAAAATGTTGGCAGCATGTTTTTAGTACAACTGCTTTTAGTGATGGAAAATCCTCTGCCCTGACTTGAAGCTGTGCTTTTTTTCTTTATTAAGAACAGCTGACTTTTACGAAGGCATCAGGTTGCCATGTGAAGCATCTAAACATGGCATCTCTGCAGTTGCAAGACAAAAGATGAGATGATCAATGCTCAGAGTGAAGTTTCTATAACAAGGGACCCAGTTCTGCCAGCTTTGCTCACATTGGGGAGTACCGTATTCCATCAGTAGTGTACTGTGGCCAGATCCTGGTCACCCATAATGCTATTTAGAAATGTTCTGGAGACACAAAACTGCCTTTAACAAGTCAGTTGGGGATTCTCAAGCTCAGCTGGCATTCTTGGCTGACCTAGCTCTAGCACAGCTGGCTCTATTCAGTCCTGCCCAATTCTCAGTGTAAGGGCATATGGGGGATGTTTTTGGAGTGCACCCAATATAACTTTTTGGGGGAATTACACAATAGCAAACATTTGAGAATCCCTAGAGCTGCTTTCATTTATGCCTAATTATGAATCATTACTTTACAGCTCCTGGTGTTCATAAAAGTGACATAGAAATGCCTTTCCCTCCACCAAAATTCTCCCTGAGAATGAGGTCACATTGTTTGCTTAAGGTAATAAATAAATGCTGCACAGATGAAGCATGATTTTATTGATCAAACTAAACCAAATACCTGGAAAATAGTTTGAAAAGGTAAAGAGCTACACAGCTAAACTCCATAGTGTACAAGAGCCCTGTGGCTAGCAGCTAGGTCTCCCAACTTGAGGCCACTACTCCCTGCGATATAGATATTAATTTCAAAGGCCCAAGGAGTTAAAAGTGTTTATAAACTCTTTCCTAGCCCCACATTAAGCAGTGATCAGTAAGTTCGGGGTTCTTTTGAACAGAGCTTTGATTTTGCTCTGTTAATTTGCACACACCCCTAAGCATTTTTTGTAACTTAAAAGATATTGATTAACATACAAGAAAAAACAAGAAATTAAAACAGGCATTTATACAAAGTTGCGGCTGAGTAAATGTGCAAAATAGATTGTCAAAACCTTTACAGAATTTGGAGGTAAAATATCAAAGTCTCTTTGTAACAGCATCAGGACCATCTCTTGTTCTTGTCCTTTCTCTGGGCAATAATGCCTGCAAACACACTTCTTTCACAGGGGGGACCTACCTCTTTTAGGTGGTGTATTTTTTCTCGGTTAGCTGTGAGTCTGGTTTTTTTTAGTGCTCTTATATCAAGGTGCTGCTTGTCTCTCTCAAGAGGCAGCTGGTTCTCTCAACTGGTCTTCAGCAACTCAGCCTTCTTGCTGAGCCACACATGCTGCCTCCCACTTTCAGGGTAAACAATCCCAAGTTCTTATCACAATCCTGGGATGGGTCTTCAGCTCTTAGGCTTCTTCCTATCTAAGGTCCCTTTATATCCTATCATTTTATGGTTCTCTAACTCCAGCCATCAGGCCATGTGATGGTAAGAAAGAACGTGACGAAAAGGAAATTGATGGCGCACTAGCACCACAAGCCTGTATTTGCAAGATTTACCAGCCTCAGATGCATGGAGCAGATGTGTAGCTATATATGGACACCACACTGGGACCAGCACTCAAGGAAGAAATTTATATTTTCCTAATTTGAAGAATGCACAAAGGTAAAAGTTGGAGGGACCTATTACCTTTAAATAAAAATATTTATTCTTAAAAACAAAATGGCACAGTCATGTGGTTTCAACATATAACCCCATCCATACTTTGATATGATCATACTTAGTGTTACAGATCATATGTTAATTAAATTGCCTCACAAAAACTTTGTAGATTTTTCGCTAGACCTTTTTTCAGTCCATTATATTTATTTACATCTCACCTTTAATTCTAAAATGTGTATTCAGGTTTCCCATCTATTACATAGTTTTTATTACTATAGTCTAGAGGATGCAATTATCTTTTACTACTCCCATCTGCATTTGCAACTCCTCACTGTTAGAAGCTCAGATGCATTTTGTTTTTTATTTCCTCTTATAAACGCAAATTAATGCCTGCTGCTGTGGGGAATACATTTCTGCCTAAAGATCAATTAATTGTTTTCTTTCTTTCACCCGCTTCTGTATTAGAGGTGAAATTGTGTGTGTTGTGTCATTTGCATATATGATAGACAAAATACAAAATAAAGTGACAAAGTAAATTAAGAAAACAGTCCACGTTGGACTCTGGGGTAATTAGGAAACATTGTTTTTGAAATTTATGTAGTATGCTTGCATATGTATTGCATTTCAATGTCAACTTTTTTATATACTAAAGCTTATTTGATGTATAGTATAGTAGTTATGTCCAGTAGTGTATACTGTGTTGGCACAAAGTAATCAATTTCACTTTCCAAAAAAAGGGAAGTAGATAAATGCCTTAGGGTATGTCTACACTAGCCCCCTAGTTTGAACTAGGGAGGCTAATGTAGGCATTCAAAGTTGCAAATGAAGCCCAGGATTTAAATATCCCGGGCTTTATTTGCATCTTCCTGTCTGGGCGCCATTTTTAAATCCCCCTAGTCCGAACTAACTGCCCGCGGCTACACGCGGCAGTCAAAAGTTAACTCAAACTAAGTCCTTAGTTTGAGTTAACTGTTACACCTCATTCCACGAGGCGTAACAGTTAACTCAAACTAAGAACTTAGTTCGAGTTAACGTTTGACTGCTGTGTGTAGCCGCGGGCAGTTAGTTCGGACTAGGGGGATTTTAAAATGGCGCCCGGATGGGAGATGCAAATAAAGCCTGGGATATTTAAATCCTGGGCTTCATTTGCAACTTCGAATGCCTACATTAGCCTCCCTAGTTCGAACTAGGGGGCTAGTGTAGACATACCCTTAATGGTTTAAGGTCTTAATCCTTCAGACCTTAAACCTCTCTGATCTGACACTCTCTGGTCCGGAGGACCACGGATATTGCGGGACCAGAGAGCCCCTGCACCAGAGAGTTTTAAATTCTTCATCCTTAATAATCTGAAACTCACTAATCCTATTTAACTGTTGCCACTCCATGACATATTCCATGCTCCACGGCTTTCTTCAAGCCTTATATCTGGAAACAGAAATAAATGTTGCATGTGACTGATCACAACTAAAACAGGCACAATTCTAATTTTGAATGGTGAGTAACAAACATGAGCATGAATGGATTGCAAGGAGAGTAAACTTAAAATAAAATTATTTAGGAAGTTTGACCTAACAAATAAATTCAGGCAAGTCATGATCTGTGTAGCAAATGAAAAAAAAAAAGAATTAGCTGAAAGGTTATATTCAGAATAATCGCTCTGACTTATTTGCTTATCTCTACCGGCAAGTCCCTACCCTAAACAAAATCCTTGGGAATCAAGTTCTGAGCTCTAGCTTTATGTATTTGGAGGCTGGTGTTTCTTGCCACCTCCCCAGGCAGCTCTTAGTTTTCTGTATGGGAGCTATCTTTAACAGAGTCACCTTTCTGCACATGCATGAAGCCAGCAGTTTAACTGGCTGCTTCTGCCTGCCTCTTATGAAGCACATTGCTGATTTCCCTCCAGTTGGCTGATAGATGCTGCACAGTATGACTTACAGAAGCAATCTGCAGTTGGACTCAAGAATTGGTGCAGCAAAACCACAATGTCAGTCGCAAGAGGAGAGAATAATTCTAGGTGAGTTTGGTGAGCATTGCTGATAGGGAAATCTAAACTGCGTGAGTTTTGGGGAATGGGGAAAAATTAAAGAGAGGCAAGTTTCAGAAAGGGGAATATAAGAATATCTTGGGGCAAATTTAAATGACACTATATTTCTGTGTGTGTGGTAGCAGAGGAGTGAGGTGAGGGATCTACTAGCAACCAAAGAATTCTGTGAGCAAAATTGAGGCTTTGATTTGTGGGAGGAAAAAAAATGGTGTCCAGTGATCTTTAGAGATAAGAAGAAGAAAATAGGAAAAGAGAGAGGGGGAATGGTAGGAACAAGGGAAAAGAGAAGAAAAGTCTACATCCACATTATAGTTAAAGTATTTTAACCAAGTACTCAGTATGGAAAGTTCATGGACGAGGCAAATGGAGAGAACTAGTTTTAAACATGGACGTCTTTCTCTCCAGTTTGGATGAAGAAAGAGGCCTCACAGAACAGAGGATGGACAGAACACATAAGGCAAAGGAAAATAAATAATGGACAATAATGAAGTAAAATGAAAGCTCTGAAATAAGAAAATTGAACACAGTTAATAAATTTGAGGGACAAAAAAACTCCACTAAGAGCCTGATTCTGCTCATGTATATCTCAGTGGGAAGCGCACCCATCTAATTGAGGGCAGTGTCAGAATTTCTTTCAGAAAGATATGTAAAGGCTGAATACAAAGAGGAACCCATAAATGTGTAGTGCTGAAAAGAAACAACTACCAACAACAAAAGGATAAAGGGAGATAAGATGATAGAGAAGTGTTCTACCTTTTTTTTAAAAAAAAGTCTAAACCTTTATAGGATAGTTTGTTAAATGTGTCTACATTTTGTGCATATGATAAGACATTTCTCCAACATGTTATCATACATATTGACTTAAAATGTCAAGACAAACTCTAAAGTCTTTAGAAGGTTTGACAAAATTAGTTCATTTCTGCTAGTTCCACATAAATCATGTCCATTCTGCAATTCAGTAAGTATGGGACTAAAGAATTCCAACCAAACACAGCATTAATTCAGCTTCTTCTTGTTGAGTAGTAAGTCTTTGTTGCCCCCATGCCAGTCTCTAATTTGCATTCCTATATCTTGCATTACACCCCTCCATCAGCTTCATGGTATTACAATCTTTGATGCTGATTCTGTTTATTGCATATCTGTCGGATAAGTATAGTGTAAACTCTTTTTCCTCATAGAATTGGATTACTGGAACTGACCTTATGAAGTCTTCTAGTTCAGTCCCCAGAACTCATGGTAGGACTAGGTATTATCTGGATAGCCCCTGGTGTGTATCAAAACTGCTCTTAAATCTCCTCTGACTGAGATTCCACCTTTTCCCAAGTCAATTTATTTCAGTGCTTAACAATCTTGACAATTAAGTTTTTGCTAAAGTTGAATCTAAACTTCCATTCCTGCAATTTAATCCCATTGCTGCTTGCCCTATTCTCAGAGGTTTAGAAGAAAAAGTGTTCTATCTTTTCTTTGTAACTACCACTTATGTACCTGAAAAATGTTTCTCCTTCTTATCTTCCCTTCTCCAGACTAAACAAACCCAATTCTTTCAATCTTTCTTCATTCGTCATGCTTTCCAGACCTTTAAACATTTTTGTTATTTTTCTCTGGCCTTTTGCCAACTTGTCCAGCTATTTCCTGAATTGTCGTACCCAGAACTGGACACAACACTCCTATTGAGGCCCAAGCACCACAAAGAAGAGTGGAACAATTACTTCTTATGTCTTGCTTATGACAATCTTATTAATATGTTCATGTATGTCTACACAGCACAGTTATTTTGAAATCACAGCCCTTATTTCAAAATAACTTTCCTAGAGTCTACACAGCCAAACTGTTAGGGCTGACAGCTTTATTCTTTTTATATTTGCATTTTAGGTTTGGCAATATAGTAATATAGCAATATACATATATATATCAATATACATTTAATATTGTATTGAATTAAGTCCTTTTAGTTAAGTATATATCTCCTATATCTCCTTGTTTTAAAGTGTAGTGAGTAAAGAGACAGAGTTCTGGGTATTGTGACTATGTTAATGAGATTAGAAATATTGAAGGCCCGAGCCTTCAATGTGAATTGTTTTGCCTTTGCTTTTGCTTAATATAAAACAGTATTGTTTACCTTTGAAGGATTCTGTGTGAGAGACTGTTTGTATGAATGCGATACGGAGAGAAGGTCATCGTTAGAGCCAGATGGCCAGAGAAGGGGGAGAATGTGGGGTGAAGACAAACTGTAAAAGACAAACTGCAAAGAGCAGAGAAACCATCAGTGAGTACCCACGGTCAAAGAATGGATCAGATTGGCAGATTGACGAACCTTGAAGCGGAGCGGGCACCCCCAAAAGGACGATTGATTACAGGATGAGCCTTGAAGAGATGTTTGGGAACGATTGACATCAACAAGATAAAATTCCGATCACAAGCTGACAGAGCGGGATCCATGGATTTTAACAGAGAAGAAGGATTATAAATAGCAGGGTGCTTTGCTATGGAACTTTGGGTTTCGTCTGCCACACTGTCTTGAGAGGAGTATCGGATCGATCGACCGATAAGGCCCTGCTCCTGCCTGTGCTCAATCTAGCTGGCCACTAGATTGACACAGACTCTGGACTGATAACTATATCATCTTGCAGAACTGTGTATGCATGATGTTTTGTGTGTATGTGTGTGTTTGAAAAGCATATGCAACTGTTGTATTCTCAATAAATGCGGTGTACTGCCTTTTCCCCCATAAAAGATCTTGTGTGCTTCATTTAAGCATAACAAAACCACTATTTTGAAATAAATAAAATAGCGGAGCGCTTATTTTGAATTTGGTAAACCTCATTCTACGAGGAATAACACCAAATTTGAAATAGCTATTTCGAAATAAGTGCTGTGTAGACACTTATATCGAAATAGGGGCCTCCAGCCTTCCCAGGGTGTCCTGGTGGCCACTCCGGCTTCAACCAAGAACACTTCTCTCCCTTCCTCCCTCCCCAGAGCCCTTAAAGGGGTAGACTTTGACCACAGTGCCTGTGCCAGCTCCAAGCCTGCCAGCCCAGAGCCAGCAGTCACTGCCTCTGACCCAGTGGCCCCAAAACATGAGCCAGGAAGCCACTGGCAGCCAGCCCTCCACTGCTCCCCAGGAGCAGTCTGCCAGCTCCCAGGTGCCTTCCAGGGCTCCTTCCTGGTCCAGGGCGGAGATAACGGATTTTATTCAGGTTTGGAGGGGATGCCCCCAACGTCCATGATCTCCACACTAGACAGAGGAATGTGGCCTGACCACCAAAGGCCACATGCAAACCCAGGAGCAGGTTTGCATGCATGACAATCAAGTTGGTCCGGCGAGATCCCCAACCCTGAGCCCTGAGCTTCCCCTCCCCCTTCTTCCCCTTGCTTCCCCCTTCCAGCTCCCTCCTCCCAGGTTTCCCCCTCCCCTCTCCCACCCTCTCTTCTCCCCTCTCCCTTTCCCCAGTCTCACCAGAGTTTCATTCCCTCCCCCCCAGTTTTGTTTAATAAAGAGAGTTTGTGTTCATGAAAATATGAGTATTTTATTTGACATCAGGAAGGGAGGTTGGGGGGGGTAAGTGGAAGGACATGAGGGAGGAATGAGGCACAAGCCCCCAGTGGGACACACCAGGGAGGCTCTTAGTGCTCCTCAGGGTGGAAGCTCTCTCGCAGGGCCTCCTGGATACTGACAGCCCCCTGATGGACCTCCCAGATGGCAGCCTGCAGAAATTGCAGCCAGGTTCGCAGCAACACATCCAAGAGAAGCACCAGAGTGCCCAGGGGCAGCTCTGGCTCCATGTTGCAGAGTGCTGTGGTGTCCCGAGTGAGGGCAACCAGAGCACTCAGAAACAAAATGCTTTTCTGTCCTTCATCGAGGTAGACAAGCAAGCAGGGAAACCTGAGAACTGGCTGTCCAGGGGGGTCCCTTTAAGCACAGACCTCAGATAGCCTCAGGCAGTAGCCCCACACAGTAAGTCCTGACCTGGTGCCCTGCTGGAACTGGTTCCGGCCATCCTTAAATGCGATTCAGAGTCCACTCAGTGTGGATGTGCTATTTCAAAATAGCAAAATGCTATTTTGAAATGTATTTTGTGTGTAAATGCGTTATTTCGAAATAAGATATTCGAAATTACACTGTAGTATAAACATACCCTTCCAGAATGATGTTAGCTTAAAAAAAAGGCAGAGATGCAGTGAGTCATTTAGCTTGTGATCCATTATGTTCCCCAGATCACTTCCTCAGTACACCTCCTTTGACAGGCACTTCTCATTTTGTATGGGCACAACTGATTGTTCCTTACTAAGTACAAATGTTACTTTGCATTTGTCTTCATTGGATTTCATCCTATTTACTTCAGACCATTTCTCCCAGTTGTCCAGATTGTATCCTTCAAAGCAGTTGCAATCCCTCCCAGTTTAGTATTGCCCACAGACTTTGTAAGGGTCCATCTACACAACAGCATTATTTTGCAATAATGGCCATTATTCTGAGTGTCTACATAGCAATTTTGCTATTTTGAAATAAATTTGAAATAACAGATGGCTTATTCCAACTTCTGTAAACTTCATTCCATGAGGAATAATGCCTATTCCAAAGCAGCTATTTTGAAATAGCTGTAGTGTGGACACTCCACTGCTGCTGTTTCAAAATAGCTCCTCCCCAGATACATTCAAAATAATTATTCCCTAGTACTTCCTGGGGCTCTAAACCAAGGTAGCATGTCCACATTAGGGGAACCTGCATCGGACTAATTTTGAAGCTTCCCTGTAGTGTAGATGTGCTGTATTTCTTCCAGAATAGCTTACTCTGAAATAAATGTGCAGTGTAGATGTACCCTAAGTGTATTGTCTATGTTATTTAAATCATTAATGAAGATATTGAAAAAGAACCGAACCCAAAACCAATCCATGAGTTATTCCACTTGATATGCCCTTCCAGCTTCACTGATAGTATTGTTGGCCTAGACCTTAAAAGAAAACCTTTTGAAAATGATTTTAATAAGCCCTTTAACTACTGATTAGTTTAGGAAATTTTAATAAGTTTTCAATCCATACATAAGGATCTGAATGTTTAATATTTTGGTTATTATTTTCTTATGCTCTTTCTTGTATAAAGATGTAATCTTGCAATAAGGGTATTTCCTTTGTGACAATTCATACATTGTTTTTTGGTTGATTGTTTCTTTAATAAAGATGGAACAAGGTTTAGAGTTTCAAATGACATAGAATAAAAAAGAGAGTGAGAGTTCTCTGAAGTTAATGTAACTTGGAGAAGGGGCTATATAGAAGAACCTCAAGGAGATTTAGGTGTGATATAAACATTTCCATGAAGTGGTATTGTATTAATTTACTAGGGTGACTTATTTTTCATTGGCCAGCTGTATTTCTTCCATGTACTCAAAAGACTAATATGTTACAAAGTTTCTTGAATCCCATTGAGTATAGTTTGTTTTACATAAGGAAACATTACAAATTTCTTAAAGGAGAAATGTGATTTGCAAGGATGTACTGTATTTCCTTCTGAAAGTTTTGTATCTACTCTTTAAAGCAATTCCTAAATGGACTATAAAAAAAAGATTTGACCTGTTAAATCTAATTTCAGTGTGCATTTGGCACTTTAGGTAATATAGTGAGTTTCACTCCTTTGTTAACAGAACATATATTTCCAATAGAGTTTTTACTAGTGACAGAAGCAGCAAAATTAAAAATAAAATCCAAGAGAGAGATTGGTGTCTGCACGGAAATAAGAGGGATTGGGGAGGAATAGTCCAACCCCTGAACAAAAGACCCTTGAATAAATCAGCAGCAGAAATATAGTAATGTTAAACAAACCACCAAACAATCCAATGGTCCATGCAGCCCAGTATCTTATCTCTGACAATGGTCAGCATGAGGTTCAGGAAATCTGCAGAAAACAGCTGTGACACAATCCATTTCCCAGAAACTTCTAATTGTAAGACCTTATTTAGTTAGACTTGGCAGAATTTGATTTGTTTTAAATCAATCTTAATGGATAATTGGTCATTTTTAAGCTTTGCTTTTACCAATTTAAATGGTGACAGTTATGGGAAATAAGGGTAATATAATGGGAGGGTCAATTTTTTTTTCAACTCATCTGTCTGGCATGAAGAAGCTATTGTCATGGCAGACAAGTTGCAAACAATGTTTAATCTTTAAAACATTGTATGGTTTGATGTGATGCAGAGTTTGATTTAATGAAATTAACTGTAACTAATTCTCGAGAAGCACTTTTTTTTGCCTATCTGGATATTTCTATCAATGGATTTTTCTGTTGTGTGTATAGTGAAATTAATGTTTACTAACACTTAATTAAAAAGATCATTAAAATGAGGTTTAATATAATTTCATTGTCAATAACTATTGTAATAAGATTGATGAAACTTTATTATGGGCTGAGTTAAAACTTAGTTCAAGCTAATTTATGAATAAGAATTTCAGATAATGGTAAGAGACGGCTAGGCACCACCCCTACAACAAAGTTGAATATAGTCTGCACTGAATCTAGCACCATGGGCATATACAGGGTATGTCTATACTGAACAGCCATTTTGAAATAAGCTATTCCAGAATAGTTACTCTGAAATAGCTTATTTTGAAATAGCATGTCTACACTGCAGGGAAACCTCAAAATTAGTCCGAGGCAGGCTTCCCTAATGTAGACGTGCTATCTCGATTTAGAGCCCCAGGAGGAATAACTTAGAATGGCCCTGGTGAGGAGTTATTTTGAAATAGCAGCAGTAGAGCATCTACACATGCCTTATTTCAAAATAGCTATTTTGGAATAGGCATTATTTTCGTGGAATGAAGTTTACAAATTTTGGAATAAACCATCAGTTATTTTGAAATTATTTGTAGATGCT
This sequence comes from Pelochelys cantorii, assembly GCA_032595735.1. Classification (NCBI taxonomy): domain Eukaryota; kingdom Metazoa; phylum Chordata; order Testudines; family Trionychidae; genus Pelochelys; species Pelochelys cantorii. The sequence continues at coordinate 76,386,547 of CM064328.1, forward strand.
CATATTGTTATTTTGAAATAATGCTAGCTATCTTGAAATAACGGTGCAGTGTAGACACACCCACAGTTCAACTGGGTATTGTAACTAGGGGTGTGTGCATGAGAGGGAACAGAAATAAGATGGGGGTGTGAGAAGCAAGAAAAAATCAAGCAGTAGAGCTTGCAAGCACAGTGACCCTTGGGGGAAAAAAAATAAAGAAAGTACACGTGGGTCTGGTGTTGGCTTAAAGAAGCTTGGAGGACTGGCAAATTAGGAGCCTGCTACTTTTTCTTCTTGGTTCCTTGTAAACAAACAAGACTGCAGCTGAGAAAAACTTGGCTACCATCAGTTTCTACTCTAGCTAGAATACCCATAGAGACTCAAATATTGACTAGCCACTTGGGAAAAAAAGGAGCAACATGATTTTATCTCTGGATAGTTATTATAGTAATGTCCAATTTTGCTTTGAATCTTGTTTACTTCTTGGCCACAATTATGGCTTGATCAAGGTGCTTCACAGTCTAATTACACATAACAAATTCCTTATATCTGTTTTGAACTTTCCATCATTCAATTTAGTTATCAGTCCCCTTATTCTTGTTTTAGGAGATGTGAGAACACAGGTTCTTGGTCTACAATAAAGTGTTTGCAACACTGAATTCCTGGTAAGTATAAAAGAAAAAAGGAATACTGTATATAATATCAGAAACTGTACTTGCAGAATTCAGTTAGGCAGAGCTTTCTTCTGTGAATACTGACCAGAAATAGCACGTGGTTGGCTTGCTTGTTCACAGGGAAAGGGCTTATCTAATCAAGGACTTGGGATAAACTTAAAAAGCAACAAATGGTCTGGTAGTACTTTATAGATTAACAAAACATGCAGATAGTATCATGAGCTTTCGTGGGCTGTGGTCATGATACCATCTACATGTTTTGTTAGTCTATAAAGTGCTACCAGGCCATTTGTTGTTTTTTAAGTTTATCCTGTACAGACTAACCTGGCTACCCCCTGAAAGTTAAAGGACTTAGGATATGTCTACACTGCAATTAAAACCCATTGAGTTACCTGTGACAGCTGATGCTGACTGGGAGCTGTTTAATTACATTGTAGATATCTGGACTTTGACTGGAACAAGATCTGTGACCATGTCAGGTAGGAGGGCCCAGGAGTTTGGACTGCAGCCCAATCTGGAACATCTAGACTGAAGGTACACAACCCCACAGTCAAAGCCCTGTGAGCCAGAGTACGCTGACATAGGCATCTAGTTGCAGTGTAGACAAACCCTTAGAGCTACTATTTCACTTACACCATGAGACTGTTTTCAGGGAATTCATGAACATACTAGTAAAATTCAGACTGAAATATTTGTTTATCCAGCTGGGGCAAAAAAAAAGTGCCTCCCTTTTCAGAAGCAGGGCTCACAGGCCAGCAACCTACTGACAAATACATTTGGTTTAATTACTGCACACAAATCCCACACAAAGAAGGTTCAGAACAACAGTTTGGAGCAAGTTGAGCTACAGTAAGAAGTCTCTTCTATCCATAATATGTAAGATTCTGTAAACCGTTTTTGCTGCTATGTCTGGGAAATTTTCCAAACTAAGTTGTGGATTACAACAAGGGAAGAAAGAAAAATCAACAGTCCAGTGAAAGATGAAGAGTGAAGAAAAAGGTCAACTAAGACCACCAATTTTTCTTCCTGAAGGAAAAGAACAGTTTAGACAGAGCTGAACTTGAATCCAAAGACAGAATACATGGCAATAGCAGACTTAGTAGTGGTAAACTACGCCCATGAGTAATGCTACACAGCACTATATGAAGTAACAGCCATATCAATATCCCACTGCTATGACAAACGCTACATTGCTTTAAATCTGCTTGTGCTGAAGGATGAAAAGAGAGTGAGTTTCCCATTCTTCCCTCCTCCACCACAAACTTGAGAAGAAAAGGATTCCTCTAGATACTCATGAGAACACTGGTGACAGAAAGGTGGCATAAAGTTGTCCCATGGAATAACGGTATGTCTACTGTGCAGTTAAACAGCTGTGGCTGCCCCCAAAAACTTCTTGCACAAGAGTGCATCCACACTGCAAAAGCACATCGGAAAAGCGATGCACTTTTGTGTAAGAGAGCGTCCAGACTGAACGGATGCTCTCTCGCAAGAAAGCTCTGATTGCCATTCACAGAATGGTCACCAGGGTACCTGTGTTTCTTTTGATAGGCTGTTTTTGCACAAAAAAAACCCGTTTCCAGTACACATCCACCTTTTTGAACAAGAGCTCTTGAGCAAAAAAGGAGTTATTTCTCATAAAGAGAGGAATACCTGCACCGCAAAAACCCCTCTGTTCTGTTGATTCACTGTAAATTTTCTTGCGCGAAAACGCGCTTGAGATATGGATGCTCAGTGGGTTTTTGCGCAAAACTGACCAGTTTTGCGCAAAACCCCTGTAGTGTCACGTAACCAGACAGCTTAGGTTGTAGGCCTATACAATTTCGGTATAGATATTTGGGCTCGATCTGGAGCCTAGGATCTGAGAGTCCGCAAAGTGGAGTCTGAACCTAAATGTCTGTCCTGTAATTTGACCAACTGTGGGTGGTTTATTGGTCATTGTGATTTTTGCAAAGGCAGTATTAAGCTTCCCACAAGCTGACTAATGTATATATTGTCCCAGAGCCATCCTTTGGATCATTATTTTGCAAAGTGGGCTGCTGCACCCCTAGCCTGGAAACGGCTACATACTCTTTAGATAAACAAAGCAGCACAGGCTCACTTTGATAAATACTACTTTAGATTTATCGGGCTCTATATAACCACTCCATGTAATTTGTTCCTTTCCTCAATCCACCCCCCTTCACCACTCTCCCAGTCCCCTCCCCAGTCATGTGATGTTACCTGGGACTGTCTAACAAGGAGTGGATTAAAAAGGGTCCATTAAATCTAACCTATATGAACTGGACAGTGTTTTAGCAGAATTCTACTCTGAATGCTAAACCTGCTTTGATTCTTTGTTTCTAACTCTCTAAGCCAGAGGGATCTAACATTTCAGAGGCTGCACATTGAGCGTGGGGCTTCTCTCTGCCTCCCCCACTTCCTAACTACAGCATGGTGTTCACAATTCAAGAAAGATGTGGAAAAATTGGAGAAGGTCCAGAGAAGAGCAACACAATTTATTAAAGGTCTAAAAAACATGACCTGTGAGGGAAGACTGAAAGAACTGGGCTTGTTTAGTTTAGAAAAGAGAAGACTGAGAGCAGGGCTGGCTCTAGGTTTTTTGCCGCCCCAAGCAAAAATTTTTTTGGCACCCCCCGTGGCCCGCTGCTGCAGGACAAGCACTGAGGAGGAAAGCGCCCCTTCCACCTTGCTGCTCTTTGACTCCCACCACGGCCTCTGGTCAAATCCAGCCTACATCTTGTCTCCCCTCCACACACGCCCCCCCTGCTCTCCAAACACAGTTTCCACCTTCTCTCCTCTCCCAGGCAAATCCAACCGGACCCAGTCCGCCCCCCTTCTCTCCCCCACCTAATCCACCGTGCGCCCTCTCTTCCCTCCCAGCCAAGCCCAATCCCCCCCGCCACTGGATCCAGTCTGCTCCCCTCTTCTACCTCCCCCCACTGACCGAACTCTGTCTCCCTCCCCTCTCCCTGCCAAACCCTCGTGTCCCCTCCCCACAGCATGCATGGAAATGTGGGAGTGCCCTGGGGGAGGGGTGAAAGTGTGGGGGGGTCCCCCTCCTTCCCTTGCTCTTCAGCTGTAAACACCGTACCCCGGCGTGAAGGGGGGCACCACTGGCTCCCCTCCCCTGCACGAGGAGAGAGGAGCCACCAGGCCAGGGCTCACCTGCAGCCGCTGTGAGGGACTCTGTGGCCAGCGGCTCCTGGGGGTGCTGCGGAAGTGCTGAGGGGCCAGCGCGGTAGCAGAGCTGGCTGGCTGGCCGCCCCAGGCAAACACCTGGGAGCAGGAGAGAGGCAGGGCACTGGGTGGGGCACTGGCTGCGCGCCAGGGTCCAAGCTCCTCGTGGAGCAGGGGGAGGGTCTTCCCACAGACGATCCCCAGGAACTGCCTTCCCTTGACCCACCCCCACACCTTTCCCCTCCCGACAGCTGGCAAAACCAAACCCACACACAGCTGCTCTTGTGCCGCTGCTACCCAAGTTCCCAGCAGCGGGCGCGCCCCGGCTCTGCCTTCCCAGCCCAACCCCCAGCGGAGGGGGCGGTAGGGAGGAGCTGCTGCCTCACCCCTTGGCGTGGTTCCCAGTGGCCACAGGCTTTGCATGCCCCACTGAACACGCTATCCCAGCCCGCGCGCTTCTCCGTGTCCACAGAGTGGCAAACCTGCACAGGGCGCTTGTCAGGAGCAGCCCCCCCATCCCCACAGCAATAGGCCGGGCCCCGCTAACCTCTGAGCCCTCTGCGGGCTGGGGGGCGGGTCACTTGCCAATTCCCAAAGTGCTGCTGCTCTTGGGCTTGACACCTCAGCAGGAGAGGGGCTGAGCGGGCTCCGGGCTGGGTGGGTTGCGGGTGATGGGGAGCCAGCGGGGCACTGCATTGGAGGGGAGAGAGCTGGAGCAGGGAGTGGGGGGGGGGGGCGGAGTCTGGCCAGTTCAGGGTGCTGGGCTGGGGCTGCTTCTGCAGTCGGAGGGGGAACTAGGGGTTCCCTCCACACCCTGCACTGAGGCGCAGACCCTTATTCCCAGGCGGCCACGTGGGGCAGCAAGTGCGTGCGCTCCCCCTGCAGGCCGCTGGCTCCGCCGCCCCACCCATTGCCCTGGGTGGCCACAGGCAGGCCCACATGGGGCGGTGAGGCTGGCCGGAATGCCGCCCTTGGCCACGTGCCGCCCCAAGCATCTGCTTGGTTTGCTGGTGCCTAGAGCCGGCCCTGACTGAGAGGGGACATGATAGCGGTTTTCAAGTATCTAAAAGGGTGTTACAAGGAGGATGGAGAAAAATTGTTCTCCTTGGCCTCTGAGGATAGAACAAGAAGCAATGGTCTTAAACTGCAGCAAGGGAGGTTTAGGTTAGACATTAGGAAAAACTTCCTAACTGTCAAGGTGGTTAAACACTGGAATAAATTGCCTAGGGAGGTTGTAGAATCTCCATCTCTGGAGATATCGCAAAACAGGTTAGATAAAAATCTATCTGGGATGGTCTAGATGGTGCTTGGTCCTGCCGTGAAGGCAAGGGACTGGACTCGATGACCTCTCAATGTCCGTTCCCGTTCTAGTGTTCTATGCTTCTATGATTCTATGAGTCTGTGGGGCCCAGGGATTTCGTGGGGCCAAGGTGAAGCCTCAGAGGCTCAGGATTTTTTTCCGCCTCCAGTCTGGCAATAGGGAGCCCTCAGCTAGTGACCTGCTGGTCAAGAGAAGAAAAGTGTGCAGGGCAGGGAGACCTGCTGCTGCTGGTCAAGAGAGAAATTGGGAAGAGAGAGAGAGCAGACCTGAGAAGAAGCAGCAGTGGTCAGGGACATACTTAGGCACATATACAGCACACTTCGATGAAGAGGGGCACCCAAAGCTTAGGGTGCCCTATGTATCAGCAAGTGCTATGTATCACTAAGAATAGCCATAATTTATGTTACTATTGTATATAACCCTTTGGAAGCTTGAAAGTTAAATCTGTTTCTCTGCCTCCATATATAGCTCTGTTCCGTTTGAATATAGGTTTGTGGTTGCAAACCTATATTGCAGCTTCATTTCATTTATTTTAAGAAACATTAATGAATTTATTTTGGAGAAACAAAGAAATACTTCAATTAATACATGTATTATTCAAATAGATATAAGAATGAAAAAGTAAAATTTACTGTAGGTTGGACCTCTCTGTTTTGGGAGCAGTCCCGGACCAGGTAGTTTGCTGGACCAGGGAAGGTCAATACTCCTCTCTCTAGGGCTTTCAAGGCTGGGACTCTCCACCCTGGTGCTGCCCTGATACAGACTCCATTAAAGTCAAGGGCAAAGCTCCCACTTGGTTCAATAAGGCAGGGTTTTGCTCACAGATTCAGGTCTTGACATGACATTTCTAGATAAATGTCTGATCATTTGTGAGCTCTGTCTTTTTTTTTTTTTTTTTAAGAATTCTGTAATGTAAAGTTTAAAAACTCCTTATGAAAAAAAATCTGTTTTATTTTATTTGTCAAACTGGCAAGATTTCACACCCAGTGCAATGAAAAAAGCAGCCATTTTCTCACACCAAAACCAAAGAAAGATAATAATACAAACAGAAGAAAGAGCTGTGCAATAGAAAGTATTAAATGTCATCTAGTTCATATTTCTTCATTCTTGTCATAAATACATTTTTGGGAGGGAAGATTCCAATTATTAGAATTTATATTTTTTTCATCACTGCTAGGATGGATTTGGTGATCTCATCTGAGGCCATATCTATACCACAGCTGCAGTCGATCTTCCGGGGTTCGAATTAGTGGGTCTAGTGAAGACATGCTAATTTGAACTGCAAGGGTACTCCTGTCAATGCCAGTAGTCCTGCTCCTACGAAGAATAAGGGAAGTCAAAGGCAGAGTGTGCTCCCTTCAACTTCCTGCACGGTGAATAGCACCTAAATTCGAGTTAAGATAATTGCGTAGCTTAACTTGAAGTAACATAACTGAAGTTGTGTATGATAATTCAAATTTATCCCCTAGACCAGGAGCTAGAGACTAGTGAACATTTTCCACATGTTGAAGCTTGCCTGAAGCAGATATGTTCAGATCAAACTTCAAATATGCAAGCAAATCAGCTGATTAAGTCAGATTGGTTTAACTAAAGACAAAATCAGCAAGGGGCAGATATGCAACAGGCAGTAATCCAAGCCAGGCTTGCCAGCTCACAGTAATCCACATTGGTTTCCCATTTTATGGGTTTTTATAGATCACATGTTTATTTCTATACTCTTCATAGTGTGGAAGGGTGGCCCCACTCCTGGGTCCTAATACCTCACTCAGGCCTACCTCAGACAGCCTCAGTCCTGCACTATTTGCCCTTTGCAGGATTCCAGCTCCAGTCTCTCAGCCACAAAGATTTTGGGCCAATTCCCCAGGGTCAGCCAGGCTGTGAAAACAGTCCTGTCCAGCTCGGCTCTCAGGCTGCCAGCCGAAGGAGGGCCTAACGACCCTGGGCTGGGGCACCTCACCCTCCACCACTTAGCTATCTCTGGCAATGCTGCGCTGCGCTGCGCTGCGCTGCGCTGCTCTGTGTTCTCTCTCACTCTCCTCCCCCACTCCTGCCAGGAGGTCATCCTTTTAACAGGTTCAATGGCAGCCTCAGGTGAGATCAGCTGGCTCTGCTTAATTTGCAGCAGCCCTATCTCCTTTTCCCCTAATTGCTCAGGGCTGTTGCTGCCTTTCTCTCTACCTGCTGCAGTCCTCCAGCCTGACTCTGTCACAATAGGTAGTATTGTTCAGGAACAACAAATTTCAGCTTTATGGTCATATTCTAGGCACGGGTTTCATTGTGCCTCTATGACACTCCAAATTTCTGAACTATTGGTACAGAAGATAAGTTTGACTAAGATTAGAAATTCACCCTAAATAATTCCTAAAGTAGATCCTTTAGAAGACATCCAGTCTTGATTTTTATAAAATGCAATGAAAGAGAATCCACCAGAACTCTTGGTAAATTGTTCCAATATTTAAATTACCCTCACTGTCAAAAATTCACATCTTATTTTCAGTCTTCATTTGTCTAGATTCAACTTCCATAAAACTTTTAAAGCTTGTATTGTAAAGAAAATGGGCTTTTCATGGAGATGATCTCACAAAACAGGCAATTAAGCAATGTAACAGCAATTTTAAAAAATATTAACATAGGCTTTTTTCTAAAAGATATGCACTAGGAATGCTTGTTGAAATTAAGTGGAGGTGGGAGGGTAGAGAAGTTATAAAATCTGATGGAGCACAAAATATGTTCTTTTTATGGCAAGATTTTTGTTGAAGATAAGTAAAACTGACAATGAAAATGAAGACGAATAAAATAAAGGATAAATACAAAATGTGTGAGTTTAACGCTTTTCAACCATACAGGAAAATATTGGACACAAAAGTAAAAATAATATTCTTTTTAGTTTATCTATGTCATACAATCTTAAAAAAGTACATATGTTTGTTAAAACTGTCCTTCCTAGAAAACCATCTCAGAAAATACACAAGGACAATTGGGGAGGAGAGGGTGGAGAGAGGAGGGAGGTAGGACAGAGTTTGTTAATAAAGATGGACAGATACCAGTATAACAGACAAAGCTGACAGACCTTTAGATCAAATTACACGTTATTTGAATTGGGAGTACAAATTAGGATATGAAATTTAAATAAACTTAAAACAATGTCACATGCTGTAATTTAAAAAGATATTCTCCCTAACTCCCATAGAGAACAGTGCAGTTAAAACCTGATACTGCAGGGGTGACCAATAATTTTTTGCTGGGGGCCACTTCAGAAATTTTTGAAGTGGCTCTGGGCCTACAGCAGAAGGGGTGCAGCCAGGATACTTCCGAGTTCCCCACCCCCAGACCATTATTGGTCTGGGGGTGGGGGATTGCCTTTGTCCCCTTCCCCCCCATTCTCTCTGGGTGCCCATGTCTCTGGCGTGGGAGGAGACTTTGCCCACTCCCCGCCCCCAGACCTTGATTGGCCTGGGGGCAAGGGGGTGGCAGGACCTCCACAGGCTGGATCCACCTGCGTGGCGGGCCGGATCTGGCCCACGGAGGCCCTTTTGCCCACCCCTGTGCTACAGTGAAGACAAGTCATAAGCTATTACAAATGCAGACTGAAATTTCTTATAGGTCCTAAGAGATGCATTAGGGTACAGTGCACTGGACTGTGACTCTGGCAGCCTCTCTCAACTCTCTCAACTCTGTTGTGAGACATTAGGCAAGTCTCTTAACCTTTCTGTCTCTGGTTCTCCTCCCACAGTTAATGTGCCTTTAATTAGACTGTAAACTCACTGGGGAAAGGAGTCTGTTATGCTCTGCATTTGTACACTGCCTAACACAAGGAACCATGATATCCGATGGAGTTGCTAGGCACAACTATAATACAAATAACATTAAGATTAAAAATATAGAAGTAAAAATGAGGAAAACCATAATTCAAAACAACAGAGACAGTAATCTGGGAAAGAAAATAGTGGAAGCTAAATCAATAAGAACTGGTTAAAATCATATTGCTGGCCTTGTAATCTTGTTTCTGATGAAGTTTCTAAAGTAGTCAGTAGTAATTCCACCGACTTACCCTAACAGTGAAATCTGAAGCCCTATTTATGGTTTTTTTTTTCCTTTTATATTTCAGTGTGATCCTTTTGGGAGAAATGCAAAAAAATTCTGCTACAATCAAATCATGTATACTTTTATATGATTATCTGCCATTAATTCCTTCTGGCTTCTGAGTCTTCAGAACCTTGTTTCATCACGGCTTCTGTTCTTTTCAATTTTTATGCCTCTAATTCCAGATAGAAAAAAAATTGTTGAAAACATTTAATATAGATGAACCTTACCACTACATTTGAAAGACATTTTAAAAAAATCAAGATAAGTCAGATTTATTTTTAAAGTGCTCTTTAGCTTCAAAAAAGGGAGCTAATGTCTGAAGCCATTTTGGTACATTTTATATGACATCTGCTTTAATTACAATATCTCTCACAGAATAAACCATAAATATCTCATTTGTTATAAATCAAGGAGTTAGTGACTAGCTGGAAGTGCTTTCTGGAATAACAGAAAGTTAATATATGTTTTGTAAGTTCATGGAGGATATTTTAAAAAACAATGTTTTTTCCCCTCTTCACATTATTTGTCTCTAACGTTACAAATATTTCCCCTTGTCTTCTACTGCTGCATTTTAAACAGAGATCTGGAATAAAAATCACATTGTCACAATAAAAGCAAGGAAAAAAAAATTCTGCTTATTATTGCTTCTCTGTGTGCTTTTTCTGGTCAAAGACTGTATCTCAGATGCAATCTCCCATTCAAACAGTCCTATTAATTCAAGTATCAAATATCATTTTTAAGAATGATGGTTTACCATTGTTTCTACTCAGATCAATTTACAGTGAGCTGAAAAAGAGTGTCATATTACTCGCAAGAAATTATTTATGACTATAGCATGTCAGTGGCTATCTAAATGCAGTATTAATGGACTCTTATTTTTCTATTTTCAGATGCACTGTCAGTATTTACAGATTATTTCTATGTATTATTTAGATTCAAAATGAATTAACAGCAAACACTAAACATCTACGGTAAACACTACTGCAATGCAAAAGATAGGGACTGTTTGCATGTAAGATCATACAATTGAAAGAACTCTAGCCCTGTCATAAGGCCTAGTCCCATCATGAGTTCTGCACAGATAACTCTGTAGTATCATAAAGGAAGAAGGGACCGAAGGGTCACTAAATCATACACCTTTTATGCCATCTCAGAGTGATAGCCACGTTAGTCTGTAACTTTAAAAACAACTAATAGTTCTGTGGCACTTTCGAGACTAATCTAAGTATATAGAATCATGAGCTTTTGTGAGTAAGATTTGTTCTAACAAACTATCTAAACTCTAGTGAAAACCACCAGTGAAGGAGCTCCCACAACCTCCTAAGGAATTCTATTCCATTATCCTAACAAGGAAGTTTTCTTGGGATTTAATCTAAATCTGCTTTGTTTAGTATGATCTCATTACCTCTTGTCCCATCCTCTGTGGCAAAATGAGCTATTTTCCCCATCTTTTTTATGACAGCCTTTCAAGTATTTGAAGACAAAACTCTTTTCCCAACTAAACATACCTAGTTCTTTCAGCCTTTGCTCATCCGGAAATTTGATCAGTAGGTCTCTTCAGTTAGCTCTACCCACAGAATTAATTGCAGAATTGGGGCCTAATAATATACACCAAAAATCAGGGAATCTGCTTTGTGTCAAGCTTGTGGAACAAGGAAGTGCTTGGGAAACCTCTGATAAAACAAGGTGCCAGAAAGACATTTACAAATTAGAGAAACAAGATTTATTCAGGCTGCAGTCCTGTACTGAAAAAGGATGTTGAAGTATGTGCTTTAGTGACCTACATTCTCTTATCACAGTAACAGACGGGTGGGGAAAAAAGTGTTTGAAGCTCTATTGTAGAAAATCAGATCAAATTCTGGAGGACAATTTCCTTGAAAACAAGAATAAAGGTTTCCTCAAGATGCAATAAACTGGAATATAAATGAAGGGGGGGGACCCTTTCTAATAAGTATAAGGGAAATGCACTTGAATGGTGAAGAAATGAACTGCTGAACAGTGTTTACTTACAAAAGTTAATTAAGGGCAGCCTGGCATATTGAAAATGTATAAAATCAACATAGATATATAACTTGAGTCCTGAGGGGGGTGTCTCAGAGGACTCTAGCAGCCCTGGATTATATATTATCTGTATTATGGATTCTCAAAGTGATCAGTCTTAGTATCAGATATGATCCTATTTACATAGATAAAGCCTTCAGAACCCTGGACAGAACCCCCAAACCACGGGAAAATATGAGAGTGAAATCTCAGTCATCTGAATCTTGAGGAACTAATGCTCATCTCACTTACGCCAGGTTTTTTACATAGAATTCCCTTGCTTTCAGGGGAGTTAATCCAGGTTTATTCCAGTGTAAGCAAAGAGTTGAATCAGTCCTAAAGTATTTGAATTTCATCTTTCATAATCAGGGATGTTATATTTGAAAGATTTATTATTCTGGTCTTTCAGGTTTTCACGCAGCCAGCTGTTATCACATAGGAAATGTTCCTGTTCTTGGATGAGATATCATTGTATTCTGATGGCAAAGGTTTCAATGAAATGCTTGATAATAATGAGTACTCTATATGTAACTATATAAAAGGAGAAAGTATTGATCAGATTATCCCAGAGGGTGGCTATAATAACAACATATGAGGCTGTTACTAATGGTACTAAGCCAGTTAAGCAAAGAAGTTAGCAAAAAAGAAAGTTAATTCTTTTAACATGAAAACCACCCATGTATCTATGGGTTTGTCTACACAGAAAAGTTATTTCGAAAAAACAGCTGTTATTTCGAAATAACTTTACCAGCGTCTACACAGCCAAACCACTATTTCAAAATTAAATTGAAATAGCAGAGGGCTTATTTCGAAATTGGTAAACCTCCTTCCACGAGGAATAGCACCAATTTTGAAATTGCTATTTCGAAATAAGTGTTGTGTAGACACTTATTTCGAAATAGGGGGGCTCCAGCCCTTCCCAGGGTGCCCTGGTGGCCACTTTGGGTACAACCAAGAAAACTCCTCTCCCACCCCCACTCCCCGGAGCCCTTAAAGGGGTAGACTCCGGCCACAGTGCCTGTGCCAGCTCTAAGCCTGCCAGCCCAGAGCCAGCAGTTGCTGCACCTGACCCAATGGCCCCAGCATAAGCCAGGCAGCCAGTGCCAGCCAGCCCTCCAGGACCAGTCTGCCAGCTCCCAGGAGCCTGCCAGGGGCCGGAAAAGGCGGGCGCCTGCCTGGTCCACTGCGGAGATCAGGGACCTAATTCAGGTTTGGGGGGATGCCTCCAATGTCCATGATCTCCCCACTAAACGGAGGAACACAACAGTCTACAGGTGGATGGCTGCCAGCCTGGCCACCAAACGCCACATGCGAACCCAGGAGCAGGTTTGCATGAAAATAAAGGAGCTACGGCAGGCGCATGCCAGGGCCACAGGGGGCAGCTCCCAACCAGACCCTTGCCCCTATTTTGATGCTGTGGACCGCATCCTGAGGGGGCAGGACAGTCCGTGCCCCCCAGGTGGTCATCGACCTTGGGGCAGAGCTTGCTGCCTCCTGCTGCTCCAGTCCCTGCTGCCTCCCCAGCTACCGCTCCTCCTCCCACTCCTTCTCCCCCTCCTGCTTTTTCCTCCCCAACCTCCCCACACCTCCAGAGACGCAGAGGTCCCCGCACCCACGGTGGAATGAGGTGTAACAGTTAATTCGAACTAAAGACTTAGTTCGAATTAACTTTTAACTGCCACGTGTAGCCGCGGGCAGTTAGTTCGGACTAGGGGGATTTAAAAATGGCGCCCGCCCGGGAACATGAAAATGAAGCCCGGGATATTTAAATCCCGGGCTTCATTTGCAAGTTCGAATGCCTACATTAGCCTCCCTAGTTCGAACTAGGGGGCTAGTGTAGACATACCCTTACTGCCTTAAGAACGTGCTGCCAGTCTCACAGCAACATGTTCAGGAGACGCACCAGAGTGCCCAGGGCAGCTCTGGCTCCATGCTGCAGAGTGCTGTGGTGTCCTGAGTGAGGGCAACCAGAGCATGCAGAGAAAAAAATGCTTTGCTGTCCCTCATCGAGGTAGGCAAGCAAGCAGGGAAACGTTAGAACAGCTGTCCGGCGGGGGTTCCTTTAAGCACAGGTCTCAGATAGCCTCAGGCAGCAGCCACACAAGGTAACTCCTGACCTGATGCCCTGCCAGAATTGGTTCCGGCCGGCCTTAAATGCGATTCAGTGTCCTATCAGTGTGGACACGCTATTTTGAAATAGAAAAACACTATTTTGAAATGCAGTTTGTGTCTAGATGCGTTATTTCAAAATAAGATATTTCGAAATAACGCTGTAGTGTAAACATAGTCTGTGAGAGTTGTGTTTTCTCAGGATGCAGAAATGGTTAGGTAGAACAGAGACCAAAAACCACAAAAGGTGCTGGACAAAGTTATCTTTATTGGAGCTTAGTGGGATTGATGATGTGTTATATATCTGGTCAAAATTTGAGTCCATCTTTTAGCCTGTTTAAACAAGAAAATACCTTGAGTCTGTCACTAGTTTCTTTGGCAGCTGGAAAGTGAGTTTGCACAATGTCCCAAATTTGGCAAAGGGGTAAACAGTACTATACCAAGGGAAACTGAATGATTCAAGCTTACATTTTCAGACACGGCATCTGAAAATGAAGTCCTTTATTTTATTCTAGAAGCTCAGGGTATAGAACTCAGAGCTTTGAAGTCATTTGGCAGCAAGGAATTTTGTAAAGAATCCCTAAAGGCAAAAGACAAGGGCAATTTGCTTCATAAGATATCTGTGTCACATTACAATCTGTAGTCTGAAGAAATGGGTTGTGCCCACAAAAGCTCATGATACCATCTATATGTTTTGTTAGTCTTTAAAGTGCTGCTAGACTATTCGTTGTTTTTAAGTTTTTCCAGTTAGATTAACTCGGCTGCCCCTCTGAAGTCTTGAACATTACTATCTCTGTTTGCCCTAACTAGGGGGTCACGGTTATATAGACTGACTACATCAAGTTGTTTTCCAGTTCCCCCTTCTTTTTGTAGTGCTAATCTCTTTAGCAGAGTTAATGAACATACATATTTTTGCTATTTGAAAAATCAAAATATTTCCCAACATATTCTATTTTGAAGTCAGAGGTTTAAACTTCCGCATCTCCATCTTCCCTGTATGCAGCTCAGGGAAATATTTGACTAGCTGCTTCTCTGAAGCCTTGAGCAGGATCTAGAGAAAATACAGTGTTGTGCTTAGTGAACCCTGGACTGCCTGAAGCCTTAGACCAGCACCGGTCAAGCATTTGTAGCAACAGAAAACTCTCTTGTTCTTATTACTGCAGGAAAGGAGTATAATCAGGCTGCATACGCTACAAGGCCCTGGATATAATGGGAAAAGCACTGTATTAAAAAGGTACATTAGCTAACATGATATATATAGAGAGAGATTGACAGAATCTAAACAAGCATGGTTTGAAACTACCAACAAGTTGAACACCTCCTGGGAGTATCTCAGCTTGCTGCAAGCACACTCAGAACACTACAGGTGTGACCCTCAATCGTCCTCAGTAGAGGTCCACACCTTAGAGAGACAGGACAATGGAAAATAGACTCCTGACATTCCATCCAGTTCTCACCTTAAAAAAGCAGACAACATTTACACTAACAGACATTCAAAAGTTTGAGTTCTACATTGGCTGTCTATGGTTAAAAACAATGTTCACCGCCACCATAGACAAGACCTCAAACTTCAAGGAGTTTTTTTGGAGGTTTTTTTCAAATATTTAAAGCAGAGAGAGAAAGAAAAAGAAGTACAGCAACTTCATCCATCAATAAATATGCTTCATCTCATTTCATTAGAGCATACAGAAATCATCACCACGGATCACCATCAATCATTCAGGTCAAGAGCTTTAAGGGGATTCAGAAACAGATCTAGATAATAAGAACTTTCAGTGTTATATTGGACAATATTAAAAAAACACAAAAGCTTTGGAAGGTACATAACCCTCAATTTATGGAACTCAAAATGGCTTCCAATTATTGGGAGTTTGAAGTAAACTGTGAGCAGAAAATCATAGAATCATAGAACCATAGAGCTGAAAGAGACCTCAGAAGGTCATCAAGTCCAGCCCCTGCCCTAGGCAGGACCAATCACAACTAAATCAACCCAGCCAGGGCTTTGTCAAGCCAAGACTTAAAAATCTCAAAGGATGGAGACTCCACTACTTTCCTAGGTAACCTATTCCAGTGCTTCACCACTCTCCTAGTGAAATAGTTTTTCCTAATATCCAACCTAGACCTCTCCCATCGCAACTTGAGACCATTGTTCCTTGTTCTGCCATCTGTCACTACTGAGAACAGTCTTTCTCCAGCCTCTTTGGAACCTCCCTTCAGGAAGTTGAAGGCTGCTATCAAATCCTCCCTCACTCTTCGCTTCTGCAGACTAAACAGACCTAACTTCCTCAGCCTCTCCTCATATAAAATCTTGTAACTGCTGACTGTAAGGTTTCATTTTCTGTCACAGCTGCTATGGATCCCTGTCAGAAGTAGGGTAAGGGACTTAAGGTTCTGAAACTCCTAGCCTGTGGTCCATCCCTGGTCAGAGCAATTGCACAGGTTGGCTCTGGAATCACAGTGGGTGGGGAGGGCTTTTTAATTACCCAAGCTCCACCCCTACCTGCCCTGCCCAGTCCTCCCATGACATGCTGTCACCCAAGGATGTGACTTTATTGGGGGAAGGGTTTGGTGTGGGTGGCAGCAGCAGTCAACTCCCCACCACACTTCCTGGGGCAGCACTCTGCTTCTCTGTGGCTCTCACTGTTGCAGGCATCATGCCTCCCTACTCCCTGACTGCTACTTCTGCCCCACGCCAGGTTCCCTTGGTAATCCATTAAGCTGCATACTCAGGGGAAAGAGCATCAATGGGAGAGAGAGGGGAGGAGTGGTGGGAAGATTGGAACTTGAAGAATGGGGATGAGCAGAACCCCATCCACCCACCAGGACTCCTAGTATGGCTTACATAACTGCTTCAGCTGGGGATGGCCCATAGGCCAGGAGTTTGAGACCTCTGGATGGATCATTTGCCTGACTCATTATGATTATTTCTATAACATTCTCATTTTATCATTGCCAACATCACGAGAGTGCCCTCCTCCATGTAGTTCAGTTGCTATACCAAGTCCAGAAATACTTATACTATGAAAAATCCACATACTCAAGATGATATTTCTCCATTTTTCTATTAAGACAACATGTGTTCAGTTGTCCTGGTGTTTTAAAAGTCATTTATCACTGTAACTGCTGATCTAATAGATGTGATCCTAAATATTAAGATCTAATGTATTAAAGCCTCTTAGTCCCACACTATTAAATTGTAACTTTGACATGTATCACTATTGTTAATGTTCTGACAAAACATATGCATGAAGCCTGTTACATCGCCACATAAATGCACTGGCTTCTCCAAATGTAAGGATTGTGTACCCACTGGCTACGTCTAGACTGCGTGCCTCTGTCGGAAAAGAGTGTCTAGACTGCATTATGCGGATTGAAAAATTGATCCACTTTTTCAAAAAAGAGCGTCCAGACTGCCGAACGCTCTTCCGGGGAAAAAAAGGCACTCGGAAGTGCTTCTGGCAGGGCATGGGGGCAACCTTTATTCCAGGTGCTGCTGCATGCCCTTTGCAGAGATGCGTGCTTAAAGGGATCTCCCTGGACAGCCATTGCTCTTCTCCTGCTTCTGGCTTGCCTACATCCCAGAGGGAAAGCAAAGCTGCTGCAGTGCTTGCTCTGGTTGCCCTGCTTCCTCGGACACCACAGAAGTTTATTCGCAGGGGTTTTTTTTTCTACTTTTCACTGTTTTTGGCCATGGAGCCTGAGCTGCCCCTGGGCAGGCAATGGCCCCACGCTGCCATACTGCAGCTTCTGCTGCATCTTCATGACTCTGTCATGAATCTCCTGCCCCATATGGACCCGGACTGCACCAAGGAGACCCTCCTCGGGGATGCAGGAGCTCTGTCCTTGCCCCCAAACTTTTTTGGGGACAGGCAGATTTGGAGGCACGAGACGAGTTCGGACTGGTGGCTCATCATGCAGCTCTGGGACGACGACCACTGGCTCCGCAACTTCCGGATGTGGAAGGCCACTTTCCTGGAGCTGTGCGCCTGTCTTGCCCCTGCCCTGGAACACCAGAACACCCACCTGCAGCCCACCATCCCCTTGCAGAAGTGGGTCGCAATCGCCCTGTGGAAGCTGGCCACCCCCGACAGCTACCACTCCGTGGGACACCAGTTTGGCATGGGGAGGTCTACCGTCAGGGCTGTTTTGATGGAGATAAGTCATTTTCAGGGGGACAGGCCCTGCTGAGTGGGGGAGTTGAGAAAAGGGGACTGCCAGGCAAGGGCAAGAGGGAGTGGGGGATGGAGTGGCACTTGTAGGCTGCTTCTCGGCCACCCCTGCACTGATGCGGGGGAGGGGGCTGTCCTGACAAGAGGAGGGGTGTGTTGGGAGGGGGGAGGGTTCTCCTCCCAAGCGCTTAGGTAACCTGTCTAACTCCCTGGTTTCTGTCTGTCTATTTGTCTCGTGCTGCAAGTGGTGAGGGCTATCAATGTGGAGATGCTGAAGAGGCTCATCCATCTCAGGGACCTGGACAACATCATTGCTGGATTTGTTGCCCTTGGCTTCCTGAACTGCAGAGGAGCCCTCGATGGGACATGAATCCCAATCCGTGCACCGCCCATCGAGCAGCCCAATTTATAAACTGGAAGGGCTACTATTCGATGGTGCTGCAGACCCTGGTCGACCACTGGGGACATTTTATGGACATTTGTGTCAGGTGGTCGGGGCGAGCATATAATGCCCGCATATTCTGCAACTCCTACCTGTACTGCAGGTTGCAGGCAGGAACATTTTTCCCCCAGCTGCACCTCACACTTGGAGATGTGCAGATGCCAGTATGCATAGTGGCCGACGCGGCCTACCCCCTGATGCCGTGGCTCATGAAGCCCTACACCAGCCACCTGGATGTGAGCAAGGAGCTTTTCAACACGCATCTTGGCCAGTTTGAACTCCCTTTGGCCGTTTGAAAGGGAGGTTCCATTGCCTCCTCACATGCCTGGAGATGGGCAAACACAACATCCCGGAGGTGGTGGCCGCATGTTGCGCCCTCCATAACCTGGTGGAGAGGAAAGGGGAGGCCTTCCTCCCAGGGTGGGGACAGGTGCTGATGGTGAGGACAGGCCAACTGAGCAGCCCTGGACGGCTGCCATCCGCCAGGCTCACCAGGCTGGTGTCTGAATCCATGAGGCCCTGAGGGAGAGATTCTCAGAAGGAGCCCACTGACTCTCCCCAGGGCCTCCCCAATAGGGGGTTTGGTATGGCTCACCCCTATCTTTCCCTCCACAACCCTCACTCTTCCCATAAATACATACACACTCGGTTTTCTATGGAAACAGAAATTGTTTTTTTATTAGAAACAGTAGCAATACAGGAAATGTGCTAACTGTGTATAAACCACCTTTCTCTTGGTACCGTTCAACTGTTTATAAACAAAGTAAATCTGTCACTCAAAAATAAAGAATTTGTTCCATAACTGAAATGTCCTTTCACTGGGTAGTAGGGGGCTGAACACCGGGAGGGGGCTCAAGTATGCCACTGTTTCCCTGATCACAGGGTCCTGCCACCTTCCTGCATCCTGGCACTGCCATGGCTTTGGGCTCAGGTGGAGAAAGAGCCAGTCCTGGCCTGGGGGCGGGGGCGGGGGGCAGCTGCTGGGCCTGTGAGGGCTCAGGAGCAGGAGGGACTGGGGGGGGCTGGAGGGGTTGGAGGAGAAGGGCGGGCTGGAGGGGCTGGGGGAGCAGGGGCCTGGCGTGCAGGAGAAGCGGTGCCCGTGGCGGGGGCAGGCAAGGCTAGGGCCTCCCGCATAGTGGCACAGATGGAAGTGCGCTGCTGGACCAGCTCATGCAGCAGCCTGTTGCGCCACTTGGTCTCTGCCTCTGTCCTCTGCTGAAGGGTCCTGTTGAGGTCCTGCAGGGCCACTACATGCTCCTTCAGCAGGTCTGTGTAGACACGCCAGTGCCTGCGGGTGCCACAGGTCTGGGATGGTGGTGGGGCGGGTGTGATGCTCCCCTGTTGGGTAGAGGGTCTGGCTGTGGATGAAAAGAAGAGGAGACAATCAATGTCTGTGTGCACCCCCGCTGTCCCTGAGGGCATGCCGTCGCTGTCAGGGGCTCTCCCTTGGACAGGAGACTCAAGGGTGTTACACGTAACACCACGTGTGAGTTGGGCAGCGGCCTGAAAGCATCACAGGGACCCCACAGTGGCAATGGGACTAGATGACCCCCCACACTGCCAACCTGCCCGTGTGTGGTGACCCCTCAAAGCACTCACCTGATGATCCCTCCCCGATGTCCATGGATGCCTGGGAGGCCTCTGGCGTCTGGAAGACCGGCTCCTGGGAGAGGGTCCCTGCTGCCTCCTCTTCCTCTTCATCCTCCTCCTCCGGGTGCAGCTCTCCCACCTCTCCTGCCTGGTCATCCTCCCTCAAGGGTCAGTCCATGATGTGGCGGGGTAACCCGGACTCCACCACATGCAGTGGAGTCTGGGCTTCCCCACTGCCCAGGATGTGCTCCAACTCCTAATAGTAAGGGCAGCTCTGTGGGGCTGCCCTAGAGTGGGAGCTCTGGTCCCGGGCCTTGGCATATCCCTGCCGCAGCTCTTTGACCTTGGCCCTGACTTGGTCCATGATGCTCTTTCTTGGCCAGTCCCTGGGCCATGCAATTGTATATGTCCACATTCCTGCGGCACGACTGCAGGGCCTGCAGGGCCTCTTCTTGGGACCAGAGCTCCTGGAGGTTTTTTATTTCTGGGCCAGACCAGGCTGGTCCCCGCCTTCTGGTGCCCCTGGATGGGTTCTCCTCACTGTTCTGTGAAGGGCCAGGGGGGCCTTGAGGCTGGGACATGGCTAGCATGGCTGGCACAGGTGTGCTGGCTGGCTTCCTGACAGCAGTGCCTGTCTGTGTGTCTTTGCCTTTAAGAGGCTGTGGACAGGAATCATAGAAGTTCTCAACATGTAAAGGCTGGACTGTCCACCAGGATTTCTTCCTGGAGGCTTTTTTTTCCCCGAAAGGACTGGTTCCCTGCATCCACAGATCTCTGTTGAAAAAGGCGTTCTTCCTCATAAAACGAGGTTTACCACTGTTGACAAAACCGCCATGTTCTTTCGATTTACTGTCGACAGAATGCATCGTAGTCTGGACGGAGGTATAGTTTTTTCAAAAAAAGGCCACTTTTTTTTGAAAAAACCCTGTAGTCTAGACACAGCCACTGTCTGCAAGCTTCTTACACCTATTATTCAACAAAACATTGAAGAAAAGACTGAAGGATGGCTATGATGTTGTCAAAATGTCAGCAGCTTTCATCAGCACAAAATATGAATTGCTCTAATCTGAGCTTCCTATAGCTCTAAAAAATGTTACAGTTGAACATTTTCATCCTGTTCTAGTTGAAAGTTCATGTGTCCACATGGCTATGTAGATATGTATTTAGCCATACACGCTTTATGTGGGTTCATCCAAGAATGCATATGCTCAGTGATTCAACAACAACAAAATCATGCAAGTATGATTCAAAGAGAGTGATTCAGAAGAGACATTTTACAGTAGCATACATTAATATGCAGGGTAAAAAGTGTCATGATCACTCATAACAAAATAGCAAGGATGTGAAGATTGAAATTTGGCATCATTACAAAGGCCAGAATTAAGATTGCATTGAGTTTGCAGACAAAGTTTTCCATGCATAGGTATCTGAAGATTGGGCTGAAAATTGTATAGTTAGCCACAAATGATCTTTCCCTAATTTCTTGTTTTATTTTTAACTAGTTTGTGTAATGGTATTATATAATGTGGGTGCATAAAGCAATTTTCAAACTTAACATTCCAAAAGAACTAAATTAATTAAATGTGAAGACTCATTGAAAGTGCTATCAAGGTTTGACACTATAAGGAGTATTTCACCAACCTCTACAACACTCACAGCAAAGCTATCATCGAATCCAGAGTGAAGCATTCAAGGACAGAGAAGCACGTTTCCAGCACATGCAGATTATCTAACTGAATATACAATTCCCAAATCACACATAAAGTAAGCAAGTTATAAACAAAACTACATTTACCTCCACCATATGAGAAGTATAAATGGCATATTAAAGCCTAAATGTAGCATACAAATTTCCCAGTTTTTCCCACTGATTCCTAAACACAGAAAAGATTCTGCCTACGGGTATGTCTAGACTACATTGTTTTTTCGAAAAAAACCTGCCCTTTTTTAAAAAAAACTTCACCTATGTCCACACTGTTCATTCGAAATTAAATTGAAAGAATGCAGGTTTTTTTCTGACTTTGGTAAATCTCAAATTATGAGGAAAAAAGCCTTTTTTGAAAAAGTTCTTTCGAAAAAAGACATGTCTGGATGCAGAATAGGGACATTTTTTGAAAGAAGAAGCAATCGAAAAAAGCAGAGGTGCCCTGGTGGCCATTCTGTGAATAGCAATCAGGGCTTTCTTTCTAGAGAGCATCCATGCAGTCTGGACACTCGCATTTGAAAAAGCAGATTGCTTTTTTTGCAATCTGCTTTTTCGATCCGGTTTTGAGGTGTGGATGCTCTCTTTCGAAAGAAGCTTTTTCGAAGGAGTTCTTTTGAAAAAGCTTTTTTTGAAAGAAGTTTGCAGTCTAGATGTACCCTAGATGTCCCTAGTTCCTGGAAATGGTTAATTCCATGGAGTACAAATATTTTCTTTTCAAAATGTTAAATAACATTTTTAAAATGTAAATCCTTTAGTTTTCATAAATGAAGAAATTATCCAGAATTTTATTTTTTTATAATCCAATATAACTTTCAGGGCTAAAATTCAGAATACATGTGTCTCAATTTGCATTACCAAAGGTTCTTAAACTGAGATCTGTAAAGCAGCTGCAATAGTTTGAAGGAAACGAATAAACTGCATGGTATTGGCTCCTCCTCCTCCTCATTTTCAGCTGCAAATTTGCATCAAAAGAATCTGGGATATCCCAAGATTAAGATTTTCAAAGGTGAATAATATATTTGAATGCTCAATCTGCATTAATTTTAATGGAGATTGAGCTTCTATATTCTAGCATCATTGAAAATCTCAGCCTAAATAATTTCCCAGCATTACATTTCCACAGAAGCAATTACCATGGTTATCACAGAGATGTATGTGCATGTCAATCAACCACCTATTCCACAATTCATCATGTATCAAATCATGGCCTTAGGCATGGAAAAAACTGAAATCTCTTATCATACTTAATGCTGGATGTACATGTGGAAATAAAGTGCTTGCGTGGACACATGGACGGGTAGTTATATATTTAACCATGTTTAAAAATACTTGCTTATATACATACACCCAAGAATGCACAGGTACAGCAGGAATTCAGTTGGGCTTACAAAACAGTGCAAGTAGCCAATGAAAAAAGACTCAAGCACCATTTTTATGTTTGTGATTATCAGAGAAGGTTAACTTATTAGGACTTTTAAATCAAGGCAACACATTGTTTACGATGAGTAAAGAAATGCTTGTCTGTTATAATAGAAACAGACTTGTGTAGTTTTCACAACATTCCATGCAGAATAGAAAACCTAGGAAAACCAAAAAGGCTGAAGATTGGGTTTTATGTCTGAATTGCAAGTTGCTTTTCTGACATCACCTAGGACCTGACCTTGCATCCATCAGAATAATGTCAAATACTGGATCAGGCCTCCTGAAGATATTTTATCCCCCTCATCTACATTGTAAAGAAGAGAGAAAGAGAGAGATTTTATAAATGCATTTTTTTTCAGAGAATTAGTGCTAAATTATCAAAAGGGACTCCAACCAGGCTCCATGTTCACATGCACACTTTTCAAAACTGAAGACACACTCACCCACACAGAGTTTATGTAACCCATTGAAGAGTATGTGTAATTCCTCCCTCAAGAGATCTCCCAAGCTTATCCACAGAGATTATGAGTTATTACATTTCCCTGCTACAAAGCCTTGGTTCTCTACCTCAATTTGTAGCCACTAGAGCTGCTGATATGGGGGCAAAGAGAGCAGCTTCCAAAGGGACTGGAGATTTAAAAGGGCTCAGGGCTCCTGGCTGCTGCTGCTACTGTGCCCAGAGCTGGACCCTTTACATTGCTGGTAGAGCACTGTGCCAAACACTCCTGGCAATACTGAGGGCTGAAGAGGGTGACACCGTGGTCTGGGTGGCACTGAGGGCTGGCCACCAAGGCCCTGCCCCTTCAGGAGTGCAGAGTTGCCTTCCCCACCTTGTCCAGGGGCTCGGCGAGCCTGTCTGCTCCCCTTGTAGCCCCTCATGCTTTTCTCTCTGTTTAATCCCAGGAGGGTGGGTATCACATTTTACATTATGAATTGCAAGTAAGTGGCACATGTACTTTGGAATTCAGCATCTGAAAAAAATTCTGATGACATGGATGGGACACTCTTATCCAAAAGAAAACATCTGTTTTGGGGAACAAATGGTCAGTCTCTTAACATTTGAGGTTCTTCTCCCTCCTTCCCCTCACAGCTGCTTATTCAGAACAACATCCTCTAGAGACATTAAGAGCTGGATTAAGTTTCTTTAGCACTGCAGGACCTTTTCTGGTCACTGTTCTTCTTAAATACTTATTTTGTGTGTCTGCTCCTTTCAGCTTCATTTTTTCCTCTAAGCACGAAAGAGGAAGACTTCCCATTAAGTTCAATACTGGACCAAGTTATATTTTCTATTCTTCTTGTATTTTTGTGTTATGCTGTAGGGCACTTCAGGCAGTCTGCAGCTAACAGCGTGATCTTGTGATGGGACTGTTTGATAGTACTTTGATAGTACTTTAGATTGGGGAAGACTTTTATTTTGGATACTGTCTATGGCTACTTACAATTTATTGACATTCTGTTTTAGATTTTTTTTAAAGTTGATATCTAAAATAGTATTCTTTCTCTCTTACCTGAAAGATATTGACAATTTTAAAGAGGTGTATTCAACTATTGCACCCACAGCATCTAAACTAGAGCTTCACCTGCTCAGCAAGAGATATTATCTCAGTTGCACCATTGAAAGTCATCCAGAAACTTTCCTGAACAAGTGTACATTGTTACCATAAAATTTTACAATAAGCGCTCATCACTGCAGTGAGTAGAATTTTACCTAGTTCAGATAATAAATTAACTTATATTATTGAGAGATCAGAGACAAAGGTTTTAAATCTAAACAGGGGATTTTGCTACTAAATTCCAGTTACTTTTAATGGCAATTTTGTGGTGAAGTTCACTATGAGACTTTGGAAATTCAGTCGTCCAGAGTTGGGATAACTGAGCTTCATTATAAAGCTGATGTTCAGTCACCTCACACGGCAGCACAGCATAGCCAGAAAGTCATTTTAACTAAGGCCGAGACACCAAAGGGTGTAAGCATTCTTTTGGTGCCTTTAAAGGAAAAAAAAACACAGGGATAATACAATCCATAAAACCTGAATTATGTGCCTCAGCTCCCTGCACAATGAATGGGGAAAAGTAGGCACTTCAGAATAGGGTCCATAAAGATAACATGCTAAAAAATAAACCGAGGCAGTGGGAGCCAGAAAGCTGTGTCCTATGCCTCATGGAGATAGGTACCTGAGTTCAAGCTGCATTTAGGTGCCAATCTCTGCTATAGATCCACCAGCCAGGAACCCCTCTCCTGGACACAAATGCCTAAGCTGATTCTTATGAACTAGGTGGCTGCTTTGCACCACAAAAAATGCCAGAAGAGGTAGAGATGGCCACCTTACAATATTTAGCCCAGTGGGTACAGCACTCACCTGGGATGTGGGAAATGTGGATTCCATTCCTCCCTTTTCCTGATGGTACAGAAGAATTTGAACATGGCTTCCATCCCTCTCTGGAAAGGGCACTAAGCCATGGGATGTTTTCATAGGGATATAAGCTCTCCTTTTGAAGCTGTTTCACTGTGTTCAAATACTTAGGGTATGTCTAGACTACATGCCTCTGCTGACAGAGGCATGTAAATTAGACATACCGACATAGTCAATGAAGTGGGGATTTAAATATCCCCCACTTCATTAGAATAAAAATGGCCACCGCGTTGTGCCGGCTCAGCTGTTTGTCGGCACAAACCGACAGTCAAGACGGGGATTGGTCGACAAGGAAAGCCTTTGTCGACTGATCCTGTAAACCTTGTTTCACGAGGCATAAGGGGTTAGCATTTAAATCCCTACTTCACTGACTATGTTGGTATGTCTAATTTACATGCCTCTTTCGGGAGAGGCATGTAGTCTAGACATACCCTTAGAGTCATTGTTAGAGCCCTGTGTGGATACAAAGTTTGTGTCCACATCTATATCCACAAAAATGGATGGAGCCAAGGATAGCCACAGCTGTGGCTGTGGATACCCATGGATATAAAGTAGATAGCTGCAGATTTTCAGGGCTCTCATCATTGGGACAGTGAGTGAGATAGAAAAATGAATCTATAGTCCCAGGAGATGGGTGACTTAGTGTCTCAAATCAGTTACTATTTAAATTAAGTATCCAAAATGGAATAGTTACAACCAAAGTGGCAACTGTTATCTCTTCCTGCCAGGTTTTGAATGGAAACTGGTTTGGGTACACCTACCAGAGCAGTACCAATAGGTGACATAGGAACTCCTTAGCTTGTCTTCCTCTGGTTCATGAGTCACACAAGCTCCACTGGGAGATAGGCATCTAGATGTCTAGAATGAGGCTGCAATGTTTAGGCCCAAAGGAAGAAACTTTGGCACAAAAGGAGCTTTTACAAAGGAAATAAGTATCCAGTGAAGCTAAGCCTCTGCAGGGTTATGCCACAGTTGAAAAGGACTTTAGGAGATGCCAGTGGTGCCTAAAACTGGGACACTGCCAGATTCACAAAGGTATTTAGGCACCTAACTGCCTTGAAATTCTCCTTGTTCTGATCCCAAATAGCACAGAGCTGGCATAGGAGCTCTATGCTACCCATTTCCCTGGCCCCTCCTTGTAGGAGAATACTAATGTAGAAAGATGTGGCCAGGGCCTCAACTGTCCCTTGGCCAAAAAACAATTCACACAGGTCTAATTAAGAGACTATTTGAAATTGGAAAAACCAAGCAAACCACACCCACTGAGACTAATAAAGAAAGCAATCAGGGATGCATATCCGCTGGATACACGATGCTCACAAATAGCTGGAGCATAAGGTTAACAGCATTGAACATAAAAGCAGGGTTAAAAGAAAGACGAGCTATATCAGCTGATTGGTTACATGATTAAAGCCTAATGGCAAATGATATTCTGATTTACATATTATTGTCTGTGTTGCAATTCTGATTAAAAGGTCTCAAGCTGTAGAGATTGTCAGCTGCACAATGAATTTTAAAGCAGCAGCTTAGAAATCAGACGCATGCAGAATGACTATCTAGCAAAAATACACAAGATATGATCAATGATTGTATCATTTTAAAGTGTAGACAGAGGGAAAATAACCTTAATCCACAATTGTATCTTCTAGGTCATCGGTTCAAATATCAAGTGACTGCAAGTCAGTTGGCTGAAGAATGTCCTGTGTCCAATATAAAATTTGTTAGTGGGTTCAGTATTCACATGCCAAGAATGCTCTCAGCAACAGCACCTTTTTCAGCAATCTCAGAGACCAAATGGTCATATAGTTTGAATGCTCTTCTAGGAGGTCCTTCCTGGTCAGGGTTGACAGTAACAGTAGGTCAGTTTGAAAAAGTTTGCACTGTTGCCTTCTCCTTTTCTGGGGTCTGAAACTATGCAGTGATGGCTCTCGTAAGTGCTCAATTCATCTGGAAAAATTGTGTAAATTACAAAATGAATAACAAAAACAGATATTTATCTAAGGAGGAACATTTTTGCAGAAGTATGATGAATCTGTAGTACTTGCAGAAATTAAGGTTAACACAATTAATCCCAAGTTGTTACTTAGGCTTTGTTGTGCTAAGCATTGCAATGCTTAATTGATTTGAATTAATTTTCAAATGGGATTTAGGCACTTTTAATTTAATCTCAATGATCATATCTCAATGATCATCAATGGAATTTTGGCTCTAAATCCCTTTTGAAAGTGAGATTTAATTTTGTAAATCAGTTAGGCTGTGTCTAGACTACACCTCTCTGTCGACAGAGAGATGTAGATTAGGCACGTTGAAATTGCTAATGAAGCAGGGATTTAAATATCCCGTGCTTCATTAGCATAAACATGGCTGCCGCTTTTTTTTTAAACGGAGTTTTTTTGAAAAACGGCAGTCTAGATGTGGATCTGTCGAAAATAAACCCTTTTTCGACAGATCCTGTAAACCTCATTTTTTGAGGAATACAGGATCTGTCAAAAAAAAAGGGTTTATTTTCAACAGATACGCGTCTAGACTGCCGGGTTTTTTTTTTTTTTTTCGAAAAAGCTCCGTTTCAGAAAAAAGTGGTGACCATGTTTATGCTAATGAAGCATGGGATGTTTAAATCCCTGCTTCATTAGCAATTTTGACGTGCCTAATCTACATCTCTCTGTCGACAGAGAGGTGCAGTCTAGATGTAGTCCTAGGCATTTCAACTGATAGTACAGAAAGATCTAATACCTTAACAATCTGCACCTTAGTGTATAAGGCCAAAATTTTATGGTATGTATTTATTATACTACAGTCTATAATGAAGAGAAACAAAAGCAACAATTATGGGAAAATGTTTAACTGTCTTTAAGGAAAGTGCAGGTCTATCAAGAACTATTTAGAAATCATTGTTCTTCATGAAGTTCTCCATTTCTTTGATTATTGGGAATAGGCAGAATGGATAAAGATTTTCAGTACAGTTGCAGCAGGGATGGTGTTGCTCCGCCGGGAAACTGTGGCTAAAAACATAGTTTCAGAGCGTTAGTGGGTACAAATGATGATTGCTCTATTTATTTCAAGGAGCATTGATATTAAATGTTAATTTGCCCACAAGCTTATAGCTGCTTCATTAAAAAGTCTGTGGTTAAAATCACCCTGTCCTGTGGCATATTATGGGTCACATTACACCTTTAGGTATGAGAATTGGTATGGTAGCCCCTCCAGAGCTTCCCTCTGGAGCTCTCTGAAGCACAGCCCCACCGTATAGGCGTGTGCAACATGTTATCCCTAAGGCTTCTTGGTGCTCTTGCAGATGCTAGCAAAGAAAAACACCTGAATTCAGAATGTAATGGGTTGAAATTTCCATTTATATTTATTTGTGGGGACTCAAGAAGCAGAGGAGTATTCTTCTATTCTCATCATCTCTCATGCAAAGATCACACAGAATCTGAATCTATACTATGTGATGGAACACTCCACTGACCATTAGAATTGTGCCTCCTTCTGGTTGCCTTAGGGAGTAGCTCAAAATATCAGTGCCCTTTTCCATGGTTGCATGCCATCTTCTGTGTCTCTCTCTCTGGGTCTAGGGCAGGGGTGGGCCAGGCTGGGCCAGACACTTTATCTATCTGCATGTCCATAGGTATGGCCACTCACAGCTCACGTTGGCTGAAGATTGCTGTTCCCAGCCAATGGCAGCTGTGGAAAGCTGTACAGATGAGGACACTATTTCTTGCAGCTCCTATTAGCTGGAAACAGTGATCGACAGCCAACAGGAGCTGTGAGTGCTAATACTGATATGCTTATAAGAAGCACACGGGATCTTTATAGGGGGAAAATGCAATACACTGCATTTATTGAAACTATAATGGCAAAGCAATTAGCAATTACATAGACAGACGCACATAAACACACACGAGTCCCACCAATCAATGTTATATTTACCAGTCCATGGCCTATGGCCAACCAGATTGATCTTGGGAGGAAGAGCGGGGGTTCTCAGTCCAGACTGATGCTCTAGTCTTGGCAGGACATCCCAAAAAACTTGTGGCAAAGCTGTTACTTTTTTATAGTAGTTTTCCTTCATTGAAATCAGTACGTTTTGCATCATCATGCTGTTTTTCTGACTGATTATATTTATGTCCAGTTGTTTCTCTTGCTGCTTATCTTCTTTTTTCTATCATGCTAAGCTGGCTTCAATCATGAATATCTTGTCTCAACTGATAGGTGTTTCCCTCCCTTCAGAGCCATCAATCTGCCCACCGCTTACATCTCGATGGGCATATACAGCAGTCTTCGGCACCTTTACAACTGTCCCTGGTTCTTCCCTAGAATATGTGGTGGTGGCCTTCACACATATATCTTAACACACAATCCTCATTCACACAAAACAGGGTTAATTTCTTTGTTACAGAGAAGCTTCTTTGTAACAAATATTGCAATATGCACATTGAAACAAGGACATCAAGTTACAATTAAAATAAACTAAACAATCGTCATACCCTTTTACTTATTTTACAACACTAATTTTAAAACTTAACAACAACATTATAAGAAACTATTCTTGCCTTGGAATCAGCTTTAGACACAATAGTCTGTCTGGTAAACCTTTACCAATGGTAAGGTAAAGGTCCTTTCAGAAAGGGTGGCTGGAAGAGTACACTGAAGCACATTAATTTGCTTAAAACTATACTTAAGCTGCATGGCTACAGTACCTTTGGACACACAGTTAAGTAAAGCATCCAGCCACCTGCCAGAGGCTAATCCTGGTGAACTGCATCTGGACCATGGGATGCTTATTGCCCTCACCTGGTCAAAAGTTTTTTTCTTGCTCCATAAGGTGCTGCTGCCTCTTCAAGCTTCAGTCCTCTGACCAGGTCACTACACACATTATCCTCTTCTGGTACCAAAGTCTTCCTTCAGCTGTCCTAGGCAATCTTTTCATTCACTTCTTTGCAGAGTGACTCCATGGCAAGCAGGGGAGTCCAAGCCCACCCTCTACTCCAGCTTCCAGCTCAGGGACCCTTTAGTCAGCATTAAAAGCCTGGTCCCCTTCTAGAACATATTCATTTTTTTCTGAGTCCTTTTCTGCTTCCCCCTTCCCCTGGGTGAGTTAGCATAAACCCACCTCCCTTCTCCCATGGAATGACTGCAGATATTCTCCATTGCCCCCAAATGCTGCCCGTTTCCTGCCTTTGTGGCCTTACCCTGGCTCATATCTCCTCATCTGGGCTCCTGCATTCAGTCAGGGGATAGCTTAGTCACGGGTTCCCCTCATATGTGGCGTGTTGGGTTAATTGATCTCAGTCTGCATTAACCCTTTCAAAAAGCAAAAGAAGTGTAGAATTGACAGTTCATCACCACTGTATTATAACACAAGCTAATGTTCCAAAATTTTCAAGTGTGTTCTAGTAAAAAACCTCTACTGCCCGTAACAGATATATTTTAACATTTCACTGATTTTAAAAGAATGTTAACAGGAGTGTGTTCACACAGCTGGTGCAATAGAGGACCGGGAAAAAGGGTCAGTGAACTTGGGCCACCTACTCCTCACCTTTCCAGGCCTCAATTATCTACTCAGCTGGTGGAGAACAAGTCATTAGATGTTAAAATTCAGCAACGAGCAGTTATGACCATGAAGCTACCTTTCATCAGTGTCAAAGGATAAAACTTGGTAGGGCATATTTTAATATCTTTTCCCTGTAAGCACTGTAAGGCAGCAATTTTACATTTCAATTCTGAATAAATCAGTTATTTTCCTTAAGGACATGCTACCTCCTGAGAGCTTCTGACATTGTACCTCCTTTTCTACAGATTCTGATAGTAGGTATTAAAACTGACCTCACAATACATAAGGTCGAGCCCATTTTCAGAGGCTACTGCTAGTTTTTGGTTTGTCTGAAAGATTAGAATCTCCCATTTGCCATCTCAAAAAAGAGAAAAGAGACATTTATTAAAGAGTCTCTTTCACTGGCATTTGACACACTGTAGAACAATTTTTTAAAAAAACTCCTGGGCATTATTGAGTTCTTATTCTAGTAGCCTAATGGTAAATGAGGAATGACCTAGAACAGAGGTTTTCAAACTGTGGTCAGCGAGCTCCAGTCGTGTGGTCCGTGGATTGTTCCCCATTGGTGCTGTACAGTTATGGCGCTACTAATTAGCACCATGGAATCTGGACCCTGGAGAAGAAGCATGTGAGGTGGTGGCCTTGGGGAGACCAAGGAATTGGTGGGAGAGGGCAGTGGGGTAAGGTGGGGAAAATAGGAGGTAGGTGAGTCGGCATCAGGGTGAAAACATGGGGTGGGGCAATTTTGGGATGTGGAAGGCTACAGGGGCAAAGATTTCCCTCAGGTGCTTGGCTGCAGGAGCTAGGGAAAGTTTGTTGTTCTTCTAGCCCCAGCTCAAGGGCTACAAGAGCAGGGGTGAGACCCTCCTCCTTCCCAGCCCCAGTTCCTTGGCTGCAGTGGTGGGGGAGAGAGGAAGAGACCTCCCTCCCAGCCTGGTAGATTCCATGGTGGGGGAGGGAAACCCCACCATAGGCAGGGAACCAGGGATGTGGGGATGCCAGTGTCCCAGCTGCCAGCCCTGCATGCCAGGCACTCTTCTGCCTCCCCACAACTGGGGTCCCAGATGTTGCTCCATGTGCTGGGCACTTTGCTGCTGGCCCCGTGTGCCAGGGTCCTGGTTGATGGCCCCATGTACCAAATGTTCTTTGCCTTGCCCACACCCAGCATCCCATCTGCTGCCCCAGTCTACTAGCCCAGTTGTGTGAAAGAGACACACTCTTCCTTACTAGCCCCGATCTGTGGCTGACAGAGTAGGTTATTTAATTGGGCCTCTGGTGCTGTTTTATTTTAGTTCACATTTAATCAAGAAGTAAAATGTATGTTTCTTTAAATTAGTATGCTGCTTTACTTCCTACATGGTTTTAATTGGTTTCATTTTTCAGATGTGTTGTATGGTTTCCAGTCGACACAATTCAAGTAACCTACCTATATTGGATACATTAGTCATCATTGTACCATGGAAAGTAACTGTAACAGAATGCAGGGCTTTTTCAAAAATGTAACAGTTATCTCTCCAGGAAATAGGAGGGTGGTCAAATCACAGAAATTAATTTGTGGTTTAAAGCAGGATATTTGAAAAAGAAAAAAAAACAACAACAATAAATAATCAAACCAGTGATGGTGAGATCAATGGAAGAAGTTCAGATTCAAACATAAGAGTTCAGCAAACAAACACATATCTGCAATGGAAATTTTGAGTGCAGGCCCCTGTTTACCAGGAACCAGTACAAGCACCAGTAATAAAAATATACTGAACTGCCAAAAACCAGTAAGACAATGCCACCGAAGCTATATTAATTTGGGCTTCACGTGGACAGGTGAACAAAATGAACTAAAGCCACAATGTGTGTTATGCTACATAGTCCAGGCTAACAAAACCCTGAAGCCTGCAAATCTCCAGAGTCATTTGGAAATAAATCATTCCACTTTCAACTTGAATGAGTTGAAATAAGGGGAAAGTAACAATGTTTGCTCAGGCAACAGTAAATGTAAAGGCCTTGGAAGTGTCATTTCATATAAGTTTTTGATTGCCAAACTGGGAAAGCCTGACACTGTTAGTGAAGAACTTATTGTGCCTGCATCTAAAGGACTTGTGTTTATAATGTGTGGAGAAAAGATGGCAAAGCAGTTAGATCATGTGCCTCTTTCAAATGTCATTGTGTCCCAGAGAGCTCAAGATATGGCAGCTACTGTTAATCACATTCTTGTGAAATGTGGGAACAACAGTAGGTATTTTGCAGTGCAATTGATTGAGACAAATAATAACGCTGATATTGAGAAGTTATTTGCATGCATCTTGGAAGGGAGAGAACTGGAAGATATTTTGTTTTGTCATTCCATGCCAAGAAGAACAACCTCTAAACAACTTTTCCAGGTACTAGATGAGTTTGTGAAGGGGCATGGTATTGATTGGCAACACTGAATGGGAGTATGTATTTACAGTACAAGAGTAATGACAGGAAGACACAGTGGGGTAATGGCTCTTGTCCACTATGTGGTACCTAATCCCCCATGGATGCACTGTATTGAGAGGTGCTAGATGCCAAGAAAATACTCATGGAAATGAAAAGTGTTTTGGACTTTGATGTGAAAACTGTTAATTTCAGAAAAGCTAGACCTAAGAATTCTCAAACTTTTAGTATACTGTGCAATGAAATATTAGTGATCATATAAAACTTCTTCATACAGTACATGGTGGTTGTCAAGAGGCAAACTGCTTACTCTTCTGTTTGAGCTATGTTCAGAAGTACAGTTCTCTCTAACTGACCATCCATTCCAATGCACAAGTTGTTTAGAAGGTTCATCCCATCTCTAATGATTGGCTTACTTAGGAACATAAGAACCTCTCTGCTGTATTCACATGCCTAAATGAGTTGAATATTGGGCTGCAGGGAGTGACTATATTGGATGTGTGAGACAAAATCAACACAATGGTCAATAAAATTGACTAGTTTGCTCATCCTGTAAAAAAGGATGATATCAGTGCATTCCCAGCATTGGAAGTTTTTCTGTCTGACAATGAACTGTGTCTTGACAAAACAATAAAGAGTGACATTGGAAACATCTTGTTGTGTTTAAGCAACAGTTGGCAGATTACTTTCTAGCAGAAGTTGAACCAAACAACTGGATATGTAATCCTTTAATAATTGAAACCCTCTGGTTAATCCAATAAAACACAAAAATGCTTGTTGGAGCTTTCTTGTGATGAAATATTATGGTCAGAATTTAAAAGATGCTCCTTAATTCAAAGCAGCGCCTTTTCTGATGCCGTTTGTTATTATGTAACTCTGTGAGACAGGATTTTCCTCACTTACTGCCCTCAAGTCCAAATACAGAAGTAGGATGACAGCTGACCCTGATCTATGGCTAAAGTTGAAAAACATTACACCCAACTTTACTCATAAAAACAGACACATTGATAACATTAGAAAAGTAAGACTACTGATATTAAAATATGTGTTGTGTGATTTTATTTGTAGACCAAAAATGTTTATTTTTTTATATAGCACTTTTATCCAAAGCACTTTTTGATAGGTAGCTAATGGTACAAGCAGGGCCATCTTGAGGTGATTGTGGGTGCTAGGGATACCCCCCTGCCCCAGGGCAACCTCCCTGCCACAGGTCCTGCTCCCGACTTACCTCTTCCTCAAGCCTCCCATTCCTGCTCAATCCTTACTCACCCGTTGCCCCCTCTCTCGAGCAATGCAGTCTGGGGTATTATGGGGCTGGTGCAGTGACAGTAGGGATTGCTCCTCTCCTTCCTATTCACCACATGAGTGGCAGGAGCTGGAGAGATCTGGCACCTTGCTCTACCCCAGTGGTCTCCAACCTTTTTACACCCAAGATCACTTTTTAAATCTCAGAACAAGCAGAGATCTACCACCCCATCCTTCCCCCAAGACCCCAACCCTTCCTTGAAGCCCCGCACTCTCTATTCTCCTCCTCTCCATCACTTACTATCCCCAGCCCTTATACACTCTACACTGCCACTTTTTTCCCCCCAGTTCTTCTGTAGGAAGAGGTTTTTCCAACATTTGGCCTGTCTAGACTGGACCAATTGTCAGAAAAACCCCTTCTTTTGGAAGCCCCCTTATTCCTCGTGGAATGAGAATACAGGGGTTACCAAAAGAGCATGTTTGCTCTTCCACTAAAAAAACAGAACAAATGCATCCCTGGATGTGGAAGAGTTTTTCCAGGATCTCTGGAATTCTGGAAAAACTCCTGGAGTCTAGCCGTACCCTCACTGGCTTGAGACAGGATGTGTGGGCTCTGGGGTAGGAATGAAGGATTTGGTTGTGGGAAGGGGTGAGAGGTGCAAACTCAGGAAGGAAATTTGGATGCAGGAGGAGGTGAAGAAGGGGACCCTGGATCGGGGAAGGGGCTCCAGGCTGGGGAGTGTTGGGATCAGATGGAGGGTTGGGGTACTAAGCAAGCCACAGGCTTGTGGATGGAGGGTACAGGAATTTGGGTTGGGGTATGTGAGGGGCTCAGGGAAGGGGGGGTCCAATGTATGATAGGCTCAGATTTAGGGTCTTGGGGGTGCAGGAGTGTTATAATGCTGTGGCCAGATGGGGGCTTGGCCCCAATTGGGGTTTGTTGACCAGGCTTCATTTTTAAATAAAAGACTATGTCAAACACAAAAAGTTTCTGCATTGTCTTTATTTATGAATAGGTCAGGGAACCTGTTTTGAGTCAGGGGTCACTGACCCACTGAAAAGTCAGTTGGGGCCACACAAGGGAGATGCAAAAAAAAAAAAAAAAAAAAAAACAAACAAACAAACCCCCAACACCTCCTCCAAACCCCCCCCCAAGCCTCATTAATGTGGCCCCAACTGTGCTGGTGGGGGCAGGGGACATGGTATTGGGAAAGGGTGCTAGAGGGTGTTGGGACAGGGTGGCATTGGGGGCAGGGGACAGGGTTCTGGGGTGAGGGCAGGGTGTTGGTGGGGGAGAGGGGACAGGGTGCCAGTGGGAGCAGGGAGTCCCCTGCACCCGCCTCCTCCCAGGACTCCTTCTCCCTCCCCACTGCAGAGCAAGGAAGCCCCAGCGCGCCCCTCCTCTGGGGCCAACTTCCCCCTCCCGCGCAGCAGGAAAGCACTGGCATGCGCCTCCTCTGGGGCCGACTCCCCCTTCCCACAGAGAAGGGTACACCTGGGCTGAACACCATGGTGAGCTGGCTGGGCAGCTGCTCCTCTTTGCTCCAGCCCAGCTGCCCTGAGCTCAGCCTGGGGAGGCTACGCCGCACTCCTGCTGATCGGGAAGTCCTTCCTCTTTGCTCCAGCCCAGCTGGAGCGCGGCGCAGCCTCCCCCGGCTGAGCTCAGGGCAGCTGGGCTGGAGCAAAGAGGAGCATCTGCCCATCCAGCTGGCCATGGTCTTCAGCCCAGGTGTACCACGCTCCACATGAGCTGGCGCAGAGGGGAAGCTGCCTGGCCAGCTGGCCACGGTGTTCAGCAGAAGCAGAGCCGTGCTCCAGCTGATCAGTCTGCTTCTCTTCTGCTCCAGCCCAGGTGGAGCCTGGTGCACCTGGGCTGAACACCATGGCCAGATGGCCGAGTAGCCGCTCCTCTTTGCTCCAGCCCAGCTGCACTGCGCTTAGTCCAGGGAGGCTGCGCCGCGCTCCTGCGGATCGGGAAGTCCTTCCTCTTTGCTCCAGCCCAGCTGGAGCAAGGCGCAGCCTCCCCAGGCTGAGTGTGGTGCAGCTGGGCTGAAGCAAAGAGGAGCGGCTGCCCGGCCAGCTGGCCGTGTTGCTCAGCCCAGGTGCACCAGGCTCCACGTGGGCTGGTGCAGAGGAGAAGCTGCCTGGCCAGCTGGCTGTGGAGTTCAGCAGAAGCAGAGGCTGCAGCATGCTCCAGCTGATCAGGAGGCTTCTCCTCTGCTCCAGCCCACGTGGAGCATGGTGCACCCTGGCTGAGCGCCATGGCCAGCTGGCCGGGCAGCCGCTCCTCTTTGCTTCATGTTGAGTAGAAACTAACTCAGGGAAAAGTTTCATTGGTTTCACTGGGAGATCTTGAGTACCAAGGCACTGATCAATGTGAGGAAGACTTTAAAGATCCTGCCTTGAAGTGGCAGAAATTAGTAGATAGGAAAAAGCAATGGCGAAGGTATAAGAGGAAGTGTGTGTGTTGTTGGTAGAAGGGTGTATGTGAATTTTGCTCTTTCCTGTTAATTTCTGCTTATGATTTTACTAATCCCATAGCATATAAATTATATGGTTCTATATCACATTTGTATTTGACCCTGAATGTATAATTTTCTGCAAGTCTGGTGGCTATTTATCCTTAGTAACTGCATTTTAAATAAGTGCTGCGTTTCTGTTTATTAAAGTTGTATGTTTAAGTGCATTCAGTAGAAGCACTTTTTAGTAAAAATGCCTTGAGGAGACAAGTTAGGCATAGTCAAGTTCAATATCTTTTCCTTCTTAGGATAACTTTATTTCAGGAATTATAAATTATTTGTAATATAAAGACACTGAAGTGATTAAAAACTATATTTGCTTATCATTTATGCTTATGGCTTACTTAGATAATAAGTTATTTTTATTGCTACTTTGAAATGCTCATATTCTATAAATAATCATTACCTTAAGGGAATGAATAGTAAGGGAAAATGATAAACACATCATTTCATCTTCTTTTGATTCCTTTAATAAATTTTTCATTAGCCTATATCTTACGGCCTACTTTATAGCACTAAGTCAGACTTTTATTTGATGATAAGGGTCCCACTTTGAACTATAGCAAGCCATTTGCCCCTTTGACCATAGCTCTGATGAGTGTACCACACCCTTTACTATCAATCAAAGGGTACTTTTTTACTGGGCCTATCATGAAGCCCAAGACTAAAAACACATATCACAAATCATGTACCTTACTGTTGAGGTATTCCAGGTTTGGCAAATAGCAAAGCTTAAATTTCAGAAATTCCAAACTGCATCTTGAAAGAAGTGTGCATAGGCTAAAATCTGCTTCTAAAGTGGTGTTTTTATTTTTGTTAAGATAGCCATAATGGATTTTAAAAAGTAGGAATTTGTCTGAAGGCAGGAAAAATAATCAAACAGGCACAACCGATTCCATGATATCACAATCCGTCTGCCCTCAGTTGTTTAGCTTTCTAAAAGAGATTCTGGCCCACATCCTCCTATTCAGGCAGGAGAAAATATGTAGCCCCAAAGACCACACACACAAGAACTGCTTAAAACCCAGCCTTACACAGAAGCCTAGTAGCACTGTTTGAGACAGCACATGGATTTGAGAGAGCTGTACTTATTTAACAGCCTCTGACTGGAGGAAGACAAATCCAAAGGTGACTTAGCTGGGATGAGTGCTGAAACATAAGCTCTGATCATCAGACAACAATGAAAAGCTTCTCAGTACTCCATCAAGTGAAGTACC
Organism: Pelochelys cantorii; assembly: GCA_032595735.1. NCBI lineage: Eukaryota > Metazoa > Chordata > Testudines > Trionychidae > Pelochelys > Pelochelys cantorii. The sequence goes on from CM064328.1 coordinate 76,424,619, forward strand.
TTCTGGTATCATGCATCTTCTGTAAGTTTGACTCAACACTTGCTTGTGTGTGTTTTTCTAACCCTACATAATATAGGCTAAGATGTAACTGTTCTTTACCACCAGTGAGTGGCATGGGCCTTCAAAGGAATTTCTGACAAACAAGAGCTGTGACATCATTTGTATGACATCATACATAAGATATATGTTTTCAAGTGACAACTGTGAATCAAATAGCACAGCTCCTGGCATCTGATTATAAGCAGTGCAGAGGATTTTGATCACTGTGTCATTCTATTTCCTTATGAAGCAGATTCAACAAGAACAGGTCCAGATGTGGAAATGTGCACATCTCATAGGAAATGTGGAACCCCAGTATATCTGAAAGATATACTCTTGTTTTAACAGATTTATCCCAGTTTTACTGTAAAGTCTACACAACTACTAATGCACAGAGACCGTTTCACCTGTCTTGTTGGCCAGAATAGAAGGATAGTCTGTCTTGTACTGTAAACATAGAGCTAAGACCTAGGTTCAAGTCCTTACTAATATGAGGGTAAATACATTAAATATTGTATGACACCCATGGAGAGGGTTGTAGAAGTACTTAAAATAGATTTTTAGTATCAAGACATTTAGTATTTATTTCTCATGTTACTGTGTTTCTGCTCTATAGATGCATACAACAGTTTCGTGAATATAAACATCTTTTCATTATAAGAAAAGTGGAGTTTGTAAGTTCCAAGGACAATTTTTTTCCCTCAGTGTTATTTAATGGCTGTTTTAAAAGAGTCTTTGTTAAATTTAGGTACAAGTGATCATGACCTGATCACATTTATAATGTGCATGAAGAGTACTATATATGTTTGGTGCCTCAATAGAAACAATTTAAAAAAATAATCTTAAAAGAATACTCAGCTGGGAATAATTTACAAACACAAGATTAGATATCTAAAAAACCATAATCCTAAAACTGAGGAAGAAGATTATACTATTTAAAAACTGACCTGGGTTATAGAGGAAGCAAAGACAGGTGTGTGTGTGGGGGGGGGGGAGGGGCAGAAACAAACAAAAAGGGAATTCAGAACTATAAGAAGGAGGCCTTTCTTTAAAAAAAATATACAGTAACACTCCAGTTGTCCAGCATCCAGTGATCTGGCACTCCCAATAGTCTGGCACCAACTGGAACCCTGAATCGCTCTGGCCAGCTGGACAACTGGAGGTGCTGTGAGCCCCATGGACACTCATGGTTGGGAAAGGGAAGGGAGAAGAGGGGAAGGGGATTATACCCCTGTGACGGGTCTGCCGGGACCCGCACTGCGTCTGGCCGGGGGGTAGGGGGTGGGCGGGGAATGGCGCGGCGAGGGGCAAACCCTCTGCCATTTTGCAGGAAGGTGGGGGAAGCCCTGCACAGCCACAAGAGCTAAGTCCCCGAACTTGCCCTGTTCCAGCTGCGCTCAGCCCTGCACCGCCGCCGAGAGTTTCCGGGAGGGGAGCGGGCTCTCCACCCCCCAGACTGCAGTAGTTATCGCCGAGCAAGGGGGTAAGGGGCGGCACTGAGGGACCAACCCGGCAGCACCTCAGCTGCTCTGCTCTGCTGCTTTCCCCAAGTCTGGTACTCATCAGTTTCAGCAGTGGCAGCGGCGGTGCTGTGGGACCAACCCAGCAGCACCCCAGCTGCTCTGCTCTGCCGCTTCCCCAAGTCCGCCACTGCAGCTGCTGAAACTGACGAGCAGCAGACTTGGGGAAGCGGAGGAGCAGAGCAGCTGGGGTGCTGCCGGATTGGTCCCACAGCACCACACCTCACCCCCTGCTCGGCGATAACTACTGCAGTCTGGGGGGGTGGGGAGCCCGCTCCCCTCCCGGAAACTCTTGGCGGCTGCTCAGGGCTTCCCCCGCCTTCCTGCAAAATGGCGGCAGGTTCGCCCCTCGCCGCGCCATTCCCTGCCCACCGCCTGGACGCAGTGCGGGTCCCAGCAGACTCATCACAGCTCCCTGCCAGAGTACCTCCCAATACTCCGGCATATCCGATAATCTGGCACCACCTAGGTCCCAAAGGTGCTGGATTATCGGAAGTCTACTGTAATAGCAATAAAAAGAATCCTGACAATAGTACTGATCCATTGCCACTTTCATTACATTGGAAGTGGTAGAATTAGCAGCAGAGAGCAGATAGCCACCACAGGCTCCGGGCTGAGTGGTGGAGGGGGGTGGTGCCTGGCTCTGTGCCACCAGAAAGGGAAGTCAGCCCTTAGCGCTTCCCAGATTACAATGCCCTCCCCACCACACACAGAGCCACACAGATTGGCACTCCAATGCTCCCATGGCAATTCAAAGAGGCCCAGGACCTCTGGGCCTCTTTGAATATCCTGGCTCTGGGGCAATTGCTCTCTTTGCCCCCCTCCTCCTCTGTTAGTGAGCCTGATTATCAGTAATTAGGCATAAATATTTAATAAACATCTGTTATGTATTCAGAGTGAAACAGGTAATGTATTTTTATCATCTGTTGATAACACTACTCCCATTCTGTTAGTATCTCTGGAGAACATTAAGTAGAAGTTACTAATGTTAGACATTTTGAAATCAGCAGTTCTAGATAACTTGCATCCAAGAGTATAAAGAGAGCTGGCTAAAGGAGCTTACTGGCCTGTTAATGTTGATTTTCAGTAAGTATTAGAGCAGTGGGAAAGAAAAAATTAATGTGCCAATATATTTGTAAAAAAGGACAAATAGGATGACATAGATAGGCCTGTCAGCCTGACATTGATCCCTGGCAAGATAATGGAGCTGGTAGTATAGGACTCAATAAAGAATTAGAGAAGGATAAAATATTTAATACAAATCAATAAGATTTTATGGAAAATAGATACTGTGAAATTAGCTTGACTTTTTTTGATAAGATTACAAATTTGGTTGATAAAGGTAATAATATTGATGTCCTATACTTAGGTTTCTCTAAGGCATTTGACTTGATACCACAAGCCATTTTTATAATAAAAATAGAACAATGTAAAATTAACATGTCATACAATAGTAATTAAATGGATTAAATACTGACTAACTAATAAGTCTGAAAATGCAAACAAAGAATAATCACCAACCTTGTGTGTTTCCAGTGAGGCCAGGAAGGGATTTGTTCTTGGCACTAAGCTCTGTAACCTTTTTAGCAGTGACCTGGAAGAAAACAAAATCACCACTGTTTGCATATGATTCAGAAGTTGGAGGATTGATAAATAATGAAGTGGAGAGGTCAGTGATTCAGAGTAATCTAGATATTTGCTAAACTGAGTGCAAACTATACATTATTTAACACCACTAATTATACAAGTAGACATCAAAACAATATCGTAGGCTATATTTACAGAATGGAAGATTCTATTCTGGGAAGTAGTGACTCTGAAATAAAAAGATTTTGAGGTTATGGTGGATAATTAGCTGAACAAGAGCTCCCAGTTATGGCCAAAAGAGCTAATGTGATGTATAAACAGACACATTTTGAGAAGCAGCAAAGAGGTTATTTTACCTCCATATTTGACACTCACGTGACTGTTGCTGGAATACCGTGTCCAGTTCTGATGCCCATAATTCAAGAAGAATATTGGAAAAATTGGAGCGGGTTCAGAGAAGATCCACAATAATGATTGAACTAGTAGATAATGTCTTATAGTGATTGAATCCTTTGAGTCTATCTATTTATCTTAAAACAAGATTAAGGGATTACTTGATTACAGTCTATATATAACCCACACATAATGGACTCTCAATCTAACAAGGAAAGTTATAGCTGGATCTAATAGCTAGAAACTGAAGTTATATTCATTCAGATTAGAATTAAAGCACATTTTGTATTGGTAAGAATAACCAACCACTGGAACAATTTACCAAGAGTTGTTAGTGATGGAGAATGCACCACAGACATTTAATTAAATTTGATTGTTTTTTTGTAACATCATATCTTGAAAGTATTTTAAGGAAGCTCTATGGGCTGTGGTGCAGTGGTAATAAGAGTAGATGAAAATAGTCCCTTCTAACTTTGGAATCTACTTTGTGAAAAAACAGTAGATACACAATATGTGGCAGTAGCTGTAACACACAGTCCTTTATTTTTTTCTTAATTGTGTAACTCAAGCATAAGGAAAAGCTATCAGCTGCTTTCTGTTCCACAGTGGCACTACTACTTAGGGGAAGTCCATTTAGAATACAAAAATAGGGGATTCTATACTTGCTGAAAGCAGTGCTCTGTCTCAAACATGCATATGCTGGCTATTCTCTGCCATTATAGGAAGTGTCCTTTACATAATTTACTGTCTTATGCTTCCAGGCAATAAGATACAGTGAAACAGCACAGCATTTCTAGCATAATCCAAAGAAACTACAGCTAACAAATACCAACCTTTCACATACATTTTTATTATTATCCTCCAATAGCAGTAACAACCTTCAGACAGCAACATAACTAGAAACAAGAGTTACAGTACAGACCTGATCTTTTGGTAGGAAAAGCTCTTAACGTCACTAGTTATCTTATGGCAATTGTACAAAAGTCTCTGCTTGCCTGTAGCAATGTCACACATGCACCTCCGCCCAAGTATACTTAATCAGCCATAGTTATGGATAACTCAGGGACAAATTGCACTTCTCATCCCAACAGGTATACAAGATGTCCTCATTGTAATCTGTAAGCAACACCATTCTCTGCAGAATAGGCAAAAGAAAAGCACATCCAATTACCTCATTAGAGTGCCCATCCATACCACTTGTGTCTTCTATAAAGTAAGTGGGAAGGCCTTATTGACCCATCTCACTGCTCTAGTTCAGTTACACAGACTCATGAAAAGGAGGCTTCCAGAGGCAGAAAAGCCATCTGCACTTTTTTAGAGATAAATTGTATTTTGTGGGATAGATTCAATGCTGCATATCCCAAGATGTGCAGTATAGAAGATACAGTCCAAGAGGAAGAAAGATGAAGGGGTATCTTGCTAATTTTAAACTACATAGTTTTTGTCTGTCCAGGCTGATGTGTAGGGTAGAGTAGATTGTGAGGGGTGAAGTAGCAGAGGCCCACTTACATCACATCTGTGCTGCTTCTGCATCAGGGGGAATCCTGTCCCTTTTCATCACCAGATCTGATGGCAGGAGATGGGTAGGGTAAAAACCAGATAGTATAGTAATGACCATAGTATAAAAATATGTATAGACCAGAGCTGCTCACGCAATGCTGATTTCTGCACATGCACAATCATTTAGAAATTTATTAGTGATCCCTTTTTTCAGACCACATTTTCCAAACCCCTTTCCCACTCCAGTCAAAGATTGGCAATCCACCTCATGTGTTGCAGTCACAGTTTAAGATCCTCAGCAGACATATATCTCACTGTAGTTGTGGATACAAGCATCTTTCAGTGATGCAAACCCTTTTAAATATAGACAAATACAGTGACATCAAATCGAACCAGTCATAATATTGTACTCTTGTAAATTGGATTAGGTTAGCCTAAGATCCTGGTTTTGTGTATGGGTACGTCTACACTGTGGCGCTATTTCAAGATACTTCCAGTATCCCAAAATACCTATTCTGCGTCTTAACAGTGCACTTGTTATTTCAAAATACCTTTCGAAATAACGGGTAGGCTATTCCAACATCCCGGTAAAACTCATTCCGCAAGGATTAAGGGATATTTTGGAATAATGGTTTATTTCAAATTTTGGTGTTGTGTAGACAGTACCAAATTGCAAAATAAGCTATTTTAAAATTAACTTGAAATAAGCTATGCAATTTGTGTAGCTCAAATTGTGTAGCTCATTTCAAGCTAAGGGTGCAGTGTAAACGCACCCTATCTGACAGAGAAAAGATCAGATACTATAGAATAAGAGGGAGACAAAGTTCAGTAACAATGGTACATGAAGGGACACTTCATCTATATCCCATTTCAGGTCATGGATAATTCTTCATTTAGGGTAGCAGGCATTTCATTATATTGAAATTTTATTGTTCCTACAAGATTTGATTCCTTCAGCGATGGAGACAAGACTGTTACTTTTTTTTCAAGCCTTTGTTTGAAATGATATAAGCTTCTTTTGATTAGTAGAGGAAGAGAGATAGACTGCCCTGATTTAGATTTCTTAAGTAGCTGCATAAATTCATATGCTTCTGTTGCAATAGTAAGGACATTACAGTAGGCGGTCTGTTATTTTTACCCTCGGCACTGAATTTGGAAAGCACATAATTTATTAGTATCCATTTATACTGTAGTTGTGCTGTACATACCCCTAGTGGCTTATATTCTAAGACAGAAAAGGGAATTTTAAAAAATATTAGAACAAAAACTGATTCTGAATAGATTAAATAGAAAGGATTTTTCTTTTAATTCTTTCCAAATCTCAGAACACACACTGTCTAATAAATTTTTCCTTCCTAATAAATACTGTTTCATTTTTCAAGCAATAATGAATTATAGATTAACCAAGCATTTCATAAACTTGTAGCTAGCCTGAAGTGGGAACAGTTTGACTCAACACACAGGCCAAACACTATGCAAATAGGCAATGTATATATGGATCTACAACATCAGGCAGAATGAAGACGTAGTTATACTGACAGTAAAGGGGAATTTGTCCTCCTATAGATTAGATTAGCTAAAAAGGAATAGAAGGCAATGTGAAAGTGACTGAAGGAATACACTTGTAGCCCTTCCCCGATGTGTGGCTCTAGCCTATTCTTTGCTAATTGGAGTGGCTTCTTCTTTCTTCCACATGGATTGGGTCCTGACTTCTTTCCTATGATGCTTCTTCCTCCATCCACTTTGTGCATGGACACAAAGATGTGGGGGGTCCCTTGGAAAAACAACTAATACTGCAACTCCTGACAAGAAAAATAACTAATACTGCAAGTTTGAGCCAGTACACAAGAAATAAAATACATTCATACAAATTCCAACAAATGATGTTCCATTCCCAAAAACAACAGTGTAAAAATGGGGTGGGGGGCACTTTATTGGGACAGAAAACTGGTCTACAGGAGGTAGAGATTAAGATTCACTAATGCATACTTAAATATTAATAGCACATCCAATTTGTCACCTCACACCATTCACAGTGTGCCACAGCTCCCTGTTCCCTCCCTGACATCTTTCTGGGCATATGGAATATCTAGGATCAGCCAGACCGAAGAGTAACCATGCTGCAAATGTTGAAATGTTCAGAAAAAACAAATAAGGACTTCATTCAGTTTCCTAGCTCCTTAGTCGGGAATCCTGTAAAGGCCTTGGCTGGCTCTAGGTAGCTGGCACTGGGTTAATTCTCTGCCTGTCTGTCTGGCTGCTGGTTTCTGCAGAACTGAAAGAGAGAAGCAGCACTGCCAGCAGCCTGTGCAGAGGCCAGAACCGCCATTACTGCCTGGCTGAGAGCACTGGCCTTTCTGGCTCCTCTTGTAGCAGTTGAAACTCCTGCTTCAGCTCCTCCCCGCTGTTCAGCAGAACTCACCCAGACTAGGAAGCAACGTTGACAAGGAGGTGTCTCCCAGCCACAGGAATTTGGAGGTCATCCCTCCTCCTGCTGTGATGAGCTGGGAACCACCCTCCTCCATTCAGAGTGGCATCTTGATTCCATTTCACTCTCTGGGCCCTTGCACTGCCCTTCCCCTGTGCCCTAGGGGGCTGCATGTTCAGGGGCACCCAGGCTTAGTACAATGGATAGAGTTTGGTGCTGACTCCCCCTTACTGCCTTGATAATGCATGCAGCCCAGATACTCAGCATGAGTGTGGACTCTGCTGGAGAATTATATCCACTTCTGGGTTCCATACACTACAAAAGGAGCAGACAAACTGAAGAGTGTCCAGGGAAGAGTAGCAAACATGATAAAAGTTTTGGAACACCTGACCTCTGAGAAAAGTTTTAAATAACTGGGCATGCTTAGTCTTGAGAAAAGACGACCAATAGGGGTCCTAATAACAGTTTTCCAAATATGTGAAGGACTGTTATAAAGAAGACAATGCTCTGATGTTTTCCATGTCCAATGAAGATAAGACCAAACATAATGGACTAAATCTGCAGCAAGGAAGATTTAGATTAGCTATTAGGAAAAGCTTTCTAGCTATAAAGATAGTTGGAATAAATCTTTAAAGGATGTTGTATAATCCCCAGAATGTTGTAAAATTCCCAGGTTTTTAAGGACAGGTTAGACAAACACCTGCCAGGGTTGGGCTAGGTGTACTTTATACTTCCTCAGTGCAGAAGGCTGAGCTGGATGACCTCTTCACATCTCTTCCAAATGTACATTTCTATGATTTGATATTCAATAAAGGGCCCTCTTTTCTGGAATTACCCCCTTATATTCCATCAGAGTCCAATTTCTTGATACTTAGGGACCAGTACAAGGCTCATTTGGAGGCTGGGATTTGGAGTGACTTTAAAAATATGAACATAGAGCTAGAGCTAAGAATATGTTAGGTGACCAGCTTGGCTTAATTGTGAAATCCTTGGCGAGCCTAAATAGAAAACGGAAGCATACAAGAAGTGGAAACTTGGACAGACAACTAGGAAAAAGCATAAATATATTGCTCAAGCATGCAAGGGTTTAATCAGGAAGGTCAAAGCACAATTGAAATTGCAGTTAGCAAGGGATGTGAAGGCATGCTAGCCATAAGAGGGTGATCAAGGAAGGTGTGGGACCCTTACTGCATGAAGGAGGTAACCTAGTGACAGATGATGTGGGTCTTGTTTTGCCTCTATCTTCACAGACATGGCCAGCTCCCAAACTACTGTACTAGGCAACACAGTATGGGAAGGAGACGGGCAGCCGTTGGTGGAAAAAGAATAGATTAAGAAGTATTTAGAAAAGTTAGACGTACACAAATCCATGGGGCCGGATGTAATGCATCCGAGAGTACTGAGGGAGTTGGCAAATGTCATTGTAGAGCCTTTGGCCATTATCTTTGAAAACTCGTGGCGATCGGAGGAGGTTCCAGATGAATGGAAAAAGGCAAATGTAGTGCCCATCTTTAAAAAGGGAAGAAGGACAATCCAGGGAACTACAGACTGCTCAGCCTCACCTCAGTCCTCAGAAAAATCATGGAGGGGATCCTCAAGGAATCCATTTTGAAGCACTTGGAAGAGGGGGAAAATGATCAGGAATAGTCAATATAGATTCACCAAGGGCAAGTCATGCCTGACCAACTTGATTGCTTTCTATGACAAGGTAACTGACTCTATGGACATGGGGAAGTCAGTGGTTGTGATATGCATTGACTTTAGCAAAGCTTTTGATACAGTCTCTCACAGAATTTTTGCTAGCAAGTTAAGGAAGTATGGATTGGATACATAGACTCTAAGATGGATAGAAAGCTGGCTAGATTGTTGGGCTCAATGGGTAGTGATCAACGACTCAATGACTGGTTAGCAGCCGGTATCAAGTGGAGTGCACCAAGGGTTGGTTCTAAGGCTGGTTTTGTTCAACATCTTTATTAATTACCTGGCTGAGGGAATGGATTGCTCCCTTAACAAGTTCGCAGATGACACAAAGTTAGAGGGAGAGGTAGATACATTGGAGGGCAGGGATAGGGTCCAGAGTGACCTAGGCAGATTGGAGGATCGGACCAAAAGAAATCTGATGAAGTTTTCAAAGAAGAATCCTGCACTTGTGATGAAAGAATCCCAAGCACTCTTACAGACTGGGGACCGACTAGCTAGGCAGCAGTTCAGCCAAAAAGGACCTGGGGATTACAATGCATGAGAAGCTGGATATGAGTCAACAGTGTGCCCTTGTAACTAAGAAGGCTAATGGCATATTAAGGTGCATTCGGAGATGCATTGCCAGCAGATCTAGAGAGGTGATTATTCCCCTTTATCGGGCACTGGTGAGGCCACATCTGGAATATTGCATCCAATTTTGCCCTCCCCCCTTACAGAAAGGATGTAGACACATTGGAGATGGTCCAGTGAAGGGTAATGAAAATCATTAGGGGGCTGGAGCGCATGACCTAGGAGGAGAAGCTGAGGGATTTGAGCTTGCTTAATCTGTAGAGAAGAGTTTGGGAGGATTTGATAGCAGCCTTTAGCCATCTGATGAGAGGTTCCAAAGAGGCTGTTGTAGGTGGTGACAGATGACAAACTGAGGAGAAATGGTCTCAAGTTGCAGTGGTGAGGTCTAGGTTGAATATTAGGAAGATCTATTTAATTAGGAGGGTGGTGAAGCACTGGAATGTGTTATGTAGGGAGGTGGTAGAATCACCATACCTAGAGGTTTTTATGTCCTGGTTTGACAAAGTCCTGGCTGGAATGAATTAGTTATGGTTGGTCCTGCTTTGGTCAGGGGGTTGGACTCGATGACTTCCTGAGGTCTCTTTCAGCCCTATGATTCTATGAATAGTCACTTTCAAAACAACAACTGTGTGAAAGTTGAGGCTATGGCTCATAAGCACCAGAATAGTATAAAGTCAGTCACAGTTTGTGCATATATGAGTGTATATATGTTTTATAACGAGAAGCATTAAACAATCTGCATAGGCTGTGCTACCAACCCCATGTATAAGACTTTGCTTGCAATTGCTTATTATTTTGCCAAATTGTGACCATTGGGGCTAAAATTTTAGATCAGTGGTCTATTTCAGCCTAAAATATTTTGAAAAATGTCAGCCCAAATAGATGAGCCAATATATGTAGGGCCCTACCAAATTAATGATACATTTTGGTCACTTTCATAGTCACAGGATTTTTGAAACCACACATTTCAAGATTTTAGCAATTTACAATTGAAATTTCATAGTGTAAAACAAGGAGTGGGAGGGTCACAAGGTTATTGTAGGCGGTTGTTGCAGTACTGCTACCATTCCTTATATGCTGTTGCTGGTGGAAGTGCTGCCTTCTGAGCTCGGCAGTTGGAGATTGGTGACTGCTGGCCAGAAGCCCACCTTTCAAAGCAAAGTTGCTTCCAGCAGCAGTGCAGAAATAAAGATGGCACTGTATGGTATTGCCACCCTGACTTCTGTGTTCCTGCTGCCTGAAGAGCTGGGCCCTCATTCATCAGCTTCAGTAGCATTGAGTACTAAGGGTGTAGTGTGGTATTGTCCCCCTCACTTCTGTGCAGCTGATGGCAAGACATTGTCTTCAGAGCTGGGCGCATGGCTGACAGCCCCTGCTCTCCAGCCATCCAGCTCAAAAGGCAGCACAGATATAAGGGAGGCAATAGTGCAACTCCTCCTAAAATAACCTTGCAGCACCCCTACAACTCCCTTTTGTGGCAGAACCCCAATTTGAGCAATGCTGGTCCTCCCTGTGAAATCTGTGTAGCACAGAGTAAAAGTACACAAAAGACCCAATTACATGCTGGGAGACCAGATTTTACTGTCCAGGATGTGTTTTTCATTATTATGAATTTGGTAAGGCCCTATACATAAGAACATGAGGGTAAGAAAAATATACTGTTTTTCCCCTGTTAAAATAGTCTGGTGACCTTTCAGCAGCTCTAGAATCCTTTTCTTTGGAGCAGGGGATTGAGATTTGACAAAGAGAGAGATTTTGTGTCAGAGACATGGTTTTTGACAACCTCTCTGAAAATCTATCCCAAATTCAGCCAAGTTATGAGTCTTTGAATAATCACTGTGTGCACATATATCAATACAGACTTTGTTTAGTTTTATCATAAAAAATCTTAGAAGATTCCAACTTCACTGGGCATGCTTGAATCTCCTAGTGCTGAACAGATGGCACAAGTGCCATTCCCACAGCGAAACTAAACATATTCCTTCTCTTCACAGCTCCTTCATTTGACTATAGTACATGAGCACCATCCCTGCAGAGCAATGGAAGGACCAAAGCTACAGGGATTAAGACAAATTTTGCTTGTAATGACTGCTCCCATCTACTGTGGAGTGGTGTATGGCTGAGCACCAGAACTAAGACTAGGAAGCCTCTGTTTTCTGTGCTCAGAGTGATATCTCCTCTCCAACAAACACACTAGTTGGCATTCAGGCAATGTAGAAGATGTAATCTGACAAAAAGCTAAACCAGAAAGGAAAGGAGAGGAGTAGATTGGATTAACCATTCTGGTGAGCACTGGAGTAAACAGAGCAAATTATAGCTGTGAGGGGAGCGGAGGTATTGGGAGCAGTTGTGGGGGGGATGAAAAATTGAGACAGGTTGGGCAGAGACTCGGATTCCTAGCAGAGTAGACAAGAGTCTGAGACTAGCTGGGGAAGAATATTGGCAATGGGGTCCATGGAAGGAAGGGGTGATGAGGCAGGACTGGGAGCCGGTTGGCTGGGAAGGGTGAACAATGAGATTAGACAAGGATCTATATAAGTGAGGTGGAGCTGACACAGATTTGGTGGGGAGGATGGAGACCTGGGACTGGATGGGAAAAGAGACTGCAGAAAAGAAGAAAGAATTGGGCTCTCTGCCTCCAGGCTAAGTCACATTGGCAGAAAAATGCCCCTGTGCACCTGTTCTGAGGATATTTAAGACACCTGTCCCAAGGGCTTTCGAACTAGTGAAATGAAACGTTGCAATTCTTAGTTTTTAAAATGGGCTTTATAGTGAAGGTGTGTTTGTTTGTCTGTTTGCTTTGAAATTTGAGATAAAACATAGGTTTTAGAGGGAAAACACAGTCACCAGCCTGGCTGCAGCAAGCTGTGGCGGGGTGAAGAGCTTCCCCAGAGTGCGTGGGGTGCAGTGTGCTGCAGCATTCCCTGGGGTGCCCTCAACCCTGCTCCCACTCCACTTCAGAAGGCAAGATAAGGGATCTCTAATAGGCTGCTGGGAAGCTTTGGGGCTGGCTCCCACTGGCTTGCCTTTGTAGTGCAGGCTGTTTAGGCGCCTGTACAGTGCAGCTCCGAGGAGGGGCTGGGAGCCAGAGCCAAAGAGTTGAATGGGAGGATTCAGGGAACTTGTGCACTTTTGCACAGGGAATCACACAAACATTGAAAATACAGACCGAGTGGCCAGAGTGTTGTGGACTCATCCCTTCTCTGACTATACTGACCCAGGAGCTCTGCTGCCCTCTCTTTTTTTGTTTTTGTTATGTGTTTGTGCTGCACTTCTGTAGCCATTCTTGGCAATCAATCTGTGTTTCCAATTTTTGTGTGATTCCTTGTTGATTTTCAGGTCCTAGAGGAGCCATATTGGCTTCTTACTGTTCAAACTATCTTTTCTTTGCTGTTGCTTCCTTAGTATTGTCCCTGAGAAACTAAACTTATTTTCCCTGAACTTGTTGATTTTATTTTCATGGAACGTTACCTAGAGATTCTCTGAAATGTATAAATGCCTTTATTGATTTTCATCATCCTTACTCTGCTGCTCTCATCCCTCCCTTTCCTTAGAATCATGAAATCTATCATTTCTTGATCACTTTCACACAAATTGTCTCCCACCTTCAGATCTGCAACCATGTCCTTTCTATTTGTCAGAATAAAATCTAAAATGACTGCCTCCCTGGTCACTTATTCTATGTATGTAAATGTTAATAGTAAAATGTCATATCAAAGAGAACATCACAAAAAAACACCTTGAAAAATATCATTTGACAAGAATAAGAAAAGTAAATCTAGAGTCACAGTAGACAATATATATTTTCCAGCAACTGCAGCTAATCCCTAATGAAACTCGAAAAAGAGAAGTCATCATGGCCAAGAGTAACTTCAGTGCACAGGAGGAAAGGCAAATACACTTTGAGGTTTGTTATCAGGCAGAAGAACAGGAATGAGTAGTAACTGGTGGAATTTTCACCTCCCAGTGACACAGTGACCGCTGACTTACTTTTCCATCATGCAAAGTTTCACAAGACAACATGGCATAGCCAGATCATTTCACTAGTACTGTCCTCAATCATTGGTGGTGAGTTCACAGAAAAAGCTGAATTTGACAATGATTATCTGTCTCTGCTGACAAAAACTTTGAAGAAAGCCAGTTTATGACAAAAATTGGTCCAGCTAATCAAGAGCTTGTATTATAGCCAACCTATCAAAGGGGTTTCTATTCTGTTAAGGACAACAAAGCATTAGAAACTGAAATCTAACCCTTTCTGTCATCTGAGGAGGATGGCATTACCTCAAGTATTGGTTCTGACTGCTGTCAGCTCAGTGCAGGGGCCACAGCCATACAAACAGCCACAGATCAGAAAGGAGATGCACTGCTGCCAGAGAGAAGAAAAAAAAAAGTCAGGCTATAATTTGAATCTTCAATGTCATGTTTGTCGACAGCAAATGGAAAAAAACGGAATGGGTTAGACATCCTGCTCTAGAATGCAACCAGCTCAGTGTTAAACTGTCCAGAAAGGACATTGAGCAGATATCAACTGTCAAATATTTGGCTATGTCTAGACTGCAGGCTTCTTTCGGAAGAAGCTTTTCTGGACGAGATCTTCCGAAAAATCTTCTTCCGAAAGTGAGCATCCACACTGAATGGACGCTATCTAGCATTTAAGCTGTGATTACTATGGACGGAGTGGCCACCAGGGCACCTGTGCTTTTTCCTCTTTCCTCTTCTTTCGAAATAACTCCCTCTTCACCATCCCCACATACCTTTTTCCAGAAGAGCTCTTTTGGAAAAAGGCTTCTTTCTCACAGAAAGAGGTTTATCAATGTCAGAAAAACCCCTCTGTTCTTTCAATTTTTTTTTGAAAGAACACAATTGCAGTGTGGATGTGAGTGAAATTTTTTTAGGAAAAAGCCATTTTTCTGAAAAAAACTCCGTAGTGTAGACATAGCCTTTAAGCCAGTGTCACAGACAGTTCTGGAGGATGCTTGAAAGATATGGACACTCATATAACAGCAACTGAAGTCATGTTTTTACTCTTCTGTGGCTTCTCTGGGGATAAGAACATAAGAATGGCCACACTAGGTTAGATCAAAGATCCATCCAGTTCAATATCTTGTCTTCCAACAGTGGCCAAAGCCAGGTGCCTCAGAGGGAATGAACATAACAGTACATCATTAAGTGATCCCTCCCCTGACACGCATTTCCTAGCTTCTGACAAACAGAAGCTAGGGACACCATTCCTATCCATCCTGGCTAATAGCCATTATGAACTATTCTCCATGAATGAATTTATCTAGTTCTTTTTGAACCTATTAAAGTCCTGGTCTTCACAACAGCCTCTGGCAAGGAGTTCCACAGGTTGTGTGTGTTGTGTGATGAAATACTTCCTTTTGTTTGTTTTAAATCTTCTATCTATTAATTTCATTTGGTGACCCCTAGTTCTTGTGTTCATGTTGCGACATGAAGCTTTACGTGGAACAGCCAATCAATAGAACCACAGTTATACATTTTTATTTTATGATAACATACTTATAGTTGGTTGCATACCTATAGTAATTATGATCCTTCAAGATATGTGGAACCTACTCATGGTATGGAAGCACTTTAATTCAGTAACTTGGAATATTTTTAGAAGAGTCCAGTAGGGATTGAACTCATGCCTTTCATGTCACCAGGTGTCTTTTCCTGATAGCAATAAAAGCACTATGTTCCTTTACCCCCGGAATCTTTTGAAAGTTTCAGTACAGCAATGAATCTTTTAAATCCCATTTGTGCAATAAGGTTTCCTTTCTACTCAGTCTACTGAATTATTGTTTCCCCCCCCCAGAAAATGAAAAGCAGAGACTGAAATGATTCTGTTATCACTCCACAGTACCACTTAATTTGCAAAGGAAGAGGTGCCAGGTTCAAGCAATTGGATTCTGGGTCTTAAGCAGTTTTTACTTTAACTGGTGCAGCAACCCTGGAGATGCTGGGGCTCATCCCGGATATGCCCTGACACAAATTAAGAACTGTTCCACAGTCCTGTGGCTTCTTGACGTAAAGGATCATATATTTCGTGCACCTCTCAAAACCACAGTTGTAGTCATTGAATGGACACCACCACCAACCACAACTAGAACAGCTTAAAAGAATTCTTAGCAATCAGTTGTCCTACTGCATACATTGATGTGAACTCACCTCAGTAGCTAACTTTTCTTGAAAGTCAGGCATTCTGTCCCATTATAGATAATCATAGATAATGTAGCTTAATGACCCACAGTAGACAGGCTGATGAATAATTTTTTTTCTTCCAAACTTCTCTAATTTTTATTTCTATTTCTTTGGGAATTAACATTCCATTTTTTTTCTTATTTACAGTAATCAGGACCAGAGAAGATAGAGATGTATGAGTATCAAAATACTCAAACTTTTAGAAAGAACTTGATGTTGTATCTAGTATCAGCTTATTTTGAAGTTTTGAAACTGAGGCAAAGAGTAGCCCAAAGATCTTTCCCCTGCTCCAAAATAACTTCATCTATTGAAAGAAATCTGCATTGAGTTGTTGTTTGTAACGTATTAGATAAATTAATTCCTTTTCATGTGTTTCCACTATGTTCTTCAATAATTACTGAAAGGTTTTTAAATTATCAGTAGTCAAACAAACAAGGAATGAAACTATCTTATCAAATAAAGATGATCAGTATGGAGGTTCAGATGAATTTTCCTGATGGACTGGTACCTTTTCTTCATTACTGCAATTCTTTTGTTCTTCTATTCCATAATCTAAATTGAAGGACACCTGAGAATTTTTAATGAGGTTTACCCATCCATCCCAGGCATTATGGGGAATCTTTCCCTAAATGCTGTAGCTTTTGTATCATATCTATTTTTCTCTTTTTTCATGATTTGCTTCCTTCTTAGAAAGATAGCTCCTGTTAGAGTCTGAAGAAGAAATCAGGGTCAGAAGATAGAATGTTTCTATTGATGGAACAAATCTGGGGGATTTTAAAATTTTGCATAGAATATTGTATTCTCAATCTTCATCACAACTTCCCTAGATCCTTCATACAGAGGAAATTTAAATTGAGTAGAAATAGGAGAAGCCTGTAACAATGGTGATCAAGCTTTTGGAATTATTATAAAATCTAGAGAAGCCCCTTCATAAGACATCAGAATTGAAGAAATCTGTGAATTATTTTACTGCTTTGAAGGCTCTGCAGACACCAAAACTACTAGTTCCAAGAAAGATGCTATGATTCCACTAAAACTGATGCTGAGACAGACTAAATTAACACACTGGCAGGAGGAAAGGGGTGCTGCAGGTAAGCCCAGAGCCACAGTTTTAGGATCTCCTTCTCAGCGCACCCACTGCTGTGAGTACCCTCTATGTTAATATGTCATTGAGGACTCTGGCACTGAATTCCTTGTTGCCAACTTAATCAATTACTTTAAGGGAGACATTCTCTTGCCAAGCATAGGATATAGAAATTAGTGCTGAATAACAGATTTAGAATCTCACTTTTAGATAATGGGAATCTAGAGATGCTTCAGAAGTGTTTATGTCCTAGCTTTAGGTCTTACTTTTCAGTTCACAGACACATTCATGCTGATTAGGATGCTAAAGGGATGAGTGAGTAAAGAGGAGGTTCCTGAGTTTTGTCTTTGCTCAGAATATGTCAATGCTCTCTTGGATTTTCCCAAGAGAAAAACTTTAATGTAGACTGTCTCTCTGTGTGAACTTCTTAAAAAGATTTACAAATGAGTGACAGCTTGTTTTTTCAGATGGCCAGTGTGGCAAGGGCTCCTCTTACCCAGGCCACTGCTGGGGCCAGCCTCTCATTCCCAACCCCAGGGGTCAGAGTTTGCAGCTGGTCTCTGTGGTAGGGAGCCCAGCCACTCCTTCTGGAACTCCCTTCCTCAGCTGTTTCAGTTCTAATGCTGTTATGAATCACTTTCTAACCTTTCACTCTCTATCTCTCCTCCCTTCCTCTCACTCTTCTCCTCAGCTTCCACCTGCTGAGGCTTTTTAAAGGCCTTCAGCCTTCCAGCAGTGGAGTCAGCTGGTCCCAATCTGCCTGAACCAGCTCCCTCCCAGCTGCATCTAATTGTCCTGCAGCCCTCTGCTTCTATTTACAGGTCTTTTACCCTTTTTGGGATGCCTTTTTCCCCCTCTATAGTAGCCCTGTGGCCTAACCCTGCCACAATAGTAAGGACACATGGTAAGCATATGTTAGAGGAGTAGTGTCTTTCCTCACTGCCACAAAAAGAAGCATAATGTAAAATCTATGTACCTCTGATCTGCCATTTAATAACTAAAATTCTAATGCACTAATTAAAAATAGAAAAAACAGAAGTTGAAATGTAAGTCCCCTTTTCTTTTAAGAGGCAATAGTAACATTTCTGAACATTAAAGCTACAATAATGAAAATACTACTGTCCTACCAAGTAAATATAATAATGTTACTGGTGTTCTAGCTGTTCCACATAGGGTGTTCCAAAGGATCTGAGTTATGGAAGATGGTCACTGCTCTCTTTACACCCTTGGAAGAGAAGTATGAGGACAGGAAGAGCTTGTGCATGATTCCTATTAGACACTCCTAATGAAATGTTATGAGCTACTGTGCTGGACTGCTCCCACACTATGGCTATGTCTAGATTGCCCCCTCTTGAGCAAGAGATATGCAAATGAGGTGAAGTGGTGAATATCGCCATGCCTCATTTGCATATTTAATGAGCCACCATTTTTGTGAAAAAATCCCCTCATGCGCAAGAGCCATTTTTCCTGAAAAAAAGCGGCAGAACGGCTCTTGCGCAAAAGCCCCTTACACAAAAATGGTGGCTTATTAAGTATGCGAATGAGGCACAGTGATATTTACCGCTTTGCCTCATTTGCATATTCTCTTGCACAAGAGGGGGCAGTCTAGACATAGCTTATGAGTGGAGTTCACATGTGTAATACTCAGCCTGTAAGGAGACTGCATCTCTTTGGAATTTGCTATAGTAATGATGAAGATCATATAATATATGAAAAACTGATGATATTTTTTTGGATTCTTCTTCCTCAACCAGTCATATGCTGCTTGTCTTCCTAAATAGTAATTTGTTCAGAGCAGGGGCTCTGTGTGTGTGTGTGTTTGTGTGCATGCTTTTTTGTGAGTACACATATGATTGGCACGTAGCATAATCTGGACACTAGGCTACTATTATTAACAACAATTCTATTTTTAATTGTTTCTCATATTTGTTATAGTGTTTCTGTTTTTACATCATGGTTTCTAGCTGCTACATAGTCAGTTCACACACAAACTGTTATTAAACAAAGATTACACCCAGAATACAGATTTATTCCTGTTTGAGTTATGGGTTCTTATAGAGTCAGCTTTATTTACATAATGTTGAAAAAACACTTTTTTTCCTCTGATTTTCGTTTGTTTGTTCAGGAGCCAGCTTGTCTTCTCCAGTCTCTTCGCTCTTACTTCATTCCATATTTGCAGCTTGTGCAATGCACAGATGTCCCAATAAACTCACAGAAACTGGTGTTAATAAACACACTGTTTCCCTGTTACACTGTAGGGAGACATCTTTAGATTTCTTTGTGTAACTTAGATGAAAAATAACCTGACATTGCATGTACTTCATTCATGGATTGGGTTCTTAAAAATACAAGTGCTTATATTTTTAAGCAATTTTGCTGTAGTTTTTGGTATTTCGCTCTTGGATATCTAACATGATGCTGTGTTAACAAATTTAGATGTGTAAAGCAGCCTCTTGGTAAACATGAAATTCCACATTTGCACAAAGTTTAACTTATTTAGATAATGAACCTACAATGTGTTACATGAAAGCAAAAAATTCTCTACACAGGGCTAAGTAAAGGGAAATAGACTACATAATCACACTAAACAAGATGTAAAAATTAACCCAAACATTAAGCTAAAAAGAAAAATAGAGTTTATATGATTGATTCTAAGTGGTGCATGCAAAGTGGTTCCCAGAACTGGTAGGGGAATTCACACAAACCAACTCCACCTCTCTAAGAACCTATTATATTTCCTTAGGTCCTTTCTCCGTGCAACAGACATAGTTCATATAGAAGACTTACGGCTTCAGTTACCCCCCCAAAGCTTTCCTCCATCAGAAATTTAAACTAGTATAACTATTAGTAGTTCATTTGAACTATGATTCCTAGAAACAATATATCTACACTAGCCCTTACATATAATAGCTGTGCTACATGAGGACAGAGCTTCTGTGTGCTCAAATCTAGAGACTTTCTTTTCCAAAGTAATCTTATTATTGACAGAGAATTCTTGCTTCCCTCAAAATATTTTTATGAAGTCCACAGGTCATTTATATTTATGTCAGTAAATGATATACCAAGCTCAGAGGAATATTTTATTGGTTAAATTAACAAGTTTTTAAAGTTTACATAAAGAAAAGAAATTGGACAAGAACAAGTATTTATATTTGATATTAAAAATAAAAGTAAATAATATCCTACGAGGAACCCTTCCTACGAGCAGGATATTTTCTCCTTGCTTTCTTTTATCCAAATCTTCAACTGGTGTAAGCTACAAAATTCCATTGACTGCAGGGGAGCTACTCTGATTAGTACCAGTTCAGCATCTGGTCTGTTTTTCATAGCTGGGACTCTGTTATTCAAAAGAATGTATGTCAAACATATTCAGTTTGCCAGGAAAATTGATAGTTTTGCTGAAATTATTTATCACAGTCTAAAGCAATGTGAAGCTATTTCTATGTTTTATTATGATGATACTCTTGTCACATGGACTTGTCTTTTAAAGAAATTGACATTGAAAACAAATGCATAACAAGAGTGCTTGATTTTTCCCTAGCAACAATAAATGATCATACATGATATTAAGTGGCGTTATTAGGTATAACCATACAAATAGTATGGAAAAGATATTGCTTTCTCCATTTCATATGAACAAAACATTTTGACAGCTCTTGAAGAATGCTTTCCAGAGGAAGATTTTTCTAATATAAGCTAGTACCAAGTGAAAATTCATTTCAGGAATTTACAGTGAAATGTGTAAAAATATTGTTGGAGGTGTTTATATAAGTTATTTTCATAATGTACATAATCAAGCACAAATCAGATTTGTTCATGAATAAGTGTGAATGTTCCTAATTGTCAGACAGTTGACAGTCATATGAATGTTCAGTTTACATCCACTGTTTACATATCTCCTGGATCCTTTCTACTCTGTACCCACTTCATGAATTGTTCTCACCAAGGTCTCAAATGACGTATTTTTGCTTGTGGAAGTCCCCATCCCCACAATTCCTATGGGGGGAGGGGGGAATCTAGCACCCCCACCCCATTGGCTGAGAGACTCTATATCTTCCTATCAAAATCTTCACCTTTATGTTTCTGGAGTTTTTTGCTATGCTAAATGAGGTACTTTATGCCATTGTCCTCCCTTGGTTTCATATCTTTGTCTTCCTCTGGTTCTTGTCATAGCTCATTATTCCTTCAACGTTCTCCTCCTCTGTTCACATGCTTTGGTGATGGTTCCAGACTCACATCCCTGAACCATGTTTTCTCTCTCCATATCCTCTCCTTAGGTAATATTCCTCAGATGGTTTTAACTATGTTTGCCCAGATGACACAAAATTAAATTTACATACTGATCTACCTCGTTCCAATGGAAAACAGATCTTGGTTAGGTAGGCTGAGAAGTAAGTGTCACATACTGAGGTTCTAGAGCTAGCAGTCTATATTCAGATTGCAACCCTGAGCTCCTTGGTGTCAAATCAATCAAGAGGGAACCAGGGGTCTTCAACCCGAGGGCTAACAATTCCCACATAGTGGTCAGGCCACAACCACCACCTAGCAACTGAGCTGAACAATTATAGAAAAGAATCTGCCAACTGCTAGCTTGTAGAAGTCCCCATCCCCCAAAGCTATTATGGGGGAAGCGGGGAATCTAGAATCCCCCATTGGCTGAGGGAATATATATAAACCAAAATGTAGTCTGAGCAATTGAAAGAATCTCTAGCTCGCTGCTGCTATGGGTCTGCCTCACCTGTCTTCTGAGCGCCCTATCTCTGCCCCCTTCTGGTTCCTGTTCTCCTTATCTCAGACCCATCTATGACCAGTTCCTGCCTTCCTCCAGACCTCTGCTCCTCTGCCTCATTCCAGCACAGTCTCTGACTCTGACCTTTGGCATGGGACTTAACATACTTTCTGGTTCTGACCTTTGGTTGGGTACCTGATGCTGTCTTTAGGGATGATCTGTGGCTCTGGCCACGAGGCTTGATTCCTGTTATGACAATGAGGCCTGATTACCCATGCCCTGGTAATTTCACTAAAAACCACCTGAAGCCTCAGCTTCTTAATTCAGCTCCAATAACCATACTGAATGATACATAATCCCAGTATCATCCTCTGATTCTCACCATACACATTCAGACAATGTTCAGATCTTACTGCTGCTTCCTCCTTAGTATTGCCAATGTCCAGCCTCGACTCCATCCACACAGACGACACACTCATCCAGACCTTACCATCTCCTGCTGTGATAACTACAACCCCATTTTCACTCCCCTCAATGGCTTCCTCCACAGTGCAACTGATCACAGTCATTCCTACCAACTGATCTATTTTTGGTGAATCCCTGCACTGGTTCCCTGTTTAACAGCAATTCAGATTTCTTGTCTTCACCTTAAAGGTCCTTCATATTTCTGTCCCGTTCTTCTTATCTACTGTTATATCTTTCCTTCTTGCCTCCCCCCAAACATACCTTTCTGTTCCACCAATCATACCAGACTTTTCTGTCAATTCATCTACTTCTTCCACATAACAGCCTTGTGCCTTTGTACATACCCCTCATGCTTGGAATGTCTTCCCAAATTCATCCCAAAAAGTTCACCAGAGCCTCCTCTATTATGCCTTCAGAAAGCTGCTATTGGTTTGATACATAGATTCCAGGGCCAGAAAGGCCAAGAGGGGTCGAGACTGGTCTCCAGTAGAATTCCTCTGTCTGGTTTCCACCACCAAGTTCCAACTATTTACAGATGTAGAGGTTTGGCCTAGCACAGGTCTCGGTGGCAAAGGAGTGGCAGGCTTCTAGTTTTTCTGAGCCTATTCTTCCCTACCCAGACTTGTAACTCCTGATAACGAGGTTGGCAGGTGTGGTCAAATTCCAGGCCAGTCCAAGATAATTGCCCTGCCCCAACACATTTCCCCTGATTGGGGCTGGAGGAGCAGGAGCTCATTAGGGCTTTCCCTACAGTGCCCCAGCACAATTCCTGATCACTTTCTCAGTTTTTTGTACTGTATTAACCATTAGTCAAGGTCTGAAAAGATCTTTGAAAATAAGATTGAAGTGGGAAGCAATATTGCATTTGAAATTCTTACATAGTGTATACAATCCTATTCATTCCTGGGACCCCATGAGAGACATAAAATAAACAATAAGGACAGCCCAACTTTATAGTCAAGCTGATTGATTTTTTTTTATAAATAATATTTTGATCTATTTCCAAATATTTATTCACAAGAAATTTTCATTATTTGACCAGTTCTACATAGCAGCACTGTTAAATCTTTTTAAAAAATGTTCATTAAGGATTTCATCAACATTTTTCAACAGATTTGTATTCTAGTCAAAAAAATTTGTTTCAATGAAAATTTCAGTGTTTTATGGATACTTCTTCATTTCAATAAAGCTTTTTTCCCCAGGTTGGAATTTTTGATCAGAGAGTTCTATTCCAGAATAACCAAGAGTCTTTTGTTTAGGGCATGTGTTTAAGATGTCTGAGATTTAGATTCAATTCCATGCTACAGTTCAGGCAGAGCAGGGATTTGAGTCTCCAACATTCAAAGTGAGTGCCCTAATTTCTGGGCTGCTACAAGATGGATCTTTCTCTCTCTTTCTCTTTCGCTTATGCATACTCTAGTATATGTGCTGTTTATAAATATAGAAAGTTTCATCGGAATTTGGTAATGAATAAATGTAACTCTTCTTTTAATAAAAAAGTGGCTTGATGCTGAGCTGTGTGGGTTTTTACTTCTTGCTAAATTTAGTATTTAATTTTTACTGTATCTAGCAAATCATAATATAAAGACAGTTTAGATTTTTAATTCTTGAAATGCTTACAGTACATTTAATTGTTGACCAATATATGCTGGCGAGCATGTAATATGAATATGTATTATCCACACTGTGTACACATTGTATGCATTAAGCACGAATAGAATTAAGCACAGATAGGGCAGTAACATGGAGGCTAAACTGGATTTATAGCTTTATTATAATCCTGTTCCCTTATGTTAGGTATCCCATAACACTTTGTAGTAGCTCAAGTAAGCTTTGGCATAAGTACACAGAAAATTTGTCAAAAACAACATAACATTTGTTCTATGTCTTAACACAAGCTAGGGAAGCACCTTTACGGCTTAATACCTAGAGTGTTATTATTCAAAACAAAGATAAGGAAGGGACAGAGGAACAAGATAGGGAAATGGTACAAACTGACAGGCTGCATTTTAGCTACATGTAAAGATATGTTTAACTTGTAAAATCCTCATATAAATAATACCAGATAAAACACGCAACTTTGGGAGCACACCTTCTTTGTAAGGTGAATATAATGTCATTAAATGAGACAGTTTCCCCAAATCTGGTATCTTCCAGAACATTTTTATTATATTTTTTTTTCTTATTGGCTTATAATAATAACCCTGACAAATATGCTTATTCGGTCTATTAAGTATATTTCACAAAAAACTAAAGTGTGGTCTAGCAATTCACTATACACATTATCATCATCTCCTAAATAACATTTGTTGTGGGAACAGTAATTTGCACTACAAATTCCATTAAAAATAGACTATTTTCCCAGTATGCTTTCTAGTTGGAGAAAGGAGTTTTGTGCTTGTTTGATAACTTGCATATATAATCCAATATATTCTCCTGCATCTGATGTTCCTTTTTTGATTGGTTTTGAGATGTGACTTTTCTCTTTTATGGCTTGTACACTTAATAACATTTCCTTTGATCATTCTTTTTTTCTTTGTTGACTTTTTTCTTTGTACTTTTGCTCTCAATCCCTTTACTGTAAAAGACCTTCATTTTCATTTAATCTCTGCCTATGTCTTCCTATGTATCACTGCTGTCATAGTTCTGATGTCTCTTTATAGTTTTTCTTTTTATCTGGCTATCTGCTTCTGTTTAGCTTTTAATCATTTAAACTCTCTCCAAAGCTGGGATCTCTCTCTGTGTTCTCTTAGGATTACTTCTTGTTGTGGCTTTTGATCTTTCAGTGGAGGATGACAACGCTGACTGAGACCATTGCTTTTTACTTCTTATTAAGTCTAAAATTAAAACAAAGTTATGTAATTATTTTTATACTGCTAAGTAGTATAAAATGTGTAACCTGTCACAGGAGATGGAACAGAGAGTTACTACTGCACTTCAATACCTTTGAACATCTGGGGCTGATACTGGAGGCCCATGGCTATGTGGAATCAGTGTGAAATAAACTACTTGACAATTTGCATATATTTTGCAAAGACAAAATAGAGTAAACAGATCATGAATTTTGTGCATTTTATTTTATGCATGTTATTTATTAATTGTGCAACAATGTTTACAACTATACATTCTGAATGGTCCTTTGAGTACTCAGAATTCATTGTTCAAATGTGTGATTTGTTCCCCTAAAATCACGCCATCTGAAGAAGAGGGTTTTGCCCACAAAAGCTCATGATACCATCTACATGTTTTGTTTGTCTTTAAGGTGCTACTAGGCTATTCATTTTTTTAAGTTTTTCGTAATTTTCATATACAGAATTAGTGCTTCAAGAAGTTATTGAATCCCTTGTAAGGTGAATGAGAGAGAGAAAGAAAATGACAGTAGATAAGCAGAACAGGGACCTTTTAGGACATTTGACATTTTTTCTTGCCTCTTCAGCACAAGAAATAAAATAATATTTGGCTACATTCATGGACCCAGATTCAAAAACAGTCCAATTTCTTCCTGGTGAGGAGAAAGCATAAGTCAGATTTATGGGCTATCTTCCTTTTACATTTCCATTTCAGCATGCTGATTGGTTAATTAGCACTTGTACCATAAATATGTTCATACATATTCTATTCTAATGATCAAACAAATATTCTTATTTGCACAAATAAAAGCTCGTACATTAATGGTATTCACTGGTACATTCAGTGTTAATTAAAAGGTGAATGAAAAAAATATATACAAAAGTGATGTAACTCTAGATCAGTGGCAATCTGTTAGGCTGTGTCTAGAGTACAAAGAAAAGTCAGAAAAAGATCTTTTTCCACTTTTCTTCCGAAAGAGGCTTTTCTGACATTTGGCCCATCTATACTGGGCCAAATGTTGGGAAAAAAGCCTCTTTTGGAACATCCGTTCTTCCTCATAGAACGAGGTTTACAGGGATGCCGAAAAAACACGTCTGCTTTTCTGAAATTTTTTGGACGCAGCTGAGCTTTTCCAGTTTACCTCCAGTATCCCAGAAAAACTCTGCAGTCTAGACGTACCCTAATAAGTCATTGTGAAAGATGCTGTTGCTTCCATAAGAAATGAGAGGAGACTGACAGAGTAGAGACAAGATACTGAGAAATGGATGGTAAGGGAAAAAATACTCCTGCTAAAAATCAATTTATTTCTCATAGTTTGTTGGACAATGTCCATTTTTATCCAAGTGTTCTCTAATATTAAAAGCTGAGGATGAATTACTTGCATTTTCAGGTTCAAGTGTTTGACATATTTGATTTGAAAACATACAAAATGTCAGTAAGTTGGCGCTGCATGCAAAAACATATTTCAAAAATATTGGCCTCAGTTCATTTTTTCCAAAAGCAGCTCTCTTAGAAATATTCTTAAGTTGTATTAAATGTTGGTTGGATGTCTTTTCTGGCACCACTACTTTTCATAAGTCAGTCTTCACCAATGCTGATGTTTGGTGTCACTTCTGCTTTCTATCTGCTTTAGAGGAAATGATTTGGAAAGTACCCAAATGGCAACAATTACCCGTGTCTTATCTCTTGTAAAAACAAAAAAAAAATCTCAACTGATCACTTGATGGTATACAATAGATGTTATATATGTGGTTTGTACTCCTGTACTGCAGAAAGATATTATTACCTAGGCAAACTCAAGATAATAAGAGAAAGATTTATTACACTGCTATTCTATACTAGACATGTTTTATAGATTTAAAACCTGACAAGATACACCACTATGAATCTTACACTTTTAAACTCATGGCTATGTTTTCAAATATTTAGGCATCTAACTAAAAGAGTTTGTTTTTCAGAGATATGGATCATTTTCATTCAGAAATATTGTCTTAAGATATCTCCCTGACAGCTCCTCCTAAAGTTGTTTTTGAAAAACTCCCTACAACAAGTTTTACATCTGTGTGTGTGTATTTATTGATTGGTGAGCTTATGTATTGTGCAGATTTATAAAATAGGTTTTATTATTCCACTGAAGTTATAAGAAAACCAAGGTCAGGTCTACACTATATCTGTAAGGTTGGCTTAAGGTACACAGCTCCAGCTATGTAGAATAGGTAGCTGGAGCCAGCTTACCTTAAGGTAAGCTTGGTGTCATCCACACAGTGAGAGGCTGAAAGGATCAAACACTCCTGTCAGCTTCCCTTACACCTTGCAACTGCTGGAGTTGCCCTCAACTTTTGATTTACGGGTTTATAGTAGACCCGCTAAATTGAATGCCATAACGTTGATATCTAGTACATCAAGTGAAGATGTTCCCCAAGGGTCCATGAAGAGGGAAATAAAGTTAGCACTAATAAAAATTAAAGATTAACACTGATGTTCATCTTTTTATATGGTGTCATAATTGCTTTTAAGTCTCTTTTCTCTTAATACTATAATGGTTAATGCCTACTTCTAACTTTATATGATTTCTTTCTCCTCCAGGCTTTTCCCTTGTTATAAAGAGAAGATGATCAGCACATAAGAACGTTCAAAGCAAGCATGTGAAAATTCAAAAAGTTCTAATGTCTTTAAGGTTTGTTTGTTTTTTTTTTTTTAAAAACACCTCTTGCACCATAATCCCTTTGAGAATCTTTTATTAGTTCTGATTAAATAAAACTTTTCAATTACATAATGATCTGCTTCTATTTCTGGGAATTCCCTCCCTTATTCTTCACCTATCTTCACAGGGACTCTGAGCCAAATCATTTTACTTAATTGCAGTTTCACTGCACACCTAAGGATAGCACTGCAGGAAAACAGTTGGTGTAGGACTGACTATTGACTTAGAGTTTTAGTGAGGGTGATAGTATGATTGATTAAACCATGACTGTATGTGACATACTGATAGACACACAGAGAATCTGGCATAAATATAAAGTCCTCATCCACCTCATTGTATTCTAAAGGCTCCTCATCACGGGAGCTGTAAGGGCTGCACTTTTTTTTTTCTTTTCTAATATGTTATAAACATTGGGGAAATTAAGCTCTCTTTGAAAACAAAAGTTTGGTTTACAAGCAGGCTGGAAAACAGAGGAAACCTGAAACATTAACTATTAATGACCATACTTTACTTGCTTTTCTCATAGAATTAATGTCTTAGGAATCAATGTGTCTATTCACTTAAGTAATAAACCAGTCTTCTTACCTAAGTGATTCAGGGTGCATGGCATGCCCCTAATTAAAAAAGAAATCCTACATCCTCAAGGCATAAAAAGTGTAATAGCTTTGCATTAGTATGCTACCGCACTAATATCTGAACCAGAATATATTTATGTTTTAGATGTACCATACCTGATTAGCAGTATTATTGATACTTAGGCTAAAGTCACTTCACAGAATGAACAAAAGACTGGAGGTGTGGGCAGGGAGGAAAGACAAAAGATATTAGAATCTAATTTTAGATATAATGGGTAAGAATAAACAGAAAGGATGCTAAGGAGGCACCACAAAGGAAAACAGGATGTGACAGGTGGCACAGACCATTCATGACCATTACAGGAAGCCTTGTTTTTTTGGTTCCCCACATTCTCAGCTTTAGTGAAGAGAGGCAACATTTGTCCAGTGGTGGTAAACTGAGATGTGAGGAGTTCTAAGGAGTGCTCAAGAAAAAAAGGGCAGACAGTTGCACTCAATTTTTAAAAGTTTGCAGGGAAAATCAGTTTGTACTCTCCAGACATATTTTACTTCATTTTCTATTGTAGTCTTAATTTTGAATGAGCAGTCTGAGGAACTGAGAACCTTTGAAGAAGCATTGTGGGATGAGTTTTTCTTCTGTATCAGAAAACTCTCTCCTCTTGTTCAAGGCAAGGATTGTGTGACGGGTCCTTATACAAGAAAGTTAAAACAATAAATTTACTCTATTATTTAGATTTACAATGGTAAATCGTTTGTAGTCATTTTTAAATTCTTCACTTATTATTTTCCTCCTTGTTGGGGTGCGAAAAGCATTTAATTGCTTAATGTTATTGTTTTTAGGCATTGGAGAAAAAGTGAGCCCTTAGTATGCATTTGAATTAGATGACAGAGAAGGCCAGGTAAATGAGACTGGGAGACTCTTCCATTCATGGGGGCAGCATGGCAGAAAGGTTGGTTCTGGAGAAGTATATAAAGGGGACTTACAGGATGCATTGTGGAGTGGACATGGTAAAAAAAAAAATGCAGAACCCAGAATGCACGTTAAATTGAAATTGTGCAGTGCTTTAAAGGAACAGACAGTAAGTATGGACTTTACTGTATTTTGAGGGCAGAAAGCATCATTATGATAATCTAGACCAAGGCTACTCAACTTTGGAAGCCCCAGGGGCCACGATACTCACAGCAGATGCCGAGGGCCTCAACTTAAGTGTGGTTGAATATACATGCAAATATATGCAAATAGCTTCTTTCATGCTTAATCTTTTCATGCATAGATTAAGGCAAGGCTACACAACACGCAGGCCCCATTTAAGTCAGTTCTGCTGATATTAATAAAATGCAATAGTTACCTGATTTCCACCCCTACAACAATACTTTTAATGAACAATAATAGTCCAGGAATTTAACTACTAAAACGCATATCAACAGAGGACAATTATATTGACTACTTTTTGTTTTGACTCCCACCCATAGGCTACGTGTTGAGGCCTGTGTAAACTCAAACTGCAGTGCGGGCCACAAACAGGCCATGGGCCACATGTGGACCATGGGCCACATGTGGACCATGGGCCACATGTTGAGTAGCCCTGATCTAGACTGATCTTCTGTATAGCACAGGCCAAACATATTGAGGCAGAAAGTCCCAGAGGAGGGAACTGAAGAAAGGAGTTATGTGGTATAATATTAAACCAGTAAGGAGCTATATCTGCCCTGTCCTGCAACCTGGGGTGCCTCATAATGCTTTGCTCCTGTAACTACAAAACTGGAGTCATAACAAACAGCCAGATAGCATACATAGCCCCAGCTCTGGTCCAGCATCTCTGACACCACCAGCCTGTTAGCAAACATCGACCACACTTTGGTTTCCAGCATCCTTAACTGTTACTCCCAGGGTATGTCTAGATTACATGCCTCTGCCGACAGAGGCATGTAAAATAGGCTACCCGACATAGTCAATGAAGTGGGGATTTAAATATACCTGGCTTCATTAAAATAAAAATGGCCACCATGCTGTGCCGGCTCAGCTGATCGTCGGCACAGCGTGCGAGTCAAAACGCGGATCGGTCGACAAGGGAAGCCTTTGTCGACCACTCCTGTAAACCTCGTTTCACACACAGTCCCTGGGCTCCCGCCCCGCATAAGGGGACAGTAATGGCACTCACATGTCGAGGCCTCCCCGGCCTCAGAAGACAGCGGTGAAATTGCTGCTTGTATGCCTAGGGGATCCAGGGTGAGTGCCACGCTCCCTCTAGGCTCCTGTGACTCCTGGCCATCCTCCTCCTCCTCCTCCTGCTCTGTGCCCTGGTCAGGGCCCTCTGCCCCAGGGTCGATGACCACCTGGGGGCTACGGACTGTCCGGCCCCCCAAGATGCGGTCCAGGGCCTCAAAGTAGGGGAAGGGGTCTGGGTCTGCCCCTGGTTGGGAGATGCCCCCTGTGGCCCTGGCATAGGCCTGCCTCAGCTCTTTTATCTTCATGTGCACCTGCTCCTGGGTGTGCATGTGGCCTTTGGTGGCCAGGCTGTCAGCCATCCGTCTGTAGACGGCCACGTTCCTGCATCTAGTGTGGAGATCATGGACGTTGGAGGATTCCCCCCAAACCTCAATGAGGTCCATGATCTCCACACTGGACCGGGAAGGCGCCCACCTTTTCAGGCCCCTGACAGGCTCCTGGGAGCAGCCAGCCTGCTCCTGGGGAGTGGTGGAGGGCTGGCTGTCACTGGCTGGCTCACTCATGCTGGCAACTGAGTCGGGGCAGCACCTGCACGCTCTGGGCTGGCAGACCTGGAGCTGGCACAGGCCCTGTGGCCAAACAGACTCTACCCCTTTAAGGACTCTGGGGTTGGATGGGGAGCAGAAGAGTTTTCCTGGTTTGGCCCAGAGTGGCCACCAGGGCACCTTGGGAAGGGCTGGAGGCCCCCTATTTCGAAATAAGCGTCTACACAGCACTTATTTCGATTTAGCTATTTAGAATTTGGCATTATTCCTCATAGAATGAGGTTTACCAAATTCGAAATAAGTGCTCCACTATTTCAAATTTATTTTGAAATAGCGGTTTGCCTGTGTAGATGCTATTAAAGTTAATTCAGAATAACGGCTGTTATTTTGAACTAACTTTGATGTGTAGATATACCCTTAGTACTTTTGTAATTTCAAACATACATGTGACAACTGCATACCAAACATATCTTTTGTGCACACAAATTAAATATTTTCAGTTGTTTCATAGGTATACTTAAGTGTACGCAGGAATGTGACTTTTGTCTACCCATCCTTGAAAGGTAATAATTAGTGTAATGTTGAAACTCCACCACGATAAAAAAAGAATAATAGGCAAGATTAGTATGTTTGGCAATAAAGATTACCTCAAAAGCCCTGTAGTAAAAATACACAAAATCAAAAGAGGTTAAATTGAAAATGTCTGTAAAAAGCCCACACAACACTTCCAATAAGCCAGAGAAGCTGATATTCTCATTAGTGACAGTTGGAAAGACACAATTTACTCCTTGACAGGATTTCCTTGAGGGTGTTCTTGCATGAAGAAAAAATGTTTAATTGAAGTTGCCTGAATCAATACAGTGAAAAACAACAATTGTGATGTCAAAGAGTTCAAATAATCTGAAGACAATACCTAAAACACAGAGCTAAACTCTGAAGCTACAGAAGTGCCAAAGGCAGAACAAGAAAGACACATTGTAGATGTGGGAGAGGAAGTTAGCTTAGAATTCTGTTCAGGGCTACACTGAAGGAGGTTCCGTATAGAACGTGTCCCTTGGCACACCCAAGAAAGGGGAAAATTTAGCAACGAGCAAACTGTTGACAGTAAATATATTTAAAAAAAAATATAAGTCTAAATTATTCTCTTCCTACTCCCACCCCCAAGCACCCTTCTTGGTCCCCCACTTGTGATGATAAGATTAACATCAATGCGGCACAGGGCCTTCTCAGCTTTTGCTCCCAGGCTGTGGAATTCTCTTCCTCGGGATATTCGCATGGCGCCAATGCTAACATTGTTTCAGCATCAGGCTAAAGCCACCCTTTTTACTTGTGCTTTTATTAATGTTTGAGTCTGTATGTGTATGTTCCTCTTTTCAATATGTTTTTAGCAGGTTTTATGTCCCTCTGGGGTCTCCTATTTTAAATTTTTATATATATTTGTATTGTGTTTAAAAAATTTTGTAAGCCACCTCAAATATTTTAAATAGACAGGTGAGATAAAAATATTTAAATAAATAAAATAAAAATAATATGGAGGTAAAAATATTGACCTTATTTAAGAAAATATACAAAAAATAAAAGTCATGGTCCATACCTTCAAGTGGTATAAATTGATTTCAGTAGAGTAATCCCAATTTAAGCCAACTGAGAATTTGGCCAGCTCAGTTTCAATCAAAGTTGACAAGTTTATGCAGAGGAGAATTAGCAGTTTAAGTTCACCAGAATCAAAGATGTCTCAGTGTATTATAATATTAACTAATTATACCAGTTAAATTTCAGTAAAAGTAAATTTCTAAAGCAAGTAATTTGTGGGCAACACTCATTATTTCAATATATACTCTGTAAATTCTTATCTCTTACTTCATGTACTAGGTAAATCAAATCCGGCAAATCTCACAGTTACCATTAGTATTAGATATTTACCCATATTATTAATTAAACAAGTGTAATAATATCAAAAGATATTCAGAGTCAAGTCAGTAACATAAAACAGGGTAATTGAAAGCTTACAAATTCCTTTGCTCTAATTCAAAACACTGATAGGGATTAGTCCACTATTATCTCTGTTACACTATTTAAAGTTCAAAACAGGTGCAAATCCTGAGAAACTTAGACAAAATTAATAGAAACTATACCAGAAGTCAGCTGTAATTCTTGATGCCACAGATTTTCACTTCTGAGCCCACTGACTATATTATTAGGACAGATATCTCAAGTCCTTTGGTTTCCACTAACAGTAACTAGACAGCAGATAACCTAACTTGACATTGCTCTAGGCATCTGACTAGCTGACATTGACAAAATTCTAGGCAGCAATATGGAGGCTGTTTGTGTGTGAGGATAAGCCATATCTCCAAAGTAGGTGTCAGACTTGCTTGGAACAAAAGGAAGAAATATGCCTGAAATAAAAATGGTCTATGTATTACAGAAAATGCAAGGAAATCAAGCTCTCTAATTCTTCTCAGATAAAATGTAGTAAATTGGAGTTAAGATTGAGTACATACGAACAATTTAAATTTAAAAATATTACAAGATTATATTGCAGTTATCTTAAGAAAAAAAGCATTACAAACAAAATCTACAGTTCATGTCAAATTTAGAAGAAATTCAAATATATGAATGTAGGGAAATACACAATTAAGGCACTAAAGCAATCTTAACTTCCATGCTATAATTAAGCATATAATTAATTCATGATAGTATTTGTTGCCCCACATTAGACAAAAATGATTTTAAGGACAGATTAGAAGTTTGCCTTATCTACTTTTACTAGCCAATTAGCCCATCATAAGACGGGATTTTCAGGTCTCTCCTCCACGTCGATCTTCTCTCCTGAGCCTCCGGTCTCTCGCTCCATCTCTCTCTCTCTCCTCCTCCTACTGCCTCCCCCTATCTCTCTCAGCTCTTCTCCGCCTTCTGCCTCTCTCTCCGTCTCTCTCTTTCTCTTCTCCCGCTCCTGCCTCTCACTCTCCCTTTCTCTTCTCCTCCTCCTCCTGCCTCTCACTCTCTCTCTGCTCTCCTCTGTCTCCATCGGGGATGCACACTTGTCCAGGCCCCGCCCGCTGGGCATGTACGTCACCTCCCCGCCTCCCTTCACCTCCCACCGTGGCGCTCGGCTGACTTCTGCGCTGCTCAGCTGGGACGCCGCACGGGAGCAAGTGGCACAAATGGCCTCTCTCTCTCTTCTCCTCCTACTGCCTCGCCCTCTCTCTCTTTCAGCTCTCGTCTGCTTCCTGCCTCTCTCTCCCTCTCTCTATCTTTCTCTTCTCCCCCTCCTGCCTCTCACTCTGTGTTTCTCTTCTCCTCCTGCTGCATCTCTCTCTCACAGTCTCTCTCATTGTCCTCTGCCTCCTTCATTCTCCTCTCTGTCTCCTCCACATCCTCTGTGTCTGCTCCTGTTTCCTCCTTTTGAATCAGGTGCCCTTTCCTGACGTCAGAGACGCACACTCGTCCAGGCCCCACCCCCTGGCTGTTCCCTCTGGGCGGCACTGTTGCCTCCCGCTGTGGCACTTGGCTGACTTCTGCTCCGCTCAGCCGGGCCGCCGTGCAGGAGCAAGCGGCACAAGCAGCTGTTTGGGCCCCGTGCTCCCCATGCAGCACCCCCATGCTGCATCGGGAGTGCGGACCCCAAACGGTCGCTTGCGCCGCTTGCTCCCACGCAGTGGCCCGGCTGAGCAGTGCAGAAGTCAGCAGAGCACCACGGCGGGAGGCAACAGCGCCGCCCAGAGGGAACAGCCAGCGTTTCAGCGTTACAGAGTCACAGACATTGGGCTACTGTCTACTTTTATTGTGTGACCACAGGTTGCAGTTAATAACAGATTGATGGAAGATACATTTGTATTTCAGTGTCACTCTTCTCTGTCGGAAATGAACCAACATTGTCATTTGGGTATTAGGGCTACCCACTCTATCTCTGGAGCTGCTACCTTTCTATTTGATGAAATACGAGTGTTCAGACCAGTTACAATAATTAAACATCTTGTGGTTCTTTTTCCTTGTGTAGGGCTTCTAATTCCACTGTCCTGCCTGAATTCCCAGTTGGCTGGGTAATTTAATTTCCTTTCCCATTTCAGCTGGATATTGTTAGTCTTCAAATCCTCTCTTATGCTATCAGAATCACTGGCATGTTCCCAGTCATTGCACTTCAGTAGAAGTGATGCTATTCCTATTAGTTTGGTTTGCAAAGCACTTTGGGATTATTCGAAATAAAAATAATTACAGAAAATCAAGGGGCAAATTACCTCCTTGGTGTAAATGGGTTCCATTGATCTTAGAATTGTACTTATTGATACTGGGACTTAATTTAGCACCATTCATTAATATTATAGGTCATTACTATAATGGTCTATATCTGAGTCAAATAAAAGAGTGTAATTAGATTCCAGAGAAAATAAACTGATTGGCTGTCTTCCCCCTTCATTTTGTTCTTGCCACGAAACAGAGCAGGCAAGAAGAATCATCAGGGTGGAGATTGTTTTGAAAACAGTCATTCAGATCACTTTAGTCTCTCTCTAAATTAACTTTCACTGCTTGATTTGAAGAGGGAAGGAAAAAGGATGCATTTGTATTCCATCACCTCCTAAAGTGACCTGACATATCAAATTACAAATAAAAAAAATTACTTTGCTTCTATCCCCCTTTTTAATCTGCATTCAAATTATTTTTGAACAATTTGGCCCATCGCTAATTATCTCCACGCTTGAGTAAGAATAATGGTAAAAGCATAGAAATTCAGTGCAAGAATGAATTATAGATGGATTATTTCTTTGCATTTAAAACATTAGTCTTTCTTCAGCTGCAACAGAAGAAAGAAGCATGGATGTTTTAAAATGAACATTTCTTCTGAGTGATTATAATTTCATAAATCTCATGTAATAGACTATTACATTTCAAGAAAAAAATAAAAGGAGATTTGTGCTTTAGACCACAGCTGATGTTACAGGGATAGCTAGATAGATAGGTAGATAGATAGTAAAAAAGCAAGTCACACATTTTCTCCAGTGCTTTCTTATGAATAATAGTGCCAGAGAGCTATTTACATCAGTTTGTTTGTCAAGGGAAGCATGATAGCTGTGCATGCCTTTTTGCAACAAACTGAAAAGGACGCTGTACATATTTAATTTTGCAATGGATCACACTTAAACCTGTAGTTTGGCTGTAAGTTTAACCCTGAAGCAGTTTTATTTCTTCATTAAGGGCAGATTTTTATTGCTTTGACTGCAGCCTTCATATAACTCAGTACAAAAGAGATAGGGGATATGTCCTGTGCTTCTAAGTGTACCTGTAAAATAGCTTTGCCCCCTCCCAAGAGAGGGCTGTTCTAGGGTTAGAGAGGCCTCTGGTAAATTTTATGCAGCGTTGAGGACCTATGATTTACAACAGCCTCCCCAACTACCCTGTGACCAAAATCGTTGCAGCACAGTGGGCTCTGGCCCTGGCTCCTAATATATCTATGTCATCCCATACCTGGCACACTGTCACTTGTCCCCTATGCCAGGACTTGGGACTGGGTTCTTGGGAAGGTCCTTATGGCTGCCTTCTGCTGTTCCTGCATTTAGGAATAACCCCCAGCTACATTTTGGGAATTTAGGTCCCCTTTATGCAATTTTGAGCCTTTTAAATGGGGTGAAGAAAGGGTGAGAGTCACCAGACTTTTCACATGTATTATGTCTGTGTTTGCATTGGGGTATTAATCATCATACCATATTCTGTATATTTCACAGGTGTCTGACAGCCTTTGACAGAAAATGGGTCTCATTTCTTCCAGTTTACACATGGGAAAATTGATCAGAGATGTTAAGAGATTTTCAGACACAAAGTCATTACAGACCTTTATTCCCATATATGACCTTACAAACCCAGTCCCATCAGCTAGTATTTCCACTAACCTCCAGAAAGCTTTTGGAGAGATTCTATAATAACACTGTTTTAAATGCAAACTATTATATCTAAATGCATGTTCTGAGATCCAAGTATTTACCATCACATCACTGGACTTTCTTTCTCTTGATCTTGAAAGGTTTCCTGAGCAGATGAGGAAAAAGCATGAGGAAAGGAAACCAAACGATACTATCTCTATAGTGATAGCTGAGCAACTTCTGCGATGCGAACTTAAGTTTCTTGCTATTCTGTGCCATCTGTGGATATGTTCATCATCAGTTTATTCCTCCTACCTGTCTTCTTTTTCTTTTCACTATGGCTATGTCTCCACTACAGAGTGTTTTCAGAAAAACAATCATTTTTCAAAAAAAACTTCACTTACGTCCACACTACAATAGTGTTCTTTAGGAAAAAAAATTGAAAGAACAGAAGGGTTTTTCTGACATTGGTAAACCTCTTCTTACGAGGAAGAAGCCTTTTTCTGAAAGAGTTCTTTTGGAAAAAAGCATGTGTGGATGGGGAAGAGGGAGTTCTTTTGAAAGAAGAGGAAAGAGGGAAAAGCACAGGTGCCCTGGTGGCCACTCCGTCCATAGTAATCACAGCTTACATATGAGATAGCGTCCATTCAGTATGGACGTTCTCTTTCGGAAGAAGTCTGCAGTGTAGACATAGCCTATCTGTGTTATAAAAGCCTAGATTAGCCAGTCCAGAAACTAAACTGCTTGACAGAAACTGCATTTTCCTCATCTTTTTTCTCTCCCCCACCTTTGTCTGTGTTTTCCTTGTTCAGTCTTAAAAAGGAAACAGTCTCGGGCTTTAGCAGCAGACCCCCAAAGCTAGAAGTGACTATCAAAACGCAATACCCACCAAATGTTATTTCAGGGAATTTAAGGACGAGGATTTCCCTTTAGAAAAAGGCTCCATACAATTAATGAAAGAATCAGGATGTTTTTAAAAATTAAGAATTAAATGATTGCATTTCAAACATTTTCACTGTTTCTTCACACACTTTATTGTTCTTTTATTGTGTATATATATTCAGTCGATGTTACAAATCATTTCTTGTTAAATAGTGTACAGTAGGGGAAACTAAAACTTTGGGCAACAGAAATCAGAACCCAAATTACTGTCAGTGCTACAGCAGGAGAAAAAAGACCAAATAAAATACCTTAAAAGTATAATGTACTTCCTTCTTGCCTTATATAGGACCCAAAACGTCACAGAATCTTCCTTTTTCCCCATAGCAACTGCTCTACAGCACACACAGTTTCCAGCAACTTCATGCAGCATCCAATATCATTCATGTGACTTTGCAAAGAATTGTGTGTCTGGGTAGGACTGCCTTAAAAGGACAGCAAAAAAATGTTGTGCCCTATGCACAATGTTGAGAACCCCTGGCTTAGAAGACCACATGTGTTGTTACATGATCTCTTTCATACTGTTGTCTATCCTTTCTGAGCTATTGCATCATGCTGCCAGAGTAGAACAACTAAAAATATGGAAGTACTAGGATAATTTTGGTTGGATGTATTCCTGGAGGTTCTAGTACATGATATAATCTTTAAAGATGAACCTTTAATTCCTGGTGATGCCAGGAAAAACCTGGAGGGTTAGCAACACTATGTTAAGGACTGGTCAGGACTAACTTTTATACTGATTGAACTCATATTAAAAAGTCTCTTAAAGGTTTTAAAATTATGATGTAGAATACAGATGCTTCTGGAAACGTGGAGAAGGTCCCTGGGCAAGCTGAGAGGGGCGACCTTCTACACACTTCCAGAAGGGGGGAGGCTGGGGCAACTAGCCCTCAGTACAATGTAACCCCCCCCCCATGCCATACGGAGTGCATCACACAGGGCTCCAGTGGAGATATAAGAGCCCAGGACTCCAGCCACCACTGCCGCCAGTAGTGGCAGTGGCAGCAGGGGGTCCTAGATGTTTTTGAATCACTGAGCCTTGGGGCAGTTGACCCCTTTGCCCCTCTTATTGGTATGCCTGGTTCATGTTATATTCTAACATATCAATAATAAGAAAAGCCCCAAACTGAATAATGAGGAAAGCCCAAAATCCAAGAGTTTTCATAAAGTTACAAGCCTATTTTCATGTGGTTAAAATAAGTCTCTCAGCATGACATTAAATACACCATTCAGTACCAGTCAAATATGTAGTGCTCCTCACGAACCACAAGACTAAATGGTGATTCTCTCTTTATTGTTAAGAAAAATTGTAAAATGCTCCACAGCAACATAAACAGACTCAGGAATGCTGTGCTGTTTGCCATGTACAGGAAAATAACTTTACTGTACATATGGCATATCAAGGAAACATTGAATTTAGTCTCTAAAGGGTAGCACCTAATCTTGATGCATGAGGATTTACATGCATAATTCTCTCCATATTAGCATATCATGGCCAAGAAAGGGATTATGTACTCTGAAGTGTTGTGTGACTGCTATTTTTAATAGAATCCTTTTCCAAAAACCCCTCACTCACTTGGAGGGTTACCTTTCTTGTCCCTTTTATGTGCAGATGGCCAATAAAGGCAACTAAAGGCTTCTTCTAAATGTGAGCAATTTGCAACATTGGGTACATCAACACTGAAATAAAAGATCCACAGCAAGACCACAAATGGTCCCAGTCAGTGTTTTGGGCTTGGACTGCAGGTATTAAAATTCCTAGGTAGATGTTGGGGCTCAAGGTAGACCCTATCTCTGGACCCCCCCTCTTTGCAGAGTCCCAGAGTTCATGCTCTAGCCCTAGTCTAAACGTCCACAGTACAGTTGTACAGCATGGAAGTCTGAACCCTTAAGCCTGAATCAGCTGATCAAGGGCTATGAAGACATTTCTAGAGATACCTCTACTTCTATCCTTAAATGCAATTGAGCTTTGGACATGGGTTATGATGCTAGATATACACAGTATATGGAAAAGGATTATTACGCATGGATTCTTATGGAAGA
This sequence comes from Pelochelys cantorii, assembly GCA_032595735.1. Taxonomy (NCBI): domain Eukaryota; kingdom Metazoa; phylum Chordata; order Testudines; family Trionychidae; genus Pelochelys; species Pelochelys cantorii. Next base: position 76,464,523 of record CM064328.1, read on the forward strand.
AACAGTCTTACTTTATTGCATTTTGACTTTGTTCATGATTCTACGTTGTACCTACAGCATTTCAGCAGTGTTCAGATTTTAAGGTGGTGAGGCTGAAACTAAAACACATTTGTGCTGTGTCAGTATACAGATTGCAAAATAAAAACAAGTTGACTAATCAAATAAGAGCAAGAGACAGAAGAAGCAGATTAAAGGTGACATTTTGACTATGAGGCTTGCCTCCAGCTATGGAAGAAATAGAAAAAGTGTTAGCTTGAGAAGGGAAAAAATGAAGAGCCAATATAGAGAAAGAAATGAAAGGGGGAACAAGATAATGCATGAAAAAAATATAGCTTCCAAGTTGCTGAAATGATCAGATTACATGTAAAAGAGGTGGGGCAGGAAGAGCTAATCAGAGGGCAAAAGCATTACTTAGATTATCAAAAGATATATATTTTAAAATACAGAGTGATTAAAATGAAGCAGCCAGAGAGGATTAGGATAGAGAGGTGATAATTAGAATAGGCTGTTCAGTTTTTCCCCATTAATTCACAGTGCTGTCCTCATTTGCAAGTTTATGAATTTCTAGACTTTTAACCCAGCTTCTGCATAGTCAATTTGCTCCCATTTAATCTAGAAGCCATTAGTAGACTCCTCAGGTAGAAGTGCTGTATGTCTTTTATGATGTTATTTTTACTGTTTTGAAGGGGTTCCACCTTTTCATCATTTTAGGTTCATGACATCTCTGAATTACACATACCACACAGAAGTGCATTTATCTAAATAATGAGAACCTCTGTTCCTACTGACAATACAATTAGTATCCACTTATTGTAGTTGGGGTTCATGACTGTTTTCCCAGATGAAAATAAATACAGAATATTTACAGCAGATTGTTTTCACTGCAATAGCCTAAGATAACCTATCTTATTTTTTTCCTTTTGAAATAATAGCATACTGTTTGCCTTCTGTTCAAATCAAACCCTTTAGATCTATGTACACAGAGAACCCTATGTGTATAGATCTTCCCACAGCCAGCCAACTGGGATGAGTATCTGACTCGTTTGGCCACTGCATCCTACTGTATGGGCTCCATCCAGAAGAAACAGTCAACTCTGTCACTAGAAGTAGCTACTCTGATAAGCAAAATCATTTGTAGCACAGAACAATTCCACTGAGAGAGAGGAAATCAAGGAAGAAACAAGTAAACTATTTTTTTCTAAAAGCCACTTTTTCCTCACTAAAGTCAAATGTATGACATTTTAAAACTTATTGTATATGTACATAAAATCATAAGAATGGCCATACTGGGGCAGTTCAAAGGTCCATCCAGCCCAATATCCTGTCTGCCGATAGTGGCCAATGCCAGATGCACCGGGGGAGTGAGCACAACAGGTAATTGTCATGTGATCCCTCTCCTGTCATCCATTTCCAGACAAACAGAGGCAAAGGAAACTGTTTCTACCCATCCTGGCTAATAGCCATTGATGGACCTAACCTCAGTGAAACTATCTAGCTCTTTTTTTAACCCTTTTAAAGTCCTAGTCTTCAGAACATCCTCTGGCAAAGAGTTCCACAGGTTGACTGTGCGCTGAGTGAAGAAAAAACTTCCTTTTGCTTATTTTAAACCTGCTGCCTATTAATTTCATTTGGTGACCCCTAGTTCTTATATTGTGGGAATAAGTAAATAACTTTTCCTTATTAACTTTTCCCACAACAGTCATGATTTAGCTTTCTAAAGTCTAAAAATAGCAATGTATTTATGTTTTTCTTTTGTCATTCTTTCTTAGTTACACATTTTTTTCTCTTTTTCTTCTATCTATATTTCTAAGAGCCCTGGTCTACACTAGGGAGTTATTTCAAAATAACAAGCAGAGCATCCACACTACCAAACATGTTATTTCAAAATCATGAGTTGATTATTTCAAAATAATAACTCCTGCTTTCCTTTGGGGAATAATGCTAATTTCAAAATGGTTATTTCAAAGCAGCAGTAGCCTGGCTGCTCTAGTGCCACTATTTTGAAATACCTACTCTCCATAGTAATTCGAACTAATTACTCCCCAGTACTTCGTGGGGCTCTAAGTCAAGGTGACATGTCCACATTAATGGAGGCTGCCTTGGACTAATTTTGAGGCTTCCTTGTAGTGTGTACATGCTATTTCAAAATTATTACTTTGGGAGTTATTATTTCAAAATAAATTTCACAATAATTTCCTTGTATAGACATGCCCTAACATTTCATAATAATTTCCCTTTGTCTCTGTCTTTCCCTTTTCTCCTCTGTGTTTTCACAATGTTATGTCCCCGCCTTAATTTTCTTATGTATTCTACTAGTCTAATGTTTATGTCTGGTTCTTTATAGAAGTGGTAAGAAAATTAATCAGTTTATAATTGCTTTAATGAAAAAAAAACCTAATAGACATTTAATAAAGGAATAACAATAACATAATATGAACAAATCCATTTCATAGTATACAGCAGGCACATTATCCACAGAGCTATCAATATAGTTTATGGGAATTTAGAGGTATTAAGTTAGCTACAGGAAAGCTCCCCCATTAGTCTGTAAGTGGAATGTAAACACAGAGAAAGTAAAAATAAAGAACTAATGAAAATTGTTTATAATTATAATAGAGATCAAATAAAATTTGTTCTATTGTTCATACCATATAGGACCAGAGTATGAAATATAGTGAAAGTTGAATCCAATTTGCCTTTCTGATAAATGAATGAGTTTAAGATGAACAAGACTTTCCTTACATCTTATCTACATATAGTGCACTAAACAAAACATTTATGGAAAGCTTGCATTATGTTTGGGAGAGTAAAAGCATTGAAAAGAAATGAAATTCCAATGTTTCACAAGCCAAATACTCTAGATTCCTCTTTAAGAGCTTGATAATGAACCCAATGAAGTCAGTTACAAAGGTCTCCATGCACAGCTCTTCCACTGACTTCAGCAGGCCATTCTTGTAGAAGGCTTTCAGAGTCTGTCCCCAAATTTGGGTGGTTCTTTGTTAGAAACAACTTCTTAACTTGCCTCTAGTCATTCATATTCCTCTCATTATTTAGATTTTTTTTCTGGTTTACATAAAGACTTTCAAACTTGTGAACATGTTTTACTTATAATACCTTCAAATGGGATAGAGGTAACTCTTAGCTGGCACAACAAAGATGGTACCTTTTGTTCATCATGAGAGGAAATACTGATAATTTTTAAAGACATACAGCTGGAGTGAGCAATGGGTAAGTGGCAATACACACATATACACAGCTCTAAAACTTAAAGTGAAAAATTTCTCCCTAATGTGTGAAATATGTTTTTAAGTACAAGCCCAGTTCTCCCAATGCACACTTTTGTACAAACCCACCTCCTACAAATGGAGGCCCTTGTTTCCATGCAGAGCAACAGTGCGGCCCATTGTTACAATGCCAAAAGGTAGACTGCAACTGACAGCAGGATTAGTTCTAGTGCACAGCTAATAAGGGAACAGTAAATGAGAAATGGAGGTAATAAAAGTAGTAAAAGAAAGGTTACACAAAGTTTTATCAGCTTCCGGGGGAATCTTTTCAAGATCTTTAGCCTTAGAAAACTTCATTTCTCCTACTGCGAACAGAGAACAAAACACATTTTAATGGTCTTGGAAACCCTTTGATTTTTTTCTCCCCAAAACTTTCCAGATTAGTGTGAAATCAACATTTAAGAAATCACTCATACAGATTAGAGAGAAAAAAAGATTATATTATCAAGCTTATAGCTTTAGAACTGAAATGTGCATGTAACAGGAAAAAAAATCACGCAGTTGTTCAAATGTATTTCCCCTCATCTTGAATATGTATATGTTCTTTAAATTGCATAAAAGTAAAGGATTCACTTGATCAAATAGAAAGGTTTTTGAACAAGAAACTATGAAACTCTATTTTCCATTTCTCCCCTCACCACCATCATTCTGTTTTTTCCAGATTCAGAATAACAAATTCAATGTTTAAAAATTACTGTAACTAAAATATGTTGAATGGTGACAAACTGTATGAAAAGTGTGCATGCAAGTGCTGGGAATGGCAGCTTATGAAGGTTACTCCATGCTATGTCAACATGCCATCTTCTTTTGGGCCCACAGGCTTTAGGCTCAAGAAAGGTTTTGAACTAAAATCAGGATCTAGACTGCCAAACATGTTAATCTCTACCAGAGGTTTCTGAGTTGGTAGTGGACGAGGATGAAACTACCAAACTAACTTTTTCTTTGACCTCAGATAAAAACAGAAATCAGGTCTTAAGCTCTGAAAGCCTAGTTCACAAATATATTATAAAGCCTATGTCCTCCCTGCATGTTTATTCCAGTTTATTTATTCCAGACCTCCCATCAGATTGCAAGGGAAACTGTTACATTAATTAAAGCTTACAAACAGAATAAAAGCTGCAAAAATAATATTGTGAAAGCAAAACCTCAGTCAGGCCCCCAGACTCTTAATCCATAGTCTCCTGTACATAGCAAACAAACCCCCACCAAATAAAGAGGACCTGTAGCACATGCAAAAGCTTAACATGTCTGGGGTCTGGCAGAACAAGGGGAAGAAACAATGAGCATCTTTACATGGTATTGGAGGTGAAGTATCACAGGAGATTGTCTAGATTCCAGGACTGCATCAATAGCTGTAAGGTAGCAGCATTACAAGAAATGATCCTGCCAAACTTATCAGTGCTATATAAACAAAGATAATAGAGTCTTCACTGATTAATGGACATATTTAAGTGTTCTGAAAGCATCTGGGTGTAAAACACAGACTCACAGAAATGTAGGCCTGGAAAGGATTGCAAGAAGTCATCTATTTCAACCCCTGTGCTAAGGCAGGACAATGTCCTTCCAAAAGTAGAGGAAGATGGCCATGCACATTTTTCCAAGAGTATGAACAACAATAATTTTCTCTCTCTCTCTCAGCTAAAATCAAGGCCCAACTGAACCCCCATTGATTTCAAGAAGACAAGTATTTTACCTTAGTTACTTTTTATGTGAAATATTTTTAAAGAATGTCTTTTTCAAAAGATTCATCATAGGTTTCAAATATGAAACAGCCCTATCCCACCTTGTCTCTCTAATATCCTGGGATCAACAAAGCTACAACACAGCATACCATATACAAATCTTAGCTCTTAATTCCACTATATTCACAGAAGTTATTAGATTTTTTTTAATCCCCCCTCCTGTTTTATGCTGTATTTTTTTAAGGGATTGAGAAGGTACCTTGTGAGTAGTTAACCCCAAATAAGCCATAAATCAACATACTAGTGTGGGTACTGCAATCTGATTTGATACCTTTCCACATTTAGAAGGCACAAAAGACCAGGAAAATGGTGATAAGTGGCCAGCAGAGAGAATTCCCATGTCATAGAAAAACTTTATGCTTTGGATGCTGTTTCTTCTCTATTCATCTGAACCTCATACCTCTGAACATATTGGAAAAGGAGTACATATGTCAGGAATGGTGACTTTGCATCCAGTCCAAAATCCACTTCATTCTATGAGTGATGGGTCATTTAAATGAAAGGTTTAAATCAGCTTGATTGAAAACAAAACAAACCCCAAAACCTCAACCCCACATACCCTTTAGACTTTATCACATTTTTCTTTATTTTGAGATTTTGACTTTTTGTTCCTATTCAGGATGCACACATTTTTCAAAATCCCCGAAGTGCTCATCAGATGGGTAGACCAGCTCTTGTCCTGCACTAATAAAAATAGCATCTAAGGATTATTGGGATGGAAAGAAGCATCACTTAAACTTTCCATAATTATGCCCAATTGTGAGTGACAGGGCTAGGAGCTTTTATGATTGCTCTATAACCAAAATGGATCTCTTGGCATTCAGGAATACCCCCATCAATGGTTAATCTGATTTAATGAACATCGTCAAACATCAGCACATTGCAAAGCAGCTACACTGCATCCCAGGAATTGGCTTGCAGTCTTGAAGAATTCTTTGTTAATCTACATTCCTGTGCAGAAAATTGAAATTTGACTTGGATGACCCAAAGCTCATTTATTTCTATGCTCTGAGCAAATGTCTAGGTCTAATTTTAAAGCAACCTGTTTTAATGTTTAACATTGTTCCTTAATGGGAAATGTTCATTGGAAAATGAAGTTTTCAATGGGTATTTAATTAAGTTTGTAAATATACAATTAATAAAGTTTCTTTAGCCATGCAAAAGATGCTGAAAGTGTGGATTATACTAGCAATTCCAGTTACATGTTATTTATAGGCATATCTATGGGACACATCGTTGTCATTCCAAGAGAATTCAGACTGAACCTCTATTAAGGTTCAGCATTTTAAAAGTCAGTTTTAGCAATTCTGACTAGGCTCCATAACTAACATTTGACATTTTCTTTCTGACCCATTAAACATAAAAGGCTATAACTCACTGCTCAATTGCAGAGAAATAATTAGATCTAATGTCCATTTAAAAAAATCTACGGCTGTCTTTTGAATATCAATGTATAATGAAAGCTACAAATGGTGGATGATATCTGAGAGAGAGATGAACATTTTGTTCATTCATTCCTTTGCAGCTGACTGTAGAACTGCATCAGATGTGGCATTTCAATTGTCATTTTGCAAGCCTATTGCTGTTTTGTACATATGGTGATTGATAAATAACATTTTACACATTTTTGACACACAGATGATGAGTGAAGTTCATTTGGTATTACAGAGCAAGTACAGAAAAAAGCAACCAAGATAATTATTTAGTGACTAAGGAGGCCAGAGGATATAATGATCATCTACAAAAATGTGAATTGGGAAAGATTAAGGAGGTAAAGAAATTATTGCATATTATAAAATAGTATGAAAAGGAGTAGTGTCTTATTTTTAAATATGGGCTAACACAGTAAAATATAGATATCTAGAGTAGGCAACAAGAATATCAGGCCACTTTCATTTGGATATTTGGATGAATATAAGAGACTGTTAGCTATGGCAGAGAAAAAGGTTACGTTAGTAACAGTTGAAAATCAAGAATTCAGTGGTGACTATAGTTGACTTTAGTTGGCTTTTTACACAAGTCTAATACTGTATGAGATTTCTGCAGTGATGTTCTGCCACAATTTTAATATAGGGATTCCTCGGGAACTTTCCATCTCATCAATGACAGACGTGACATTCTCTAGATGAAATAATTTTTGGCATGTGAATGAACACACACATTCCATTACATTTCATGTTTATCTCATGCTCAATCCATCAATTCTACAATCACACATCTCTCAGTCCATCATGTTTCTCCTGCCCAAAACTTCATGAAGATTGTTGTACCAAGTGTCCCTGTGATGCCCTGGAGCAACTCCCAGTATTAGTGGTGGTACACAGGTTGCCCTGTGCTTGTAGAGTATTGGGGAAAGGACTGTGAAAATAGGTGGTCACTGGGTTAAATAATCTGATTTGAAACAAGAATTTTCATTTATCTGGAAATCTAATATTTCAAACTTGATATTTTTTCATCCAAATTGGAATGAAAAAGCTAAAAGTAAAAAAAAAAAAATCCCACGAAACAAATATCTGAAACAAAGAAACAAACCTCTACCCTTGAGGACCATTAAAACCCTTCATTTCAAAAGAATTCAAATATTTTGTTTCAATATCATTTTGATTAATTTAATTCATATTATATTAAATATAAACAGTATTATAACATGGAAAATATAACAAATGAAAATGAAACTTTTCAACTGTTTCTTATTGACAATGTCAATAAAATCAAAGTGTTCTCATTTTGCTGAAGCTTCATTTTTCATCAGAAATCCAGTCCATTTAAAAAAAAGGCTAATTTTATGTTAGAATTTCCAAGCTCCCTCCCTGATTTCTCTCTTAAAACTATGGGCTACAGATAGGTAGTCACACACAGTTATGTGAAAGAAGTTAGGAGCAGTAGCTGTAAGATTTCTATTTAGTATAAAAATCCTTGTCCCCATCTCATTCCTGTGGGTAGCTAGAGCTAACAAGTAGGCATTTCCCTCATGATTCAGGTTATTCAACTATAAATGATCTCTTATACTTGCTTCACCAAGATGGAAATTCAAACATATGTTTCATATTTTTGTTCATTCTTTACTGTCCACTCTCCCTCCACATCATCTCTGAAAGCTCATTTCTCTCAGGAGGCTTTTCCTCCTTAGTCCTCTCCTGAGACAAATGCTCTCACTTGAATTAAACCTTTCCTCCCTTATAATAGTAATAATATAATCAAATTAATATCTAATATGCAATATTACAAATAATATTACAAATCCTAAATTGCACTGTTAGAGAGACACGGTGTATGTTTAGGCATGTGCATGTGTGTCAGTCTTAATCTCAAACAGTTTCCTCCTGCGCAGAAAAACAGATATACGTTTGACAAATTAGTTACATCTGTTAATGCACTACTGGAAGGTGCTCAGATATCACAGTGGTAGGTATGGTTTAATGACATGAACAGAATGGAATATTTTGTTAATTACTCAGGTCAATTACTCAGGTCTAAATTGTTAATTACTCTTGCCTTTATACATAGGTACATAGGGTTGGTACTATTTTAATAACCCCTCTCAGATTTACTGCTTCAACATATTCATGTTTAAAAGTTTAAACTTTCCAATTAACAACCTGTGATGGGCAGTAACCAAGAGGTTATCAAATTGTCTGTTTGCCCTTAGCAGTTTGTTCAGCCATAACCCTTAAATTCCAGGCCTTTGCTTGGAGTTCTGAACAATCCTTTTCCCCTTCTTGGGGTTTAGGCCACTTCCCTATTGGCAATTGAGAGGATGTGGGCCCACTCCCTACTCCTAGGCCCAAGCCAGACACCATATGAACAACAGCAGGAGAGACTATATAAACAGCCTCTAGTTCACTGTTGTTATTCCCTGAGCCTTTAAACCTTTTCCCAAATAGTCCCTTTCTCTTCACCCTTTCCTCAAGGCTGAAGTTCTCAAACCCTCTTCTTCCTCACTGAATGCCAATGCTATCTTCTAGTTCACTCTTGAGCACCAGCAAAGAGCACCCTTTCTTGCTTCTTGATCCCAAGCCATAGGCTGACCTACTCAGGCTCTGCATCTCCTTTTAATGGAGTTTTCTGTGTTCTGATAGGCTACAGGGAAGCAGCCATTGAGGTCTCCTGTTGCAGACCTCATGATCCTGCCACACCTTGCCTTGAGAATGGATCAGTGAAGATGGGTCTTCCTGACCTGCCTAGAGTGACTAGAAAGGGGCAGGAATTCAAAGGGCTCAGGGATGTGCCTGAAGACCCTGCTAAGGATGGATAGAGGATCTGGCAAACTCTTGATTATCACACTCTGGAAAGGGGTCTGAACTTAAAGAATGACCTGGCTGGAAAGCAGAGACACCTGATAACCATTGAACCAAAAGAGTCTTCAGGGACAAATCCCTGGGCCAAGACAATGCTCTATAACAAAACTAAGGCAGACTTCAAGCTATAAGGAGCTGAGAACTGAGCCTAGACACAGGGCTGTGGAGACCAACAATGGCACAGAGACAGGCCTTGTTGGACCTCAGTAACTTTGGAATGAGTTCATCTATTTTCAACTATGAGTGACTTGGCCAGAGGCTGAGCCACTGAAGACCTGCTGATGAAGACAACCACCACCAAGAAGTGAGTGCATCTTAAAAATCATTTACCAGTTACACGTGCACATACACACACAGGAATGTCTAAGCACCTGGTAGGACCACAGATAGCATGAGATTCCTAAGGGATTACCAGAGTAAGGGAGGGGTGAGCTGTACACTGAAGAAACCACTGGTAATATAGGAAGAATCACAATAAGCCCAGGAGGCTGAACAAAATATAGCAAGCAAGAAGGAGGTAGGTGGCCAGTAATAGTCAGTGTAGGCTTGAAAAAGGCTTTAAGCACAGATTAGACAAAGCAGCCAAGAAAAATCAGGGGAGAAGGGATGAAATGTCAGCTCTGGGCAAAATGGGCCAAATCTAGGTCCTACTGAAGTCAATAGGGCTTTTGCCTTTGACTTCAATGACATCAGGACTCAGTTCCAGGTTCCCGTGTACAAGTTGGAGCTGTACTATACACAAAACAAATGCCCACCTCAAACAGCCGAGGATTCAGTCTTCTTATATGTTACTTTATAGTTATTAATCCTAATATTTAGTCTAAATTTTCCCCACATTTATATTTTACCTTTTTCATTCATATGATACACTGTTGGTTTTCCTTTGTTTTTTGTTTATCCAGTGCTTACAGCTTTTGATTTCTATACCTGGAAATGTCTTACTAAATTGCTGTGTCTTAAGTACCTTGGCCAGCATTAGCCTACTCTTGTTTGTGCATTATTTTCATCACAGCTCAACTTTCAGATGACTTTTGGGTTAACAAGGTAAAGGAACTATAACTGTACCAACGACTGTATTGAGCAAGGAAAGGTTACATAATCTACAGGAAAAATATATGTATAGTTTATTAAATTTAAATTATTATATTATTTCTAGACCTATTTCTAATATACCAGCATACCTAGTATCTAATAATAACCCAGTTACAAACATTCAACTCAGATAAGCATACTGAAATTCAGCTGCTTATCTCCACTATAATAACCTCCTTCAGAGCCACCACAGAATTCTCATATAAACAGATTCTATTATAAAGTTTCTGGCGAGTAGCCTACTTCTAACTGTGGTCAAAATACACAAAGAAAATCCTTTTGTGTATTATTTTGGTACTTCTGGCCTGGAACAGAATCAGGTTGCTTGAAGATTTAAATTATTTGGAAAATATTAATAGAGGGGTGTGTTAACATTTGTGAAATATTTATTGATTTCCTGCAAAAGAGGATGAGAAATGAGGTGCCAAATTTTGCAGCCAAGAATTTTTTAAGGAAGTCAAGAAGCATGATCAGCATCAGAGGGATGGAACAAGGAAAGACAACAGCATGGCACCAGATGAAATCCAGTGTTGACCATTTGTGACAGGGCATTTGATACTCCTATCCTCTTCACTTGGCACAGACCATTCACAGGCCTTCTCTCATGTAGATATCACTCTTCACTTTCTTTACAATGTTTCACGCCACCACTTTCTACATACTAGTGCAGTTACATTATTTACAAAGTCCTTGAGTCTTACCACATCTTCTCCAGAGATTTTTTTATCAGGTACTATTATCCCTTCTCTCTCTCTTCAGCTTCCCTTCCACTTCCCACCCCTTTCTCTGCTCTTCTGTCCAATCTCTTTGTTAATGACCTTATTAACCATTAACAAGATAGCCCTCAGTCTATTCTGATAATCAGGAGATCCTCTCTTTAATCGGATCATAAGAACATAAGAATGCTTTACTGGAACAGTTCAAAGTTCCATCCAGTCCAGTATCCTGTCTGCCGATAGTGGCCCATGCCAGATGCCCCAGAGGGAGTGAACACAACAGGTAATTGTCACGTGATACCTCTCCTGTCATCCGTTTCCAGACAAACAGAGGTTAAGGAAACTGTTCCTGGTTAATAGCCATCGATGGACCTAACCTCCAAGAATTTATCTAGCTCTTTTCTGAACCCTGTTAAAGTCCTAGTCTTCAGAGCATCCTCTAGCTAGGAGTTCCACAGGTTGACTATGAGCTGCATGAAGAATAACTTCCTTTTCTTTGTTTTAAACCTGCTACCTATTAATTTCATTCAGTGATCCCAAGTTCCCATTTATTATGGGAACAAGTAACTAACTTTTCTTTATTCACTTTTTCCATACCAGTCATGATTTTATAAACCTCTATCATATCTCCCTTAGTCTCCTCTTTTCTAAGCTGAAAAGTCCAAATCTTTTTAATCTCTCTTCATATGGGACCTGTTCCAAACCCATAATCATTTTTGTTGGCCTTCTCTGAACCTTTTCCAATGCCAATATATCTTTTTTGAGATGAGGCAACCACATCTGTATGCAGTATTCAGGATTGGGCGAACCATGGTTTTATATAGAGGCAATAAGATATTCTTTGTCTTATTCTCGATTCTTTTTTTAACGATTCCTAACATTTTGTTTGCTTTTTTGACTGCTGCTGCACACTGTTTTCAGAGAACTATCCACAATGACTCCAAGATCTCTCTCTTGAGTAGTTGTAGCTAAATTAGTCCCCATCATACTGTATGTACTGTTGTGATTATTTTTTCCAATGTGCGTTACTTTACATTTATCAACATTAAATTTCATTTGCCATTTTGTTGCCCAATCAATTAGTTTGGTGAGATCTTTTTGCAAGCTCTTCACAGTCTGCTTTGGTTTTAACTATCTTGAGCAGTTTAGTATCATATGCAAATTTTGCAACCCTACCGTTTACCCCTTTCTCCAGATCATTTATAAATAAGTTTAATAGAACTGGTCCCAAGACAGACCCTTGTGGGATACCACTAGTTACCTCTCTCCATTCTATAAACTTGCCATTTATTCCTACCCTTTGTTTCCTGTCTTTTAACCAGTTATCAATCCATGAAAGAACCTTCCCTCTTATCCTATGACAACTTACTTTACTTAAGAGTCTTTAGTGAGGGACCTTGTCAAGGCATATCCACTGGATCCCCCTTGTCCACATGTTTGTTGACCCCCGTCAATGAACTCTAGTCGATTAGTAAGACATGATTTTCCTTTACAGAAACTATGTTGAGTTTCCCCCGACAAATTATGTTAATCTATGTGTCTGACAATTTTATTTTTGATGATAGTTTCAACTAATTTGCTCGGTACTGACGTTAGATTTATTGGTCTGGAATTGCCAGGACCACCTTTACAGCCCTTTTCAAATATTGGCATTATGTTAGCTATCTTCCAGTCATTAGGTATGGAAGCTGATTTAAAGGACAGGATGCAAACAACAGTTAATTGTTCCTCAATTTCACATCTGAGTTCTTTCAGAACTTTTGGATGAATGCCACCTGGTCCCGGTGATGTATTACTGTTAAGTTTATCAACTTGTTCCAACCAGGACTTAACTGGTAAAACAGTGGCCAGAGTGATGGTTCAGTTGCTGATTCCCAGCACTGCGTTATGGCATAGAAGATAATAAACATTGGGTGAGGAGAATAATTTCAGCTACTTTCACATGTTGTTGAGTTCTATGTTCTGATATCCACAGTAATTAAAAACAATTATTCCTAAAAGGTAAAGATTAAATGATGGCATCTTTGGAAGCTCTCAGCATAAAACATTGAAAATAATATTAAAGCAGACTAACTGCTCACTTGTAAGCTCCTCTGTTATTTGGTTTGAAGATCTTTTATTTAAAACCATTTGACTAGATTCACCTCTGGATTATCAAGAAGGTTGAAAATAATAATAAAAAGCCAACAACTGTTACATGTATTCTTGCCTCCTGAGTACATTTGGAAGCCAGCTCTGTATTGTAAATTCCTGTTACCTATAAAAATCAGTTTTGCTTCTGTCCCTTTCCACTGAGTTCACACCATATCCTAGATTTCAGCTAAACATGGGTATTTCATAAACAGACTTTTTCAACGCTATGGATCCAAACCATGGTTTCACACTTTGGGCTTAATGAAGAGAAACACTAGTAGTCGTGAGACTGTGGTCAACCAACAAGCACCTGACTCTCTCACCATCACTCCTACCATTTAGGGAGAAGAGAAGTTACATACCTTTTGTTAACTCTTAAAATTCTATAGGATCTCTAAGTTCCTTTAAAAGTTTTGCATCTGACTTGATTGCAAGTTACAAATATTACTGAGGAGCATTCACTCTAATGCTGAGGAAAAAAGAAGTATTAAAACACTTGTAAATATATTACAGGTGCAATATCTTGTCTTGCACTTGTAATATATTTAAAACCTGTACTTACATTAATTGTATATCTCTTTCTCTGACCACCACAAAGATTTATTTTTAAATCATTGAGAATACAAGGAGAAATAAAGCAAAATTTCCTGCATGAAAAATAAAACGTGGCAGAGACATTGATATTCAAACTTCAAAGCAGATAGAGGACAAACACTGGAGAAAAAACATACTTAACACCTTCTACAACTCCTTAACTGCTCTTTATTGTAATTTTTATTTATCGATAACCATTGAGAGACTGGGCCAAAGCTGAACTCATAAACTGTTTATGATAAGCTAGATTAATGTCTTTACTGGTATGGATTCAAAGTCCTCAATGACAATAGTCAACAATGCATGGTTTTGGATCAATATGTAAAAAGACAAGCTGGTACTTTACTGCTTTTATATAGCACTACTCAAGAGTTCTTACTTAGGAAGGAAGATGTCTGTCGGAGAAGGCTCATTAAATTTGTGCACCTTCTCTGCAAAAGAATTATCTCCACTCATACAACACCTTCACATGAGGGGGTTATTATAACACAGCAGATGGAGGAAACAGAGAGGCCCCATTGAACTTTTAACATCAGCTAACTGGACCTTGATGAAACTCTTTAATTATGGAGGAGAGCCTTAGGGGGCCACAAGACAGAAGCCTTTTCAACTTACAGATCAAAAGAAATACCAACTGAAAGCACATCCGGTGGCCAGTTCTATAGCTGTTGACTACTGGTGTCCACCATAGTTATTAGATCAGAGGAAGAAACCAAAACTAACAGACATCCTTTAGTGAAATATCTCCGTTGGGTCTTTACAAGCATCACAGAATGAAAGGAAAGGCTGACTAGAAAGTTAGTACAGAAGCAAATTGCATGAGGCCAGATTTGAAACTCCCTAATAGTAAAATAAGGACTTACAAGTAATTACATGTTCAGCTTCTCAGAAAAAGAGATTTATTATGTAAATTGGAGCCTATTAAAATGAAATGATCCTTTCACTTTTTGAAAGTGTCAGGTATGTAAAATCTCACACAATAGTATATTGCTGTTGTCTTATGGAAAGTAAAGT